>JAWHQI010000029.1:8230000-9480000 GCA_033032865.1 Dactylorhiza incarnata
TTATCTTCATCATCACTGGATGATGATGCATTTCCTGACTCACTGCCTGAGTCATAAATGGCCATCAAACATTGGTCATTTTCGTTTGTTTCTTCTTCATCATCTGAAGAACTGGATGATTTTTCTGATTCAGTTTCACTCCAGGTTTCTGCTACAAATCCTCTTCCCTTCTTTTTGTGGTTGTGGGAGGAAGACTTGCTGGAGTGTCTTCTTTCATCTTTTTCAGTTCTCTTCTCCTTCTTCTGATTTTCTGGACAATCTGGCAGAATATGTCCAGGTTTCCTGCAACCATAACAAATGATTTCTTTAGAATTTGACTTGTCGTACCTTGGCTTTTCATGGCTCCTGGATGACTTTTTCCTGAAGTCTTTTCTTGCCATCTTGTAGAATCTTGAACTCCTCATCCCTTGGAGATTTTCTTCTTCATCAGCTGCTTTGAAAGCAATATTCTTTTCTCTCTTTATTGTTGGAGATGAAGTAGATGATTCAGCTTCCCTAGATTTGATGAGCTGCTCATAGGATTTGAGCTTGCCCAACAAAGTTTCAGTGGTATCTCATTGAGGCTTCTGGCTTCCTTGATAGGCCAGATCCTAGAGTCCCATGTGCTGGGGAAGCACATAAGAATCTTATCATTGATCTCAGTGATAGAGATCACTTTATCCAAGGTCTTCAGCTCATTTATTATGAGGCTGAGCCTATTATACATATCAGCTACTGTTTCATTTTCTCCTTTCTTGAAATTCTCATACTGAGAAATAAGATGTGATCTCCTGTCTTTCCTTTCATCAGCAGATCCCTCAACAATGTTGTTGAGAGAAATCCATATTTCTCTTACTGAGGTGCATTCCACCACTCTTTGAAAAATGTCATCAGACATTGTTTGAGCCAGAATGTTCATGGCTTTTGCATCAGCACTCCTTTGCTTTTCCTGAGCTTCTGTCCATTCAGGAGGTGGGACAACATTATTGGTAGTTGTTGTTCCAGTACTTGCTGCTGCTGTAGGTGTTGGAGGCCCTGTCAAAATCACATTAAAAATTTCTTCATCAATTGAGTTCATATATAACCTAATCCTTGCTTTCCACAGTGCAAACTTACTGAGATTGCACATAGGAGGCCTTTTGCTTGAATACTCTTTGTTTTGTGCCATGAGTTTTTAACAGAAAATAAATAAAATAAAAACTCTAAAATAGATTTAAGATCTAATTGATCTTTATGATTCAGGTGTGAGCCTGTAAAGAATCAACATCCCTCTGATACCAATTGAAAGTGGAGGTTAGATCTTAAATTATCTCTAGAGGGGGGGGGGGTGAATAGAGTTTAAAACTTTTCCCTTAGTTTTATAGCGGAATTGAGAATACTGATATAAGTATATGTATATAGAGTGAGTGATAAATAAAAACTGAAATAAAATGAGTAATGAAAACAGCACACAGTACACACACAGAAAAGTAAAATAAACACAGAAGACACAAGGAGCTATAGTAGTTCCCCACTAAACTTGGGTACGTCTACTCTTCTACCACCCTTGGTAGGAATCCAGTAGGATTTTTGATCAGGTGCCCTCACACCAATGAGCTTTTGATAAGGTGCCCAAAAACCAACTAGATTTTTTGATAAGGTGTCTTGCCACCAATGGGGTAAACTTTTGAAGGGAGTTTTAACCCTGTACAGAATGGGATAGAGAGGGGTTTAGATGTTCTTCTCTGTCAAGATGTATAGAGAAGACTCTAGTGGATTTGATGTTGTAGAAAGGCTCCTCTGTCTGATTGAAGATGTTTGACAGTTGAATGGCTGGAGCTTTCTCTTTGAAGAAATGATCTTCCTGAAGCAGATAAATCTGGAAGAAAGAGTTCTTCAGATTTTTGTTGCTCTTTTGAAAGATCTGTGCTTGCAGCTAATGACTGAGAGAATAATGTTGATGTTGCTCTCAGTTGAATGAAGTTGCTGCTGTTGAGGAAGAAGAAGATGATGTTCTTTTTGTTCTTCTTTCTCTTCTCTTCCTAAAGCTTTTATTCTTTCTTGATCAGATTCTTTGTAGCAAATGACTGAAAGGAGGTGTTGAAGATGTTCTCAGAAAATGCTCCTGCTAAAGGAGGAAGAAGATGAAGATCTGTGTAAAAAAAATGTTCTTCTGTTCTTCCTGTATATTTCTCTCTTTCCTTTTCTCTGTATATTCTGTACAGCAAAATGTTCTGTATATGATCTATCGTGAAAGCTGTATATTCCTCTGCTATATCTTCTTTCCTTTTCTTTTAAAAATCTCTGACAGACATTAATTTGCAGATCCCTTATATTAAGGAATAAATATATCTGAAGAGATATTTTGGAAACATAAATCTACTGCGCCGTTTAACTCTTTCCTTTTCCATGAATACGTCCTTTTCCGAGGAAATGTCAACGACTATAAACTTGGAATCATAAAGGAAATATATTTTCCTTACTTGATCTGATTGAAAGAGCCATTGCTGTCGTTGATCTGAGTTCAGAGAATGAAAGAAATATAATTTGTCTGAAACTTTCTGAACTTAAATAAGAGTTCTTCGATCTGAATAAAATTCGTCGAACGCAGATTCGTCGACCTCAAGATTTTCGTCGAACACAACATGTACTTTGTCGACCTCAAAAGAATCTTGCTAGAATAATTAATTTTGTTGATCTGTGAGAACTTTCGTCGATCTGAATGTGTTTGTCGAACGCAGACTGGAGTTCGTCGAACGGAAGTATTCGTCGATCGCTGAGCCTGGATAAATTCGTCGACCGCTGAGCTTGAGCAAAGTATAATTAGTCGAGCGCTGCACTTAGACAAATTCTTCGACCGCTGAGATGGGTTCGTCGACCGCTGAGAACAAGTCTTTTCGTCGACCGCAGAGCGTCATTCTTCGAACGCAGATAACCATTTGTCGAACACAGAGAACATGTCATTCGTTGAACGCAGAGTGCTTGCCGTTCATCGAATGTAGAGAGCTTGCCGTTCGTCGAACGCAACTAGCCGTTCGTCGAACGAAGTGTGGAGTTCGTCGAACGCAGAATCTGAATGAATTCTCTAATTCTAATAGCCTAGAATCTTGACCCATAAACTATACATTGGGGTCAACTTTGTCCTTAGTCAACATATAGTGATCCTAGCCCAAATCAGAAATAGGGTGTTCCAACAGACCGGGATCACTCCTCCGATTGATTTTTATTCATGTTCTTCTTCTTGTTTATTTCTTAACCCCCCTTCTTCATCTGAGCCTGTGCAAGTTGAGTCTTCACAGGTACCCCAGGAGGACTTGGAGCATGATGCTCAAGTCAATGTTGAGAGAATCCTCTTATGTGAGGAAGTTGATCCCCCTCCGTAGAGGAAGCTCCACTCATTTCCTTCTCCTCCCTCTGCCTCCCCGGAGATGACACCTTGCTGGGCATGGATTTATTTTGTGGTAAGACGAGTGAGGACCAGCCTTCCTCCTCTTCTTACTTCCTATTTCCTCTACCTGTGTTAAGAAGGTATTATTATTTAGGTAAGGGAGTAACTGTTCTGTCGCCGTATCGGCACCCACTACCAACACACATATTAGAACAGTTACCTGTGAATTTTTCTTTCCATAGACCCATTAGCTAGAACTCTTAAAGTTTTGAATAAGTCGTGCTGGGATGACAATAACCCCAGTAGTTATCTTACTTTTCTTGCATTTTTATTTTATCTTGTTTAGTTTAGTTAGTGGTATTTCATTTTAGTATGTATATTTTCTTTTGTTTTTGCGGACTTCACACCTGCAGGTCCTTTTTCTGGATGGGGATGTTGCAGCTTTGTCTTGGTTTACACGCCAATCTTCTGGTACGCTCACTACTGAGAATTGGGTACTCTCCTTCCCTAGACATCATTTTGAATTTCACGGTTATATCTTGTGTTGGTTGGTTTAAATTAAGTCTGGTGGAGAGATGCTTCTCGTTACCCACTGTGCACGCACACGTTGCATTGCATACTAGAAGTAACTTTATCCCATTTATTGAGTATTGTTCATCATTACCGCACACCACAACACCCACTTGAGCGTGCACTTAGCTGTAGGCGCGTTTCGAGTAACTCATTTCCATTGTGTGTTTGGGGAAATGATTGTGCTGGCTTTTAAATTATGTAGTGGAGTAAAATGTTGACTCTAGTGTTTCTAGTCAAGTACTCATGTGAGTATAGGGATTTGTGTAGATTAGATTTCTTTTTGTACTTTTAGTTTTATGCATTTATTTTAGTGTAAATATTGTTTACTCTACTCAAATGGTGAATCCGGTGTGAATCAAAAGGTAACATAGGGATGTGTGTAAAGTATCATTAGATGCGTAGTGCTCGAGCCGGGAGAAAGGATAATCTTTCTCGGTGGCTAAGAACTTGCCCCAAGCGATTCTTGAAGCTTAGGCAAAGGATAGTTCTTTTGGGTGAGAATGACGTAGGCCATCATTTTGGCCCGGTTGAGCCTTTGTGCCATTCCTGATTTTCTTCCCTCGCTAGCCCCTTTGTGCCTACCCAATCCTTTTGGTTCACCTCCACCTATACCTCACCAAAGCCTCAAAGCAAATCCTAGTCGCACACCCAAATGCAAGCATTTTGTTTAAATTTTAATGTGGTGGTGTTGATTGTGGAATTATAATGTGAAGATGTGGTTGTGTTCATTGAATATGTACTGAAATGAAAACAAAGAAAATATATATATATTGATTGAAAAAAAATTGTTGAAATGAAAAAAAATGCTAAATTGAATATTATTTGAAATATTGGGAATAGGTGGTGTACACACCCATGTTGCAAAAGTCTAAGTCTGGGGGTGTGGTCCATTTGCTTTCGATGTCGTTATGCGAGGAGTTGTAATAAAGCTCATTTGGGTTTAGGTGTATCAAGCCTTCATGTTTATATTTGTTTACCTCACCATAACCCAAGCCCATTTAAAACCTAAAGTCGTACAGACTCACGCAACCCAAGCCCATTTTTCTATGCACATGAGCATGCGACTTCGCATGGTATTACGTTTTGTAAATTTTAAGCTAGCTATTCCATATTACCGCCTGCTTAGGATTTGTTTGCTCGGGACGTCCAAACAGGTAAGTCTGAGGGTGTGATGAGTCCCATTTATATACACTTTTATGGACTCATCTGGGTCATTTTTCTATTCTTGCACTTCAATTTCAGTTCTTAATTGCTTATATTTTACTTGTTCGCGCTTTCACTTTAAGTGCTCATTTAGGCCCATTGTGGTGTGCAATTGCGCACTATTTTGTTGGGGGCAAGCACAATGTGCTTCCCATTCTTTTTATGCTTTTATACTTGTGCTGAAGGTGTGTTTCCAGCGTTTGGATGTGTTGTGCAGGTGGGCAGATCGTCCATATTGCCCAGAATTCCTCCTGTATGGATCGCACGGTCGTGCATTTTCTTGATGCACAGTCGGCTGCGATCGTGCGCTATGATCGGCTGGTCAATATGGTGATCTATCCCGCTCGTGCATTTTCGTCACGCACGGTTGGACTCTACCGTGCCCGAACAAAATGCACGACATCCTGTTCATGGCCGGATTTTGAGCTTTCCGAATTTACCCGTGCGTTCTTACGCACGATCGACTTCGACCGTGCATGAGTAAAACGCACAGGCACTCTGGGTCATCTTCCTGGCATTTTTCCTTAATTAATATCACACAGTTCACGCACGGTCATGCGTTCGACCGTGCGTGACCAAATTTCTGATTATTTTGTATAAAAGCTGCAGTTCTTGCCGAATTCAGGGACGATCATATTCTAGCGCCGTTTTCCCGCAACAGTGTGCCATTTTGGCCGCTCCATCACCGCCCACCTTCGGGAGGAGCTCCGACCGCCATTCTCTTGCAAATCTCAAGCCGGAGCATCCTCTAGGCCTCCTCCATTGTTCGTGCACCTCCAAAGCTCCATTTTGAGGGATTTTGCTGCTGCATATATGAAGTTCTTCGGTGAGATCGTGGCCAAAGAAGATTGATGGAGAAGACAAGTATAATAGAAGAAGGTAACAGCTCTTCAGGACCTCGGACAACTGTTGGAGCCCGAGCTCGGGCAAGGATTGACAACCCTAGATTCCGGCTGTGAACCTCCGATGAGTCTCCGTGTTTTGGTTGTAATCTCAACCTCCTTTGCATTGTAGTGTGTTATTCCTTAATTATTTGGGTGTATGAACAATGTTTGCTAAACCTTGTTTTGTCATTTAATATTTCATGTCTATGTGAAATCATTATGTGTGGTTTATGCAAGTGAGGAGCGCCCTATTCCATCCTCCATCCCGTCGTCATGTTCGTTTGCCGCATTAGCAATTGCTAGTGGTGTGCTTGTTGACGAGGTGCTTGCGACCCTCATTCTGCCGGTGTGACCCTCTCCATCCGCAAGCCTACTCTTCCATCCGCCTAGCGAAGCGTGGCATAGCGGCCCGTGTAATCCATTCGCCTAAGGAAGCAGTGCGCTCAAGTCCTGCACAGTTTGATTTTGCACTTACCACTCCATCTGCTTGCGTACTCGTCCATCCGCCCTTGCGAATCGGTGCACAGCGGCCCGTGTAGTTTTCCATCCCGCCTGGTGAAGCATTGCATAGCGACATTGCATAGGAGTAGTTGCAGTTATTTTCTTTTATTTTCCATAATCCAAAACCCCCCTTTTTCCGCAATCCATTCGACCTAAAGGACTTCGATCTCAAGTCCCTCCTCAATAGATAACTCCACCTTACCGTGTTCCTTCGAGATCGATACTTGGGGATTCACTCCCATATTTTATATTACTTGAACGATCGGTACACTGCCGTTTCATGCCGCAGTCTTGATATCGCCTATAGCGGTGTGCTAGATTTGCGCATCAGCTCCTTGTTGTATTCATTGTATGGGATCTTGAGTTCTACCTCATGGGTTTTGAGATTCCCAATGAGGCTCTCAACCTGAAGCGTTCTTAGATTGTGCGACTCCGAGATAGCCGTCACCTTCAAATTGAATTTTGGAGGAAGAGATCGAAGAATCTTTCGGACCAAGTCGTCGTTGGAGAAGGTCTTTCCGAGAGCTTTGGAGGCATTGATGATCTTTGTGAAGCGTGTGCACATTGCATCAATATCTTCGCTTTCATCTATCCGAAACTTTTCATATTCTGACTCAAATTAGAAAAGTTTTGAATTTTTGACCTGCGATGTACCTTCATGAGTAATTTCGAAATGATTCCAAATATCATATGCAGTAGTAGTACATGCGGAAATTCTATTAAATTCATTTCCATCTAACGCAGAAAATAAAGCATTTATGGCCTTGGCGTTATTTTTGCATTTAAGTTTATCCCCATCATCCCATTTATCATTTGATTTTTTAATGTTATCCCTCCAACTACAATTGTAGGAGGAGAGTATTCCTCTTCTACCATATTCCATACCTCAATATCTAGGGTCATAAGAAAACAACGCTTCCTATTTTTCCAATAATTAGAATCTAACCCAGTAAATAGTGGAGGTCTACTAATTCTCTGACCCTCCGAAAAAGCGAGATCATAAGATGTCATTAATCCTGGTTTTTAAACCAACTTGGAATAACCTCCCTCTGATAGCACTTGTTGGATCGATGATGAGTCCCATTTATATATACATTTTTGGACTCATTTGGGCTGGTATTCTAGTCTTTGCACCATATTTTAGGCACGTTTTCATTCATATGTACTATTCCATGCTAGGTGCACTTTTTAGCCCATTCCGGCGTGCAATTGCGCTCCTTGTTGTTGGGAGTAAGCACATGGTGCTCCCCTTCTCTTCTTCTATGTTTTTCTGATGTTGGACGTGTATTCCCAGCCATTGTATCTTGTATGCAGGTGGCCGGTTCGTCCCATTTTCCCCAGAAGTAATGTCTGTGCATATCGCACGGTCGTGCGTTTCCTTGACGCACGGTCGGTTGCGGTCGTGCGTTTGTGTCTGGGCAGAAAATGGAGCGTCGGAGTTTACTCGTGCATTTTGACGCACGGGCGGATTCGCCCGTGCATGAGTAAAACGCACGGTCGACCTGTGTCTTCCTGATTTCAGAGCTTCGGAGTTTACCCGTGCGTTTGAACGCACGGGCGGTATTGGTCGTGCGTGAGCAATTCGCACGGGCGGCACAGCGTCTTCCCCAAGTCAAGTTTTATCATTTAATAAGGCACAGTCTGCGCACGGTCGTGCGTTCGACCGTGCGTGACCATTTTCTGACAGAATTTCTATTTAAGCTGCAGGTCTTGCCCTATTCTGATCGATCGTTTTTCCCGCTCCAGAGCTCCAGTTCCGCGCCTTTTTCGCCGTCCATCGCTGCCCACCTTCAGGAGGTGCTCCGGGCTTGTTCTTCACGCCAATCTTGAGCCCGGAGATAATCTCGGCCTCCTCCTTCATCCTATAGTTTCAAAGGAAGATCTAGCCGCCATTACCTTCAAGCAAGAGGAAGTTTGCAACCTCTACCGGATCGTGAGTTGAAGAAGACGGGTTCTTCGGAGAGTCGTGACAGCTCTCTCTACCCCGGACGTAGTTGCAGACCGAGCGTGGACGCGGATTGACAACCCAGCGATTCCAACCGTGAATCTACAACGAGCCTTCGGATTCGGTCGATTTCTTGCCTTGTTCTTCTCTTATTGATGTATATGTTGTAGATCTTTATTATTATGATGAAGTATCACTTAAACTAGTTTGTATTTCGATATATTTCATGTTTATGTGAAATGCTTTGGTGTTTAAGTTGCTTGAGGTGCGCCTCATTCCATCCTCCATCCCACCGTCGCGTTCGTCTACCGCACTAGCAATTGCTAGTGGCGTGCTTGTCGAAGAGGTTCTTGCGACCCTCATTCCGTTTGCCTACTCGTCCATCCTCCCTTACGAAGTAGCGCGCTCAAGGCCTACGTCGTTTTCATCCCGCCTGGCGAAGCATTGCATAGCGGCATTGCATATGAGTAGTTGTAATATTTTTCTCTTTATTTTCCACAAATCAAATCCCCTGTTTCCGCAATCCATCCGACCTAAAGGACTTCAATCTCAAGTCCTTCCTAGATAGATAGCTCCACCTTACTGTGTTCCTTTGAGATCGATACTTGGGGATTCATTCCCATTTTATATTACTTGAACGATCGGTACACTGCCGTTTCATGCCGCAATCTTGCTACCGCCTATAGCGGTGTGCTAAGATTAGCGCATCAAGTTTTTGGCGCCGTTGCCGGGGAACACAGTCGTGTGAGTTTTCTGGAGAGGGAGAATCTGAGATTTAAGCCCTTTTCCATTTGTGTATTGCATCCTTTCTTTATTTTATTTCTTGTTATTCCTTTTTCCTGTTTTTTTATTAGGTTGCTTAGTAAATTATTGTTAGGTGTAGCATTTTGCACAATAGTATTTTTATTTTGAATCATTTTATCTTCACACTATGTGGGCTTCATTCAATATTCGTTGTCGTTGGTGTGGAGATATTTCTCATGCTAGTGATAGATGCCCAAAGGGAGATAGTAGCATTAGCACTCCCAGCCCAGCATATGGAGCACCGACTTCGTCTAGTACTCCATATGGTGCGCGGAAGTCTTATGGCTATTCTGCCACACCTTTATCTTCATACCTCTTTTCGGCTTCAGCACCCGCTGTGCCAAAGAAGCCCGCAAGGCAGTGCTTGTTTTGTCAGAGCACGGATCATGCCTTGAAGGATTGTGCTGCTTATCTTCGCCAATTGGATGAGGATGACGAGCCGGATATCTGGATCGTCCCGACTCCTACTTCTGGCAGCACACCTTCAACATCTGGTTATGTGACCATTTCACCTTCAAGCTTTGAAGGGTATGATGTGGAAACAGTCACCAGATGTGTGGATGATCTAGGCTCTGACATGACTGAGCCCATCTCCCCTGTCCATATATCATCATGCATGAATTTGATTCTTTGTGAGGAATCGGTGCTTGACATTTATCCAAGCACTATTCCTCCCCCTGTTGTGCATACTACTATACTCGTCTCAGACGACATTATTGAGGATGTGTCGCAGGATGAGGCTAGCGATCTATGTGTTGTGCTTGTTCCTATGGAGGAAGACAACCTTCTAGGTAAAGAGGAGCTTTCCTCAGCACCGGTGGAGGAAGTCCAAATCTTGGGCATGGCCATTGTTGATCCCGCTGAACCTTGTAGCATTGATGACAATGCAAACATTATTTTACTTCCCCAACCTGATGGGAGTGAGACCGGGACCACTCCCCTGCTTGATTTTTATTTAAGTCATTCTTCTTTTTTATTCCTTGACCCCTTTTCTTCATCTGAGCCTGTGTGGGTTGAGTCGTCACATGTACTTCAGGAGGACTTGGAGCATTCTGCTCAAGTCAATGATGAGTGCATCCTCTTATGTGAGGAGGTTGATCCCCCCTCCGTAGAGGAAGCTCCACTCATTGCCTTCTCCTCCTGCTGCCTCCCTGGAGATGATACCTTGCTGGGCAAGGATAGTTTTGGTGAGTTGAGTGAGGATTCCTCCTCTTCTTACTTTTTATTCCCTCTACCTGTGACGAGCAGGTATTATTTATATTCGGGTAGAGGCGTTTCTGTTCTGTCGTCATTTCAGTACCCGCTACCGACACGCATATTAGAGCAGTTACCTGTGCACTTTCCTTTTCATAGAGCCATTAGCTAGAACTTCTTTAAAGTTGAATAAGTCGTGCTGGGAGGACAATAACCCCAGTAGTTATCTTACTTTTCTTGCAATTTCAGTTTATATAGTTTGTTTAGTTAGTTTTACTTTATTTTAGTTTGTATACGTTCTTTTGTTTTTGCGGAGCTGACCCCTAAAGGTGTTCTTCTGTATGGATGCTGCAGCTAGGTCTAGATTTACACGCCAATCTTCTGGTATGCTCATTTCTGAGCATGGGTAACTTTTCTTCCCCCTAGTCTTTTATTTAATTTTCATGGTTACATCATGTAACATCCCCAATCCTTCTAGACCCCTAGTTGGTATTAGGGCATGGGTGGTGTGCTGAGTGGCCACTAAGGCCCTTGGACCAAGTGGAGTGTTCTAAGTGCACACCAAGGGCACAAAATCAACATAGCCTAATACCACTCCCTTAGGCCAATTGATCCTCAATTCCCCAAATTGACCTCCCCCATACCACCCTAACCACTAAGGAAGACCATTACCTTGAGAATTGCACTTGGGTGGGACCCAATTGCATGAAATTGACCAAAGTCAACATTAACCAAACTAAGTCAATTAGGGTTCAATTGACTCCAAATGTTCAAATTAACCTCTCCACCACACTCTAAACACTTTAAGGAACCCATTGGACCTAAAAGCCCCATAACTTGGTCAACCAATTGACCAATTTGACCAAAGTCAACTCTAGCTTAATTTAGGTCAAAATCACACCTTAAGGCTAAATTAGCCCAATTGGGGCCCCACCATGGACCAACCAATATTGGGTGGTGTCAAGGAACCCAAGACCACCAAGTGGGGTCAACCCACTCACCTTGATTGACCAAAGTCAACCATGGTCAACCTAGCCCTTTAAGGTGAATTCCAAACCTAAATTTGAATGGGACCCAACCCCCATCATCTAACCAATTATTTATGGACCAAGGGCATGCCACCTTCAGCCTTAGGACTGAACCCAAGCATGGCTTGATTAATAAAATGAAGGGGGACCAAAAAGGGGATTAAAAAGCATAAAGCTAAAAGCAAAAGCAAATGCAAACACCCCCCCCCCCCCCCCCTCTACACTCCACCTCCAATCAGCCTAGGGGCCTCCCCTGATTGCTGTGGGTCTGGGCATGACCCAGAGGGAAGCAGGAGATAGCAGGGGGTGGCAGTCATGTTGATAACCATGCAAATCATGAGCCCCTAAGTTCAAAACCGGGTGTACACTCCTCCCCACCCCATTCTATCCATACCATTAGCCTCAGAGCGCTGAGAGCAGTCGAAATTAGCTACTGGAGCGGGGAGATTGGTGGAGAATCGCGGCTGTGAGCAGGATCGCTGGAGCAAGGAGAAACCATGGCCAACCACCGCCGCCGCCACCGCCAAGCTCCATACTAGGTTCGTTTCTCCTCCCCTCCCCCCATGCTAGCTTTTCATCTCAAAACGAAGAAGGATCAGGCTCAATTGAGCCCGAACCCATTCCTGAAATCCATGGATTTCGGGTCGAAATGGGAAGGTCGGGATCGTCGGAAACCGCCTCCTCCGGCCACCCGTCGCGGCTGATGGTAGCCCCGACCACCACGAATGTGTCGGTAGTGTTGGCCGACGGTGGTGGTGGCTGGATTGCCGGCAATCCCCCTCGCAAAGTCACCCAGCGCGGTTGAATCACAGTCGTTGGCTGGAGGAGGAAGACGATGTCGCGACCGCCGGATCTGCGCCAAGATTCGTGCGCACCTTTAATTTATAAGAATTATTAATTCATTCCATGGATTTTCTGCCTTAATAAATCAGTCCACTTCAATAAATAATTAGGGCCTCCTAATGGCTGAATTAGAAAAGTGCCCAACATGAAAGTTGTAGGCCTTGGTCTTGACTTTCACTAGGGCTTGAGTTCAAGTCTGCCTTTTTGACTTCTGTCTGAGTTCGTCGATATTCGTCGGGAGTTCAAGAGAACATTCGACGAATAGACTTAGCCGCTAAAATTTCTTCTTTAAACTAGAAATTTGGCTTCTGTCTGGATTCATCGATATTCGTCGGGAGTTCATGAGAACATTCGACGAATAGACCTAGCCGCAGAAATTTCTTCTTTAAACTAGAAATTTGGCTTCTGTCTGGATTCGTCGATATTCGTCGGGGGTTCATGAGAACATTCAATGAATAGACTTAGCCGCAGAAATTTCTTCTTTAAATTAGAAAGTTGGCTTCTGTCTGGATTCGTCGAGATTCATCGGAACTTCACGAGACATCTCGACGAATTGACTTAGCAAAAATTTCTTTTCTCCTGAAAACCTGCTCCACTCCTCAAACTTGAAAACCCAGTTATGAGTATATGAAGTACACCTCAATAGAGAGATTACACATGGACCAACACTTTGTTCTACACAATGAGGGATTACATTGTCTAGAACTGTGTTTGGTGATCCATTGCAACCTGACTTTGTTGTGCACTTAGCATTAAGACCTGTAATAACACATCTAAGCAGAAATCATCAAATACATCCTCAATTCAATTTAGTTCACTAGGGGACATCTTCATATCCCCTCCTCCCACCATGTTGGTTATGTAAGTATGGATATACAAATGCTTGTGACACACCCTAATGGGCCATTTGGAGCCATTAGGGTGGTGTGACCTAAAACCCTAAGGGTAAACACTTAAGGATGCAAGTAGGGATTTGTGAAGGACATATGACCAAATGTCCTTGCCTTGGCTCAGAACTTTGTAGACATGTTTGTAAGGGGATAAAGTGTCTTAGATAATTTAATGGAAATTTTTAGAGGCATTTAAGTATTTTTCTCCTAAATAATGAGATTGCCACCCTTTTTATTAAATAAATAAAATACATGGTCATATGACCTTGTATGGCTTTGAAACTTTATCAGTGGCTGAATAGGGATGAGAATGAACTATAGTAATTTTGCTATGATTTATTGAAGTATTATGCCTTGTGTAGGAATTTTAAAGTGCATACTAGCTTAGAGGAATTTAATTATGAAAAATGTCAAATCATGGGGCATTGTCATGATACTTGGTGATCTATAATTTTAGGTTAATATATGCCCATGATAATTTTTTGGAAGCTTGTAGAATTGTATTTCATGTACCTCATGTAGAAATTGGAATTTACATCACTTGAGTATTAAATCTTTTTAAAATGTCAAATCACATGGTAATGATACAATCCTTTGGAAGAGGACTCTAGATCTCCATATGGACACTTGGTAATTTTTGTAGAATTTTCAGATGTGAATTACCATTTTTCCTAATTATAGTGACATTTTGGTAAGTATACAACTATGATGATTTAGTAGGCCAAATCCCACCCTAGGGTCATGGAACTCAGTGAACCACCTTGATATGGGATATTACCTTACTGATAATTTTTATGTAGCATGAAGAATCATTTTGAGGGTAGTTCATGTGCAATTTGGCTTAAGGCCTTAACTACTTTAAATTATATTAAATACCAAATTAATATGGAAAATTATGGAAATTGGAGAAAACCTTATTAAGGTAAGTGGGAGTCTAGGATAATTATTAGAAACCCTGGTGATGAGTTTTTAGAAGGGTTCCCTTATGGGGTTCATAGTTAGTTCAACTTAGTGGTCTGCGTTTAGTATAAAAAGAATTTTGAGTTTTAGACAATTCAGACCACTAAGTAGTGTTTAGAAGTTATATACAATCAGTAATTGAGTTATAGCACACAATGATTCATGGAAGGTCAATCCTAGGGTTAGTTGTGAGGTTGTGTTAGGGTTAGTATATGAGGTGTGGAGGCACGTCCAACCCGATTGGGTGGGATGGGAGATGAGCTAAGTCACATTAACTATATGAAATGATGAGGGGTGAACCAAACGTTAATCACCAACTAAAGTAATTATCTTGAGGAGGATAATGGGGTTGAGCCCATTGATCTGTAGTACCGTTAGGGGCCCCTTACGGAGTACACCGCGGGAAGTCCAAGATCCACCCTAATTATAACACAAACTAAATTATAGGCAAGAGTAGCCTAAGTAGTTCTGCAATATAGTATGGATCTCCTTCGAGAAGGAGATGGGTTGGATCAACTTGTGTGTAAATCCCTGAGCTGGAAGCTAGGGTGGACTTGTTAGCACCTGTTTCTTATGCAAATAGTGGCGAGTCTTCGGTACTAGGCCAGTCATGTCACCGACGGTAGTACGTTGACTCAGGTGAGGGTGGGGTTTAGGGGGCCGGTAAGTTTGAGTACCGTGGTCTGGAGGACAATCCCTAATAACCCACCCGACCTTAAAGTCTGGTGGATTCCAGCAAGAGTACGCAGGAGCTCCGCTGTTGTGTTCTTAGCGTTGAGGCGTACATGAGGTCTAGGCTTGGTAGTGACCATACCCGCCTAGGATGTGGAGTGCCCGATTCACTGCCACCGTGAGCCACGATGGTCGGTACCCGAAAGGTTGGCTTCCTTTCAAACAAATTGAGAACTATAAAGGTCTGTGCGCATAGAGTCTTGTGGGTGAGTTGCATCGCATGGCTGCATAATACACATCATAAACATAGCATAGCATAACACACATTAGCATACCCCCATCATATAAATTAGTATGGGCTCTTTTATATGATGGTTTTCCTGGACATCTTAACTTATATGTCGTATGGGCGTTCATATAAGTTAAGGTACGAATCTGTGATGGTAGCTTAGTTTTACTTACTGCACCGCATTTTCTTACTATTACTGCTTCATTTCATGCTCTACTTTACTGTCATTTATATGCACTATACTGCTAGCTAGTTTTACTGCTTTACCTATACCTGCTAGATTAGTGCCATGTCACCTCTTCTTTGTTTACCCCTTGTTGACCTCCGCTTCTTCCTCCCGCTCGGTTCCTAGGAGTCGTGGAGGGAGGCGAGGACAAAACGGCTTAGTCTTTATGAATAACGGTCGGTGGTGACCGCAGGAGGCCGAGGAGACGGAGTAGTCCCGTGCGCAGCTGGACGAGATGGCTGGACCTGAGCAGCGGATGCAGCGTACTACCACGACGCCACAGGTCGATGATTAGATAGTTAGATTTCAGCATTTAAGAGTTTGGTTGTAGTTTTCGCATGTTGTAGAGAGAGAGATAGTACTTATTTTGGATATGTATCGGGCTTAAGCACTTTTTACTTGTACTTCTCTTTTTGGACTTTCTGTTTCATTATATATGATGTTGTGACTTGTGGACATGCCCTTATTTCTGTACTTCACTTTGGCATATTTTACTTATGATTATATAGCCGGCAGAGTCGGTGCTGAGCTGTGTTGACTAACCCGAGTGTGGGTGACACCGCAAGGCACCGATTCTGGGCGAAGATCCACCTTGACCGTGTGATACGGGAGAGGTTCGAGTTTTCAAGTACCCGATCGGGTTTTGGAAAAAAGAGATCTTACACATCATTTGCTTTTATTGCTTGGATTAAGTCAGGGGGAGAGCCGCTATGTGTAACTCACTGCACGTGCACATGACACTGCATACTAGAAGTACATTTTAGTTCAGTTTTATAATTTTTATTTCATATGCACCGCACACCACTACACCCACTCTAGCGCGCACTCGCTTGTTTGTATGCTCCTGTATATTCAATTCTTGGTTGTGATGTAGAAATTGCTGTATTAGCCTAAAAATTGCAAGATGGAGTGGCATTTTGACTCTTGTAGTTCTCTAGTTGAGTACTCGTGTCTTGCATAGGGATTTGAGTAGAATTAGTTTTTATTTATGCTTCTAATTTATAATTAGTAGATTTGCGTAGATTTTAATTTATTTTACTCAAAATGGTGAATGTGGTTGAATCTAATGGTAGCGTGGTATTGTGCGTAAGCGAGCACGAGGTTCATGTTGCTCGAGTCGGGAGGAAGGATTACCTTTCTCGGGGGCTAAGAACTTGCCCCAAGCGACTCTCGAAGCATGGGTGCGAATGATTTGCAAGTTGAGCGTGGCGTAGGCCATCTATTTGGCAAGTTTGAGCTTTGTTCTACCATTCCTATACGCTAACCATTGCTAGCCTATTTTGTGCCTACCCGATCTTTTGTTCAGCTCCACCATAATTCACCAAGGCCTAAAATCTAATCCTATTATTGCAACCAAAAATTTAGCTAAAAGAATTTATGAATTGTAATTTTCCAATGCGGTGCGGTGATGCGACACTTCAGTGTTGATGTGGAAGTTTTAAAAATGTCTATGTGCTGAAATTGTGCTAATAGATATGGGGATGAAAAGAAAAGAAAAAGAAAAGCAAAGAAAAAAATGTATCCCCAGCGTTGTAAATGAAACATCTATTTGGTATTGAATGTTGTAGGTCGTGTGCACATCCGGTTTTAAAGTCATGTCTGGGGGTATGTACACGTGTATTATTGTGGCTGCTTTGAATTAGCACTTTTGTGAGCTCTGTTGGGTTGCGATTAGCCTTCACGTTTATCCTTGCATTCCAAACCGTAACCTAAGCCTCGTGTAAACCCAAAGTCCTATTGATTCATCTTGTGAGTTCACTAGCGCCGTGGAGAGAGCGTGACAGGGCGAGCTTATGGTTCGCGACGTTGATGGATTTCAACGGAGATAATTTTGAGTTCCGGTCTTGGGTAACATTCACCTTCGCGACTTGCTTACTTTCGTACTACGCTTGACCACGAGATTCACCTACATTCCATTTTTGAGTAAAAATAAATTTCTTTTACGTATTTATACTTTTATAAATTAGCTAGCATATGTAGAAACTTCTTCTAATGAACTTCTATGCACACAAGTATGCAACTTCGCATTCTATTCCATGTTTGCAATTTTTTGGCTAGCTATGCTTTTCCTACTCTGCCGGATTTGTTTGCTCGGGACGCGCAAACAGGTAAGTCTGGGGGTGTGATGAGTCCCATTTATATATACATTTTTGGACTCATTTGGGCTGGTATTCTAGTCTTTGCACCACATTTTAGGCACGTTTTCATTCATATGTACTATTTCATGCAAGGTGCACTTTTTAGCCCATTCCGGTGTGCAATTGCGCTCCTTGTTGTTGGGGGTAAGCACATGGTGCTCCCCTTCTCTTCTTCTATGTTTTTCTGATGCTGGACGTGTATTCCCAGCCATTGTATCTTGTATGCAGGTGGCCGGTTCGTCCCGTTTTCCCCAGAAGTAATGTCTGTGCATATCGGACGGTCGTGCGTTTCCTTGACGCACGGTCGGTTGCGGTCGTGCATTTGTGTCTGGGCAGAAAATGGAGCGTTGGAGTTTACTCGTGTGTTTTGACGCACGGGCGGATTCGCCCGTGCGTGAGTAAAACGCACGGTCGACCTGTGTCTTCCTGATTTTAGAGCTTTGGAGTTTACCCGTGCGTTTGAACGCACGGGCGGTATTGGTCGTGCGTGAGCGATTCGCACGGGCGGCGCAGCGTCTTCCCCAAGTCAAGTTTTATCATTTAATAACGCACGGTCTGCGCACGGTCGTGCGTTCGACCGTGCGTGACCATTTTCTGACAGAATTTCTATTCAAGCCGCAGGTCTTGCCCTATTCTGATCGATCGTTTTTCCCGCTCCAGAGCTCCAGTTCAGCGCCCTTTTTGCCGTCCATCGCCACCCACCTTCAGGAGGTGCTCCGGGCTTGTTCTTCACGCCAATCTTGAGCCCAGAGATCATCTCGGCCTCCTCCTTCATCCTATAGCTTCAAAAGAAGATCTAGCCTCCATTACCTTCAAGCAAGAGGAAGTTTGCAACCTCTACCGTATCGTGAGTCGAAGAAGACGGGTTCATCGGAGAGTCATGACAGCTCTCTCTACCCCGGACATAGTTGCAGACCGAGCTTGGAAGCGGATTGACAACCCAGCGATTCCAACCGTGAATCTACAACGAGCCTTCAGATTCGGTCGATTTCTTGCCTTGTTCCTCTTATTGATGTATATGTTGTAGATAATTATTATTATGATGAAGTAGCACTTAAACTAGTTTGTATTTCGATATATTTCATGTCTATGTAAAATGATTTGGTGTTTAAGTTGCTTGAGGTGCGCCATATTCCATCCTCCATCCCACCGTCGCATTCGTCTGCCGCACTAGCAATTGCTAGTGGCGTGCTTGTCGAAGAGGTGCTTGCGACCCTCATTCCGAAGTAGAGCGCTCAAGGCCTACGTAGTTTTCATCCCGCTTGGCGAAGTATTGCATAGCGGCATTGCATAGGAGTAGTTGTAATATTTGTCTCTTTATTTTCCACAAATCAAATCCCCCGTTTCCGCAATCCATCCGACCTAAAGGACTTCAATCTCAAGTCCTTCCTCGATAGATAGCTCCACCTTACTGTGTTCCTTTGAGATCGATACTTTGGGATTCATTCCCATTTTATATTACTTGAACGATCGGTACACTGCCATTTCGTACCGCAATCTTGCTACCGCCTATAGCGGTGTGCTTAGATTAGCGCATCAATCGATAGGCACCCTTAGAGGGGGTGAATAAGGGAATAAATTTTTTTTAAAAATTAAGCAATTTACTAAACTGTTAAAAGTAAACGAGAGCGAAGTAACAATGTAGGTAAAAGAAGAAAATAATGTAATTTGCAATTTTAAAATATAGCCAAATGAAAGAAATCAAGTAAAACAAATAGATACTTTATTGTATTAGATAAAAAAGTGTTTACATTCATTTGATTTCAATATCGCTAGAAATCAGAGGCATACAAATACAATTACTTTTTTCTTTTCTATATCGACTCGTATCCCCACGAACCGGTGGCTTTAGCCCATCCTTCCCCAGATATGGCCTCAAGTCTCTCTAGCCAATCCTTCCCTGGATATGGCCTCGAGCACACCTAGATCTAATCACCTAGACCTAATCGCCAACACACGCGGCGAATTCCTCCTAAGCCGCGCAAGGACCTTGATATAGAAATTCGGTGGTTTTTAAATTAAGCGAAGGTTAAAGATTTTTTTTCCAAACCATATCCGATAAAGGCAAGCATACCTTATCGTCTATAGTATAGGATATTAAGAAATATCAAGGTCGTATTCCACGGGGCGCGTTGATTACTTCTACTTTGAGGAAAGTCACCATTATCTTATCTAACAATATTTTTGAGTTTTAATTACTTAGCTAGAAGAAAGGAAAATGCAAACTAATTGAAGGGTTGTGATGAAGATAAAAGAAGCTAGCACTCAATCAAAAGTCACCTTGGAGTGAGAATAGACAAGTAAAAGGAAATTAAATCTAATTACGCTTAAATTGAACTACTTGACCGTGGAGGTTCCCGAAGCTCGAACATGCCTCTCTCGAGGTTAATGCCCAACTAAGATTAGGAAAAATCAACCGGACTCTCGTCCTATAATCGATTACCTAAAACTTGCTTTACGAGGTGAACCCCACTATTGGATTTGACTCCAATCCGGGAGATTTACGTCATCCTCTCTCGAGGGGTGCGTGCAACTCTCTTTACCCTTGAGTGATCGATTCATACTTTGAGCCTCTCGGCTAACTAAATATGAAAACATAAGCGAAAACCATATATCGAAAATATGGCCTCACCAATTAAAAATCAAGGGTAATTCAAGTGTTTATAAAAACGGAAAAAGAAAACTTTAGAAGATCATAACTTGTCTAACTCATCCTCGGATCATTTTGATCGAGTACTAATGAGGATTAGTTAATCATGGTGGAGGGGGGAGAGAAAGAAAGATAAAAATGCATATTAAGAAAATTTAACTAAGTAAGGAGGAGACAAAAAGAAAGAGAACAAACTATTTTTATTTAAATGAAAACTATTACAAGACTTAAGAGAGGAAATTGCAAGCTAGGAAGAACAAGATTACAAGCTTAAACTAAACTATTGCATTGAAGGAAAAATAATACATTGCATTAGAAAAGGAAGAGAGCATGAAAGTAAAGAGACATGAACATGAACATGAAAAGAGAAAAATACTCAAGAATGGCTCTAGCAGCACCTCCCCCACTCCAAAATTCTGAACCCTGGACTCAAGGAGAGCCTCTGTATTTATAGGCGAAATTTTCAAGTTACACGCCCTCGGTCACGGGCGTGACCAAGGGCGTGTAATCACTGTAACATTGGATCCGGCAGCGGCGTGGGCTTGGCGTGACGGTGGGAGAAAATCGGACATGTCACGGGCGTGACATATGGGTCACGGGCGTGACTCAGGATGGCTTCATTTAATGCGGCATGGGCTAGGCAGATGGCGCGGCGGCGTGCTTGGATCACGCGGGAAGGTCACGGGTGTGACTTTGGGTCACGGGCGTGACTTTTGTTGACTTCTCAACAACAACTTCTCGTCTCGACGGCAGCTCCACGTGGCAGATTCTAATATTACACGCCCATGGTCACGGGCGTGACTTTGGGTCACGGGCGTGACCTGGGGCGTGACTGGGTGTGGACTAGCTCAACAGCACGGCATCGACCTGGACTGGTCTTCAAGTTACACGCCCTTGGTCACGGGCGTGACCGAGGGCGTGTAATGCAATATTTTCCCAATTTGTCCAAAAATCTGCAAATATTAAAATTAGGCTAAGTTAGAATCAAAATTACAAAAAGAACTACTTATAACCTAAAATTGACATAAAAAGGAAAAATCATATTAAATAATTACAAAAATTTCTATTAAAAACTTATATAAAAACTACTTTATTAAATACCCCCATACTTGAGGTTTTGCTATTCCAGAGCAAAAGTGTAAGACATAATATATAAGACATCCATAGGATTTTTAATTTCAAACTAAAATTTTACTAAACCAAAAGTTAAGTTAAGAATAAATTCTAGGAGGAGTTAAGTTCTAAATTATGATGATGATTTGAAAAGAAAGAAAGTTGTTTTAAGCAAGGACTTCTCAAGACAATTAATTAGCTTACCAAAATTGTAGAAATCATAAAACAAAATTAAATTAGAATTATAAGAACTCTATTTCAAAAGATACTTAAGGAAAAGAAACTTACTAAATATTGCTCTCTCCATAACTTAAGTTAATCCTAGATCAAAGATATTGGCTAAGGGGAGGGGGTTTACAAAGCTTGGCATAAGAAGAGATCTTTGATTTGAGGTGATGAATTTTATCCTCTCATCTCAATATATTTTTTTCTTTTTGTATATGTTTAGGAGTAATGAGTTTATTCTTTTTTTTTTACTCCATGCCATATTATTATTATTTTTTTAATTCTCTTCTAAAAAAAAATCCCAAAATGTATATGTTTAGGAGTAATGAATTTTATCCTCTTACTCCATGCCATATAATCTTTTAAATGATTTTGGGTGCATATGTTTAGGGAATAATGAATTTTATCCTCTTATTCCCATGACATATGATCTTTTACACACTTTTTTTTATATGCCATCAAAAGGGTAGGGTAGAAAAAATTCTAGTTTATAAATTAAATTATGTTGAGAGCAAATTCTAGTAAAATTAAATTTCCTAAGATCTAAAGAGCTAGAAGAAAATATAATTGAAATCTAAAGTGGTTTAGCAAATTTACTACAAAATGAAGCCATCTAAAGATAAAAAGAGAAGTCATGCTAACAAAGATTCTCTAATCAAACTCAACTCATAAGATGGTTCTTAAAACAAGATTACCTAAAATTTAAAATTAACAAACTATGATAAACAAAATTTTAGCCAATTAAAAAAAACTAAAGATGCTTATAAACATTCTTAACTAGATTTCTAAGAAATCACAAAACAACAAGTAGGAGGGGTATAAGAATTTTTGGAATTTTTGATATTATCTTTTTTTTGAATTTTTGATATTATTTTTTTTTTGAATTTTTGAATTTTTCTTATTTACAAACTATTTACAAAGAAAGGAAACTAGCTTTAAAACTAACGATTTTTGTTAAGTCTTGGACTTCCCAAGGGCTACCCGGTGAAGGGTTCGCAAGGTACTAGGAGGTGTGATGGGATAAAATCCCAAACGTCCCTTTCCAAGATTTAAGTTTTCGATTTTTTTTATAATTTTGTTTTTGTTTTTTTTTGTTTGAGTTTTTGGTTTTACAAGTGCTTAAATAAAAGAAAACATAGGAAAGAAAGAAAAAAGAAATTTTTTGTTTTTGAAATTTTTCTTTTAAAACTATTTACAAATATTTACAAAGGACTATTTACACCCCCATACTTAAAGTTAAACATTGTCCCCAATGTTTAAAAGTAAGTATGAAGTAAGAAAAGAAATGCAAGGAAAAAGAAAGAAAAGAAGGATAAAGAGCTTCCCTGAATTTTTTTTGAAGCTTTTGTGGGGAAGCCGCGATTACCTACAAAAGATATTAAAGAAGAAACAAGACAAAGAAAAACAAGAGAAACAATAATACAAAGATAACTTTGGGGTGCTTCCCAAAAGCGCTTTGTTTTAGGTCGCGTAGCTTGACCCACTTGCCGATCATGGTATATGATGAAGAAATATTGCATCACTCTTTTCATTAGGTAAGTCTCCCGGAAGATACAATTTAAGGCGGTGCCCGTTAACTTTGAAAGAACCTTTTTCCGGGTGGGAAATTAGGATTGTCCCATAGGACCAAACCTCTTTAACAATAAAGGGTCTGGACCATCGGGATTTTAATTTTCCCGGAAAAAGGCGAAGGCGAGAATTATAAAGGAGGACGAGATCGCCCGGCGAAAAAGTTTTCGGAAATTTTATATGTTTATCGTGATAAAACTTTGTTCGCTCCTTATATAATTTATTACTATCATATGCATTCGCTCGCCATTCATCTAGCTCGTTCATTTGAAACTTCCTTTGTTCGCCCGCTAAAGTGGAATCGAGATTTAAAAATTTAAGCGCCCAAAATGCGCGGTGTTCTAATTCGACCGGAAGGTGGCAAGCCTTGCCATAGACCATTCGATATGGTGTACAACCGATAGCGGTCTTGTACGCCGTACGATAGGCCCATAGCGCGTCATCGAGCTTTATTGCCCAATCCTTCCGATTAATAGAAACCATTTTTTCTAAAATTCGCTTTAATTCTCGATTAACCACTTCGACTTGGCCGCTCGTTTGTGGGTGATATGCAGTGGATAGTTTGTGCGTGACACCATATTTTGCTAAGGTTTTTGGGAATTGAGTATTGCAAAAATGGGTGCCCCGATCACTCACAATAGCGCGCGGAGTGCCAAATCGAGAGAATAATTTTTTTAAAAAGTTAACGACGACTCGCGCATCATTGGTGGGGAGAGCTTGCGCTTCCGCCCACCTCGACACGTAGTCGACTGCCACTAGAATATACTTATTTGAAAACGAAGGAGGGAGAGGACCAACAAAGTCAATGCCCCAAAGATCGAAAATTTCGCATTCTAAGAAAATGTTTTGGGGCATCTCATCTCGGCGGGAGATGTTCCCCGACCGCTGGCAACTGTCGCAAGTACTCACAAGGGTGTGAGCATCTTTGAAGAGCGTGGGCCAATAAAAGCCTGCCTCCAGCGCCTTCCTCGCGGTTCGGTTCGAATGATAATGACCACCGGATGGTCCCTCGTGACAATGTCGTAAAATTTTAAGACCCTCCTCACTCGAGACGCATCGTCTCACCACTTGGTCTGCGCATACACGGAATAAAAAGGGGTTCTCCCAAAAGTAATTCTTTAAATCAGAAAAGAATTTCTTCTTTTTTTGACTCGAGAATTCTTTTGGCAAGACCCGGGCTACTAAATAGTTAGCCAGATCTGCAAACCAGGGGGTAGACGACGAATTAATATTTTCGAGAGCGAGGAGGCGCTCTTCGGGAAATTTATCATCGATGTCAGATTCTATCAAAACTTCCGAGGCGGGGTTTTCTAAACGGGAGAGATGATCGGCCGCCAAGTTTTCGGCCCCCCTTTTGTCCCGGATCTCTAAGTCAAACTCCTGCAAGAGGAGGATCCATCGCAAAAGACGAGGCTTGGCGTCCGATTTGCTTAAAAGATACCTAAGTGCGGAGTGATCCGTGAAGACAATAACTTTTGAGAGGGTGATATATGACCTAAACTTATCGAAGGCAAAAACGATCGCTAGAAGCTCCTTTTCGGTTGTGGTGTAATTCGCTTGTGCCGACGTGAGTGTTTTGCTCGCATAATAAATAGGGTGGAAATACTTACTCACCCGTTGGCCTAAAATGGCACCAACCGCAATGTCACTCGCGTCGCACATGATTTCAAAAGGGAGCGACCAATCCGACGCGACTAGAATCGGGGAGTTTATAAGTTTCTCTTTGATGAGTTTAAAAGCCAAATGGCATTCATCGCTAAAAATAAACGAGGATTCTTTTTCAAGAAGGTGGGTTAACGGCTTTGTGATTTTTGAAAAATTCTGTATAAAGCGCCGATAAAACCCCGCGTGGCCTAGGAAACTACGAATAGCTTTTACGTTTGTTGGAGGGGGAAGTTTTTCAATCACTTCGATCTTGGCCTTATCGACCTCGATCCCCATGCCCGAAATTTTATGGCCAAGGACTAATCCTTCCTTGACCATAAAATGGAATTTTTCCCAATTAAGTGCTAAATTCGTTTCCTCGCATCGCTGCAACACGCGCTCAAGATTTTTTAAACAATTTTTAAATGAATTTCCGAATACGGAAAAGTCGTCCATAAACACTTCCATCACCTCCTCTACTAACTCGTCAAATATTGCCAGCATACATCTTTGAAATGTAGCTGGCGCATTACAAAGACCAAATGGCATCCTTCAATAAGCGAAGGTGCCAAAGGGACAAGTGAAAGTGGTTTTTCTTGGTCGTCGGGCGAAATCGGGATTTGAAAATATCCCGACAAACCATCGAGAAAACAGTAGTAGGACTGACCTGAAAGGCGCTCTAAAATTTGATCGATGAATGGTAGAGGGAAGTGATCCTTACGGGTGGCATCATTTAGTTTTCGGTAATCGATGCACATCCGCCAACCCGTAACAGTACGGGTTGGGATCAACTCGTTATTCTCATTAGCTACTACCGTAATGCCACCTTTCTTTGGTACGACTTGTACTGGGCTAACCCAAGTACTATCCGATATCGGGTAGATAATTCCCGCGTCCAATAGTTTGATCACTTCGGCCTTAACGACTTCTTTCATGTTAGGGTTTAGCCATCGTTGAGGCTGGACCGAATTTCGGGAATTATCTTCGAGAAAGATTTTATGAGTGCAGAAGGAAGGGTTTATACCCTTTATATCCGAAATTTGCCACGCAATTGCGTGGCGGTGCTTTCTTAAGACAATAGCCAACTCGGAAATTTCCGAGTTGCTAAGTTCGGATGAAACGATGACGGGTAGCTTCGACTCTTTTTCTAAAAATAAATACTTAAGGTGAGGGGGAAGTTGCTTTAGTTCTAAAACGGGTGGCTCTTCATAAGATGTTTTGATTTTTAATTTTTCTAAAAATAGTGGTTCGGGTGGTGTGAAACGAGTGACTTCTTCTTCTTCCAGACAAAAGAGCTCGGCGAACTCGGACTCGTGACTCGAGGTGGAGACTAACTCGGGAGGGGAATCGAATTCCCAACACTCTTCTAGGTAAAAACACGAATCGTCATTTTCTAATGTGTTCCGCATCGAGGAATTTATTCCGAAAGAAACTTCATCGTCTCCAACCCGTAGGAGGAGCTTTCCGTTACTTACGTCAATAATGGCGCGAGAGGTGGCAAGGAAGGGGCGGCCGAGTATGAGGGGTACTTCGGCATCCTCTTCGATGTCAAGAATGACAAAGTCCACCGGGAAGATGAACTTGTCGACCTTGACGAGCACGTCCTCCACTATTCCTACCGGATATTTTAAAGAGCGATCTGCTAATTGAATACTCATTCGAGTGGGGCTTGGATTTCCTAGACCTAGCTTCTTAAAGAGAGAAAAGGGCATGAGATTGATACTTGCTCCCAAATCCGCTAAAGCGTGTTTTACTAACGAATTGCCAAATAAACACGGGATGGAGAACCTTCCCGGGTCATTCACTTTTCGAGGCAATTTGTTGAGTACAACCGCGGAGCATTCTGCGTTCAAAGAAATATGCGAAATATCTTCTAACTTTTTCTTATTGGAGAGCAACTCCTTAAGATATTTCGCATATTTAGGCATTTGAGAGATAGCCTCGCAGAAGGGTAAATTAATGTGAATTTGTTTTAAAATATCCAAAAACTTTTTATAATTCTTTTCGGCGCTCTCGCTCTTAAACTTAGACGGATACGGAATATTAGAAGTAGAAGCGTGCGGAGCTAACGTAGCAGGTAAATTTGAAGATAAAATAGGAGGAGGAGGGGAGGAAGTTACCATGGGTTCGTCCTGTTTTGAAACCACCTCCTTCCCGCTTCGGAGTGTAATCGCATTTGCGCTCTCCTTTGGGTTTGGCTCCGTGTTTCCCGGAAGGGCTCCTTGCTGGCGCTCGGAGATTATCTTTGCTAGCTGGCCCACTTGGTTCTCCAAATTTTTGATCGATCCGGTGAGGTTCCGGATGTTCGCTTCATTTGTAGCAACATATTTTGCAAAAACCTCTTCAAGCGGAGAGGGCTTTTGCTGTTGCGGTGGAAAACCGGGTGGATTAAAATTTGGAGGGGGAGTTAAATTAAGAAGTTGATTTGGAGGTTGATTTAAATTCAAGGGACGCTGAGCATTTCCTTGATTGCTCCATGAGAAATTCGGATGATTCCTATAACCCGCATTGTAGGTGTTATTATACGGAGCGGTGTTCGGGTTATAGGAAGGCCGAGGCGGATTTCCCATGTAATCAACTTGCTCTTCAATTAAAGCATTATTAGCCCAAGGAGGAGTGGCGGAGGAAGCAGACATCTCCGCCACTTGCTTTGTTAAGCGCTCAACTTGTAAAGCCAAATTTGCGTTAGCGTCTATTTCAAAAATTCCGGCCGGCTTATTAGGCCGCGCTCAGGGCATGTTCCATTGGTACGCATTTGTGGCCATCTCTTCAAAAAGCTCTTGAGCGGCGATCGGGGTTTTATTATTTAATGTCCCCCCGGCGGCCGCATCAATCATTTGCCTCGTTTGGAGATTTAAGCCATTATAAAATATTTGCACTTGTTGCCAAGTGGCAAGTGCGTGGTGAGGGCATCGACGCAAAAGCTCCTTGAAGCGCTCCCATGTATCATAGAGAGTCTCCGAGTCGATTTGCATGAATGACGCAATATCCGTGCGCAATTTAGCGGTCTTTGAAGGCGGGAAATATTTATTAAGAAATTTTTCCGCCATTTCGGCCCATTTAGTGATGGATCCCCTAGGTAGGGAGCCCAGCCACTGCTTGGCCTTAGACCGCAAAGAAAAAGGAAAAAGACGTAATCGAATGGCGTCATCAGTGACGCCATTGATCTTAAAAGTGTCGCAAATTTCAAGAAAGTAAGAGATAAGTGAATTTGGATCCTCGTCCGGTTGACCATCAAAGGTCACTGATTGTTGCACCATTTGTATGATGCTGGACTTGATCTCAAAATTATTGTTCGCCACCGTGGGGCGAACAATACTCGATTGTGTGCCTTCCAAATTCGGCCGCGCATAATAGGACATGGTCCGTTGCGCGTCCTCATTTGGATTTGGCTCGTTAAGATTAGGAGGATTAAGATCATGATCCATATTTGCTGCGTTAGTGTCCCCGATTGACTCTTCGGATTCTACTTGATTTCCTTGATCACGAGAATGGCGGTGCCTCAAAAGGGTTCGCTCGATTTCCGGATCAAAAGGAAGAATCGAAGTGCTACCACGGGTCATACACTAAAAAGAGAAGGAAGGAAGAAGAAAGAGAGAATTTTTTTTTTGTTATTTTAGGCAGATTAAGTTAGTCTTGGACTTCCCAAGATCTACCCGGTGAAGGGTTTGCAAGGTACTAGGAGGTGAGATGGGATGACACCCCAAACGTCCCTTTCCAAGATTTTAATTTCACCTTAAGATTTTCAAAAATAGAAAAACTAAAATAAAAACATGATAAAATTAATAGCTATCCTCGTTTCAAAATATCTACGCAAAAGTCCCCGGCAACGGCGCCAAAAACTTGATATAGAAATTCGGTGGTTTTTAAATTAAGCGAAGGTTAAAGATTTTTTTTCCAAACCATATCCGATAAAGGCAAGCGTACCTTATCGTCTATAGTATAGGATATTAAGAAATATCAAGGTCGTATTCCACGGGGCGCGTTGATTACTTCTACTTTGAGGAAAGTCACCATTATCTTATCTAACAATATTTTTGAGTTTTAATTACTTAGCTAGAAGAAAGGAAAATGCAAACTAATTGAAGGGTTGTGATGAAGATAAAAGAAGCTAGCACTCAATCAAAAGTCACCTTGGAGTGAGAATAGACAAGTAAAAGGAAATTAAATCTAATTCCGTTTAAATTGAACTACTTGACCGTGGAGGTTCCCGAAGCTCAAACATGCCTCTCTCAAGGTTAATGCCCAACTAAGATTAGGAAAAATCAACCGGACTCTCGTCCTATAATCGATTACCTAAAACTTGCTTTACGAGGTGAACCCCACTATTGGATTTGACTCCAATCCGGGAGATTTACGTCATCCTCTCTCGAGGGGTGCGTGCAACTCTCTTTACCCTTGAGTGATCGATTCATACTTTGAGCCTCTCGGCTAACTAAATATGAAAACATAAGCGAAAACCATATATCGAAAATATGGCCTCACCAATTAAAAATCAAGGGTAATTCAAGTGTTTATAAAAACCGAAAAAGAAAACTTTAGAAGATCATAACTTGTCTAACTCATCCTCGGATCATTTTGATCGAGTACTAATGAGGATTAGTTAATCATGGTGGAGGGGGAAGAGAAAGAAAGATAAAAATGCATATTAAGAAAATTTAACTAAGTAAGGAGGAGACAAAAAGAAAGAGAACAAACTATTTTTATTTAAATGAAAACTATTACAAGACTTAAGAGAGGAAATTGCAAGCTAGGAAGAACAAGATTACAAGCTTAAACTAAACTATTGCATTGAAGGAAAAATAATACATTGCATTAGAAAAGGAAGAGAGCATGAAAGTAAAGAGACATGAACATGAACATGAAAAGAGAAAAATACTCAAGAATGGCTCTAGCAGCACCTCCCCCACTCCAAAATTCTGAACCCTGGACTCAAGGAGAGCCTCTGTATTTATAGGCGAAATTTTCAAGTTACATGCCCTCGGTCATGGGCGTGACCAAGGGCGTGTAATCACTGTAACATTGGATCCGGCAGCGGCGTGGGCTTGGCGTGACGGTGGGAGAAAATCGGACATGTCACGGGCGTGACATATGGGTCACGGGCGTGACTCAGGATGGCTTCATTTAATGCGGCATGGGCTAGGCAGACGGCGCGGCGGCGTGCTTGGATCACGCGGGAAGGTCACGGGCGTGACTTTGGGTCACGAGCGTGACTTTTGTTGACTTCTCAACAGCAACTTCTCGTCTCGACGGCAGCTCCACGTGGCAGATTCTAATATTACACGCCCATGGTCACGGGCGTGACTTTGGGTCACGGGCGTGACCTGGGGCGTGACTGGGTGTGGACTAGCTCAACAGCACGGCATCGACCTGGACTGGTCTTCAAGTTACACGCCCTTGGTCACGGGCGTGACCGAGGGCGTGTAATGCAATATTTTCCCAATTTGTCCAAAAATCTGCAAATATTAAAATTAGGCTAAGTTAGAATCAAAATTACAAAAAGAAGTACTTATAACCTAAAATTGACATAAAAAGGAAAAATCATATTAAATAATTACAAAAATTTCTATTAAAAACTTATATAAAAACTACTTTATCAGACCTAGTCGCCAATACAAGGCGATTTAACTACAAAGATTCAAAATAATGAAATAACACAAATGAAAACTCCCTCAATGAGATTTTCTGAAGTTGGCGATGAAGGATCGTTGTAGCATAAGCGAGGTTGATGCGATCATTCTGCGGATGTACCGTGATGGCTTTCTTCTCTATAAATCTTCTTTAGCATTGAGTGGGAGATGACTTTTCGCCAGAGAAACAACTCTTGAAATTTGGCACAGGAATTCTCTCTGGGATGTCTTTTCAAAACGAGAATGAATGCTTTATTTAATTGAATTTGGAGTTAGCATCTGTGGTAGCTCCTAGCGTCCGCGGCAGCGGTCGTGTAGAGGCGGTTCCTTAACCCTCGCGGCATGGCGTTGTGGCACGAGCTGGAGCTATTGCCAAGCAGTAGCACTACCGTCTGCGGTATCGACTAGCGCTGGCGGTAGTGCTCCATTCAGAGAATTTGGTTCCAAGCTACTTTCTGCATGTTGAGTATTGCACATATAGTTCTTGCACACAATAAACACACGACAAGCAAGATTAAATACATTGTGGGATTTTTTATTCTAAAAAAAGGGATGTGACACACATGTCCAACACTAATTTTGGTTCAAGATCTCCTTTTCAAAAGATCTAACTTGGTTCTAAGAGTCTCCTTAACAAAAGAATCAAATCTTGGTTCTAAGAGTCTCCTTATCAAGTCTCACGCATTGGATAGTGTATTCCAACCAAGATGGTAGAAGAGTGGGCTACCCATATTTTGGGGAACCACTATAAATCTTGTCTCATCTGTGCTGTGAATTTTCTGTGTTGTCTCTTCTTTATTTCTATAATTTTGTGCTTATTTTATTTTGGTTGGATTTCTGGATGCTTAGTATTTAGAATTGATTTATTGTTCTGTGCATATTTTTGTGAAAAGTTTTACAACTCTATTCACCCCCCTATCTAGAGAATACTCAGAGGACTCACTGTGCACTTCCAATAGGTATCAGAGGGAGGTTGATCATAAAAAGTTTAACACTTTAACCAAAAGACCCCTTCACTCAAATTTTTATATTCTAAAACTATTTTCAAAAAATGAGTTCTAAAGACTATGCATCCACAAGACCACCAGTGTATAATCTGAAAAAGTTTACACTCTGGAAGGACAGAATAAAACTTTATATGAATTCTATTTATGAGGACATTTTTAATTTCATTGTATCAGGTCTTCTAGTACCATTCAGAAAAGATGCAAGTGGGACTGTGACACAAGAACTTGTCCCTAGAGATAAATGGACTGATGTTGAGAAGAAGGTGAAGGAATGTGAAAAAAAGGTCATGAACATCCTGGTGTTAACTATGTCAGATGGCATATTCCAGAAGGTGGTTGACTGCCAATCAGCAAAAGAGATCTGGGATTCATTGTCCATATTGGTTGAAGATAGCTTAGATAAAAGAAAGAACAGGAAGTCCCTTCTAATATCTCAATATGAGAACTTCCAAAAGAAAGTTGAAGAGAATGTCAGTGAAATGTATGAATGATTCAGCATAATCCTTAATGAGCTCAAGGGTCTAGACAAAGAGATATCACTAACTGAGATCAATGACAAGCTTCTCAGGTGCTTCCTAAGCACTTGAGATTCAAGTATCTAGGCCATTAGAGAATCTAGATGCCATGGAAAAATATCCATTGATGCCTTCCTAGGCAAGCTCAAGTCCTACAAGCTACTACTGAAGAGCAGAGCTGAGACTGAAGCCAGGGTGAAAGTCTTAACTCCAAAATAAAGGATTATAACTTTGAAGGCAGCTGAAGGAGAGCCTTCAACTTCTGATGAAGAGATGTTCAATCTCTTGTCCAGAAGATTTAGAAGATGGGTCAAGTCTGGGGACTCCAGAAGAAAAGAAAGAAGCTCAAACAAACCAAGATTTGATAAGACTCTAAAGTAGGAAATAATCTTCTTTGCTTGCAGAAAACCAGGGCACATTGCCCCTGAATGTCCTAAAGATCAAATGGACAAAAGCAGTAGCAAGAAGGAGCATAAGAAGAAGTCCATCAGAAAGAAGGATAAGAAGATGGGAAAATGTTTCATAGCTAAAACCTCAAGTGATTCAGAATCTGTGTCAAGCTCCTCTTCATCTAACAGTGATGAAGAATGTGCTGTTGAAGAAGCATGACTAATGGATTTAGAAGATTCAACTGAAGAAGATCAGATATCTTTATTTGATGATTTTGAGTTTACTTCAGAAGAGTTTAAAATTTGTTTTAAATAATTTTGTAAAAATTATATTAAAATTCAAATATTTTTTTTGAAATAGTTAGGGAAGAACTAGAAGATCTTAAGAAAGAAAATATGTATTATGTTAATTATGAGTTAAGGAATCAAATATATAAGAAGAAAATGAAAATAAGTGAATTAACTAATGAAAATTCAACTCTAAAAGAGGAGCTTACAAAGGCAAAAGCCTTTGAAGACTCACTCAATGGGATGAGTCAAAAGCTAAAGGATATCACACAGAATATTTCTATGAGATCTAGTTATCTTGGTCTAGGAGTAGATTCATTAACTAGCCCAACAATCTCTAGCTATCCAGCCTGGAAAAATCCAGTAATATTTGTTAGACCTAGTGATTATCAAATAAATGAAAATAGTCCAGTGTGTAAAGTACAAAACAACCATCCTGATAAACTCACTATATTTAATATAGTGAATCCTAATAATGAGAAGAGAACTCTAGGCAAGAATAATTCAGAGAAACTAACAAACCACAATCAAAAAGTTAAAATAAAAAGAAAAATTATTCGGCATTCTACAGATTTACTATATCTAGATACATTCTATGCAAACTTCGAGTACTAAGATAACAAATCTAGGTTTTATAAACCTATATTATACCATCCAAAAGGGTATAATGAAAGACCACTATATTCTTTCATATCACCCTATACTAGTAAAAACCAAGGACCCAAGGTAACCTGGGTACCCTCTAATGTTTTAATTACATGTGCAGGAAAACTTATGGTCCCTTCCTCAGAGATAATGTAGAGAAAGGAAAAACTATATCTTCAACATGGAATTACATATAATCGAAGGGGGTGACTTCTTCTCTAAAAATCTTGATGATGCATTCTAATTCACATATATAATCTTATATATGCTATTTTCAATAAAAACTATTGCTGGGAAAAATTGGAATTTTTTTGAAGAAATACAAATGTAAATTCAGAGCTTCGTCTAATAGAATTTGATGCACCCTTGATTTCTATTTGACGCCAGCTTCGAGAGCTACTAGGGATAGTTAATTTGAATAGCACTTGATGCAGCGTCCACTTCAAATCGACGCATACGTCGACTTAATAATTATTGCATGAACTCAAAGCCACGTTGATTACCTTTCAACGCAATGTCGACATGTCAAGCGCGCACAGTATTTTCTTCTAGTAGCTACATTGACTTATTTTGGCCCGCTGAATCTATTTCCATTCGACGTTGCTTCAATTAAAACCCTAAGCTCTGACAAATCATCAGATTTTAAGCAACCCAGACGTTAGATCATCTTACGCTTTCAAATTTTCTCTCTCTTACTATCTTGCTTTCTTGCATTCTTGCTCCTGGTTCTTTCTATCTTTCTAGTCTTGTTTTTGCAGGTACTGCCATAAGAATCAATGGCTCCTCCAAAAGTGAACTCTGGTTTTAATGTTGACATCTACTCATTCAATGTAGTGGCAAAACACTTCAAGGGAATCCTGAACTTATTTCAAACTGCCGGACTCAAAAAAATAATTTCGACAAGAGGAAAGATATATGGTGATGAATTGGCTGAGCTGAAAGACAACATCCATATTAGAGAGGCTAGATCTCTACAAGGGAGAATTTCTTGGAATGACATTCACATCACAGAAGAGATGTTGAGTCACACCTTCGATTTACCAATAGGTGACAAATCATCTGAACTGATGGCGGCAGAAACCCACCAAGCACTGTAGGTAATGAATTTTAACAAAGAAAAAGCAAACAACCAAAAGAAGAACGACTTCTCAGAAGATTACAGGTTTTTGGCAGACATAGTAGGCAAAGTCCTACTATGTAATATTTCTCCTCATATTGCGATTTCCAAACAACATTTATAGATAATGGGAGTATTGGTTCTCAACAAAAAAATCCACTAGGGGAGGTGTCTTCTCAAACTGATTGGTCACAAATATGCCCACAAGGAGAATGCATACATGAGAATCATGAGTAAAGTCCTATATCATCACTATCCAATGGTGTAGAGATCCAAAGGAGTGTCCATTCTTCCTGGAAAAAGAATAAACATAGGAATTTTTTTCTAAATGCACAAGACAGATTCTGAAACCTTGTCAAGTTCTACACTCTCCTTCTTCATCTCCAGCACCTCAAGACTAGGAAACAATCATACTAGATACTATCGTTGAACATCAAACACAGATCTCCCCCTTATAATAACAACATTCTGACATAACCCCAGAAGATGATCTCACAATCCTCCTCTCTGCTCCCTCAAATCATCCCCAATCAACTCTCAAATTGACATATCAACACCTTATATTGATACACCTTCTACCTCTCATCCTATACCTCCCTTTGACATTGATTTACCAATCTCCAAAGTAGTGGGTCTGGCCACTAGAACTTTTTCTGACCTACTACAGACTCAGACAAGAAAATTTCACAGGAAATATTCTCAGATGGAAACTGAACTAACAGAATCAAAGGAATCAATCCAGGCAATCAATACATTGATGTCCTCCTCAATTATCACAAGTTTGTTCTTAACCTTACTTGTTAGCATGGTTCATAAGGGGGAGAATGTTCAACAGGAGGAAGTGCCTGCTCAAGAAGGGGAGACTGGTCAAGAAATAGAAATGTCAGCTCAAGATCAGGGAATGACTGCGCAAGAGAAGGAGATTGTTGCAGATCAGGAGAGGCCAGAACAAATCCGAGGGGAGATACTTGCATCAACCCAGGGGGAGCTCTTCACAGATGTTGAACAGATCATAAGAGATGGAACTACTATTACTCAAGAAGATGCCCATATTGCTGAAGATGTTGGATCACTTCAGGGGGAGATTCACAAAGAGGATGATAAACTATTAGAGAGGAGAGAGAGAAGAATGATATCAGGGTTCCTGAGGAGGAGGAGTCTCTTATATTTCCACCGAGAAATGTGCCTACACAGGTCTTCTCTAGGAAAAGAAAAGTCTCTCCAAAAGATCAGTAAAAATCAGGTGAAAAGAAAATGAACAATTACTTTTATGAGTCTAAATTTGTATAATGAAAATTTGAGATGTTTGAGATACAGCTATGGTAGACAATCATATCTACTACAATTGCAAGTTTACCATATCATTCTGGTTTATGTTATAATATGTTTATATGCACTCTATTTTAATTTACAATATGATTGAAATCACTTGAAATACTTGTAAAATTTGTTAATATAAATAGGAGAGATTGTTGGGAAAAACATCCGCTGGATTTATCTTACAAATTATGTAAAAGTGATTTCATTATCTTGGATTCATTACCCATGATGTTTAGTGAGGGTAATATGGTCATTAGATGTCCTAGGATGTCACACTCATATTAGGGTATCAAAGACCAGTCCAAAGGAGTACAAAAATCAGTTAAGTTAGTTCTGCGTCGAATAGAATTTGACTTAGCTTCGACTTCAAGTCAAAGTGACTTCGAATAGAAGGATAACTCAGACTGGCAGTCGATGTATCAGTTGAAGTTGACGCAATGTCTAATTATATTCGACGTAGAAGCATGTGTCAGTCAAAGCAATATTTGAAGTCGACACAACATCAAATTATATTCGATGTAGAAGTCAGAGCTCAAAGTATAGGTCTTCTTTTCGACAGATACGTTGATAAGGACTCGACGCAATGTTGATATCAGAGTTCATTTAAAAGCTGAGGAAGATGTCGAAGTAACTTTTATTAGAACACAGAGGTGCGTCGATATGAAGGCAAAGATATTCGACGCAAAGTCGAATACTGACATAGAATTAGAATACTTCCTAAATTCCATTCTAAAGCTTATTCAGAAGTTACAAATGGAAGTTATTTGAATAATAATAGGTCGTTCATAACCGAGTATAGAAAGAAGAACTTTATATATATAATAAAGATATTTTTGGATGTTATTCAAAAAGGTTCTGACGGCTGTCAACAAAAATAGAAAGAGAGCAATACTATCTCTTGGACATTCCTACTAGGGAAACAACAAAAGAGGAATATAATTCAATATTATTCGATAGAAGAATAAGTATACTAAATGGAATAGAGAACAATAACAATTCTTTCTTCTTCTTCTCGAGCCTTCTCTTAGATAGAAATATACAGAACAGATCTCTGTACTAGAAATCACAAACAAGGCTTCTTCTTCATTTTCTCACTACAAGAAGCATACAAATTTACAGAGATCATCATCAAGATCAGAGCTTCTACAATTCTTGCATCTCTCTCTCTGTCTCTCTCTCTCAAGCAAGGATTCATCTACTAAAGACAAATCCAGAAAAACATTAAGTGTCTGAATCCTCATTGACTGATGCAGCAGGATTCATTCAGAAGAATCATTTTCAACTTCTTCTCCTTCTTTACTCTATTTTCTCACTTTCTGTAAAACTGAGTAAAGAGTCCTTAGAATTTCTCTTCAAAGAATTCAGTGGTTCAAGATCTCCTTAACAAAAGATCTAGTATTGGTTCAAGATCTCCTTATCAAAGAACTAGCTTGGTTCTAAGAGTCTCCTTAACAAAAGACTCAGATCCTAGTTCTAAGAGTCTCCTTATCAAAAAACTCAGGCACTGGATAGTGTATTCCTACCAAAGTTGTAGAAGAGCGGACTACCCACATTTTGGGGAACCATTATAAATTGTGTCTCATCTGTGCTGTGAATAATCTGTGTTGTCTCTTATTTACTTCTGTAATTTTGTGCTTATTTTATTCTGGTTGGATTTATGGATGCTTAGTATTTTAAATTATTTTATTATTCTGTGCATATTTTAGTGAAAATTTTTAAACCTCTAAAGAATACTCAGAGGACTCACTATGCACTTTCACACATGATCTTTAAAAATTTATTCAGGGAGTTATACACCTTCTCAGAAAACATGTCACCCCATTTTGGAAAGGATTGACCAAGACCTACAACTTTCATGTTGATGATTTGGCTTGGTTTAGTCATTAAGGCACCTAAATATCAAGTTTAAAATTACTCTGAGGTGCCATATAGGAAATTCTGAATTTAAGAGCTCTGGATTGTTTTTAATTAAAGAAGCACAGATCTTGACGTGGATCCAACAACTTGGGAAGCGGTAGATGGTGAAATGACCTTCCACCGCAACAGATTTTTTGTCGATCCGCTGTGAGGATCAACCCAATCATTTTTTATGGATAACAGCGGCTGTGATTTCATCTTCAAGCTTGAGCCGACAGTGGAGATTGATAACGCCTAAGAGGAGCTTTTGGGGCTCCTTCGCTACCGTCTAGCCATCACCACCCATCGCCACCACTACCAGTAGTTTAACCGTGGTGTGGGATACCTCTTGGCGGTGGTCCGGCCGCCTGATGATGCCGCCGACGGCCAGAATTACAATTTCATTCCAATAGTGTTTATCCACAAAATTACATGAAATCTTGGCTCAACTGAGCTCGATTTTGATTTGAAATCCTTCTAAGTTGCTTATAGAAGGGGAAGGGGAAGGAATCTCACTTTATTTTGACTTTCTCTCTCTATTTTGGTTCGGGCATCAAGACATGATCGGCTGAGTTGGCTACACTGCTCCTGAGGGCTTCCAATCAATCTCCCTGCTTAAAATTGTTGTTTGGGGATGGTGTGAGGTTTCTGAAGGAGAGGGGAGGCTTTTATAGGCTAGGGTGATGTTTGCATTTTCTCTTTAAGCTCTCCACGGTCGGCCATGGATAAGGTCTAGCATGTACCTTCAACCACCTTACAGCCCCTTGGAGCCTTGGGTAAGATTAAAAGCTTCTCTTTAGCCTCTCAAAGAGGGAAGAATTCATGGGTGGTCATGGTTAGTTCTTTTTGAAGTATTGTCAATTTGGGTAATTTTTCTTTTAAGGGAATGTTTAGGTTAATTAATGGCCATCTGATTTTGGTCTTTGGGTTTAGGATTTTAATGTGTTTAGGGTTTAATTGGGGACTCTTAGGTGAGTGTAAGGTTATGGCATTTTCAAAATGGGATTAGGCCATAAGTAGGACATGGTTTGACCATTCTTTATTTGGGTTGACCAATGTTGACCAAAGTTAATATTTTGAGGGTTTAGCTAGCCTTGGTCATGGGTCATGGTGTGTCTAGCTCAATTGACCAAGAAGGGCTTCATTTGAGTGGGTTACGTTATTTTGGCTAAATGCACACCATGTGAAAGATTTGGGTTGACTAAATTACACCTAGGGGGTGATTAGGTGTTTTCACTATTCTTTAGTTTTTTTAAATTATTTAGCACAACACACAAGCAAACCAGAAATTACACAGAGATTTATAGTGGTTCCCTTTAAGACAATGTGTCATGAGGTAATGCACTATCCCTCCCATCTATCTAGCAATGCGCTAGACTAGACAACTTCTCCAAAACTCAGATCTCTTTCACTATACAGCAGATCTTACAACTCAGATCACAAAGGATCCTACCTCAGCCCTCACATAGAGAAGCTTACACTCAGGTTGCACAAATCCTACCATAATAACTCAGACTATTACAATTCCTACCAAGAACTCAGATCTTTACCCAGATCCTACCAAACTCAGGCTCACATACAACCCTAAAAAATGAGAAGGTGGTTTTGTTGTTGAAGAAAAGAAGAATTTAAGAATAAAGCTTGTACAAAATGATCTTCTTCTTATTGCAGATATAGCTTCAGAGATCTTTAGAATCACTAGGGCTTTCTTTAGAATCTTCTTCTGAAAAATATCATATTGAACTTCTTGTACAGGAAGAAGATTTTTTCTTGTACAGGAAGAAGATTCTTTCTTGTAGCCTCCACAACACAGCAAAATGAAGATTTCTTGTTCAACACATCTCATTTCTGATAGTAAGTGTTAGAATGAGAGAATCAGAAGTGTGAATAGATTTCGAAATAAAATCAAGTTATATTCCTCTGCACTTATGCATAAAGACCCTCAATAATTTATTCCTTAATTAATTAGGCCATTAAAGAATATAAACTGAAATGACAGAATAAGCTGCCATAAATGCTCTCCCCTTTTTGGAACTTGCAATATTTAGAAATGTATAATATTCTTCTTAAATGTTGTGTAAATAGCTATATTCTGAAGATGATATATCATTAATGATTTCTTGATTGGTGCGTAAGATAGGCAGCATGCACATTCCCTGCATAATAATTTCCAAGAAAATCTGTGCATTAAATGCAGCTCTGCATCTATCAAGACGATAAAATTCCTTCACGCCGATATCATCTTTATCAATCTGAATGATATATATTCTTCAAGCCAATGTCTTCTACTTGTTCCTTTCTTCAAGACTTAACATAATCTTCTACACGATATGACTTCTTCTAGACAATATCGTCTAGATGTTTCTTTATACACAACTTTTATTTAATCTTCAAGACGATATGACTACTTTAAGAAGATATCATCTAGATCTTATCTGCACGATCTTTACTTAACCATTTCAATGATAAAGCTTCTTCAATACGATATACTTCTGTCTAGACGATATAATGGCTCAACATCAAGATGATATTTGACATAGTGATTATTCACTTCTTGTATAGTTTTGATGTTGAAAATATAGTCTTGGTACTAAACATATAATCTTGATACTAAAAGTATAGTCTTGACATACCTGTCACATCATGAACTAAAACACACATCAAAAACAACTTTGCTTATCTATACTTGTGTTCCTTCTTCAAATCTAGGAACATTGAGGGCACAATACCCAACAATCTCCCCCTATTTGAAGAAGCCAGAACTTACAATTATAGATAAGCTTGACTAACAAATATATTCAATAAAGATCAGACAAAATTCAAGGCATTTTATATATAGATTAAATATTGTCCCAAGCATGAAAATATATCAAACAAAAATATAAAACATAGAGATATGCATGTGTTCCTAAAATCCTTTCTCTTCAATCCTCTTGAACAACTGTTCCTTTCTCAGATTATCCAGCATTTTTGGATTGCTCAGCCTCAGCTAACTTCTGCTTTTGCCTTTCAAAATAGTTATATGGCTTAGGATGATATCTTAGAGGGGCATAAGCAGGCACTAAAGTATCTCCCAACTTAACTCTATTCCAATAATCTCTTTTAGCAGCATCACCCAATTCATATTTGTGTCATTCTGCACTGCAATAGAATTTCCCTTTGTCATGTTTTCCCTGCTTATATAGTGTCCAGGTGTTTAATATGATATACCTTGAAGCAGGGCTCCATTCTTCAAATTTTGAATTCTTCTTTACTTGCTCCCTTCTCTTCCTTTTAGCTTCTTGTTCTTCATTATCAACATGATGTCTTTTGCTTTTCCTGACTTGCCCACTCCCACTGACAGGCTCATCAACAAAAACATTCTTTATAGCTGTCCGGCTATTGATATTGCTATGGGAGGACTTCTGCTATGGACTCATTTGAAGGTCCTTCAGGGAGACTTCCTTCTGGAATGGGATGTTGATAAGCAATTTCATAGTCTATTGGATCATGATTCATGGAAAATCTGATTTCATTAGATTTCCATATTGCATGGTGGCTTGACATAATCTCCCCCTTTTTGTCTTCTGAGCATATTTCTTTGTAGAGTGAAGCCTGGGAGTTCTGAATTTGCTTAGAGAGTATAGCATTGAGATTGCCAACTTCATCCATGAGTGTTCCTTGAGTAGTTCTGCTAGATTGAGTTAATGTATAAGAGATCTGATCTTGGGTGACTTGAAATTGATGAAGTAGAGTTTCACCAACACTGTCCACTAGCTCTTGAGAAACTTGTGCAGTGGATGATATTCTTTGAAGTAAGGTATTGATTGCATCTTCAAAGTCAGTGAAGTTCACATTCTAGTTTTGTATGATGGCCTGCTGATTATCTCTTAGAGTGGACATTCTATCAAGCACTATATTAAGTTGTTCTCCAATCAGCAAAGTTGCTTCATTGATATGGGCTATTTCATTTCCTATATTGGCAACAACATTTGTAGTAGTATTATATACATTTGCATTTTGATGATTGATATGCTGGATGTCCACTTGCAAAACATCTATCTTGGCAGACAGTTCATTCTTGCAGCCTGTGACAGCATTATTTAATTTACATATGCTTCAAAATGTATTCTTTGTCTATCAAGAAGTGCTTCCATTTGAGACATAAATTTAGTTGATGAGGTTGTGGGGGTTGTTTGTATTGGAGAATGTTGCTCATTTGATATCCTTGGAGGTGACGGTTGCAGTGTGACTTGAGTAGAGAACTCCCCCTCCATTGTTGCAGGTATATCAGAAGGCTACTAAGTGTCTTCTTCATCTGTACTTTGATGCCCAGCATCATCTTTTAGAAATTCATCTAATGATCTGTCAGAATGGCCAAACTCTTCAACAATTATAGGTCCGCTGCTTGGACTTTTCTCAGCTTCAGCATTGTTTATATCTGTTTCATTAACTTCTACAGCCATAACAACCTCTTTAACAAACATCTGAATATCTACTGGGGTCACATCCTCATGAGAGACTGGATCACCGTAAATCATTATATTGTCTTCTCTTAATGGCTACCCCTCAATAGGAGCAGGAGAGTTTGGAGTAACTTGTGGAGATTGAGCAGGACTTTGAGGGACATCAGTTCTTTGTGTGGAAGGTTCACCTACTACCTTTTTGGTGAATTTCTTCTCCCACCTGCTAATAGTCTTCATATATATTCTTTTTAGATAATGGAGAGGTATTGATTCAGATTCATTTAAATGTTGAGGAATGGAGTGCTTTAAGTATAATGAAAGTATTCTGCCAAATTTTGGGGTTTTCAAACTGTCCTTGATTTTACTAAACAATATCTTGCCCCAATTAGTCTTCTTTTCAAGAATTACCCTTACCATTAGCTCAAACATTCCTTTTGATAGTCTATCATGTGACCCAACTTTGCACAAAAAAACTTTTCCAATGGTGTCAGACAAGAGCTTACCCTGAACATTTATCTTATTTCTCTGAATGCAGCCATAAGGTTTCCCATCTAGGCCACACCATCTGTATCCTTCCAACACATCCTCAGGGTTGACTGATTCTTCCATTTCATTCACATCCAAGACAGTTAGTTTAAGGGCATTAGTTAGGCCCAAGGCAGTAATCCTTATATATTCTCCAGACACAGTGGTGAGGATTGCTTTTCCTACCTTGCTAATTTTGGCATTTTCATACATTTCAGACAATGTTGTGTAGTAGAGTCGAGTAGGTCAGTAAGAACATACTCTAGTTCAGAAGCATATAGCAGGGTAATCCCCATATCAAGTTCTTCAACAGCACCTTTGAATCCATCCTTGACCAACTCTCCTCCAGAAAGAACTTTCTCATCTGTGATTTTTGGATCCATTGCTTGTTGTAGGGAGTCGTCGAAAGGAAGAAGAAGATGAAATAGGTATTCTAGGATTTTGTGTGTGCACAATTTCTATGCTCTCACATTGCCTAATATATACTATGATGCTTTGTGGAGGTAAAGAGGCGTGTAACTGATGAAAGCTTGATGAATCGTTTTGAAAGGACCATAATTGCAGTGTAATTATGACGCTCACGTGACCTGTGCATCATCTTCTCGTTTAGATGGTTTGTTAAATATCGTTTTGATGATGAATGCATTGTCGTCGAGAATATAGTATCGTCTTTACTCATCAAGATGATTATTTATTATATCCAATATTTTCTTGACGATTCTCCACTTATGCCTTATCCAAGCATTATGTTGATCTTGTCTTCAAAATTAAAGTTATTACACCACTTTAGGGTGGACCTTGTGAGAGATCCTACCCATTATTAAAACATTTCAAATCCTCTAACAAAAGACATAAGGAATTCAATATGCCCAATTTAAGAACTTAGCATCCCCAATTCAATTTTGAATTGATTGAATTTTGACTCATCAAGGGGCTTAGTAAAAATATCAGTTATCTGCCTTTCTGTATTGACATACTCAAGATAGATGTCCTCCTTTTCTACATGCTCCCTAATAAAATGATATCTAATTTCAATATGTTCTGTTCAACTATGTGCCACAGGATTCTTAGCAATAGAAATGGCACTTGAGGAGTCACAAAAGAGAGGTGTTATCTTTATTTGCAAATTGTAATCCTCTAATTGGTGTTCAATCCAAAGAAGTTGTGCACAACAACTACCAATAGAAATGTACTCTGATTCAGCTGTAGAGATATCAATGCAATTTTGCTTTTTGGTACTCAAGGACACAAGACTTCTCCCCAAGAACAGACAAGTTCCTCAAGTGCTTTTTCTGTCCTCTTTGCATCCAGCAATGTCTGCATCAGAATAACCACGCAACTCAAAGTCATTTGACTTAGGATACCAGACCCATATATTGGGAGTACCCTTCTGAGAGTTTATAGGTATGTAGTCTAATTCACCTAGAGGGGGGGGGGGGGGGGTGAATAGGTCTCTTTGGGTTTTACTTAATTATTTCTAGCAGTTAAGGAGTAGTAAATAAAAGCTCAAGCACACACAGAAAACACATAGGTGTATATAGTGGTTCCCCAAGACAGTGTGTCTATGGGTAGTCCACTTTCCCTCTACACCTTTCTAACAGTGTGTTAGACATGACAAACTCCACCAATCTCATCTCCTAGTGCTTACAACACAGACCCCTCATGATCTCTCAGGCTTGCTCCAAGCCCTACCTCATGCCTAACTGCCCTACTAATTCAGAGTACTCCAACTCCTACAGCTCAGAGATCTTCTTTATCTCCTACCTCAGGCTTATCAAGAAGCCCTTCTTCTCAGGAAAAATGCCTTATAGCTCAGGCACATCATCCCTACCAAACTCAGGCAATGTGCCTTACATCTCAGATTCAGCAACCCTACAAACCCAGGCAATATGCATTACAAGCTCAGAACTACGTAGTTCCTACAGTGAGTAAATGTTTAGCTTACAACAATTGACAGCAGTAGTATAATGTATTCTGTTGTTCCTACACAGTTGGTGCTACTTTGAAGCTGGGCTGAGTGAAATTTTCAGTCCTTGCTTCTTTTTGATCCTTCTCTTCAGTAGAGGAATACAGATCTTCTTGCTCTTCTGGATAGAAGATCTATCTTCTCTCCTTCTATCTTCTTGCTGGTTCAGTTAGCAGGAGGAGATAAAACTTGAAAGCCGTCAATGGAATAATGATAATGGCTTTTTTCTTTTTTAGCACTCCAACAGATCCATCTGAAAGTGCCCTAAGTTGTTATTTTATACTCCATTTGTATTCAACGGCACTTAGGAGGGGCCCTGGCACTTTGGAAGAGGATGGAAAACTTTATCCTCCCTTTACAGCTGTTTGCGCCAAAAGCAAGTCCCGCCAGTGTCGTCTTTCTTATGTGAGTCTGTCTCAGTGGTTGAGCTGAGATAGTTTTCCTTCTCAGTGGTGTAGCTGTTTTAGTCTCAGCGGATCCGCTGAGATAGATATTCTTCTCAGCGGATTTTGTCTATTTGCAGTTCAGCTGAGGCAGACTTCTTCTCAGCGGCTCCTTGATGCGCGTTCGGCAAGTGCACCGGTCGCTGTCAAGTAATAAATTTGGGAATAGCTTCCCCGAATGTCGATCTCTTGAGGAATGCAGGTTCTGGTGAACGAAACTTGTGGTGAGTCGATTGATACACGAGTGAATAATAAAGCAGGGGCGTTGTGATTGGTGTCCTAAGCTATTGCGGAAATGAGAGAAATGCGGGTCGAAAAGCACCGCATCGCAAGGTGTGGGTGAGTGCAGCGGCCGCGATGCCGCGCTTTGGTAAGCGGGTGGAGTGGCCATAGAGAGGGATTTTGTGAGGGTCGTATTCACCTCTTCGCCAACATCACCACTAACTATTGCTAGATGGCTTCACACACAAACAACTTAGACTATCACAACAACAACGAAATCTATTCTCACCACCGCAGCATCATTGCACATGAACAACAAGCAAGGATCTATAACATTAATCTAACGAGCGTTCATTACAACAACACAAAGAGAAAGCACAAGCATCAAAGTTTAAAAAGGACCAAAAAGAGGATGTCACCGCGTCTTGGGTTCTCGGCCGAAATGAGAGGTTGTCGGTCTCTCTTCGGGCTCGGCCCTCAGATGGTGTGCGGTCTTGAAGGAGGCTGTCACCGCTCCAACGATCTACAACATTTCTATGGCCTCCACGACGAAGAATGCTTGAACTAGTGGCGGAGAATACTTGCAAATGCTCCCGGATGGAAGAATGGTGAAGGAGATCTCCGGAAATGGTTTCCTCTCGTCTCCTCTGGTGGAAGGGATAAAAATGGCGGGATTCCTGGCTTTTCCCATGAGGGGAATAGGGGCCTCAGTTGACTGCAGCTTTTCCTTCTTTAAATACTAAACAGGCAGAGTTTTGGTCACGCACGGGCAAACACACGATCGTGCGCTGCCCGTGCGTTATTTAATGATAAAAACAGACTTAAAGACGAAGTTGCGCTGCCCGTGCGATTTACTCATGCACGGGCAAACCCGCCCGTGCGTAAAATGCACGGGTAAATTCAGAAACGCTAAAACAACAAGAAGAAACAGGCAACCGTGCGTTTTACTCACGCACGAGTGAATTCGCCCGTGCGTAAAAACGCACGAGTAAACTCAGATCGCCTATTTTCTGCCTTGATGAGAACGCACAACCTCAACCGTTCGTGTGTCAAAGAAATGCACGACCGTGCGTTTTACACAATCATGAATTCTGGGGGAAAACTAGAAGATCCCACCGCATGCACTTAAGACAAAACAGCTGGGAAAACACCTCCAGCACCAAATAAACACAGAAAAAGGATTGGGGAGCACCATGTGCTTACCCCCAATAACAAGGAGCGCAAATGCACACCAAAACAGGCCTAAGAGTGCACCTAGCAAGGAATAACAAATATGATCGAAAACATGCCTAAAGTGTAGTGCATTGACTAGAAATACGGCCCAGATGAGTCCATAAATATGTATATAAAGGGGACTCATCACACCCCCAGACTTAACCATTTGCATGTCCCGGGCAAACTACTCAGCTCTCCTATCGGAACAATTGGATGTTAGAGTTTGATTGAGTGGTGGAGACTCATGCGAAGTCGCATACTCACGTGCGTAAAAATACATTGGAATAGAATTAAACTCAAGATTATATCTAACTATTTATAGAACAGTAATTTGAAATCTACATTACTTGGATGGTGAATCCCAGTGAATCTTTCGGTCGCGCACAAGGAAAAATAGCATCACTAATAAGTAAAGTATTACTCGAATCAAAGCTCAGGACAATCTCCTAAGAAATCCATCAAAGTCGGTGTCCATAGGCTTGCACGTTCGCACTCTCTCTATAGCATGAGACGACTCGTATCTAAAATCAATAGGACTCATAGGTTAAGATTTGGCTTAGGTTGAGTTTAGGCAAGATAAGTAGAAGGACGATGGGAATCGCACTCAAGAGAATAAAAATCACCAATACAACATTTTCAAGAACTACACAACACCCCCAGACTTCAACTGAACACTAGGTGCGTGCTAAGCCAATCATACTTTGTTTTTGTCGAGAGAAAGTAATTGAAGGTTCTTTTTGAACAATATTTTTTTATTTCCTTTTCTCTACTCGACAGAATATCTTTTGCAGGCTTAATAAAAACTTTTCCTTCATCTTTTTCAAGGCTACCATACACCACAGAGATAACACCAAAGGTGATAGATAACTAAATTCCTTTCAACACATTTGTTGGTGCGAAAATAGGTTTGGCCGTATGGCTTTGGTGAGATTTTAGTGGAGTTAAACAAGGAGGCCAGGTAGGCTCAAGTAGGCATGCAACGGTGATTACATTGGTAAGGATTTCAAAAGCACAAACGGATCCAGAAATGGCCTAAATCACACTTTATAACGATTACTTCAACGCAATCGTTTCAAGAGTAGACTAGTGCAAGTTCTAGCCACCGAGAAAGGTTGTCCTTCCTTCTGACCCTAGTAATAAGCTACTACTAGTCCAGCTACACTCGAGCCTATGCTACCGTTGGATTCACCGGATTCACCACTAAAGTAAAATAAATTGCAGCTACTATAATAGAAATAATTAAATTATAACATTGAATTTTATTCTACTCTAATTGAATTTCTAGGCGTGATGGGAGCACTCGACTAGAGCACTACTCGAGTCGACATTTTTCTCTACTCTTCACTCCTACACTAACAATCCAATTCTTATGAGCGGGGAACCTCGCAGCAATACCCAATAAGCACGCGTGATCAAGTGCGCGTGAACTAGGTGCAAGTGTATTCAATGTGCACAATAAAATTGAAAATTTCTAACTCAGCACATTCTAACATGCCATGCAAAGAGTGTGCACGTGCACAGCTCACTCTCTCCCCCAGACTTGATCGAAACCAAATAAAAAAAAATTCAAACATAAGGAGAAGAGGGGTAGAGTGGACCTATGCTCACGAATGAGCATACCAGAAGTGCGGTAATTCCATCTTTAAATTTTCTCCTTCCTCATCCATCACGCGAGAGCTTCAGCCTACGATGTTAGCAACAAGGAAATAACAGAACATACAAGAAATTAAAAGGCAAAAGGAACCAGTTGGTTCCCATGGGTTGTCTCCCAAGAAGCCCTTTTGTTTAACGTCCTTAAAGGTGGAACAAATACCTGCATTAAAGTTTGATAGTAGCAGTTATAAAGATTGTTTCAGACTGAATAAAAACACACCATAACAAGGCCGAGTAACAAGGCACAAAAAAACAGAATAGAAGAAACAGCACAACCAAAACCCGGAGACCCCATCACGCATCAGCTATATGTTGATTTGTGGTGGTTCTCCCCAGCCATGCGAGATGGGAAGGAGGTGAAGGCTTTAGGGCCCAAGGAGGATGTCTCCCCCTTGCCCCTAACCTCCTCCTTCTCGCACCGGAAGGCAGTAGAGCGTGCTCCACGCAACAATCTTTCTTGTTTTAGCTTTTCCACAGTTGGAGAGTGCCAACATTGATAATCGTCAGAATTTCCTACCTTGGTGGTGTGTGGCATCACTTCCGTTGCCGCCGTGGCAACTGGATCAGCCCAATGGACCTGTTTAAATTGTTTACAGTTCTCATTACGACTAAGAAAATTATTCATAAGGCGCTTTGCTCCGCCCTCTCCCTTATTGTTCCAAACTTCAATCTCGCTGCTTTCTCTTGCCTTCTTCACCTCTTCATTCACGACCTGCTTCGCCTTTTCTTTCTTCTCTCCAACTAACAATTCTTTTTCTTCCCTGGCTTCAGCAGTACTAAATAATTCATCTATAATAAAAAGGGGAGAGTGAGTTAATGCTTCAGAAGCAATCTTGGGACAAGTAGGGGGTGTTACCTTACAGGTAAGACAACACACCCCTTAGAAAAATCTAAGGTGGCACCGCTCTCTTTCAAGAACGGTACTCCCAAGATGGGAATAGATTGATTTTGACTAGGTCCCAAAACATGGAAGTCGGTGACCACCACCGTCCCTTCAATTGTAACTTCAACATTTCTAACTTCTCCCTCAGCCTTAATGACGGTCCCGTTGGCAAGCACTAGGGATTTCCGATCATCTGTGTTCATTTCAAGTTGTAATTTAGCAACATCCTGCAATGCAAGGACGTTGCGAGATGAACCGGAATCACATAGGGCCGCCGTTTCAATATTATTATAGGTGCATGAGATTACCAACTCATTTGGGTCACACGCTCCTGCATCGGTGAGACTGTTCCCTTTGTTAATTGGATTCTTTTCAGTATTACTGGGAAGGGTCCCTTGCGAACGCTCGGTTAGCACTTGAGCCAATTGGCCCAATTGCGTCTCCAAGTTCCGCATGGGCGCAGTTTGGTTGGCCATATTCGAGTTGGCGGCTTCCATAAACCTCTCCATCATTTCTTCCAAATTGCTTTTCTTAGGGGCCGGAGCACCTTGATTATAACCCAGATGAGGTGGCCTCGGTTGGCTTCCGGATGCTTGAGCATCATATTGGTGCTGGCTCGGTTGCCACCGTTGACCCGCAGTGTTTTGATTCCAGGAAAAATTGGGGTGATTTCTCACACCCGAATTATAGGCATTGCCGTAGGGTGCCCCCTTAGCTTGATTTCCAACAAAATTTACCGATTCATTTAAATTAAGTTGAGAGAATTCAGCTGATAGCCCGCTACTTGGGCACTCGTATGCGTGGTGACCGCCGCCTCCGCATCCTTCACAAGCAATGTTAGTCGCGGGCGCAGCAGCGGGAGGTAATGAGTCCACCATAAACAGTCCCTGAGCGCTTCTCGGCGCATTTCTCCCCGCAGTCCAGAAGGTACTGTGAGAGGCAGTGTCCTGCAGAATTCTTAGAGCTTCCTTCGGTGTATGGTTCATCAAATCCCCCCCTGCAGCAACGTCAATCATTGCCCGGTGGTTGGGCTCGATGGCGAAGTAGAAGGTTTCCACGATGTTCCATGGCTGAAGCTCGTGATTTGGGCAGTTGTGAAGGAGGTCACTAAGACGCTCCCAAGCTTCTGCGAGAGTTTCTTGCTCAGCTTGCCGGAAAGTGGCGATCTCACGCCGAAGGCTCACAATTTTGTCCACCTGGTGGAATTTAGCTAGTAATTTGGACGCGAGAGCATCCCAAGTTGCAGCAGTCCCTGGGGGAATAGAGTGGAGCCAGACCTTGGCTTTGTCGCGCAACGAGAAAGGGAACAGTCTCAGCGTGACTGTTTCATCAGAAATTCTTGCGTAACGGAAGGTTCCGCAGATATCGGCGAACTCCGCCAAGTGAAGATGTGGGTCTTCACTGGGCATCCCAGAGAACTGAGCGTTGTTGCAGATGATGTTCAGGATGGCCGGTTTGATTTCAAACTGGTTATTCATGATGTTAGGGCCAAATCCTGGATATACACTCCCAGCTGTTGGAGTGGTATAATCTCTCATGGTCTGAGGCCTCGGTATAACCGCCTCCTGCTCATCCCTTAGATGATTTTGCCCCATATGGGGTACTCCAGGATTCACTTCTTCCCGATCATTGTGTACTCTCGGCACACCTCCAAGTTCCATATTATCTCCTATAGCCGCTTGCATGGCTGCAGCGCGCCTTAGTGCGCGCGCAGTACGTCCAATCTCAGGATCAAAGGGTACTAATTCCCATCCGGCTTGTCTCTGCATACACAAAAAGAAGACACAAAGAAAAACAAAAATAAAAAACTACTGCTCCTATAACAATGATTCACAACACAAAATGTTACACGCCTGCACTCCCCGGCAACGACGCCAAAAACTTGATGCGCGTTTGGCAAGTGCACCGGTCGCTGTTAAGTAATAAATTTGGGAATAGCTTCCCCGAATGTCGATCTCTTGAGGAACGCAGGTTCTGGTGAATGAAACGTGTGGTGAGTCGATTGTTACACGAGCGAATAAAATAAAATAGGGGCGTTGTGATTGGTGTACTAAGCTATTGCGGAAATGAGAGAAATGCGGGTCCAAAAGTACCGCTTCCCAAGGTGTGGGTGAGTGCAGCAGCCGCGATGTCGCACTTCGGTAAGCGGGTGGAGTGGCCACAGAGCGGGATTTTGTGAGGGTCGTATTCACCTCTTCGCCAACATCACCACTAGCTATTGCTAGATGGCTTCACACACAAACAACTTAGACTATCACAACAACAAGGAAAGCTATTCTCACCACCAAACATCATTGCACATGAACAACAAGCAAGGATCTATAACATTAATCTAACGAGCGTTCATTACAACAACACAAAGAGAAAGCACAAGCATCAAAGTTTAGAAAGGACCTAAAATAGGATGTCACCGCATCTTGGGTTCTCGGCCGGATTGAGAGGTTGTCGGGCTCTCTCAAGGATCGGCCCTCAGATGGTGTGCGGACTCGAAGGAGGCTGTCATCGCTCCAACGATCTACAACATTTCTATGGCCTCCACGATGAAGAATGCTTGAAATAGGGGCGGAGAATACTTGCAAATGCTCCCGGATGGAAGAATGGTGAAGGAGATCGCCGGAATGGTCTCCTCTCATCTCCTCCAGTGGAAGGGACGAAAATGGCGGGATTCCTGGCTTTTCCCGCAAGGTGAATTGGGGGCCTCAGTTGACTGCAGCTTTTCCTGCTTTAAGAACTAAACAAGTAGAGTTTTGGTCACGCAGGGGCGAACGCATGATCGTGCGCTGCCCATGCATTATTTAATGATAAAAACAGACTTGAAGATGAAGCTGCGCCGTCCGCGCGATTTACTCACGCACGGGCAAACCCGCCCGTGCGTAAAATGCATGGGTAAATTCAGAAATGCTAAAACAACAAGAAGAAACAGGCAACCGTGCGTTTTACTCACGCACGAGTGAATTCGCCCGTGCGTAAAAACGCACGACTAAACTCAGATAGCTTATTTTCTGCCCAGATGAGAACGCACGACCGCAACCGTCCGTGCGTCAATGAAACGAACGACCGTGTGTTGTACACAATCATGAATACTGGGGGAAAACTGGATGATCCGACCGCCTGCACTCAAGACAAAACAACTGGGAAAACACCTCCAACACCAAATAAACACAGAAAAAGGATTGGGGAGCACCATGTGCTTACCCCCAATAACAAGGAGCGCAAATGCACACCGAAATGGGCCTAAGAGTGTACCTATCAAGGAATAACAAATATGATCGAAAAGATGCCTAAAGTGTAGTGCATCGACTAGAAATACGGCCCAGATGAGTCCATAAATGTGTATATAAATGGGACTCATCACTCCTGGCCTCATCTCAGCGGTTCCGCTGAGACAGTGAGTTCTTCTCAGCTATTTCGATAGCAAACCACTAACCTTATTCCAATGCTTGGAATATTTTAACCCTGCATATTCCTGATGCAAAATGGGGTTTATCAAATACAATATGTACTTAGCATTGTGAGTGATGCCTCTTCAAATCAAGGGAACATTGAGGGCAATATTCCCAACAATCTCCCCCACTTGAAGAAGGCAGAACATTCCCAATGATAAGATACATAACCAACAAAAACTTATCATGTAAATGTATTACAAAGCACCATGATATCATAACATATAAATGTTGACATTCATTTTGCATTAAGAAAAATATGTCATGATAGTTTATTTTCATGACAACATAACAATATTGTTTGTTAAAATAATAACATTATTAACTAATTATGTCTAAGCATCACAGAATATATAAAGCAATAATACCGAATAAAATTAAGCTTTGACTAAGATTAGCCTATAACACAAACCAATTGATTCAACAAAACTTTCAATTTCATTGCTATCATAATGTTGAAGCATAGTTCAAATTACAGTTAGATTTCCCGAAAAACTAAATACATTAATTTAAGTTTTTCTTCTCTTTGAAGATGTTGAGCATTTAGCATTATCAGCAACAACTTCTTTCCCATTTTTATTGGCCTCCTTGTCTTCAGTAGCAGCAGTATCCTTGGCTTCAGTAGCACCATCCTTATCAGTAGTGTCCTTTTTAGCATTTGCTGCTTCTATCTCAGCTAGATTCATTTTATTTTTGATAGATAAAAATTGAAACAGGAGGCAAGCGCACCTATCGCGTGTAGTATATATGATAAAAATCATATCGACGTCGTATTTAGTCCTAGGTCTCGTCGAGTATAGTTACTTCGAGCTACGGCTATTGTTTTATCGAAAAGAGCGGATAAAAATCAAAGTAAAAACCATAAAGCAGAAAAAATAAGTAAATAAAATGCGGGAAATAAAAACACGAAAACAAAAACAAATATAAAAGAAAACACGTATAATAACAACTTAAAGTAAAAAATATGAAAACAAAGAAAGCGGAAAATACATGATAATAAAAACACGAGAAAAATGATGCTTTGAAACAATTTTAAACGCACACCCAATATTCCGCTCTAATTTACCGTGTCAAGGAGGAAAAGAACGAAAAATTAAATGGACGAATAAATTCGAATCTAAGCGCAAACCAATGTTATGGCAACGAATAAGCTTAGCTAAAGAAAGAAAAAATGCAGGAATTGAAGTGCGGATATGAAAGCTAAGTTATAAATTGAAATTGCAGTGCAAAAATGAAACTAAGTTATGAATTGAAATTATGTGACAAATATTGAATTGCAGGAAATAAAACTACGCTACGAAATTGAAAAATGCACGAAATAAAAACTAAATTTATTTATTGCCATAATAAAGGAGTTTACACGAAAAAAAAGATTTTATATTAAAAGAAAAATACAAAAAGAACAATACAAAATAAAAACATTTCATAAGAAAAACATTTCATAATAAAAACTAAACTATTTTATTAATCAAAATGCCATTACATAAAAACTAAACTAAATTAGGAAAGAGAAAGCACAACATTTAATTAATTTACATATAAAAAAAATACAAAAAAAACATAAGAAAGAAATTACAAAATGAGTGGAGAAAATGGTGGAAGATCAACCCAAAATGGGCAATCCAAGAGGGAGATTAGTGAGAGGGGTATGTCTCTATTTATAGAGAAATAATGGGGTGCGGATAGAGGGTTTAGGAGCAGAATTCTAGAAGGAAAGCAGCTGGTGGGAGCTTCTAGAAGGAAGGTAGATGGAGGGCTGGACACGTGGAGGCTGCTGGACGGTCTGGGGTGCGGATAGCAGCTAGCGGGTGTGCTGGAGGTTAGCTGGTGGGCTTCGGGCTGGCGCGTGGAGGAAGGGCAGCGGGCAGCAGGGCACGGGCGCGGGCAGCGGGGCACGGGCGCAGCGCTGACGGGTTGCAGGTAGTGGGCTGGCAGGCGCGTGACACGTGGAGTTGATCTGGTGGGCGGGACAGCTAGAGGGCTGGGGTGCGGGTAGCGAATTAAATCCGCGCAAAATTGAGTTCGCCCTGTTTCGATCCCTGGCCACTTGCGGAAGTTAACCAAACCCACACCACTGGACCGAATGCGCTTCTTTGCTTAGGTTGGAAATAGTTTATTTATAATATATATTTACAGATATTTTAAATTTAAAATATATCAACTTTAATAAATTTAAAAACATATTTTTATTAACTTTAATTATAAAACAACTAACTAAAAAAAACGATTTTTATTAACTTAATATATATAAATATATTATAGTTTTATACAACATTATTATACACTAAATAAAATATACGTTTAAATAAAACATACACTAAATAAGATACACAAAATATATATATAACTCCTTATAGATTATATTTTCATATAGTAAATTTTATTATTATATATTTAACTTATTTATAGTTTATATTTACATATATAGATAAAGTTTTTATTTAATAAATATTTACATATATTTTAAATACTTTATATATATTTCCTTTTTTCATAAAAATATATATTAATTAGCAAAAACAAATGATTTGTTCAATATTTTACAAGAAATATGTACAATATTACTTAAAACTAAGCTAAAAACTATACTAAAATACGTATAATTTACTATTCATCAAATAACCCCATACTTAAGCTTTTGCTATTCCAGAGCAAAAGTAAGGGATACCTATAAGACGTTAATAAAATTTCTAATTTACTAAAGTTTTATGTAATCAAAAGTAAGATCAAAATAAATTTAGGAGATTTAAAGAGATAAGTCCTAAATTATGAAAATGATTTAAAAAGAGCGAAAAAGTTTTAGCCGTAAGATTTCTAAAGTTAGCTAAATAGCATCGAATATTGCAATCATTAGCACCTTTAATTAGATTAGAATTATAAAAACTTTAACTTTTTAAAGAAAATTTTTAAGAATAAATAAAACCTACTAATTATGCTCTCGCAAACTTTTTTAAATTAAAACCTAGCTTACAATTTTATTGGCTAAGGGGTAGGGGAAAAAAGAAGCTTTGGCAAAAAGAAGAGTGCTTGGATTAGGGGTGATGAATTTTATCCTCTCACCCCACTTTTTTGGTGGTTTACTTTGGCTCCCGCCATTGGTTTACGAGGGAAGATTGAACATTTTTAAACTTAACCCAATGCCCGTGTTTACGGAATTTTTTTTATTCCCATTGACACATGATTTCTTTTAACAATATTGGGTGCCTGTGTTTACGGAATCTTTTTATTCCCATTGACACCGGATTTCTTTTAAACTTCTTCTTTTATTTTTTTTATGCCAAGCTAAATGGGTGTTTATAAGGGGGGTTTCAGGAGAAAATCTAGAATAATAAAAAAGAATTTTGAGAGCAAAATTTAGTAGATTAAAATATTCCTAAAGTTTCACAAGTTTGGAGTTAGAATAATTAAATCTAAAGATGGCTTGCCAATATAATACAAATAGAAACTATTTAGGGTAAACTTGAAGTAGTGCTAAAAGGTTTGTTCTCAAATTAAATTAAAATCAAAAGATATTCTTTACTACTAAAATTCCAAAAATTTAAATTTACAAACTATGATATAAATAAAATGGTTTTAGCAAATCAAAAATAGTGAAAACGCTTAAAGATAAACTCTACCTAGCCTTGGAAATAACAAAAAGCTAAGTAGGGGTTTTTATTCTATTTTTGGAGTTTTTTGATAAGTTTTTCAAATATATTTTTTTGGAGTTTTTAAGATATGATATATTTTTTGGGGATTTTTTGATTTTCTTAATAACAAAATACATAAACACTTAATAAAAAGAAAAGAAGAACAAAAGTTAAGAACAGAAAAGATACATACAAAAACATATTTTGGTTTTTTCTAATGTTTTTTTTTCATCAAAATATTTTTTTTTTAAATTTTTTTTTTAAATTATGTACATTAATGCTAAAAACAAAGGAAATGTAAAAAAGAAAGGAAAATAAAAACATATATAAATTTTTTTTTGGGTGCTATGACAAAATTTTGTGGATTTTGTTATAACATATTTTTAAGTAACTTTTTCATCAATTTTTTTGGATTTTGATTTATTTTTTATAACAAAATAAATATATAAATACTTAATAAAAAGAAAAGAAACAAAGAAAGAAGAAAATTAAAAAATGTAAAAATACATACAAAAATATTTTTGTTTTTTCTAAGAAATTTTTCATCATAATTTTTTTGGATTTTGATTTATTTTATAAATAAGGTTTTTTATATACAAATAAAACATAGAATTAGAACATTTATAATAATAAATTTTTTGTGTTTTTTCTAAGTTATTTAATATTTCTTTTTTATTTTGTTACATATTTACATATTAAAATTTTTACAAAGAGAAATAAAAGGAAAGAGACAAATTTGTTGCAACCAATTTTATTTTGTTGTAACAAAATTTGTTATGTTGTACCAAAAAGGAAAAGAGAAAGAGTTGTTGTAACCAATTTTTTTAATGTTATAACAAATTTTTTTATATTCTTTATTTTTTTGGTTTTTTCTAAAAAAAGGGGGACAAAAATTACAAAAAGGGGGAAAACACACCCCCATACTTATAAGTCAACATTGTCCCCAATGTTGAAATTAAGTATGAGGAACAATTATAAATATGTGCAAAGCATAAAAATAGTAAAAGTAAAATGTAAGAAAGGAAATAGCAGGGGAAAAAAAGCACGTCCCTGATTTGGAGACGGGATGACCGGATTAATACCTGCAAAATGTGTTAAAACAAAATAATAAAAGTTATTTACAAAGAGGGGGGGGGGGGGGAGAAAGATGGAATTTATTATATATATACAAATATTAAGAACTAAAAGAAAGAAGAAAAAAAAAAGAGAAAAGCTAAAAAAACGTATACAAATTTTTTTTTTATGTTTTTGGGTGTTTCAAAATTACAAAAGAGTAAAACATATATAAAGAAAGCAAAACTATTTTTTTTGGAGTTTTCTAAATATATTTTCATCATTTTTGAAGTATGCATATTTATAGAAACCTTAATACTTAATAAAAATAAAAAAAATTAAGAAAACCCTTAAAATTAAAAACAAAGAAGAAGAAGTGAAATGAAAGGATAAAAGTAATAGGGTTTCCCTTTTCAAAATATCGACAAAAATCCCTTTTCGGGTCTGTTGAATAATCCTACTTCGAAATAACTAACTATTATTCTATCTTAAAATTCCAACAATTCTTTTAGATTTATGTTTCAAAGCTTTTCACTATTTTGTCATTTTAATTAAAATATTATCTTGTTTTGTCAAATATGCATATTAAAACTTAATGAAAAATAAAAAGAAAACTTATCTTTTTTTTTCTTATATGCACATTTATATACAAAATAAAACTTAATAAAAATTAAAAGAAACTTAACATAAAAACAAAAAAGGGAGAAAGAATAGAGAGAGGAAGAGAAAAAAAAAACAAAGTAGAAAAAGAAAGAGAAGAACATATAATTAATTTTTTGAGGATTTTTCTAATTTTTCATCATCAATTTTTTTGGATTTTTAATGTATAATAATAAAAGGGATATATATATATATATATTAATACTTAACAAAAAGAAAGAAAAAGGAAAAAAGGAAAGAGGGAGAAAAAAAGAAGAAATAAGAAAGCCAAAAATACATAAATAATTTTTTGTGGGATTTTTCTAGCTTTTTTTTTCAACATCTTTTTTTTTTGTTTTATTTTTTTTTTCAATTTTTGCCAAATATTTACATATTAATATACATATTAAAACCTAAAAATACAAATAAGAAAGAAAGAGAAGAAATGAAAAAAAAACAAATTTACAAAAAGTAAGATAAAAAGATATTTAACTATATTATTTTTTTATAATTATTTTTCTAAGTAAAAAAATTTTCATTATTTTTTTTTAGATTTTTTAATTAGATATATTTACAAATTAATGCTTAATAAAAAAGAAATAACATATATTTTTGGGTTTTGGGTTTTTTTTAAATTACAAAAAGAATAAAACATATATAAAGAAAGCAAAACTATTTTTTTTGGAATTTTCTAAATATATTTTCTATTTATCATCATTTTTATTTTTGTATTTTTGGTTTTTTTTGAAATATGCATATTCAAAATTATATTAAAACTTAAGAAAAAACAAAAATAATAAATAGAAGCTTTAAGATGAAAAGCAAGGAAGAAAAATTAGAAATAAAAAGGTAAAAGCAACGGGGTTTTCTCTTTTAAAAAATATCGACAAAATCTTCCCCGACAACGGCACCAAAAACTTGATAGATAAAAATTGAAACAGGAGGCAAGCGTACCTATCGCGTGTAGTATAAATGATAAAACTCATATCAAGGTCGTATTTAGTCCTGGGTCTCGTCGAGTATAGTTACTTCGAGCTACGACTATTGTTTTATCGAAAAGAGCGGATAAAAATCAAAGTAAAAACCATAAAGCCAAAAAAATAAGTAAATAAAATGTGGGAAATAAAAACACGAAAACAAAAATAAATATAAAAGAAAACACGTATAATAACAACTTAAAGTAAAAATATGAAAACAAAGAAAGCGGAAAATACATGATAATAAAAACACGAGAAAAACGATGCTTTGAAACAATTTTAAACGCACACCTAATATTCCGCTCTAATTTACCGTGTCAAGGAAGAAAAGAACGAAAAATTAAATAGATGAATAAATTTGAATCTAAGCGCAAACCAATGTTATGGCAACGAATAAGCTTAGCTAAAGAAAGAAAAAATGCAGGAATTGAAGTGCGGATATGAAAGCTAAGTTATAAATTGAAATTGCAGTGCAGAAATGAAACTAAGTTATGAATTGAAATTACGTGACAAATATTGAATTGCAAGAAATAAAACTACGCTACGAAATTGAAAAATGCACGAAATAAAAACTAAATTTATTTATTGCCATAATAAAGGAGTTTACACGAAAAAAAAAAGATTTTATATTAAAAGAAAAATACAAAAAGAACAATACAAAATAAAAACATTTCATAATAAAAACTAAACTATTTTATTAATCAAAATGCCATTACATAAAAACTAAACTAAATTAGGAAAGAGAAAGCACAACATTTAATTAATTTACATATAAAAAAATACAAAAAAACATAAGAAAGAAATTACAAAATGAGTGGGGAAAATGGTGGAAGATCACCCCAAAATGGGCAATCCAAGAGGGAGATTAGTGAGAGGGGTAGGTCTCTATTTATAGAGAAATAATGGGGTGCGGATAGAGGGTTTGGGAGCAGAATTCTAGAAGGAAGGCAGCTGGTGGGAGCTTCTAGAAGTAAGGCAGCTGGAGGGCTGGACACGTGGAGGCTGTTGGACGGTCTGGGGTGCGGATAGTAGCTGGCGGGTGTGCTGGAGGTTAGCTGGTGGGCTTCGGGCTGGCATGTGGAGGCAGGGCAGCGGGCAGCAGGGCACGGGCGCGGGCAGCGGGGCACGGGCGCAGCGCTGGCGGGTTGCAGGTAGTGGGCTGGCGGGCGCGTGACACGTGGAGTTGAGCTGGCGGGCGGGACAGCTGGAGGGCTGGGGTGCGGATAGCGGATTAAATCCGTGCAAAATTGAGTTGGCTCGGTTTCAATCCCTGGCCACTTGCCGAAGTTAACCAAACCCACACCACTGGACCGAATGCGCTTCTCTGCTTAGGTTGGAAATAGTTTATTTATAATATATATTTACAGATATTTTAAATTTAAAATATATCAACTTTAATAAATTTAAAAACATATTTTTATTAACTTTAATTATAAAACAACTAACTAAAAAAAACGATTTTTATTAACTTAATATATATATAAATATATTATAGTTTTATACAACATTATTATACACTAAATAAAATATACGTTTAAATAAAACATACACTAAATAAGATACACAATATATATATAACTCCTTATAGATTATATTTTCATATAGTAAATTTTATTATTATATATTTAACTTATTTATAGTTTATATTTACATATATAGATAAAGTTTTTATTTAATAAATATTTACATATATTTTTAAATACTTTATATATATTTCCTTTTTTCATAAAAATATATAAATATATATAAATTAGCAAAAACAAATGATTTGTTAAATATTTTACAAGAAATATGTACAATATTACTTAAAACTAAGCTAAAAACTATACTAAAATACGTATAATTTACTATTCATCAATTTTCTTGCCTCTTGAAGTAAAGATATGGTTTTGGAATATATCTTGAGGTCATCCTTCTTGGGATGTGCTTTCTTAGAAGATTTTCCTTGAAGATTCTCTCCCTTCTTGTGTTTCTTTCCAAGTGCTTTATCCACTCTTCAGCTCGATAAATTCTATCTATATCCTTGGACACTTGACCATGGCTTAGCTAGGAATTCAAGATTATGCTCTTGGAGTCCTCACTCAAATATTCAAAATCTGGGTCTTTGCCCTGCTCATCCCTTTACTTAGCCATATATTCTTCAGCTAGCATGCAACATCCCATTTCCTACTAGACCCCTTGACTTCAACTAGCGTAGGACATGTGGTGAGTGAGGTGGGTTTGAGTTAGGTAGTGACCTTAGGTCACATTGAGTTGAGAGAACTCACATGTGGTCCACTAGAGGGGCAAGTCAACCATGGTCAATTTTTGTCTTAAAAGAGGAAAGTTTGTGTGCAATATGAAAATTGACGGGACTTCTCGTCGATCGACGGGACTTCCCGTCGATCGACAAGACCTCCCATCGATCAACGAGACCATCCTGTCGATAGGTGGCAGCAGCTGGGAAAGATGCTTTCCCTGAGTCTTTAAGTCCTAATCGATGGGGCTTCCCGTCGATCGATGGGACCTCCCGTCGATCGACGAGACCGTCTCGTCGATCAGCGGCAGCAGCTGGGAAAGATGCTTTCCCTGAGTCTGTAAGTCCTAATCGACGGGGCATCTCGTCGATTGATGGGACCTCCCATCGATCGACAAGATCGTCCCGTTGATCAACAGTAGTAGATGGGAAAATTTCTTCCCCCAGGCTTTAAGTTTAAATACCATATCCTCTCTTATTTCAAGGCTGGGAGGTGGCTTAGGGCAATAAGAAAATGACACTTGGATGTGTTGTCCAATCCAAGCAAGGGAAATATCATTCCCATTAATCCAAGTCAAATCAGACATATTTTGTTAAAATTTTAGAGGTTCAGAGTGAAGTAAAAATGCGGAACACTTCAACACAATTCACAAGCGTGACAATAAATGACAATGCGAAGACCGAATAGTACTTTGGTATTAACTATCTCTTTACAGCTCGAGACATACATGGCGAGACATGATTCATAAGAATCACAAAGGAGAGAAGCACAAGACACAAAAACAAGCAACCAGCGAACTGTCAAGCAGAAACTGCCAAACCGCATGAACAACCAAGCCGCACGGCTAACCCTGAGACCGTGCGAACAGAACCAGGCTTGATGACCTCGCACTGCCAGATCACAACCACAGACCGCTCGACCTGCTTCTTTATTGAACTGCTGAAAGATAACCTGTCCACACTTCGAGACCGCCTGACCTCAAGGTTGCCTTATTACAGAAGCTTCAGCGAACAGAGAACAGAACTACACAAGCTGTCACCAAACTGCAAACTGAGATCGCCTGACCGCTGAGGTCGTCTGATCACCAAGTTCACCACAAACAACTCAAGAACTAAACTGCAGATCGCCCAGTGGAAGACCGCTGGCGAACTGGTTATTCACAACTGGGAAATTACCAAGGAAGGAGATCGTACCCTGCTTGCCGCAAACCTGCGAACACAACAAACGATCAAGACACTTCCAGAGACCGTGCGACCTCAATATAAGACCGACACAAAAAACCCGAGTTGTAGTTCTCACAGTTCTAGTTTTTTTGTTAAATGACGGGCCCTGCACCCCTATTTATAGGCAAGCTGACGGATGTCGTCACCGCCCAAAAAGAGATATACTACCCGCCCATCAGATCGCGAGCGGTCTCCCAAGACAGACCGCCCGAGCTTAGCATAGCTATCAACTTCCTTATTAAACTGCGTAGTTAAACCAAACCTCCCAGTCTTATAACAAGAGCAATACACTTCTCCAGTAACCCTGACCGACTAGATCAAGTCGTTAGACCGCCTGGTCACTGCAAGAAGGCAAACCTTGAACATCTGGCCGACTTAGAACAAGTTGCTAGAATAACTCGCGCAAACCGCCTGGACACCTGCAGTCTCCTAGAATAAACTAACCAGAACAACATCATAGATCGCGCGGTCTCTGCAGTTTCCTTTCTACAAACCGCCTAGACCCCTTCCACTTCTACTTCAAAAATTTAACACTCCCCCTTGAAGTGGGAAGTGGAAGTCAATCCAAGCAAACTCCGAACCGACCAAATGGTACCTACGACAATGACTTTGTAAATATGTCAGCAATGTTATCCTGGCTCTGCACATGCTCCACAATCAGAGATCCCTCCAACACTTTCTCATGAATGAAATGGTGATGAATCTTTATGTGCTTCGTATGCGCATGACAGACTGGATTGTTCACCAGTTTGAGAGCACTCATATTGTCACCACGTAGCATAGTAGGACCTCGCACCTCCCTATCAATGTTCTCCACAAGCCTCCTAAGCCAGATGACTTCCTGAGCTGCCAAAGCCAAAGCTTTGTCCTCCGCTTTCATGGTAGAGACAGAGACAGAATCCTGCTTCTTGATGCACCATGATATAGATGTAGAGCCTGTCATAAAGATATATCCAGAAGTCGATCTCCGATCATCTGAATCTCCTCTATAATCAGCTTCCATGTATCCGTGCAAGCAAAAGCCCGAATCTCTCCCGTAAAAGAGACCCAAATCCAAGGTGGATTTGACATACTTCAAGATACTCCTAGCCGCCATAAGATGAGGCTTTCGAGGATCTTCAATAAACCGACTCACCCTGCCAACTACATAAGCAATATCTGGTCTCATGATCATCAAGTATATCAGACTTCCGACCAAAGCCCGAAACACCAAAGGAACGGTAAGAACCTTCCCATCATCTCGTCTAAGATGAACTCCAACCTCCAGTGGATTAGAGCTGCTTTTTCCCCCTTCCTTGCCAAATCCCTTCAAGATCTGATCTGCATAGCCTTTTTGGGAAACAAGCATACCGCTCTCCTTCCTCTCCACTTCGAGTCCAAGGAAATGGTGGAGCTCACCCAAGTCCTTCATCTCAAATCTGATAGCAAGCTTAGCACGAAGTCTAGCTACCTCCATCTTAGAATTTCCCATGACGATCATGTCGCCAACATACAACAACACCAAGACCTGAAGTTCCCCGTCTTCTTTACAAACAAGCTTGAATCTAAATCAGAAGCAAAGTATCGGCAGAACTGGAGGTATTCTGCAATCTTGCCATACCACGCCCGAGGCGCCTGCTTCAATCCGTAAAGAGCCTTTTTTGAGTTGCAAACATGTCTTGGGTGTTCTTCAGAAACATAACCAGGTGGATGATCCAAGAAGATATCTTTGTCAATCTCGCCATATAAGAAGGCATTATTCATGTCAAGTTGCCAAATCTTCTATCCTTGGCAAGCTGCCAATGCGATCACCACCCGAACCGAAGTCATCTGGGCAACGGGGCTGAACATTTCTTCATAATTCTCCCCATACATTTGAGAAAAACCTCGAGCTACAAGGCGAGCCTTGTACCGCTCAATACTACCATCAGCCTTCTTCTTCAGCTTGAAAACCCATTTGCAAGTCACCGGAGTAACTCCCTCAACCTTAGGCACCAAGTCCCAAGTCTCATTTTTCCTGAGGGCAGCCATCTCTTCATCCATGGCTCCTTCCCACTCCTTGACTCCAATGACATTTTCAAAACAAGATGGCTCTCTCTCTTCCAGGGGACCTACGAAGAAACATGAGATGAAGCTCACCAAGTTTCCCCCTGTATACCGATCTGGTGGAATGATAGTCCTTTTGGACCTCCTTAGAGCTTGAATCTGAACCCCCTCTTCAGCTACCTGTTCTGAACCAGCTCTCCTTCCTGGCATACATGGAGCATCGCTCCCCCTGCATCCAGAACCTGAAGCACCTAAACCAGAGCTAGAAATACCTGGAGCACTTGGAGAAACAGGCAACTCCATCAGAACCTCATTAGTAGCTTCTTCAAGACAACTATCTGACCTGCTTCCCTGTAGCTCAATAGAAGAGCTACCCTGGTATGATGTCAGCTCGTCAAATACCATATCCCTTGAGACCACATATCTTTGTGTCTCAGGATCCATGCATCTCCAACTCTTCTTCCGGTCATCATAACCGATGATCATTAGCTTCCCTGCTTTTGCATCTAGTTTCGTTCTGAGAGCATCAGGGACATGCACGTAGCAGGTAGATCCAAACACTCGAAAGTGTTCTATGCTTGGTTTCTCCTTGAACATCAACTCATGAGGAGTCTTCATGTTGATAGGACTAAGAGCCATCTGATTGATGACATAGGCCGCACAAGATATTCCCTCTGCCCAAAAGGACTTTGGGATACTCTTGGCATGAAGCCAACATTAGCAAGTCTCCATCAGATGACACATCTTCCACTCTGCAACCCTATTCTGTTGTCGAGTGTGAGCACAAGAGAGCTTTCTCTGAATGCCATGCTTCCTGCAGAAGTTAAAGAATGCATTTGAGGTGAACTCCCCTCATTGTCGGTTCTAAACTTCTTTATCCGCAGGTTGAGCCGACCATCCACCATCTCCTTGAAATCCACAAACCTTTCGAATGCCTTTGACTTCTCCTTCAGAAAGTATACCCAAGTATATCTGGTGAAGTCATCAATCAAGATCAGCATATACCTACTACCTTCAAGACAAGCAGTTGCGGTAGGTCCAAATAGATCACCATGAATACATTCCAATGGTGCTTTGCATCAGCTTTGTGATTTGTCAAATGGAAGGCATTGAGCCTTACCAAACTGACAACCTACACAAACATGACCATCACCGAAAGATGATAGACTAGGCAGACCTTTCACAAGGCCTCTTCCTGCCATAGCCATTAGCATATCCATCTCAACATGCCCGAGTCTTTCATGCCAGATAGCAGCGCTGTCGTTAGCCCTCATCTTATCAACATAGGAGGTTGTTGATAAAACAAACAAGTCCTTCACCTGTCTCCCTACATGAACGACTTCGGCTTTCACAGCTGAAACATTTTGGAGAAATTTCACTTCTGTTGGACCAAACAAAACGTGATAACCAGCGTCAACAACATTCGTCACTTAGAAGAGGTTCTTCTTCATTCTTGGAACATGATAAACACTCCTAAAAATGAGTGGACCCCTATCACTGCCTAAAGAAACAACACCCTCCTTCTCTACTTCATGAACCGTATCATCAGCTGTAATGATAACATCATTACCTGAGTATGCTTGCGACGAGGAGAACATCAACTCATTCCCGGTGTGGTGATGAACACACCCAGAGTCCACTATCCAATCATCTTGATAGTTAATGGAAGCCAATGCCCGAACACAAGTGTCGGCCATGAATGCACCTCCACCACCCCAACTACCTTCAAAACTGGAACCAGCCTCCTCCTTTCCTGCAGCATGCCCTGTCTAAAGATTCACCTTGCAGTCTCTTTTGAAATGACCAATCTTGTTACACCTGTAACACCTCAGCCCTTCCTTCTTCTGTCCATCAGACTTAGGAGTATAACTCCTCTCTTGCTGACATGAAGTAGAAGGACCATATCCAACATGCGACTTCTTCTTCTTCTTGTCCCATCTCTTCTTCTTGCCAGAAAAGAAAACCTCACCTTCTCCCCCAGAGACTGACATCCCCGCCATTTGCTTAGCAAAACTCTCTTGCAAAGCAAGTAAGTTATCCAGCTCCAGCAACGATGACTTATTGGCCCAGCCTTGCACCGAAGTAACAAAGGCCACATACTCCCTCCGCAAGCCGTGGATTATGTGCCTCTTTAGCTTAGCTTCTGAGATAGGCTCATCCTGGTCCAATGTCGATATCTCTGTGCAAAAGTTCTTCATCTTCAAGAAGAACGTTGAAACATACAAGTCACCTAGAGTTACCTTAGCCAACTCATTCTCCAAGAACTGCGAAAGTCAATTGATATGCTTTGATACCAATTGAAAGTGAGGTTAGATCTTAAAGTTACTCTAGAGGGGGGGTGAATAGAGTATTAAAAAGTTTTCATTTATTTTTATAGCGGAATTAAAATAATGATACTTATATGTGTATTGTGTGATTTATAAAAACTAAAAACAAATCAGCACACAGCACAACACACAGAAAATCACAACACAGAGGACACAAGGATTTTAATAGTAGTTCCCCAATAAACCTGGGTCCGTCTACTCTTCTACCACACTTGGTAGGATCCACTAGGTTTTTGATCAGGTGCCCTATCACCAAGGGGTTTTTGATCAAGTGTCCACACACCAAGTGAGCTTTTGATCAGGTGCTCTAACCCAACCACAGGTTTTTGTTCAGGTGCCCTAGCACCAAGGGGTTAAATTTTGAAGGGAGTTAGAACCCTGTACAAGAGGGGATAAGAAGGGTTAGATGTTCTTCTCTATCAATATTCTGAGAGAAGACTCTAGTGGATTGTTGATGTTGTAAAGTTCCCCCTGTCTGATATAAAATTGTTTGACAGTAGATGGCTGGAGCTTTCTATTGGATGTATTGATCTTCCTGTAGCTGATGAATCTGAAAGAATAAGTTCTTCAGATTATTGTTGCTCTTTGAAGATCTGATCTAGCAGCTGATGACTGAGAGAGTAGAGGTTATGTTCTCAGTGAATGAGTGCTGCTTGAGGAAGAAGATGAAGATGATCTGTAGAACTATTTCTTTCTTCTTCCTCTTTCTTTTTCCTGTACGCCTATTTTTGTGATATGTTGTAGTATCTTGCTATTCTGTAATATGTTGTAATCATAATACTGTATATCTTCTTCCTTTTCTTTTTGAAATATCTGACAGATTTGAAATTCAAATCACTTAATTTAAGGAATAAAATATTCTGAAAGAGATATACTGGGAACTGTAAATCTGATACGCCGTTTACCTTTTTCCTTTTCCATGAACATGTCCTTTTCAGCTAAATGTCAACGGCTATATTCTCGAAATAATAAAAGGAAAGATATGATCCTTACTTATCTGATATAATAGAGCCGTTGCTGATGAGAGATCTGAGTTCAGAGAATGAAATAAAAATAATCTTTCTGAAATTCTGAACTGTCATAAGAATTCGTCGATCTCAAGAATTTTCGACGATCTCAAGAATTTTCGTCGAACATAATGTTGAGTTCGTCGACCTGAAGAATTCGTCGACCGCTGAGCTGCTGAATAAGATCGTCGACCGCTGAGCTGCTGAATAAGATCGTCGACCGCTGAATTGAGCAAATTTGTCGACCGCTGAGACGGGATAAAATCGTCGACCGCTGAGCCGCTGAGAATGTTTGTCGATCGCTGAGACTGACCCGCTGTGATGCTGAGATAGAAGCAAGCCATTCGTTGAACGCAGAAAGTAAGCCGTTCGTCGAATGCCGAGAGCATGCCGTTCGTCGAATGCAGGATGGAGTTTGTCGAACGCAGAAACCTTGTCTTTTCTTAAGTTTTATCATCCTAAAACCTTGACCTATAGACTATACATTGGGGTCAACTTGATCCTAGTCAACAGATAGTGATCCTAGCCCAAATCAGAAATAGGGTTGTTCCAACAAACTGTAGACGAGCTACATTCTTCTTATTGAACAAGCCATCCAAGGCTGTCCAAATTTCAGCAGCTGACCTACATCCAATGATGTGATCAAACAACTCCGGAATGATAGATCGCTTGAGAGTGAACTCAGCCATCACATTCATTCACTTCCAAGCCTTCACGAGCTCAGCATTCCCCTCAGTAGGAACATCAGCTTGTCTTGCTTCTCCTCCTACTACATCCCATAAATCCTCGCCAAGAAGCTAGCTCTCCATGCACGACTTCCACTTTTTAAAGTTAGTCTGCGTAAGGAGCTCAATACCAAGACCTCTAGTATATCCTCCTTCCATTGCTATCCCACTGGTTGATAACCTTCTTATAGAAAACCAAGCAAAAGGCAACACTGATTAATGCTCAGAAACCTCCCTCCGATACCATGTTAAAATTTTAGAGGTCCGGAGTGAAGTAAAAATGCGGAACACATCAACACAATCCACAAGCGTGACAATCAATGACAATGGGAAGACTGAATAGTACTTTGGTATTAACTATCTCTTTACAGCTCGAGACATACATGGCGAGACATGATTCATAAGAATCACAAAGGAGAGAAGCACAAGACACAAAAACAAGCAACCAGCAAACTGCCAAGCAGAAACCTCCAGACCGCACGAACAGCCAAGCCGCATGGCTAACCAAGAGACCGCGCAAACAGAACCAGGCTTGATGACCTTGCACTGCCAGATCGCAACCACAGACCGCTCGACCTTCTACTTTATTGAACTGCTGAAAGATAACCTATCCACACTTTGAAACCGCTTGACCGCAAGGTCACATTGTAATAGAAGATTCAGCGAACAGAGAACAGAACTATACAAGCTATCACCAAACTGCAAATTGAGATCGCCTGACCACTGAGGTCGCCTGATCACCAAGTTCACAACGAACAGCTCAAGAACTAACCGCAGATCGCCCAGTGGAAGACCACTAGCGAACTGGTTATTCACAACTGAGAAATTACGAAGGAAGGAGACCGCACCCTGCTGGCCGCGAACTGTTAAAATTTTTGATTTGAATCGTTTAGGAGTAAGCAGGAGTTTTATCAACTGAGTTATAGCCAAACAACCACAATGCCACACAACAACACAACAGACTTTATTGAAACACAAAAAACTTCATAACATTTCGAGACATACATGGCGAGACATACATGACGAGACATGATTCATAAGAATCACGAAGGAGAGAAGAATAAAACACACCAAAAAGAAATCTGGCGTACTGACAAGCAGAGACCGCACATACCGCTACACTCCAGAGACCGCCCGGCTTGTCCTAAGACCGCACGAACAGAAAATAGACAAGATGCCTACACTGCAAGACCGCCACCTCAGACCGCACGAACTGGAGCTTATTTAATTGAACAGAGAACAAATGCTGTCGCCAGACCGCAACTCAGATCGCCTAATCACAGAAGGTCGCCTGATTGCTGAGCTCGCTGCGATCAGCACAAGAACAACATAAACCAATTCGCAGACAAGCCGCTGCCGAACTATTTATTCAAGCCACTGGGAAATCACCAAGGAAGGAGACCGCAACCTGCTGATCGCAAACCTGCGAACACAACAAACAGTTAACTCGCTTCCGAGACCGCCCGACCTCAAAGTTGAGACCGCACAAAACAAACCAGGGTCTAGTTCTTACAGTTCTCGTTATGAATGACAGGCCCTGCACCCCTATTTATAGGTGAGAGGACGGATGTCATTACCGCTGCAAGAGAGGTGCAATCACCACCCATCAGATCGCGAGCGGTCTCATAGAGCAGACCATGCGAACACACCTCTTGGACAACATCTTGTCCAAGACCGCAAGTCAGCAGCAGACTGTGCACAAGCCGCGTGGACACAGATCACGACTTCCTTAGATCGCCTAGAGCAAACCAAGAACATCTGGCCGACTTCAGACAAGTCGCCAGATCACCCAGCAAAGCCGCCCGGTCATAGTGGTTACTCAAGAACAGACCGCCCGGTCTTCTATAAAGCAGATAGACCAACCACGCAGATCAAACCGAGAAGAGACCGCAACATTACAAGAATAGACCGGCCAACCACAGCAGACTGCCAGAGCCAGACCGGCAGATAACCAGCGCATAGACCGCGCGGTCTCTGCGGTCACCAATATTCAGGTCGCCGGCCACCTTCCACTTCACTTCAATAATTTCAACACTCCCCCTTGAAGTTGGAAGTGGAAACTAGCCCGAGTAAACTCCGCAATCGAGTAAACGGTCCCTTCGCCAATGGCTTTGTGAAGATGTATGCAACATTGTCCACACTCCGAACATGCTCGACCATAAGAGATCCTCCTAACCACTTCTCACGAATGAAATGGTGCTCAATCTCAATATGCTTGGTCCTCCCGTGACAGACTGGATTATTAACCAACTTAAGAGCACTCTCATTGTCCCCGCGTAGCATAGTGGGACCTCGAACCTCCTCATGAACGTCCTCCACCAACCTCCTGAGCCAAATGGCTTCCTGAGCTGCCAAGGCCGAAGCCTTGTATTCCGCTTCTGTGGTAGATACAGACACCGAGTCCTTCTTGTTGCTGCACCAAGAAATAGCTGTAGGGCCTGTCATAAAGACATAACCAGACGTTGATCTCCGATCATCCATGTCTCCCCCGTAATCAGCATCCATAAATCCATGCAACTCCAAGCTTGACCCTCTCCTATATAGGAGACCCAGATCAGAGGTCGACTTCACATACTTCAAAATTCCTTTTACCGCCAGAAGATGGGGCTTCCGTGGTTCCGCCATGTACCGACTCACCTTGCCAACTGCATAAGCAATATCTGGCCTCGTGATGGTTAAGTAGATCAAGCTCCTAACCAGAGCTCGGAACACCAACGGATCAGATAGAACTCTCCCCTCATCCTTCCGAAGATTATGATGTTGTTCCAGAGGTATAAAGCTGCTCTTCCCTTCCTCCATGTCGAATCGTTGAACGATCCGCTGCACAAATCCAGGCTAAGAAACGAGCACTCCGCTCTCTCACCTCTGAACCTCGAGTCCAAGGAAATGGTGGAGCTCACCCAGATCCTTCATCTCAAATATAATAGCAAGCTCGGCTCTCAGCCTTGTTACTGCCTCCTTCGAGTTCCCGGTGACAATCATGTCATCCACATACAACAGAACAATAACCCGAAGCATCCCCTCCTTCTTGACGAACAAGCTAGAATCAGAGTCTGAAGCAAAGAACCCGTAGAATAGAAGATACTCCGCGATCTTTCCATACCACGCCCGAGGCGCTTGCTTCAACCCATACAGGGCTTTCTTCAGTTTGCAAACGTAGTCCGGACAATCCTTCGAGATGAAGCCCGACGGTTGAATCATGAAGATATCCTTGTCAATCTCTCCATATAAGAAAGAATACTTTACGTCGAGCTGCCAAATCTCCCATCCACTATATGCCGCCAAAGCAATAACAAATCGAACCGAAGTCATCTTTGCCACTGGACTGAACGTCTCATCATAATCTTCTCCGTACTGCTGTGAGAACTCGCGAGCCACAAGGTGAGCCTTGTATCGCTCGATCGTGATGTCAGCTTTCTTCTTGAGCTTATAGAACCACTTGCATGTCACAGGGGTAATGCCCTTGGGACTAGGCACTAGAGACAAAGTCTCATTCTTCTTGAGAGCGTCCATCTCCTCCTGCATAGCAATGTCCCACTGCTTCAAGCATTTATCCTTCTCAAAGATCGATGGCTCCTGCTCATCCAAGGGACCAGCAAAGAAACATGAGATAAAGCTCACCATGTTTCCTCCTATGTATTGATCCGGTGGCTTGATAGTCCTCTTCGAACTCCTAAGAGGTTGCACCTGACTAACCACCTCCTCAGCTGCTTCTTCTGTTCTAGCTCTTCTTCCAGGCGAACTTGGAGCATCACTCCCCCTGCTTCCAGAACCTGAAGCCTCCATCTCTGAGCTAGACACAGCTGGAGCTCCTGGTGAAACAGGCAACTCCACTTGAAGATTTCCCACAGCCTTCTCTTTTTCATCAACCATGCTCTCCGGTAGTTCAACTCCTGAAATCCCCTTGTAGGAAGTCACCTCATCGAACACCACATCCCGAGATACCACTGATCTCCGTGTCTCAGAATCCATGCATCTCCACCCCTTCTTCCGCTCATCATATCCAACAAGGACTAGCTTCCTTGCTTTCGCATCTAGCTTTGTCCGAAGAGCATCATGGATATGCACAAAACAGGTTGACCCGAACACCCGAAGGTGAGCAACACTTTGTTTCTCCTTGAACATCAGTTCGCGAGGGGTCTTCATGTTGATAGGACTTAGAGGCATCCTGTTGATGATGTATGCCGCACAAGACATTCCCTCTGCCCAAAAGGACTTTGGGATACTCTTGGCATGAAGCCAACATTTGCAGGATTCTGTTAGATGACAGATCTTCCGCTCTGCAACGCCATTTTGCTGTGGAGTATGGGCACAAGTGAGCTCTCTCCGGACGCCGTGCTTCCTGCAAAAACTTGAGAACTCACCAGTGGTGAACTCCCCACCATTGTCAGTTCTCACTTTTTTCACCCGCAGGCCTAACCGACCTTCCACCAGCTCCTTGAACTCCACAAACTTCGCAAAAGCTTCTGACTTCTCTTTCAGAAAATACACCCAGACATTTCTGGTGTAATCGTCGATCAACACCAACATATATCTGTTGCCTCCAAGGCTTGGGGTGGCAGTCGGTCCCATCAAATCACCGTGAATGCACTCCAATGGAGCTTTGCACCTTGTTTTCGATTTATCAAATGGAAGTTGATGAGACTTACCAAACTGACATCTAGCATAAACATGACCGTCTCCATAGGAGGACAAGCTAGGCAAGCCCTTGACAAGGCCCCTTACCGCCATAGCCTTCAATTTGTCCATGCCTACATGCCCCAATATTTCATGCCAGATAGCCGCGCTATCATTGGTCTTTATCTTGTCAACATAGGTACTTGTCGATAAAAAGAACAAGTCCTTTACCCGCTTTCCAACATGAATTACATCTCCCTTTATCTCCAGTTGAGTTTTAAGAAACTTCACTTCTGTTGGGCCAAACAGAACGTGATAACCGGCATCGACCACATTGGTCACAGAGAAGAGATTCTTCTTCATACCCGGCACGTGATAAACACTCCTCAATGTGAGTGGACCCTTATCACTGCTCAGAGAGACTACACCTTCTTGTTCTACTGCATGAACAGAATTATCAGCCGTAATGATTGCATCGTTACCTGAGTAAGGCGCCAAAGAAGAGAACTTTGATTCATCCCCGGTGAGGTGATGCCCACACCCTGAATCCACGATCCAATCTTCTTCGAAGTTGATGGCAGCCAAGGCCTTAACGGGCATCGCAGTCATATTGGACACAAAGGATCCTCCCCATCCAGCTTCATCAGACTTTGGCTACTCCTTCTCCGCTGCATGTCCCGGCTAAAGATTGACCCAGCAATCCTTCTTGAAGTGGCCGGTCTTATTGCACCTGAAGCACCTTGGTCCCTCTCCCTTCTTCTTCCCATCAGACTTATGAGCATAACCTCTATCCTGCTGACCTGAAGTAGAGGGTCCATCATGACCTGGCTTCTTCTTCTCCCACTTCTTCTTCTTCTTCCCAGAGAATAACATATCACTATCTCCCCCAGAGATAGAAGTCGCCGCCATCTGTCTTGCCAAACTTTCCTGCGAAGCAAGTAAGCTTTCCAGCTCCAACAGAGATGGCTGATTTGCCTAACCCTGAACTGACATCACAAAGGCTAGATACTCCTTCCACAACCCGCGGATGATATGCCTCTTCAGTTTTCCCTCCAAGATGGGCTCATCAGGGTCCAATGCAGAAATCTCTGTTGTGAGGTTCTTCATCTTGAGAATTAAAGTAGAAATGGAAAGATCACCTTGAGAGGCCTTCGCAAAATCATTTTCAAGAAACTGTAGCCGAGCTACATTCTTCTTATTTAACAACCCATCCAAAGACGTCCAAATCTCAGCTGCAGATTTACATCCAATGATGTGATCGAATAGCTCTGGTGAGATAGCCCTCTTGAGTGTGAACTCTGCCTTTGCATTAGTCCTCCTCCAAAGTCTCACCTCTGCCTTATTATATCCTGCTAGCTGAACTTCTTGTATGCCATCTCATCCAACTATCTCCCATAGATCCTCGCCAAGTAAGTAACTCTCCATACACGACTTCCACTTCTTGTAGTTAGTCGATGTGAGGAGTTCAATACCAAGCCCTCTTGCGTATCCAGCTTCAATGGCAAACTATGTTGTTTCTTCTTCACAAAGACGATGGCAACTCAAGTTGAACACTGCTTATCCACTCCAACAACCTAGCTCTGATACCATGTTAAAATTTTTGATTTGAATCGTTTAGGAGTAAGCAGGAGTTGCATCAACTAAGTTATAGCCAAACAACCACAATGCCACACAGCAACACAATAGACTTTATTGAAACACAAAAAACTTCATAACATTTTGACACATACATGACGAGACATGATTCATAAGAATCACGAAGGAGAGAAGAACAAAACACACCAAAAAGAAATCTGGCGACCTAACAAGTAGAGACCGCACAGACCGCTACACTCCAGAGACCGCCCGGCTTGTCCTGAGACTGCACGAACAGAAAACAGACAAGATGCCTGTACTGCAAGACCTCCACCTCAGACCGCATGAACTAGAGCTTATTGAATTGAACAGAGAACAGAAGCTGTCACCAGACCGCAACTCAGATCGCCTAACCACAAAAGGTCGCCTGATCGCTGAGCTCACTGCGATCAGCACAAGAACAACATAAACCAGTTCACAGACAAGCCGCTGTCGAATTGTTTATTCAAGCCACTGGGAAATCACCAAGGAAGGAGACCGCAACCTGCTGACCGTAAAACCTGCGAACACAATAAACAGTTAACTCGCTTCCGAGACCGCCCGACCTCAAAGTTGAGACCGCACAAAACAACCCAGAGTCTAGTTCTTACAGTTCTCATTTTGAATGATGGGCCCTGCACCCCTATTTATAGGCGAGAGGACGGATGTCGTCACGGCCGCAAGAGAGGTACAATCACCACCCATCAGATCGCGAGCGGTCTCATAGAGCAGACCGCGCGAACACACCTCTTAGACAACATCCTGTCCAAGACCGCAAGTCAGCAGCAGACCGCGCACAAGCCGCGCGGACACAAATTACACCTTCCTTAGATCGCCTAGAGCAAACCAAGAACATCTGGCCGACTTCAGACAAGTCGCCAGATCACCCAGCAAAGCCGCCCGGTCACAACAATTACTCAAGAACAGACCGCCCGGTCTTCTATAAAGCAGATAGACCAACCACGCAGATCAAACCGGGAAGAGACCACAACATTAGAAGAACAGACCGGCCAACCACAATAGACCGCCAGAGCTAGACCGGCAGAGCCAGACCGACAGAGAACCAGCGCAGAGACCGCGCGGTCTCTGCGGTCACCAATATTCAAACCGCCGGCCACCTTCCACTTCACTTCAGTAATTTCAACACAAACATGCGAACACAACAAACGGTCAAGATACTTCTAGAGACCGCTATAACTCAATATGAGACCGGCAAAAACAACTTGAGTTGTAGTTCTTATAGTTCTAGTTTTTTTGTTAAATGATGGGCCCTGCACCACTATTTATAGGAAAGCTGACGGATGTCGTCACCGCCCAAAAAGAGATACACTAACCGCCCATCAGATCACGAGCGGTCTCCCAAGACAGACTGCATGAGCTCAGCATAGCTATCAGCTTCGTTATTAAACCGCACAGTTACAACCAAACCGCCCGGTCTTATAACAAGACAAAATACTTCTTCAGTAACCCTGGCCGACTATATCAAGTCGTTAGAACGCCCGGTCACTACAAGAAGGAAACCTTGATCATTTGGCCGGCTTAGAACAAGTTGCCAGAACAACCCACGCAAGCCGCCTGGACACCTGCTGTCTCCCAGAACAAACCGACCAGAACAACAGCACAGACCGCGCGGTCTCTGCGGTCTCCTTTCTGCAGACCGCCCATACCCCTTCCACTTCTACTTCAAAAATTTAACATATTTTTCTCTCTTATCCCTTAGACTTGAAACTCCATTCCCTCACCCAAAGCTGACCATTCTCCTTCTTCCTCTTCCTCACACCTCAAGGAGCTCCAATATCTTTCCATTACCTTCAGAGTGCCCTAAGAGTTGAGCAGCTCGCCAGAGAGACTTGCCACCATGCCGCCCAGACGGATCACGCAATCCTAAGCCCCATTCAAGTCTGATTTATCCTCCTCTCCCTCTATGTTAGTCTCTTTGATCATTTAGGAGAGGTATCTAGCTCAACAGAGCCGCATCCAAGTAAGAAAAAGGTGAGTTTTCCCATGGATTTGCCCATGCTCTGGATCGCCAGAAACAACCCTCCAGCTGCCAAGCCGCCGCCAGGCGATAGCCACCACCTCAACGGAGGTGGTGTTGGCAGAGGCCGGCCAGGGAGGTGCCCCAGCCACCGAGAAATAGCCTTCGATGGCGGCCCAGGTCGGGGGAATCTCCACCGTTGGCTAGAGGAAGAAGATGAGCTGGAACCGTTCGATTCTGCTTCAAGATTCATGCAGATTAAATCCTTATATTAATTTCCATGTGTATTAATATGTCACACTATTTTAGTACATAGATTAATTTTTTTGAGGCCGTTAGAGGCCATTTCATGAAAAATTAGATCTCTGTATTTTTGGCCAGAGACAACTTTTGTAAATCTGAGTGTCTACTTTAATTAGAAATTTGAATCATCTCATCTGGAGCATTGTAGAACCCTTAACATCAAATTTAGTGAGACTGGTCATAATGAAAATTAGAAGTTAGATTGAGTATATCTTGTAAACGGTATGCTCAAGGAGCTGAAATTTGGGCCATGCATGCATGTGCCCTATTATTAGCTTGTGTCCAAAAATCAGAATTTATGGAGGAAATTTCCCTATAGTTTTGTTCATTATTCAATTAATCAAATAAATGAAATTTATGGAGTTGTGTAACTCCAAATGACCCCAAATTTGGGTGACATGTTTAATAGATCATTACTAGACTCTGGTTAAGATTTGGGAGTAATTAGATCTCTGTATGTTGGGTTAGTCCACTTGCTTGTCTTTGCATGATATGTGACATGGGGTGCCAATAGCCAAAATGGGGGGATTTGTGTATTTGGCACATATGGCATGGTATTAGCCTCTGATATTTTGTCCACACCTTTATTATGACTTATTACATCACCTCAGAGAAAATTAGAATTTTTGGGGCCAAAAATCCTATGTATTAGATAAATTTGAAATATGTCACATTTATGTATTAGTGAAATTGTTATGGCTAAAACCTTGTAGAAAATTTTAAAACTCCGAGGAATCTATTGTAACACCTACTAGAACCTCTGAAAAGTTTTGTAGAAATTTTCAGAGATAATTTCTTTAGAAATTACCAAAATTATCCTATGTTACTTTTCTGAATAACTAAAATGTTACTGAGGAAAAAGATTGAGAAATTTTTGAAACTCTGGAAAATCATTTGGAATTTAATTATGAACCTCTGAAATTTTTGGTAGAATTTTTGGATGTATTACACATGGTAAAATTCCACATATTCAATTTGTCACACTTTTTAATTTATGAAATATATCTATGGTGAAATATCTCTGAAAAATTATGAAATTCTGGATAGGATGTTTGTGGGTCATTACAGTACTCTAGTAACTTTCTCAGAATTTTTGGAAGACATAAATAAGTACATGTTGTGTAAAGTTATATTTTCACTCCTTTTATTTTATATTGAAATTATGATTATAAAACCTCTGAAAAATTGTGAAACTTTGAAAATCATGTTGTTTTGTCATCTATTACTCCTGGAAATTTTATTAGCATGTTTGAAATAACTGACATGGTACTTCCTTTGAGATTTGGAACATGTCCAGTGATTAATAAATTTTAAATAGAGGTCAAATTAATTTGAAATATGTCAAAAATCTGGATACTTCTTAAATAATCCAATATGGACATATGGTATGAATTGTAGCTCAATTGGACATGAGATGTTTAAGATTGCATCATAGGAATCAAATTTAGTTCATTGTCATTTTGGACTGCGAATAGTAAAAAACTAAATGTGATGATTTGATTGGCAAGATCATATATAAAATCAGTAAAACTTGGATTATAGTAGTGTTATATCATTTGTTTACCCAGAATACCGCATCCGAGTTGTATTCCTCACAGACCGGGCATTCTGAGAATACAAGTCGCCTGATTCTGACTTAACAGGGTCTATCAACACAAACCGGGCGGTCTGATAGAATTTAGATCGTCTCCAAAGATTGAAGATCACCAAGTCTCAAGTCCAGAAGACAAGCCGCGGTCTCAAGTCGGAGACCGCCCACGGTGCGCCATGAAGACTTCTAAGGCTCGAGTCCAGAAGGCAAGCCGCGGTCTCAAGACAGAGACTGTCCGGGTTGCGCCATGAAGACTTCCAAGGTTCAAGTCCAGAAGGCAAGCCGCGAACTCAATACGGAGACTGCCCGGGTTGCACCATCACCTTGGTCGCAGCATCTTCAGTCCCCGACTAGGACAGATCGGAAGCGCAAGCCGCCAAGCCGCGCGACTTCTTTCTTTCCTCCTTTCTGTATCCCGTCACCGCTTGCCCGATTCTCCTGTACTCGGGCAGGCGGTTATTTTATCCCTGCCCGTTTGGGCAGGCCCCCAAGCCTATAAAGGGGGGCGGCGACGTTCCCAAGACACGCACACTCGAATCCAGGAGCTCACTTATTTGAGCTACGGTCTCGAGTTTCCCGTCTTGCGACCTGTCTGACCGGCCGGCTTCTGCTTTCTTGCATCTGTAACCCGCTGTAACCGCTTCTTTTCAATCAAAGGAAAGCCCGTCACAGGAGTGGCATTCGCCGTGATGGGCGAAGTCTGGCCTTGAACGCTGCCAGCGGTCTTAATTTCCCTAACTAAAAAGTAACCGACAGCCCGCAGCCTCCGATTTCCTTTGGAGGTGCGATTTCGGATTCAACAGAAACACATCGACCTTCAGATCGCGGATTGTCAGTGAAATCCTTTCCATAATGTCAGACCTTCAGTTTCCCCTTGGAGACCGCTCGGACCGCAGTGAAGATTCACTGTGGGTGGCTTTGGAACAATCGAAATGAGAAGCCGAGCGGGCTCAGAAAGCCACTGACCAACGTCTTGATGCAATCAGTCAGGCATTGGCACTACTAACCGAGTGGTTAGTCCCACAACAAACCGCGGTTAACCAGGCAGTTACTCCGGTCCCTTCGCCTCCTCCTTCTTACCCGTTTCCGCAAGTCGCCAACTTCCAGCCACTGCAAGAAGGTTTTGCGACCAGGCAAAACTTCTACCAAGAGGCCACGCACACCATGCCGGCTCGAGTTCTTGATTTCCAGGGGGTGACTTCTCACGCTGCCCGTCTTTCCTACCCGCCTGAGGTTGCTGCCTGCCTTTCCTACCCGCAAGAAGGCGCGGCCCGTCCTTCCTACCCGCCTGAGGTTGCTGCTCATCACTCCTATCTGCCAGAAGACGCTGTCCGCTCCTCCTACTAGGCGGCTTGTCCGCGAGTAGCCGCAGCTAAGGAGGCCTACTATTCTGCTCCTCTATACGAGGATATTGAAGAATCTTCTCCCTTCGTGGACGAAGTCCGGGGGGAGCCAGCCCCGAATAATTTCAGAGAGCCTCGTCTGCCAGCTTTCAATGGAGAAACTGATCCCACTATTCATCTACAAGCCTTCGAGTCGGCCATTGCTCTTAGGACCCTAACTGATGCAACCAAGTGCAAACTCCTTGTGACCTCCTTCGAAGGACAATCAAGGGAGTGGTTTTATGGGCTGCACCCCAGGTCGATCAGTTGTTTTGCTGAGCTGCGAAGGGAATTTCTTCTGAGATTTTCTACTTCAAGGAAAAGTAAAAGTGGCCCGACGGCCCTTTTTGACATAAGGCAGCGGGAAGACGAAACGTGGGCCCGTTTCGTGGACCGCTTCCAGAAGGAGATCATGGAAGTTCAGAATGTGGATCCAGAGCTGTACAGGGTAGCCCTTATTCATGGCTTGAGGGAGGGCCCCCTAAAGTTCGAAGCAAATATAAGGGAGCCAAGAACTTATCAGGAAATGATTAGTTTGGCAAATATGTTCATCAGAGGAGAAAAGAGCAATCCTGGTTATATCGCGAAGTTAGTAAGCGACAAGGAGCAGTCTAATCCATCTTTCCATCATCCACCATCAAACCAATCCCACTTTGAACCCCATTCCCAGAGGGGAAGAAATTAAAAAAATAAATAACCCTTTATTGGCCATCAACGATTTCAGGATCAGAAACCGTCGTTGGACATCACACCCGCTCCATCCGTTCCTCTTCCGCAAATCATGCCAGTATATCTACCACAGTATGCTGCGCAACCACCTCCAGTCATTCCAACCACTCAATATGATGACTCACAAGAGTCATTTACTTCTTTAAATGTCACCATGGATGGAGTGGTTTAAATCCTCCAGAAAAGGCCAGATTTCAAAAGGCCAGCTCCTCTGAAATCGTATGTCCGTAATCGAAATCCGAATCTTTACTGTGAATATCATAAAGAGGGAGGGCATCTGACCGAAGACTGTCGGGCCCTCCGCTTGCTTATAGAGAGGCTCCTAGGAGAAGGAAATCTTCTGGGCCTAGTTCGGAAGGAGGCAACTGCTAAGCCAGCCCCTGAGAAGAAAAAAGAAACAGTGGAGGTAACCTGGGAATGCGCCGACGTTGAAGACGCCGGTTGCTACAGAGATATTCACCCTTCGGCTGAATGCATTGAAGTCAATGATGTGGGCCCCCTGGGGGACATTTATCGCATTCATGGAGGGGCTGGAGCGGAGTCATCTCGCAAATCCAGTATTGCAAGAGTTCTGAAACAAGAAGTGGCAGCAACCACAAGTTCTCCCCCTGAAAGCACCTTTGTCACCTTTGGTCAGGATGACCTTCCTCCAAACTCCAATCCTTTCGACGATGCCGTGGTCATCAAAGCCGTCATTGAGAATTATACTGTTCACAAGATCTTGATTGACACGGGTTGCTCTGTCAATCTCCTCTTTCGCCCAACTTTTGAATCCCTGAAGACTGGGAAGCCTCTGCTTTCCACCGATGGGTCCATCTATGGCTTTTCAGGGGAGAAGAAAGAAGTGGAGGGGTCAGTAAAGCTCCTGGTCTCTCTTGGGGGAGTAATAAAGCTGATCAACTTCGTGGTGGTGGATGCCCCAAGCAACTACTGCGCCATCTTCAGGAGGCCAATTCTTAATGCATACAGGGCAGTAGTGTCCACCTTCCACCTTGCTCTTAAGTTTGCTACCAAGGGAAGGCAATATCGGGTCAGAAGCAACCCAAAGGTGGCTCGGGAATGCTACGTGCGAACTGTCAACATGATCACCAACATCCCATTTCCCGAGGCCACGGCTGAAGTCCTGGAATTTGCTGAATCCTCAAAGGATGCTGAGGAGAGGAAAGAATGAGAAGGGGCTCACCTGGAACCTGCCCAGGAGAACCAAGAAGTCCCTATTGCTGAAGGAGAAGACAAGAAGCTGGTTATCAATGCGGAGCTTCAAGAAGAGGAAAAAGTGCAGCTGATCTCCTGCCTTTTGGAGAACCTGGATATCTTCGCCTAGTCATCAGAGGATATGCTAGGAGTGGATCTGGACATGGCTTGTCATCATCTGAACATATCTCCTGAGTTCAAGCCAGTCCAACAAAAGAAAAGAGAAGTGGCGACCAAGTTGGCTGTTCCCATCAGAGAGGAGGTTGCCAAACTCCTGAAAGCGGGCTTTATTTCTGAAATTCAATATCCCACGTGGATGTCGAATGATGTAATGGTTAAAAACTCCGGTGGGAAGTGGCGCATGTGCGTAGACTTTACCAAACTTAATAAAGCATGTCCCAAAGATTGCTACCCTCTTCCTCAGATAGATGTCTTAGTAGATTCCGCGGTTGGGCATGATTTTATGAGCTTTCTCGATGCTTTCTCTGGGTATCATCAAATTAAAATGCACAAACCCGATATCCCGAACACCTCATTTATCACAAACGATAGGTGTTACTGTTATCTCGTAATGCCCTTCGGTCTTAAAAATGCGGGCGCAACATATCAAAGAATGATGGATACCGTCTTTAAGCATCAAAAAGGCAGGAACCTCGAAGTTTACGTTGACGATCTCCTCCTGAAAAGTAAAACGTTTTCAATACATTTGAAAGACCTCGTAGAGACGTTCGCTACTCTACAGAGGTTCAAATTAAAATTGAACCCGTTGAAATGTGTGTTTGGGGCAAAGAAGGGAATGTTTCTCGGGCATCTCTTAACTCCTAATGGCCTTGCACCGAACCCAGATAAGGTGAAGGCCATCCTTAATATGACCCCCCCTCGTAGTACTAAGGAAGTTCAGCAGCTTGGAGGAAGATTGGCAGGGTTGAGCAGGTTTATTTCCAAATCAGGAGATAAAAGTGCTCCATTCTTTAAAATTCTCCGGGGAGGATCAAAGTTTGAATGGAGCGAAGAGTGCAACAGGGCTTTCGAGCAGCTAAAAGTACAGTTAACTTCAACTCCGCTACTTCAAAGTCCCCGTGAGGGGGAAATATTGTTCTTATATTTGGGAGTCGGCCCAGATGCGGTAAGTTTTGTCCTCGTCCGGGAAGAAAAGAAGAGGCAGTTTCCGATATACTATGTCAGCCATATTCTTAAAGATGCGGAAACAAGATATTCAATCCTGGAAAAGCTAGCCTTAGCTTTGGTTAAGTCATCACGAAGGCTTCATCCTTATTTTCAAGCTCATCCTGTTCAAGTAATCACAGATCATCCTCTGACAAGTATTCTTGAGAAGCCAGATCATTCAAGGAGGCTGGCCAAGTGGGCAATTAAACTAAGCGAGTTTGAAATATCATACATTCCCCGAATGGCAATCAAAGAGCAAGTCTTGACGGATTTCTTGGTGGATACGACAGAATCTAGTTCTGAACAGGTTGAGAGATCTCCTTTGGCTTGGATCGTTTATGTGGATGGGGCTTCTGGTAAAAACTCTGTGGGAGCCGGAGTGGTTTTAGTTAGCCCGATTGGCATCAAACTTGAACAAGCAATCAAGTTCTTCTTTCCGGTTACAAATAACCAGGCTGAATATGAGGCACTTCTGGCTGGGTTGAGGCTCGCAAAGGAACTGGGCATAGAACACTTACATGTTAAAACTGATTCACTTGTAATGGCCTCGCAGGTTCTGGGGAATTTCGAGACAAGAGAACCAATTCTGAGGAAGTATCTACTGCTAACTAAGAAAGAGATCGGAAAATTCAAGTCATTCATCATCGAGCATATTTCAAGAACACAAAATGAAGAAACAGATGAGTTGTCAAAGTTCGGTCTTCCATCCGGGGGAGTGACCTTTGAACTTTTTCATCGGGCAACAGATGAAGGGGAACTTATGCAAATTGATCAGAATCCTTCCTGGAAGGATCCTTACGAATTATTCTTATCAAAAGGGGAATTCCATCATTCCATCAAAGATAGAAAGAGATTTAGAAGGAATGCGACATATTATTATTTGATAGCGGGAGTTCTCTACATAAAGACTTTGATCTCTCCCTCAGCACGATGTGTTTCTGAGGACGAAATTCCAACCATACTTTAGGAGGTTCATTCCGGGGAATGTGGTAGCCATTCAGGGGCGAAGACTCTGGAGAAGAGAATCTTGAGGCAGGGGTATTTCTGGCCAACCATGAGGAAAGATGTTGAAGCATTTGCCAAGCGATGTGTTCAGTGTCAAAAGTTTGCTCCTCTTCAACATCTGCCTGCTCAGTCGCTTAGATCAATAACCGCACCGTGGCCCTTCGCAGTTTGGGGGATGGATCTTATCGGACCCTTCCCAATGGCCAGCGGCCAGCGTCATTTTATCATTGTGATGATTGACTATTTCAGCAAGTGGATTGAAGCGAAGGAATTAGAAAAAACTACAACCCAAGTTATCAAAAACTTCATCTGGGGAGATATAGTTTGTCTGCTTGGAATCCCGCTAGCAATTGTCACTAACAATGGTTCGCAGTTCAACAATTCTAAGATGATAACCTTTTGTGATCAGGTTGGGATTGACCTACGGTTCTCCTCTGTACATCACCCAAGTACTAATGGTCAGGTGGAAGCAGCAAAAAGACAAATCCAGCAGCTTCTAATGAAGAGAGTCGTATATCAGGAAGAGCTCTTCCCCCACATAGCCAAGGGGATTGATGGAGATTTCGACCGCCTGCGGTATCTTGGCGGGTTGGTGCCTGACTTCGAGAACTTCACTTTCTCGGACGCCAATCCGTCCTTACAAAAGAAGTTGGAGAAGCTTAGACGGAAAGCAAAAGGGAAGAACAAGGTCGATGGGACCAGTTCGGAGGAGAGTGATGATGAGGGAGATGAAGCTGAAGAGCCCACTGCGGCTAAGGAGGGAGAGAGCAGCTCGGACTCTGAATCCAGTGATTCTGAAGAAGAACCCGAACGTAAGTCGGGCGAGCTGAGCGGCTCATCTTCGTCGGGCAGCGAAGACTATTCTCCCAACATTTCGATTGATGGCAGCAAACATTCGAGCACTCCTGCATCTAAAAAACTCAAGCCGGATGGGCAATAGTTATATTTTGTTCTTATTTTGAATAGCCGGCAGCTTGGTCTTGTTAACCGGTCGGTTATTAAACAATGTAAAGATATTTTGCTAATGAAATGGAAACGTTTTACCTGTCTAGTTGTTCGCTTCCTGTGACTTACTTGTGATTGTTTGCAATTTGTTTTTGTTTCGGATAATTGACCTTCTTCTAGCCAAGTCGTGCGACTTAATAATAACCTAGTTGGTTTGGGTGCTGAACCTTCGGAACTTCAACATGATAGCCATTCGAACGCAATAAATTCGGTTCGGGCGGCCTGTTTCTTCAATCTCGACTCAGCAAATGTCATATAACCCGGAAAAATATTAACCACTCGTACCTCGATAAATATCTTGATTCGGTTATGATATACAGTCGAGCGAATAGAAATTCGAACTCTAGGTTAATATGAATACTGAGTCAACCAAATATGATTCTTAAGCCGCTGCAATGATTACACTCTGATCGCAAATAATTGCGATTTGAATGCATCTCATACGAATAGATAACTCCGTATATGTGAATTCAAGCCGCGCGATTGCTTCCCGGCCTTACATAATTAGTTCACAGAATAGAGAATGCCAAGTAAAAAGAGAATAATAAACAGGTCGTGCGGTTAATATTTAACCCGAACGATTTGTAATTTCAGATTTCTGTGAGTCCCATTCTGGAGCATAAGCTTCAACTGATAAACCCGTGCGATCTGTATATAACTCGAGCGGTTAATGGCTTGGTATTCATAATGATTTCCTTCTCCAAAGAATCATAATTACTTTCCTGTGAAGAGCCTGTTTCTACCCGAACGGATAGAACTAATACCTATAAGGATACTAGATTATAAATCAGACGATAAGACCGACCGGTTATGGTCATGCTCAACACCCTGATAGGGCTTATTGCATTTTGTGATATCCCGCTTATTTCAAATCACCCGATTTGATAACTAGGCTGCCCGATAACTTTTGGTACCTGCTTTCTTCAAACCGCCTGGTTTAATAACCAGACGCCCGATAACTTTGGTACCTGCTTATTTCAAACCACCCGGTTTTAATAACCAGGCCGCCCGATACTTTGGTACCTGCTCACTTCAAACCTCCCGGTTTAGGCATCAAACCAACCGGTCTGTGGTGCACCTATAAAAATCTTGTATTTCTCCCAAATGGTCTAGAGTGACCATATAAGATGAGACAATTTCTTGTGACGTAACAAGAAATAGCTACAGACTCAGATGACCAAGTGGGCAGGTGGGCGTAGGCGGCGAACATTGCTTTCCTCAAGTGGTCATAAGAGCTGTAGAAAAAAGATAAGTACAGACCCAGATGACCAAGTGGGCAGGTGGGCCTAGGCGACAAACATTGCTTTCCTCAAGCGTTCATAAGGGCTGTAAGCGACTCAACTGCTCTCTTGCCTAGGGCTACAAGCTGAGCTGATCAATTGGGCAGGTGGGCCTAGGCGGCGAACATTGCTTTCCTCAGAGAGATCAACTCAGTTGCGGGTCCCGCTTAGGCATCGCTCGAGAGTACCTTGGAGTATTCGATGGTCGCAGACTAAGATGATCAGTTGGGCAGGTGTGGTTATGCCGCGAGGGCTATACCGACATTGCTTTCCTCAGAAAGATCATCAAAGATGTAACTATATCCCTCTGGGGGCATGGTAGAGCTAACATTCACCTAGACCTCCCTTGATGCAGGGGGGTGTCAGATATCAGCTAGGATCCAAGATTCTGAAGACCACCGCACGGGAATTGGCAAGCTACCACTACACATGTGCGAAAACTCCCCGCTACACATGATCTTCGTGGTTTTACGCTAATGACTATAATCCGAGGGGGTTCGAGCAGAACTTGGCGATGTCTCCGTGGTCCAGTGAGGATGATATATAAAAGATATAAAAAAAAGAATCACCAGACATGGAGAAGTGTTAGTACGGGGATTTTCATTAAAATTTCCAAAAAATGCAAGAAAGTAAAGAGGACATTTTAAGGATAGAACTGTTTAAGATCGTCACCACTACAGGTGCGTGAGATGTCTTCTCCTTCGCTTGTCTGAAGGCAGTAAGCCCCGCTCTTTAGTGCCTCTTTTACGATGAAGGGTCCTGCCTAGTTGGGATTCAATTTTCCGACGTTGCCTGTTCTGGTTGCGGCATCAACCTTTTTTAATACAACATCACAAACGGCAAAATGGTTTACCCTGACGTTTCTGTCAAAGTACTTGGCCATCCTCCTTTTTACTTCATCTTGTCAGATTGTTGCCTCTTCCTGAAGTTCTTCAATCAAATCCAGGCTATATTTGATGGCTTCATCATTATCCTCTATCCATGCCTCTCCCCCATCCTTTGCATATACTACCCTGGGGGTGACCGCCTCAAATTCAATTGGAACGACTGCCTCCGAGCCATGAGATAATTTGAAAGGTGTCTCCCCGTAGCGAAAGACGGAGTAGTACACCTTAGCAGGTCGCTTCGGCTGGCGCTTTGGTCCCATTCTTGAGATTCTGTTGAAAGGGTCTTCGGAAAGGCGCTACTTACAAGGGCAAGTGATCTACACTTAGCAAAGGTCAGATCGCGGCTAGCCTAATCAACCCGCGCGGACAGATTTTTGTACAGAAAGCTAGTTCATTAGCAGCAAACCACAGGAAGTAAAATCCAAGAAAGCGGTTTAAAGAACAACAGAAATAAGCCGCTCGGCTTGTAAAACAATTCACAGGCATCAATCAATATACAAAGGAAGAAAATAAACGCATTCAAATAAACAGACCGCACAGTCTGCAAAACAAACTGGCTATCACAAAATTAAGCTCAAGTAGTTAAGTTGTCCGAAGGACCGAATAAAATATTACAAACAATTGTCTTAAAACCGCTCATCACTAGCGGGTATCACTCGGCGCATCCTCTCTATGAAGTCGCGCGACATGGTCGCCGATTTGAAGAACAGTTCCTTGCATCTGATTAATACTATGATTAAGGTGGTTGATCATGCTATGAAGCCGCGCGGCATCCCGCTCAACTCGTGCTGCCGGGATCACGCGAGCAGGTAGGGCCGCTGCGGCCTCATTTACATTAACAGCAGCGTGGATCATCCCAACCGCTGGAAGAGTCGAGCTCATCCCAACAGCCGGGCGGTGTGATCCACGCCGACCTTCATCAACAACATTAAGAGGACACCGGCTTCCGCCAACCTCCCTTGTCAGAAGGAGATACTTTTCTCTATAGTAAGCGCAATCCTCCTCGAGCTTGTGGATTTCCTTCTTTCCCCTATCAAGTCGGGCGGTCAGCGCAGCCACCTGGTCTTGCTGCGCATTCTCTTTCTCCCTTCATTCTTTTCGCTCGGCCTCTATCACAGCCTGACTTTCTCTTCGCTCAACTTCCATCTCAGCCCGCATCACAGCCTTCTCATCTTGGGCGGCTCTCTCCCGCTCTTCGAGGGCCCTCAACTGCTTCTTGAGGGTTTCAAAATTCTCTTGGAGACCGTCCATCTCCTCCTCCATCCGGGTATCCGGGTTCACTGAAGAACTCGGAAGAGACAAATCTGGTGGAGGAAGATAAGTCACTAGTTCGCCCGGCTTTGGGATAGAATCACGATCGTCTGCAATAAAAAAGACAGTCAGAAAGGTTGGGCGAATGTGATTTTACATAGCAAAGGTATCATCAAAAGAAGACCGCTCTTTCCAAACTCTCCTTGCTTACAAGCCGCAACAGTTCGGGTAAAGTTCAGGCGGATAGGTCTCCTTGCTTGCTCGGAATCGATCCTTCGACGCTGCTCTCTCCACGACCTCTCATTTTGCCTCCGCTTGGCAGCAGAAAATGGAGCAGCGGAGGGAAAGAAACTAGGTGACGGGTTCAGTAACAAGTCATGCGACTTGTTTCGAGACCGCATTCTGAAAAAATGAACAGGGCGGTAATCCGCAACCCCTTTACCTTGCAAAAGAATATTGGGCGGCGGTTTGTTCAACTGGTCTCTCACTTTCTCCACCTTCGCTTGTATAAACCGTAGCCCGGCGATCACGGAATCCTCGGGAGCCGGTGCGGCCTTCTCAATCCTGGTCGCGTCCTCAGCCGGTGCGGCCTTCTCGATTCTGGTCGCATCTTCGGCCAGGGGAGCTTCCTTAACTCTGCTCGCATCCTCTCTAGGGAAGTCGACCGAACTCAAGTCGGCAAAAGTTCCCAGCAATGCAACCTGCTTCTGAAGAGAATCCAAGTCCTTGATAATATCGCTCACAGATATGCTGTGAGCATCAGCAGGAGCCTGGTCTCCCGGCTTGGGGGAGGGGGTTGTTGGGCCCTCAGAAACTTCACTTTCACATGCCTTGCCTTGGAGACTACCCGCTCCTGGCTTTTTTGAGGCCGCTCTATTCTTCGCCTTCAAACTCTTGGCTTTCCTCAGAAGCCTCTCTGTGGTTGTCTCTGCTCTCTTCCGCCTCTTAGAGGACTCTTGCTCGGCTTGCTCCGAGCAAACAGGGCTATCTTCGACATTCACCGGCGGCACCAGGCTCTGCTGTTCGTTCAGCCTGGGAGAATCAACCATCTCTCCATCATCCATCATCTTCAGATTAAAACCCCCGGAAGGGGTGATCTCGATATTGAAAGAATCTCCGCCATCAGTTTTCGAAGGGTCGGCTTCGGATTTCACCTCGTCTGCAAGAACGGGCGGATTGGTCTCCTTACTAGGAGGTGGGAAGCGAGTCGGCTGGGGGCGGGTTGGAGCCACCCGCTTCGTCTTTGGTCAAATCAACTGTTAACAAAGTGGGCATGTCGGTCGGCTTGCCCGTAGAAGCAATAATGATGGATAGATCAACCTTCTCGGGTTGATGGGTCCTCTTCCTTCTTTTCTTCCTCTCTTTTTCGCGGTCTCCCACACGGTCTTTGGTCGACTTCTGGCAGTTTTCGAGCTCGTCCATAACATTAACCATCTTGATCGGGCTTAGTAGCCAGAGGGTTCTGACCGCGAGAGGCGAGTAGCGATCCGTGATAATACTTCAGTTATGCGCAAACACAAGCTTCCAGAACATTTATAACCCACGAGGCAAGACTGGAGCGGTCTCCGGCTAGAACTGATATTTTTGAAATCTCTTCGGAATTTGAAAATATGCGGGGATTATTATTACCCAGAAGACCGCATCTGAGTTGTCTTCCTCACAGACCGGGCGGTCTGAGAATACAACTTGCCTGATTCTGACTTAATAGGGTCTATCAACACCCACCAACACAAACCAGGCAGTCTGATAGAATTCAGATTGTCTCCAAGGATTGAAGATCACCAAGCCTCAAGTCTAGGAGACAAGCCGCGGTCTCAAGTCGGAGACAGCCCAGGAAGACTTCCAAGGCTCGAGTCCAGAAGGCAAGCCGCGGTCTCAAGACAGAGACCGTCCGGGTTGCGCCATGAAGACTTCTAAGGTTCAAGTCCAGAAGGCAAGCCGCGGTCTCAAGATGGAGACCGCTCGGGTTGCACCATCACCTTGGTCGCAGCATCTTCAGTCCCTGGCCAGGACAGATCAGAAGCGCAAGCCGCCTAGCCGTGCGGCTTCTTTCTTTCCTCCTTTCTATATCCCGTCACCGCCTGCCCGATTCTCCTATACCCGGGCAGGCGGTTATTTTATCCCTTCCCATTCGGGCAGGCCCCCAAGCCTATAAATAGGGGGCGGCGACGTTCCCAAGGCACGCAAACTCGAATCAAGGCGCTCGCTTGTTTGAGCTGCGGTCTCGAGTTTCCCGTCTTGCGACCTGTCTGACCGGCCGGCTTCTGCTTTCCTGCATCTGTAACCCGCTGTAACCGCTTCTTTTCAATCAAAGGAAAGCCCATCACAGGAGTGGCATTCGCCGTGACGGGCGAAGTCTGGCCTTGACCGCTGCCAGCGGTCTCAATTTCCCCGCAGCCTCCAATTTCCTTCGGAGGTGCGATTTCGGATTCAACATCATTTATATCATCCCCTGGAGGTTATGGCACATTTGGAGAACATTCGTACTAGATTTAGAGGATAAGAGAGCTTATGTGTCTAGCATCGTTCAAGAGAACATTTGCTTAAGAATAAAGTGAATGATAAGTCATAAAATATTTAAGTTATAAAGAGTAATAAGGAGAATGGGTCTTTGGAAATGGGTATCCGCCAATAAAAATAATTGTCTTGGAAAGGGGGATTTGGGCTCCAGCCCATCGAATTCCCTAGTACCACTGTGAGCCCTTCACCGGGTAAACCTCGAGAAGTCCAGGATTCACCCTAAACTTCTAAGTATAACAATAATTAGAGAAGAGTAGTCTAATTTAATGAATAAGAGGTTTGGTAACTTCAACCCGAGTTAAGGGATGGGAAGTTGTATATCAGGACGGGTTAGTCCTGCGAGCTGGAGGCTCGGGAATTTGAATAACGGGATGGGTTGGTCATGCGAGCTGGAGGCTCAGGTTGTGATAAAATTGCATGTGCATAGAAATAAGATAGCGGCGGGTCTTCGGTACTAGACCGGTCATCACACCGACGAAAGTACATTGACTTAGGCGGGTGTGAGGGTTTGAGGGGCCAGTAGGTTATTGATACTGCGGTCTGGAGGACAGTCCCCAAAGGCGCACACCCGACCTTAAAAACTGGTGGGTTCCAGCAAAGAGTATGCAAGTCTCTAGAGTGCACCTATGACGTATACAGAGGCGTACGAAGGGTCTAGTCCTGGTAGTGTGTATACCCGCCTAGGAAGTGGAGGCTCCCGCTCCACTGCTGTCGTAGCCACAACGATGGTACCAGAGAGTGAAGCTAGCTCTAAAAATTGGGAATGAAAGATCTATGATCACAGAGTCGTGTGTGTGAGATGCACTTGTATGAATCATATCATAGCATGCATATCATAACATAAATAAACTTAGAACAACAAATTGTAGACCCTTATCATATAAATTAATATGGGCTCTTTTATATGATAAGTTATTATTCTGGAAACCTTAACTTATAAGTTTGTATGGGCATTCATATAAGTTAATGTACTCATGTGATGGTAGTATAGAAATACTGGTTCGCTTACCTGGGCCGCACTGCTTTACTTTACTTACTTCTTTTACCGTTCATTACTACTTACTTCATATAACGCTAGTATTGTTTTACCTTGTTATGTACATACTTGCTAGCGTAGATTCCCTTGTCACCTGCTTATTGTTACTATTATATATATTGTCCTCCGCTTCCTTCCTCCCACTCAGTACCTAGGAGTCGTGGGGGGGGGGGGACAAAATTTGCTTAGTCTTTATGACTAACGGTCGGTTGTGACTGTAGGAGTCCAAGGAGCTGGAGCTCCAGCTGGACGAGGTGGTGGGACCTGAGGAGTAGATGTCGCGCACTACTTCTACTTTGAGTCAGGTGATTGATGATGAGAGTGTTTAGCTTCCGCATAGAGATGTTGAGAGAGAGTGACTCTTTTGTTATTTTCATTTGTTTATGTATCAGGAATAAGCCTTACTCTCTTTTGTTCTCATTGCTGGACTACTTATATACATTTATGAGACTTTGTTATTGTGGGCTTGTTCATTTCTTTTATATACTTCTATTATCTATTGGCCTAAAGGTTAAATGATCATCCTAGCCGGCAGGATCGACATCTTACGGTGGCGACTAACCCGAGTGTTGGTGTCATCCATAAGGCGGCGGTTCTGTGCTTAAGGCCCGGGTAACCCTCCTACTAAGGGGGAGGGGGTCTTACAAACTGGTATCACTTGAACAAACGATTATAAGAGAAAGAAGTCCACAACACTAGGCCACCCCGCTCGAGCTTTAGTTTGCAGACAAACTAAGCAGCGGAAGCTATGGTGTGCCCTTTTGTAAAAATCACAGAAAATAGTCCATTTAAGCATTGAGTTAGGCTAATTCTAATACAACCTTACTTTTGTGTAGTCCCCGCAGTTCGCTGATCCACCGAATATTGTCCCTCCTCCTCTGAATGCCACCCCTTTTTAGTAGACGGAGCTAGGGCAAACCCTGACGGCTATTCTGGATGCCTTGAGAGCTCCACAGGCTCCGTCCGCACAACCGAACCCCAAATCAAATTGGCTAAATGCCTTCAAGCGTTTGTCTCCTCCAATGTACCAAGGAACAATAAAATGCAGTGAAGATGGAGGAGTGGCTTGATTCAATTTAGATGATGTTAGCAGGCATCAGCTGCCCAGTCAATAGAGCTGTCCCCTTGGAGACGTCTGCTTTGGATGCACATGCAAGAAGATGGTGGAAGTCAGTGTTGGACTCCACTTTTGCAGATCGGGAGATGTCAGATATCTCATGGGATGAGTTCAGTGATGTCTTCTTAGAGCACTTTGTATCTGCGACGGATAGGGACAAGCTAAAAGAGAGGTTCTTGAACCTCCGGCAAGTGACCCGGTAAGTGATTGAGAACTAGAGGGAGTTCTCCCACCTGGCCAGATTTGCGGGGGTACATGACTTGGATGATAGGAAGTATAAATGCTAAGAGGTTCAATCAGGGTCTCAGGGATTCATTGAGACAGGCTCTACTTTTCATATCGCATGGCACATCTACCTCTATCATCGAAATGTCCAAAAAGTTGGAGGCAGACCATTTGATGGTACAGAGCAGGGGAAAGAGACTGGCCGAAGGATCATACTTTGGAGAGAGCAGCAAGGGCCCGCAGCCGAGCAGAGTGATGAGTCACAGAAGAGGTGGGGGACATCCTCATCCCAACTTCAGACCAGAGCAACAGCCTCCTGTAGTGATGGCTCCTCCACCACTATGAATCCAGGAGCTGGGGAGGTGGGATGATCGAGGTCACCAACCAGTGATATTCTACGGGTGCCACCAGCTGGGGCACATCAGAGCTAACTGCCCTCATCAGTTTCTTCCTCCTCCCCCAGCAACCCCTCCAGCACAGTAGGGTCGAGGCCGTAGCCAAGGATGATGATGAGGTTGGGGCCGAGGACCTCATAGCAGAGGCCGACGGCCAGAGCAGATGTATTCTCTGGATCTCGCAGAACCCCGGAACCCCGAAGAAGTCATTATAGGTACTTTATTATTTTTTCCTTTACGATTACTTAGTACCTTTCAAAAACCGCAGTTGTACTTTGATTTATGACCCAAACAACAAAACCACCCAGGTATAGTGCTTGTCTGCGGCAAACCCGCATACACTATATTTGATATGGGTGCCTCACATTCATTCGTGTCAAAGAAATTCGTAGATGACCTAGACCAAATATAGCACTTTAAGGGCATCCATAGGAAGGTGCGACTTCCAGACGGGTCGGAGATAGCAACATGTGCCAAGTGCAACATGAACGTGGAGATTGGAGGAAAGATATTCGAAGTACCAGCAACTCTTTTGAAGAAACCATATTTTGAACTAATTCTGGGCATGAACTAGCTGCACTAGAATCATGCTAGGATCGACTGCCCGACAAAGAAAATTGTGCTAAGGGATGGAGATTCTGAAGTAGTGATTGAAGGTACTAAACCCACCTCCTGTCTCTTATTATCATCTGCATAGGTTGTCGAGGCTCATGAACAGGGAGACAAGGTGTACCTAATCTATTTCGAGATTGTGGAGACGGAGGTATCCATAGCAGATATTCTGGTAGTTAGGGACTTCTCCTATATATTTCCAGAGAAATTACCCGGACTACCCCCGTCTAGAGATATGGATTTCTGGATCCAATTGGTGCCAAGAGTAAGGCTGATATCTCTGGAACCATACCAGATGGCACCAAAGGAGCTAGCAGAGTTTAGGACCCAGCTTCAGAAGCTAGTGGACTCAGGATTTGTCAGACCGAGTTCATCGCCATAGGGAGTGAAAGTGCACAGTTAACCTCACTAGAATTCTCTAGAGGGGGGTGAATAGAGATTTAAAAATATTTTTGTGCAAAGTTAATAATTATATATATATGTGTAATGATCACAGATTTAAGCTTCCCACACACCAACAAGAATTAAGCAAGTAAAGAAGAAAGATAACTAGAAGAAAATCACAGCACAACACAAGGAAATATAGTGGTTCCCCAAACTTTGGGTAGTCCACTCTTCTACCCCCTTGGTAGGAATTCACTAACTTGCACTGAGTCTTTTGATAAGGAGACTCTTAGAACCAGACTGAGTCTTTTGATAAGGAGACTCTTAGAACCAGCCTGAGTCTTTTGAAAGGAGACTCTTAGAACCAGTACAACTGAATTTTTTGAAGAGAGATTCTAAAAACTCTTTTACAATATTTGAGAATGAAATTAGAAAGAGAAGAAGAAGTAGAACAAGTAGAAAAATAGAAGACAATATATATATGAAGGAATCTTCTTCCTAGCAAGAAGATTAGAAGCACAAGTATAGTGAATATGATCTCTCTTCTATAGTGAGAAGGAGATTTGTAAGCTTTTCTCTCTTTTGTGAGAGCTTTCAGAATTTGTAGCAGAATGGCTTCAGAAGAAGAAGGAGAAGATGAAGGCTTTTTCTTTTGCTGCAGCGCACTATCTCTTTTCTCAACTTTCTCACTTTTCACTTGGGTGCTCTTCCTCTTTTTCAAATGTATATGGTGGATCACTTCTTCTCATTCTCTGTCGACCTCCTTCTTATTTATAGCTCTGTTTAAAATATATTACTAAAGGAGAATAATCAATTAGCAGACAGAGAATTAGAAAGAGATAAGAGTTTCCATAATCAATATTTCTGTAGAAGGAAATGAATTCATTCTGATTTCAAATAATATCCATAATAGTCTTAATCAAATTAGCCAAGAATCAAATAGAAAGAAAGGCTGATTCAGAACGGCTATAAAAGAATAATATCATTCCATAAAAATCAAATCTACAGAAAGAAGAAAAGAGATCTGGCGTGTTTTTGAATTTTTTATAGATATCGACGTGCGTCGATTACTATTCGACGTAAGCGTCGAATTCATCCTGGCTGGACGTCGAGAGGAGAATAAGGAAGGTGCGTCGACAAAGGTGCGTCGACTTTATCAAATGCGTCGACTAGAAGTCATAGGTACGTCGACTATGATTACGTCATGTTCTTCTAATAGTTACTTCGACTCATTCTGAGAGAAATGTCGACTATATTTCGACGTTGCGTCGAATACTATTCGACGCATATTTACTTTGCCCAATTTTTCTTCCTTAGACTTTATGTTCTACTCAATTCTAGGGGTTAAGATAAATCATTTCCCCAACAATCTCCCCCTATTTGTCTTAACCTTTCATAGAGAGAAATTGTATCAGTATTTTAATCAACACAACAAAGCATTTATATAGAGAAGAAGTATGCTAAGTAATCAGGAGAGGGGAGAAATCATATAAACAGTCTTCATAATTTAAGAAAAAAAATATTGTTCAACACATCATTCAGGAGGGGTAGGAGGAGTTTTTCTTTTCCTAGTGAATACTACTATTTTTGGAGAGGTGGGTTGCCCTTTCTCAGTAGCAGGTAGTTCACTCAACTAACACTGAGTTACAGCAGGTTGCTCCCCCTGGAATGGAACTTCTTTTGAGCCTTCTACTTCTTTTTCAGTTTCTTTCTTATCTCCATTTTCAGGTATAACAGCATCTGGCTCCCCATGAGCTTCAGCTTCCTCTTCAGCTTCATTCTATGCTCTACTTGCCTCCCCTTGTAATAGATCCACTTGTTTTGCAGCTTCTCTTGCTATAATCAGTACATCTGATGTCTGCTCTTCAGTATGTAGCTCTGGTACTACTTCATTCCCAATGGTCTTGAGCAGTGCAAGACTATCAGTTTTTGAGGTAGGAAGAGACTTGTGAGAGAGAGATTTATGACTGGAGAGTTGTTCTTCATCTAACTTCTCCCACTTCTTGACCTTCTTGGCCAAGGAGTTTAAGAAAGATCTGGTGACTTTAGAAGAAGAGATAGAGGTCTTCAGGCTTTGCACAGAGGCACTGACCCCATCTATTTGGGTCTGCATGTGTAAGATGGAGGAATGAATCTTGGAGCAGTGCCCATCCATCATTGCTTGGAATCTTTGGGCTGTGGATTGGATGCATTGAGTGATGAGGTTCTCAGTGGATGGAGATGGTTCAGAATGTGGTGATGGAGGAGGAGATAATGGTGGAGGTGAATGTGTAGAAGGTGGAGAGGGGACTGTAGTGTGTTGAGGAGGTGTATTTGATGGAGGAGGTGGAGGAATAGAGGAGGGTTGAGCAGGTGACTGAGTTGGTATTTGTGAAGGTGTGGATAATGGTGGTACAGAGGAGATGTCTGTATGAGGAGGAGGAAGAGGTGATGATGGATGAGCAGGAGAGTTGGGAGGAGATGGAGTCCTTTCAGGAATGGCACCAGGCTTGGGAATTTGCCTGGTCCATTTTGAGAAGAGAACTATGGACATCCTCTTGCCAGGTGGAATGGGGATTCCTTTTGACCTACATAGGTCAGGGAAGGAGTGGAAGAGTACTTGGCTCATAATCCTCATGTAGGCATTCTCTTTGTGAGAGTATTTAAAGCCTATCATTTTCAGCAGGCAGCTTGCCCAGTCTACCTTCTTCTTCAGCACAAGGGCCCCCATGATGTTCAGTTGCTGCTTGGGCACTGCATCATGAGCAGAGATCTTACATAGTAATAATTTCCCTACTATGTCTGCCAACAGTCTATACTACTCAGAGAAGTCTATTTTCTTCAGGTGGATTGGTCTATCTTTGGAGAACTTCATGGTGATAAACAAATTCTTTATTTCATCAGGGGTAAGTTCCATAGGTTCATCACCTGATAGGGGAATTATTTTAGTTATTCTTTAGAAAATGATTTGCTTTCCATATTTGAACAAGGATAATATTTGATTGTACCTGTTGGTAGATCAAAGGTGGTCCTAATGTGTTCTGCGGAAATTGAGACAGGTGTCTCATGGATTGTTCCTTGGATTTCTCCTTGTTCAGATATCTGAACATGAGTCATGAGCTCTGTGAGTTCTGTCTCCAGGAGCTTGCATCTTGTGGAGATGAGCTTGTCTAATCCAGCTTCAGTAAATAGAGCTATGATGCTCTTGTAATTTTCTGTGGCGGCTTGGAAAGATTCGAGGTCAATGTCCAAGCCTGAGTTGGTCTTAGGAGCCATTTTAGGTCAGTGAGAGAGAGGAAGAAATGGTTGGACTGAGGAGCAAGAAGGATGAAAGATGCAGAGGTCGTGAAGGTTTCTAACTGAAGAGTCTATTTAAGTCAGGTGAAACGTCGAAACGAGGCACAACTCGAGGCTTATTCGGTACAACAGTGGATGTGACCGAAAATATTTTAGTATTGCCGCTCGTTTTCATGAAGTCGACGTTACATCGAATGGAATTCGACGTGAGCGTCAATATAGTCTGGTTTGGGATGATAGGGTTTCCTATCAACGTATGCGTCGATTGGAGTCGATGCATGAGTCGATTTCATTTATTGAACTGAGTTATCGACGGTGCGTCGATTCGAAGTCGACGTGACTTTATTTGACAGATTCTGGGTTTTCCTTGAGAAATTATTTCTTCCTATTCCTAAAGTTTTCTAAGTTACTCTAGGACTAATTTTAAGAACAATTTGATTGATTATGCCAACACTGTTTGGCAGTGTGGCCAATTTTATTACAAATATAACACCTAATTTTCTTTTGACTAAGGAAATTTGAGTTTAGGGAGGAATAGAGATGGTGATTAGGATAAAAGTTTTGATCATTATAGTAATTTTGATTATGAAAATATTTTTGATTAGAATAGAAGTTTTGGTCAGGATAAAAATTTCGATCAGGATGAAAGGGTCCTGAATTGGGGTTAAGATGGAAGGTTTTTGGAGGATAGGCATTTAAGTTGCTCTGAGTTTTTATGCATCGATATCTATTCGACGTATGTTGATAGTTATGTTGATTTATATTCGGCGCTTTCTCCAGATTGCGTTGATCTGGTATCGACGCATGGAAGGAGTTGCGTCGATTTGATGTCGACGTACTTTTATTCATGCGTCGAGTTGAGGTCGAGGCATCTGAGAGATTGCGTCGAGTAGAATCTGACGCACTATCAATCATGCGTCGATATGAAGTCGACGCAATTGTGTCTTCACAGATTTTATTTTTCCCTTTCTCTGATTGGAGTTTTATTTCTTTATAATTTGTTTCTTTTGGCTTAATTGCTTTCTTAGAAGTAGTTTGAGAGTCTTCATCTGTATAGTATGATGTTTCATCAAAATGGTATATCTCATTGAGGGAGTCTTCTTCCTCATTTTGTGAGTCTTCTTCTTGGTTTATTGATTTAGTGGGTTTAGTGAATTTAACAGGGCTCATCCAAGCAGGTTTGTTGGATGGAATTAGGCTGGTTGAGGGATCAGCCCCTAGCCCAAGATTTTTATGTCTCCTTGTCTGTTGTTCAGTGATTTCCTTAAGTGTTTGGCTTCTCATTCTTATTGATTCTTCAAAAGTTTTTGCCTGGGATACCTTATCCTTAAGGAGCTGGTTTTCTATTCTAGCCCTTTCTATTTCCTTTTCTATGATGTTAGTCCTTAATTCATAATTTTTAGAACATGTAACCTCTCTATTTCTCTGGTTTTTAACCATATTAATTTGTTCTTTTAGATCCTTATTTTCTTGCTTAGCTTTTAGTTGATCTAAACATAATCCTCTAAAGTTGTTTTTGAAATCATCACATGAGAAATCTATTTTATTAAAAATGCTTACCTCATCCTTATCCTCAGATTCATCTATGAGAATAAGGCTATTTTCTCTTTCATCTTCAGATGATATGCTTTCTTTTGATCCTGTCTCACTCCATGATTCAGCAACATCATCTTTCTTTGTGCCTTCAAGATCCATTAAGCATAGGTCTTCTTGCTTAGACTCTTCATTGTCACTTTTAGAAGAGGAGCTGTCCTCAGAGTCTGTTTCACTCCAGGCTTCTGCAATAAAGCCTCTTTCTTTCTTCTTCCCCTTTTCTTGAGATCTTTCTTTTTCAGATCTTTCTTTGTCTCAGCATTTTCTGGACATTCTGGGCAATATGTCCAGGTTTCCTGCAAGAATAACACACAATTTCTTTAGTGGGAGTTTTGTCATACCTTGGTTTTGACTCTCTCCTTCTAGATCCATCTGTCCTAGCCCATTTCTTGAATTTTCTGGCCAAGAAACTGAATAGTTCTTCTTCAGTGATAGAGGTTCTTTCTTTTGTTGCTTTTAATGCAATGTTCCTGTCTTTTGAAGAGGTTGGAGTGTTTTCTCTTCTTTTCTTCTCTTCTCTTGTTTTCAGCAGTTGCTCATAGGATTTGAGTTTTCCTAAGAGAGCATCTGTTGAAATTTCCCTTTGTCCTCTTGTATCTCTTATTGCCCATATTCTTGAGTCCCATGAACTTGGGAGACTCATCAGTAATTTGTCATTGATTTCTGTGAGAGAGATCTCTCTATCCAAGTTCCCTAATTGGTTGATGATTAGACTGAATCTATCATACATCTCAGAGATGCTTTCTTCATTCTTCTTTTGGAAATTCTCATATTGGGAGATTAATAGAGCCTTCCTATCTTTTCTTTAATCAGCACTTCCTTCTACCATCTTTATGAGAGCCTCCCAGTTTTCTTTGGCTGATTCACAGTCAACAACCTTTTGAAAGATTTCATCTGAGACGGTTGAGACAAGAATGTTCACAGCTTTTGCATCCCATATTCCTGCCTTTTTCTCTTCAACTGTCCACTCAGCCTTTGGGACAAGTGTTTGAGTCACTTCACCACTTGAGTCTCTTCTATAAGGCTTGGGAGGACCTGTCAAAATAACATTAAATAGTTCTTCATCAATAGAGTTCATATAAATCCTAATTCTTCTTTTCCAAACTGCAAACTTTTCAAGATTGCACATTGGTGGTCTGGTGGAAGCATAATCTTTGATTTGTGCCATAAAAGATAGTTTAGAAGAAAAATATATATAAGAGGTAGGACCTTTTTGATCAAGGGGTAAACCTTTTTAGATCAACCTCCCTCTGATACCAATTGAAAGTGCACAGTTAACCTCACTAGAATTCTCTAGGGGGGGGGGGTGAATAGAGATTTAAAAATATTTTTGTGCAAAGTTAATAATTATATATATATGTAATGATCACAGCTTTAAGCTTCCCACGCACCAATAAGAATTAAGCAAGTAAAGAAGAAAGATAACTAGAAGAAAATCACAGCACAACACAAGGAAATAAAGTGGTTCCCCAAACTTTGGGTAGTCCACTCTTCTACCCCCTTGGTAGGAATTCACTAACTTGCACTGAGTCTTTTGATAAGGACACTCTTAGAACCAGACTGAGTCTTTTGATAAGGAGACTCTTAGAACCAGCCTGAGTCTTTTGAAAAGGAGACTCTTAGAACCAGTACAACTAAATTTTTTGAAGAGAGATTCTAAAAACTCTTTTACAATATTTGAGAATGAAATTAGAAAGAGAAGAAGAATTAGAATAAGTAGAAAAATAGAAGACAATATATATATGAAGGAATCTTCTTCCTAGCAAGAAGATTAGAAGCACAAGTATAGTGAATATGATCTCTCTTCTATAGTGCGAAGGAGATTTGTAAGCTTTTCTCTCTTTTGTGAGAGCTTTCAGAATTTGCAGCAGAATGGCTTCAGAAGAAGAAGGAGAAGATGAAGGCTTTTTCTTTTGCTGCAGCACACTATCTCTTTTCTCAACTTTCTCCCTTTTCACTTGGGAGCTCTTCCTCTTTTTCAAATGTATATGGTGGATCACTTCTTCTCATTCTCTGTCGACCTCCTTCTTATTTATAGCTCTGTTTAAAATATATTACTAAAGGAGAATAATCAATTAGCAAACAGAGAATTAGAAAGAGATAAGAGTTTCCATAATCAATATTTCTGTAGAAGGAAATGAATTCATTCTGATTTCAAATAATATCCCTAATAGTCTTAATCAAATTAGCCAAGAATCAAATAGAAGGAAAGGCTGATTCAGAACGGCTATAAAAGAATAATATCATTCCATAAAAATCAGATCTACAGAAAGAAGAAAAGAAATCTGGCGTGTTTTTGAATTTCTTATAGATATCGACGTGCGTCGATTACTATTCGACGTAAGCGTCGAATTCATCCTGGTTGGACGTCGCGAGGAGAATAAGGAAGGTGTGTCGACAAAGGTGCGTCGACTTTATCAAATGCGTCGACTAGAAGTCAGAGGTACGTCGACTATGATTACGTCGAGTTCTTTTAAGAGTTACTTCGACTCATTCTGAGTGAAACGTCGACTATATTTCGACGTTGCGTCGAATACTATTCGATGCATATTTACTTAGCCCAATTTTTCTTACTTAGACTTTATGTTCTACTCAATTCTAGGGGTTAAGATAAATCATTTCCCCAACAGGGAGCACCAGTATTATTCGTGAAGAAGAAGGATGGATCGCTGCGACTCTGCATTGATTACCGGGAGTTGAACCGGTTGACGATACGGAAGACATACCCGTTACCTAGGATTGATGAGTTATTTGACCAGTTGCAGGGAGCCTTCTGGTTCTCCAAGCTCAATCTGAGATCTGGATATTACCAGTTGCGGATTCAGCAGGAGGATATCCCGAAGATGGACTTCAATTCCCGCTACAGGTTATATGAGTTCACGGTGATGCCCTTCAGGCTCATGAATGCTCCCTCTGCATTTATGAGCTTGTTGAACTGTGTATTGGAGCCCTACTTTGATAGATTTTTCATAATATTCATTGACAATATTTTGATCAACTCCAAGATGAAGGAGGAGCACACCCATCACTTGGCTCAAGTCCTGGGCAAGCTGTCGCAATGTCAAATGTATGCAAAGTTCTCGAAATGTCAATTCTGGCTATAGGAGGTGGCATGCCTAGGACACGTCATCAGCAGGGCCGTGTTGGCAGTGGACCCGGCCAAGGTACAAGCAGTGAGAGATTGGCCACGATCGAAATCGGCCTCTGATGTCTGCAGCTTGTTGGGATTAGCATGATATTATCATAAGTTCATGTATGGGTTCTTAAAGATTGCACTTCCCATCACGTACTTAACGAAGAAGGATGTTGCTTTCACGTGGACAGAAAAGTGCGAGACAGCCTTCCAAGATTTGAAGGATCGACTCACCTCATCCTCCTGTTGGAACATGGTCTTCCGCATCTCCTAGGTTTGAGAATAACAAATCCCATGTGTATTTGATCTTGTGTGTTTAAGTGTGCAGGATAACAAAGTCCACATGACTCAAGGATTACATAAGAAGGTTGCCCCCAAAGTTGAGCCAACAAATCCAATACATCTACTAGCGCTGGCGGTAGTACTAGCGCAGGCGCTAGCTGCCGTTCGACAAACTTCTCATCGTGGCGTTCGACGAAACTTCGCTCGACGAACTCTTAGCAACGGTCGACGAATTCCTGTTCGACGAAATATTGGCTCGAAGCGAAATTGCCGGGAGAACTTATAGAAGGAGATAGCGCCAGGTGATATCCGATAGCGCAGGCGATAGCGAGGAACACAGTTGGCAAGGGGGAATTGTTTCCTCGGATTGAAGATTCTGCCACGCAGAATGTGTCCTAATATGGGATAGCGCAGGCGCTAGCGCTAGCGCAGGCGGTAGCACTGAGGCTATAAAAAGGACTCCTCTCCTCTCATTTCAGACACACATCAGAGAGATATCAGAGAGAGATAGAGTGCTAGAATTCCAGAGGCTATCTTGGCCGAAAGTTGATGTCCTACCAAAGTTCTGCAAACTTCTGAAGGAGAATCTCATCACGCCGGATCCAAACGAAGTCCGCTTCTACAACGCTTATTCTACAGCGGATCTTCGCCTCCGACTTCAGAAGGGAGTTTTTTATTTATTTTCATTTCATACTCTTCTTGTAAACGGTTAGTGAAATCACCACGTGTTGGCGACTAGGTCTGGGTAGGACTTAGGGGGAAACTTGCCTCGTGTTGGAGAATAGATCTAGGCTAGGTCTAGGGGGTGCTCGAGGCAACATCCGGGGAAGGGTTGGCTAGAGCGGCTTGAGGCCGAATCCGGGGAGGATAGGCTAGGGCCACCGGTTCGTGGGGATGCGAGTCGGGATAGAAAACAAAAAGAGTTTACTATTCATCGTCACCGATTTCTAGCGTCATAGAAGTCAACTTTTGTAAAACCTTATTTGATATTAATAAAGCATGTCTCTACTTTATTTCAATTGTTTTACTTGACTTTCTATTGTCTTAATCTTGCATTATTACAAAGTTTTTAAAATATCACTAAAGTTCTGAAAACCCTTAATCACCCCCCTCTAAGGCGCCTACCGATCCAACAAGTGGTATCAGAGGTAGGTTATTCCAATCGGCTTAACAACAGGGAATAATGGCGTCTCATGATCTCGCTTTTCCTGAGGGTCAAGGGGTTTGTCGACCACCTCTCTTTACTGGGTCAGATTTTAACTACTGGAAAAATCGAATGATGTGTTTTCTTATGACCATGGATGTAGAAGTATGGAATATGGTAGAAGTTCGGTACTCTCCTCCTACAACTGTAGTGGGAGAGGCGACATTAGCAAAACCAAAAGATAAATGGGACGATAATGATAAACTAAGGTGTAAAAATAATGCTAAAGCAATGAACGCTTTATATTGCGCTTTAAATAGGACTGAGTTTAATAGAATTTCTGCATGCACAACTGCTTATGATATTTGGAATCAATTGGAAGTAACTCACGAAGGTACATCGCAGGTGAAAGAAGCAAAGCTATTCTAATTGGAATCTGAATATGAAAAATTCAGGATGGATACCGAAGAGGACATTAACTCGATTTACACCCGCTTCACCAAGATCGTCAATGCTTCAAAAGCACTTGGAAAGACCTACTCAGACGGGGACTTGGTGAGGAAAATTCTTCATTCCTTACCGCCAAGATTCAATCCAAAGGTGACAGCCATCTCGGAGTCGCACAACTTAAGAACACTCCAGATCGAGAACCTTATTGGGAATCTCAAAACCCATGAGGTAGAACTCCAGATTCAACACGATGAATACAACACAGAGCCAAAGAAAAAGTCGCTAGCACTAAAGTCAAAGAAGGAGAGCATCGAAGATGATGATGAAGATGAAGAAGGTCTCCTGGTGAAGAAATTCAGGAAGTTCATCAGGAATCCGGAAAGAAGGAACACATTCTGCAAATACTTCCAAAAGGATACTCGACGAAAGGGATCTTCCTCTTCATCAAGGAAAGAAAAAGGAAGCGAAGATGAAGAAGAAAGACCACCACCAGAGTGCTACCACTGTAGAAAGACCGGGCACATTCGGAGCCAGTGCCCAAAATATCAAAAGGAGCAAAAAGAATAACACAAAGCAAAAGAGAAGAAGAAGGTACTGAAAGCCGCAACTTGGGACGAGTCTTTCTCTAAAGAGTCAAACGAGGCTGAGTCAAGTAGCGAGGAGGAAGCAAACTTATGCTTAATGGCAAAAAGCACGATGACGACACCAGCGTTCTTAGCGACACTGAGGTAATTCCTCCTACTTTTGAAGAACTCTATGATGAATTTGTTTTAACTTGCAAATCCTATGATCAAAGTATAAAAGATAATATTATATTAAATCGTGAAAATGAAGATATTATCAAAGAAAATCATAATCTCACAAAAAAAGTGATTTCTCTTGAAAAGAGAAAGGTTTCATGTCAAGAGTGTGAGCACTCTTTATTTAAGACAAAAGAACTTGAAGTTTCTCTTTCTAAGGCCCTTGCACAAAACAAAACTATTGCAAAAGAAAAGGAGGACTTAGATAGAAAACTAAAAACCACTTTTCTACAAATTGAAAATAATAAAAAGGGATTTGAAAATAAATGTGTTTTGATTGTACAAGAAAATACTTTTCTTAAAAAACAAAATCATGACCTCAATATTGCCATAAAAAAATTCGGGATTGGTCAAAAATCCCTGGATATGATTTTGGGAAACCAATGTTATGGTTCTGCAAAATTTGGGGTCGGATATAAAAGTGAACCCTACCGCCCAGCGCTAGCTACTAACGCCGGCGGTAGCTCAACTGATAAGAAATCTTCTATTTTTTCTAACGTCCAAACATGCATCATCTTGCAAGAGCAACGTAGAAACTCAGAAAAGGGTCTCAACCCCCTTTATTTCATGTGCTAATTGTCTTAAGTTTGGACACACGTCTAGCTCTTGGAGGAATATAAAACAACGATCATTAAAACAAATCTGGGTACCTAAGAAATCCACTTACCCTTTGGGTGGTACCTCTTGGGTATCTGGATCTTTACTCTCATCTTCTCTCTAGATTTGCAGGAAGGCTACGGAAACTGAGGACGTGTGGTACTTGGACTCAGGCTGCTCCAAGCACATGACGGGCAACAAAGCAAAATTCCTTAGCCTAGAAAAGAAGAAAGGAGGGATCGTAACGTTTGGTGATAACGATAAAGGAAGGATCATGGGAGTTGGTACAGTGGGTAACGAATCTTTTCTTATCTCAAATGTTCTTTATGTTAAAGGTTTGAAACATAACTTAATATCTATAAGTCAACTATGTGATAAAGGATTAGACGTATTATTTGAATCATCCACTAATCTTTGCAAAATAGTTAATCCTAAAACAAAAGATGTGTTACTAACTGCACCTAGAATTCACAATGTTTACATAGATTCGTTTCATGATCTTTCCAAATCATCTATAAAATGTTTTATAACCAAAAATGATGAATTAGAACTATGGCATAGACGTTTAGGTCACGCTAGTACAAAGATCATTTTAAAACTAGCAAAAAGGGAATTGATTAGAGGATTACCTAAGTTGAATGAAAATTTATCTTCACTATGTTCATCATGCCAAAAAGGAAAATTTACAAAATCATCTTTTAAAAGCAAAAACGAAATTTCTACTTCAAAACCATTACAACTAATTCATATGGATCTCTTTGGTCCCGTTAACACCGCAAGTCTTGGTGGTAAAATATACACCTTCGTTCTAATAGATGATTTCTCAAGATATTGCTGGACTTTATTTCTCTCTTCCAAATCTGATGCATTCTGCGAATTCTCAAAATTATGCACGCGCATTCAAAATGAACTAGATTTAAAAATAAAAGACATTCGCTCAGATCATGGAGGTGAATTTGAAAATGAAAACTTTAAATCTTTTTGTGAAATGTTTGGTATTAAGCATGAGTTCTCCGCTCCACGCACACCTCAACAAAACGGTGTTGTAGAACGGAAAAATTGGACAATCCAAGAACTAGCACGCACCATGTTATCTGAATATAAATTACCTAAGTATTTTTGGGCCGAAGCCGTAAGCACATCATGCTATGTAATAAATAGAGTTATGCTTCCCCCATCTCTAAATCTCACACCATATGAACTATATTTTCAAAAGAAACCTAACGTATCATATTTTAAAGTATTTTGGATGTAAATGTTTTATTCTTAATACAAAAGACTATTTAGGAAAATTTGATGAGAAATGTGATGAAGGAATATTTCTTGGTTATTCTTCAACCAGTAAAGCCTATAGAATATTTAATAAAAGATCGAGCAAGGTTGAAGAGTCTATTAATGTTAAATTTGATGAGTTTATTCCATGTGCAGAGAAGCTTTATACAGGTACAAATGATGAACCTTTGCCATCTTTGGAGCACGACGAAGAGGAACCGTCCAAAGAAGAGGAGGAGAAGTCCAATGAAGTTGAATATGCACCTCCAAGCGTGTTGAACTTCTCAAAAAATCATCCAAAAAAGCTAGTCATTGGGGAACCTTCTACTGGGGTAAGAACTCGATCCTCTCTTCATGAAACATTTTCAAATATTTGCTTTGTTTCTGAAATCGAACCTAAAAACGTTTCCATCGCTTTAAATGATGAATTTTGGTTTTTGGCTATGAATGAAGAGTTAGGACAATTTGAAAGAAATAAAGTTTGGAATCTAGTAGATAGACCATCTAATCATCCAATTATCGGAGTAAAATGGATCTTTAAAAATAAATTAGATGGTGAATCTAGGATTATAAGAAATAAATCACGCTTAGTCGCTCAAGGTTATTCTCATATCGAGGGCGTAGATTTTGAAGAAACTTTTGAACCCGTTGCTCGCTTGGAATCTATACGAATATTTTTGGCATTTGCGAGTTTTAAACGAATAAAATTATTTCAAATGGATGTTAAAAGTGCCTTTTTAAATGGGTTTATATAAGAAGAAGTTTATGTAGAATAACCCCCCGATTTCATAAATGAAAAATTCCCTAATCATGTCTACAAATTAGAAAAAGCGCTTTATGGTTTAAAACAAGCGCCCCGTGCATGGAATGATTGACTTACATCATTTTTGTTAAAGCACGGTTATGTTATGGGAAGTGCCGACAACACACTCTTCATTAAGCATAATAATAACGATCTAATTATTTTACAAATATATGTTGATGATATCATTTTTGGAGCCACTAACGAAGAGTTGTGTAATGAAGTAGTATTAGTAATGAAAAATGAATTTGAAATGAGTCTTGTAGGAGAACTATCATATTTTCTTGGTTTTCAAATCTCACAACAAACTGATGGTATCTTTATTTGTCAAACAAAATATGTTCACAATATGCATAAACGATTTGGATTTGAAAATCTCAAATAAGCTTCTACTCTCATGAATGCTTCTTTAAAACTAGGAAAAGATGAATCCGGAATTTCAATTGATTAAACGTTATATAGAGGAATGATAGGATCTCTTCTTTACTTAAGTGCATCTAGACCAGATATAATGTTTGCCATATGTTTATGTGCTCACTTTCAAGCCAATCCAAAAGAATCTCATTTAAAAGCGGTAAAATGTATTTTTCATTATCTATTAGGATAATCTAAATTAGGATTATGGTACCCACACAATGATTCATTCACACTCCACGGCTATTCCGATTCGGACTACGCCGGGTGTTCACTAGATCGAAAAAGCACTAGCAGTACTATCACTTTCTAGGACCCTCTTTACTAGCTTGGTCTAGTCGAAAACAATCTTCGGTTGCACTCTCCACCACGGAGGCCGAATATATCGCACTTGGTAGCTGTTGTTCACAAGCTTTATGGATGAGTCAAACACTAGAGGATTTTGGATTTCATCTTAAAAATATTGATCTTAAATGTGACAACAAAAGTGCAATAGACCTCACCTATAATCCTGTACACCACTCTAGATCCAAACACATCGATGTTCGTCATCATTTCATTAGGGATCACATTAAGAAAGAGCATTTAAAAGTAAGCTTCATTGGCACGGACTCTCAACTCGCTGACATATTTACTAAACTTCTTCCCGATGCAAGATTTCGATTATTACGACTTGAGTTAGGTGTCCTAGATCTTTCGAGTTAAAACACATTCACAAAACACAATTTTTGCACGTTTTAATCATCGAAAACATCTCCTAAAAATCTGAGATTTCAGCATGAAACTACTATTGGGACACTTAATCAAGATCAACAATTAAAAATTCCTAAATCATAAGAAATCATGTACTGTTTCCCGCGTTAGCGCTAACGCCGGCGCTAGCGTACTTATGTGTTTTTCTGTAATTTTAAAATTTTGAAATATTCCTAAAAATATATTAATCTATATGTACTATTTGTTTTTGCACTTCTGATTATATTTTATTTTTGAAAAATAAAATACAAAAATACAAAAGTTAAAATTACAAAAAAAATATGTTTTGTTTAAAGTCTATTTTTGAAAAATCGAATACAAAAATACAAAAGCTAAAACTATAAAAAAATGTATGTTTTGTTTAAAGTCTATTATTTTTACAAAATCCAAATTACAAAAAAAATATGTCTTACTTTTTGTCTAAAGTTTACGGCTTTTTGAAAAAATAAATTCAAATACACAAATATAAAACACTGAAAATATCAAAAAAAACTGTATGAATTTTCGGAGGAGAATCAAGCATGATTTAATCTATTCCTTAGAACTTCTATAATGTTGCACTTTATTTTTTCAAACTCTTTGAACATTGTTTTCATCATGCTTTGATATATCTATTAACATGTGCATCAATTATATTGAAAGTTGTGTAGAACTATGCGTAGCATGCCTCTAAGTATGAGTAAATGTTTTATGTTTGATAATGATCTTTATTCACTCACTTATTTTGGCATTGTCTACATTTGTGTTTAATCTAAGAATGCTTGTATATGTTTTGAATTAGTACAATGAATTAAAATTGCACAAGTATCTTACCTACGCTCCTTTATTTGCACTTTTAAGAATTAAGAAAAGTGGTTACCTTTTTCATAAATTTTATTGGTTTGCAAAAACAAGTGTATTCAGAGAACTTTGTACAAAACAAAAATCATAAAATAAAGTGACAAAGATAACTCCACCAAGCACTACTTGAACCTCCTGATAAGTCTTAATAAGCGTTGTGAGGTTGAGCACCTTGGAAAGAATAGTAAAGTATCTTGTGCAAACCATAACTTTCTTTCAAAATAAAAACCACTTATTCTTAAGTACACCGGATCACAATAAAAATCAATCTTGAAGAATAAAACTAGGTGATCCCCCAAGCACTACTTTGCACCCTGATAAGTCTTAATGAGCATTGTGTGTGCAAAGCACCTTGGTAGTTGTACATTTTTTTCGTGCATTGAATTTTGTGAAAGTAAAATTATTTGTGTTTTATTGTGCTCTTACTTTACATATTACTTGTATTTTTGATTAAAACATGTGTTTACTCTACTCAAAAATACACTTATATGCACATCATTATCTTCCACAACACTTCTTCTCATGAGTATTGGATCCTAATGCTAATTCTATACATATGAAATTCACTAGATATCCTAGCATGCTTTCTACAATGTTTAGTATGTTTTGAAACTATGAATTAACATAACATTATAGTACTATCTTTCTGATATCATTATTTCATGCTTGGTTAATTTATTACTGATTTTAAAATATTTACAAAACATCTTCTTTATAAAATTAAACTCCTATATTTTTTTAATTATCATGTCTTACAAAAGATGTTTGCTTGTATTTTTCTAAGTCTTCCGCAACTTTACATTTACCTTCTATTTGGTTATGCTACAAACTCTGATTTATGACAATATGGTGATGAAAATAATTCTAAAACTCCTTCTCATTTCATTCACTACAAGCTCGATCATGCCTTTATCTTATTATCAACTTTTTAGTGATGTCTCCTTACCCGCTTTTGCTAATAACAAAAGGGGGAGAACTAACATGATAAATATTAATCTGCTATCAGACTATAATTCTTAATTAAGATGATAGCTTACATATTAGGAGAACATTCACTTAGGGGGAGCATGTATTTAGGGGGAGAACTAACATGATAAATATTAATCTGCTATCAAACTATAATGCTTAATTAAGATGATAGCTTACATATTAGGAGAACATTCACTTAGGGGGAACATGTATTTAGGGGGCAATTCTAAATGCTAAATGCTAAAATTATCCTAAGTCATCACTCTCACACACACACAAGTATGGTTCTTCATGCTTATATATTAATGCTCTAATTTATCATTAATGGATTCGTTATTATCAAAAGGGGGAGTTTGTTGGAACATGGTCTTCCGCATCTCCTTGGTTTGAGAATAACAAATCCCATGTGTATTTGATCTTGTGTGTTTAAGTGTGCAGGATAACAACGTCCACATAACTCAAGGATTACATAAGAAGGTTGCCCCAAAGTTGAGCCAACAAATCCAATACATCTACTAGCGCTAGCGGTAGTACTAGCGCAGGCGCTAGCTGCCGTTCGACGAACTTCTCATCATGGTGTTCGACGAAACTTCGCTCGACGAACTCTTAGCAACGGTCGATGAATTCTTGTTCGACGAAATATTGGCTCGAAGCGAAATTGCTGGGAGAACTTATAGAAGGAGATAGCGCCAGGAGATATCCGATAGCGCAGGCGATAGCGAGGAACACAGTTGGCAAGGGGGAATTATTTCCTCGGATTGATGATTCTGCCACGCAGAATGTGTCTAATATGGGATAGCACCGACGGTAGCACTAGAGCAGGCGCTAGCGCTGAGGCTATAAAAAGGACTCCTCTACTCTCGTTTCAGACACACATTAGAGAGATATCAGAGAGAGATAGAGTGCTAGAATTCCAAAGGCTATCTTGGCCGAAAGTTGATGTCCTACCAAAGTTCTGCAAACTTCTGAAGGAGAATCTCATCATGCCGGATACAAACAAAGTCCGCTTCTACAATGCTTATTCTACAGCGGATCTTCGCCTCCGAATTCAGAAGGGAGTTTTTTATTTATTTTCATTTCATACTCTTCTTTTAAACGGTTAGTGAAATCGCCTCGTGTTGGCGACTAGGTCTGGGTAGGACTTAGGGGGAAACTCTCCTCGTGTTGGTGACTAGATCTGGGCTAGGTCTAGGGGGTGCTCGAGGCCACATCCGAGGAAGGGTTGGCTAGAGCGGCTTGAGGCCGAATCCGGGGAGGATAGGCTAGGGCCACCGGTTCGTGGGGATGCGAGTCGGGATAGAAAACAAAAAGAGTTTACTATTCATCGCCATCGATTTCTAGCGCCATAGAAGTCAACTTTTGTAAAACCTTATTTGATATTAATAAAGCATGTCTCTACTTTATTTCAATTGTTTTACTTGACTTTCTATTGTCTTAATCTTGCATTATTACAAAGTTTTTAAAATATCACTAATGTTTTGATAACCCTTATTCACCCCCCTCTAAGGGAGCCTACCGATCCAACACCCCCATCTTTGCCCTCTCATCTGGGAAGGATGGTTTACAAATCTACACTGATGCATCTTATAAGGGGATGGGTGCAGTTCTCATGCAGCATGGTCATGTGATAGCATATGCTTCAAGGAAGCTGAAGAAACATGAACAAAATTATCCGGTGCACGACCTAGAGCATTGAGCGGTGGTCTTCGCCTGAATATTTAGAAGCATTATCTATATGGGATTCATTATGAAATCTTTTTTGACCACATGAATCTCAAGTACATCGACACCCAGAAGGATTTGAACCTATGCCAGTGGAGGTGGCTAGAGTTCTTATGCGACTATGACTATACCATGCACTATCATCCGGGGAAGGAGAACACTGTAGCAGATGCCCTGAGCAGGAGGTCAGGCACTATTGGACTAGAGCCCCAGATGATGTCCATAAAGCTGGTGAGGATGCTAGAGGATATGCACATTACCTTGGTTTCTAAGGCTGAGCCCGAAGTCCACAAGGATTACCTGGCATCCCTGAGCATCACATGTGATATACGAGACCGCATCAGAGCTTAGTAAAGGCAAAATTCAGCTCTGGAGTCTGTATTCAGAGCCTTAGAAGAGGGCAAGTCAGATGATTATTCACTACGCGACGATATCATTCATTTCTGGGGTCGTGTCTACATACCCGCAGGAGGTGGGATCCGGGAAGAAATACTCAGGGAGGCACACTGCACACGTTATTCAGTGGACCCCGGGATCTCCAAGATGACTGCGGACCTGCGGTGGGACTTATATTGGCCCGGAATGAAGAAAAAGATCGTATCTTTTGTCTCATTCTACGAGACTTGCCAGCTAGTGAAGGCAGAATGTAAGAGCCCTGCAAGACTTCTACAACCACTACCAGTGCCGGAGTTCAAGTTTGAGGGCATAGCCATGGATTTCATACACAGACTGCCTCGCTCCCACTCCGGGCATGATTCTATTTGGGTAATTGTACACAGTTTTACCAAGGTAGCGCGGTTCATACCGGTCAGGAAGGATGATTCTGTTGCGGTTCTAGTAAGGTTATTTGTGGAACACTTCGTCAGGTACCACGGCGTACCCAGGACGATTGACTCAGATCACGACGGTCAGTTCACCTCTAGGGAATGGAGAGCGACACAGGCATAATTGGGGTCTCAGCTTATGTTCAGCACCGCTTTCCATCCACAGACTGACGGGTAGGCAGAGCGAACCAATAAGACTATGGAGGACCTGCTACGCTTGTGCATTTTGGATATGGGAAAGCCATGGGAGAGGTTGTTGCCTATGATCGAGTTTTATAAAACAACAGCCACCATACAAGTATTATGATGGTACCGTATGAGGCATTATACAGTAGGAAGTGTCGGACAATGCTTTCTTAGGTCCAGGATGAGGACCAGATGGCACTCGGATCAGAGTTTGTTGAATACACGGACGCTATAGTTCGGATGATCAGGGATAGGATGTTAGAGGCTCAGAGTAGGCAGGCCAAGTATTACGATGCGAGGCATTGGAAGGTGGAGTTCCAAGTGGGAGACATAGTCTATTGGAAGATACATCCGGTGCATGGTGTCTCTCGGGTGTGAGGACACAAGAAGCTCAGCCCTCGATTTATGGGGTCTTACAGGATCCTAGAGCAGATCGGTCCCTTGGCTTACAGGGTGGAGCTGCCATTTGAGTTGGCGATCTTCCACGACATCTTTCATGTCTCTTCACTACGAAGAGTTCTACTTAAGTCATAGCAGCATATCACTTCCCCCTCAGGTCCGGTAGAGTCCGATAGATCAGTCCGTCTGGAGCCATCCCGGATTGACGATACAAGAGTCTGAGTCCTGCGAAAGAAGAAAGTTCTTTTAGTCAAGGTGATGTGATCCAATCAAGGACAAGAGGAACACACATGGGAGCCTATGCATCTCATGTGGCAACAGTACCCGAGACTCTTCACTTCAGGTACAACCTAAACCCACTAAAATTTACTTATTTACGCTATGTAATGAACCCCGTAGACCTGAACTTAAATTTCGGGGATGAAATTATTTTTTGTTTATTAGGATTTGTAACATCCCATCTCCTACTAGACCCATTGAGTTCAATTAGGGTAGTACATGTGGTGAGTGAGGTGGGTTTGAGCTTGGTAGTGACCTTAGGTCACATTAAGTTGAGAGAACTCACAGGTGGTCCACTAGAGGGGCAAGTCAACCATGGTCAATTTTAGGTTTAAATGAGGAAATTTTGTGTGCCAAGTCAAAATTGATGGGACTTCCTGTCGATCGAAGGGACCTCCCATCAATTGACGAGACTGTCCCGTTGATCGGCAGCAGTAGCTGGGAAAGATGCTTTCCTTGAGTCTTTAAGTCCTAATTGACGGGGCTTCCCGTCGATCGACAGGACCTCGCATCGATCGATGGGACCTCGCATCGATCGACGAGACTGTCCCATCGACCGACAGTAGCAGCTGGGAAAGATGCTTTCCCTGAGTCATTAAGTCCTAATAGACGGGGCTTCCCGTCGATTGACCGGACCTCCCATCGATCGACGAGTCATCCCGTCGATCGACAGCAGCAGCTGGGAAAAATTCTTCCCCGAGGGTTTAAGTTTAAAAACCTTATCCTTGCTTATGTCGAGGCTGAGAGGTGGCTTAGGCCAATATGAAAATGACACAGGGATGTGTTGTCCAATCCAAGCATGGGAAATATCTTTCCCATTAATCCTAGTCAAATCAGCCACATTTTTCTCTCTCCTCCCTTAGCCTTGAAACTCCATTCCCTCACCCAAAGATGACCATTGTCCTTCTTCCTCTTCCTCACACCCTAAGGATCTCCAACAACTTTCCATCACCTTCAGAGAGCCCAAAGAGATGAGCAGCTCGTCTGAGATACTTGCCGCCATGCCGCCCCGACAGATCACGCGATCCCAATCCCCCATTCAGGTCTGATTTCTCCTCCTCTCCCCCTGTCTAGTCTCTTAGATCATTCAGGAGAGGTATCCAGCTCAATAGATCCGGATCCAAGTGAGAAAAAGGTGAGTTTTTCCATGGATTTTCCCATGCTCGGGATCGCCAGAAACAACCCTCTAGCGGCCAAGCCGGCGCTAGGCGATAGCCACCACCTCAATGGAGGTGGTGGTGTTAGAATCTTCTTTTACAGCATTTTTATGTGCATATGTATGATACTTCGCATCTTACTCTGTCTTTGCAATATTCTACTCTAGCTACCTTTTTCATACTCCGCCGGATTTGTTTGCTCGAGACGCGCAAACAGGTAAGTCTAGGGGTGTGATGAGTCCCTTTTATATATATATTTTCGGACTCATTTAGGCTAGTTTTCCTGCATTTGTACTTCAGTCTCGTCAATATTTCTTCCATTCATGCTTTTATTTGAAGTACATGTCTTTGCCTATTTTTGTGTGCAATTGCGCACTTTGTTGTTGGGGGGTAAGCACTTCGTGCTCCCCATCGTATTTTCTGTATTTTTGTGCTGCTAATAATCGTATTTTCTATATTTTGCGCACATAAGAGCATTTGGAGAAATTGGAGAAAAGATTGTGTTGGTCTTGCTCATATTGGATATGAGTAAAGGACCAATCCTAAGACTAATTTGAGTATTGGTGGTTCGATTAATTACTCCTAGATATAGTGTATATTGTATGGAGTATATCATCAGAATCACAAGGAGATATTGCGAATATTGACTTATGATTAGTGTCATCGAGATATCTCAACGATTTTGTCGAGAGTCATCGTGTTGACTCGATGAGTCATCGATTAATATCGCGATGACTCGACGATTCGGTGTGATGAACTCATCGAGATTGTATCGTCGAGTGATATCGAGATGTCTCGACAACTCGAATTTGTTGAGCATGACTCGACGATTCAGTGTGATGTCTCGACGAACTTGTATTCATCGAGTGGGACTCGACGATTCGTCGTGATGTCTCAACGAATTTGTTGAAAGGGTTTTGACGAATTTGTCTTGACGTTTAGAGAGTTATCGTGATGTCTCAGCGAAGCCATCAAAATGGTTTCGACGGATTTATCGTAATGTCTCGATAAACCTGTTGACGTCGAGTTTTTATTAACTCCTATTTTGGATCTGCGGATAGCGGGGACTTTATCTGCTTTATATCTATGGGTATAAATAGGCCAAATTTTAGTTTTTCTCTGTGCGTAAGATAAGATCTTGTTAGTCGGCTAAGAGTTTGTGAGGGTTTGCGATCTTGAAAGAGACAAAAGAATTCAGCTCCTCTTGGTTCCCACCGCTCGACCAAATGCTTCCATCGCTGCCTCTCCCGTGTATGGATCTAGTAATCCGTGGAGACGCAAAGGGATTTCTCCTTCTCCGACCTAGACCTTGTGTGATAAGGTGCTAGGGCTCTTCAGCACTTATATGGGCTTCTATAGAGGTGTGGACTTATTTTTACACTAACTCCTCCAATGAGCAGTCCAATCTTGACAGAGCCGAAGGAAGCACAAAGGAAGGACTCAGAATAGGATTCTGATTCCTAGAAGAGATTTCTTAGAACATCCGATTGAGTATTGACTCAATTCCGCAAAGGTAATTTTATTATTGCTATAATTTCTTGATTCATGGCTTTCGCAAGATCCATATGTTTCTTTTGGGTTGTTCTTATATATTCTGCTACGCACATGTGATGTGACTACCCCTAGGAAAACCCAACAGGTAAGTAGTAGTGAAGCAATATTTAAGCAGGAACGAAGCGGTAATGAAGCAGTAAAAGAAGTAAGTAAAGTAAACAGTGCGACATAGGTAAAGTAAACAAGTATAACTATACTACCAATACATGAGTACCTTAGCTTATATGAATGACCATAGAAACTTATTAGTTAAGATTTCCAGAATGATAACTTATCATATAAAAGAGCCATACTAATTTATATGATTAGGAACTACAATTGATGTCCTAATGTGTATGTATGTTATGATATGCATGAAATGATATGATTCATACATGTGCAACCCACCCATACGACTCTGTGATCATAGACCTTTTATTCCCAATTTTTGGAGTTAGCTACACTCTCTGGTACCACCATTGTGGCTACGATAGCAGTGGAGCGGGTGCCTCCACTTCCTAGGCTAGTATACACACTACCAGGCCTAGATCCTTCATACGCCAATATACACATCCTAGGTGTACTCTAGAGTCTTGCGTACTCTTTGCTGGAATCCACCAGTCTTTAAGGCCGGGTGTGCATTTTCGGGGATTGTCTTCCAGACTGCAGCATACACAACCTATTGGCCCTTCAAACCCTCTTACCCGCCTATGTCAACGTACTGCCGTCGGAGTGATGAATGGTCCAGTACCGAAGACTCACCACTAAATGATTCTATGCATATGAAAATTATCACAACCCGAGCCTCCAGCTCGCAGGACCGACCTATCTTGATATACAACTACTCGAGCCTCTAGCTCGCAGGATTAACCCGTCCTGTACTGTTCCATTCCTTAACTCGGGATGAGGTTTACCATATTACTTGTTCACTTAATTAGGCTACTCTTGTCTAATTATTATTATACTTAGAAGTTTAGGGTGAATCCTGGACTTCCCGAGGTCTACTCGGTGAAGGGCTCGCAACGGTACTAGGGAATGCAATAGGATGAAGCCCAAATCCCCCTTTCTCGGACAATTACTTTTATTGGTGACTACCCCTTTCTATGGATCCCCTCTCATCATTACTATTACTACTGAGATGTTTTATGATCCTTAATCTAAGTCTACCTTTAGGCAAATGTCCTTTTGAATGATGCTCAACTCATAAGATCTCTGATACTCTGTGTGTGGTGTAAATCTTATATATTTGCCAAAATGTTCTCAAACCCACACTAATGATTTACCATGAATATTGTAACATGTTGTCTGAGTATCATGATTTTTATAAGGTAATAAATGCCCCTATCACACCTTTACTTATAGTGTGACATGATTCTGAATTATTTCCTGAACTATAGTATGAATGTTCTCCGAAAACTCCATAATTTCTAAGGGCTGGTATAAATGGTATATTACTGCTACCTTCCAAGTTTTATTGATTTTCTAAGTGATCTTGCTAATCTAATCACCATATCAATTTTCTACTATTCGCAGACCAAAATCAAGTTGAACTAGTTTTGATCCCTATGATGCAACCTTAACTATATCATGTCCAATTGAGATACAATTCATACCATAGGTTCATAATGAATAAATCAAGAAGTGTCTAGAGTTTTGTTACATTTTAACTTGACTTGACCTCAATTAAAAATTCATTAATCCTTAGCCATATATCAATTTCCAAAGGAAGTACCATGTAAGTAATTTTAAACTTACTAATAAAATTTCCAGAGGTATTAAATGACAAAATAACCTGATTTCCAAAGTATTGTAATGACCTAAAACCATCCTAGCCAGAATTTTAGAATTTTCCAGAGACTTTAAAAAATAAATATTTCAAAAATTCATATGTGTGACAAATTGAATATTTGGAATTTTCCCATGTGTAAGACTTCCAACAATTCTATTAAAATTTCCAGAGGTTTAGAAGTAGATTTCAAATATACTTCCAGAGTTTCAAAAATTTCCAACTCTTTTTCCTTATTAAAATTCCAAAAATTCAAAAATGTGACAAGTCATAATTTTGATAATAATCAAGAAATAATCTTTGAAAATTTCGACAAAATTTTTTCAGAGGTCCCAATTTATATTCCATGTGCTTTCTCAGAGTTTCAAAATTTTCCAAGAGATTTTAACAACAAATATTTCATTAATACATAAAAGAGACATATTTTAAATTAATCAATTAATTACGATTTTAATTCCCCAAAATCCTTATTTTGACTGAGGTGATGTATCATGTCATGAAGAAGATGTGGCCAAAATATCAGAGTCTAAGATCAAGCCAAATGTGCCAAAAATACTAAATCACCTTTTTGGCTATTTGCACACATGTCACATGCCATGCAAAGCATACATGTGAAATAACCCAACATTCAGTGGTCTAATTGCACACCAACATTAACCAAGGTTAGATAATAACCTAATAAGCATGTCTTCCAAATTTGAGGTTATTTGGAGTTGTCCAACTCCTTAAATATTATTAATTTGATAAATCAATTAATGAACAAAACCATGGAGAAATGTTCTCCTAAAAATCTGATTTTTTGGCATAAGATAGTAATAGGGCACATGCATGCATGGGCCAAATTTCAGATCTATTGGACTTACCATCTAAGATATATTTATGATCTAATTTGTGCCCTACACTAGGACTAGTTCCACCAAAACTTGTGTTAAGGGTGCTACGTTGCTCCAAATGACCTGATTCAAGTTTCTAATTAAAGTAGACACTCAGAGCTACAACTTTGGCCTATCGTCACTTTTCATGAAAAGACCTCTAAGGGCCTCAAAATATTTATTATAGGCACTACATTATATGTGAAAGAAAATAACATTTAATTAAATCATGGTGTGCATATAGCCATCAGTTAGAAGAATGAACAGCTCTGATTATCTCTTCCTCCTCCAGCCAAAGGCCTAGATCTGGCCGACCTGGAGCACTTTCCAGGTCGAAATCCCATCCATCCGGTCACCTCCCTGGCCGGCCACTACCCCGCCCCCAACCTCCATTGAGGTGGTGGCTATTACCAGGCAGCGGTACGGCTGCCGGAGAGGCTATTTTTGGCGATCCCGAGCTAGGAGAAATGCTCGGGATTTGTCCCTCTTTATTGCTGGATCGGTAGGCACCCTTAGAGGAGGGGTGAATAAGGGTTTTCAAAAACTTAAGTGATATTTTGAAAAGCTTTGTAATAATGCAAGATAAAGACAATAAGAAGTCAAGTAAAACAATTGAAATAAAGTAGAGACATGCTTTATTAATATCAAATAAGGTTTTATAAAAGTTGACTTCTATAATGCTAGAAATCGGTGGCGATGAATAGTAAACTCTTTTTGTTTTATATCCCGACTCGCATCCCCACGAACTGGTGTCCCTAGCCTATCCTCCCCGGATTCGGCCTCAAGCCGCTCTAGCCAACCCCTCCCCAGATGTGGCCTCGAGCACCACCTAGACCTAGCCTAGATCTAGTCGCCAACACGAGGCGAGTTTCCCCCTAAGTCCTATGCAGACCTAGTCGCCAACACGAGGCGATTTCACTAACCGTTTACAAGAAGAATATGAAATGAAAATAAATAAAACCCCCTCTTGATGAACTTCTGAAGTTGGAGACGACGATCCACTGTAGAATAAGCGTTATTGAAGCGGACTTCGTTTGGATCCGGCGTGATGAGATTCTCCTTCAGAAGTTTGCAGAACTTTGGTAGGACATCAACTTTTCGGCCAAGGTAGCCTCTGGAATTCTAGCACTCTATTTCTCTCTCTAATCTCTGTAATGTTTGTTTGAAATGAGAGGAGAGGGGTCCTTTTTATAGACTCAGCGCTAGCGCCTGCGCTAGTGGTACCGCCGGCGCTATCCCATATTAGGACACATTCTGCACGGCAGAATCTTCAATCGGAGGAAACTTTTCTATCTTGCCTACTGTGCTCCTCGCTATCGTCTGCGCTATCGGATTTCTCCTGGTGCTATCTCCTTCTATAAGTTCTACCGGCAATTGCGCTTAAGCAATCATTTTCGTCGATTGAAAAATCGTCGAACGTAGCAAAGAGTTCGTTGAGCGAATTTTTGTCGAACTCCGTCATGAGCATTTCGTCGAGCGCCGCTAACAATTCGTCGAACGACAGCTAGCGCCTGCGCTAGTACTACCGCCAGCGCTAGTAGGAGTTCTTGATTTGATGGCTCAACTTTGGAGGCAACCTTCTTATGTAATCCTTGAGTCATGTGGAATTTGTTATCCTGCACACTTAAACACACAAGATCAAATACACATAGGATTTGTTATTCTCAAACCTAGGAAATGCAGAAGACCATGTTCCAACAAACTCCCCCTTTTGATAATAACAAATCCATTAATGATAAATCAGAGCATTAATATATAAGCATGAAGAAACATACTTGTGTGTTTGTGTGAGAGTGATGACTTAGGATAATTTTCGATTTTAGCATATAGAATTGGTCCCCCTAAATACATGCTCCCCCTAAGTGAATGCTCTCCTAATATGTAAGCTATCATCTTAATTAAGCATTATATTTTGATAGCAGATTTTATTTATCATGTTAGTTCTCCCCCTTTTGTTATTAGCAAAAGAGGGTAAGGAGACACCACTTACAAGTTGATAATAAGATAAAGGCATGATCGAGCGTGTAGAGAGAAGAAAATGATAAGGAGTTTTTAGAATACTTTTCATTCAAATAGATCAGAGTTTTGAGTATCACAATATTTTCATAAATCAGAGTTTGTAGCATAAACAAATACAAGATAAATGTAAAGTTTGGGGAAGACTTAGAAAAATACAAGCAAACATCTTTTGGAAGTCATGATGATTCAAAAAGGATATATGAGTTAAATTTCATAAAGAAGATGTTTTGTAAATCATTGTTCAAGTAAAATCTTTAAATTCACTAATAGAGTAACCAAGCATGAAATAATGATACCAAAAAGATAATACTACAATGTTATGTTAATTCATAATTTCAAAACATACTAAACATTGTAGAAAGCATGCTAGGTTATCTAGTGCATTTCATAAATAAAGAGTAGTATAGAATTTGCAATAGGATCCAATACTCATGAGAAGAAGTGTTATGGAAGATAATGATGTGCACATAAGTGTATTTTTTGAGTAGAGTAAACAAATGTTTTAATCAAAAATACAAGAAATATGTAAAGTAAAAGCACAATAAAACACAAATAATTTCACTTCCACACACTTCAATGCACAAAAAAAATGTACAACTACCAAGGTGCTTTGAACACATAATGCTCATTAAGACTTCTCAGGGTGCAAAGTAGTGCTTGGGGGTTCACATATTTTAAATTTAAAGTTGAGACTCGTGATCCGGTGTACTTAAGAGTAAGTGGTTTTGAAGTAGAAATTTCATTTTTGCTTTTAAAAGATGATTTTGTAAATTTTCCTTTTTGGCATGGAGAACATAGTGAAGATAAATTTCCATTCAACTTAGGCAATCCTCTAATCAATTCCCTTTTTGCTAGTTTTAAAATGAGCTTTGTACTAGCGTGACCTAAACGTCCATGTCATAGTTCTAATTCATCATTTTTGGTTATAAAGCATTTCATAGATGATTTGGAAAGATCATGAAACGAAACTATGTAAACATTGTGAATTCTAGGTGCAGTTAGTAACACATCTTTTGTTTTAGGATTAACTATTTTGCAGAGATTAGTGGATGATTCAAATAATACGTCTAATCCTTTATCACACAGTTGACTTATAGATATTAAGTTATGTTTTAATCCTTTTACATAAAAAAACATTTGAGATAAGAAAAGATTCGTTACCCACTATACCAACTCCCATGATCCTTCCTTTACCGTTATCACCAAATGTTACGATCCCTCCTTTCTTCTTTTCCAGGCTAAGGAATTTTGCTTTGTTGCCCATCATGTGCTTGGAGCAGCCTGAGTCCAAGTACCACACGTCCTCCGTCTCCTTAGCCTTCCTGTAAATCTAGAGAGAAGATGAGAGTAAAGATCCAGATACCCAAGAGGTACCACCCATAGAGTAAGTGGATTTCTTAGGTACCCAAATTTGTTTTAACGATCGTTATTTTATATTCCTACAAGAGCTAGACATGTGTCCAAACTTAAGACAATTAGCACACGAAATAAAGGGGGTTGAGACCCTTTTTTGAGTTTCTACGTTATTCTTGCTGGATGATGTTTGAACATTAGAAAAAACAGAAGATTTTTTAACAGTTGAGCTACCACCGGCGTCAGTGGCTAGCGCTGGGCGGTAGGGTTCACTTTTATATCCGACCCCAATCTTTCCAGAACCATAACATTGGTTTCCCAAAATCATATCCAGGGATTTTTGACCAATCCCAAATTTTTTTTATGGCTATATTGAGGTCATGATTTTGTTTTTTAAGAAATGTATTTACTTGTACAATCATGACACATTTATTTTCAAATCCCTTTTTGTTATTTTCAATTTGTAAAAGAGAGGTTCTTAGTTTTCTCTCTAAGTCCCCCTTTTCTTTTGCAATAGTTTTGTTTTGTGAGTGGGCCTTAGAAAGAGAAACTTCAAGTTCTTTTGTCTTAAATAAAGAGTGCTCACACTCTTGATATGAAACCTTTCTCTTTTCAAGGGAGATCAATTTTTTGTGAGCTTGTGATTTTCTTTGATAATAGATTCATTTTCACGATTTAATATAATATTATCTTTTATACTTTGATCATAGGATTTGCAAGTTAGAACAAATTCATCATAGAGTTCTTCGAAAGTAGGAGGAGTTACTTCAGTGTCGCTAAGAACACTGGTGTCATCATCGTTGCTTTTTGCCATTAAGCATAGGTTTGCTTCCTTCTTACTGTTTGATTCAGACTCGCTTGACTCTTCAGAGGAAGAATCATCCCAAGTTGCGACTTTCAGTACTTTCTTTTTCACTTTTGCTTTGTATTGTTCTTTTTGCTCCTTTTGATACTTCGGGCACTTGCTCCGAATGTGCCCGGTCTTTCTGCAGTGGTAGCACTCCGGTGGTGGTCTTTCTTCTTCATCTTTGCTTCCTTTTTCTTTCCTTGATGAAGAGGAGGATCCCTTTCATCGAGTATCCTTTTGGAAGTATTTTCGGAATGTGTTCCTTCTTTCTGGATTCCTAATGAACTTCCTGAAGTTCTTCACCAGGAGACCTTCTTCATCATCATCATCATCATCTTCGATGCTGTCCTTTTTGATTTTAGTGCTAGCGCCTTTTTCTTTGGCTCTTTGTTGTATTCATCGTGTTGAATCTGGAGTTTTACCTCATGGGTTTTGAGATTCCCAATGAGGTTCTCGGTCTGGAGAGTTCTTAAGTTGTGCGACTCCGAGATGGCCGTCACCTTTGGATTGAACCTTGGAGGTAAGGAACGAAGAATTTTCCTCACCAAGTCCCCGTCTGAGTAGGTCTTTTCGAGTGCCTTTGAAGCGTTGACGATCTTGGTGAAGCGAGTGTACATCGAGTTAATGTCCTCTTCGGTATCCATCCTGAATTTTTCATATTCAGATTCCAGTTGGAATAGCTTTGCATCTTTCACCTGCGATGTACCTTCATGAGTAACTTCCAATTGATTCCAAATATCATAAGCAGTTGTGCATGCAGAAATTCTATTAAACCCAGTCCTATTTAAAGCGCAATATAAAGCGTTCATTGCTTTAACATTATTTTTACACCTTAATTTATCGTTATCATCCCATTTATCTTTAGGTTTTAGTAATGTCGCCTCTCCCACTGCAGTTGTAGGAGGAGAGTACCAAACTTCTACTATGTTCCATACTTCTACATCCATGGTCATAAGAAAACACATCATTCGATTTTTCCAGTAGTTAAAATCTGACCCAGTAAAGAGAGGTGGTCGACTAATCCCTTGACCCTCCGGAAAAGCGAGATCATGAGACGCCATTATTCCCGGTTGTTAAGATGATTGGAATAAAACCGCTCTGATACCACTTATTTGATCGGTAGGCGCCCTTAGAGGGGGGGGGGGGGGGGTGAATAAGGGTTTTCAAAAACTTAAGTGATATTTTGAAAAGCTTTGTAATAATGCAAGATAAAGACAATATGAAGTCAAGTAAAACAATTGAAATAAAGTAGAGACATGCTTTATTAATATCAAATAAGGTTTTACAAAAGTTGACTTCTATAACGCTAGAAATCGGTGGCGATGAATAGTAAACTCTTTTTGTTTTCTATCCGGACTCACAACCCCACGAACCAGTGGCCCTAGCCTATCCTCCCCGGATTCGGCCTCAAGCCACTCTAGCCAACCCCTCCCCGGATGTGGACTCGAGCACCCCCTAGACCTAGCCTAGATCTAGTCGCCAACACAAGGCGAGTTTCCCCCTAAGTCCTACCCAGACCTAGTCGCCAACACGAGGCGATTTCAGTAACCGTTTACAAGAAGAATATGAAATGAAAATAAATAAAAACTCCCTCTTGATGAACATCTGAAGTTGGAGATGAAGATCCGTTGTAGAATAAGCGTTGTAGAAGCGGACTTCGTTTGGATCCGACATGATGAGATTCTCCTTCAGAAGTTTGCAGAACTTTGGTAGGACATCAACTTTTCGGCCAAGGTAGCCTCTGGAATTCTAGCACTCTCTCTCTCTCTCTCTGATCTCTATAATGTATGTTTGAAACGAGAGGAGAGGGTTCCTTTTTATAGCCTCAGTGCTAGCGCCTGTGCTAGTGGTACCGTCGGCGCTATCCCATATTAGGACACATTCTGCGCGGTAGAATATTCAATCGGAGGAAACTTTTCTCTCTTGCCTACTGTGCTCCTCGCTATTGCCTGCGCTATCGGATATCGCCTGGCGCTATCTCCTTCTACAAGTTCTCCCGGCAATTGCGCTTAAGCAATCATTTTCGTCGATCGAAAAATCGTCGAAAGGAGCAAAGAGTTCGTCGAGCGAATTTTCGTCGAACTCCATCATGAGCATTTCGTCGAGCGCCGCTAACAGTTCGTCGAACGACAGCTAGCGCCTGCGCTAGTACTACCGCCAGTGCTAGTAGGAGTTCTGGATTTGATGTCTCAACTTTGGAGGCAACCTTCTTATGTAATCCTTGAGTCATGTGGACTTTGTTATCCTGCACACTTAAACACACAAGATCAAATACACATAGGATTTGTTATTCTCAAACCTAGGAGATGCGGAAGACCATGTTCCAACATTTATCACATGGGATCCTGCTCAATTGACCCTGATTTCTCTCCTAGATGGATCTAGATGCTAGCACAGAGGGAGGGGAGGAGAAACAGACCTGTGTGGGGGTTTGACGGCGTGTGTTGTAGCAGTGCGACATGGTGGCAGAGATTGTTGGATCGGTAGGTGCCCTTAGAGGGGGTGGGGGTGAATAAGGGTTTTAAAAAATTAGATTATATTTTGAAATACTTGAAAGATTAAGTGATTGCAATAGTGATTTAGAATGAAGATCTAAATTGTTTTATAATGAAAGAGTGAAAAATAAACAATTTAGAGAAATGAAGAGTAAATCAACTTCATTAACAAAAAGAGACATGATTATTATTGATAAAAATTGATTACAAAACTAGATTTCTATGACGCTAGAAATCAAAGGGGAATAAGTGAAAACCCCTTTTTATTTTCTATCCCGACTCGTATCCCCACGAACCGGCGGCTTTAGCCTATCCTTCCCCGCATACAGCCTCAAGCCACTCTAGGCAATCCTTCACCGGATATGGCCTCGAGCACCCCCTAGACCCAACCTAGATCTAGTCGCCAACACAAGGAAAATTTCTGCCCTAAGTCCTACCCAGACCTAGTCGACCACACGAGGCGAATTTAATACATGATTTAAAAGAGATGGATAAATGAAATAACTACAACAATATAAAACTCCCTATATGGATCTCTTGGATAAGTAGACGAAGACCCGCCGAGTATGATCATAGTCGATGCGATCTTTCATCACAGTGATGAAGCGTGTTGAAATCTTCTCCAATGATCTACTTAAGCCTTCATGGATTTGTGGGAGTTTCTGTCCGAATCTTCCTCTATATGCTGAGGCACGAAGCTCTGGAATTTAGGATCATAAGAGGATGAAGAAGACGGATCCAAGGGGTCCTTTTTATAGCCTTGGAGCTAGCGCCTGCGCTAACGCTACCGCCGTCGCTACCCCGGATTAGGAAATATTCTCCCCGTGAGAATCCTTTATTTTAAGCAAGTCGACCGCTTTCCTCTATTGCTTTGGGCTACCGCATGCGCTAGTAGATACCGCCCGTGCTAGGTGCTATTGTCTGCGTTAGATGCTATCACCTGGCGCTATCTCCTTCTATATCTGCCTCCCAAAATTGCTCTAATCAGAGCTAGCGCCTGCACTAGTGAACATGTTGGAATTCGGGCTTCAAACTTTGGGGCAACCATCATATGTTATCCTTGCATCATGTGGCTTTGTTTCCGACACACTTAAACACACAAGATCAAATACACATAGGATTTGTTATTCTCAAACCTAGGAGATGCGGAAGACCATGTTCCAACAAATTCCACCTTTTGATAACACGAAATCCATTAATGATAAATCAGAGCATTAATATATAAGCATGATGAAACCTACTTGTGTGTGTGTGAGTGATGACTTAGGATAATTGTCGATTTTAGTATTTAGAATTGCTCCCCCTAAATACATGCTCCCCCTATGCGAATGCTCCCCTATTATGTAAGCTATCATCTAACTCATTAATTATGTTAGTTTTCCCATTTGATAGCGATTATTATTTATCATGTTAGTTCTCCGCCTTTTGTTATTAGCAAAAGTGGGCAAGGAAGCAATAGACATAAAAGAGGATTTTTTTATAAAAAGATATGGCATGATCGAGCTTTTTAGAGGAAATGAAATGATAAGGAGTTTTAAGCATAATAAGGTAATGATTTCCAAGTAACCAATCCATCCAGACAATCTATCCAGATAATATGTCTACACCCTAGCCCCATACTAAGTGACGGATGGTCATGAGGAGCTGTATACATACCGTAGGTTGGGGTGTTAGTCCTATATGCAAACACTAGAAAATACTTAACCTAGCAATCTCCCCCCCCCCCTAGTGCCTCGCAAGGCCCCACTAGAACCCTCCCCGGTTAAGGACAAGACATGACTTAGAGATTAGGTTATCTAATGTCTACAATGCTATGCCCCCGCTATGGTGAGATATGTAATCATTAGTAATAATCATTGGAAACATTTAGCGTTTGAATCTAATGATAAGTTCATAGCCTATGGGTTTATATTTTTATTTGAACTTTTGGAAAACTCACATAACTATTTTGAAATCCATTAATGAATCAGAGTTTTTAGCATAAAAATGATATTCGGGTTAGAACAACCAATATAAATTCTACCATGCAAGTGTACCATTTGTTAAAAAAGGAATTTTGAGATTTAATACTTTGATATAAGCATGAAAGCGCAAGGTAAAAAAATATATGGTGATGATGCGTAAGACTTATTGAAATACAAGAAACATCTTTTGGTAATCATGATGATTCATAAGAAGATACATGAGTTAAATTCCAAAAAAAGAAGATGTTTTTGTAAATCATTTTTCATTTTAAATCTTTAAGTTTGATAATAAAGTAACCAAGCATGAAAGAAGGATATCAAAGAGAAACTCCTATAATGTTATTATAATTCATAAATTTAAAACATACCAAATATTATAGAAAGCATGCTAGGTTATTTAGTGCATTTATAAATAAAGAGGAGTATAGAATTTAGCATTAGGATCCAATACTCATGAGAAGTGTTATGAAATATAATGATGTGCATATAAGTGTATTTTGAATAGAGTAAACAAATGATTTAATCAAAAATACAAGACATATGTAGAGTAAAGTGCACAATAAAACACAAATAATTTTACTTCCACACGCTTCAATGCACATAAAAATGTACAACTACCAAGGTGCTTTGCACACACAATACTCATTAAGACTTATCAGGGTGCAAAGTAGTGCTTGGGGGATCACATACTTTATTTTTCAATATATATAATTTTTGTTATCCGGTGTACTTAAAAATAAGTGGTGTAAAAATGAAGGTTTGCAGAAGATACTTTACTATTCTTTCCAAGGTACTCAACCTCAGAACGCTTATTAAGACTTATCAGGAGTTTCAAGTAGTGCTTGGTGGAGTTACCTTTGTCAATTTATTTCATGATTATTTTTTGTACAAAGTTCTCCGAATACACATGTTTTGCAAACCAATGTAATTTTGAAAGCACAACCACTTTTCTTAAATATTAAGAGTGCAAATAAAGGTGGTGCAAGTAAGATACTTGTGCAAAGTTTAATTCATTATACAGCTACAATACACAACCATGCATTCTTAGATTAAAAGCACATGTAGACTTTGCCAAAATAAGTGAGTGAATAAAAATCATTATCAACTATAAAACATTTACTCATACTTAGAGGCATGCTAAGCTTGGTTCTACACAACCTTTTCATTACTATTGGTGCACATATGAGTAGATATATCAAAGAAAGATTAAAACAATATTCAAAGTAGTTTGAAAAGATGAATTGTAACATTGTAGAATGTCTAAATGATGGATTAAATCATGCTTGATTTTCACAATAAAGTCCATACAGTATTTTTGATATTTTCAAAAATAATTTTGATTTAAAGTTTGAACTCTTAAAATTGATCTTGGACTTCCCGAGGTCTACCCTGTAAGGGGTTCGCACCGGTACTAGGAGATGTGATTGGGTGATATCCCAAATCTCCTTTTCACAAGATACATGTAAATAGAAAAGTTAGGTTCAAAAAATAATTTTTGATGCTTTATAATTTTTGTTTTTGATTTTTGCATATAGAAATAGAAATCAGACAAATAACCAAAGAAAGGAAGCAAGAAGAATATTTTTTGTAATTTGGCTTTTGAAATTTTGTATTTTAATTTTTCAAAAATCAAATATAAGCAAAAATGCAAAAGTGAGTAGTACATATAAAATAATATATTTTAGTGATTTTTCAGAATTTTAAAATTACAGAAAATCACATAGTTGAGCTAGCGTCGGCGCTAGCGCTAGCGCGGCAAATAGTACACTATTTTTTAAGATTTTTAAAATTCCAATTTTTGATCTTGATTAAGTGTCCCAAGAGTAGTTTCATGCATAAGTTTTAGAATTTTTTGAGATTTCTAGATAGTGCAAATTGCTTGAAACATTAGCAATTTTGTATATGAATTTACCAAATAAACATTGCATGAGATATATTTTATTAAACCTTCATTTTGACTTTTCTAAAGGCTTGTGTTTATAAAAATAGTATAATTTGAAAAAGATAGAAAATGAAGACACATGATATCATGTTTGAATAAGCCAAATAAGAATGATTTAAAGGATTCGTATGATATGATGTTCATGCAAAGAATAATATAGATATGCCCTAGATAAGAATACCCAGCATGTATATCTTGGAAAACATATAAAACCTAATATAGATACTGATATTCTTTAGGTGACAATATTAGTATGATAAGTTAAAGATTAATGATATGCCAAAGTATGATAGTGTTTCAATTTATAGACCTAGAATGAAGTGAAGATTCTATTTGATTTGATCTTATTGATATCATGATGATTCTAAGGTCTAAACTTGAAATAAATCACAATACACACTTAATATACCAACCATGGTATGTAATTATAATATCAATTATCATCATATATTTTATATAAATGTGATAGAATTAGTTATTTTTAGAAGACTTTTAGCAAAGGACATTAATAGATCATGGTAGTGCATGTGAATTCAATATTCATTATGATGGTAAATTATTTTAATACATTTTAGTGATTTTCTTTTTAATTATGAATTTTGAATATATATATGTCATTTTTGATATGTGAAAAATAGTGATGGTTTAGATCATGTTTGACATCAAGGAGTGAACACACTACAATTTTTGTTTTGAAAAAGAAAAAGAACATATTGATCATTGAACTTTCTTTTAGATTTTGAACTTTCTTTTAGAACATGTTATTTCTCTAATTTTGTTGATGAAGGCTAAGGTGCTTAATAGCCTAATAACTTGATTTAATTAACATATCTTATAGCAAATTTATAGTTCAATTTATATGAATACTATATGATACATATAAGCAATGAATATAAGAAAGATAGATATATCATCAAAATAGAAATATGATTTTGAATTTTGAAAAATTTGATTTATAAACTCATTAAGTTTTAAGAGATAAAATCATATTTCCAATAATATAGAAGATGATCATTACATGATAGCTTAAAAAATAAGAAAAAAAAAAGAAAAATTAAAAGACATTAAAGCATATCATGAAGTAAAAATTTGTATACCTCATTTTGAGAATATTCTACTTCATGCATTTGGTGATACCTAATGAATAAGAGATTTAGGTATCCAAAGGGGACCAAGTGCGGTGGTTCCTTCACGTACCCAAATATAACGTGTAGGATTGTGGGTAGATAGTGATGATTGGGTCCTTTCATGTGAAGTTAATGTTTCATTTTTAATTTTGGCCCTCCATTCAAATCTTGGTTTATAGTTATTCTTATGCATCAAATTTCCATTGTGATTATCGAAGGTATTGTTCATAGGAAATTTTTGCATATTTGAATTTAATTTGGGAGATACATGATTTTTTAAATAATAGTGATTTGGATTTTGATTTACAAACATTTTGTGTTTCTTACTCCCATTATTAGACTTAGTTAAGATATTCATATTCATATTCAACTTGCTTTTAGAAATTTCTTGATATTGTGAATTTTTATTTATAATTTACATAAGCAAGTTGAATTTTGATTTTAATTCATCATTTTTGATCTTTAGATTATGCCTAGCTTTATTATAAGCTATTGTGCTATTTTTAAGAGTGGAGACAATAGAGTCAATATGATTTTGATATTCATTTCTAAATTCCTCAAATGTTTCATCCATCTCCTTAATTTTAGTTTTATAATTTTGGCACGTAGCTCAATCACTTTTCAAAGATGAATTTTCTAAAGATAATTTGTCATTATGTTCTTTTACAAAAATAAGTTCTTTTTCAAGATCCTTGAATTTTTCTTTAATATTATTACAATCGAAACACGGATTTATATTTTCAATTAAAGTGTAAGGTGGAGAATAATCAAATACATCAATCTTTGTTTCTACATTAATTTTAGCTTTTAAGTTTTTATTTTCTAAACATAATTTTGAATATAAATTTTTAATTTCTTAATTTTATGCTTAGTAGTATGTAGCAATTGTAATGCAGAAATAGAATTGCAAAAGATGGAATTTGATTTCCTTACAACGCTTTTGGATGCGGTGAGATATGAGCATAAAGTTCCTTTGTTATCTTCATCTTTTTGGCATTCGTCTTCCAAAGACAAGATTTCTTCTTTTCCACTTGATGTGCTCTCCATTGATTCATCATGAGAGGAGCTTTCTTGAACATCTGTGCAAACTTGTATGTTCTCTAATTCTTGCATTTGTTCCATACCTGTAGATGGAGAATCATACATTTCTTCAAGAAATTTCCTTACTTTGTATGCACGAGAAAAACAATATATTAATTTGAAAACTTCTTTTGATAAACCATAAAATAAATAGTGCTTGGCTTTTGAATTTAGATGACGTTTCTTTTTATTTGATTTATCCGCTGGTCTTACTATTGTTAGATTCCATGCCTCAATATCTAAAGTTTTAATAAAATTTTCAATTAAAATTTTCCATCCTCTATAATTTGTCCCTTTAAATAGAGGTGGTGCTAGTGATTTTTCTTCTTCATAAAAATTCCCCCCATTAATTGAAGTGAGATCATGAGACGCCATTATTCCCGGTTGTTAAGCCGATTTGGAATAACTTACATCTGATACCACTTATTGGATCGATAGGCGCCCTTAGAGGGCCGGGGGGGGGGGGGGGGGGGGGGGAATATGGGTATTAAATATTTATATTATATTTTGAAATACTTGAAAGATTAAGAGATTGAAATAATGATTTAGAATGAAGATCAAAATTGTTTTATAATGAAAGAGTAAGAAATAAACAATTTAGAGAATGAAGAGAAAATCAATTTCATTACAAAAAGAGACATGATTATTATTGATGAAAATTGATTACAAAACTAGATTTCTATGATGCTAGAAATCAAAGGCGAATAAGTGAAAATCCCTTTCTATTTTTTATCTTGACTCATATCCCCACGAACCGATGGCTTTAGCCTATCTTTCTCGGATACAAACTCAAGCCACTCCAGCCAATCTTTCCCCGGATATGGCCTCGAGCACCCCCTAGACCCAACCTAGATCTAGTCGGCAACATGAGGCAAATTTCTGCCCTAGGTCCTACCCAGACCTAGTCGCCAACATGAGGCGAATTTACTACACGATTTAAAAGAGATGGATAAATAAAATAAATAAAACAATATAAAAACTCCCTATTTGGGTCTCTTAGAGAAGTAGACGAAGACCTGCAAAGTATGATCATAGTCGATGTGGTCTTTCATCACGGTGATGAAGCGTGTTTAAATCTTCTCTAATGATTTAATTAATCCTTCATGGATTTATGGGAGTCTCTCTCCAAATATTCCTCTATATGCTGTGGCATGAAGCTCGAGAATTTAGGATCATACGAGGATGAAGAAGACAGAATCAAGGGGTCCTTTTTATAGCCTTGGAGCTAGCGCCTGGCTATCGCTACTGTCGGCGCTATCCCGGATTAGGAAATATACTCCGCATGAGAATCCTTTATTTTATGCAAGCCATCCACCTTCCTCTATTGCTTTGCGCTACCGCCTGCGCTAGTAGATACCACCCGTGCTAGGTGCTATCGCCTACGTTAGATGCTATCGCCTGACACTATCTCCTTCTATATCTGCCTCCCGAAATTACTCTAATCAGAGCTAGCGCCTGCGCTAGGTGCTACTGCCGGCACTAGTGAACATGTTGGAATTCTGGCTTCAAACTTTGGTGCAACCTTCATATGTTATCCTTACATCATATGGCTTTTTTTCCTGCACACTTAAACACCCAAGATCAAATACACATAGGATTTGTTATTCTCAAACCTAGGAGATGCGGAAGACCATGTTCTAACAAACTCCCCCTTTTGATAATAACAAATCAATTAATGATAAATCAGAGCATTAATATATAAGCATGATGAAACTTACTTATGTGTGCGTGTGTGTGTGCGAGTGATGACTTAGGATAATTGTCGATTTTAGTATTTAGAATTGCTCCCCCTAAATACATGCTCCCCCTATGTGAATGCTCCCCTATTATGTAAGCTATCATCTTACTCATTAGTTATGTTATTTTTCCTATTTGATAGCGATTTGTTATTTATCTTGTTAGTTCTCCCCCTTTTGTTATTAACAAAAGTGGGCATGGAAGCAATAAACATAAAAGAGGATTTTTTATAAAAAGATAAGGCATGATCGAGCTTTTTAGAGGAAATGAAATGATAAAGAGTTTTAAGCATAATAAGGTAATGATTTCCAAGTAACCAATCTATCTAGACAATATGTCTACACCCTAGCCCCGTACTAAGTGGCAGATGATCATGAGGAGCTGCATACATGCCGGAGGTTGGGGTGTTAGTCCCATATGCAAACACTAGAAAATACTTAACCTAACACTCTTCTCTCCCAGTGCCTCGCAAGGCCCCACTGGAACCCTCCCCGGTTAAGGACAAGATATGACTTAGAGATTAGGCTATCAAATGTCTACAATCCTACACCCCCGCTATGGTAAGATATGTAATCATGGGATAATAATCATTGGAAGCATTTAGCGTTTGAATCTAATGATAAGTTCATAGCCTATGGGTTTATATTTTTATTTGAATTTTTGGAAAACTCACATAGCTATTTTGAAATCCATTAATGAATCAAAGTTTTTAGTATAAAAATGATATTCATGTTAGAACACAATTATAAATTGGGTGGTGTTAAAGGTAAACCAGAATTGGCTATTGGCAAACCAATTTCTATGAGTTATTATGCGCCTTTTGAAAATACGCTTTGTACATGCATTTTTAGGAAAAGTGTTCAACACGAAAATTGTAGATCTCGTCGAGAACTACAACTTTCATGTTGAACACTTTTCCTAAAAATGCACACACAAGGCATATTGTCGCCCTGATCATAAATATAGCGAATTTTTTGAAGATACGCCCTGTACATGCATTTTTAGGAAAAGTGTTCAACACAAAAGTTGTAGATCTCGACGAGATCTATAATTATCGTGTTGAACACGTTTCCTAAAAATTCATGTAAAAAGCGTATTTTCAAAAGGCGCGTAATAACTCATAGAAATTGGTTTGTCAATAGCCAATTCTGGTTTACCTTTAACACCACCCTATAAATTCAACAAAGCATGAAAGTGCAAGGTTAAAAAAATATTGTGATGATGCGGAAGTCTTATAGAAATACAAGAAACATCTTTTTGTAATCATGATGATTCATAAGAATATATATGAGTTAAATTCCAAAAAAAAATGTTTTTGTAAATCATTTTTCATTTTAAATCTGTAAGTTTGAGAATAAAGTAACCAAGCATGAAAGAAGGATATCAATGAGAAACTCCTACAATGTTATTATAATTCATAAATTCAAAACATACCAAACATTATAGAAAGCATGCTAGGTTATATATCTAGTGCATTTATAAATTAAGAGGAGTATAGAATTTAGCATTAGGATCCAATACTTATGAGAAGAAGTGTTATGAAAGATAATGATATGCATAAAAGTGTATTTTGAATAGAGTAAACAAATGATTTAATCAAAAATATAAGACATATGTAGACTAAAGTGCACAATAAAACACAAATAATTTTCCTTCCACACACTTCAATGCACATAAAAAAATGTACAACTACCAAGGTGCTTTGCACACACATTGCTCATTAAGACTTATCAGGGTGCAAAGTAGTGCTTGGGGGATCACATACTTTATTTTTCAATATATATAATTTTTGTGATCCGGTGTACTTAAGAATAAGTGGTGTAAAAATGAAGGTTTGCACAAGACACTTTACTATTCTTTCCAAGGTGCTCAACCTCACAACGCTTATTAAGACTTATCAGGAGGTTCAAGTAGTGCTTGGTGGAGTTATCTTTGTCAATTTATTTCATTATTATTTTTTGTACAAAGTTCTCCGAATACACTTGTTTTGCAAACCAATGTAATTTTGAAAGCACAACCACTTTTCTTAAATATTAAGAGTGCAGATAAAGGTGGTGTAGGTAAGATACTTGTGCAAAGTTTAGTTCATTGTACAGTTACAATACACAAACAAGCATTCTAAGATTAAAAACACATGTAGACTTTGCCAAAATAAGTGAGTGAATAAAAATCATTATCAACCATAAAACATTTACTCATACTTAAAGGCATGCTAAGCTTGGTTCTACACAACCTTTCCATTACTATTGGTGCACATATGAGTAGATATATCAATGCATGATAAAAACAATGTTCAAAGTAATTTGAAAAGATGAATTGTAACATTATAGAAGGTCTAAATGATGGATTAAATCATGCTTGTTTTTCACAACAAAGTCCATACAGTATTTTTGATATTTTTGAAAAATATTTTTGACTTAAAGTTTGAACTCTTAAAATTGATCTTGGACTTCCCGAGGTCTACCCTGTGAGGGGTTCGCACCGTTATTAGGAGATGTGATGGGGTGATATCCCAAATCTTCCTTTCGCAAGATACATGTAAATAGGAAAGTTAGGTTCAATAAATAATTTTTGATGTTTTATATTTTTGTATTTGATTTTTGCATATATAAATAGAAATCAAACAAATAACCAAAGAAAGGAAGTAAGAAGAATTTTTTTTGTAATTTGGCTTTTGAAATTTTGTATTTTAACTTTTCAAAAATCAAATATAGGCAGAAATGCAAAAGTGAGTAGTACATATAAAATAATATATTTTTAGTGATTTTTCAGAATTTTAAAATTACAAAAAGTAACAAAGGCGTGCTAGCGCCGGCGCTAGAGCTGTAAACAGTACACTATTTTTTAAGATTTTGAAAATTCCAATTTTTGATCTTGATTAAGTGTCCCAAGAGTAGTTTCATGCAGAAATTTTAGAATTTTTGGAGATGTCTAGATAGTGCAAATTGCTTGAAATTTTAGCGATTTTGTATAGGACTTTACCAAATAAACATTGCATTAGATATATTTTATTAAACCTTAATTTTGACTTTTCTAAAGGCTTGTGTTTATCAAAATAGTATAACTTGAAAAAGATAGGAAATGAAGACACATGATATCATGTTCGAATAAGCCAAATAAGCATGATTTAAATGATTAGTATGAAATGATGTTCATGCGAAGAATAATATAGATATGCCCTAGATAAGAATACCCAGCATGTATATCTTGGTAAACATTAAAACCAAACATAGATACTGATATTCTTTAGGTGACAATGTTAGTATGATAAGTTTAAGATTAATGTTATGCCAAAGTATGATAGTGTTTCAATTTATAGACCTAGAATGAAGTGAAGATTCTATTTGATTTGATCTTATTGATATCATGATGATTCTAAGGTCTAAACTTGAAATAAATCACAATACACACTTAATATACCAACCATGGTATGTAATTATAATATCAATTATCATCATATATTTTATATAAATGTGATAGAATTAGTTATTTTTAGAAGACTTTTAGCAAAGGACATTAATAGATCATGGTAGTGCATGTGAACTCAATATTCATTATGATGGTAAATTATTTTAATACATTTTAGTGATTTTCTTTTTAATTATGAATTTTGAATATATATGTCATTTTTGATATGTGAAAAATAGTGATGGTTTAGATCATGTTTGACATCAAGGAGTGAACACACTACAATTTTTGTTTTGAAAAAGAAAAAGAACATATTGATCATTAAACTTTCTTTTAGATTTTGAACTTTCTTTTAGATCATGTTATTTCACTAATTTTGTTGATGAAGGCTAAGGTGCTTAATAGCCTAATAACTTGATTTAATTAACATATCTTATAGCAAATTTATAGTTCAATTTATATGAATACTATATGATACATATAAGCAATGAATATAAGAAAGATAGATATATCATCAAAATAGAAATATGATTTTGAATTTTGATCAATTTGATTTATAAACTCATTAAGTTTTAAGAGATAAAATCATATTTCCAATAATATATAAGATGACCATTACATGATAGCTTTTAAAAAAATAAAAATAAAATAAAAGACATTAAAGCATATCATGAAGTAAAAATTTGTATATCTCATCTTGAGAATATTCTACTTTATGCATTTGGTGATACCTAATGAATAAGAGATTTAGGTATCCAAATGGGACCAAGTGTGGTGGTTCCTTTGGGTACCCAAATATAATGTGTAGGTTTGTGGGTAGATAGTGATGAATGGGTCTTTTCATGTGAAGTTAATGTTTCATTTTTAATTTTAGCCTTCCATTCAAGTCTTGGTTTATTATTATTCTTATGCATCAAATTTCCATTGTGATTATCGAAGGTATTGTTCATAGGAATTTTTTGCATATTTGAATTTAATTTGGGAGATACATGATTTTTTAAATTATAGTGATTTGGATTTTGATTTACAAACATTTTTTGTTTCTTTCTCCCATTATTAGACTTAGTTAAGATATTCATATTCATATTCAACTTGCTTTTAGATATTTCTTGATATTGTGAATTTTTATTTATAATTTTCATAAACAAGTTGATTTTTTATTTTAATTCATCGTTCTTGATCTTTAGATTATGCCTAGCTTTATTATAAGCTATTGTGCTATTTTTAAGAGTGGAAACAATAGAGTCAATATGATTTTGATAGTCATTTCTAAATTCCTCAAATGTTTTATCCATCTCCTTGGTTTCAGTTTTATAATTTTGGCACGTAGCACAATCACTTTTCAAAGATGAATTTTCTAAAAATAATTTTTCATTATGTTCTTTTACAAAAAATAAGTTCTTTTTCAAGATCCTTGAATTTTTCTTGAATATTATTGCAATCAAAACACGGATTTATATTTTCAATTAAAGTGCAAGGTGGAGAATTATCAAACACATCAATTTTTGTTTCCACATTAATTTTAGCTTTTAAGTTTTTATTTTCTAAACATAATTTTGAATTTAAATTTTTTAATTTCTTAATTTTACCCTTAGTAGTTTGTAGCAATTGTAATGCAGAAATAGAATTGCAAAAGATAGAATTTGATTTCCTTACAGAGCTTTTGGATGCGGAGAGATTTGAGCATAGAGCTCCTTTGTTATCTTTATCTTTTTGGCATTCGTCTTCCAAAGACAAGATTTTTTCTTTTCCACTTGATGTGCTCTCCATTGATTCATCGTGAGAAGAGCTTTCTTGAATATCTGTGCAAACTTGTATGTTCTCTAATTCTTGCGTTTGGTCCATACCTGTAGATGGAGAATCATACATTTCTTCAAGAAATTTCCATACTTTGTACGCACTAGAAAAAGTAATAAATTAATTTGAAAACTTCATTTGATAAACCACAAAATAAATAGTGTTTGGCTTTTGTATTTAGATTACTTTTTTTATTTGATTCATCCGCTGGTCTTACTTTTGTTAGATTCCATGCCTCAATATCTAAAGTTTAATAAAATTTTCCATCCTATATAATTTGTCCCTTTAAATAGAGGTGGTGTTAGTGATTTTTCTTCTTCATAAAAATCCCCCCACTAATTGAAGCGAGATCATGAAACGCCATTTTTCCCGGTTGTTAAGCCGATTTGGAATAACCTACCTCCACACTTGTTAGATCGATAGGCTCCCTTAGAGGGGGGGGGGGGGGTGAATAAGAGCTTTAAAAACATATATTATATTTTGAAATACTTATTAAGAGTTTGAAATAGTGATTTAGAATGAAGATCTAAATTGTTTTATACTGAAAGAGTAAGAAATAAACAATTTAGAGAAATGAAGACTAAATCAATTTCATTACAAAAAGAGACATGATTATTATTGATAAAAATTGATTAAAAAACTAGATTTCTATGACGCTAGAAATCATAGATGAATAAGTGAAAATCCCTTTTTGTTTTCTATCCCGACTCGTATCCCCACGAACCAGTGGCTTTAGCCTATCCTTCCCCGGATACGGCCTCAAGCTGCTCTAGCCAATCCATCCCCGGATATAGCCTCGAGCACCCCCTAGACCTAACCTAGATCTAGTCGCCAACACGAGGCAAATTTCTGCCCTAAGTCCTACCCAAACCTAGTCGCCAACACGAGGCAAATTTACTACACGATTTAAAAGAGATGGATAAATGAAATAACAACAACAATATAAAAACTCCCTATATGGATCTCTTGGAGAAGTAGACGAAGACCCGTAGAGTGTGATCATAGTCGATGCGGTCATTAGTCACGATGATGAACCGTGTTGAAAGCTTCTCCAATGATCTCCTTAAGCCTTCATGGATTTGTGGGTGTCTCTCTCCAAATCTTCCTCTATATGCTGTGGCACAAAGCTCGGGAATTTAGGATCATAAGAGGATAAAGAAGACGGATCCAAGGGGTCCTTTTTATAGCCTTGGAGCTAGCGCCTACGCAATCGCTACTGTCGGCGCTATCCCGGATTAGGAAATATTCTCCGCGTGAGAATCCTTAATTTTAAGCAAGCCGGCCGCCTTCCTCTATTGCTTTGCGCTACCACCTGCGCTAGTATATACCGCCCGCGCTAGGTGCTATCGCCTGCATTAGATGATATCGCCTGGCGCTATCTCTGATGCGGTTTTGGCAAGTACACCGATCACATTCAAGTAATAATGGGAATAGCTTCCCCGAATGTCGATCTCTTGAGGAATGCAAGTTGTGGTGATGTAATTGGTGTCGTTAAACGATTGTTACAATGAGCGAAATAAATACAACAAGGGGGGGGGGAGGGTTTGGTAGGTTAGTCTAAACAAACAAACAAAAAATAAAGCTGTGGGTCGAAGTCACCACTTCGCTTGGCGAGATGAGTGCATCGACCGCTATACCAGGCTTCGTTAGGCGAGTGGAAGGAAAGCACGTGCGGAATGTGAGGGTCACAATCACCTCTTCGTTAATCGCCGTTAGACTTTGCTAATGTGAGTCTCAGGTGGTGAATGGAGTGGATGTGGGTGAGTGGTGGTGAAGCACAACACAACACACATTACAAGATTAAGCCAAGCAATACACACTTTCATTCAGAGACAAAAGAGAGTATTCAAGTTCTTCACAGATTAATAACAACAACAACAGGAGATGGGAAGAATAAACCAAAAGAGAAGACTAGCCGTCGATATCGGCCGGAACAGTGGGTTGTCAAACCACTTCCAGGCTCGGTAGATGTATGCTTCAGGACCAAGAGACTGTCACTCTCTCTGATCTTGCTCCGTCGTCTTCGTTCGTAGGTTTTCTTCATCTTCTTCCAAACTGAGGTTGCACAACTCGGCAATGGGGTTGTTGACGGCCGGGAATGCTTCCAAGCTCTTGGAATCCGCTAGGGTTTCACCAGTGAATGCTTCCCAGATGAAGGAGACGAGTGAAGATGGAGGCCGCGCAGAAATGGCGCTGAGCGGAGCTTAAAATTGCAAAATGGAAAGATCTCTCTTTATTTGCCGGCAGATTTCCTGGCTTATAAACAAAAGCAGAAGAAAATTAGTCACGCACGGTACAACGCATGACCGTGCGTAGATTGTGAAATATTAAAGAAGGAGCAGCGCATTACGGAAGAAGCATCAGCGCCCATGCACTTTACTCACGCACGGCCGAGGCCGATCGTGTGTAAAATCGCACGGGTAAATCCATATTGGCCGAAAAACAAAGCTTAGCAGGCGACCGTGCATTTTCTTCGTGCACGAGCAATTGCCCGTGCGTAAAAATACACGATCAACGACAGAACATCATTTTCTCCCCCAGGTGAGTGCGCACGACCGCACTTGTCCATGCGTTAAGTAAAATGCACGACCATGCGATATATGCAGACATGAAAAATGGGTAAAAAAAGGATGATCCAATCACCTGCATAAGCAACAATACTGCTGGGAATACCCTTCCAGCTCAATACAAATACAACATAAAAGATTAGGGAGCACCATGTGCTTACCTCCAATAATAAGAAGCATAAAAGCAAATCACAATGGGCCTAAATGGTGCACCTAGCGCAGAAGTGATACTAAGAGAAATATAAGCAATAATAGCTTGAAAAGGATGTGCACAAGAGTGAAAACTAGCCCAAATGAGTCCATAAAAGTGTATATAAATGGGACTCATCACACCCCCAAACTTACCTGCTTGCACGTCCCAAGCAAACAAATTCTAGGCAAACGGGGAAGGAAAAGTGGATGGCTTAAAATTACAATACAGAGTACCATGCGAAGTCGCATGCTCACGTGCATAGGAAAAATAGTAGAGAAGATTTCTCATTATACAAATAGTCTATAGATTTTTAAAAGAGTAAAAGCATATTACAACTACTCAAAATGGTGAAGCACGGTGAATCATTTATTCACGCATATAGAGAAAGTAAACTAAGAGCTGAGAGGAGCATTGCTCAAGATCGGGGTGCAGGACAAACTCCTCTGAAATCCATCGGTGTCGGTGACCATAGGCTTGCTCGGTCACATTCTCTCCACGACACTAGATTGGTTCAAGGCATGAGTTAGTAGGACTTTAGGTTAGTGATGGGGCTTGGGTTACGGTGAGGTAAACAAAGATAAATATGGAGGATAATCACACCTAACCCAACATTAGCATAAGATAGAGCTACCCGCACGACTATATATAAATAAGTGCACCACACCCCCAGACATGGACTTTTGCAACATAGGTGTGTGCACCGCCTACTCCCAATACATAATTTTTCTAAACGATGTTCAATAAAACTCAATTTTCTTTTTCTCTTTTTTTTATCATTTTTTTTCTATCTTTCTTTTTCTTGACTTCTTCTTTCAACAAATTTTTCAAATGAGCATATCCACAAATTCACATAATAAATACCACAATCAACACCCCCCAAAATGTAAATAAAATTATAACTAAAGCTCAGATTTGGGTGCGCGACTAGGTTAAGCTTTTAGGCTTTGGTGAGAAATATGCGGAGCTGAATCAATGAAAGTGTTACGCACAAAGGGGCTAGCAAGGGTAGATGATAGGCATGAAATAAAAAGTTCAACCAGGCCAAAATAATGGCCTACGTCATTCTCAAGCACTAGAACTATCCAATGCCGATGCTTCAAGAATTGCTTGGGGCAAGTTCTAGCCATTGAGAAAGATTCTCCTTTCTACTGACTCAAGCAATACGAATCTAGCGATCATTTACACACATCCCTATGCTACCATTTGATTTACACCGGATTCACCATTTGAGTAGAGTAAACAATATTTACACTAATAGAAAAAATTATAAAACCATAAGTATAAAAAGAAGTCTAATCTACACAAATTTCTATGCAACCGAGCACTTGACTAGGAGCACTACTGGAGTCAACATTTTACTCCACTACATAGTCCTAAGCCAGCACCTAGGATTACCCAAATAAGCAGAAGAATTAAATTCAACTCAGAGGACACATACAGATGAGTACGCGCTCAAGTGGGTTATGTGGTGCGCAAAGAGAATGAACAACAATTTTCAATAAACTAAAAATAATATAAAAATACTTCTAGCATGCTATGCAATAGTGCACGTGAGTGGGCACACAGAACTCCTCTCCCCTAGACTTAAACTAGACAATACGCACAATGTATAGCTATGAAATTCAGAAAAGAGAAAGCTAGGGAAGAGGATACCTGATGAATAGCAAATTATACATATTTTTTATATAATTTTTAGCATAATTTTGGGTAGTTTTGTACATATTGCATATAAATTCTTGAAATAATCTCTTGTTTTATATATGTATATAGCTATACATATTTTTGAAAAAACTTGAGTTATTTAAGTTTGAAACAAATCAGAATATTGGTAAAAATAAGTAAATATAATTATATAAGAATAAAATTTTGAAATATTTTTGAATTATAAATTTATTATAAATATATATGTATAATATATGTATTTGAATATATATATATATATATATATATATATATGTATAATATATAAAATATAAAATATAAATAATAATAGTATATATAGTATGAATAATACATATAAAATAAATATATATATGGCTGCTGGAGATTCGTCGAACGCTGCTCTGCATTCGACGAACATGCAGCGCCCTGCGTTCGACGAACGCGCAATGCCCTGTATTCGATGAACGCGCAGCGCCCTTCGTTCGACGAACGCTCATCGCCCTGAGTTCGATGAACGGCGCCAGGCGTTCGACGAACGCTCAGCGCCCTGCGTTCGACGATCTCTTAGTATTATATATATATATATTATATATAAATATATTATATAAAAACATCTGCAGCCGTTCGACGAAGGAGCTCTGAGTTTGACGAACTCCCCACTGCGTTCGACGAATCCTAGTCCGCTGAGACGAACCCGAACCGCTGAGACGACTCAACCGGAACCGCTGAGACGAGTCAGCCCGCTGAGACCAGAACCTGCATTCGACAAATCTCTCTCCGAGCTACGTTCGGCGAATCACTCAGTCCAGGCGTTCGACGAATTCCTCTCCGCCTCCCTCCCAGTTCGACGAACTCGTCCCTGCGTTTGATGAATTCGCTCCCAGCCCACCAGCTCTCCTTCCAGCAAGCTGTCCTGCCAGCTCTCTCCTTCTAGAACCTGCCAGCTTCTTTCCGCACCCCAGATCAAGTCAAATTTGCCATCCTCTTCAGTCAAACCGCCAGCTGCTGTTTTTCCTTTTTTCTAATTGCAGCCCTCTTTTTTCCTATAAATAGAGGGGGTTGGCTGATGGCTAAAGGGTTCACAAATTATGATGTTTTTGGGATTTGTGTTCCACTTTTGTTTTTCTCCCTTGTTTTCCACTGTCTCCTCTCTAGTTTTGTAATATTTTATTTGCTTAATGAAATAGATTAGTTTTTCTTCATAGTTGTTCTTCTATTCTTAAATTTTGTTGTGTGTGTGTGTGTGAGATTAATTTAAAAACTTTCATAACTAGTTTTTCTCGCTTTCATAACATAGATTTACCGCTTTCTTAGCATAGTTTTATCGGTTTTAATGCTTAGAATTTCTGCATTATTTCCGCTTTCATAGCTAGATTTTCTGCATTATTTACCGCTTTCATAGCTAGATTTTCTGCATTATCACCGCTTTTCTTGGTTTTTGCTAAACGCACACCAAGCCCACAATTTTCTGCATTATTTATCGCTTTCATAGCTTAGATTTTCTAAATTATCATCGATGTTCTTGGTTTTTGCTAAACGCACACAAAGCCCGCAATTTTTGTCTTTTCTACTTTTTAGAATTACTGTAATCACACTTATTTTCATCAAAAGGATAATAGCACGTCCTCAAAGTAGAGATAATCAACACGGCCTCGAAAAAATACGACCGCGATATCATTTTTCATAAAAAAAAATTTATATCCTATACTATAAACGATAAGGTGCACTTGCCTTTATCGCAAGATAAGTTGGATAAATTACATTCAAAAACTCTGCGTGAGACCTTTTTATAAATTTAATTAAACAAAAATGATTTTGGCGCCGTTGCCGGGGAGCTTCCCCCGATATTCCGAAAGCGGGAGCGACCGTAACATCCATCACCTCGACAGGTGGGATAAAGGTTTAGCTCCTCGAAGTAGGAGTACTCGCTGGAATCCTCGAAAACGCCCGCCGGAATCTAACCGAACCCAGGCTCCGCAGGAATTTAATTTCAAATCCATCAAGTTTTTGGCGCCGTTGCCGGGGACTTTTTGTGCCGTTATTTTGAAACAGGGAATCGCTATTAATTTTATTTTTTACTTTTTCCTCCCCATTTTTCTCTCGTACATATATTTCTAAACAAAAAACCAAAAAAATAGAAAAAGCTCGAAAAACTAAAAAAAATTCAAAACACGAATCATCTATATATATTTTCATTCAAAAAAAACTCTTTCTTTCTTTTACTTAAATTATCATAAAAAAAATCCAAAAATCAAATCAAAAAAATAAAAAAATTTGCTTATAAAAAAGAAATTTTTTTTTATATATAAGTATATGACCCGGGGAAGCTCTTCGAATTATCTGGAATTTGTTTTTGATCCAGAAATCGAGCGCACTCTTCAAGAGCTCCTTCGATCTCGTGACCAACAACAAACCTTAAATCTCGAAGAATTAAACGACGATACTATAGCGGATAATATGGCAGATCCCAATCCAAATGCGACCCCACAATGGACTATGGCCTACTATTCCAGGCCGAATTTGGAAGATACTGGGTCAAGTGTCACTTGCCCCGCTATAGCTAATAATAATTTTGAAATAAAATCCAGCATAATCCAAGTGGTATAACAGTCAATTTAGTTCGACGGTTTGCCAGATGAGGACCCAAACCAACACCTTTCAAACTTTTTAGAAATTTGCGACACCTTCAAAATTAATGGCGTCAGCGATGACGCCATTCGCTTGCGCTTATTTCCCTTTTTCCAATAGACAAAGGCTAAATCGTGGTTGACTTCTCTTCTGAGAGGGTCCATAAACACGTGGGCTGAATTGACAGAAAATTTTCTAACTAAGTATTTTCCTTCGTCAAAAACCGCTAAATTACGCACGGATATCGCATCTTTTATACAATTCGATTCCGAGTCTCTTTATGAGACTTGGGAGCATTTTAATGAATATTTGCATAGGTGTCCTCATCAAGCGCTACCAACTTGGCTACAGGTACAAACATTCTACAATGGCTTGAATTTCGCAACGCGATAGATGATCGACGCAGCCGCTGGGGGAACGTGAAACAACAAAACCCCGGAGGCTACTCAAGCTCTGATCGAAGAAATGGCCAAGAACGCGTACCAATGGAACGTGTCAAGGCCGCGTCCTAATAAACCGGCTGGAATTTATGAAGTGGATGCCACTTCTCACTAAGCCTCGCAGGTAGAGTGGCTAAGTAAGCAAGTGGCGGAGATGACTGCTTCCTCCTCCGCTCCTGCGTGTGCGAGTGCCGCTAATAATAATGCTAATAATAATTATAATAATAGTAATAATAATAATAATAATAATAATAATGATAATTTAATCGAGGAGACGGTGGATTGCCTGGGCAGTCCGGTTCGGGGCCCTTCAACCCTAATAACAATCCTTATAGCAATAACTATAATCCGGGTTGGAGGAATCACCCAAACTTCTCCTGGAGTAATCCTAATAATGCGCAACGCCCCCCAAATGCGGGTCCCCAGGGCTATCAACAAGGGTTCCCCTAAGGACTTCAGCAGGGGTATCAACCTCCTTCTCCTCCTCCAAAACCTTCCTTGCTCGAGGAAGTTTTTGCAAAACACATTGCGCCCAACGAAATAAATATCCGGAATATAACCGGATCTAAAATTTTTGGAAATGCAGGTTGGACAACTTGCGGAAATGGTCTCCGAGCGACCACTTGGAGCACTGCCAGGGAACACGGAGCCGAACCCGCGTGAAAATGCCCCCGCTTAAACCCTTTGAAGCGGCAAGGAGGTCGTCTCCCCATCGCGGGTTGAGCAAAAGGTACATATTTCAACTACGACCCCACCATCCTCTCCTCATATTAAAAAAAAATATAAATAAATAAATACAAAAAAATACATATATATATATATATATGTTTATTCGATCTTCCAATTGCGCCGATCATTCTGACCCCGCAAATTCCTTTCCCCTCTAAAATTACAAACGAGAAGGCGGACGAGTTGCGGAGTGCTCGGCGGTCCTACTTAACAAATCGCCACACAAATTGAAAGACCCGGGAAGGTTCTCCCTCCCGTGCCTCTTTGGCAATTTGTTAATAAAATACGCCCTAGCGGACCTAGGAGCGAGTAAAAATGCTAAATCAGTCATGCTACGCGACGGTAAACAAAGCGCTCGTGGGAGGCACCCTATATTTATCTAATATTTTTAACTTTGTCTACTTTATTTTTGCAGGGTTTTCTTGCATTTTCTCATCTTTAATTTTTACAAACTGCATTTTCCTTTTTTTACTTCTTCATACTTAGATTACAACATTTGGGACAATGTTGGGTTTTAATTATGGGGGGTCACTTTTCCGTTTTTCAAACTTTGTAAATATTTAGAAAAAAAAATTCTAAAACTCCCCCCAAAAAAAAGAGAAAATCCTCTCTTTTTCTGTTTTTCAAACTTTGTAAATATTTAGACAAATCCAAAAAAAAATTCTAAAAACCACACAAAAAAAAAATTTATTTCATACTTCATAAATATTTAGAAAAATCCAAAAAAAATTATAAAAACCCCAAAATCCAAAAAAATTAAAAAAACCCTAAATCCAAAAATTGATTAATATTATAATTTGTTTCATATCTTAAAGAACTTAGAAAATACCTAAACAAAACAAAAAAAATCTAAAAAACCAAAAATATAGTTTATTTCAATACAAAAACGAAAAAAAAAAGATAAAATCCCAAAAATATAATAAAAACCCCTACTTAGCTTTGTATTTTTCAAAATTAGTTTGAGTTTATTTATAAGCATTTTTCATTATTTTTGATTTGCCAAAACCCTTATTCGTATCATGGTTTGTAAGATTTAGATTCAAGGAATTTTAGTTGTAAATAACATATTGTGATTCTAATTTAAATTGAGATCAAACTTTTTAGCAGTACTTCAAGTTTACCCTAACAAGCTTCTTGTTGTATTATTTGGCAGACCGTCTTTAGACTTTAATTATTCCTACTCCAAACTTGTGAAACTTTAGGAATGTTTTAAACCTAGTAAAACTTGCTCTCAAAAATTTTCTTAATTTATAAAATCTAGAAATTCCTAAGCCCCATACATCCCCTTTCTTGGTATTTTATTTTAAAAGATCTTATGTCAATGGGAATAAGATTTCATTCCGTAAACATAGGCACCTAATTTTATTAAAAGATTATATGGCATGGGAATAAGATTTTCGTTCCCTAAATATATTCATTGGGTTATTTTTGAAAATGTTCACTTTGGGAATAAAACTTTTATTCCCTAATCAAAAGCAAAAAACATTGCGTAGGGTGAGAGGATAAAATCCATCACCCCCAAATCAAAAGCCTCTTCTCCTACCAAGCTCCCCGTACACCCCAGCCAATCAAATTGGAAACTAGATATAAATGAAAAAATTGAGAGAGCATAATTAGAAAGTTTTAAACATTCTCAAAAAAATTTCTTTAAAAAGTTAAAGTTCTTATAATTCTATTCTAATCATGGTGCTAATTATTACAATTATTTAGGTCTCTACTTAGCTAACTTTAGAAGTCTTGTTGGCTAAATCTTTTTCGCTCTTTTTAAATCTTTAACACAATATAGGACTTACCTCTTTAAATCTCCTAAATTTATTTCAAGCTTACTTTTCGATTAAATAAAATTTTGGTAAATTAAAAATTCTATTAATGTCTTATAAGTATCTCTTACTTTTGCCCTAGAATAGCAAAAGCGTAAGTATGTTGGTATTTGATGAATAGCAAATTATACATGTTTTTTGTATAATTTTTAGGATAATTTTGGGTAGTTTTGTACATATTGCATATAAATTCTTGAAATAATCTCTTGTTTTATATATGTATATATCTATACATCTTTTTGAAAAAACTTGAGTTATTTAAGTTTGAAACAAATCAGAATATTTGTAAAAATAAGTAAATATACTTATATAAGAATAAAATTTTGAAATATTATTGTATAATAAATTTATTATAAATATAATAAATATATGTGTATAATATATGTATTTGCATATATATATGTATAATATATAAAATATAAATAATAATAGTATATATATAGTATTAAGAATACATATAAAATAAATATATATATGGCTGCTGGAGATTCGTCGAACGTTGCTCCACGCTCGATGAATGCGCAGCGCCCTGCGTTCGACCAACGCGTAGCGCCCTGCGTTCGACGAACAGTGCCAGGCGTTCTACGAACGCTCGGCGCCCTGCGTTCGACGAACGGCGCCAGGCGTTCGACGATCTCTTAGTATTATATATATATATATATTATATATAAATATATTATATAAAAACATCTGCAGTCGTTCGATGAAGGAGCTTTGAGTTCGACGAACTCCCCACTGCGTTCGACAAATCCCAGTCCGCTGAGATGAGCCCGAACCGCTGAGACGAGTCAACCCAAACCGCTGAAATGAGTCAGCCCGCTGAGACCAGAACCTGCGTTCGACGAACTCTTCGCTGCGTTCAACGAATCTCTCTCTGAGCTGCATTCGATGAATCACTCAGTCCAGGCGTTCGACGAATTCCTCTCCGTCTCCCTCCCAGTTCGACGAACTCATCCCTGTGTTCGACAAATTCACTCCCTGCCCGCCAGCTCTCCTTCCAGCAAGCTGTCCTGCCAGGTCTCTCCATCTAGAAACTGCCAGCTTCTATCCGCATCCCAGATCAAGTCAAATTTGCCATCCTCTTCAGTCAAACCGCCAGCTGCTGTTTTTCCTTTTTGCTAATTATAACCCTCTTTTTTCCTATAAATAGAGGGGGTTGGCTGATGGCTAAAGGGTTCACAAATTCTGATGTTTTTGGGATTTGTGTTCCACTTTTGTTTTTCTCCCTTGTTTTCCACTGTCTCCTCTCTAGTTTTGTAATATTTTATTTGCTTAATGAAATAGATAAGTTTTTCTTCATAGTTGTTCATCTTTTCTTAATTTTTGTTGTGTGTGTGTGTATGAGATTAATTTTAAAGCTTTCATAACTAGTTTTTCTCGCTTTCATAGCATAGATTTTCTACTTTCTTAGCATAGTTTTATTGTTTTCATAGCTTAGATTTTCTGCATTATTTACCGCTTTCATAGCTAGATTTTTTGCATTATTTACCGCTTTCATAGCTAGATTTTCCGCATTATCATCGCTTTTCTTGGTTTTTTGCTAAACGCACACCAAGCCTGCGATTTTCTGCATTATTTATCGCTTTCATAGCTTAGATTTTCTGCATTATTATCGCTTTTCTTAGTTTTTGCTAAACACACACCAAGCCCGTGATTTTCGTCTTTTCTGCTTTTTAGAATTACTGCAATCACACTTATTTTCATCGATATGATAATAGCGCGTCCTCAAAGTCGAGATAATCAACACGGCCTCGGAAAAATACGACCGCGATATCATTTTCAAAAAAAAAAATTATATCCTGTACTATAAACAATAAGGTGCACTTGCCTTTATCGCAAGATAAGTTGGATAAATTACATTCAAAAACTCTGCGTGAGACCTTTTTATAAAATTTAATTAAACAAAAAAGAGTTTTGGCGCCGTTGCCGGGGAGCTACCCCCGGTATTCCGAAAGCGGGAGAGACCGTTACTTCCATCACCTCGACAGGTGGGATAAAGGTTTAGCTCCTCGAAGTAGGAGTACTCGCTGGACTCCTCAAAAAAGCCCGCCGAAATCTAACCGAACCCAGGCTCCGTAGGAATTTAATTTCAAATCCATCAAGTTTTTGGCGCCATTGCCGGGGACTTTTCGTGTCGTTATTTTGAAATAGGGAATCAATATTAATTTTATCTTTTACTTCTTCCTCCCACTTTTTCTTTCGTATATATATTTCTAAACAAAAAACTAAAAAATTAGAACAAGCTCGAAGAACTAAAAAAAAATTTCGAAACACTAATCATATATATATTTTTTCATCAAAAAAAAAGCTCTTTCTTTCTTTTACTTTAATTATCATAAAGAAAAAAATCCAAAAATCAAATCAAAAAAATAAAAAATTTTGCTTATAAAAAAGGATTTTTTTTATATAAAAGTATATGACTCGAGGAAGCTCTTCGGATTATCCAGAATTTGTTTTTGATCCAGAAATCGAGCGCACTCTTCACGAGTGCCTTTGATCTCGTGACCAACAACAACCCTTAAATCTCGAAGAATTAACCGACGATACTATAGATGATAATATGGCAGATCCCAATCCAAATGAGGCCCCACAACAGACCATTGCCTACTATTCCAGGCCGAATTTGGAAGATACTGGGTCAAGTGTCACTCGTCCCGCGATAGCTAATAATAATTTTGAAATAAAATCCAGTATAATCCAAATGGTACAACAGTCGATTCAGTTCGACGGTTTGCCAGATGAGGACCTAAACCAACAGCTTTCAAACTTTTTAGAAATTTGCGACACCTTCAAAATTAATGGCGTCAGCGATGACGCCATTCGCTTCCGCTTATTTCCCTTTTCCGTGTGGACAAATGCTAAATCGTGGTTGACTTCTCTTCCGAGAGGGTCCATAACCACGTGGGCCGAATTGACGGAAAATTTTCTAACTAAGTATTTTCCTCCATCAAAAACTGCTAAATTACGCACGGATATCGCATCTTTTATATAATTTGATTCCAAGTCTCTTTACGAGACTTGGGAGCGTTTTAAAGAATATTTGCGTAGGTATCCTCATCACGCGCTACCAACTTGGCTACAGGTACAAACGTTCTACAATGGCTTGAATTTCTGAACGCGACAGATGATCGATGCAGCCGCCGGGGGAACGTTAAACAACAAAACCCCAGAGGCTGCTCAAGCTCTGATCGAAGAAATGGCCATGAACGCGTACCAATGGAATGTTCCAAGGTCGCATCCTAATAAATCGGCTGGAATTTATGAAGTGGATGCCACTTCTCACTTAGCCTCGCTGGTAGAGCGGCTAAGTAAGCAAGTGGCGGAGATGACTGCTTCCTCCTCCGCTCCTGTGTGGGTGAGTGTCGCTAATAATAATGCTAATAATAATTATAATAATAATAATAGTAATAATAATAATAACAATGATAATTTAATCGAGGAGATGGTGGATTGCCTAGGCAATCCGGTTCGGGGCCCCTTCAACCCTAATAACAATCCTTATAGTAATAACTATAATCCGGGTTGGAGGAATCACCCAAACTTCTCCTGGAGCAACTCTAATAATGCGCAACGCCCCCCAAATGAGGGTCCCCAGGGCTATCTGCAAGGGTTCCCCCAAGGACTTCAGTAGGGGTATCAACCTCCTTCTCCTCCTCCAAAACCTTCCAAAATTAAAAAAATAGAAAAAAAAAAGAAAAAAGAAAACAAAAAAAAAATGATAAAATCCTCTCTTTTTCCATTTTTCAAACTTTGTAAATATTTAGAAAAATTCAAAAAAAATTCTAAAAACCACAAAAATAAATTTTTTTTATTTCATACTTTGTAAATATTTAGAAAAATCCCAAAAAAAAAATTCTAAAAACCCCAAAATCCAAAAAAATTAAAAAAACCCTAAAACCAAAAAATTATTAATATTATAATTTATTTCATATCTTAAATAACTTAGAAAATCCCTAAAAAAACAAACAAAAAATTCTAAAAAATCAAAAATATATTTTATTTCAATACAAAAAATTAAAAAAATGATAAAATCCCAAAAATATAATAAAAACACCTACTTAGCTTTGTATTTTTCAAAATTAGTTGGGGACTTTATTTATAAGCATTTTTCATTATTTTTGATTTGCCAAAACCCTTATTCGTATCATGGTTTGTAAGAGTTAGATTCATGGAATTTTAGTTGTAAATAACATATTGTGATTCTGATTTAAATTGGGATCAAATTTTTTAGCACTACTACAAGTTTACCCTAAATAGCTTCTTGTTGTATTATTTTGGCAGACCGTCTTTAGACTTTAATTATTCCTACTCCAAACTTGTGAAACTTTAGGAATGTTTTAAACTTACTAAAACTTGCTCTCAAAAATTTTCTTAATTTATAAAATCTAGAAATTTCTAAACCCCTTACATCCCCTTTCTTCGTATTTTATTTTAAAATATCTTATGTAAATGGGAATAAGATTTCATTCCATAAACATAGGCACCCAATTTTATTAAAAGATTATATGGCATGTGAATAAGATTTTCGTTCCCTAAACATATTCATTGGGTTATTTTTGAAAATGTTCACTTTGGGAATAAAACTTTTATTCCCTAATCAAAAGCAAAAAAAATTGAGTAGGGTGAGAGGATAAAATCAATCACCCCCAAATCAAAAGCCTCTTCTCCTACCAAGCTCCCCCTACCCCCCCAGCCAATCAAATTGGAAACTAGATATAAATGAAAAAATTGAGAGAGCATAATAGTAAGTATTAATTATTCTCAAAAAAAATTCTTTAAAAAGTTAAAGTTCTTATAATTCTATTCTAATCATGGTGCTAATTATTACAATTATTTAGGTCGCTACTTAGCTAACTTTAGAAGTCTTGTTGGCTAAATATTTTTCGCTCTTTTTAAATCTTTAAAACAATATAGGACTTACCTCTTTAAATCTCCAAAATTTATTTCAAGCTTACTTTTCGATTAAATAAAATTTTGGTAAATTAAAAATTCTATTAGTGTCTTATAAGTATCTCTTACTTTTGCCCTGGAATAGCAAAAGCTTAAGTATGGGGGTATTTGATGAATTGCAAATTATACATATTTTTTGTATAATTTTTAGCTTAATTTTGGGTAGTTTTGTACATATTGTATATAAATTCTTGAAATAATCTCTTGTTTTATATATGTATATAGCTATACATTTTTTGAAAAAACTTGAGTTATAATATGTATAATATATGTATTTGCATATATATATATATGTATAATATGTAAAATATTAATAATAATAGTATATATATAGTATTAATAATACATATAAAATATATATATATATATGGCTGCTAGAGATTCGTCGAGTGCTGCTCTGCGTTCGACGAACGCGCAGTGCCCTGCATTCGACGAATGCGCAGTGGCCTGCATTCGACGAACGGGCAGCGCCCTGCGTTCGACGAACGCTCAGCGCCCTGCGTTCGACGAATGGCGCCAGGCGTTCGACGAACGCTCAGCGCCCTGCGTTCGACGAACGACGCCAGGCGTTCGACGATATCTTAGTATTATATATAAATATATTATATAAAAACATCTGCAGGCATTCGACGAAGGAGCTCTGAGTTTGACGAACTCCCCACTGCGTTCGACGAATCCCAGTCCGCTGAGACGAGCCCGAACCGATGAGATGTCTCAACCCGAACCGCTGAGATGAGTCAGCACGCTGAGACCAGAACCTGTGTTTGATGAACTCATTTCTGCGTTCGACGAATCTCTCTCCGAGCTGCGTTCGACGAATCACTCAGTCCAGGCGTTTGACGAATTCCTCTCCGCCTCCCTCCCAGTTTGACGAACTCATCCCTGCGGTCGACAAATTCGCTCCAAGCCCGCTAGCTCTCCTTCCAGCAAGCTGTCCTGCCAGCTCTCTCCTTCTAGAACCTGCCAGCTTCTATCCGCACCCTAGATCAAGTCAAATTTGCCATCCTCTTCAGTCAAACCGCTAGCTGCTGTTTTTCCTTTTTGCTAATTGCAGCCCTCTTTTTTCCTATAAATAGAGGGGGTTGGCTGATGGCTAAAGGGTTCACAAATTCTGATATTTTTGGGATTTGTGTTCCACTTTTATTTTTCTCCCTTGTTTTCAACTGTCTCCTCTCTAGTTTTGTAATATTTTATTTGCTTAATGAAATAGATAAGTTTTTCTTCATAGTTGTTCTTCTTTTCTTAATTTTTGTTGTGTGTGTGTGTATGAGATTAATTTTAAAGCTTTCATAACTTGTTTTTCTCACTTTCATAGCATAGATTTACCGCTTTCTTAGCATAGTTTTATCGCTTTCATAGCTTAGATTTTCTGCATTATTTACCGCTTTCATAGCTAGATTTTCTGCATTATTTACCGCTTTCATACCTAGATTTTCTGCATTATCATCGCTTTTCTTGGTTTTTGCTAAACGCACACCAAGCCCTCGATTTTCTGCATTATTTATCGCTTTCATAGCTTAGATTTTCTGCATTATCATCGCTTTTCTTGGTTTTTGCTAAACGCACACCAAGCCCGCGATTTTCATCTTTTCTGCTTTTTAGAATTACTGCAATCACACTTATTTTCATCGATAAGATAATAGCGCGTCCTCAAAGAAGAGATAATCAACACGGCCTCGGAAAAATACGGTCGCGATATCATTTTCAAAAAAAATTATATCCTGTACTATAAACGATAAGGTGCACTTGCCATTATCGCAAGATAAGTTGGATAAATTACATTCAAAAACTCTGCGTGAGACCTTTTTATAAAATTTAATTAAACAAAAAAAGAGTTTTGGCGCCGTTGCCGGGGAGCTACCCCCGATATTCCGAAAGCGGGAGCGGCCGTTACTTCCATCACCTCGATAGGTGGGATAAAGGATTAGCTCCTCAAAGTAGGAGTACTCGCTGAACTCCTCGAAAATGCCCGCCGGAATCTAACCGAACCCAGGCTCCATAGGAATTTAATTTCAAATCCATCAATACCTATGCTCAGATATGAGCATACCAGAAGATTGGTGTTAGTCCTTAGAAATCATCAGGTTTGCTGCCTGAAGAAACATCACTGCTCCTGCAATTAAATCACACCAGAGACAAACATAGAAAGATAACAGAAGCAAAAATAGATTTGGAGAAGAAAAACAACGGGAACCGAAAGGTCCCCCAATGGGTTGTCTCCCAAGAGCCCTTTTGTTTAACATCCTTAAGGTGGACCAAAAACCTATATTAAGTAGTGTAAAGAGTTCAAGAAATTAAAACAAGTTCACAAACAAGCAATCAACCAAAGTTCACAGTCACATAATCACAGTTCATGGAAAAAGAAAATTAAGCTCAGTTATACGCACTCTTGTAGTGCGCTTCTCTAGTGGCTTGAAGACCGGAGGTGAAAGCTTTAGGGCCAAAATTGATGTTAACCAATTTTCCATAGCCTCCGCCTTCTCGCCAGGGAGAGCAGCAAAGCGTGCATCATGTAAGAGCCTCCCCTATTTTAGCTTCTCTACTGTTGGAGAGCGCCAACGTTCATAGTTTTCAGAATGTCCCACCTTTGTGGTGAGTGGCTTCATTTCCGTCACTGCAGTGGCGACCGGATCAGCCCAAGAGACAAAGCATTTGATAGAGTTATTACAAAAGTTATTGTCAAATAAGAATGGGACACTGTCCCGGGTCGAGTCCTTCTCAATAGGTTCAGAACTGAAGTTCCTCTCCCTCTCGGAGTCATTCTTTTTTTGGACATCAACCTCTTCCTCTTCTTCAGTCAACAAATTCTCTTTCTTTCCCTCTCCAACTGGTTCTTCTTCTTTTCTGTATGCTCCATTACTGAACAAGTCATCAATAATAAAAATGGGAGAGCAATCAAATGTTGCGATCGTAATCTCGGGGCGACTAGGAGGTGTCACTTTACTAGGTAAGATAACACAAGCCATAGAGAAATCCAGTGTAGCGCCACTCTCTTTCAAGAATGGCACTCCCAAGATAGGAATGGATCAATTTTCCCGGGGTCCCAACACTTGGAAGTCGGCTACCACCGCTGTCCCCTCGATTAAAATTTCAACATTTTTCACTTCTCCCTCTGCCTGGATAATCATCCCGTTGGCAAGCACGAGAGACTTCTGATCATCCGTATTCATTTTAGTTGCATTTTAGCAACGTCTTGCAATGCAAGAACATTGCGGGATGATCCAGAGTCGCATAAGGCAGTCGTCTCAACGTTATTGATGGAGCAGGTTACTATCAACTCAATCGGGCTGCACACTACTGCTTCGGTAAGACTCTTGCCCTGATCTATTGGATTTTTTTCATTATTGCTGGGGAGAGTCCCGTGCGAACGCTCAGTAAGCACTTGAGCCAATTGGCCTAATTGCATTTCCAAGTTCCGTATGGAAGCGATTTGATTTGCCATGTTGGATTGGGCAGCCTCCATAAACCTTTCCATAATTTCCTGTAAATTGTTATTCCTGGGGGCTGGGACACCTTGATTGTAACCCGGTTTAGGTGGCCTCGATTGACTTCCGGAGACATAAACATCATTTTGATGCTACCCCAGTTGCCATCGTTGGCCAGCCACATTTTGGTTCCTTTAGAAATTGGGATGATTTCTCACTCCCGGATTATACGCATTTCCATAGGGTGCCACCTTAGCTTGATTCCCTACATAATTAACAGACTCATTTAAACTAAACTGGGTGAATTCACCTGACAGCCCACCTTCTGGGAATTCATAAGCATGGTGACCACCACCTCTGCATCCTTCGCAAGCGAAAGCCATAGAGGATGCAGCAGTAGAAGGTATAGAGTCCACTGTGAAAAGACTTCGGGCGCCCGTGGGTGCGTTCCTCCTAGTTTTCCAGAAAGTGTTGTGGGAAGTAGTGTCTTGCAGTATTCTCAAGGCATCCTCCAGGGTGTGGTTCATCAAGGTGCCTCCAGCAGCAGCATCGACCATTGCCCGATAGTTGGGCTCTATAGCAAAGTAGAAGTTCTCCACTAGCTCCCATGGTTGGTGTCCCTGGCTTGGGCACCTGCGAAGGAGTTCATTGAAGCGCTCCCAAGCCTCAGCGAGAGTCTCCTGATCCGCCTGACAGAAAGTAGCGATATCCTGCCGCAGGCTCACAATCTTGTCCATTGGGTGGAACTTGGTGAGGAACTTAGATATGAGGGCATCCCATGTTGTAGCTGTAACATGAGGGATTGTATGGAGCCAAACCTTGGCTTTATCGCGCAGAGAGAATGGGAATAGTCTGAGTTTGACTGTCTCATCCAAGATTCCCGCGTAGCGGAACATTCCCCAAATTTCAGTAAACTTCGCCAAGTGAAGATGTAGGTCTTCACTAGGCATCCCTGAGAACTGTGCATTGTTGTGGATAGTATTCAAAATGGCCAGGTTGATTTCGAATTGGTTGTTCATTATATCTGGCCTGAATCCTGGATACACACTCCAAGCAGTTGGAGTGGTGTAATCCCTCATTGTTTGTGGCCTTGGTCGAGCCGCCTCCTGCTCATCCACAATAATATTCTTCCCCTCGTCGGGTGCTCTCCGCCCTCCTCAGTGGCCCTCTCCCTGGTTCAGATTATCTCCCATTTGTGCTCATGCTGCTGCAGCACGCCTCAGTGCGCGAGCAGTCCTTTTGATTTCTGGATCAAAGGGTGCAAGATCCCTTTTGGCTTGACCCTGCATACACAAACAAAAGACAAAAAGAAAAAAATTCAAAAACACCCGCTCCTATAACAAAGGTTCAAAACACCAAACACTTCACGCCTGCACTCCCCGACAATGGCGCCAAAAACATGATGCGGTTTGGCAAGTGCACCGGTCGCGGTCAAGCAATAATGAGAATAACTTCCCCGAATGTCGATCTCTTGAAGAATGCAGGTTGCGGTGAAGTAATTCGTATCGTGAAATGATTATTACAATGAGCAAAATAAATACAACAAGGGGGGGTTTGGTTGTTTGGTCTAAACTAACAAACACAAAAATAAAGATGCGGGTCGAATTCACCGCTTCGCTTGGCGAGATGAGTGCATCAGCCGCTATGCCAGGCTTCGTTAGGCGAGTGGAAGGAAAGCACGTGCTGAATGTGAGGGTCGCAATCACCTCTTTGTTAATCGCCATTAGCCTTTGCTAACGTGAGTCTCAGGTGAGTGATGGAGTGGATGTGGGTGAGTGGTGGTGAAGCGCAACACAACACACATTACAAGATTAATCCAAGCAATACACACTTTCATTCAGAGACAAAAGAGAGTATTCAAGTTCTTCACAGATTAATAACAACAACAACAGGAGAGGGGAAGAATAAACCAAAAGAGAAGACTAGCCGTCGATCTCGGCCGGAACAGTGGGTTGTCAAACCACTTCAGGGTTTGGTCGATGTATGCTTCCGGGACCACGAGACTGTCACTCTCTCTGATCTTTCTCCGTCGTCTTCGTTTGTAGGTTTTCTTCTTCTTCTTCCAAACTGAGGTTGCACAATTCGGCAATGGGGTTATTGACGGCCGGGAATGCTTCCAAGCTCTTGGAATTCGCTAGGGTTTCACTAGAGAATGGTTCCCGGATGAAGGAGATGAGTGAAGATGGAGACGGCGTGGAAATGGCTTTGGTCGGAGCTAAAAATTGTGAAATGGAAAGATCTCTCTTTATTTGCCGGCAGATTTCCTGCCTTATAAACAAAAGCAGAAGAAAATTAGTCACGCACGGTCGAACGCACGACCGTGCATAGATTGTGCAATATTAAAGAGGGAGCAGTGCCTTGCGGAACAAGCAGCAGTGTGCGTGCATTTTACTCATGAACGGTCGAGGCCGACCGTGCATAAAATCGCACGGGTAAATCCAGATTGGCCAAAAAACAAAGCTTAGCAGGCGACCGTGCATTTTCTTCGCACACGAGCAACTGCCCATGCGTAAAAATGCACAATCAATGGTAGAACATCATTTTCTCCCCCAGGTGAGTGCGCACGACCGCAACTGTGTGTGCGTCAAGTAAAACGCATGACCGTGCGATATATGCAGACATGAATAATGGGTAAAAAATGATGATCCAATCTCCTGCATAAGCAACAATACGGCTGGGAATACCCTTCCAACTCAATAAAAATACAACATAAAAGATTAGGGAGCACCATGTGCTTACCCCCAACAACAAGAAGCATAAAAGCAAACCACAATGGGCTTAGATGGTGCACCTAGCACAGAAGTGATACTAAGAGAAATATAAGCAATAATAGCTCGAAAAGGATGTGCAAAAGCGTGAAAACTAGCCTGAATGAGTCCATAAAAGTGTAAATTAATAGGACTCTTCAATCTCCTTCTATATCTGCCTCCCAAAATTGCTCTAGTCAGAGCTAGCGCCTACGCTAGGTGCTACCGCCGGCGCAAGTGAACATGTTGGAATTCTGGCTTCAAACTTTGGGGCAACCTTCATATGTTATCCTTGCGTTATATGGCTTTGTTTCCTGCACACTTAAGCACACAAGATCAAATACACATAAGATTTGTTATTCTCAAACCTAGGAGATGCGGAAGACCATGTTCCAACAAACTCCCCCTTTTGATGATAAGAAATCCATTAATGATAAATCAGAGCATTAATATATAAGCATGATGAAACCGACTTGTGTGTGCGAGAGTGATGACTTAGGATAATTGTCAATTTTAGTATTTAGAATTGCTCACCCTAAATACATGCTCCCCCTATGGGAATGCACCCCTATTATGTAAGCTGTCATCTTACTCATTAGTTATGTTAGTTTTCCTATTTGATAGAGATTATTATTTATCATGTTAGTTCTCCCCCTTTTGTTATTAGCAAAAGTGGGCAAGGAAGCAATAGACATAAAAGAGGATTTTTTTATAAAAAGATAAGGCATGATCGAGCTTTTTAGAGGAAATGAAATGATAAGGAGTTTTAAGCATAATAAGGTAATGATTTCCAAGTAACCAATCTATCCAGACAATCTATCCAGACAATATGTCAACACCCTAGCCCCGTACTAAGTGACGGATGTTCATGAGGAGCTGCATACATACCATAGGTTGGGGTGTTAGTCCTATATGCAAACACTAGAAAATACTTAACCTAGCACTCCCCCCCCCAGTGCCTTGAAAGGCCCACGCTATGGTGAGATTAGTAATAATGAGATAATAATCATTGGAAACATTTAGCATTTGAATCTAATGATAAGTTCATAGCCTATGGGTTTATATTTTTATTTGAATTTTTGGAAAACTCACTTAGCTATTTTGAAATCCATTAATGAATCAGAGTTCTTAGCATAAAAATGATATTCGTGTTAGAACAACCAATATAAATTCTACCAAGCAAGTCTACCATTTGTTGAAAAAGGAATTTTGAGATTTAAGACTTTGATATAAGCATGAAGGCGCAAGGTAAAAAATATAAGGTGATGATGCGGAAGACTTCTAGAAATACAAGAAACATCTTCTTGTAATCATGATGATTCATAAGAAGATATATGAGTTAAATTCCAAAAAAAGAAGTTGTTTTTGTAAATCATTTTTCATTTTAAATATTTAAGTTTGATAATAAAGTAACCAAGCATGAAAGAAGGATATCAAAGAGAAACTCCTACAATGTTATTATAATTCATAAATTCAAAACATACCAAACATTGTAGAAAACATGCTAGGTTATCTAGTGCATTTATAAATAAAGAGGAGTATAAAATTTAGCATTAGGATCCAATACTCATGAGAAGAAGTGTTATGAAAGATAATGATGTGCACATAAGTGTATTTTGAATAGAGTAAACAAATGATTTAATCAAAAATACAAGACATGTAGAGTAAAGTGCACAATAAAACACAAATAATTTTACTTCCACACACTTCAATGCACATAAAAATGTACAACTATCAAGGTGCTTTGCACACACATTGCTCATTAAGACTTATCAGGGTGCAAAGTAGTGCTTGGGGGATCATATACTTTATTTTTCAATATATATAATTTTTGTCATCCGGTGTACTTAAGAATAACTGGTGTAAAAATGATGATCTGCACAAGACACTTTACTATTCTTTCCAAGGTGCTCAACCTCACAACGCTTATTAAGACTTATCAGAAGGTTCAAGTAGTGCTTGGTGGAGTTATCTTTGTCATTTTATTTCATGATTATTTTTTGTACAAAGTTCTCCGAATACACTTGTTTTGCAAACTAATGTAATTTTGAAAGCACAACCACTTTTCTTAAATATTAAGAGTGCAAATAAAGGTGGTGTAGGTAAGATACTTGTGCAAAGTTTAATTCATTGTACAGTTACAATACACAAACAAGCATTCTTAGAATAAAAGCACATGTAGACTTTGCCAAAATAAGTGAGTGAATAAAAATCATTATCAACCATAAAACATTTACTCATACTTAGAGGCATGCTAAGCTTTGTTCTACACAACCTTTTCATTACTATTGATGCACATAAGAGTAGATATATCAAAGCATGATAAAAACAATGTTCAAAGTAGTTTGAAAAGATGAATTGTAATATTGTAGAAGGTCTAAATGATGGATTAAATCATGCTTGATTTTCACAATAAAGTCCATACAGTATTTTTGATATTTTTGAAAAATAATTTTAATATAAAGTTTGAACTCTTAAAATTGACCTTGGACTTCTCGAGGTCTACCCCGTGAGGGGTTCACATCGGTACTAGGAGATGTGATGGTGTGATATCCCTAATCTCCCTTTCACAAGATACATGTAAATAGAAAAGTTAGGTTCAAAAAATAATTTTTGATGTTTTATATTTTTGTATTTGATTTTTGCATATAGAAATAGAAATCAAACAAATAACAAAAGAAATGAAGTAAGAAGAATATTTTTTTTGTGATTTGGCATTTGAAATTTTGTATTTTAATTTTTCAAAAATCAAATATAGACAGATATGCAAAAGTGAGTGGTACATATAAAATAATATATTTTGTGATTTTTCAGAAATTTAAAATTACAGAAAATCACATAGGCGAGCTAGCGCGGCAAACAGTACACTATTTTTTAAGATTTTAAAAATTCCAATTTTTGATCTTGATTAAGTGTCCCAAGAGTAGTTTCATGCATAAATTTTAGAATTTTTGGATATGTCTAGATAGTGCAAATTGCTTGAAACATTAGCGATTTTGTATATGACTTTACCAAATAAACATTGCATGAGATATATTATATTAAACCTTCATTTTGACTTTTCTAAAGGCTTGTGTTTATCAGAATAGTATAACTTAAAAAAGATAGGAAATGAATACACATGATATCACGTTCGAATAAGATAAATAAGCATGATTTAAATGATTAATATGAAATGATGTTCATGCAAAGAATAAGATAGATATGCCCTAGATAAGAATACCCAGCATGTATATCTTGGTAAACATACAAAACCTAACATAGATACTGATATTCTTTAGGTGATAATGTTAGTATGATAAGTTTAAGATTAATGCTATGCCAAAGTATGATAGTGTTTCAATTTATAGACCTAGAATGAAGTGAAGATTCTATTTGATTTGATCTTATTGATATCATGATGATTCTAAGGTCTAAACTTGAAATAAATCATAATACACACATAATATACCAACCATGGTATGTAATTATAATATCAATTGTCATCATATAATTTATATAAATGTGATAGAATTAGTTATTTTAGAAGACTTTTATCAAAGGATATTAATAGATCATGGTGGTGCATGTGAATTCAATATTCATTATGATGGTATATTCTTTCATTACATTTTAGTGATTTTCTTTTTAATTATGAATTTTGAATATATATGTGATTTTTGATAGGTGAACAATAGTGATGGTTTAGATCATGTTTGACATCAAGGAGTGAACACACTACAATTTTTCTTTTGAAAAAGAAAAAGAACATATTGACATTGAACTTTCTTTTAGATTTTGAACTTTCTTTTAGATCATGTTATTTCTCTAATTTTGTTTATGAAGGCTAAGGTGCTTAATAGCCTAATAACTTGATTTAATTAACATATCTTAGAGCAAATTTATAGTTCAATTTATATGAATACTATATGATAAATATATGCAATGAATATAAGAAAGATAGATATGTCATCAAAATAGAAATATGATTTTGAATTTTGATCAATTTGATTTATAAACTCATTAAGTTTTAAGAGATAAAATCATATTTCCAATAATATATAAGATAACCATTACATGATATTTTAAAAAAGAAAACAAAAAGAAAAATTAAAAGACATTAAAGCATATCATGAAGTAGAAATTTGTATATCTCATTTTGAGAATATTCTACTTCATGCATTTGGTGATACCTAATGAATAAGAGATTTAGGTATCCAAAGGGGACCAAGTGTGGTGGTTCCATTGGGTACCCAAATATAACGTGTAGGTTTGTGGGTAGATAGTGATGAATGGGTCCTTTCATGTAAAGTTAATGTTTCATTTTTAATTTTGGCCCTCCATTCAAATCTTGGTTTACTGTTATTCCTATACATCAAATTTCCATTATGATTATCGAAGGTATTGTTCATAGGAAATTTTTGCATATTTGAATTTAATTTGGGAGATACATGATTTTGTAAATAATAGTGATTTGGATTTTGATTTACAAACATTTTGTGTTTCTTACTCCCATTATTAGACTTAGTTATGATATTCATATTCATATTCAACTTGCTTTTAGATATTTCTTGATATTGTGAATTTTTATTTATAATTTTCATAAGCAAGTTGATTTTTGATTTTAATTCATCATTCTTGATCTTTAGATTATGTCTAGCTTTATTATAAGCTATTGTGCTATTTTTAAGAGTGGAAATAATAGAGTCAATATGATTTTGATAGACATTTCTAAATTCCTCAAATGTTTCATCCATCTCGTTGATTTCAGTTTTATAATTTTGGCACGTTGCAGAATCACTTTTCAAAGATGTATTTTCTAAAGAAATTTTTTCATTATGTTCTTTTACAAAAATAAGTTCTTTTTCAAGATCCTTGAATTTTTTTTTAATATTATTACAATCAAAATACAGATATATATTTTCAATTAAAGTGCAAGGTGGAGAATAATCAAACACATCAATCTTTGTTTCTACATTAATTTTAGCTCTTAAGTTTTTATTTTCTAAACGTAATTTTGAATTTAAAATTTTTAATTTCTTAATTTCATGCTTAGTAGTTTGTAGCAATTGTAATGCAGAAATTGAATTACAAAAGATGGAATTTGATTTCCTTACAGCGCTTTTGGACGCGGTGAGATTTGAGCATAGAGTTCCTTTGTTATCTTTTTCTTTTTGGCATTCGTCTTCCAAAGACAAGATTTCTTCTTTTCCACTTGATGTGCTCTCCATTGATTCATCATGAGAGGAGCTTTCTTGAATATCTGTGCAAACTTGTATGTTCTCTAATTCTTGCGTTTGTTCCATACCAGTAGTTGGACAATCATACATTTCTTCAAGAAATTTCCATACTTTGTATGCACTAGAAAAACAATAAATTAATTTGAAATCTTCATTTGATAAATCACAAAATAAATAGTGTTTGGCTTTGGCATTTAGATGACGTTCCTTTTTATTAGATTCATCCACTGGTCTTACAAATGTTAGATTCCATGCCTCGACATCTAAAGTTTTAATAAAATTTTCAATTAAAATTTTCCATCCTCTATTATTTGTCCCTTTAAAAAGAGGTGGTTCTAGTGTTTTTTTTCTTCATAAAAATTCCCCCCACTAATTGAAGAGAGATCATGAGACGCCATTATTCCCGGTTGTTAAGCCGATTTGGAATAACCTACCTCTAACACCACTTGTTGGATCGATAGGCGCCCTTAGCGGGGGGGGGGGGGGGGACGGGTGAATAAGGGTAATAAAAACTTATTTTATATTTTGAAATACTTGAATGATTAAGAGATTGAAATAGTGATTTAGAATGAAAATCTAAATTGTTTTATAATGAAAGAGTAAGAAATAAACCATTTAGAGATATGAAGAGTAAATCAATTTCATTACAAAAAGAGACAAGATTATTATTGATAAAAATTGATTACAAAACTAGATTTCTATGAAGCTAGAAATCAAAGACGAATAAGTGAAAATCCCTTTTTATTTTCTATCCCGACTCGTATCCCCACGAACCGGTGGATTTAGCCTATCCTTCCCCGGATACGTCTTCAAGCTGCTCTAGCCAATCCTTTCCCAGATATGGCCTCGAGCACCCCCTAGACCTAACCTAGATCTAGTCGCCAACACGAAGCGAATTTCTGCCCTAAGTCCTACCCAGACCTAGTCGCCAACACGAGGCGAATTTACTACACAATTTAAAAGAGATGGATAAATGAATTAACAACAAAAATATAAAAACTCCCTATATGGATCTCGGAGAAGTAGATGAAGACCCGCAGAGTATGATCATAGTTGATGCGGTCTTTCGTCATGGTGATGAAGCGTGTTGAAATCTTCTCCAATGATCTCCTTAAGCCTTCATGGATTTGTGGGAGTCTCTCTTCGAATCATCCTCTATATGCGGTGGTACGAAGCTCTAGAATTTAGGATCATAAGAGGATGAAGAAGATGGATCCAAGGTGTCCTTTTTATAGCCTTGGAGCTAGCGCCTGCGCTATCGCTATCGTCGGCGCTATCCACGATTAGGAAATATTCTCTGCTTGTGAATCCTTCATTTTAAGCAAGTGGGCCGCCTTCCTCTTTCACTTTGCACTACTGCCTGCGCTAGTAGATACTGCCTACGCTAAGTGTTATCGCATGCATTAGATGCTATCGCCTCGCACTATCTCTATCTAGATCTGCCTCCCAAAATTGCTCTAATCAGAGCTAGCGCCTGTGCTAGGTGCTAGCGTCGGCGCTAGAGAGCATGATGGAATTCTGGCTTCAAACTTTGGGCAACCTTCATATGTTATCCTTGATTCATATGGCTTTGTTTCCTGCACACTTAAACACACAAGATTAAATACACATAGGATTTGTTATTCTCAAACCTAGGAGATGCGGAAGACCATGTTCCATCAGAGATCTCAGGCAAGCTAGCTAGAATTCCCGATTCTCCACCAATTACTGTGATCTCAAGGGCTGGCTCAACTCTCTGGAGCTCTCTGAAGCTAATGGAGAGTTCAGGTTGGCATGAAGGGGCTCTAACCATGCCAACCATTAAGGCATTGTTCGACCAGCATTTTTTGCTCCTCCCTACTGCCATGTGTCACCCTTCCAGCACCAATTCGGCTGGGAATTAATTGAGGAGTTCAGTTAGGGGCTTGAGAAGTGGAGAGGGGCGACAAGTAGCCTCCAATACACAAAATCATCCCTGTCCCAAATGCAATTTGGGGGAAATATCCAAATTGTCCCCTTGCATGTCATCTCTCTCCAATTCTAGAGGGCATAGAGGGTAATTGTTCATGTGGGCTGCTGGTTGGGCTTTGGTTGAGGCCTTAACCCATTGGGAATTCACTTGGGCTTTTAATTTCTTCCTTTAGGCTTAATGTTGACCATGGTTGACTTTGGAGTTAACTTGGTCAAATTGGTGAGGTGGCTGCCCCCATGTGATGGTCATGTGTCCTATGACATTACCCTGTACTCATTGGGCCATGGGGATGGTCCAATTAGACTAATTTAGCTAATATGTGTGATTTTGACCAAATTGGGGAATGTTTGACTTTGATCAATTTGGGCAAATTAATGACCTCATGATAGGTATTTTGGGTCAATTAGGTCCCTGATGATGTTCTAAGACTAGGGGTGGGGCCACTTTCATGTTTTGGGGGTCAATTGAATTTATTGGGGAAGGATTGGCTTATGTTGGCCTAAGTTTGGCTTTTGTCAAATTTGACCAATTTGTGACCCCATGATGGGGCTTTTGGGTACATAGCACCCCTTTAAGGGTTTACCATCTAGCGGTAGGGTCAATTTTTTTCCTTTGAGTATAAATTGAACCTTATTGAGTTGAATTGGGTTATATTGACTTAAATTTGACTTTGGTCAATTTGTCCAAATTGGTTGACCAATTGATGGGGATTTTGGTCATTTGAGTCTCCTTTATGGTTATGGACATAGTGGTTGGGTCAATTTATAAGTATGAGTTCAGTTTGGGCTAATTTAACCTAAGTTGACCTGTATCCTATAGTGGAGCACATGCGAGTTCACCCAACTCAATGTATCCTATGGTCACTACCTAGCCCAAACTCACTTCACTCACCACATGTCCCACCCTAATTGACGTTAAGGGGTCTAGTAGGAAATGGGATGTTACAAATCCCAATAAACAAAAAAATAACTTCGTCCCCCAAATTTATGTTCGGGTCTACGGGGCTCTTTACACAAAGTAATTAAGTAAATCTTTGAGGAGGTTTAGGTTGTACCTGCAGTGAAGAGTCTCAGGTACTGCTGTTGCATGAGATCCATAGGCTCCCATGTGTGCTCCTCACGTCAATGGTTGGACCAAAACTCCTTGACTAAGGGAACTTTCTTTTTCCACAGGACTCAGTCTACTATATCGTCAACCTGGACTGGCTCCACTCAGACTGATCTATCAGACTCTACCGGACCTGAGGTGGAAGTGATGTGCTGCTCCAGCGTAAGTTGAGCTCTCCAAAGGGAAGAGACATGAAAAACATTGTGCAAATTTGCCAAATCCAATGGCAGCTCCAGGATCCTATAGGACCCCATAAATCAAGGGCTGAGCTTCTTGTGTCCCCGCACCCGCGAGACACCATGCACTAGACGTATCTTCAAATAAACCCTCTCTCCCACTTGGAACTCCACTTTCCGATGCCTTGCATCGTAATACTTGGCTTGCCTACTCTGAGCCTCCAGTATCCTGTAACTGATCATTCGAACTAGAGCGTCTGTGTCCTCAATGTACTCTGATCCGAGTGCCTTCTGATCCTCATCATGGATCCAAGAAAGCAGTGTCCAACACTTCCTACTGTATAAAGTCTCTTACGGTGCCATCCTAATGCTCTCCTAGTGACTGTTATTATACGAAACCTCGATCAAGGGCAACAGCCTCTCCCAGGGCTTTTCTATATCCAAGATGCACAACTGTAGCTGGTCCTCCATAGTCTGGTTTATCTTCACCTCCTGCCCTTTGATCTGTGGATGGAAAGTGGTGCTGAACGTAAGCTGAGATCCCAAGTATGCCTGCACCGCCTTCCATTCCCTAGAAGTGAACCGACCGTTATGATCTGAGACAATCATCCTGGGTACATCGTGGTACCTAACGAACTGTTCCACAAATAATCTCACTAGAACTGCAACAAGAGCGTCCTTCTTGACCGGTATGAGTCGTGCCTCCATGGTCAATCTATCCACTATCACCCAAATAAAATCATGCCCGGAGTGGGAGCGTGGCAATCCGTGTACAAAATCCATGGCTAAGTCCTCGAACTTCCACTCCGGTACCGGCAATGGTTGTAGAAGTCCTCCTGGGCTCTTGCATTACGCCTTCACTTGCTGGCAAGTCTCGCAGTGTGAGACAAAAGATATGATCTCCCTCTTCATTCCGGGCCAATACATGTCCCTCCGCAGGCCTGTCGTCATCTTGGAGATCCCGGGGTGCACTGAGTATTGAGTGTAGTGTGCCTCCCTAAGTATTTCTTCCCGGATCCCACCTCCTGCGGGTATATAGATTCGGCCCCGGAAATGAATGATATCATCGTGTAGTGAATAATCCTCCAACTTGCCCCCTTCTAGGGCTCTGAATACAGGCTCCAAGGCTGAATCCTATCTCTGTTGTATCCTGATACGATCTCATATATCACAGGTGATGCTCAAAGAGGCTAAGTGCTCCCGATAAACATCAGGTTCTGCCTTGGAAACCATGATGATGTGCATATCCCCTAGCATCTTTACCAGCTCCATGTCCATCATCTGGGGCTCCGGTCCAGAAGTTCCGACCCTCTTGCTCAAAGCATCATCTACGGTGTTCGCCTTCCCCGGATGATAATGCATAGTATAATCGTAGTCGCACAAGAACTCTAGCCACCTCCGCTGGCGTAGGTTCAGATCCTTCTGGGTGTTGATGTATATGAGGTTCTTGTGATAGGAGAAGATCCCAAGCGAAGGTATCACTGGGGATATGTGATCGCATGGCCATGCTGCATGAGAACTGCATCCATCCCATGATAGGATGCGCTAGTATTAATCTAGAATCCTTCCTTCCCGGATAGAAGAACAAGGATAGGGGATGAGTTGAGTCTGTCCTTCAACTCTTGGAAAGCTGCCTTGCACCTTTCTGTCCAAGTGAAAGTGATAGTTTATAGGTATATAGTCTAATTCACCTAGAGGGGGGGGGGGGTGAATAGGTCTCTTTGATTTTTACTTCATTACTTTTGCTAGTACACAAAATAACAAGCACACAAAGAAAACACACAAGTGTTTATAGTGGTTCCCCAAGACAGTGTGTCTATGGGTAGTCCACTTTCCCTCTACACCTTTCTAACAGTGTGTTAGACAAGGCCAACTCCTTCAATCTCAGCTCCTAGAGATTACAACTTAGATCGCTCAGGATCTCTCAGGCTTGCTCCAAGCCCAACCTCAGGCCAACCATCCCTACTCAGAGTGCTCCCACTCATACAGCTCAGAGATCCCCTTGACCTTCTACCTCAGGTCTATCAAGACGCCCTACTTCTCAGGTAAATTGCCCTACAGCTCAGGCTAAATAACCCTACAACCTCAGGCCTAACAACCCTACAGCTCAGGTTCAGCAACCCTACACACTCAGGCAATGTGCCTTACAAGCTCAGAACAATACAGTTCCCACAGAGAATAAATGTTAAGCTTACAACATTAGACAACACTGGAATGATGTCTTCTGTTGTTCCTACACAACTGGTCCTTCCTTGAAACTTGGCTTAATGTAAACTTCAGTCCTTGCTTCTATCTGATCCTTCTCTTTAGTTGAGGAGAAAGGATCACCTTGCTCTTCTGTGTAGAAGAGCTATCTTCTCTCCTTAAGTCTTCTTATTGGTTCAGTAAGTAGGAGGAGGAGAGAGCTTGAAAGCCGTCAATGGAATAGTGATAAGAGCTTTCTTGTTTTCAACACATCAACAAGTTCTTTTGAAAGTGCCCTAACATGTTCTTTTATACTTCATGTGTCTTCAACGGCTCTAAGAAAGGCCCCTGACACATTGGATGAGGATTGTATGCTTTATCACTCCTTTACAGTTGTTTGCGCCAAAAGCAAGTCGTGCCACTGTCTTCTTCCAGATTTGAATCTGTCTCAGCGGTTGGGCTGAGTTAGTCTTTTGTCTCAGCGGTTGAACTTATTTTGTCTCTGTGGATTCGCTGAGATAGTTTCTCTTCTCAGCGGATTTTGTGTATCTGCAGCTCAGTAGAGGCAGATCACTTCTCAGTGTCTCCTAGTCCCGTCTCAGTGGTTCCGCTGAGACAATTACTCCTTCTCAGTGGTTTTGACAGCAAACCTCTGAACTTATTCCAATGTTTGGAATATCTTAACCCTGCACATTCCTGATGCAAAGTAGGGTTTATCAAATACAATATGTACTTAGCATTGTGAGTGATGCCTCTTCAAATCAAGGAAACATTGATGGCAATATTCCCAACAATCTCCCCCTATTTGAAGAAGGCAGAACATCCCCAATGCTAAGATACATAACAAATAAAGACTTATCATGCAACTGCACTACATGGCGTTCATGATATCATAACATATACATGTTAACATTACTATGGCATTACAGATACTGTTATTACTGATTATATTCATGACAATCATAATAACAACATTGTTTATCAAACCAATAATGTAGTTAACTAATTATGTCAGGCATGACAGAATATCTAAAGCAATAATATAGAATCATATTAAGCTTTCACTATATTAGCCTATAAGATAAACCAATAGATTCAACAAAACTATCAATTTCATTTTGTAATAATGTTGAGACATTGTTTTGATTTTCAGCAGAACTAAATACATAAATTTAAGTTTTTCTCCTCTTAGAAGATGTTGAACATTCAGCATTGTCAGCAACAACTTCTTTCCCTTTTGCTAAGGCTTCCTTTTCTGATGTATCCTTTTATGCCTTAGCTTCTTCTATCTCAGCTATCTTCTTCTTGTTTTCTTGCCTCTTGAAGTATAGGTATGGCTTTCGAATGTACCTTGAAGGCATACTCCTTGGGTTGTCCTTTCTCGCAAGGTTTTACTTTAAGATTCTTTCTCTTCTTATGTTCCTTTCTAGATGCTTTATCCATTCCTCAGCTGGATAAATCCTGTCAATGTCATTGCACACTTGTCCATGGCTTAGCCAGGCATTCAATATTATCCTCTTGGAGTCCTCACTCCAATATTTATAATCTGGGTCACTGCCCTGCTTATCCCTTTGCTTGGCCATAAATTCTTCAGCTAGCATAACTTGTTCCCTTTTTCTTCTCTTTGCCAGTTGAGCATTTTGAGCAATTCTGGCCTGGCCCTTAAAGTCAAAATCTTCTTGCCTGTAATTGTCCAGCAGGTTCAGGTTTATGGCAATCCTGGTTCCTTGCAGCACTTTGAGAGCCAACTCTGAGTTGGTCTCAGCATTGGCCACCTCCCCCTTTCTTACTTATTCAACTATCTTAGCTTCTAGGGTCTGGGAGCCAGCTGTTACACAACCTGAGATGGTCTAAAAGTCATTTTTCAAGTCAGACTTCATCTCATCTTCATCCTTTCTGTTTCACTGATCACTCTGGTGGCAATTTTCCAGACAAACTCTTCTATATGGTTGGAGGCTTTTTCTATAACCTCATCTGTGCTGCTTACATAATTCTTGACATAGGACATGCCCCTCTCAGACATTTGGAGTTGTATGTCCATTGATCTCAAGATTGTTTTCTGAGAAATCACTGTGTATTCTGCCAGATCAAACCATTTGGTCATTTGTTTATTAAGGATTGCAGTGTCTTCCTTGATCTTTTTGACCTCAACTATGATTTCTTTCTTTAGAAACATTATTGATCTATCAATGTAATCCTTCATTGAAATCATTTGACCTTCATTGAAATCATTTGACCTTCATTGAGTGAGCTGATGGAGCTGAGAAGCTTGTCATGTGATATTGCTGATGTGGATGGGACATCAGATATAATATCCAGCTCCCCCATAGCTTGAGCAGGGATTGGATCCTCCTCAGCTGGATCAAGTAAGTGCTCCTTTTCAGTATTAGCACTAGGCTGGTCTTCATCTTGATTCATGGCAATATTCTGCTTAGCTTCTTCAGCAGTCTTCTGATGCTACCCCTCACTTGGGGCATTATCATTTTTATCATCTACATTTAGGTTAATATCATCATTAGTATTAGTGTTAGTGTGAATATCAGTGGGGTTACTGATATGTATATTACCTGATAAATTCCCTTTTTCTTCTTCAGGAATTCTTTCTTGCTCCCCCTTACTTGGAGCATCATCACTTTCCTCAGCAGGAGATTTGTTCTACTGCTCCACCTCAAATGAAGGATCATCATTGTCCGGATCATCTCCCTAGTAATCTGCTGGTTCATGAGGGATTAGCTTGATTCCTTGCTCTAGATTGAAAATGAATAAGTCATTCTCACCTTGAAGATCAATAGGAGCATTTTGTTCATCATCCTCATTTTCTTCTGAGGAGGAGTGTATGACCTGCACACTATTATCAGCAGTGGTAGGATTGGAAGAATCACAAGTAGTGTGATCTTCTTCATGTCTTTCTGATATGTCCTCAGCAGCAGCAGCATCCTCATTCTCTTGATGTTCTTTCTCAGCATCTTCACCTATTTCTTCTTCATGCTCTTTCTCAGGAGCATTGCCTTTATGAACTTCAGTGTCATGATCTCCTCCCTGGTCATCCTTTGGAGGAATGCTGGCTGGACCTTGATTGTCCATAGCTGGGATATCCTTTTCTGCCTCTGACCCAGAGTTAGAGCAGATTATTCTTGCCTTTCTTAGCCCTTTGACTAACTCTTCTTCTTCACCATGGGTTCAGAGGGTTGGCTCATGGGGAGGACCCTTGTGAACCTGTCCAAGGTTTTGATGTGCATCCTTATGAGATAAATATAGATTTGTTCCTTTGGACTTGTTAAATTCCTCTGGGTAGATGTTGAGAAGGTAGAGTGAGAGAATTATGCCTAGGTTGGGGGCCTGCAGACATTCTCTTATCCTTAGAAATAACACCTCAGCCCAAGAGGTCATCTTCTTCAGAATAACTCTTGATATCAACTCAAACATGTGTTTTGAGATGGTGTCATGAGAGTCTGGCTTGCACAAGATGGCCTTGCCAACAATATCAGAGAGCAATTAGCCTCTCTGATTAAAGAACTTCCTCTTAAGTGATCCAAGTTTGGCATCACTATATTCACACCATTGTAGACCTTGATCCTTGTCTTCCTCAGATATTTCTTCTTCCTCCTCTTCACTGCAAGAGGTCAAATGCAGGGCCTTCTCCATTTTCTTAGGAGATATTCTTATCTTCATGCTTCCAATCCTTCCTTTGATAGAGGAATTTGAAGAGGACATCTTTGCATTAGAGAACCATTCCAGAACTTCAGTTCTGAGAATTGAGGTAGGTTCAAACAGTACATATTCTAGTCCTTGGTCGGTTAGAAGTTGAATCACTTCTCTTATCTCTACAGGAGCATGTTGAAATCCATTTCGAACTATCTCATATCCTTCATGGAGATCTTTTGCCAACTTTGGCGCCATTTCTTCTGAAGGATAGGTCGCTGAGACGGGAGTTGGAAGGGCTCGTCTCGTCGGCTAGGTTAATTGATAATGTGCTAACTTAATCAATATTTTGATATTTATAGGGGCTTGATTTAGGTTTAGATTTTTTCTAAGTATATAAGTTGATTAACCTTAATCAATTCGATTGATTTTATATTGTTGAGTTATCAATTATGGCATATTTTCATTTAGCCAGCCCGTCTCAGCGCAACCGCTGAGATGGAGTTGTTATCGCTGGGAAAAGGTATTGTCAACCACTGAGACTGTTCTAGTTGTCTCAGCGGATTAATTGAGATCTTCTCAGCTATCTCAACGGTTCAGCTGATACCTTCTCAGGTGTTTCAGCTAATATTACTATCATTGATCCTAAGCATGCTAAATTCATATAGCTTTAACCTTTTAGCCATGTTTCCAGATCTAAACATGCTACCAATTATTTAGATAGGTACTTTTTCAATCAAAGCTTGTTATACATGATTACATGATATATTAAATGTTGGAACATGGTCTTCCGCATCTCCTAGGTTTGAGAATAACAAATCCTATGTGTATTTGATCTTGTGTGTTTAAGTGTGCAGGAAAACAAAGTCTATATGACTCAAGGATTACATAAGAAGGTTGCCCCCAAATTTGAGCCTTCAAATCAAACACTCCTTCTAGCACCGGCGGTATCACCTAGCGCCTGGCGCTAGCGCTAAGGAACCGCTGAGAAGAAACTGATGGGATGGAAAACCGCTGAGATGCAAACTGGCGATCGACGAACTGCTTACTCTATCGCGGCGCGCTAGTACTAGCGCTGGCGCTAGCTTTCGCTCGACGAACTGTAAGCTGCGTTCGACGAAAATTCGATCGACGAAAAGAATGCTTAAGCGCAATTCCGGGAGCACATATAGAAGGAGATAGTGTCTAGCGGTATCCGATAGCGCAGGCGGTAGTGTGAAGCATAGAAGGCAAGATAGAATTGTTTCCTCAGATTGAAGATTCTGCCGCATAGAATATGTCCTAAAATGGCATAGCGCCGTCGGTAGCACTAGCGCAGGCGCTAGCTCCAAGGCTATAAAAAGGACCCCTTGGCTCCGTCTTCCTGATCCTCTTTAGATCCAAAATTCCAGAGCTTCATGCCACAACATAGAGAGGAAGGTTCAGAGAGATACTCCCACAAATCCATAAAGGCTTAAGGAGATCCGGGGAGAAGATTTCAACACGCGTCATCATCGTGACGAAAGACCGCATCAACCACGATCATACTCTGCGGGCCTTCGTCCACTTCTCCAAGAGATCCATATTGGGAGTTTTATATTATTGTCTTTTTATTTCACATCTTTTCTTTTAAATCGTGTAGTAAATTTGCCTCGTGTTGGCGACTAGGTTTGGGTAGGACTTAGGGCAGAAATTCGCCTCGTGTTGGCGACTAGGTTTGGGTAGGACTTAGGGCAGAAATTCGCCTAGTGTTGGCGACTAGGTCTCGGGTGTTGGTCTAGGGGGTGCTCGAGGCCATATTCGGGGAAGGGTTGGCTAGAGCGGCTTGAGGCCGTATCCGGGGAAGGATCGGCTAAAGCCAACCGGTTCGTGGGGATACGAGTCGGTATAGAAAACAAAAAGAGTCTTTCATATTTCGCTTTGATTTCTAGCGTCATTGAAATCAAAATTTTGTAATCAATTTTATTAATAATAATCATGTCTCTCTTTGTGTAATAAAATTGATTTGTTCTTCATTTCTCTAAATTGTTTATTATCCACTCCTTTATTATAAAACAATTTAGACCATTAAAAAAATCACTATTTTGATTTCTTATCATAAGCAAGTATTTCAAAATATAATATAAGTTTTGTTTACAACCCTTATTCACCCCCCCCCTCTAAGGGCACCTATCGATCCAACAAGTGGTATTAGAGCTAGGTTATTCCAAATCGGCTTAACAACCGGGAATAATGGCGTCTCATGATCTCGCTTCTATTGGTGGGGAAAATTTTTATGAAGAAGAAAAATCTCTTGCACCACCTTTTTTCGAAGGAAGAAATTATAAAGGGTGTAAATTGTTAATGGAAAGGTTTATTAAAACATTAGTTATCAACGCTAGGGATATAGCAATAACAAGACCAGCGGACGAATCAAATAAACAAGAGCGTCACCTAAATGCAAAAGCTATGCATTATATTTTTGTGCTTTATCTCAAGATATCTTCAAATTAATATATTGTTTTTCTAGTGCATACAAAGTTTGGAAATTTCTTTAAGAAATGTATGATTTTCCTCTTATAGGTATGGAACACACACAAGAATTGGAGAACATATAAGCTTGCGCAAAGTTTCAAGAATGCTCCTCTCATGACGGATCCATGAAGTGCACATCAAATGGAAAAGAAGAAATCCCATCTCTGGAAGAGGAATGCCAAATAGATGAAGACAACAAAGAAAATTCGTGCTCAAATCTCACAGCATCCAAAAGCACTGTAAGGAAATCAAATCATCTTATTGTTTGCAATTTTATTTCTACTTTACAATTGCTACAAATTACAAAGCGCAAAATTAAGAAATTAAAAAATGCGAATTGCAAATTGTGCTTAGAAAATAAAAATTTAAAAGCAAAAGTTAAAGTAGAATAAAAATCTGATTTATCTAGCTTTACTCATGTCACTTCAATTGAATATGCAAAACCTTGTTTTGATTGTAATAATATTAAAGAAAAATTTAAGGAACTTGAAAAAGAAATTATTTGTATAAAAAAACATAATGAAAAATTATCTTTAGAAAATTCATCTTTTAAAAAGTGATTGTGCTACATTCAAAAGTTATAAAATTGAAATTGAAGAGATGGACGAAACATTTGAGGAATACAGAAATGAATATCAAAACCATATTGATTCAATTGTTTCTACTCTTAAAAATAGCACAATTGCGTATAATAAAGCTAGGCATAATTTGAAACTTAAGAACAATGAATTAGAAACTAAAATTAACTTGCTTAAGGAAATCATAAAGAAAAATTCTCAATATCAAGCAAACTCCAAAAGCAAGTTGAATATGATTTCTCAAAATATGAATAAACCAAACCATGGAAATAAAAAACTTCAAAAGATTGAAAATGAAATTCCAAAATACTACCATCATTATCACTCACAACATCAATCTTCTCCCAACATAAAATTGAATGTTCACAACTTTCCTATGAAAAATACTTTCAATAATCATCAATATAAAGATTATCACAATGGAAATTTCACATATAAGAATAACACCAAACCAAAGTTTGAATGGAGGCCCAAAACTAAAACTGAAACATTAACTTCACATGAAAGGACCCATTCATCAATATCTACCCACAAACCTACACGTTATATTTGGGTACCCAAAGGAACCACCACACTTGGTCACCTTTGGATACCTAAATCTCTTATTCATTAGGTATCACCAAACGCATGAAGTAGAAATCAACAAAAAATAAAATATCAATTATTCTACTTCATGATATGCTTTAATTTCTTGTTTTCTTATTTTTTTAAGCTATCATGTCATGGCCATCTTATATATTATAGGAAATATGATCTTATCTCTTAAAACTTAATGAGTTTATAAATCAAATTAATCAAAATTCAAAATCATATTATATTTTAGGTGGCCTATCTATTATTCTTATATTCATTACATAAATATATACATCATATTCAAAATTCTCTATGTGGTATTAAAATCTCTAACCATAGGATTTCAAAAATATACTACATATGATCCTAAAATTGCCTAAACATCTTCACTTCATGACTTCAAAATTTATAAATAAAACGTAAAACAAAACCTTTAAAAACTACCAAAGAAGGATCAGATAAAAACAGTCAAACATCCAAAAATAACAAAATTAAACATTGTAGATAGCGCTAGCGCTAGCCGATAACGCCTACACTAGCAAACTGCATCCAAAAACATGTGTTCAAATTCTTGTATTATTACAAAACTAAAAACTTCTTCCCTTCAGGTCCTTCCTATTCCACTACTCTTCCTCATCTATCTCCTCCACACTAGGACTTGGGGATTGTCTTCTGCGAGTCCTCTGAATTGAATGACGCGGTGGATCCTGTACTGGGATGTCCCACTCCCTTCACTCTGGTGTAGATGGTTTTAGCTGTAATGCCTGGATCATGAACTTCACCATCTTCTTTATACCAGAAACATCTTTCTCCACTCTTGTCATCCGCTCTCCCATTTCTTCTCAAAAAGATTCAAATGAATCATCTTGAGCCCCTCGAGATGATGCTCCTCGCCGGAGTGGTGGTCGAGCAGACGTCGATGTCTCATCTAGGAGGGATGTAGCTCGCAAGTGTGAGGTACTGTAGATAGGAGGAAAGCTATCTATCAAGTAAAAACATATTTCAATAGAAGGGTATATCACCTGAATAACCCGTTGTATGATGCCACCCAGGGGCAAGTTGTTATATCTCTGGCGGGAAGGATGCCGCAACTTGTATGAATAGCGAATCAAGGAAAGTAACAAATCTGCCACATCAAATTTTTCCTCCTCTAAAATGAAATAGGTGACATAACTTAGTTGTGCTGTGAATTTTGATGTATCACCCAACTTTAGCATGATTGTGTGACGTAGTACATCTTGAACGACCAAGGCGTCTACTGTGAGTGACGACACAGAGGAGATCAGACTCCTACATTCCCTATTATGTAGCACCATGTTCACTTGAGTTAAATCTCTATCTACTCTAAACTTCTCAACAATTTCCAAACGATTTGGATGCTGGGTCAATCCAAACACGTTCCTCAGTTGGTCATGAGTAATTGTCACCATGTGTCCCTGCACCAAAGACTGCACTCCTCCATCCAGCTCTGTCTGCGATGGATTCTCCAAGTGCATATAGAAATCTCATACTAACTCTGAAGAAAACCCATCAGAAATAAATAAATTCATCACCTCGGAGGCAGCAAATAGCTGCATGATATGGTGGTGACGAGGCATATCAAACTCCACGATATAAGGAACACCCACTAGTGCAGCCTCCATGGCCAGCTCTGCACTTTTCTTTCCTTTTGATCCAGGTGCCATCTGCCACATTATAAGAGGAATTAAAACTAAGCAACAATCACTAGCTACTGTAGCGCGACACTAGTCCTCTGATCTAAAAAGGTAAAAATCTCCTTAAAATAAAATATTTTCAAATACTAACTTGCTAGATCCAAGAAACCCACATAATCCAAACCAAAGTCAAAACCAAAATCCTCATAAAAATGTAAAACAAAAATCTTGAAGAAAAGAATCAACCATTGTAGATCTAGTTTCTAAAACCACCTAAAAACCTCAAATATCTTCATCTTTAACATCAAAATCAAGTTTTAAAACAAAAATCATAAGAAAAGATGAAGTTTTACCTCAGATCTATGCGTGGGCTGGGACGTCTTCTAGGGTTTTTCGGGAGAGAGTCAATGGAAATGGCCGAAATGAAAAAGTAAAGGGGATTTAACTAAAGGATCGATAGCGCCAGCGCTATCGCTAGCGCAGGCGATATCACACCTTTCTGATCTTTTAAGAAAACAAAATTCTATAAGATACCTAAATTTATTCTCCACTGTATTTACTACTTTGTTATGCAAAATTTCGAGTATTACGACCTAAGTTAGGTGTCCTAGATCTTTCGAGTTAAAACACATTCGCAAACGCAAATTTGTAATTTTTAAACATCTAAAACATCTCCTAAAATTCCAAAATTTCAGCATGAAATTACTATTGAGACACTTAATCAAGATCAACAATTAAAAGTTTCAAAATCATAAAAAATTGTGTACTGTTTCCCGCGCTAGCACTAACGCCGGCGCTAGCGCACTTATTCGTTTTTCTGTATTTTTAAAATTTTGAAAAATTCTTAAAAATATATTAATCTATATTTACTATTTATTTTTTGCACATCTGAGTATATTTCATTTTTGAAAAATCAAATACAAAAATACAAAAGCCAAATTACAAAAATATGTTTTTACCTTTTTGTTTAAAGTCTATTCTTTATGCAAAAATCAACTACAAAAATATAAAACATTAAAACTATAAAAAAACAACTGTATGGATTTTCCTGTAAAAATCAAGCATGATTTAATCTATTATTTAGAACTTCTATAATGTTGCAATTTATCTTTTCAAACTACTTTGAATGTTGTTTTCATCATGCTTTGATATATCTATTAATATGTGCATCAATTATCTTTTAAAAAGTTGTGTAGAACTAAGCTTAGCATGCCTCTAAGTATGAGAAAATGTTTTATGTTTGATAATGTTCTTTATTCACTCATTTATTTTGGCATTGTCTACATATGTGCTTAATCTAAGAATGCTTGTGTATGTTGTGTATTAGTACAATGAATTAAAATTGCACAAGTATCTTACCTACACTCCTTTATTTAAACTTTTAAAAGTTAAGAAAAGTGGTTACGTTTTTCATAAATTATATTGATTTGCAAAACAAATGTATTCGGAGAACTTTGTACAAAACAAAACAAAAATCATAAAATAAAGTGACAAAGATAACTCCACCAAGCACTACTTGAACCTCCTGATAAGTCTTAATAAGCGTTGTGAGGTTGAGCACCTTGGAAAGATTAGTAAAGTATCTTGTGCAAATCAAATCTTTCTTTCAAAATAAAAACCACTTACTCTTAAGTACACCGGATCACTAGTTTCAATATTAAAATAAAATAAAATATGTGATCCCCCAAGCACTACTTTGCATCCTGATAAGTCTTAATGAGCATTGTGTGTGTAAAGCACCTTGGTAGTTGTATATTTTGTTGCGCATTAAAGTATGTGGAAGTAAAATTATTTGTGTTTTATTGTGCTCTTTACTTGACATATTTCTTGTATTTTCGATTAAAACATTTGTTTACTCTACTCAAAATACACTTATGTGCACATCATTATCTTCCATAACACTTCTTATCATGAGTATTTGATCCTAATGCAAATTCTATACTACTCTTTATTTATGAAATGCACTAGATAACCTAGCATGCTTTCTACAATGTTTGGTATGTTTTGAAATTGTGAATTAAAATAACATTGTAGTAATCTCTTTTTGATAACATTATTTCATGCTTGGTTACTTTATTGTCAAACTTAAAGATTTTAATTGAAAAATGATTTACAAAAACATCTTCTTTTTGAAATTTAACTCATATATCTTATTATGGATCATCATTGATTACAATAAGATGTTTCTTGTATTTCTATAAGTCTTCCGCATCATAACCATATAATTGTTTGACCTTGCACTTTCATGCTTATTTAAAAGTCTTTTATTTTGTGTGCATCCTCACTTGAATCTTAACATTCCTTTCTTTCAACAAGTGGTAGACGTTATATTGGCTGTTTTAAACAAGAATATTTTTTATGCTAAAAATTCTGATTTATTTCTATATTGTAATGCTAAAACTCTGATTCATTAATGGATTTCAAAATAACTACGTGAGTTGTTTGTTTAAATAAACAATTCAAATAAAAATATAAATCCAAATGCTATGTCACTAGATTTAAAATGCTTAAAAGTTTCCAATAATTATTATCCATGACTTCATTTCTCACCATAGCGGGGGCGTAGGGTTGTAAACATTAGATAACCTTTATCTCTAGTCATATCTTGTCCTTAACTGGGGAGGGTTCTAGTGGGGCCTTGCGAGGCACTGGGGGGAAAGATTGTCAGGTTGAGTTTTGTCTAGTGTTTGGATATGGGACTAACACCCCAACCTACGACATTTTTGATGCTCCTCATGCCCATCCGTCACGTAGTACGGGGCTAGGGTGTAGATATAATGTCTGGGTAGATTGGTTATTTGGAAATCATTACCTTTTTATGCTTAAAAGTCTTATATAAAGGAGAAAACTAACATTGTTCATCTTTAAGCTAAAAACTCTGATCTATCTCTATAAAAATTATTCAAAAACTCCTTATCATTTCATTCTCTCTAAAAAGCTCGATCATGCCTTTATCTTCTAAATCAAAACTTTTTAGTGTTTTGCTTCCTTACCCACTTTTGCTAATAACAAAAGGGGGAGAACTAACATGATAAATATAATCATCTATCCAAATAGAAAACTAACATGCTTAATTAAGATGATAGCTTACATATTAGGGGAGCATTCACTTAGGGGGAGCATGTATTTAGGGGGAGCAATTCCAAATGCTAAAATCGATAATTATCCTAAGTCATCACTCACACACACACACACAAGTAAGTTTCATCATGCTTATATATATTAATGTTCTGATTTATCATTAATGGATTTGTTATTATCAAAAGGGTGAGTTTGTTGGAACATGGTCTTCCGCATCTCCTAGGTTTGAGAATAACAAATCTTATGTGTATTTGATCTTGTGTGTTTACGTGTGCAGGAAAACAAAGTCCATATGACTCAAGGATTACATAAGAAGGTTGCCCCCAAATTTGAGCCTTCAAATCCAACACTCCTTCTAGTGTCGGCGGTATGACCTAGCGCCTGGCGCAAGCGCAAAGGAACCGATGAGAAGAAATCGCTAGGATGGAAAACTACTGAGATGCAAACTGGCGCTCAACGAACTGCTTACTCTACCGCGTCGCTAGCTTTCGCTCGATGAACTGTAAGCTGCGCTCGACGAAAATCGATCGACGAAAAGAATGCTTAAGCGCAATTCCGGGAGCACATATAGAAGGAGATAGCGCCTGGCGGTATCCGATAGCGCAGGCGGTAGCATGGAGAACAGAAGGCAAGAGAGAATTGTTTCCTGAGATTGAAGATTCTGCCGCGCAGAATATGTCCTAAAATGGGATAGCGCCGGCGGTAGCACTAGCGCAGGCGCTAGCTCCAAGGATATAAAAAGGACCCCTTGGCTCCGTCTTCCTGATCCTCTTTAGACCCAAAATTCCAGAGCTTCGTGCCACAACATAGAGTGGAAGGTTCAGAGAGATACTCCCACAAATCTATAAAGGCTTAAGGAGATCCGTAGAGAAGATTTCAACACGCATCATCATCGTTACGAAAGACCGCATCGACCACGATCATACTCTGCGGGTCTTCGTACACTTCTCCAAGAGATCCATATAGGGAGTTTTATATTATTGTCTTTTTATTTCACATCTTTTCTTTTAAATCGTGTAGTAAATTTGCCTCGTGTTGGCGACTCGGTCTAGGTAGGACCTAGGGCAGAAATTCTCCTCGTGTTGGCGACTAGGTCTCGGGGGTGCTCGAGGCCATATCCGGGGAAGGGTTGGCTAGAGCGACATGAGGTCGTATCCGGGGAAGGATCGGCTAAAGCCAACCGGTTCGTGGGGATACGAGTCAGTATAGAAAACATAAAGAGTCTTTCATATTTCGCTTTGATTTCTAGCGTCATTGAAATCAAAATTTTGTAATCAATTTTATTAATAATAATCATGTCTCTCTTTGTGTAATAAAATTAATCTGTTCTTCATTTCTCTAAATTGTTTATTATCCTCTCCTTTATTATAAAACAATTTAGACCATTAAACAAAATCACTATTTTGATTTCTTATCATAAGCAAGTATTTCAAAATATAATATAAGTTTTTTTTAAAACCCTTATTCACCCCCCCGCCCCCCCTCTAAGGGCGCCTACCGATCCAACATTAAATCTAGAGAATAACATCATGAGCAAGACATACAAATTGTCAGAATAAGATCTATTCTAAATTTAACATGCCAAGCTTAATTTTAAAAGCATTAAACTTTGCTTCATCCAATGAGCAGCTATTTGTTTGTCAGTGGGGACAAATTCAAGGCATATATCTTCACTCTCAACATGCTCTATAATAAAATGATATCTTATCTCTATATGCTTAGTCCTGCTATGTGAGACAGGATTCTTAGCACTAGAGATAGCACTAGATGAGTCACAATATAGGGGAGAATTACTCACCTTGAGGTTATAATCCTCTAACTGATGTTGTATCCACAAAAGTTGTGCATAGCAACTTCCTGCAGCAATGTACTCAGATTCAGCTGTGGATATTGCCACACTAGTCTGCTTGTTGCTGCTCCATGAGATCAGCCTTCTTCCTAGGAATTGATAAATTCCACTTGTATTTTTCTTATCTTCTTTGCAACCTACAAAATCTTCATCTGAAAAGCCAATTAGTTCAAAATCATTGTTCTTAGGGTACCAAAGGCCAAGGTGTTGGCTTCCCTTAAGGAGCTTCAAAATCCTCGTTGCAGCTGAGTAATGAGATTCCTTAGGGCATGCTTGGTACCTAGCACAAACACATATAGCATACATGATGTCTGGTCTACTGGAAGTTAGATACAATAAGGACCCAATTATACACCTGTACATGGATTTATTAAAGGGCTTACCCTTTTCATCCTTGTCCAGGGAAATGTTGGACCCCATGAGAGTTTTCATGGTGGAGGCTGATTCCATCCCAAACTTCTTAATAAGCTCCCTAGTGTACTTGGTCTGAGAGATGAAAATTCCCTCATCAGACTGTTTTACTTAGAGGCCTAAGAAGTATTTTAGCTCTCCCAAACTGCTCATCTCAAACTCCCCCTGCATAAGGTTGGCAAACCTTTTGCAAAGGTTGTCATCTGTAGACCCAAAGATTATGTCATCAACATAAATTTGGACTAGAAGACACTTGCCCTTGTTTCCCTATGAAACAATGTGTTATCTATCTTTCCCCCTCAAGAACTTGTTCTTGATGAGAAAGCTAGACAAGGTCTCATACCAAGCCCTAGGGGATTGCTTTAGACTATAGAGCTTTCCTAAGCAAATAAACATGAGAGGAGAGGTTTGGATGAACAAAACCTGAGGGCTGCTCCACATATACCTCTTCCTTTAGATTGCCATTTAGGAATGCTGATTTGACATCCATTTGTTACACTTTACCCTTTGCGGGCAACATACGCTAGGAATAGCCTTATTACATCTAACCTTGCAACTAGGGCAAAGGTTTGATCAAAGTCAATACCTTCTTCTTATCTATACCCTTTGTCCATTAGTCTGGCTTTATTCTTGATGATGGTGTCATTCTCATCAAGCTTATTACTGTAGATTCATTTGGAGCCAATGATATTGTGTCCTTGAGGTTTTGGCACTAATTTCCACATCTTGAACCTCTTGAGCTGAAGTAGTTCTTCATGCATTGCTTGAATCCAGAAGGTATCTTCATTTGCATCTTCAAATTTCTTGGGCTCCATTTGTGATAGAAAGCTCAAGAATGGGGCTTCATTGTGAGCCCTTCTTCTGGTGACCACTCCTTGATTCGCATCTCTAATTATTTGCTTCCTTGGATGATCCCTTAGGTGTTTGTGTGTTGCAGGCAACCTGTCAGCTATCTGAAGCTCTTCTTCTTGAGCATCATCATCTTCAGCAGCTTGCTGATCATCAACTTCAGGGATTGCTACCCTTGAATTGACCTTGCTTGTGCTGGGTATGTCTTGGAGAGACATGCCATATACTTGCTGTTCATTACCTATAAAAATAGGAGAGCTGGACCAGCCCTTATACAGCAGGCTGGTCTCATCAAAAATCACATGCATGGACTCTTCTACAACATGAGTTTTCTTGTTGAATACTCTATAGGCTTTGCTATGTGAGATATATCCAACAAGAACACCTACATTGCATTTTCAGCAAACTTAGTTAATTGATATTTTCCATTGTTTAGAATGTAGCATTTGCAACCAAAGATTCTTAAGTATGAAATAGTTGGTTGTTTGCCTTTCAGAGTGTCATAGGGGGTTATTCCTAGGGCCTTATTGATAGATGCTCTATTGAGAACATAATATGTTGTATTAACTGCCTCAGCCTAGAAATATTCTGGGAGTGAGGAGTCACTAAGCAGTGTTCTCCCATCCTCTATCAAGGTCCTATTTCTCCTCTCAGCCACACTATTTTGCCGTGGAGTCCTTGGGGAGGAGAATTAATGGGTGATACCAAATTCTTGACAAAACCTTGTCATTACCCTAGATTGAAATTCTGTACCATGGTCAGTTCTAGTCTTGAACATAGTACATTGAAGTTCATTATGGATTGCCTTAACATGGTTTATAAAGACATCTAAAGTATCATATTTCTTCTTAAGGAATAATACCCATGTATACTTTGCATTATCATCAACAATCACCAAGGTGTACAACATCCCACCTAGGCTCTAAATTGGCAAAGGACCAAACAAGTCCATGTGCAATAGATAAAAACTTCTTTCAGTGTCTTTGGAGCCAATGCATTTAAAGGTGGCCCTTGTTTGCTTGCTCATTTGGCATGCATGACATGGTCCACTTTTAACACATTTCAAATTAGGACTATTTATAACTAGGTTTTTTTGAAAACAGCCTATACATTATCTTGTAGTTAATGTGAGTAAGTCTCTTGTGCCATTGAACACAAAGAGACTCAGTTTCATTAGCCACAAGACACACATGGGAAGAGGAAGAATTGCAAATAAAATCTAAGCAATACACATTCCCACTCCTAGTGCCTGAGAGAATGATCTCTAAATCATGTGACTTTTTGATCAAGCACTTATCATTGTGGAATTCAATGACATAGCCTAAGTCACACAGTTGACTTATTCTTACAAGATTGTGTTACAAACCTTCAACATAAGCCACTTTTGTGATGGAGACTATGCATTGGAAATCATACCATAACCTCTGGTGATGCCTTTTTCTGATCCACCAAAGATGACCTTAAGTCCATTCTTCACAACTTTGTATTCCTGTAGAAGACTTTTGGTTCCTGTCATGTGCCTTGAGCACCCACTGTCTAAGTACCATATTTGCCCAAGGATGGTACTTGAACTAACCTGCAAGAAGGAATTTAATTACCCTTAGGAGCACAATTAATTTTGGGTCCTAGGTTTTTGTTAGCATGAAAAGATGACATCACACCTGCTGCACCCTTTGCAGAAAGGCTCTTCTCTGCACTTGCACATTGGGATTGTGCCAGCAATCTATGGCAAAGTGTCCCACCTTACCACAACACCAACATTCATGAATATTGTATCTCCTCTTCTGAACATTTCTTGAGGTGAAATGAGCATTAATATGCTTATGTTCAGGAGGGGAAACAACAACATTCTTCTTGTTCCTTTCAGCAATGATCTGGCTAAAGGTTAACCTGTAGACAATCTTAACATCCTTTGCCTTAATGATATCAGCTTGCCTTGGCTAGGAAGCTAGGCAAGATTTGGTGGCATCAGACACTGAGCTGTCAGACCTATCTACAGGTTTGACAGCAGCCAAGTGCTTGGCTGGAGTGAACTTGGAAGAGCTTGCTTCCTTTCTCTTGAATGATGGAGCTGATGTACCAAAAACAAATGGTCCAGTATGGGCCATTTGAATTTCTTCATTGGGGGCCTTCATAGCACTCATCCCCATGCCCTTTCTTCTACTATGGGAAGCAGTGCTTTCTTTCCAATAGGAGCTCCCATTCTTCCAGTGACCATACATGCTCTGATGGTCATACCTGTTAGAGGGAAGTAACACCTTTTCAAAGGTGGTATGAGTCTTAGACTTAGCCTTGCTCTTTTCTCCACTCCCTTCACCCACCTCCATTTTATTGAACCCTAGTCCTCTTCTCTTAGTTTGAGAAGAAAATGTATCAATAATTGGAAGCACTGATTTGGGCTTGGAGAATTGAGCCACTGGTCTCTTTTATTTGACAAGCTTCTCCTCAAGGTCCTTGATGACCTTTTTCTTTTGGGAAATGGTGCTCAATTGGACAACTGTTATCCCCTTGAGTTGGCTTATTTCTCTACTCATCTGAGCCACCAGGGTAGATGACTCATTGCAATCTTTCTTAGCCAACTTAAGGGAAGCAATTTCTTAAGCCTGCCTCTTGGCCAGCTTCTTGCTCATTTTTTGAGCATCCTATATGGCATCATACTTCTCAATCAATTAATTGACAACCACTTAGATTCTGAATTATTTTCATCAATTGATGAGCATGCTTCAGAGTCTGCTATTGACTCACACTCAGAAGGGGGAAGAATAGGTACCTTGTCAGGAATGTCCTGACTATCTTCATCATCATCTGTTATGGCCATTAAGCCATGATGTTCTCTCGCATATTCATCCTCCTCTATATCACTGTCTGAATGTGATAGAGGGGCCCTGATGCCCACCTTTGCAGCAGGAAAGTCCTCATCTTCCTCAACTGCAAACAACCCCAAATAGGCTTCTTCTTCATCTGAGTCTGAGGATGAAGAATCAGATTCACTCCAGCTTTTGTCCTTCTTGGCTAGGAAGGACTTTTTCTCCCTTTCTTCCCTTTTGGTGATAAGATTTCTTATCACCCTTCTCCTTCCTCTTGACTGGACAATCAGCAATGTCATGTACAGGCAAACTGTAGTAATAGTAAATTACATTACATGAAACATGTTTAACATATTTAGAGTCATACCTGTCCCCCTTGGCGCGTTGCTTGTCATATCTGTTGAGATCCTTCCTGGAATGTAAGGAGGAGGAAGGCTTCTTATTCCACTACTTCCTCCTCCTCATCTTCTTGAAGTGGCATAAGAAGGCAGCAAACTCCTCATCAGAAGAGCTGCTATCAGATGAGCTGGACTCAGAATTTTCTGAGCCAACAACCCTTCTTGGAGGTATATGAATCCTTGTCTTGCTCTTCTTGGATCCCTCAGCCTTGAGGGCTTCCTTATTAAGGAGGGATTTCCTATCATCCCTCACCTCTCTTGTCCCATCCATGTACACTATCAGTGTATCCCACATTTCCTTGGCAGTCTCACAGTGTACCAAGTTCTGGAATGTTGAATCATCAATAGCATTGACTATAATGTTTTGAGCTCTTTTGTCCATTGTTGCTGATGCTATCTCATCCCTTGTTATTTCAGTGTATGACTTGCCAACCTGCCTAGTAAGATCAATGGTGGAGGGCTTTGTGAGAAGAAAGGGGACCTCCTGAATAGTCATATAAATCTTAGGGTCTGAGGCCTCCATGAACAACCTAACTCTTTGCTTCCAAATGCCAAAGGTTTCCTTTTTGCATAAAGGAATCTTCATAGACCCCATATCCTTCTGAACTCCATTGGTAGCCATTGGATTTAGATCTAACAATACCTATGTAGGACCTGGTTAGACTGTTAAGTCCTTTTTGACCAACCTAGCTCTGATACCACTTGATAGTATATAGGTATGTAGTCTAATTCACCTAGAGGGGGGGGGGGGTGAATAGGTCTCTTTGATTTTTACTTAATTACTTTTGCTAGTACATAAAATAACAAGCACACACAGAAAACACACAAGTGTTTATATTGGTTCCCCAAGACAGTGTGTCTATGGGTAGTCCACTTTCCCTCTACACCTTTCTGACAATGTGTTAGACAAGGCCAACTCCTCCAATTTCAGCTCATAGAGCTTACAACTCAGATCCCTCAGGATCTCTCAGGCTTGCTCCAAGCTCTACCTCAGGCCAACCAGCCCTACCACTCAGAGTGCTTCCACTCCTATAGCTGAGAGATCCCCTTGACCTCCTACCTCAGGCCTATCAAGAAGCCCTACTTCTCAGGCAAATTTCCCTACAACTGAGGCTAAATAACCCTACAACCTCAGGCCTAACAGCCCTACAACTCAGGTTCAGCAACCCTACACACTTAGGCAATGTGCCTTACAAGCTCAGAACAATGCAGTTCCTACAGAGAATAAATTTAAGCTTACAACATTAAACATCACTAGAATGATGTCTTATGTTGTTCCTGCATAGCTAGTGCTTCCTTGAAACTTGGCTGAATGTAAACTTCAGTCCTTTCTTCTATCTGATCCTTCTCTTCAGTTGAGGAGAATGGATCACCTTGCACTTCTGAGTAGAAGAGCTATCTTCTCTCCTTATGTCTTCTTGCTGGTTCAGTAAGTGATGCGATTTCGGCAAGTGCACCGGTTGCTGTCAAGTAATAATGGGAGTAGCTTCCCCGAATGTCGATCTCTTGAGGAATACAGGTTGTGATGAAGTGAGTCGTGTCGTGAAATGATTGTTACGACGAGCAAAGTAAGTAAAACAAAGGGTCTTTGGTTGGGTGGTCTAAACTAACAAACAAGAAAATAAAGATGCGGGTCGAAGTCACCGCTTCGCTTGGTGAGATGAGTGCATCGGGCGCTATGCCGGGCTTCGTTAGGCGAGTGGACGGAAAGCAAGTGTGGCATGTGAGGGTCGCAATCACCTCTTCGCTAATCACCGTTAGCCTTTGCTAACGTGAGTCTCAAGTGAGTGAATGGAGTGGATGCGGGTGATTGGTGATGAAGCGCAACACAACACAATACCCAAGGTTAAAAAAAGCAAGAAGTACTTTCATTCATAGACAAATGAGAGTAATCAAGTTCATTACAAACTAATACATCCACAAAAGGCAGAAGGGGAGAATAAACCAATAGAGAAGACTAGCCGTCGATCTCGGCCGTAATAGTGGGTTGTCAAACCACTTCCGGGCTCGGTCGATGTATACTTCCGAGACCAAGAGACTATCATTATCTCTGATCTTGCTCCGTCGTCTTCGTTCGTCAGGTCTTCTTCTTCTTCTTCTCCCAAACAGAGGATGCACAACTCGGCAATGGTGTTGTTGATGACCAGGAATGCCTCCAAACTCTTAGAATCCGCTTGGGTTTCACCAGAGAGTGGTTCCCGGATGAAGGAGATGAGTGGAGATGGAGGTAGAGCAAAAATGGCGCTGGGCGGAGCTTAAAATCCTGACTGGAAGTCTGTCCTTCCTTCTCTTCCTTTAAGCCACAGATTTCCTGGCTTATAAACAAAAACTGCAGAAAATAAGTCACGCACGGTCGAATGCACGACCGTGCATAGAGAAGGAGCAGTGGCTTGAGGAAGAAGCAGCAGCGCCCGTGCATTTTACTCACGCACGGTTGAATCCGCCCGTGCGTAAAAACGCATGAACAATTCCAGATGGCCAAAAAACTAGGTTTAGCAAGCAGTCGTGCATTTTCTTCGCGCACGGGAAACTGCCTGTGCGTAAAAATGCATGATCAATGACAAAACATCCTTTTCTACCCCAGATGAGGGCGCACGACCGCAGCCGTCCGTGCGTCAAGAAAATGCACGACTGTGCGATCTATGCAGACATGAAAAATGGGTAAACTAGGATGATCCATCCTCCCGCATAAACAATAACACAGCTGGAAATACCCTTCCAGCTCAATGTACAAACAAAATAAATGATTAGGGAGCACCATGTGCTTACCGCCAACAATGAGAAGAACAAAAGCAAACCAAAACGGGCCTATATAGTGCACATTGGGTGGAAGTAATTATAAGAGAAATAAAAGCAATAATAGCTCGAATAGGTTTTGCACAAGAGTGAAAACTAGCCAGTTGAGTCCATAAAAGTGTATATAAATGGGACTCATCACACCCCCAGAATTACCTGTTTGCGTGTCCTGAGCAAACAAATCTGGTGGGAAATGAAAATGGTAGTTAGCGTAGAGAATTGCAAAGAAAGAGTAAGATGCGAAGTATCATACTCATGCAAATAGAAATTCAGTAAAAGAAAATTCTAACTATATTAACTAATTTACAATATTATAAATGCGTAAGTAGAAATTTAAGTTTACTCAGAAGGTAAATCGTGGTGAATTTTACAGTTGTGCACCAGTGTGAAAGTAAACAAGCCACTAAGGAGGGGCTTGCCATAGACCAGAATTCAGGGGTAACTCCGCTAAAATCCATCAATGTCGTGAGCCATAAGCTTGCCCGGTCATACTCTCTCCACGGTGCTAGCAAACTCATAAGGCAAATCAGTAGGGCTTTCGGATTTTTACGAGGCTTAGGTTACAGAATGATATATAAAGATAAACTTGAAGGCTACGCAACCCAAATGAGCAACAACAATATGCTTACCTGGAACAAGCCCACAATAGTGCTGGTGTGACACACCCCCAGACTTAGCTTAAAAACTGGGTGTGCATACAGCCTACTCCAACTAATTTTCTCAATTACGCATAGGGGGAATTCTTTTCATTTTCTATTCTTTCCTCAGTTTTTTTTCAATTTCTTCTGCTTTCTTTTTATTTGAATCCCGAATTGGTTCACCAATATATTCAGCATAACAGTTTCTCATCTTCACAAAATTTACACACATCACACCCAACGATAATTATACTCTTGGTTAGCTCTAATACTTGGTTGCGAAAGTGGGATAAGCTTCAGGCTTTGGTGATTGACGGAAAAGCTAAAACAAAGGATGGGTAGGCACAAATTGGCTTGCAAAGGTAAGCGTGTAGGTCATGGAAATCAAAGCTCAAACTAGCCAACTAGATGGCCTACGTCACGCTCAACTTATTGAGTCGCTCTCACCCATGCTTCAAGAGTCGCTTGAGGTAAGTTCTTATCCCACGAGAAAGATAAACCTTCCTTCCGACTCGAGCAACGCACAACTAGCGCTCTCTTACAGACAACACCGCGCTACTGCAAATTTCAGTCATATTCTCCAAATGAGTAAAATAAATCAAAAGCTACGCAAAAACACTAATTGTAAATTAAAAGCATAGAGATAATCTAATTTTACTCAAATTTCTATAGGAGCATACGGATGTGACTAAAGCACTACAAGAGTCAACATCGCACTCTGATTTGCAATTCCTAAGCTAACATCCTAATTCAAAATCCAAACTAAGATAAGCATGAACGAAAGCACAAAAACAAGTGAGTGCGCGCTTGTGCGGGTGAGTTGGTGTATGTTATAGTATAATATGAATGAAAATATACTTCTGGTATGCTAAAACGTGTTCACATGTAGTGAATACTCGGTACACTCTCCCCACCACAAGATTTTTTTTTTATAATGAAAATAAGAGAACGCTAGGGAAGAGGGTACCTATGCTCAGATATGAGCTTACCAGAAGATTGGTGTTAGTCCTTGGAGATCACCAGGTTTGCCGCCCAAAGAAAAATCACTGCTCCTATGAATAAATCACACCAGAGACAAAAATAGAAAGAAAACAGAAGCAAAAGCAGATTAGCAAAAAAATGAAATGGGAACCGAAGGGTCCTCTAATGGGTTGTCTCCCAAGAGCCCTTTTGTTTACTGTCCTTAAGGTAGACCAAATACCTGTATTAAGCAGTTTAAAGAGTTCAAGAAACTGAAAACAAGTTCACAAACAAAAATCAGCCAACGATCACAGTTCAAGAAAAATAAAGCTCAGTTATACGCACTATTGTAGTGCACTTCTCCAGTGGCTTGCAAACATGAGGTGAAAGCTTTAGGGCCAAAATTGGTGTTACCCAATTTTCCCCTAGCCTCGGCCTTCTCGCCAGGGAGAGAAGCAAAGCGTGCACCACATAAAAGCCTCTCCTATTTTAGCTTCTCTACCGTTGGAGAGCGCCAGCGTTCATAGTTTTCAAAATTTCTCACCTTTATGGGGAGTGGCTTCATTTCTGTCATTGCAGTGGCGACCAGATCAGGCCAAGAGACAGAGCGTTTGATAGAGTTATTACATAAGTTATTGCAAAAATAAGAATGGGACACTGTCCCGGGTTGAGTCCAGCTCAACAAGTTCAGAAGTGAAGTTCCTCCCCCTCTCGGAGTCGTTCTCTTTTCGGACTTCAACCTCTTCCTCTTCTCCAATCAACTGATCCTCTTTCTTTTCCTCACCAAATGGTTCTTCTTCTTTCCTGTATTCTGCATCACTGAACAAGTCATCAATAATAAAACTGGGAGAGCAATTAGATGTTTCAATCATAATCTCGGGGCAACTAGGAGGTGTCACTTTACTAGGTAAGATAACACAACCAGCAGAAAAATTCAGTGTAGCGCCACTCTCTTTCAAGAATGGTACTCCCAAGACAGGAATGGATCGATTTTCGTGGGGTCCCAACACTTGGAAGTCGGCTACCACTGCTTTCCCCTCGATTAAAACTTCGACATTTTTCACTTCTCCTTCTACCTGAATAACCGTCCCGTTAGCAAGCACGAGAGACTTCTGATCATCCGTATCCATTTTAAGTTACATTTAGCAACGTGTTGCAATGCAAGAATGTTGCGGGATGATCCAGAGTCACATAAGGCAGTCATCTCAACGTTATTGATGGAGCAGGTTACTACCAACTCATTCGGGCTGCTCACTACCGCTTCAGCAAGACTCTTCCCCTGATATATAGGATTTTTTTCATTATTGCTGGGGAGAGTCCCTTGTGAACGCTCGGTAAGCACTTGAGCCAATTGGCCCAATTGCGTTTCCAAGTTCCGCATGGAAGCAGCTTGGTTTGCCATGTTTGATTGGGCAGCCTCCATAAACCGTTTCATCAATTCTTCTAAATTGCTTTTCTTGGGGGCCGGGGCACCTTGATTGTAACCCGGTAGAGGTGGCCTCGGATGACTTCCGGATACATAAGCATCATTTTGATGATGCCCGGTTGCCATCGTTGGCCAGCCGCATTTTGGTTCCATTGGAAATTGGGATGATTTTTCACTCCCGGATTATAAGTATTTCCATAGGGTGCCCCCTAGTTTGATTCCCTACATAATTAACAGACTCATTTAAGTTAAGCTGGGCGAATTCACCTGACTGCCCACCTCCTGGGCATTCGTAAGCATGGTGACCACCACCTCCGCATCCTTCGCAAGCGATAGTTGTAGGGGGCGCAACAGCAGAAGGTATTGAGTCCACCGCGAAAAGACCCCAAGCGCCCCTGGGCGCATTCCTCCCAGCTGTCCAGAAAGTGCTGTGGGAATTAGTGTCTTGCAATATTCTCAAGGCTTCCTCCGGGGTGTGGTTCATTAAGGTGCCACCAGCAGTGACATCAACCATTGCTCGATAGTTGGGCTCATTCACGAAGTAGAAGTTCTCCACTAGCTCCCACGGTTGGTGCCCATGGCTTGGGCACTTGCGAAGAATTTCATTGAAGCACTCCCAAGCCTCAGGGAGAGTCTCCTGATCCGCCTGACGGAAAGTAGCTATATCCCACCGAAGGCTCACTATCTTTTCCATCGGATGGAACTTGGCGAGAAACTTAGACGTGAGGGCATCCCATATTGCGGCTGTACCTGGAGGGATTGTGTGGTGCCAGGCCTTGGCTTTATCACGCAGAGAGAATGGAAACAGTCTCAGTTTGATTATTTCATTTGGGATTCCCGCGTGGCGGAACGTTCCGCAAATTTCAGCAAACTCCGCCAAGTGAAGATGTGGGTCTTTACTAGGCATCCCCGAGAACTGAGTGTTGTTGTGGATAATATTAAGAATGACCGGCTTGATTTTGAACTGGTTGCTCATGATATCTGGCCAGAATCCTGGATACACACTGGCTGTTGGGGTGGTGTAATTCCTCATTTTTCGTGACCTTGGTCGAGCTGCCTCCTGCTCTTCCACCATAATATTCTGCCCCTCATCGGGCAATCTCTGTCCTCCTCCGTGGTTCAAATTATCTCCCATTTGCGCTCGTATGGCTACAACACGCCTCGGTACGTTCGATTTCTGGATCAAAGGGTGTTAGATCCCTTTAGGCTTGCCCCTGCATACAAAAACAAAAGACAAAAAGGAACAAAAATCCAAAACACCCGCTCCTATAACGTTCACGCCTGCACTCCCCAGCAACAACGCCAAAAACTTGATGTGATTTCGGCAAGTGCACCAGTCGATGTCAAGTAATAATGGGAATAGCATCCCCGAATGTCGATCTCTTGAGGAATGCAAGTTGTGATGAAGTGAGTCGTGTCATGAAATGATTGTTACGACGAGCGAAATAAGTAAAACAAAGGGGATGTGGTTGGGTGGTCTAAACTAACAAACAAGAAAATAAAGATGCGGGTCGAAGTCACCGCTTTGCTTGGCGAGATGAGTGCGTCGACCGCTATGCCGGGCTTCCTTAGGCGAGTGGATAGAAAGAAAGTGTGGAATGTGAGGGTCACAATCACCTCTTCGCTAATCACCGTTAGCCTTTGCTAACGTGAGTCTCAAGTGAGTGAATGGAGTGGATGCAGGCGAGTGGTGATGAAGCGCAACACAACACAATATCCAAGGTTAAGAAAAGCAAGAAGTACTTTCATTCATAGACAAATGAGAGTAATAAAGTTCATTACAAACTACTACATCCACAAAAGGCAGAAGGGGAGAATAAACCAATAGAGAAGACTAGTTATCGATCTCGGCCGGAATAGTGGTTTGTCAAGCCACTTCCGGGCTCAGTCGATGTATGCTTCCGGGACCAAGAGACTGTCACTATCTCTGATCTTGCTCCGTCATCTTCGTTCGTCAGGTCTTCTTTTTCTTCTTCCAAGCTAAGGATGCACAATTCGACAATGGTGTTGTTGACGGCCAGGAATGTTTCCAAACTCTTGGAATCCGCTAGTGTTTCACCAGAGAGTGGTTCCCAGATGAAGGAGATGAGTGGAGATGGAGGTCGAGCAAAAATGGCGCTGGGCGGAGCTGTAAATCCCGACCTGGAAGTCCGTCCTTACTTCTCTTCCTTCAAGTCGCAAATTTCCTGGCTTATAAGCAAAAACTGCAGAAATTAAGTCACGGACGGTCAAATGCACGACCGTGTGTAGACCGTGCAATATTAACGAAGGAGCAGTGGCTTGCAGAAGAAGCAGCAGTTCCCGTGCATTTTACTCAAGCACGGTTGAAGCCGTCTGTGCGTAAAAACGCACGACAAATTCCAGATGGCTGAAAAACTAGGTTTAGCTAGCGATCTTGCGTTTTCTTTGCGCACGGGCAACTACCCATACTTCAAAATGCACGATCAATGACAAAACATCATTTTCTACCACAGATGAGGGCGCACGACCGCAGCCGTCCGTGCGTCAAGAAAATGCACGACCGTGCGCTCTATGCAGACATGAAAAATGGGTAAACTAGGATGATCCATCCTCCTGCATAAACAACAACACAGCTGGGAATACCCTTCCAGCTCAATATAAATACAAAATCAAAGATTAGGGAGCACCATGTGCTTACCCCCAATAATGAGAAGCACAAAAGCAAACCAAAATGGGCCTACATAGTGCACATTGGGTGGAAGTGTTTATAAGAGAAATATAAGCAATAATAGCTCGAATAGGACGTGCATAAGAGTAAAAACTAGCCCGGATGAGTCCATAAAAGTGTATATAAATGGGACTCATCAGTAAGCTGGAGGAGGATGTTGGATCTTACGGCGCCCTTAGAGGGGGGGGGGGGGGGGTGAATAAGGGAATAAAATTATTTTTATAATTTTCAAGATAATTACTAAGTTGTTTTTGATTAATATGAAATAAGATGACAATTTAGTAATAACAATTTTGCAATAAAGAAATTTTACGCCAATTGAGAGAAATCAAATAAACACAAATATAATCATGATTGCATTATATAAAAAAGGTGTTTACAAAATTTGATTTCAATATTGCTAGAAATCGGAGGCGTACAAAAGTGATTTTCTTTTTCTTTTCTATACCGACTTGTATCCCCACAAACCGGTTGGCTTTAGCCTATCCTTCCCTGAATAAAGCCTCAAGCCACTGTAGCCAATCCAAACTCGGATATGGCCTCGAGCACCCCCTATATCTAATCCCCAAGACCTAGTCGCCAACTCACGCGACGAATTCTCCCTAAGCCGCGCAAGGACCTAGTCGCCAAAAACAAGTCGATTTCACTACAAGATACAAATAAAGAAGTGAAGTAAATAACAAGCAAACTCCCTCTTGAGATTTCTGGAGATGAGGATGAAGGATCGCTGAAGCACAACCGAGGTCGAAGCATCGTTCTTCGGATGCAGTGTGATGGCTTCCTTCTCCAGAATTTCTTCTTTGGCTTTGAGTGGGAGATGATGTTTCGGCAGAGTAGCAGCACGAGAGTTTGGGCACAAGTAATGTCTCTAGGATGGATTCTCAAAATGATCGAAGTTGGCTCATTTTATAGAACTTGGAGCTAGCGCCTGCAGTAGCGTTCGTGTGGAGCGGTTGCGAAACCGTCGGCGGCGTGGCTCTGTGCACGAACTTGAGATTGCGCCAGGAGGTAGTGCTAGCGCTGGCGGTAGCGAAAACTGTTGGTGGCGTGGCAGAACGAACTTTCGTCGGTCGGAGCTTCAAGTTCGTCGAACGGACATTTCGTCGAAAGGAGCCAAATTCGTCGAACGAAATTTCGTCGAACGTAGCTTCAATTTCATCGGACGGCTAGCGCCTGGCGGTAGCGTTAGCGCCGGCGGTAGCGCTGCTCCTTTCAAAAGTTTGATTCCATGCTGCCTTCTACCTGTGTAGTATTGCACCTATAGTTCCTGCACACTATAAACACACTACAAGCAATATTAAATACAATATGGGATTTGTTATTCTCAAACAAAGGGATGTGACACACATGTCCAACAATCTCCCCCATTTGATAATAACAAATCCACTTAGCAAGAAATCAACAATAGTGTTTATAGTAAATGATAAGCAAGATGATAGTGCAACTATAGTATATGATAAGCATGATAATGTGCATACTCCCCCTATCTTAATGCTCCCCCTACATAAATGCAATTTATGTTTTACTCACCCTAAATGATAGATTACATGAATTATTCTCCCCTTAATCTTCTAATTTCTATATAGATTTCTTCAATTAATCTCCCCCTTTTGGTATTATCAAAAGAAGGTGGGGTGAGGGTAGTAAGGAGGCATTTCTTATAAATGATAAAGCATGATCGAGCTTTTGTAACAATGATAAAGATTTTAAGCATAGTATATATAAGAGATTTCAATTAAAAAGATAAGAGTTGTAAGCAAGCGGAAGATTATAGAAAACATCTTTTTGTAAGCATGAAGATCATAAGTAAGAATGTGAGTTTTAGTTCAAAATTGAAAGATGTTTTAACCTTTTTGAAATCTCAAAGTTTTTCATAAAAATACCAAGCATGAAATGAACATATCAAAGAGATATTATACTACAATGTTACTTAATTTAAAGTTCAAGAGATACCAAAACATTGTAGAGATCATGCTAGGTTATCTAATGCATTTTTATATAAAGAGTAGTATAGATAAAGCATTAGAATCCAATACTCATGAAAAGAAGTGTTATGAAAGATAATGATGTGCACATAAGTGTATTTTGGGCAATGTTAACAATTGATTTAAATCACCAAAATACAAAACATATGTAAAGTAAAATGCACAATAAAACACAAGTAAATTACTTTTGCACACTTATAATGCACATAGTTTTTAACAAAGTGGTGTAATAACGAAGGTTTAAACAAGACACTTTACTATTCTTTCCAAGGTGCTCAACCTCACAATGCTTATGAAGACTTATTAGGAGGTTCAAGTAGTGCTTGGTGGAGTTATATTTGTCTACATATATAATTTTTTGTTCACATTTGTGAGACAACATTCTCCGAATACACTTGTTTGGCAAACCCAATTTTAACTTAACCACTTTTCTAAATTTCATAAGTGCAATTCAAATGTAGTGTAAGCAATAAACTTATGCAAGTTTTAATTCATTGTACAAATACAATACATAAGCAAGCATTTTTAGATTTAGACACACATGTTGATTACCAAAATAAGTGAGTGAAATGTTTCATTATCAATCATAAAACATTTATTCACACTTAGAGGCATGCTAAGCTTGGTTCTACACATTTTTCAATACAATTGATGCAGTTTAAATAGATATATCAAAGCATGATAAGCAAAAATAATGTTCATAGTAATTTGAAGGAAAAAAGTTTTAACATTGTAAATAATTCAAAATAATAGAATTCATACATGCTTGATATTGGCAATAAAGATCATACAGTTTTTTTGTTTTATCATTTTTAAATCAAATAAAAACAGAAAATCACAAAAACATATTTTTGTAATTTTTGAATTTTGAATTGTTGTAGTTGATTTTTCATAATATGAATAAAATACAAATAACACAAAAAAAATATATATTTTTGTAATTTTGAATTTTGAATTTTTGTAGTTGATTTTTCATAGTATGAATAAAACAAAAATAAAAAATGTCAGCAATACAAAAACAAAGTAGTACATATAGACTGAAATATTTTTAGTGATTTTTAGAAATTTTGAAAATAAGAAAATTCCAACACCCACGCTAGCGCCGATGCTAGTGATAGCGCGACAAACAGTACACGATTTTTTAGGAATTTTAAATTTTTGATTTTTGATATTGATTAGGGGTCTTAAGTGTAGTCTTATGCAAAAATTGTATAATATTCAGAGATGTTTTGATTGCTCAAATTGCATAAAACATTAGCATTTTAAATGTTATTCATCCTAAGATGTCTAAGACTCCTAATTCCAATCTTAACATTTGAAACCTTGCATCGGGAAGAGGTTTAGTAAATATATCAGCAAGTTGAGAGTCCGTGCCAATGAAACTAATCCTTACATTTTCCTTTTTAATGTGATCCCTTATGAAATGATGACGCACATCTATATGTTTGGATCTAGAGTGGTGTACCGGATTATTTGTGAGATCAATGGCACTTTTGTTGTCACATTTTAATTCAATAAGTTTTAGATGAAAACCAAAGTCCTCTAAAGTTTGGCTCATCCATAGTGCTTGTGCACAACAACTCCCTAATGCAATGTATTCGGCCTCCGTGGTGGAGAGTGCAACCAAATTTTGTTTCCTACTAGACCATGCAACTAATGAAGGTCCTAGAAAATGACAAGTACCACTAGTGCTTTTTCTATCAAGTGAACAACCGGCATAATCCGAATCGGAATAGCCATGCAATGTAAATGAATCATTATGTGGGTACCATAACCCTAATCTAGATGACCCAATGAGATATCTAAAAATTCTTTTTACCACTTTTAAATGAGATTCTTTTGGATTGGCTTGAAATCGAGCACATAAGCATACGGTAAACATAATATCGGGTCTAGTTGCACTAAGATAAAGTAGGGATCCTATCATACCTCTATATAAGGTTTGATCAATTGAAATTCCCGATTCATCTTTTCCTAATTTAAGTGACGCACTCATTGGTGTAGAAGCATGTTTAAGGTTTTCAAATCCAAAATGTTTAAGCATATCATGGACATATTTTGTTTGACAAACAAAGATACCATCAATTCTTTGAGATATTTGAAAACCAAGGAAAGAAGAAAGTTCTCCTACTAGACTCATTTCAAATTCATTTTTCATCACTAAAATAACTTCATTACACATCTCTTCATTAGTAGATCCAAATATTATATCATCCACATATATTTGTAAAATAATTATATTGTCATTGTTGTGCTTAATGAAGAGAGTATTATTCGCACTTCCCATAATATAACCGTCCTTTAATAAAAATGATGTAAGTCTTTCATACCATGCACGGGGCGCTTGTTTTAAACCATAAAGCGCTTTTTCTAGTTTATAAACATGATTTGGAAAATTTTCATTAATAAAACCGGGGGGTTGTTCAACATAAACTTCTTTTACAAACCCGTTTAGAAACGCACTTTTCACATCCATTTGAAATAGTTTTATTCTTGTAAAGCTTGCAAATGCTAGAAAAATTCTTATATACTCCAATCTAGCAACGGGTGCAAAAGATTCATCAAAATCTATCCCCTCAATTTGTGAATATCCTTGTGCTACTAAGTGTGCTTTATTTTTAGATATTCTAGACTCACCATCTAATTTATTTTTGAAAATCCATTTTACGCCTACAACCGGGTGATTAGATGGTCTTTCTACTAATTTCCAAACATTATGTCGCTCAAATTGTTCTAACTCTTCATTCATAGCCAAAAACCAAAATTCATCGTTTAAAGCAGTAGAAACATTTTTTGGTTCTATTTCGGAAACAAAGCAAACATTTGAATAAGATTCATGAAGAGAAGAGCGAGTTCTTACCCCGATGGATGGTTCACCAATTACAAGTTCCCGTGGATGATCCTTTGTGAATTTTAAGACGCTTGGAGGTACATATTCATCTTTCTTGGCCTCCTCTTCTTCTTCTTTGGAAGGTTCTTCATCACCATGCTCCAAAGGAGGTAATAGATCATCCTCTTTACCTGTAGAAAGTCTTTCTATACAAGGAACAAGCTCATCAAATTTCACATTAATTGACTCTTCAACTTTTCTAGTTCTTTTATTCAAAACTCTATAAGCTTTACAAGTTGAAGAGTATCCAAGAAATGTTCCTTCATCACATTTTTCATCAAACTTTCCCAAGCTATCTTTTGTATTTAAAATGAAGCATTTACAACCAAAAACTTTGAAGTAAGATACATTAGGCTTCTTTTGAAAATAAAGTTCATATGGTGTGAGATTTAAAGACGGGCGAAGCATGATTCTATTTATAACATAACATGATGTGTTTACGGCTTTAGCCCAAAAGGACTTAGGTAATTTATATTCACATAACATAGTGCGTGCTAGCTCTTGAAGTGTCCTATTCTTTCTTTCTACAACACCATTTTGTTGTGGTGTGCGTGGTGCGGAGAACTCATGTTTTATGCCTAACATATCACAATAAGAAGTAAATTTTTCATTTTCAAATTCTGCTCCATGATCCGAGCGAATGCATTTAATTTTTAAATCACTTTCATTTTGAATACGAGTACATAATTTTGAAAATTCACAAAACGCTTCGGATTTGGATGATAGAAATATTGTCCAACAATATCTAGAAAAATCATCTATTAAAATATATGTATATAATCTACCACCAAGACTTGCGATGCTAACGGGACCAAAAAGATCCATATGAATTAATTGCAAAGGTCTTGTAGTAGAAATAATATTTTTACTTTTGAAAAAGGATCTAGTAATTTTACCTTTTTGGCATGGTGAACAGAGTGAAGGTAAATTTTAATTTAATCTGGGCAATCCTCTAATTAAATCTCTTTTGGCAAGTTTTACAATAAGCTTTGTGCTAGCATGTCCTAGCCTTCTATGCCAAAGTTCAAGTTCATCATTTTTGGTAATAAAACATTTTAAAGATGATTTTGAAAAATCATGAAATGAAACTATATAAACATTGTGTATTCTTGGTGCAGTTAGTAAAATATTGTTTGTAATAGGATTAGATATTTTGCATAAATTGGTAGAAGATTAAAATAAAACATCTAATCCTTTATCACATAATTGGCTAATTGAGATAAGATTGTGTTTTAGCCCTTTTACGTAAAGAACATTTGATATAGTGAAGGATTCGTTACCAACTGTACCAATTCCCATGATCCTTCCTTTTCCGTTGTCACCAAATGTTACGATCCCTCCCTTCTTACTTTCTAGGCTAAAGAACTTTGCTTTATTGCCCGTCATGTGCTTGGAGCATCCTGAATCCAAGTACCACACGTCTTCATTGTCCTTAGCCTGCCTGCACATCTTGAAAGAAGATGAGAGTAAAGATCCGGATACCCAAGTGGAACCACCCATAGAATAAGTGGAAGCCTTAGGTACCCAGATTTGCTTTAAAGTATTTCGTTTTATTTTCCTGCAAGAACTAGATGTGTGACCTAAACTATAACAGTTTGCACACGAAATAAAGGGGGTTGAGACCCTTTTCTGGAATATTTTCTTGCTGGAATAAATTTGATTTACAGAAGGAAAGCATTTTGAAAAAGAAATTTCAGGTTTTGTGTATGAGGTGCTAGCGCCGGCGTTAGTGGCTAGTGCCGGGCGGTAGCCCTCACCTCGATATCCGAGCCCAAACTTTCCAGAATCATGGCACTGGTTCCCTAAAATCATGTCCAGTGATTTTTGGCCTATTCCAATTTTTTTAATGGCCATGGTGAGATCATGTACTTATGCTTTAAGTGAAAAGTTTTCTTTCTCAAGCATGACACACCTATTATCAAAACCCTTTTATTATTTTTGATTTGCAAAAGAGAGGCTTCTAATTTCCTTTATAATTCCCCCTTTTCTTTTGTAAGAGTTTTGGCATGAGAGAGGGCTTTAGAAAATGACTCTTCTATATCTTTTGCCAATTTAGTTGAGTGATCACATTCTTGTCAAGAAACCTTTCTCTTTTCTAAAACAATTAACTTTTTGGAAAGCTTTTGATTTTCTTTAATAACAGATTCATTTTCTCGATTTAATAAAATACTATCTTTCATATTTTTATCAAAAGCTTTACAAGTTTCAAGAAATTCATTAAACAATTCATCATAAGTGGGAGGAGTTACCTCAGTGTCACTAGGAACACTGGTGTCTTCGCCATCGTTTCCAAGTCCCATGAGGCACATGTTTGCTTCCTCATCTTCGCTTGATGAAGATCCACTTGATTCTTCGGAGGAGGAGGAGGAAGAGTCATCCCATGTTCTAGCTTTTAGTACTTTCTTCTTCTCCTTCCCTTTGTGCCGTTTTTCTTTCTTCTCCTTCAAGAACTTTTGGCACTGGCTCCGAATGTGCCCCGTCTTCGTACAATGATAGCATTCCAGTGGAGGTCTCTCTTCTTCATTGTCGCTCTCTTTTTCTTTCTTTGAAGATGACCCTTTCCATCTTTCACCCTTTTGGAAATATTTTTGAAAGGTGTTTCTCCTTTCCGGATTGCGCATGAACTTTCGGAAGTTCTTCACCAAAAGACTTTCTTCATCTTCATCCTCATCCTCTTGGCACTCCTTCTTTGACTTTAATGCCAACGCCTTCTTCTTTGGCTCCTTGTTGTATTCATCATGTTGGATTTTGAGTTCTACCTCATGGGTTTTGAGATTCCCAATGAGGCTCTCAACTTGGAGCATCCTTAAGTTGTGCGACTCTGAAATAGCCGTCACCTTCGGGTTGAATTTTGGAGGAAGAGAACGAAGGATCTTACGGACCAAGTCGCCATTTGATAAAGTCTTTCCAAGAGCTTTTGAGGCATTGACGATCTTGGTGAAGCGCGTGTACATACCATCAACATCTTCGCTTTCATCCATTCAGAATTTTTCATATTCCGACTCTAATTGAAAAAGCTTGGAATCTTTAACCTACGATGTACCTTCATGAGTAACTTCCAAATGATTCCAAATTTCATAAGCAATAGTACATGCATAAATTCTATTAAATTCATTTCTATCCAACGCACAAAATAGAGCATTCATGGCTTTTGCGTTATTTTTACATTTGAGTTTATCCTGATCGTCCCATTTATCTTTGGGTTTTTATAACATAACTTCTCCAACTACAAATGTAGGAGGAGTGTATTCTTCTTCTACCATGTTCCAAACCTCAATATCTAGGGTCATTAGAAAACAACGCATCCTATTTTTCCAATAATTATAATCTGACCTAGTAAATAGTGGAGGTCTACTAATTCCCTGACCCTCGGAAAAAGCGAGATCATAATACGCCATTATTCCTGGTTTTTAAACCGTTTGGAATAACATAGCTTTGATACCACTTGTTGGATCTTACGGCGCCCTTAGAGGGGGGTGAATAAGGGAATAAAATTTTTTTTATAATTTTCAAGATAATTACTAAGTTGTTTTTGATTAATAGGAAATATGATGACAATTTAGTAATAACAATTTTGCAATAAAAAAATTTTACGCCAATTGAGAGAAATCAAATAAACACAAATATAATCATGATTGCATTATATAAAAAAGGTGTTTACAAAATTTGATTTCAATATCGCTAGAAATCGGAGGCGTACAAAAGTGAATTTCTTTTTCTTTTCTATACCGACTTTTATCCCCACAAACCGGTTGGCTTTAGCCTATCCTTCCCCGGATAAAGCCTCAAGCCGCTCTAGCCAATCCAAACTCGGATATGGCCTCGAGCACCCCCTAGATCTAATCCCCAAGAACTAGTCGCCAACTCACGCGGTGAATTCCCCCTAAGCCGCGCAAGGACCTAGTCGCCAAAAACAAGGCGATTTCACTACAAGATACAAATAAAGAAGTGAAGTAAATAACAAGCAAACTCCCTCTTGAGATTTCTGGAGATGATGATGAAGGATCGCTGAAGCACAAGCGAGGTCGAAGCGATCGTTCTTCGGATGCAGCGTGATGGCTTCCTTCTCCAGAATTTCTTCTTTGGCTTTGAGTGGGAGATGATGTTTCGACAGAGTAGAAGCACCAGAGTTTGGGCACAAGTAATGTCTCTAGAATGGATTCTCGATCAAAGTTGGCTCATTTTATAGAACTTGGAGCTAGCGCCTGCGGTAGTGTCTAGCGCCTGCGGTAGCGTTCGTGTGGAGCGGTTGCGAAACCGTCGGCGGCGTGGCTCTGTGCACGAACTTGAGATAGCGCCAGGCGGTAGCGCTAGCGCTGGCGGTAGAGAAAACTATCGGTGGCGTGGCAGAACGAACTTTCGTCGGTCGGAGCTTCAAGTTCGTCGAACGAACATTTTGTCGAACGGAGCCAAATTCGTCGAACGAAATTTCGTCGAACGCAGCTTCAATTTCGTTGGACGGCTAGCGCCTGGCGGTAGCGTTAGCGCCGGCGGTAGCGCTACTCCTTTCAAAAGTTTGATTCCATGCTGCCTTCTACCTGTGGAGTATTGCACCTATTGTTCCTGCACACTATAAACACACTACAAGAAATATCAAATACAAAATGGGATTTGTTATTCTCAAACAAAGGGATGTGACACACATGTCCAACAGAGGAGAGAGTTTGAAAGCTGTCAATGGAAGAATGATAAAAGCTTTCTTCTTTTCAGCACATTAACAGGTCCTTTTGGAAGTGCCCTAACATGTTCTTTTATACTTCATGTGTCTTCAACTGCTCTTAGAAATGCCCTTGACACATTGGATGAGGATAGAATGCTTTATCACTCCTTTATAGTTATTTGTGCTAAAAGCAAGTCGTGTCACTGTCTTCTTCCAAATTTGAATCTGTCTCAGCGGTTGGGATGAGACAGCCTTCTGTCTCAGCGGTTGAACTGCTTTTGTCTCAGTGGATCTGCTGAGACAGTTTCTCTTCTAAGCGGATTTTGTCTATCTGCAGCTCAGTAGAGGCAGATCACTTCTCAGCGGCTCCTGGTCCCATCTCAGCGGTTCCGCTGAGATAATTACTCATTCTCAGCAGTTTTGACAACAAACCTCTGAATTTATTCCAATGTTTGGAATATCTTAACCCTGCACATTACTGATGCAAAGTATGGTTTATCAATTACAAGCATTGTAAGTGATGCCTCTTCAAATTTAGTGGAACATTGATGGCAATATTCCCAACAGAAAGCAACATCCTTCTTCGTCAAGGACGTGAGGGGAAGTGCAATCCTTGAGAATCCTTACACGATCTTGCGATAATATCCCGCTAATCCCAAGAAGCTGCGAACATCGCAGGACGACTTTGGCTGTGGCCAATCTCCCACTGCTTGCACCTTGGCCGGGTCCTCCACCAACCCAGCCCCACTGATGATGTGTCCTAAGAATGCTACCTCATGTAGCCATAATTGACACTTTGAGAACTTTGCATACATCTTGTACTGCCACAACTTGACCAAGACTTGATCCAAAATGCTAGGTGTCCTCCTCCTTCGTCCTGGAACAGATCAAGATATCATCAATGAACACTATGATGAATCTATCCAGGTAGGGATCGAATACACGGTTCATCAAGCTCATGAACACGGAGGGAGCATTCGTGAGCCCGAAGGGAATCACCGTGAACTCATTTAATCCATAATAAGAACTGAAGGCCATCTTCGGAATGTCCTCCTCTTGAATCCGCAACTGATAGTACCTGGATCTCAAATCGAGCTTGGAGAACCAGAAGGCTCCATGCAGATGGTCAAATAACTCATTGATCAACGGTAATGGATATGTGTTCCGCACGGTCAGTCCGTTCAGCTCCTGATAATCGATGCAGAGCCGCATCGACCTATCCTTCTTCTTTACAAATAATACTGGTGCTCCCCATGACGATGAGCTCGGCCTGACAAATCCTGAATCCACAAGCTCTTGAAGCTGGGTCCTAAACTCTGCTAGCTCCTTCGGTGCCATCCTGTACATTTCCCGAGACACATACCTCGCTCCTGGCACCAACTAGATCCGGAAATCCATATCTCTAGACGGGGGTAATCCAGGTAATTTCTCAGGAAATACGTCGGAGAAATCCCTAACTACTGGAATATCTGCTATGGAGGCCTCCATCTCCGCCATCTCAAAATAGATCATATACACCTTGTCTCCCTGCTGGTGGGCTTTGACAGCCTGAATAGATGATAATAAAAGATGGGAGGTGGGTCTAATACCTTCGATCACTACTTAAGAGACTTCATTCCTCGGTATAATTTTCTTTGCCGGGCAGCCGATCATGCCCAAGATTAGATCAAAATCTATCATCTTCAAAAGCATCACAGGTGCTTCGAATAACTTTCCTCTAATCTCTACATTCATGTTGCACATGGCGCACGATACTATCTCAGAGCCGTTCGAAAGTTACACCTTTCCTATGGATTCCTTCGAAGTACTGCACTTGATCCAGATTGTCTACAAATTCCTCTGAGACAAATGAGTGTGAGGAACCCGTATCGAATAAGGTGTATACGGGTTTGCCGCAGACAAGTACTATACCTGGGTGATTTTTATTGTTTGGGTCATAAGTTAAAGTAAAACTAAGGTTTTGCAAGGTACTAAGTAATCATAAGGAAAACACTAAAGTACTGGTGATGACCTCCTCAGGGTTTCGGGGCTCTGCGAGATCCAATGCATACATATGCTCTGATCGTCGGCCTCTACCGTGAGGTCCTCGTCCTCGACCTCGGCCCTGCTGTGCTGGAGGGGCTGCTGGAGGAGGTGGACAAAATTGGTGAGGGCATTCAGCTCTGATGTGCCCTGACTGGTGACACCATAACATTTCACCGGCTGGTGACCCCGATCATCCTGCCTCCCTGGATCCCGAATCCGTAGTGGTGGAGGAGCGATCACTATAGGAGGTTGTTGCTCTTGTCTGAATTTAGGATGAGGATTCCCCCTCCCCACCTATGACTAATTACTCTACCCCGCTATGGGCCCTTACTGCTCTCCCCAAAGTTTGATCCATCGGCCGGTCTCTTCCCCCTGCTTTGCACCATCAGGTGGTCTGCCTCCAGCTTCTTGGCCATCTCGATGATCTGGGTAGACGTGCCATGTGATATGAAAAGTAAAGCCTTCCTCAATGGGTCCTTGAGACCGCAATATAACCTCTTGGCATACTTCCTGTCATCCAGATCATGTATCCCCGTGAATTTAGCCAGATGGGAGAACTCCCTATGGTACTCAATCACTGACTGGGTCCCCTGCCGGAGGTTCAAGAACCTCTCTTCCAACTCGTCTCTATCCGTTGTAGATACAAAATGCTCCAAGAAAACATCACTAACCTCATCCCATGAAATGTCAGAAAGTTCCCGGTTTGCATATGTAGAGTCCAACAATGACTTCCACTATAACTTGACATGTGCATCCAAAGCAGACGATACCAAGGAAACTTCCCTGCTGAATGGACAACTGATTCCTACTAGCATCTCCTGAATGGACTCAAGCCACTCCTCCATCTTCACTGCATTCTCCATTGCATGGTACATCAGAGGAGATAGACTCTTGATGGCACTTAGCCAGTTTGATCTGGAGTTCGACTATGTGGCCGGAACATGCTGAGCTATGAAGGTATCCAGAATGTCTGTCAGAGTTTGCCCCAACTCCGTTTGCTGAAAAGGGGTAGCATTCGGAGGGGGAGGGACAACATCTAGTGGGTCAGCAAACTGCGGGGGCTACACAAAAGTAAGGTTGTATTAGGATTGGCCTAACTCAATGCTTAAATGGACTTTTTATTTTATTTTTACACATAGGCCCACCATCGCTTCCGCTATTTAGTTTGTCCGCAAACTAAAGCTCGAGCAGGGTGGCCTAGTGTTGTGGACTTCTTTCTCTTATGATCATTTTTTCAAGTGATACCGGTTTGTAAGAACCCCTCCCCTTACTAGGAGGGTTACTCGGGTCTTATGACCAGAACCGCCGCCTTACAGATGACACCAACTCACAGGTTAGTTGCCACTACAAGACGTCGATCCTACCGGCTAGTACGATCATTCAACCTCCATGCCAATTTGAGAATAGAAGAAAATACAAAAATGGTACAAGTCCATAATCAAAAAGTCTTATAAATGAAGCAATAGTCGAGGAAAGAGTACAATAGAGTAAGGGATTATGCCTGATACATATCCAAAGTAAAAAAGTAAAGGTACAATGGCTCTCTCTCACAATATCTCTAAGCGGAAGCTAAACAAACTCTCATCATCAAGCACCTATCTCCTGGTAGTAGTAGTGTGCGACATCTGCTCCTCAGGTCCTGCCACCTCGTCTGGCTGGTCGTGATGGTGCTCCAGCTCCTCGGGGTCCTACGGTAACAACCAACACATGTGATGTTACTCAATTCCGCAAAGGTAATTTTATTATTGCTGCAATTTCTTGATTCATGGTTTTAGCAAGATCCATATGTCTCGTTTTGGTTGTTCTTGTATATTCCTCTGTGCACATGTGATGTTTGTCCATTGATCTCAAAATAGTGTTCTAATAAACTACTGTCTTTTCTGTCAGATTAAACCATTTAGTCATTTGCTTATTAAGGAAGGTAGTTTCTTCCTTAATCTCTTTTATTTCAGCCATGATTTTATTTCAGCCATGATTTTTTCATCTGACCTTCAATTAATATACTGATGGAGCTGATCAGCTTCTCATGTGATACTGTAGATGTTGAAGCATGGTCTTCAGGGGCAGCTGGCTCCTTTGCTTGCTGATCATTCTCCCCCTAAGTTGGAGCAGGGAAGTGCTCCCTGTTGGAACCCTAGTTTTTATTTGAGTTAGGATCCATCTTTATGGTCTAAGTTTCTATCATAACACATCTTGTATAAACTAGATCAAATCTCATTAAGACAGAAGACACAGAAAAGAATATAAGTTAACTACGATCGACGAAAAGCTAGCAGCGCTCGATGAAATATCAAGGAAGCTGTGTTCGACGAAAACCAAGCAGCGCTCAATAAATTGACTCTGAAGCTGCGTTCGACGAAATCCAAGCAGCGCTTGACGAAAGTTCTCTATGCAGTTAATCAATGATCAAATCGACAAAACGTCGAGCTCTGCCCGACGAACTTCAAGCTGAGATCGACGAAATATTATCAGCTTTATAAAATATCATTTCTCAGCTCGACTAAAATTATATATGTTTTCAGATCTGATAAAGCAATTTTTTGAATAGTTTTTATTTATATATTATCACTGCCTCACATTAATGATATAGTTGTTGCAGAACAATTAATGATATAGCCATTGCAGAACAATTAATGATATAGCCATTGCAGAACAGCTTAAATTAAAGATGGCAGTTTATCTTCTCGAGGAGTCCAGTTAATAAAAAGAGACTTTATCTCTTCCCTTTTCTATATAGACAAAGATAGAATGAAGGAGAAGAATTGAACATAAGAGAGAGAAGCTCTCCAGATTACATACAGACAGAGAAAACACAAAGAAGAGAAAGACGTAGAACAACATATTATTATATATCTTGTTTGCTAACTCTTCTCTGCAGATCATCTTCATCCTGAGACACTCAATCTTGATCATTTGCTCAGGATCTCAACTACAGAAGAAGAATAAAGGAGTTACTACATTCTAAAGAAGAAGCTTCCTCACCTGATCATCAAACACTAATCAAATCAGGGGGAGCTCTTCAACACCATCAAGGATCCACTAGAGTCTTCTCAGAAAGAGAAGAACAATATATTTTATGTTTTCTTTTAACTGTATAAAGGTTTATAACTCCCTTCAAAAGTTACAGCCATTGGTGGCAGGGCACCTGATCAAAAACCTATAGTTGGGTTAGAGCACCCGATAAAAAGCTCACTTGGTGTCTGGACACCTGATCAAAAACCCCTTGGTGGCAGGGCACCTGATCAACAACCTGTAGTGGAATCCTACCAAGTGTGGTAGAAGAGTATACGTACCCAATTTTAGTGTGGAACTACTATAAAATTCTTGTGTCGTCTGTGTTGTGCTTATTTTGCTGTGTTGTGTGCTGTGTTTCTTTATTTTATTTTATAACTCACTCTGCAATACACATATAAGTATCACTATTTTAATTCCGCTATAAAATTAAGTGAAAAACTTTTTAATACTCTATTCACCCCCCCCTCTAGAGTAAATCGAAGATCTAACCTCACTTTCAATTGGTATCAGAGCTAGGTTGATTCTTTACATTCTAACACCTGAATCAAAAAGATCAATTAGATCTTAAATTTATTTTAGAGTTTTATCTTTTTCATGGCACAAGAAGAATTTTTAAGTATCAGACCACCTATCTGTAATTTGAATAACTTTTCTTTATGGCAAGCTAGAATTATATTATATATGATTGCAATAGATGAAGAAATTTATAATTCTATTCTAACAGGACCTCCAACTTCACCAACATCAACAGATGCTCAAAAGAAGCTGAAAAGTGTTGATGCCAAGGCTATGGATATATTAGCTCAATCAATGTCAAATGACATTTTTCAAATAGTTGCTGATTGCACTTCAGCAAGAGACATCTAGAACTCCCTCACAAGAAAGGTAACTGAATCTTCTTCCACCTCAAGTGATTCAGATACAGAATCATCATCTAGAACAAGTGAAGAAGAAGAAGAACAAAAAGCTATAGAATTCTGCATGATGGCCATAAATGGCTCAAACCACAACTCAGATGCAGAATTTGAATATGATGAAGATGAGGTAATTTTAAGTTTTGATTTTACTCCCGAACAATTCAAATCAGATTTTAAATTGCTATGTACAGATTTAATAAAATCTGAGAAAGAAATCAAATCTCTCAGAAAAGATTTAACAGAAATAAACAATTTAACTTCTGAAAATACTAAACTTAAAGAAGATTTGAAAACATCAGAAGAGCAAATTATTTCTTTGAAAAATAATTCAATTAAGGATCAAATTTTTGAACAATCTCTTGATGGAAGAAATATCAAAATAATGAATATCACAAGCACTAAAAATGCCAGATTAAATGGCAGCAAACTTGGCTTAGGATTTTCATCCAATCTATCTCATATTCAAAAGAAAAATACTCTAACTACATCTATAAAATTTGTCTCAGCTAAAGAAAAAGAAGTAGCAGAAGACTCAGTAGAAATTGTTAAAATTTTGTGTGTTTAACAAAATTTGTCGAACAGAGAACAACGAAATCAAATGACTTCGTCGAATGCTGATCGACGAAAGCCGAACACATAAATCAAGCATAAATTTCTTCTGATCAGAGCTCAACGAATCAGAGTTCAACGAACTCTGAACACAGAGAATAAATATAACAATTCCTTAATCAGAGATCAACGAAATCACTGCACTTTGTCAACTCGAGATCGACGAAATCAGAATAGTTTATCAAATATATATTTTAATGATTATCAAAGAAAACTTCAATTTGTAAAACACTTAACAGATACAAAGGCCAATATAACCAACTATAAGGCAATACTTAACCTATTATAAATCTTTTAACTCCAATTGCAATCAAACAAAAAAGTTATAAGATTCACATAAATTTTCAATCTTAAAAACAAAGTCAGATACCATTAATGTTCTAACAGACTTTCTCAGGTCAATCAAGATTTGAGTACTCTACTCTAGTTGCATTGATCAGAAATGATCATGGCACTGAATTTGAATCTCTTCTGATGAGAGAATTCTGTAAGAAGGAAAGCATCAGGCAATGTTTTTCTGAGAAGATAAAAATTACTTAGAATCCATTAACATCTGTAGCAACTCATCATATTAATGGAATCCTATTGAAACAAAATCTAGGAATCAGAAATGCTTATATTCCCATTTACCCTTCTTCTAGGGGTCTTGATCCAGGGTTCCCTGAATCAAGATAGGGGGATAAATTTAAAAGAAGAAAAGTAATTTAAAAGAAGAAGAGAAATTTAAAAGAAGAAGAGAAATTTAAAAGAAGAAGAGAAATTAAAAGAAGAAGAGAAGTTAAAAGAAGAAGAAATGTAGTAATTTATGATTAAATGTTTTCAAAAGAACAATTAATTTTATCATCTGTTTATTATGTATATCTCCTTAAAGCTTTATAATATCTACTGAAATGATTAATGCTTTGAGTTATTCTATTTTCTCTTGCTTGACATCCTAAACCAAATAGGGGGAGATTGTTGGATTGCCAGTATTGATTTGGATTAGGATCCCTGTATGTTTTAATTAGGATCCCTGTATATTTTATATTTCTTATATTTCAAATCTTTATCCCAACTCAAATAGGGGGAAATTGTTGGAACCCTAGTTTTGATTTGAGTTATGATCCATCTTTATGGTCTAAGTTTCTATCAAAACACATCTTGTATAAACTAGATCAAATCTCATTAAGACAGAAGACACAGAAAAGAATATAAGTTAACTGCGATCGACGAAAAGCTAGCAGCGCTCGTCGAAATATCAAAGATGTTGCGTTCGACGAAAACCAAGCAGCGCTTGACGAATTGACTTTGAAGCTACGTTCGACGAAATCCAAGCAGTGTTCGACGAATGTTCTCTATGCAGTTAATCAATGATCAGATCGACAAACGTCGAGCTCTGCCCGACGAACTTCAAGCTAAGATCGACGAAATATTATTAGCTTTATAAAATATCATTTCTCAGCTCGACTAAAATTATATATGTTTTCAGATCTGATAAAGCAATATTTTGAATAGTTTCTATTTATATATTATCACTGCCTCACATTAATGATATATCCGTTGCAGAACAATTAATGATATAGCCGTTGCAGAACAATTAATGATATAGTCGTTGCATAACAGCTTAAATTAAATATGGCAGTTTATCTTCTCGAGGAGTCCAGTTAATAAAAAGAGACTTTATCTCTTCCCATTTCAATATAGACAAAGAGAGAATGAAGGAGAAGAATTGAACATAAGAGAGAAAAGCTCTCCAGATTACATACAGACAGAGAAAGCACAAAGAAGAGAAAGACAGAGAACAACATATTATTATCTATCTTGTTTGCTAACTCTTCTCTGCAGATCATCTTCATCCCGAGACACTCAATCTAGATCATTTGCTCAGGATCTCAACTGCAGAAGAAGAAGAAAGGAGTTACTACATTCTAGAGAAGAAGCTTCCTCACCTGGTCATAAAACACTAATCAAATCTGGCGGAGCTCTTCAACATCATCAAGGATCCACTAGAGTCTTCTCAGAAAGAGAAGAAAAATATATGTTCTATTTGTTGGATCTTACGGCGCCCTTAGAGGGGGGTGAATAAGGGAATAAAATTCTTTTTATAATTTCCAAGATAATTACTAAATTGTTTTATAATGAAAGAGATTGAAATAAACAATTTAGATTTAGAATTGAAAACTTAGAACACAATATAATAGAGATTACGCCAAATGATACAAATCAAGTAAACACAAAAGAGACATGATTATATATATGAAAACGTGTTTACATAAATTTGATTTCTATATCGCTAGAAATCGGAGGCGTACAAATGTAAATTTCTTTTTGTTTACCAATCCTTCTCCCAAGGATCGGAAGGCTATCACTTGTCTCTCCCTAGACCAAGCCCAAGCCTATCCTCTAGATCTTCCCAAGATCTAGATGTAGCACACAAGGCCACGATTTCCCACCAAGCCACGCAAGGACTTGGACGCTCCGCACAAGGAAGCGATTTTCCCCTAAGCCGCGCAAGGACTTAGACGCTCCGCACAAGGAAGCGATTTTCCCTACCAATACAAAGTAAAATGTATATAAATGAAAATACAAGATAAAATAAGAACTCCCTAGAAATTCAGATCTCTGAAAGGAAGGTTGAAGCCTCGAGATGATCCTTGATGTAGAAGCGCGTCCGATCTCGTCTTCAATTTCAAACCTTCTCAGCCTAAATGGGAGTTCATGAGGTTCTGGAGCTCTCTGGATGGAATGCACTCAGGAAAGGACTTAGAATCTTCAATGGTTGAAATGCACAAAAAGAAGGTGTCAATTTATAGAAAATCGCTGTCGGAATTTCCGACAGTGACTGTCGGAATTTTCCGACGGCGCTAAACTGCCGCTGGAGTGCCGTCGTGGGTGGAGTCGTGGGCAGTTGGTGTAACCGTCGAGCTGTCGCCTGGGCGACATCGATGTCGGATTTCCGACATCTCAAAACTGCTTTTCGTCGTGCTGCCGTGGAGGGAAGTAGTTGTAACTTCTCTGCTGTCGCCTGGGCGACAGTGGATGTCGGAAATTTCCGACAGTGAAATTTCCCACATTCAAATTTAGCTCCAGCATGTAGATTGAGTCATTCTCATCTCTGAAATGGGGTGGCACGTTCTGTAACTCTTCCTGGATTGAAAGTTATGGCCATTTTAAGATCAACACACAAAACTCATCCAACCTGAGACTTGTCGTTCTCGGATCATGCCCATGAACGAGGACTTGTCTCCTCATTGAACATGTACAACCTGGCCACTATAAACACACAAAAGACTAGATCAAATACAACACGGTATTTGTTATTCTCAAACCAAGAGATGCGGAAAGCAAGCTCCAACAATCTCCCCCTTTTGATAATAACAAATACCCATATGAGAAATTAGTGAGTTTATAGATAAGTGCGATAAAAGATATGCATGAATAAAAGGTTTACTGCGTGACAGATTTTACTCCCCCTAAATATATATGTCACTAGATTTCTCATTTTATTCTCCCCCTTTTGTTATTACCAAAAGTGGGTTGTCGTGATCGAGCAATAGACGCTTTCCATGAAAACTTTCCCCTAAATTGTATTCTCCCCCTAAATGTATGCTCCCCCTAAATGTTATAATTAATTGCAATGGTGCATTATTTAATTATTCTCCCCTTAATCTTCTAGATTTCTTGAATTAATCTCCCCCTTTTGGTATTATCAAAAGAAGGTGGGGTGAGGGTAGTAAGGAGGCATTTAAATAACAAAGCATGATCGAGCTTTTAAATATATGAAATGATAAAGAGTTGAAGCATAGTATATAAAAGAGATTTCAAATAAAAAGATAAGAGTTGTAAGCAAGCGGAAGATTATAATAAACATCCTTTTTGTAAGCATGAAAAGCATAAGTAAAAATATGAATTTTAGTTCAAAATTGAAAGATGTTTTAACCTTTTTGAAATCTCAAAGTTTTTCATAAAGATACCAAGCATGAAATGAACATATCAAAGAGAGATTATACTACAATGTTACTTAATTTTAGATTCAAGAAATACCAAAAACATTGTAAAGATCATGCTAGGTTATCTAGTGCATTTTTACATAAAGAGTAGTATAGATAAAGCATTAGAATCCAATACTCATGAGACGAAGTGTTATGAAAGATAATGATGTGCACATAAGTGTATTTTGGGCAATGTTAACAATTGATTTAAATCATCAAAATACAAGGCATATGTAGAGTAAAGTGCACAATAAAACACAAGTAAATTACTTTCACTCACTTTTAATGCACATAATTTTTTAACAAAGTGGTATAATAACTAAGGCTTGCACAAGCCACTTTACTATTCTTTCCAAGGTGCTCAACCTCACAATGCTTATGAAGACTTATCAGGAGGTTCAAGTAGTGCTTGGTGGAGTTATATTTGTCTACATATATAATTTTTTTGTTCATATTTGTGAGACAACATTCTCCGAATACACTTGTTTTGCAAACCCAATATTTTTTTTTAACTCTTAACCACTTTTCTAAATTTCATAAGTGCAATTCAAATGTTGTGTAGGCAATAAACTTATGCAAGTTTTAATTCATTGTACAAATACAATACACAAGCAAGCATTTTTAGATTTAGACACACATGTTGATTACCAAAATAAGTGAGTGAAATGTATCATTATCAATCATAAAAACATTTACTCATACTTAGAGGCATGCTAAGCTTGGTTCTACACATTTTTCAATACAATTGATGCACTTTAAATAGATATATCAAAGCATGATAAGCAAAACAATGTTCATAGTAATTTGAAAGAATATGTTTCAACATTGTAAATAATTCTAAATAATAGAATTCATACATGCTTGATATTGACAATAAAGATCATACAATTTTTTTTTAAATCAAAAACAGAAAAATCACAAAAAACATATTTTTGTAAGTTTTGAATTTTGAATTTTTGTAGTAGATTTTTCATAATATGAAGAAAAACATAAATAAAAAAAAAATTTTTGTATTTTTGAATTTTGATCTTTTGTAGTTGATTTTTCATAATATAAATAAAACTAAAATAACAAAAGTCAGAAACACAACAAATAAGTAGAAAATATGAACCAACATATTTTTATGGATTTTTTGAAATTTTAAAAATCAGAAAATTCCAACACCCACGCTAGCGCCGGCGCTAGCGCTAGCGCTGGAAACAGTACTCGATTTTTTGAGAATTTTAAAAAACTGATTTTTGATATTTATTAAATGTCCTTAGAGTAGTCTTATGCAGAAATTTTGGAATTTTCACAGATGACTTGATTGCTCAAATTTGCATAAAACTTTAGCTTTTTCAAATACATGTGTTTTACAAAAACATTTAAACTCAAAAAGATAAATTATGCAAACACATGAAGACATTTTTATTAAACAACCCAAAATATGCATGATTTAAGTAATAAGTGAATAAAAATGTTCATGCAGTGAGTAATATAAGTATGTTCTAAGATTAAAGGCTACCCCGACTAAATGTCTACACCCTAGCCCCGTACTAAGTGACGGATGGGCATGAGGAGCTGCACGCATGCCGTAGGTTGGGGTGTTAGTCCCATATGCACACACTAGAGAACACTCAACCTAGCACTCTTTCCCCCCAGTGCCTCGCAAGGCCCCACTGGAACCCTCCCCGGTTAAGGACAAGACATGACTTAGAGGTTAGGTCTCTAATGCATACAACCCTACGCCCTCGCTATTGTGAGATATGAAGTCATAGGTGAATAATCTTTTGGACAACCTATGCTTTTTAAATCTATGGGTTGATATGTAAACTATGGGTTTTTGTGAAGAGTTAAAAAGCCGTATAGTTTTTCTACTTATTATGAGATGACGAAATGAGATAACTAGCACAATTACTAATATTCAATAAGTGACAATGCTAGTATGATGAGTTTTGAGTTTAATGTCATGTCATTAGATTTATATTGAAATTGCATGTATTCCAAAATAGAATTTCAAATTATAGATCTAGAATAGAGTGATAATTAAGTTTGATGTATATCTTCATTGCAAAGTTGATTCTAGGGTCTACAAATATGAGAGATACATGCAATCACTAGCAAAGCAAATCAATACATCAAATAATGTAATGAAAACATTATTCATAATTTTTATCATAAGATTCATAATTCCTATTATAGATTTGAGATATGTCTTGATAGAACATGAATTATGATTTATGATTAAAGAGAATTTTTGCATAGAATATATGTTAGATCATCATGATGTATGAGAATTCTAATCCTTCTAGACTTATGATATAGTGATATAGTGATTTTCTTTTGAAAGAACATGATTGATTTGTAAGTCTAGGAAAAATGATGATCATCCAATCATATAAAAGACAAAGATCATATATATATAAAGTTTTTGAATTTTTATAAGATTGCTTTCAATAATTAAATTTATTGATCTTTGGTTTTGCATGATAAGAATGATTCATGAAACAATATTCATAAATATTCTAATGAATAATCCATAAACTATGTGTTTGTTGGAATTTTAGTATTATATATATATCAAATCACATAGTTATCATGATATTTTAATAACATTGTAAATGTTCTACCCAGCATAAAAATTTAAGCACAAATTAAGAAGTGATGCTAGAATGATACATTTGAATGCAATGTTATTACATAGAATTAATGGAGATAATGTTGCATGTAATATGAGAAGTTTACAAATTAATTTTCTTTAGACCTATAATGAAATGATTAAACTTTTGATTTGATCTTAATGATATAAGATGATTCTAAGGTCTAAATTACATGCAAACATTGGTGACACACATCACACACATAATATGAGATATGAAACAATTATACTAAGGATAGCATGTGATGAAAAAAAATCCATAAACATAGAAATTTCCGAATCAAGCGAACTAAGATAGCATTTAAAAATGGAGTTGAAATTGGGCAAACTGACAGCACCAAAAGAACTCAAATGAACAAGCCTAGTTTGCCAATAGATGGAGATTTCTGTGCTCTTTCCGAAAAGATATTAAACACGAAAATCGGACGAGCGGATAAAAAGATATGGCTATATGAAGTTTTGATCAAAAACTCGCTTTTTGAAAGATTAAGCATGCGTTTAGATGAATTTTTGTTTTCGATTTTATTTGATAATATTTTTCATTATAGGGGCTATCATATGCAGCAAATTGAAGATTATCATAACGTTGCGCATTTTAATTTTTACCTTAAGCCCTTTAATAAACCATTTAAATCCATTTTTAAAGCTAATTTCATTAGTCTTGAAAATAATTTCAATATTCAATTTCTAATGATAATTCAAGACAATTAAGGGTAAAGGATTTAAACGGATAAAGTACAATCAAAGATGAGATATAGATCACTTTGAAAAATATATGACTTAATGTTCAATTTTAATACAAATTTGATTTGATAAACATTAGGCTTAAAATGTAAAAGTCATATTTCATAATATATCTAAGTGACCTTAGCGTGTTGGCTCAAAAATAAGAAAATAAATAAAAGAAAAAGCAATTAAGCATATCATGAAGTAGAGTAATGATATTTCATATTTAATTGTTTCTACTTCATGCAAATGATAGGATACTAATAAGTAAGAGATTTAGGTATCCAAAGTTGACCATGTGGGATGGTTCCTTTGGGTACCCAAATACATCGTGTAGGCTTTTGAGAAGTTAATGATGAATGAGCCTTTTTAATTAATGTTGATATGTCATTTTTCTTTATGGGTCTCCATTCATACATTGGTTGTTTATCACTTAAATCCATATAATGATTATGTGAATTGTTTGAAAAATAATTCATTGGATGTTTATGTTTTTTTAAATTATTTTTCAAAATAGCTTGATGTTGATAATCATAATGATTTTTATTATATGGATTGTTTGAAATTTTATAAGAGTGATTGTCTTTCTTTAGAAGTGATTGTTGAAAGAGTGGGTTACAATATGTTTTAAAAGATTGATTATCATTTTGATGATTTTCATTTCCACTCTTTCTTTTAGACATACTCTTATAATATGAAGAATAATATTTAATATTTTGATTTTCATGAAAAGGAGTTTTTAAATTTGAGTCATGATTGAAAATATATTTAGACTTATAATAGTGACTCTTAAGAATTTTATGAGGATCATAATTCCTTTTTAAACCAAACTCCTTTTGATTTAATGTGTGAAAATGATCCTTTTTAGAAATGATTTTGTAAGTTAATTTATCCTTGTTATTCAAAATCTTATGATGAAATTTATTAGGTGACATTTGAAATTTTTCAACAAAAGATTTTAATTGTTTTAACTTACAAGTTAAAGCATCATTTTCAACTATCAATTTTTCATTATGTTCTTTTGAAACTAAGAGCCCTTTTTCAATTTCCTTGAATTTTTCCTTAAATAAATTGCAATCAAAACAAGGAGTAGGAATTGTAACTAAAGAGCATGAAATAGAATTTAACACATCAATATTTGTTTCTACTTTATCGTTTGCTTTTAAAGATTTATTTTCTAAACGTAATTTGGAATTAACAATTTTTAACTTTAAAATTTTACGTTTAACAATTTTAAGCATACGAGAAGTAGAAATAGAATTCGTTACAAAAAGAGAAGATTTAGATTTTCTTACCTTGCTATAGTTTCCGTCTTCTCTTTTGCTTGATGTGTTGCCAATAAATGAGTCCAACATTGTGACGTTGTATTTTTCTTCCTCCAAGCATGAGTCCTCATCGATTTCTTCTCTTGGATCCATAAGGAATTCCTCATCGATTTCACTCTTAGATTTATCATCCTCCAAGAGTGAGTCCTTGTCGATTTCTTCTCTTGGATCCATAAGGAATTCCTCTTGTTCATCATCTGTGGAAGGAAGATTATAAGTATTCTCAAGAAATTTCCAAACTTCATAAGCAGTAGGAAGTGTATAAATAAGTTTGAAAATATTTTGATCTAATGCACAATATAGACTATTCATAGATTTGGCATTTAAAGATATTTCATTTTTATTTAAAATACTTGGGGGCATTTTAATTGTAATATTCCATACTTTAATATCCAAAGATTTAAGAAATCTTTCCATAAGAAATTTCCACCCATTATAATTTTTGCCTTCAAATAAAGGTGGTGCTAAAGATTTTTCATTTATAAGAAAATTTCCCCTACTAGTAGAAGCGAGATCATGAGACGCCATTATTCCCGGTGGTTAAACCGATTTGGAATAACCTGCGCTCTGATACCAATTGTTGGATCTTACGGCGCCCTTAGAGGGGGGGGTGAATAAGGGAATAAAATTCTTTTTATAATTTCCAAGATAATTACTAAATTGTTTTATAATGAAAGAGATTGAAATAAACAATTTAGATTTAGAATTGAAAACTTATAACACAATATAATAGAGATTACGCCAAATGATACAAATCAAGTAAACACAAAAGAGACATGATTATATATATGAAAACGTGTTTACATAAATTTGATTTCTATATCGCTAGAAATCGGAGGCGTACAAATGTAAATTTCTTTTTGTTTACCAATCCTTCTCCCAAGGATCGGAAGGCTATCACTTGTCTCTCCCTAGACCAAGCCCAAGCCTATCCTCTAGATCTTCCCAAGATCTAGACGTAGCACACAAGGCCACGATTTCCCACCAAGCCACGCAAGGACTTGGACGCTCCGCACAAGGAAGCGATTTTCCCCTAAGCCGCGCAAGGACTTAGACGCTCCGCACAAGGAAGCGATTTTCCCTACCAATACAAAGTAAAATGTATATAAATGAAAATACAAGATAAAATAAGAACTCCCTAGAAATTCAGATCTCTGAAAGGAAGGTTGAAGCCTCGAGATGATCCTTGATGTAGAAGCGCGTCCGATCTCGTCTTCAATTTCAAACCTTCTCAGCATAAATGGGAGTTCATGAGGTTCTGGAGCTCTCTGGATGGAATGCACTCAGGAAAGGACTTAGAATCTTCAATGGTTGAAATGCACGAAAAGAAGGTGTCAATTTATAGAAAATCGCTGTCGGAATTTCCGACAGTGACTGTCGGAATTTTCCGACAGCGCTAAACTGCCGCTGGAGTGCCGTCGTGGGTGGAGTCGTGGGCAGTTGGTGTAACCGTCGAGCTATCGCCTGGGCGACATCGATGTCGGATTTCCGACATCTCAAAACTGCTTTTCGTCGTGCTGCCGTGGAGGGAAGTAGTTGTAACTTCTCTGCTGTCGCCTGGGCGACAGTGGCTGTCGGAATTTTCCGACAGTGAAATTTCCCACATTCAAATTTAGCTCCAGCATGTAGATTGAGTCATTCTCATCTCCGAAATGGGGTGTAACGTTCTGTAACTCTTCCTGGATTGAAAGTTATGGCCATTTTAAGATCAGCACACAAAACTCATCCAACCTGAGACTTGTCGTTCTCGGATCATGCCCATGAACGAGGACTTGTCTCCTCATTGAACATGTACAACCTGGCCACTATAAACACACAAAAGACTAGATCAAATACAACACGGTATTTGTTATTCTCAAACCAAGAGATGCGGAAAGCAAGCTCCAACACTATTTTCTTTTGACTGTATAAAGGGTTATAACTCCCTTCAAAAGTTACAGCCATTGGTGGCAGGGCACCTGATCAAAAATCTGTAGTTGGGTTAGAGCACCTGATCAAAAGCTCACTTGGTGTGTGGACACTTGATCAAAAACACCTTGGTGGCAGGGCACCTGATCAACAACCTGTAGTGGAATCCTACCAAGTGTGGTAGAAGAGTAGACGTACCCAGGTTTAATGGGGAACTACTATAAAATTCTTATGTCATTTGTGTTGTGCTTATTTTGCTGTGCTGTGTGCTGTGTTTCTTTATTTTATTTTATAACTCACTCTGCAATACACATATAAGTATCACTATTTTAATTCCGCTATAAAATTATGTGAAAAACTTTTTATTACTCTATTCACCCCCCCCCCTCTAGAGTAAATCTAAGATCTAACCTCACTTACACTCCCCCTCAGTTTTATCACTGGGATGGTCTTCAGCATCCTTCTTTGCTTTCTCCGCCTCATTTGGAGCACCTCCTTCCTCCTTATCAGAACTTCTCCTCCGCTGGTCCCCTCAGATGGGGCATTATAATCTTCAAGATCAACTCCCTAGAAATCTGCTGGGTCAGCCGGAATAAGCTTAAATCTAATCTCTAGATTTGAGATAATAAAATCAATCATACCCTGAATATCAGCAGCAGAGTTCCTTTGATCATCCTCTTGATCTTCTAAGGTGGATATATCATGCTGAACACCTTTATTAGCAGCAACAGCAGTCCTGTTCTTCTGATGCCCTTACTCCGTGATGAGTCTGGTTTATACAGTGATTTCCGGCCTCATTTGGGTTTGTTTTAGTGTCATTGCACTTCATTTGCTGTTCATATACGCTTATATTGATAGCATGGCGTTTCTGCGCCTTTTGTGCAATCCTTCCCCCTTTGTGGCATATTTTTCTGATATATTACTGTATGCCTGTGTTATGGATCCGGCGGTGTGCACAGATCGGGGTTATTTGTACTTTTCCTGCAGGTCCTGGGATCGTGTGCACGTTCGGGATGGTGCTGGGTGATTTTTGGCCTAAAAAGCCTCTGATCGTGCGCATTCCTTCGCGCACGATCAGGCGCACGACCATTGGTCGTGCGTTAATTCCCAGCCCAGATCGAGATCGGTGCGAAGGTATGCGCACGATCACAGGCATTTCTTCGCGCACGACCACTGGTCGTGCGCCCCTGACCGTGCGTTGTTTTCAATTTATCTTTGCTACAGGTTAATTGCGCACGATCACAGGCATTCCTTCGCGCACGACCATTGGTCGTGCGCCACTGACCGTGCGCAGTACTTATTCTGCTCCCTATTTAAGTCGTTGTTCCGCGATTTTAGGTATTCCTGGACAGTTTTAGGAGCGATTTCTCCGCGCGACTCCGCCATTCCACCTCTCCAAGGTCCCTCCTTCCATTCCTCCCCTTGGGAAAGCATCATCCATTGATCCTGAGGTCCATCTAGGGTTCCGGAAGCATTCTCCGCCATCTACGGTGAGCATTCCAAGAGGAAGACATCTCCATTGGGTGAAGGAGAAGTGAACCCAGCTCTGAGAAGAAGACGGGCAGCGGTTGGAGGTAGTGACAGCCTCTACACCCCAGAAGCAACCAAGGACTGAGCTCGGAGGAGGCGTGACGACCCCCCATTCCGACCACGATCCGCGGCGAGGCTTCTCATCTCGTGGTTACTTCTACCCCTTCTCATTTTGTGATTTGTACTCTTAATGGTTGTAATGAACTAAATGAACATCTATTTGTCTATGAATGGAAGTTTATTTATGAACTTGTCTTTACGTTATGCTGTATTGTGATGCGCTCCGCCCCCGCTCCACTTACACCCACATGTTCTAGTACTCGCTCTAGCAAAAGCTAGAAGCGATAGCGAAGAGGTGCCTTCGACCCTCAACTCTCGCATTTGCACTCACCTCATCCATATGCTCACCGGCCACCCGCTAAGCGAAGCACGGCATCGCGGCCTGCACTAAATCCATCCACCAAGCGACGCGGTGATTGCGACCCGCATAGTGTTTAGTTTTCTCATTTCCCGTTCTATAAAATCAACCAAACCCCCCTCTTGTTTTGTTAAACTTAGAACCCCCCATAATTAATTTCCTAATGATCAAATCATATTCCCCAACTTGCGGTCCTTTGAGAACGATATTCGGGGAGCTACACCCTACTTTTATTACTTGACAATGACCGGTGCACTGCCATCGTACTGCATTTCATGCCCGCTAATTAGCGGTGTGGAAATAGCGCGTCAAGTTTTTGGCGCCATTGCCGGGGACTGCAAGCGGTTATAATTTGTTTTTGTTGGGAAATTAGTCTAAGGGTATTTTGGTTTTTGATATTTTTCATTTAGGAAGGTTCCCTTGTCTTGCTAGCCTGTGTGCGATTGTTGGGATACTTATAGTCTTTTAATTTTTTATATACATACCTGACATGGCTAACAACTGCTTTGAAATATCTACGGAACTAATCACCTTTGTGTCTCAAGCTGATATATTTTCCGGGACTCCTAGTGAGGATGCATTGTCCCATCTTCAGAATTTTCTTGAAGTGTGCAGTACTTTTCAGCACGCTGTAGGCAATTCGGAGAGGGTCAGGATTCAGTTGTTCGCTTTCTCATTGGCAGGAAAAGCTCGGGTTTGGTATCGGGAGATACAAGCAAAAGAAGGTCAATCGTGGAGCAAAGTGGAAGAGAAGTTTCTCGTTAAATTCTATTCACGCCGCTATCTCCTGGAAATGCACAATAGACTGTTATTGTTTATGCAGGGCGAAGACGAAACATTGATTGACGCATGGGAGAGGTTCATTTTCCTTCAGAAGTTCTGGTTTGTGCATTGCCTCACAGAACCAGCACGCCTTCAGATATTCTATTTCGGGGTATCGGCTGGGTATAGACCATACTTCGATATGGCTGCGGGTGGATCTTTATTCCACAGAACAAGTGCCGACGCGTGGCAAATTGTTGAAAAGGTTGCACGAACCAGTGGGATGTGGTGTGCCCCCGCAAGGTGTGGTAAGACCATGAGCATCACCCCTACGACACGCCCACCGGATGACTGTGTCCTACCTGAGCCGTCTGTTGATAAATTTCGTGTTTTTACCGAATGTATCCTGGGATGCATAGAGGCCCAGAACTGTGCTTTGCTAAGGCTCCAGTCCATGGTTGTGAGGATCATATCTATGGTATCGGAAATGGTGGTCCACCCAAATGAGACATTGAATGTCATGCAGCTGAGAAGCGGAAGATCACCCATGGAGCCCATCAGAAGAAATGAGTCTCAAGAAGTGTCGCGAAACCCATCAAGCAAGGATAAGCTACTTGCTGATGCCGACATTCCTCAGCCGCTTCTTAGTCCAGCTCCTGCTCAATCATCCACTACTGCCCAATTTCCGCACAGACTGAAGAACACGCAAAAAGAAAAAAAATTCCAGAAGTTTCAAGAGATTATGAAAGGGGTGCAAGTTAATATTCCTCTCCTGGACGTCCTCACCCAGATTCCGAGTTACTCCAAATATCTAAAGGATCTGCTTGTTCAGAACAAGCGCCTTGAGACGTCCAAGTCTATTTCCACCCTAACTGAGGGTGTCACTTTTGCTGTTGCACATTGGCCGGTTAAACGTAAGGACCCAGGGAAATTCACCATTCCATGCACTATTGGGCATTCGGGCCGCTATCAGGTATTATGCGATTTCGGTGCTTCAATTAATCTGATGCCTCTTTCAATCTTTCGGGAGCTGGGTTCGGGTAACTTGAGTCCCACGAACATCAATCTACAGTTGGCGGATCGGTCTATTAAGAAACCTATTGGTGTTTCGAGGACCTAGCGGTATCGGTCAATGACTTGGTATTCCCTGCTGACTTCTTAATTATCGATATTGCTTCGGATGTTGCTGTTCCTCTTATCTTGGGAAGGCCGTTTCTTGCCACAGCTCGCGCTATTATTGACTCTGAGAAGGGGAGGTTGACTCTCCGTCTAGGTGACGATTTGACTACCTTTGACATGTATAAAGCCATTGGCAGAGATCATCATGCAGATGCTGACACACTCGAGCTTGTGGAGGATGAACCTGACCTTCAGTCTCCATCTCTTTGGGGAAATGTTGTTGAGGATGTTTCTTGGAATGTCAACAGCGACAGCACGTCTGCTGTGGAATGCACATCTGCGGCATATTTCGATGCCCCTCCAGCTTTGTCTCTCAAACCCCTGCCAGCAAATCTGAAATATTTATTCTTGGGAGATCAGTAAACTCACCCAGTTATTATCTCGGCGCTTCTTCCACTCGAGCATGAGCAACGTTTGGGAGATCTCTTGCAAACACATAAGGGCGCATTCGGCTGGAATATCAAGGATTTAAAAGGTATCAGCCCTGCTGTATGTATGCACAAAATATTGCTGGAGGAGAACTTCAAACCGACTGCACAACCTCAACGGCGACTCAACCCTAGGATGCAGGAAGTTGTCAAGAAAGAGGTGATTAAACTGCTTGATGCCGGAATTATATACCCAATCAGCGACAGCAAGTGGGTGAGTCCAGTGCAGCTTGTCCCAAAAAAGGGTGGTATCACCGTTGTTGAAAATGAGCAGTGTGACCTGTTGCCAACTCTGATTGTTACATGATGGAGAGTGTGCATCGACTATAGGAAACTAAACGACGCAACACGCAAGGATCATTTCCCTCTCCCGTTTATTGATCAGATGATTGAGAGGTTGGCTGGACAGGACTATTACTATTTTTTGGATGGCTACTCAGGATACAATCAGATTCTCATTGACCCAGAGGACCAAAAGAAAACTACGTTCACTTGCCCGTCCGGCACCTTCGCATTCAAGCGAATGCCATTCTGGTTGTGCAACGCCCCTGCCACCTTTCAGTGATGTATGCTCTCTATCTTTCACGATATGGTAGGGGAGTTCCTTGAGGTCTTCATGGATGATTTCACTCTCTTTGGTGTTGATTTTGACTCCTGCTTGAGAAATCTCTCGGCGGTTCTCACGCGCTGCGAAAGTACAAACCTCGTGCTGAACTGGGAGAAGTGTCATTTCATGGTCCGAGAGGGAGTTGTCCTGGGACACAAGATTTAAAATAAGGGAATAGAGGTTGATCAAGCCAAGGTGGACATTATCAAGAAGCTTCCCCCTCCAACATCTGTGAGAGGGATTCGCAGTTTCTTGGGACATGCAGGATTCTATCGACGCTTTATCAAAAATTTCTCATCTATAGCCAAGCCATTATCCAATCTCTTAGGGAAGGACGAGAGGTTCGATTTCAATGATGCACGTCTGCATGCGTTCAACTTGTTGAAGGACTGTTTGACGACCGCTCCGGTGTTGACATCACCGGATTGGTCGCTCCCTTTTGAGCTTATGTGTGACGCCAGTGACATCGCTGTTGGTGCCGTTTTGGGACAAAGAAGGGACAGGATATTTTACACAATTCACTATGCCAGTCGCACCCTGAACGGAGCTCAGCAGAACTACACAACCACTGAGAAGGAGCTGTTAGCAGTGATTTTCGCTCTTGAGAAATTTCAATCCTACCTCATTCTGTCCAAAGTCATTATACACACGGACCACGCTGCTCTAAAGTATCTGAAGCAGAAGAAGGATGCCAAACCAAGGCTCCTCCGTTGGATCCTGATGCTTCAGGAGTATGACCTCGAAATCCGCGATAAGAAGGGAGTCGAGAATGTGATTGCGGATCACTTATCCAGGCTTGAGTGTGGAGATCCTTCTCAGCTCAGCCCCCCCCCCCCCCCCCCCCCCCCCCCCCCCCCCGCCAATCTCTGACTCTTTTCCAGACGAGATGTTGTTCATAGTGGGAACGGTTCCGAGGAACTCTCCATGGTTTGCGGATATCGCTAATTTTCTGGCGTGCGGTAAACTTCCTCCGAATCTTTCATTTCAGCAAAGAAAGAAATTTCTTTCAGATGCGAAGTACTGTTTTTGGGAAGACCCGCTTTTATTCCGCACGTGCGCTGATGGGATCGTCCGCCGGTGTATTCCCGAATTGGAGCAAAAGTCTATATTACTCCATTGTCATGATCGTGAAGCAGGTGGCCACATGGGGTCTGCGCGGACAGCACAGAAGGTTCTTCATTGTGGTTTTTATTGGCCCACCCTCTTCCGTGACTCGTACGTGCACGTGAAGGAATGTAATGAATGTCAACGGACTGGGAACATCTCAAGGAAGGATGAAATGCCGCTCAATAGCATGTTGCTCTGCGAACCATTTGATGTCTGGGGGATTGATTTCATGGGACCATTCCCAATGTCCCATGGAAAACTTTACATGATAGTGGCAGTGGATTATGTTTCGAAATGGGTGGAGGCTGAGGCCGTTGCTGCAAATGATGCCCGCACAGTTTTAAAGTTCATCCACAAGAACATCTTCTCCAGATTCGGAGCGCCGCGGACAATCATTAGCGATGGAGGCAGCCACTTCTCTAACAAACTGTTCCTTCAACTATTGAAGAAGTTTGGGGTGCATCATAAAGTCGCTTTAGCCTATCACCCACAAACGTGCGGACAGTTGGAAGTTTCTAATAGAGAGCTTAAAAGGATAATTGAAAAATCAATACACTCTAATAGAAAGGATTGGGCATTAAGGGTGGACGATGCGCTTTGGGCATACCGAACAGCTTTCAAGACCCCTATCGGGATGTCCCCATTTCAGCTAGTTTATGGAAAGGCATGCCACTTACCTGTGGAACTAAAACATAAAGCTCTGTGGGCAACCAAATTATTGAACATGGACCTCCATGCCGCAGCAAGCCGACGTCTCGCCCAGTTGAACGAACTTGATGAATTTCGGCAGTTTGCTTATGAAAATGCCCGCATATATAAAGAAAGGACAAAACAGTGGCATGATAAGCGTATTGCGCAAACAGAATTCAGAATTGGAGACCGTGTCCTTCTTTACAATTCCCGTCTCCGTTTGTTCCCGGGAAAGCTGAAGTCTCGTTGGAGTGGTCCATTCGTGGTTACTGACGTTGCTCCTTTCGGAGCAATTGAAATATCCGGTGAGAACGGAGAAAAATTCAAGGTGAACGGGCATCGCCTAAAGATCTACGAGGGAAGCACGACCTTGTCTGACCATCAAGTGGTGCATTTAGTTGACTAAACATCTCTTCTCGACTTTGTGGGTGTGTGGTTAAATTGCTTGGTCGTGTTGTTTTTCTTTTTTGGCGCTAAGGTAGATGTAATTGTAATCTACTTTTATAAGTCTTAATCTGGTCAATCAGAGTATTGCTCCTAAGAGGAAACTATTATTTCTAAAGTTTTTCATCTCCGGGCTGTGCTGTGTGCCATCTGTGATGTTTCTGTGCTTCTTGTTTCATGTTATTTGCTGCATCGTACTGTCTCTTTAGTTTTTTTATTATAAGCCTTTTGCTATCTAACTATAATACAGGTATTTGGTCCACCTTCAAGGACGTTAAACAAAAGGGCTCTTGGGAGACAACCCATTTGGGACCATTTGGTTCCATTCTTTCTTGTTATTTTCTTTGCAATATTTTTGTTGTGCTGGGATCCTTTTAATCGCAGGTCCGCATCCATTGGAGCACGGCGGGATCACCGCCTTCTGAACAAAACGCCATATCTCCTGGTATGCTCATTTCTGAGCATGGGGTAATCTCTCCTCCTAGCCTTCTTAAGCTTATGCCGCTATCGAACATGTTTTTTGCTTAGTGTAAGTCTGGGGGAGTGAGAGTTATCGTTACCTCGTGCACATGCACAGTGCACAGCATACTAGGATTTACACTGTGTTATATTGTAGCATTGTTCATCTCATGGCACACCACGACACCCATGTGAGCGCACTTAACTGTAGGCGCGCGACGAGTCCAACTCGTTTCGGTTGTGTGAATGGGAAATCACGGTGCTGGGTTAGGATTGCGAGACGAAGTACTTTGTTGACTCCTGTAGTGCTCCTAGTCGAGTGCTCATGTCTCGTAGGAATTCGTGTAGATTCAATTTCTTTTTATGCTTTTAGTTTATATTTTTCTACTAGCGTAAATATTGTTTACTTTACTCGAAATTTGGTGAATCCGGTGTGAATCAAACGGTAGCATAGGAATGTGTGTAGGCGTTCATTAGTCTCGTGTTGCCCGAGTCGGGAGGAAGGATTATCTTTCTCGGTGGCTAGAACTCGCCCCAAGCGATTCTTGAAGCATGGGTATACGGTTGGTCAACTGCGTGAATGTGATATAGGCCATCATGTTGGCCCGGTTGAGCCTTTGCACCCTTTCCTATCGCTATATCCTTGTTAGCCCAAGTGTGTCTACCCGTACTTTGATTCAGCCCCACTTTTATCGCACCAAAGCCCAAAAGCCAATCCTAGTCACACACCCAAATCTGAGCTTTAGCTGTTTATTATTTTTATGAGTTGGGTTGTTGATGTGGTGACATGTTTGTGAAGTTGTGGATGTGTTTTAATGTTTATTTGCTGAAAATGATAAGAAAAGAAAGAAAAAAAATGAAAAAGAGAAAAGATGTGAGAAGAAAAGAAAAAAATATGAGTTTGAATGAAAAATTCATTCGTATAAGTATAAGTTTGGGAGTAGGCGGTGCACGCACCCATGTTGTTAATTCCAAGTCTGGGGGTGTAGTGTACCCGCATGTTTGTGTGGTGATGAGGATAGTCTTCTGTGCTAGCTCATTTGGGTTTAGTGTCTGATCCGTCGCTTTTATCTTTGTATACCTCACCTAAACCCAAGCCTCATCTCAAACCTAAAGTCCTATTGATTCACGCATTTGAGTCATACCAGTGCCGTGGAGAGAGTGTGAACGGGCAGGCCTATGGTCACCGACATTGATGGATTTCAATGGAGTTGTCCCGAGTCCCGATCTTTGGCAACGTTCGCCTCAGCGTTCAGTTTACTTTCTTCCTATGTACGACCTTGTGATTCACCGTGATTCACTTTTTGAGTAACCGTAATATATAAATACGCTCTTAGAAAATTATAAACTAATATGCATAATCAAAAATTTTGTCTACTAGATTTCTATGCACATGCGTATGAGACTTCGCATATTACTCCGCCCTTGCAATTTCTAACCCAACTATGTCTTTTCTCGCTCCGCCGGATTTGTTTGCTTGGGACGCGCAAACAGGTAAGTCTGGGGGTGTGATGAGTCTGGTTTATACAGTGATTTCCGGCCTCATTTGGGTTTGTTTTAGTGTCATTGCACTTCATTTGCTGTTCATATACGCTTATATTGATAGCATGCGTTTATGCGCCTTTTGTGCAATCCTTCCCCCTTTGTGGCATATTTTTCCGATATATCACTGTATGCCTGTGTTATGGATCCGGTGGTGTGCACGGATCGGGGTTATTTGTACTTTTCCTGCAGGTCCTGGGATCGTGTGCACGTTCGGGATGGTGCGGGGTGATTTTTGGCCTAAAAAGCCTCTGATCGTGCGCATTCCTTCGCGCACGATCAGGCGCACGACCATTGGTCGTGCGTTAATTCCCAGCCCAGATCGAGATCGGTGCGCAGGTATGCGCACGATCACAGGCATTTCTTCGCGCACGACCACTGGTCGTGCGCCCCTGACCGTGCGTTATTTTCTATTTTTCTTTGCTACAGGTTGACTGCGCACGATCACAGGCATTCCTTCGCGCACGACCATTGGTCGTGCGCCACTGACCGTGCGCAGTACTTATTCTGCTCCCTATTTAAGCCGCTGTTCCGCGATTTTAGGTATTCCTGGACAGTTTTAGGCGTGATTTCTGCGCGACTCCGCCGTTCCACCTCTCCAAGGTCCCTCCTTCCATTCCTCCCCTTGGGAAAGCTTCATCCATTGATCCTAAGGTCCATCTAGGGTTCCGGAAGCATTCTCCGCCATCTACGGTCAGCATTCCAAGAGGAAGACATCTCCATTGGGTGAAGGAGAAGTGAACCTAGCTCTGAGAAGAAGACGGGCAGCGGTTGGAGGTAGTGACAGCCTCTACACCCCGGAAGCAACCAAGGACTGAGCTCGGAGGAGGGGTGACGACCCCCCATTCCGACCACGATCCGCGGCGAGGCTTCTCATCTCGTGGTTACTTCTACCCCTTCTCATTTTGTGATTTGTACTCTTAATGGTTGTAATGAACTAAATGAACATCTATTTGTCTATGAATGGAAGTTTATTTATGAACTTCTCTTTACGTTATGCTGTGTTGTGATGCGCTCCGCCCCCGCTCAACTTACACCCACATGATCTAGCACTCGCTCTAGCAAAAGCTAGAAGCGATAGCGAAGAGGTGCCTTCGACCCTCAACTCTCGCATTTGCACTCACCTCATCCATATGCTCACCGGCCATCCACTAAGTGAAGCACGGCATCGCGGCCTGCACTAAATCCATCCACCAAGCGACGCGGTGATTGCGACCCGCATAGTGTTTAGTTTTCTCATTTCTCGTTCTATAAAATCAACCAAACCCCCCTCTTGTTTTGTTAAACTTAGAACCCCCCATAATTAATTTCCTAACGAGCAAATCGTATTCCCCAACTTGCGGTCCTTTGAGAACGATATTCGGGGAGCTACTCCCTACTTTTATTACTTGACAACGACCGGTGCACTGTCGTCGTACCGCATTTCGTGCCCGCTAATTAGCGGTGTGGAAATGGCGCGTCACTCCGCAGCATCATCCTTTTCTTCTTCATGCTCTTACTCTGGAGCATGCCCTTCATGACCTTCTGTGTCATGTTCTCCTTTTTGATCATCCTTCGGTGAACTGCTGGCTGGTCCTTGAGTGTCCATTGCTAGGACATTCTCTTCTGCCTCTGACCCAGAATTAGAGCAGACAATCCTAGCTTTCCTCAGCCCTTTGACCAAAGTTTTCTTCTTTTCCTTGGGCTTAGAGGGTTGGCTCATGGGGAGGACCCTTGAGAAACTGTTCAAGGTCTTGATGTCCATTCTTTTCAGATAATGGAGGTTTGTTCCTTTTGACCTGTCAATGTCCTCTAGGCAGGTGTTTAATATATATATATATCTATATATATATAGAGAGAGAGAGAGAATTCTGCCTAGGTTGGGGGCCTACATCATTTCCTTATCCTTTGAAAGAGCACATCAGCCCAGGATGTCTTCTTCTTCAGGATGACCTTTGAAATCAATTCAAACATATGTTTGGATATGGTTTCATGTGATCCTGGATTATACAAAATAGCTTTCCCAACTATATTAGAGAGCAGTTTGCCTCTCTGGTTAATAAACTTCCTCTTTAGTGAGCCAATTTTGGTATCACTATACTCACACCACTGTAAGGCTTGGTCTTTGTCTTTTTCAGAAATTTCTTCCTCCTCCTCTCCACTATAAGAGGTCAGCTAAAGGGCCTTCTCCATCTTCCTTGGAGAGATTTTTATCTTTAAGATTCCTATTTTTCCCTTGATGAAGGATTTAGATGAGGACATCTTGGCACTGGTGAAAAATTCTAGAACCTCGGTTCTGAGAATTATTGTTGGCTCAAATAAAACATAATCCAGTCCTTGATTAGATAGAAGTTGAATCACTTCTCTTATCTCTGCAGGGGCATGTTGGAATCCATTCCTTACAATCTTATATCCTTTATGGTGTTCTTTAACTATCTTTGGCGCCATTTTCACTAAAGAACAAGTCGCTGAGAGGGGAGGGAGAAGGGTTCGTCTCGTCGGCTAGGTTAATGAGAAGTGTAATTAATTAATCAACATTCATCTATTTATAGGGGCTTGTCTTAGGTTTAGATTTTCCCTAAGTATGATTGTTGATTAGTCTAATAAGTTTTATTAATTGTACAGTGCTGACATGTTAATTAGGGTTGATTTTGATTGAGTCAGCCCATCTCAGTAGAACCGCTGAGACGGATGGACAATCTGCTGGGACAACACATTGTCAACGGTACAACCCCGAGGTCCGCCAGGAGGAGAGCAGAACCAACAGGCAGAGAAGAGCAAGAAGGCGAGCCAGCCATGGGGCCAGGCGAGCCGGGCTCTCGCAGGCAGCTCGCGAGAAGGCGAGTAGGCCGGAGCCTAATCGCTCGCTCGCAGGAAGGAGGGCGAGCCGAACCTCTCGGTTCACGAGTAAGGTCCTTGGGGGTGGCTCGCCCAGGAAGGATTCATGATCGATTTTACCTAAAAAGCCCCTGGTGCTCTGTAGTTAGCCCCTCCAAACAGCGGTGTTTGGTTGTTGGAAGACCAGTTTTGGGATGCGTATAATAGAAGAGTAAGGTGGAATCCCGCTATTAGCAGACCAGACTTGAAAAAATATAAATAGACCTTGAAGGGCACCTTGGAGAGGAATTCAGATCTTAGCATTCTAAGCTTCTTCCTCCCTTGGCTATCTTGGCTTAGCTCTCAGGCTCTCCAAGGTGCCTAGTCTCAGCTTTGGCTTGGGATGGGAAGCGCTCAAAGATCTTCCGGATGTGTGGTGGGACCTCCTCGCTGCGACCAAGGGTCTGTTCTTAGCTCCGAGTCTCCGGTCGGTTCCTTCTGAGGAATTAGTAAGTGCTAGCTGCCCCTCTTCATTGAGGGCCCGAGGTCCACAAAGAAACCAAGTCCTTGTTTCAACATTTTTGGTGTGGTGAGCGTGGAGTGTAGCTAGTCCAAGAAAGTACTAAGGAAGGGACATGGCAGGAGATGAAGAGCAGGGCGAGGAGTATTGCGGGCCACCCCCGGTGGTGACGCCAAGGATGTTCTGGGACATAGGAGGGAAGTCCCTGACACCATCGGATTCGCCCCCGCAGTGTTGTGAGGCGAGTTCACGACCCCGACACCTCAGGTGATCCCTCCTCCAGCGGCTGGCGAGAATGCCCCGGGAGGAAGGGATGGGAAGGAGGTGGTAGGGGGGTCGACGCGAGACCTGGTGGTGCGAGAGCTGTTCGCCAGCCCACTGAGCGAGATTCCGGTGAGCGCGGCGCAAGCAAGCCCGGCTCTCGCGAGCGCGGCTCCCGCGAGTGCGGCCCCGGCAAGTGTGGATCTCGCAAGCATGGTTCCCGCGAGCTCAGGCCCGGTGAGAGAGCTCATGGGGCGAGTGGAGCAGGAGAAGATGGCAGGTGAGGGAAGCCCCTTTTGCGGGCTGGTACTTTCCTCACCCATTCCGAAAGGGTTCAGAGAGTGGGACAGGGTCTACTACCACGGGAAGTGCGACCCCATCTAGCACCTACAGTCATTCAAAGACTCGGTCTCTATCAGGCCGATGTCGGATGATTTTAAGTGTCGACTCTTCGTCGTCACCCTGAAAGAGAAGGCCAGGGATTGGTTCCGTCAACTCCCTGTGGGTTCGATCTATGCATTTGAAGACTTGCGTCGAAGCTTCTTGTTGCATTTCTCAACTTCGAAAAGGAGGAAGAAGGACACTGAGTCTCTCTTCAAGGTCAAGCAGGAATCCTTGGAGACGTTATCCCGCTACGCGGATCGATTCCAAGAGGAGGTGTTGTTAACCCAGTAAATGCCTGGTTTGCCCTCCAGCTATCCTTCAGGGTAGGGCTGAGGGAGAGTTTCTTCAAAATGGGATTAAAGAGGAAGGCCCCTGTCTACTACGAGGAGCTGATGGAGAGGATGGCACAGCAGATCGAGGGGGAGGAGGCGAACCCGAAGCTCACCAGGAGGCTAGCAATGCTCAGTGAGCCGGAGGTCAGGCAACTGAAGGTAAGAAGGAGGGATGAGCCCAGAGCCCCAGAGGTGGGGTGGAGGCAGCAAGGTGGAGGAGGTCAAGGTCAAGGGAGAGGTTTTGCCCCAGGAGGGGGCCACTTCCATGGAGGCCAGGGGAGACCTCAGCTGGGGTGGAGGCAGGGTCCGAGGCATGCGCCTCCCCCGCCACAGCATGCAATGGAAATAGGGAGAGGAAGAGGAGGAAGAGCAAGGGATGGAGCAGGGGAAGCAGCCTGGAGGAGGAACAGGTGGGTGGAGGTCGAGAGGGGGGAGGTGGCGTTGTCGTATTATGGCTTCCATGATGAGGAAGGTCACACAATGGCCACTTGCTCGGAGTTCTTGGAGACAAAGAGGGCCAGAGCGCCGGCGTCGCGGCAACAGTAGCAGGTGAGGATCAAGGAGGTCCTGCCTCGGGAGGAGGATGAGGAAAGGTGCGAGGATAGGGTTGATGTGGGGACCCGAGGAGGGATCGGAGTGATCCACGGGGGTGTAGGGGTTGAGGCAACCCGTAAGGCAAGCCTCCATACCATCTATCGTCTGAGCGTAGCCTCGACATCCCAGGCCTCACTCCCGATAGAAAAAATTACATTCTCCCAGAGGGACATGCCGGGTCATGAAGACCCTTTCTACGATGCGCTGGTCATCCAGACCTCCATTTAGAACTTCACGTGTCCCGGATCCTCGTGGATAACAGAAGTTCAGTCAACGTCATCTTCAAGAGGGCGTTCGATGAGATGAAAGTGGAGATCAACAGGGTGCTGGCCTCGGATGGACCATTTTTTGGGTTCTCCGAAGAGAGGAAGGAGGTAGAAGGAGGAGTGGGACTTCACATGGTCCTGGTGGAGGGGGCAGTCCCAAAATTGGTGCTTTGTCATAGTGGACTCCCCCAACAACTATAGAGCCATCTTCGGGCGGCCGCTTATCAGTGCATTCCGATGCGTCCCCTCCATCTTCTACCAATACCTTAAGTTCAACTCGGGAGGAGTTCAGGTCCGGGTAAGGGGTAACCCTAAGGTAGCGAGTCAGAGCTACGTGACGGCCATGAACACCATCTCCTGGATGACCGAGGTAGAGGAGTGGGGCCGAGAGATAGGAGAGCCGGCAAGGGTCAGAGAGGAAGGATGTACAACCCCGATATTCGCCAGGTAAGGAAATCGAGCGACACCGGAGTGGCGAGATCCAGACCTCGCTGAGATCGGCCCCCAGCCGATGAGACCTCGGCAGACCACCAAAATAGGCAGCGAGGTCCTCGCGAGGCAACCCTCTAAAAGAGACTCTGCGGGCAGTATTCGCGAGAGGACCCACGAGATCTCCTTCAGCAAGGTTCTCGCAAGGCGATCCCCCGGAAGAGATATCGCGGACAGGACCCGCGAAAAGGCCTGCGAGAGCTCCGACAGTAAGTTCATCGCAACCCCTTATCCATAGATCATTAGGGTCAACTTACCATTTTACCCTTGGTGGTCTGCCCTTAGCCTCTTCGAACAGCGGAGCTTGGCTGTTAGCAGACCCATTTGGGGTGCAGATAGTAAAATCTAAAGGCGGAATCCTGTTATTTGCATACCAGATCAGAAAATCTATAAATAGGACCTTAAGGGCACCTTTGGAGAGGATCTCACTTCAGCTTCCCTCTCCTTAGGATTTCTTTGGTTAGCATTTCCAGAGCTCTCCAAGGTGCCCAAGTCTCAGCTTTGACTTGGGAGGGGAAGCGCTCAACGATCTTCCGGGTTAGTGGAGGGACCCCCTCGCTGTGACTAAGGTCTTAGTCAATTTCTTAATCTTCCGTTTACCCTCCTCGAGGGATCAGTAAGGGCTAGCCGCCCCTCATTTCGGTAAGGGCCCCGAGCTCTACGAGAGACCGAGAAATTGGTTTCAACATTTTGGTGCGGTGAGCGTGGAGCGTGGTTGGCTCAAGAAAGTTCCAGAGAAGGGTTATGGCGGGAGATGAGGAGCAGGGCGAGGAGTTCGGCGAGACTCCTCAGGAGGCGATGGCCAGGATGCTAGCAGATTTCAAAAAGGAGGTGCTCGACACCTTGGGATTCACGGTCACAGCTCTGCGAAGTGAGTTTGCGACCCCAGCACCTTAGGCGACCCCTCCCCCAACAGCAGTCGGCGAGAAGGCACTAGGGGGAAGGGCTGGAAAGGAAGTTGCCGTTGGTTTAGGTCAGAGCCAGGAAGGGCGAGTGTTGTTCGCCAGTCCGGCGAGCTCCGTGCCTGCAAGCTCAGTGCTAGCGAGCTCCGTCCCAGCGAGCGCGACGCAGGCGAGTGCGCGCCAAGAGGAAGCGGTGACGGTTGGGGTGGTTCAGGCGAGCACCGCCCTCGCGAGCACAGTCCCGGCGAGCTCAAGTTTGGCGAGCGAGCTCGGGGGACGAGTGGAGCCAGGAAGAGTGACAGGAGGGGGAAGTCCCTTTTGCGAGTTGGTGCTTTCCGCACCCGTCCCGGGGGGATTTGGAGAATGGGACCGGGTGTACTACAACGGTAGAGATGACCCTGTCCAGCACCTGCAGAGTTTCGAAGACTCGGTCTCCATCAGGCCGATGTCAGATGCCTTCAAGTGTCGGCTCTTTGCCGTCACTCTCAAGGAGAAGGCCAGGGACTGGTTCCATCATCTCCCTGCAGGGTCAATCTACTCATTCGAGGATTTGCACCGAAGTTTTTTGTTGAGGTTCTCGACCTCAAAAAAGAGGAAGAAGGACGCTGATTCCCTCTTCGCAGTGAAGCAGGTACCCAGGGAGTCGCTGGCTCAGTATGCCGATCGGTTCCAGGAGGAAGTATAGCTCACTCAGGAGATGCCTGGGTTTGCACTCCAACTCGCCTTCACGGGCGGGTTGAAAGAGAGTTTCTTCAAGATGGCGTTGAAGAGAAAAGCCCCCGTCTCCTTTGAAGAGCTGATGGAGAGGGTGTCGGAGGAAGTCGCGAGTGAGGAAGCCAATCCAGAGCTCACAAAGAGGCTAGCAAAGCTCAGTGAGCCGGAGGTGAGGCAGCAGGAGGTCAGGAGAAGGGAAGAGCCCCGGGCCCAGGAGGGGGAATGGAGGCCGCAAGGTGGAGGAATGCAAGGGCAGGGAAGGGGTTACGGCCCAGGAAGGGGTAACCATGTCGGAGGTCAGTGGAGGCCCCCCCCCCCCCCCCCCAGTTAGGGTGGAGGCAAGGTCCGATGCAAATGACTCCCCCTCCCCAACAGGCCATGACAATTGGAAGAGGAAGAGGAAGAGGAAGGGGAGGAGAGGTGGAAACGGCAGCCGCTAGGAGGAGAAGGAATAGGGTGGCAGAGGCCGATGCAAGGGAAGTGACGTTGCCATATTGTATCTTTCATGATGTGGAAGGTCACTCGACAGACACCTGTCCGGAGTTCCTGGAAGTAAAGAGGGGCAGAGCGCCCGCGCCACCGCAGCAGCAGCCAGTAAGGATCGTGGAGGTCAAACCTCGAGAGGAGGATGAGGAAAGGTGTGAGGATAAAGCCGATATGGGAAGTAGAGGAGGGATCGGGGTGATCCATGGGGGGTAGGGGTAGAGGCGACCCGCAAGGCTAGCCTCCATACCATCTACCGCCGAAGCGTGGCTTCGACCTCCACCACTCCACCCCTGGCCGAAAAAATCATTTTCACCCAGAAGGACATGCCGGGCTACGAGGACCCGTTCTGCGACGCGCTGGTCATCCAGACGGCGATCGAGAACTTCACCGTCTCCCGGATCCTAGTGGACAACGGAAGTTCGGTCAACGTCATCTTCAAGAAGGCGTTTGATAAGATGGAGGTGGAGCCCAGAAGGGTGTTGGCCTCAGATGGCCCTCTGTTCGGATTCTCGGGGGAGAGGAAGGAAGTAGAAGGGGGAGTGGGCTTCATGTGACCCTGGGTGGGCAGTCCCGGAACTGTCGTTTTGTCATAGTGGACGCCCCAAGCAGTTACAGCGCCATCTTCGGACGGCCACTCATCAGCGCGTTCCGCTGTGTCCCTTTCACCTTTCATCAATGCCTTAAGTTCAACGACAGAGGGGTTCAGGTGCGGATCAGGGGGGATCCCAAGGTGGCAAGACAGTGCTACGTAACGGCTGTCAACACCATCTCTTGGATGGGAGAAGCTGAGGAGTGGGATAGGATGATGGAGGAGGCGGCCGAAGTCGGAAGTATGGAGGTAACCGAGGAGAAGATGGAGGGAGATGAAGTCCATGCCCAGGAAGGGGTAGCTGAGGGACCCAGGGCGGAAGGAGAGGAAGAAGAAGAGAAGGCCTAGGAGGGAAGGGCGGAAGAGCTGATGGTGGTAGAGAAGGAAGTCGAGGAGTAAACCCAGGCTCCCACTTGTGCCGAAGAGGAGAAGGCTTGGGGAGAGCAGTCCCGGTTGGAGGCTGTGGACGAGGTCGTAGAGCTCGAGGTCACCACCCGGCTGGGGGTGGTGGAAAAGTCCGGGTCAGCGGAGAACTCAACCCGGAAGATCAAGCGGAGATTCTGGCTTGCATACAGAAGAACGTAGACGTCTTCGCTTGGAGCGCCGCGGAAATGCCCGGGATCGACGCGGATGTGGCTTGCCATCGCCTCAACCTCGACCCCAGAGCCCGCCCCATCCGCCAGAAGAGGAGGGCCGTCGCAGACAAGCTGGAAGGGCCCATCCGCGAGGAGGTGGGCAAGCTCCTGCAGGCAGGCTTTGTATCGGAGATCCAGTACCCAGGCTGGGTCTCCAACGTCGTTATGGTGAAAAAAGGGGGAGGTAAGTGGAGGATGTGTATCGACTTTTCCTTGCTTAATGAATCATGCCCTAAGGATTGTTACCCCCTACCTAGAATCGACGCGCTGGTTGACTCAGCCGTCGGTTTTCCTGTAATGTCTTTCTTAGATGCTTTTTCAGGTTACCATCAAATCTGCATGCATCCCCCAGACATCAAAGATGTCTCCTTCATCACGGGGGATGGATGCTACTGTTATAAAATGATGCCGTTCGGGCTCAAGAATGCAGGTGCCACATACCAAAGGATGATGGACAGGGTCTTCCGCGAGCAGAAGGGAAGAAACTTAGAGGTTTATGTAGATGACCTCATGGTAAAGAGTCGGGACCTCGGGTCTCACCTCCGAGACCTTGAAGAGATGTTCGGGACCCTGCGGCAGTACAAGATGAAACTCAATCCCTTGAAGTGTGTCTTCGGGGCGAGCCGAGGAAAGTTCCTGGGCCACTTGCTCACCCCCGCGGGAGTGGAACCTAACCCAGACAAGGTTAAAGCGGTGATGGAGTTGGGGTCGCCGAGAAATCTGAAGGAGGTTCAGAGCCTTATAGGGAAGTTGGCTGGGCTCAGCAGGTTCCTCTCCAAGGCGGGAGAAAAGTGTGCACCTTTTTTCAAGGTGCTGCGGGGAAACAAGAAGTTTGAATGGACCCCGGAGTGCGAGAAGGCCTTCCAGGCTCTGAAAGAACAGCTCACCCAAACCCCTCTGCTCCAGGGACCGAGGCCAGGAGAAGACCTATCCCTGTACCTGGGGGTAGGGTCCGAAGCAGTAAGTTCCGTGTTGATCCAGGAGGAGGGGAAGAAACAGTTCCCTATCTACTACGTCAGCCGAGTGCTGAAGAAGGCAGAGCTCCGGTACCCGATCTTGGAGAGGTTGGCCTTCGCATTGGTGGTGTCAGCCCGGAGGCTCCGACCTTACTTTCAAGGCCATTCAATCAAAGTAGTGACGGACCACCCGCTCCGTAAAATCATGGAAGGGGTGGAGCACTCAGGAAGGTTGGCAAAGTGGTCCGTGGAGTTAAGTGAATTCAATATCACGTTCGTGCCCAGGACGTCCATCAAGGCTCAGGCGGTGGCAGACTTCATGGCCGACTATGCGGCCGAAGTGGGGGAGCACGAGCCACCTCCCCCAGAGGCATGGAAGATGTTGGTGGACGGAGCGTCGGGAAAATACTCCTATGGAGGGGGAATAGTCCTGGTAAGTCCTCAGGGGACTCGGATTGAGCAAGCCTTAAACATCCATTTCCCAATTACCAACAACCAGGCTGAGTACGAAGCAGTGATAGCGGGCCTTCGGCTGGCCCGGGAACTGGGTGTGCAGGATGTGGAGGTCTCCACGGACTCCATGGTGGTAGCATGCCAGATCAAGGGAGAATTTGAAGCAAAGGACCCGACCCTCCTACTATACTTGGAGAAGGCTAAGGGGGTCATGGGGAAGTTCCGCACCTTCTCCATCAAGCACGTGCCGAGGGAGGAGAGCACCCAGGCGGACCTCGTAGCCAAGTTCGGTCCCCGAGCGGGAGGGGCGACTTCGGAACTCTTCCGGCCCTCCATCGTGGAAGGAGAATTGATGGAGGTGGATCAACAAGCCTCGTGGATGGATCCGTTCATCACCTTCCTATCCTCCGGGCAGTTCCCTAGAGAGGACGTGGACAAGATACGCTTCATGTATAAGTCCACCTATTACTCCTTGCATGCAGGAGGGCTATATAGAAAGACCCTCTCGGGACTCCTGGCCCGTTGTGTCTCCGAGGAGGAGGTTCCGAGAGTGCTGGAAGAAATCCACTCCGGGGAGTGCGGCAGTCACTCCGGGAGTCGGACCCTAGAAGGGAGGGTGTTGAGGCAAGGCTACTTCTGGCCCACTCTCAGCAAGGATGCGGCAGAGTTCGCAAGAAAGTGTCCGAAGTGCCAGCTCTATGCTCCGCTCCAACTCCTCCCAGCTCAAAGGCTCCGGACCATCACGGCCCCCTGGCCCTTCGCCACATGGGGGCTGGACCTGGTCGGTCCCTTTCCCCAAGCCAGCGGCCAAAGGAAGTTCCTGCTGGTCATGATCGACTACTTCTCCAAGTGGGTAGAAGTGAAAGCACTCGCTAAGGTAACCTCTCAGGTTGTAAGGAATTTTGTGTGGGGGAGATAATTTGCAGGCACGGACTCCCTCTAGCTATAGTGACGGACAATGGGCCGCAGTTTGCTAGTGAAGAGTTTGTTGGCTTCTGCACTCAGCTCGGCATTGACCTCAGGTTCGCATCGGTCCATCACCCGAGGAGCAATGGGCAGGTGGAGGCGGCGAACAAAATAATCGTTAACCTATTAAAAAAGAAAGTGGAGAACCTTCGGAGAAACTAGGTGGAACAGCTACCCTCCGTCCTCTGGGCCATGAGGACTACTCCGAATACTGCCACCGGGGAGACTCCATTCAAGCTCTCTCACGGGTCAGAGGCTGTTCTCCCCATAGAGTTTGAGGTAAAACCCCCCCGGGTGATCGCTGCGAGCGAGGGGGATGAAGAGTGGCTAGAAGGTAACAATGCAGAGCAGAGGCTATCTTTGGACCTGGTGGAAGAACTCCGGGACTTGGCCACCATCAGGCAGGAAGAGGTCAAGCGGCGGATGGCTCGATATTTTGACAAACATATCCGGATAAAACACTTTCAGAAAGGAGATCTAGTCCTGAAGAAGGTCGATGCAGCCGGAAGAGGGGCCACGGTGGGTAAGCTTAACCCCAACTGGGAGGGTCCATATATTGTAAGCGGGGTGCTCAAGTCCGGAGGGTATCACCTCCAGGATGTGGAAGGGGTACCCCTCGACCGAGCCCGAAGTGGGGATGATTTGAAAAGGTTTTACCCTTGAGAGCTTTATTATGTTGTTTAATTAATGTCTTACTCCTTTTTTATGATGCTTATAACTACTGCCGTGCCGGCGTGACAAAGGTTGGATATGTTGGCGCTGTAATGCCCCAGATCGATTCCGCTCCCGGGCTCTCACCTAGACGGGGGGTTCAGGTTGATCTCTGGAGAGGCTGGCGAGGTTGGATATGTTGGCGCTGGAATGCCCCAGATCGATTCCGCTCCTGGGCTCTCACCTAGACGGGAGGTTCAGGTTGATCTCTGTAGAGGCTGGCGAGGTTGGATATGTTGGTGCTGGAATGGCCCAGATCGATTCCGCTCCCGGGCTCCCACTAGACGGGGGGTTCAGGTTGATCTCTGGAGAGGCTGGCAAGGTAACAAGTGTTGGTGCTAGAATGCCCCAGATCGATTCCGCTCCCGGGCTCTCACTAGACGGGGGGTTCAGGTTGATCTCTGGAGAGGCTGGCAAGATAACAAGTGTTGGTGCTGGAATGCCCAAGATCGATTCCAATCCTGGGCTCTCACTAGACGGGGGGTTCAGGTTTATCTTTGGAGAGGCTGGCAAGGTAACAAGTGTTGGTGCTGGAATGCCCCAGATCGATTCCGCTCCCGGGCTCTCACTAGACAGGGGGTTCAGGTTGATCTCTGGAGAGGCTGGCAAGATAACAAGTGTTGGTGCTGGAATGCCCCAGATCGATTCCGCTCCCGGGCTCTCACTAGACGGGGGGTTCAGGTTGATCTCTGGAGAGGCTGGCAAGGTAACAAGTGTTGGTGCTGGAATGCCCCAGATCGATTCCGCTCCCGGGCTCTCACTAGACGGGGGGTTCAGGTTGATCTCTGGAGAGGCTGGCAAGGTAACAAGTGTTGGTGCCGGAATGCCCCAGATCGATTCCGCTCCTGGGCTCTCACTAGACGGGGGGTTCAGGTTGATCTCTGGAGGGGCTGGCAAGGTAACAGGGGGTGGTGCTGGAATGCCCCAGATCGATTCCGCTCCCGGGCTCTCACTAGACGGGGGGTTCAGGTTGATCTCTGGAGAGGCTGGCAAGGATGAGGTCTTTATGCTAGAATACTCCGTCTCGCTCGGCGGACCTGTCCGTTTGGAAAAGAGAAATTTCGCAGGACGACAGGCGAGTGGCGAGAATCAATCTTACACGATCCCGGACAACTGGTCCTTGGCAGAAAGGTTGCGGACTCCAGGTAAGAGGCGAGCCCTCGCCAAGAAGAAAAACGCCTTGCGAAACCTAGGAAGAAATACACATAACCCGAAGGGTAGTAATCCTAAGAAACGACGAAAGGGCCGAGCAACCAAAGTATCCTATACCTATCTATTCAACAACGCGTGACGCGAGAAAAACCAACACGAGAATAGCCTCCGCGAAGGCGGATATCGAGATAAGCGAGAGCGAGACATTCAACGCGTGAAAATAACATGACAGGAAAGAGAAGACACAATGAGCAAAGCAAAATTTGCATTCTATAGTTCATAGTTTGGTTACAATCTTCGGCGATCTCGCCGATCATAATTACAGCGCAAAAGAAAGGAATAGCGGCGAGCTTCAGGAACCACCCGCCGATCCTTCTTCGTCATCACTATCCTTCACGGGCGGAAGTGGGAGGAAGAGCTCCGGGACGATGTCTTCCAGAGTCATGTCGGCCGCATTATCAGCCAAGAGGCCGATCGCCTTCGCCACTGAAAAAATGTAGCGAGCTGACTCTATAGATCCCACGCGGATTTCTTCATCTCGCGTTCGCCGGTCTTCTTTTAAACGGCGAGACGAGGGGGGAACAACGACGCGAGTGAGGTCGCAGTTTAGGGCCTTCAACCCGGCCACCTCGCCCTCCAAATTCTCGATGCGAGCATTGGCTCTCCCGGCGGCCTCGACATCCTGCAAATAAGTTCAGTTAGAGGTGAAACGGCCAGGGGAAAGGAGGATGAGGGAGGTCTAGATGACTCACCACACGGCCCTCCGCGGCGAGCAACTTCTCCTTCAGCTGCGTGTTCTCGGCAAGAACCCCCTTGTAGGACCTCGCAAGCTCCACATTCTGAAGCTCCAGCTGTAAGCAACGCCTCCCCGTCATGTGGGCGAGCTCGGCAGAGCGCAGCTGGGACCTCGCGCTCTCGTAAGCAAGGGTCCTCGCGGTCTCATCCTTATAAGACCCCGCATCCTCGCAACCATAAAGGGCGAATGCGAGGTCAAAAGCATGACCACTGACGGTCTCCTTCTCCACCCAGGAGGGGAGGGTAAAAGAAATGTCCACCCTGTTGGTCTCCGGCTTCCAGGTGACGAGGGGCTCACCAGTCTCGTCCCGACGCCTCTGGCCGAGCCCGAAGTTGTAGTGGTTCACCGGGATGGGGAGGGCGGAGGTCCTGACCGCCTCCTGGCAGGGCTCTTCGTCCTCGCCCACCGAGAGGCCGGTGAGGTCAAACTCGTCGAAGGCGGCCTCGCGAGGTTCCTTACCTTTCGACGGAGTGAGCGAGGCCGCACTCTTCTTGCTCTTCTTCTTGGGCGGAGATTTCGAAGGGGCAGCATGACTACCGGAAGACCCCGATCTCTTGCGAGAAGAGGGCTCGGCCGGAGCGACGACGCCTCGGCAAGCTTCCGCCCCCATGGTAGCGAGAGCCATGGTAGCGTCAGTTTTCTGGTTGCTCGCGTAGGGGGGATGAAGGGGAAGATCTCGCTCGCCTAAAAACAAACAATAATATGGATAAGTATAATATGCTAGCGAATTGAGACAAAGATATTAGGCGAGATTTTTACCTTCTCCGGCGAGAACCGGAGGCAGCGAGTCTAGGTTGCGGCGGAGGTAGATGACTTCGAAGTTCTTCTTGCAGAAGAACTGATGGAGGAGGGTGTCATGACCGCCGAGGGCGGTGGGCCGGTAGGTGGTCTCGCTGTGTTGAACCGGCGAGAGGGGAATGTTGCCGAAGTTCCCCTTGACGACGACGAACTTCTGGGCCCAGAAGTGGGCCTTGTTGACGGTCTCAACCACCTTCGGGCCCGTGCCCACGAAGTAGGTTGTCCCATCTTTGTAGGCCCAAAATGAGAATAGCTTCCGGAAGACAGGGAGGCTGAACTCGATTCGCTCCTCGCGGAGGTAGCAGGCGAAAGCGGTGACCACCGCCATGGCATTAGGTGTGAGCTGGCCGGGAACCACGCCATAATGCTTGAGCATCTAACAGGCAACGAGAACAGGAATAATCCGCGTGGCGAGCGAGACTCGAGTGGCAAAAAAAATAGGAAGTAAGCGAGAATGATTATTACCTGGCGAACTTCCGGCCATAAAGGAAGGCGCAAACCGACCGCGAAATGGGCGGTAGGAATGGCCAGCTCGTCGACCAACGGGTCGTTGATCACGTCGTCCTCGCTAGGGCGGCGTGCCTCGAACGGGGGGGGGGGGGGGGGGGTGACATAATCAGCGACCGCGCTGAAGTACTCCTCATCAGTCAAGTTGCAGGTAAAAAGCTATGCTCGGCAAAGGCCTTCGCGACCCTTCGCCGACCCTCCGACTCCGCGTCGCCGCCCATCTGGAAAACCTGCAAGAAAGGAAGGAACGCGAGAACGAGAAAGAGCGAGAGCTCTGCAGCAGAAGAAGAAGAAGATCGAGAATAAATGCGGTGGTTGGCCCAGTCAAGACCACCTATTTATAGCCAAAGCAAAAGGGCGGGAGGAAGTCCAAACGTCGGCGAGCACGAGTATCAACAAAAACATCACATCACGTACGCTGGCGAGGGAGACCCGCGGGGTTAGCGCAATCGACATCCCTGCAGAATACGTTTAGCGAGGACAGAGGGTCCTCGCGAGCGCGATGTAACAAAATAAATAAATTCATTGATAGCGAGCGAGAAACCATAAAAGGTAATGATACTTATTGTCGAAAGAAATAGCAGCCAGCAGGAGTGGCGAATATCCGAGTCGCAAAACGTGGTGAGACCGTTCAAAGACGACGACGATTATTACAGTCACAATATAACGTCTAACGAGAATCGTGGGGGAGCCATTTCCACCGGCCGCCACCCCGCGACCCTGACCTCGGCGGTACCCTAGAATTATAATAGTCCTCTGCCAAACGACCCTCCCGGTCCATGAGGTAAGCGTAGTCTCTTATTCTCGCTATGTGCACCTCCGGTGTTGTGGCGCTCTCGTCCTGATCGCGCTGTCTCGCTTGCCGGAGCCTCGCGCACTCCTCCATCAGGACCGCGTGCCTATCCTTCGCGGCTTCCCTATCCCGTCTCGCCTGCATGTTGAGATCCATCAGCATTCGCCCATGCTTCCTCAAGAGCTCCGCGGCTCGTTGCTTCATCGTCTCCGGATCTCGCGGATCCCCTAAGAATTCCTCCACCTGGTCAGGAAGGGGAGACATCTCGTCATCGCCCAGTTCGGAATTGGTATGCGGATTTTCGGCATTGTCTGCAAGATTTTACAAGGTTAGATGACGAGCGCGAGAATTTATAGAAAGCTCACGCCTTTCTTTGAGAAAGCAAGCGGAGCATCGCTACGCGACCCAAAGGCGACAAAGGCCTACGTAGGGTTGAGGGTATGTAAAGAGTCGCGATAGCGACGAAGAAGGTGAGTTGATAGGCGAAGAGGTGAGGAAGAAGCCTCTACTACTTAATCAGTACCATAGATAGAGATGCGTTCCCATGTTCCTTTCGGAAAACTACTTTCCTCCTACTGCAGATCGACATCGGGGCACTGTTCGAGTAGCCGGTGCCGCTGTTGATGGTCTTTTCCACGTAACCGCAGTTGGAGGAATTACGACGCAAGGTTTCGGCGAGGCCATAACGCTTACCGAGAGGGGGGCGAGAAGCCGAAGGACGGCCCTGGAACATATTGCCATAGTGGGGGTAGAGGGATTTGCCCAGGCCGGCGGGATAAGCTGTGCTGTTGGTCGGGGGAATCTTTGGCGGTGCGGAGCCACCGGTCTCCTCGCTCGTCAGGAGCTGGAACCCGGGCTTATCTATGATTTTACCTGGAGGAGGCGGAGACGACGGCCGCGACGACGGGCGGGCCGGGGACTTCAGGGGCGAGACTGTAAGAAAAGAGTAACGGAGGTCATATACGGTTGACAGAAGTATTACGGTATGCGAGATTAAGATCATACCGGTGACATCTTTCCCAGCAAGGTTCAGATCCGCCTGTGGACTCTTGCGAGACCTCTCAGCGGGTTCTCCAATGTTCTCGCTCGGCAAAGCATCCTGCGAGTAGAAATTAGTGAGGAGCGATTTATTAACGTGAATTCGAGTAGCTCATACCTCCTCGGGCCGGCGATCATCCGGGGAGGAGTCCAGCATCACGGAGTCATCGCCGGAGCGACAAGCCGCCTTCGCCTTCTTGACTTTCGGCGATTGAACAGGGGGCGGCCGGTTCATCCAGGCGGGGACCTTGGTCGTGGAAGGTAGCCCGCCAGCTCTCATCGCCCTCAGGCGAGCCTCTACTTCTTTGGAGATCGGCATCTCCAGGCAGCTAAAATAAGAAAGGGAAGAAAAGAAACGGCGCGCGCCAATAGGGGTTTGGGACGATATTTATAGCCTACGGGGTGGGTCCCACCAAAGATTCCTGACAGGTCATCCGGGAGCGGTCGAATATCAGGGGTTGGACGATTCTTCGCGAGGACATTAGTCCTCGCGAAGAGCGGGGATTGTGTACAACCCCGATATTCGCCAGGTAAGGAAATCGAGCGAGATGGGAGTGGCGAGATCCAGACCTCGCCGAGATCGGCCCCCAGCCGATGAGACCTCGGCAGACCACCAAAATAGGCAGCGAGGTCCTCGCGAGGCGACCCTCTAAAAGAGACGCCGCGGGCAGTATTCACGAGAGGACCCGCGAGAACTCCTTCAGCAAGGTTCTCGCAAGGCGATCCCCCGGAAGAGATATCGCGGACAGGACCCGCGAGAAGGCCTGCGAGAGCTCCGACAGTAAGGTCATCGCAACCCCTTATCCATAGATCATTAGGGTTAACTTACCATTTTACCCTTGGTGGTCTGCCCTTAGCCTCTCCGAACAGCGGAGCTTGGCTGTTAGCAGACCCATTTGGGGTGCAGATAGTAAAATCTAAAGGCGGAATCCTGTTATTTGCAGACCAGATCAGAAAATCTATAAATAGGACCTTAAGGGCACCTTTGGAGAGGATCTCACTTCAGCTTCCCTCTCCTTAGGCTTTCTTTGGTTAGCATTTCCAGAGCTCTCCAAGGTGCCCAAGTCTCAGCTTTGGCTTGGGAGGGAAGCGCTCAACGATCTTCCGGGTTAGTGGAGGGACCCCCTCGCTGTGACTAAGGTCTTAGTCAATTTCTTAATCTTCCGTTTACCCTCCTCGAGGGATCAGTAAGGGCTAGCCGCCCCTCATTTCGGTAAGGGCCCCGAGCTCTACGAGAGACCGAGAAATCGGTTTCAACAAAGGAGAAGAGGTGAAGAAGGCCCAGGAGGAAGGAGAAGATGAGAAGAAGGCCCAGGAGGAAGGAGAAGAGGAGCCAATGGAAGAGGAAAAAGAGAGAGGAGAAGAGGCAAGGGGGGCCCAGAAGGAGGGGGTGGAAGAAGTGATGGAGGTTTGTTGGGGAAATGATTTATCTTAACCCCTAGAAATGAGTAGAATATAAATTCTAAGTATGAAAAATTAGGCTAAGTAAATATGCGTCGAATGGTATTCGACGCAACGTCGAAATATAGTCGACATTTCTCTCAGAATGAGTCGAAGTAACTCTTAGAAGACTTCGACGTAATCATAGTCGACGTACCTCTGACTTCTAGTGGACGCATTTGATAAAGTCGACGCACCTTTGTCGACGCACCTTCCTTATTCTCCTCTCGACGTCCAGCCAGGATGAAATCGACATTTACGTCGAATAGTAATCGACGCACATCGATATCTATATGTAATTCAAAAACACGCCAGATCTCTTTCCTTCTTTCTGTAGATCTGATTTTTATGGAATGATATTATTCTTTTATAGCCGTTTTGAATCAGCCTTTCCTTCTATTTGATTCTTGGCTAATCTGATTAAGATTATTATGGATATTATTTGAAAACAGAATGAATGTCTTTCCTTCTACAGAAATATTGATTATGGAAACTCTAAATCTCTTTCTAATTCTCTGTCTGCTAATTAATCATTCTCCTTTAGAAATATCTTTCAAAACAGAGCTATAAATAAGGAGGAGGTCGGTAGAGAATGAAAACAAGTGATCCACCGTATACATTTGAAAAAGAGGAAGAGCTCCCAAGAGAAGAGTGAGAAAGTTAAGAAAAGAGATAGTGTGCTGCAGCAAAAGAAAAAGCCTTCATCTTCTCCTTCTTCTGAAGCCATTCTGCTGCAAATTCTGAAAGCTCTCACAAAAGAGAGAAAAGCTTACAAATCTCCTTCTCACTATAGAAGAGAGATCATATTCACTATACTTATGCTTCTAATCTTCTTGCCAGGAAGAAGATTCCTTCTTATATATATTGTCTTCTATTCTTCTACTTGTTCTACTTCTTCTTCTCTTTCTTATTTCACTTTTAAACTGTGTAAAAGAGTTTTTAGAATCTCTCTTCAAAAAATTCAGTTGTAGTGGTTTTAAGAGTCTCCTTATCAAAAGACTCAGTCTGGTTCTAAGAGTCTCCTTATCAAAAGACTCAGTGCAAGTTAGTGAATTCCTACCAAGGGGGTTGAAGAGTGGATAACCCAAAGTTTGGGGAACCACTATATTTTCTTGTGTTGTGCTGTGATTTTCTACTTGTTATTTTTCTTCTTTATTTGCTTAATTCTTGTTGGTGTGTGGAAAGCTTAAATCTGTGATTATTACACATATATATATAATTGCACAAAGTATTTTAAATCTCTATTCACCCCCCCCCCCCTCTAGAGAATTCTAGTGAGGTTATCTGTGCACTTTCAATTGGTATCAAAGATAGGTTGATCTAAAAAGGTTAACTCCTTGATCAAAAAGATCCTACCTCCTTTATACTTATATATATATTTCTAAAAATATTTTTCACATGGCACAAATCAAAGATTATGCTTCCACCAGACCACTAATTTGCAACCTTGAAAAGTTTGCACTTTGGAAAACAAGAATTAAAATTTATCTAAACTCTATTGATGGAGAATTATTTGATGTTATCATGACAGGTCCTCCCAAGCCATTCAAGAAGGACTCAAGTGGAAAGGACACACAAACACTTGCTCCAAAGGCTTAATGGACAGATGAAGAAAAGAAAGCTCAAGCATGTGATGTCAAGGCTATGAATATCTTAGTCTCAACTCTCTCAGATGAAATCTTCCAAAAGATTGATGAATATAAGTCAGCTAAGGAAATATGGGAAGCTCTCAACAAAATGGTAGAAGGGAGTGCTGATGAGAGGAAGGATAAAAAGGCATTACTTATCTCTCAATATGAAAACTTCCAGAAGAAAGAAAATGAAAGTGTTGCTGACATGTATGCCAGATTCAGCCTCATAATAAATGAGCTAAAAACACTTGAGAAGGACATATCTCTCACTAAGATAAATGACAAATTGCTGGCTTGCTTCCCTAGCTCTTGGGATTCAAGAATCTGGCCAATTAAAGACTCCAGAAGTCAAAAAGAAATCTCAACAGATGTCCTGTTGGGTAAATTAAGATCTTATGAACAGCTGCTGAAAACAAGAGCTGAGAAAGAAGAGAAAGAAAAGGCTTCTCCACTCTCAAAAGAAAAGAGCATTGCTTTGAAGGCTACTGAAGGAGAACCCTCTACAAATGATGAAGAGCTGATCAGTCTACTGGCCAGAAGGTTCAAGAAGTGGATCAAAACAGAAGGATCCAGAAGGAGAGAATCAAGAACCAGGTATGAAAAAACTCCTAATAAAGAGATTATATGTTACTTTTGCAGGGAACCTGGACACATTGCACCTGAATGTCCTAAAGAGATCAGCAATAAGAAAGATCTGAAAAGAACATATCTAAAGAAGAAGAAGAAGAAAGAGAAAGGATTCATTGCTCAATCATGGAGTGATTCAGAATCTGAAGTGAGTACCTCATCTGAAGATGATCAGGAAAAGGCTAAGCAAGAGGAAACCTGCTTGATGGCTACTGAAAAGCCTGAAGATACATCTCTGGTAAATATATTTGATGATATAGATTTCTCTTCCACTGATTCCAAAAATAGTTTCAAAGAACTCTGTTTAGATCTAGTCAAATCTGAGAAAGAAGTAAAGGAATTAAGAAATGAACTAAACAATCTCAAACAAACAAATACACAACATAAAAGCTATGAGCTCAGTCTAGGACTCTCAGAGGAACAACTAAATAAAATCATTACTGAAAATCAAGCACTAAGAAATGAGCTAGCAAAGGCAAAAGCTTTTGAAGACTCTCTAAATGGTAGAAGTCAGAAGCTCAAGAATATCTCTAACAATCTCACTGATAGATTTAGACAACTTGAATATAACACTGAACCCAAACCCCAATCACCCAGCAAATCTGTCTGGAGACATCCTACTCACTTCACTAGGGAAAATCATTTGACAGGAGAAAGATCACAAGAAAATTCAGAAACAACCACTGTGTTTAACAAAAATAGTCCCACTATGTATGAAGGAATCCTAGGAAAATATCCTCAGAAAAGAAACAAACTTACGTCGAATTATTATCGACGTGCATCAAATTCTACTCAACGCAACTCAAATAATGCATCGATTTCTAATCAACGCAGACACCAAAATACGTCGACTCCCAATCGACGCAATCTCTCCTATGCTTCGACTAGAAGTAACCACAGAATGAAGGAAGCAACGACTTCCACTCGACGCAACTATCAACATACGTCGAATAGATATCGACGCATACAAACTTAGAGCAACATAAAGACAGAACACTTCCATTCTCCAAAAACCTTCCATCTTAACCCCCATTTAGGACCCATTCATCCTGATCATCATTTCTATCCTAATCAAAACTTCTATCCTAACCAAAATTTCTATCCTAATCAAAATCTCTATCCAAACCAACATCCTTATTCCTCCCTAAACTCAAATTTTCTTAGTCAAAAGAAAATCAGGTGTTATATTTGCAATAAAATTGGCCACACTGCTAAACAGTGTTGGCATAATCAATCAAATTGCTCATAAAACTAGTCCTAGGATAACTTAGAAAACTTTAGGATTAGGAAGAAAGAATCCCTCAGGAAAACCCAGAATCTGTCAAATAAAGTCACGTCGACTTCGAATCGACGCACCGTCGATAACTCAGTAAAATCGACGCATTCATCGACTCCAATCGACACATACGTCGATAGGAAACCTTATCATCCCAAACCAGACTATATTGACACTCACATCGAATTCCACTCGACGTAACGTCGACTTCATGAAAATGAGTGGCAATACTAAAATATTTTCGGTCACATCCACTGTTGTACCGAATAAGCCTCGAATTGTGCCTCGTTTCGACGTTTCACCTGACTTAAATAGACTCTTCAGTTAGAAACCTTCATGACCTCTGCATCTTTCATCCTTCTTGCTCCTCAGTCCAACCATTTCTTCCTCTCTCTCACTGACCTAAAATGGCTCTTAAGACCAACTCAGGCTTTGACATTGACCTCGAATCTTTCCAAGCCGCCGCAGAAAATTACAAGAGCATCATAACTCTGTTTACTGAAGCTGGATTAGACAAGCTCATCTCCACAAGATGCAAGCTCCTGGAGACAGAACTCACAGAGCTCATGACTCATGTTCAGATATCTGAACAAGGAGAAATCCAAGGAACAATCCATGAGACACCTGTCTCAATCTCTGCAGAACACATTAGGACCACCTTTGATCTTCCATCAGGTGATGAACCTGTGGAACTCACTCCTGATGAAATCAATAATCTGTTAATCACCATGAAGTTTTCAAAAGATAGACCATTCCACCTGAAGAAAATTGACTTTTCTGATGAATATAGATTACTGGCAGATATAGTAGGAAAAATTCTACTATGCAAGATCTCTGCCCATGATGCAGTACCTAAACAACAACTAAACATCATGGGGGCCCTTGTGCTGAAGAAGAAGTAGAAGGCTCAAAAGGAATCCCTATCCCTCCAGGAAAAAGGATGTCAATAGCCCTCTTCTCTAAATGGACCAGGCAAATTCCCAAGCCTGGTTCCATTCCTGAAAGGACTCCATCTCCTCCTATCTCTCCTGCTCATCCATCTTCACCTCCTCCTCCTCCTACTCATACAGACATCTCTTCTGTACCACCATCATCCACACCCTCACAAATACCAACCCAATCACCTACTCAACCCTCCTTTATTCCTCCACCATCTCCATCCAATACACCTCATCAAAATGATACAGTCCCCTCTTCACCTTCATCACATACAACACCTCCTCCTCCATTAACTCCTCCTCCTCCAACACACTTTGAACCATCTCCATCCACTGACAACCTGATAACTCAGTGTATGCACTCCACAGCCCAAAGATTCCAAGCAATGCTGGATGGGCACTGCTCCAAGATTCATTCCTCCATCTTACACATGCAAACCCAAATAGATGGGGTCATTGCCTCTGTGCAAAGCCTAAAGACCTCTATCTCTTCCTATAAGATCACCAGATCTTTCTTAACCTCCTTGGCTAAGAAGGTCAAGAAGGGGGAGAGGTTAGATGAAGAGCAGCTCTCCAGTCATAAATCTCTCTCTCACAAGTCTCTTCCTACTTCAAAGAATGATAGTATTGCACTGCTCAAGACCATTGGGAATGAAGTTGTACCTGAGCTACATAGTGAAGAGCACCTAACAGAGGTACTCAATATAGCAAGAGAAGCTACTCAACAAGTGATTCTATTACAAGGGGAGGCAAGTAGAGCAGAGAATGAAGCTGAAAAGGGAGCTGAGACTCAGGGGGAGCCAAATGCTGTTATACCTGAAACTAGAAATGAAAAGGAAACTAAAGAAGAACTAGAAGGCTCAAAAGAAGTTCCATCCCAGGGGGAGCAAATTGCTGTGACTCAGGGGGAGCTGAGGAAATCACCTGCTACTGAGAAGGAGCAACCCACAAAAGTATTCACCAGGAAAAGAAAAACTCCTCCTACCCCTGAATAATGATGATATACTCTATTTGAACAATTGTCTATGCTTAAATGCTGATTAGCAAACTAAACATGAAATTTTTTTATATAATTTCTTATTCTATCTTCTTCTGATTGCTTAGCATATTTTTTCTCTATATAAATGCTTTGCCTTGTTGATTAAAAGCTGATACAATTTCTCTCTGTATAGGGTTAAGACAAATAGGGGGAGATTGTTGGGGAAATGATTTATCTTAACCCCTAGAAATGAGTAGAATATAAATTCTAAGTATGAAAAATTAGGCTAAGTAAATATGCGTCGAATGGTATTCGACGCAACGTCGAAATATAGTCGACGTTTCTCTCAGAATCAGTCGAAGTAACTCTTAGAAGAATTCGACGTAATCATAGTCGACGTACCTCTGACTTCTACTCGACGCATTTGATAAAGTCGACGCACCTTTGTCGACGCACCTTCCTTATTCTCCTCTCGACGTCCAGCCAGGATGAAATCGACGTTTACGTCAAATAGTAATCGACGCACGTCGATATCTATATGTAATTCAAAAACACGCCAGATCTCTTTCCTTCTTTCTGTAGATCTGATTTTTATGGAATGTTATTATTCTTTTATAGCCGTTCTGAATCAGCCTTTCCTTCTATTTGATTCTTGGCTAATCTGATTAAGATTATTATGGATATTATTTGAAAACAGAATGAATGTCTTTCCTTCTACAGAAATATTGATTATGGAAACTCTAAATCTCTTTCTAATTCTCTGTCTGCTAATAAATCATTCTCCTTTAGCAATATCTTTCAAAACAGAGCTATAAATAAGGAGGAGGTCGGCAGAGAATGAAAACAAGTGATCCACCATATACATTTGAAAAAGAGGAAGAGCTCCCAAGAGAAGAGTGAGAAAGTTAAGAAAAGAGATAGTGTGCTGCAGCAAAAGAAAAAGCCTTCATCTTCTCCTTCTTCTGAAGCCATTCTGCTGCAAATTCTGAAAGCTCTCACAAAAGAGAGAAAAGCTTACAAATCTCCTTCTCACTATAGAAGAGAGATCATATTCACTATACTTGTGCTTCTAATCTTCTTGCTAGGAAGAAAATTCCTTCTTATATATATTGTCTTCTATTCTTCTACTTGTTCTACTTCTTCTTCTCTTTCTTATTTCACTTTTAAACTGTGTAAAAGAGTTTTTAGAATCTCTCTTCAAAAAATTCAGTTGTAGTGGTTCTAAGAGTCTCCTTATCAAAAGACTCAGTCTGGTTCTAAGAGTCTCCTTATCAAAAGACTCAGTGCAAGTTAGTGAATTCCTACCAAGGAGGTAGAAGAGTGGACTACCCAAAGTTTGGGGAACCACTATATTTTCTTGTGTTGTGCTGTGATTTTCTACTTGTTATTTTTCTTCTTTATTTGCTTAATTCTTGTTGGTGTGTGGAAAGCTTAAATCTGTGATTATTACACATATATATATATATAATTGCACAAAGTATTTTAAATCTCAATTAACCCCCCCCCCCCCCCCTCTAGAGAATTCTAGTGAGGTTATCTGTGCACTTTCAAGGTTCGTGAAGGAAGGGAGGAGGAGACCGGAGCATTGGCTTGCGGCGAGGAGAAGGAGGGAGATTGGGGGGAGAAATCCCGGCTGGAGGCCGTAGATGAGGTCATGGAGCTCGAGGTCACTACCCGAGCAGGGGTGGTGAAAAAGTCAAGATCAGTGGCAAGCTCAGCTCGGGGGAATATAAGCAGATCCTGGCCTGTGTACAGGACAATGTGGGCATCTTCGACTGGAGTGCAGCAGAGATGACCGAGATTGATGCAGACGTTGCTTGCCATCGTCTCAACCTTGACCCGGCACCCGACCCATCCAAAAGAAGAAAAGGGCCATAGCGGACAAGCTGGAAGGACCCATCCGAGAGGAGGTGGGTAATCTCCTCTAGGCAGGTTTTGTATCAGAGATCCAGTATCCAGGCTGGGTCTCCGACGTGGTTATGGTGAAAAAGTGTGGAGGTAAGTGGAGGATGTGTATCGACTTTTCATTGCTTAATAAATCATGCCCCAAGGATTGCTACCCCTTGCCCCAAATCGACGCGCTGGTTGACTCAGCCATCGATTTCTCTATAATGTCTTTTTAGATGCTTTTTCAGGTTATCACCAAATCCGCATGCACCCACCCGACATCAAGGATGTTCTTTCATCATGGGGGATGGGTGCTATTGTTATAAATGATGTCTTTCGGGCTCAAGAATGCAGGGGCTACTTACCAGCGGATGATGGACCGAGTCTTCCGGGAACAAAGGGGTATAAATTTAGAAGTCTATGTGGATGACCTCATGGTGAAGAGTCGAGCCCTTGAGTCTTACCTCCGCGACCTCAAGGAAACCTTTGGGACGTTGAGAAATTTCAAGATGAAGCTCAACCCCCTGAAGTGTGTCTTCGGGGCTACCTGGGGGAAATTCCTAGGCCATTTGCTAACCCCAATGGGAGTGGAGCCGAACCCAGATAAGGTCAAAGCCATCATGGAACAGGGGTCTCCAAGGAATGCAAAGGAGGTTCAACGCCTCACAGGGAAGCTGGCCGGGCATAGAAGGTTCCTCTCCAGGGCGGGAGAGAAGTGTGCACCTTTCTTCAAAGTACTATGAGGGAACCAAAAGTTTGAGTGGACTCCCGAATGCGAAAGAGCCTTTCAAGCACTGAAAAATTAGCTAGCCTGAGCTCCTTTGCTGTAGGGGTCGAGGCAAGGAGAGGATCTGTCCCTGTACCTAGGGGTAGGGCCTGAGGTGGTGAGTTCGGTGTTGGTCCGATAAGAAGGCAGAAGGGAACTCCCAATTTATTATGTAAGCCGAGTAATGAGGAAGGCGGAGCTCCGATATCCAATCCTAGAGAAGTTGGACTTCACCTTAGTGGTGTGGACTCGGAAGCTCCTGCCATATTTCCAAGCACACCCAATCAAGATAGTAACCGACCACCCCCTTCGCAGCATTATGGAAGGGGTATAGCACTTGGGGAGGTTGGAGAAGTGCTCGGTGGAGCTAAGCGAGTTTGATATATCATATGTGCCGAGACTATCCATCAAGGCCCAGGAGGTGGCAGACTTTCTAGCGGATTACGTAACTGAGGTGGAAGAGTCCGAGCTGCTCAACGTGGCGGCCTGTAGGATGTTGGTGGATGGGGCCTCAGGAAAGCGTTCCTTCGGAGGAGGGGTGGTTTTGGTGAGCCACCAAGGGATGAGCATCGAGCAGGCAATCAACTTTCATTTTCCCCTCACCAACAACCAGACCAAGTATGAAGCAGTGGTAGCAGGCCTCCGCCTGGCCCTAGAGTTGGGAGTATAAGATGTGGAGGTCTCGACAGACACCATGGTGGTGGCTTGCCAGGTTGGGGGAGAATTTGAAGTAAAGGAATTGTCTCTCCAGCGGTACTTGGAAAAGGTCACGGGACTCATAGGTCAGTTCCAGACCTTCTCGATCCGTCACGTGCCAAGGGAAGAGAGCGCCGCGGCGGAACTCCTGACAAAGTTTGGTCCCAAAGTAGGGGGACAGTGTCAGAACTTTTCCAACCATCCGTCGAAGAGGGGGAGCTGATGGAGGTGGATCAGCAGGCATCATGGATGGACCCCTTCATCATCTTCCTGACATCTGGAAAGTTCCCCGAAGGGGACGTGGATAAGAGGCACTTCAGGTACAAATCGGCCTATTATTCCTTACATGCAGGGGGATTATACCGAAAAACACATTCAGGGCACCTAGCCTGGTGCGTGGCCGAAGAGGAAGTAATGAGGGTTCTGGAGGAGATCAACTCGGGAGAGTGTGTCAGCCACTCAGGGAGCCAAACATTGGAAGGGAGAGTGCTGAGGCGGGGCTACTTCTGGCCTACTCTCAGAAAGTATGCAACAGAATTTGCAATGAAGTGTTCAAAGTGCCAGTTGTTCGCCCCTCTCCAACTCCTACCATCCCAAAGGCTTCGGTCCATCATAGCGCCCTGACCCTTCACAATATGGGGATTGGACTTGGTAGGTCCTTTCCCGCAAGCGAGCGGCCAAAGAAGGCACCTGTTGGTAATGATCGATTATTTCTCCAAGTGGCTGGAGGTGAAGGCGCTGGCCAAGGTAACTTCTCAAGTGGTTCAAAATTTTGTATGGGGTGAAATAATTTGCAGGCACGCGCTACCATTGGCCATAGTGACGGACAACGGGCCGCAGTTCGCCAGCGAGGAGTTCATCAACTTCTGCACTCAGCTTGGAATAGATTTTCGATTTGCATCGGTCCACCACCCAAGGAGCAATGGGCAGGTGGAGGCGGCAAACAAAATAATTGTGAACCTGCTCAAGAAAAGGTTGAGAACCTCAGGGGCAAGTGGGTAGAATAGCTGCCCTCGGTCCTCTGGGCCCTAAGAACTACTCCAAACATGGTCACAGGGGAGACCCATTTCAAACTGTCTCATGGATCAGAGGCCATGCTTCCCATAGAGTTCAAGGTGAAGTCCCCTCGGGTAGTCACCGCCGGAGAAGGCGATGACGAGTGGCGGCAGAGAATGAATAGGAGCAAAGGCTAACTCTGGACCTGGTGGAGAAGCTCTGGGACTTAGCCACCGTTCGACAAGAAGAGGTCAAGCGGCGGATGGCTTGGTACTTCGACATGCACATCCGAGTAAAATAGTTCGAGAAAGGAGACCTGGTACTCAAGAAGGTCGACGCGGCCGGGAGAGGAGCCGTGGTAGTAAAGCTCAATCTTACCTGGGAAGAACCGTATATTGTAGACGAGGCGCTCAAGTCAGGGGGTTACCACCTCCGGGATTAGGATGGGGTGCTCCTTACCCTAGCCAGGAGCGGGGATTACCTGAAGCGGTTCTACCCCTGAAGCTTTGGTAATTGACTTATTATATGTTCTAAATATATTGGTTTGGAAATTCTTTCTAAGCAGGAGCCCCCAAGTTTTTGGTACTGGAGTGCCCTAGATCGATTCCACTGTCGTGCTCTTATAGACGGTGGGTCAGGTTGATCTCTGGCGAGGCTGGCAAGTTAGAAAAGTTATTGGTGCTGGAGTGCCCCAGATCGATTCCGCTGCCGGGCTCTCATAGACGGTGGGTCAGGTTGATCTCTGGAGAGGCTGGCAAGATATAAAAGTTTTTGGTGCTGGAGTGCCCCAGATCGATTTCGCTACCGGGCTCTCATAGATGGTGGGTCAGGTTGATATCTGGAGAGGCTGGCAAGATAGAAAAGTTTTTGGTGTTGGAGTGCCCCAGATTGATTCCGCTGTCGGGCTCTCATAGACTGTGGGTCAGGTTGATCTCTAGAGAGGGTGGCAAGATAGAAAAGTTTTTTGTGCTGAAGTGCCCCAGATCGATTCTGCTACCGGGATCTCATAGACTGTGGGTCAGGTTGATCTCTGGAGAGGCTGGTAAGATAGAAAAGTTTTTGGTGTTGGAGTGCCCCAGATCGATTCCGCTGTCGGGCTCTCACAGACGGTGGGTCAGGTTGATCTCTGGAGAGGCTGGCAAGATAGAAAAGATTTTGGTGCTGGAGTTCCCCTGATCAATTCCGCTGCCGGGATCTCATAGATGGTGGGTCAGGTTTATCTCTGGAGAGGCTGGCAAGATAGAAAAGTTTTTGGTGCTGGAGTGCCCCAGATCGATTCCGCTGTCGGGCTCTCATAGATGGTGGGTCAGGTTTATCTCTGGAGAGGCTGGCATGATAGAAAAGGTTTTGGTGCTGGAGTGCCACAGATCGATTCCGCTGTCGGGCTCTCATAGACTGTGGGTCAGGTTGATCTCTAGAGAGGCTGGCAAGATTGAAAAGTTTTTGGTGCTGGAGTGCCCCAGATCGATTCCGCTTCGGGCTCTCATAGATGGTGGGTCAGGTTGATCTCTAGAGTGGCTGGCAAGATAGAAAAGTTTTTGGTGCTGGAGTGCCCCATATCGATTCCACTGCCGGGCTCTCATAGACGGTGGGTCAGGTTGATCTCTGGAGAGGCTGGCAAGATAGAAAAGTTATTGGTGCTGGAGTGCCCCAGATCGATTCTGCTTCCGGGCTCTCATAGACGGTGGGCCAGGTTGATCTCTGGAGAGGCTGCCAAGATAGAAAAGTTTTTGGTGCTGGAGTGCCCTAGATCGATTCCGCTGCCAGGCTCTCATAGATGGTGGGTCAGGTTGATCTCTGGAGAGGCTGACAAGATAGAGTTATTCATGTTGGGGGACTCTATTTCCCAAACCTCTCAGGACCTTGAAAGGGGCGAGCCCGGGGGCTCGCTCGCGAGGAATACAAGGCCTCCATTGAGGTAAGACACCAAGGCCAAGGGTGACCGCTAGGCGGCTGGATACGGTGGCGTGCTGCTCATCAATCCGGGTCCTAGCTCGCAAAGGACACCCGAAGGATCCCTATGCAATGCCTGATACAAGCGAGTTGGGGGGTCTACTGGCGCGGAGGATAACGAGCAAGGCTGGTCGCTCTAGAAGGGCAGGCGAGCGAGGCAGAGTAATGACGATACCACTCGTAAGAGCCCAGCTGGGCGAGCCAGAGGTCAGAAAAGGACCACACTTAGCGCAAGAAAATAGATGGTCCGCCTAACGAAATTCCTAAGAGGGGAAGGCTACACGAGCACCCTCTTAGGTAGGTGCGAGGAAAGGTGGAGGGATGATGAGTCCTGATCATATACACTTTTATGGACTCATCTGGGCCGTTTATCTAGTCATTCCACTGCACTTTAGCCTTGTTTTAGCTTATATTTGTTATCACTAGCTATGTGCACTTCTAGGCCCATTTTGGTGTTATTTCATATCTTTCTTTGTTATTAGTTTTCTTGCGATGTTAAGTCTCACTTTCAGTGGCTAGACTGGTGTCGTACGCTGGAACAGGTGTCGTGCAGGTGTTTCCGGTGCAATTCTGCACAGGAACACTGCGCACGATCACCGGTTCTATTGCGCACGACCACTGGTCGTGCGCCACTGATCGTGTGCACTTAACCCTTTTTTATGAGTTCTGTTTGGTGTAGTGCGCACGACCATCTACGCTAGTGCGCACGACCACCGGTCGTGCGCCACTGTTCGTGCGCGCTTATCATCAATTTCATGAGTTCTGTTTCAACCAGTGCGCACGACCACCTACGATAGTGCGCACGACCACCGGTCTTGCGCCACTGGTCGTGCGAACATGTTATTTCATAATTTCTGTCTTTGCAGGTTCCGTCCAGGCAGAGCGCACGATCACCGAATTCTAGTGCGCACGACCACTGGTCGTGCGCCACTGACCGTGCGCACTGTTTATTCCAGCGCCTATAAATCGACCTGCTCGCGATTTAGGTCATATCCTCCGCATTTTTCCGCCGTTCTTCCGCCGTTCCGCGCCAGTTTCGCCCCTCCACCGCCGCCCACCATCTGGAGGTGCTCCGGGCTTGTTATTCACGCCAATCTTAAGCCGGAGTTTCCTCTCGGCCTCCTCCTTCATCCAAGAGCTTCAAAGAGAGATCTAGCCGCCATCTCCATCGAGCAAGAGGAAGTTTGCAACCTCTACCGGATCGTGACACGAAGAAGACGGGTCCATTGGAGAGTCGTGACAGCTCTCTCTACCCCGGACGTAGTTGCGGACCGAGCTTGGACGCGGATTGACAACCCGGCGACTCCAACCGTGAATCTACAACGAGACTTCGGATTCGGTCGATTTCTTGCCTTATTCTTCTCTTATTGATTGTTGTAATAGTTAGATCTTTTGTATTTTGATGAAGAACACTATAGACCTTGCTATTTAAAGTTATTTCATGTCTATGTGAAGTACTCTTTTGTTTATTTGTGTGCTTGAGGTGCGCCACCATCCATCCTCCATCCCGCCGTCACGTTCGTGTGCCGCACTAACAATTGCTAGTGGCGTGCTTGTCGAAGAGGTGCTTGCGACCCTCATTCCGTTAGCCTACTCGCCCATCCGCCTACCGAAGCGTGGCATCGCGGCTCGTACTCCATCCCGCCTAACGAAGCAGCGCGCTCAAGGCCTGCATAGTTCGATCCGCTTGCCTACTCGTCCATCCGCCCTTACGAAGTAGCGCGTTAAAGGCCTACGTAGTCTTCCATCCCGCCGAGCGAAGCATTGCATAGCGGCATTGCATAGGAGTAGTTGTAGCTTTTTCTCTTTATTTTCCACAAACCAAATCAACCCCCGTGTCCGCAATTCATCCGACCCATAGGACTTCGATCTCAAGTCCTTCCTCGAACGTTAACTCCACCTTACTGTGTTCCTCAAGAGACCGACACTCGGGGATTTTCCCCATTATTATTACTTGCGCGACCGGTGCACTTGCCGAATCATCGCATCAAGTTTTTGGCGCCGTTGACGGGGAACACAGACGTGTGAGTTTTCTTGAGAGGGAGAGCTGAGAGAGAGAAGTTTCTTCCAGTGTTTATAGCCGCCTTTTTATTTTTATTTGCTTTTTAAATTTATATTGTTTGTTATTATTTCTTCTCTCCTATTTTAAAGTTTTAAGCAAGTTTAATCCAAGGAGTTTTATTAGTTTGTGTAGATTTCCTTGCAAAGAATTTCAGCCTCTTTATATCTGCTTTTATTATTGAAAATGTCGTCATGGGATATTTCACCTAGCTTTAATGATAAGATGGTTTATTATATAGACCAAATGAATGAGTTGAATGCTAGGAAGTGTAGGAACGTTGTTTGCTTGTTGTGTCGAGGAGAGGGTCATGAATTGAAGGACTGTCCTAGTCTTTTCAATCCTGACCGCCGCTCCTCCACTCATGACAACATTGTCCCTATCACTCATTCTTTACCCATGGAGGCAATTGTGCCCTCTACCCCCGAGCTTGTCTCGTGCATGGACTCCTCACTCCCTGTTTATGGCTTCACTCCCAGTGATGATGATCACTCATCTGTTAGCCAACAAGGAGAGGAATGGGAGCTCCTAGATGCACCTGAGTATGATGAGGAAAGTATTCTTTCCATCGGGGAGGCTTTAGCAGATCTTTTTGCGGAGGAACCGAATATTTTTGTCCCTCCAGTTTCTTTGCAAGATTTTTCTACACATATTCTTTATGATCCTATCGAAGTAAAGGAGCTGGGTGATGCTTCTGACTCGGAGGGTGCTCCAAAGTAGGATGAGGATGTCATTTTGCCTGAGGGGGAGAATGAATACTTTGAACACGATGATGCACCTCGGTGGGATGAGGAGGATACTCTCTCTGATGAGGAGGTTTGCACTTCTTCATGGGACGAGGAGGTCCAAATCACCACTGAGGCTCCTGAGTTCTCAAGTCCCCCTTGCTATGATATTTACGATGATGATAGTGATCTACCCTTGGATCTTGCTGGGAGTGAGACCGGGACCACTCCCCCGATTTTTGATTATTTATGTCATTCTTCTCTTTTATTTCTGGACCCCCCTTCCTCTTCCGAGCCTGTGCAGGTTGAGTCTTTACAGGTGCCCCAGGAGGACTTGGAGCTTTTTGCTCAAGTCAATGATGAGAGTATCCTCTCATGTGAGGAGGTTTATTCCCCCTCCGTTGAGGAAGCTCCACTCATTGCCTTTTCCTCCTGCTGCCTCCCTGTTGACGATACCTTGCTAGGCAAGGATGTGTTTTGTGAGATGAGTGAGGACCAGGCCTCCTCCTCTTCTTACATTCTCTACCCTCTACCTGTGAGGAGCAGGTATCTATATTTAGGTAGAGGGGTGACTATTCTATCACCGTATCGGTACCCGCTACCGACACGGATATTAGGCCAGTTACCTGTCCACTTCTCCTTCCATAGGCCCATTAGCTAGAACTCTTAAAGTTTGAATAAGTCGTGCTGGGAGGACAATAACCCCAGTAGTTATCTTTCTTTTCTGCATTTTTATTTCCTCTAATCATGTTTAGTTAGTAGTATTTTCTTTTCAGTTTTCTTTTGTCTTTTGTTTTTGCGGAGCTGACCCCTGCAGGTACTTATTCTGGGTGGCGGATGCTGCAGCTTCATTTTAGCTTACACGCCAATCTTCTGGTATGCTCATTTCTGAGCATTGGGTACTCTCTTTCCCTAGCTCTTTTCTGAATTTCATAGATATATATTGTGTGTATTGTCTAGTTTAAGTCTGGGGGAGAGTAGTTTTGTTTACCCGCTCACGTGCACTATTGCACTGCATGCTAGAAGATTTCATTTAAATTGTTGTTCATTTTCATTGCACACCACCGCACCCACTTGAGCACGTACTCGCCTGTATGCATGCTCTGTAGTGAATTTAATTCTTCTGCTTATGTGGGAAAGTCTAGGTGATGGTTTAGGACTATGTAGCAGAGTAAAATGTTGACTCCCGTAGTGCTCCTAGTCGAGTGCTCGGTTGCATAGAAATTTGTGTAGAGTAGACTTCTTTTTATACTATGGTTTTATATTTTTCTCTATTAGTGTAAATGTTGTTTACTCTACTCAAATGGTGAATCCGGTGTGAATCAAACGGTAGCGTAGGGATGTGTGTAAACGATCGCTAGACTCGTATTGCTTGAGTCGGGAGAAAGGAGAATCTTTCTCAGTGGCTAGAACTTGCCCCAAGCGATTCTTGAAGCATGGGTATACGGTTATTCAATTGTGTGAATGTGATATAGGCCATCATTTTGGCCCGGTTGAGCCTTTGTGCCTATCCTTACCGCTATATCCTCGCTAGCCCAGTTGTGCCTACCCGTTCTTTGATTCAGCCCCACTTTTATTTCACCAAAGCCCAAAAGCCAATCCTAGTCGCACACCCAAAATTTGAGCTTTAGCTGTTTATTATTTTCATGAGTTGGGTTGTTGATGTGGTAATATGTTTGTGAAGATGTGGATGTGTCCTTTTGTTTATTTGCTGAAAATGATAAGAAAAGAAAAAAAAATGAAAAAAAAGAAAAAGAAAAGAAGTTAAAAAGAAAGGAAAGAGAAGGAGTGTTTAATTGAAAATCTTTATGTATAGATTTATGTTTGGGAGTAGGCGGTGCACGCACCCATGCTGTTAAGTCCAAGTCTGGGGGTGTTGTGTACCCGCGTGTTTGTGTGGTGAATGAGGATAGTTTCCTGTATTAGCTCATTTGGGTTTAGTATTTGAACCATCGTCTTTATCATTGTATACCTCACCTAAACTCAAGCCCCATTTAAAACCTAAAGTCCTATTGATTCACGCATTTGAGTCAAACCAGTGCCGTGGAGAGAATGTGACCGGGCAAGCTTATGGTCACCGACACTGATGGATTTCAGTGGAGTTTTTCCCGCATCCCGATCTTGAGCAATGCTCATCTCAGCGTTTAGTTTACTTTCTCCGTATGCATGACCGAATGATTCACCGTTGTTCACCATTTTGAGTAGTTGTAATATGCTTTTACTCTTGTAGAAATATATAAACTGTTTATATAATCAGAAATCTTCTCTACTATTCTTCTTATGCACGTGAGCATGCGACTTCGCATGGTACTCTGTATTGTAGTTTTAAGCCATCTACTTTTCTTTCCCCGTTCGCTTAGAATTTGTCTGCTCGGGACGCGCAAACAGGTAAGTCTGGGGGTGTGATGAGTCCTGATCATATACACTTTTATGGACTCATCTGGGCCGTTTATCTAGTCATTCCACTGCACTTTAGTCTTGTTTTAGCTTATATTTGTTATCACTAGCTATGTGCACTTCTAGGCCAATTTTGGTGTTATTTCGTATCTTTCTTTGTTATTAGTTTTCTTGCGATGTTAAGTCTCACTTTCAGTGGCTAGACTGGTGTCGTACGCTGGAACAGTTGTCGTGCAGGTGTTTCCGGTGCAATTCTGCACAGGAACACTGCGCACGATCACCGGTTCTTTTGCGCACGACCACTGGTCGTGCGCCACTGATCGTGTGCACTTAACCCTTTTTTATGAGTTCTGTTTGGTTCAGTGCGCACGACCATCTACGCTAGTGCGCACGACCACCGGTCGTGCGCCACTGTTCGTGCGAGCTTATCATCAATTTCATGAGTTCTGTTTCAACCAGTGCGCACGACCACCTACGATAGTGCGCACGACCACCGGTCGTGCGCCACTGGTCGTGCGAACATGTTATTTCATAATTTCTGTCTTTGCAGGTTCCGTCCAGGCAGAGCGCACGATCACCGAATTCTAGTGCGCACGACCACTGGTCGTGCGCCACTGACCGTGCGCACTGTTTATTCCAGCGCCTATAAATCGACCTGCTCGCGATTTAGGTCATATCCTCCGCATTTTTCCGCCGTTCTTCCGCCGTTCCGCGCCAGTTTCGCCCCTCCACCGCCGCCCACCATCTGGAGGTGCTCCGGGCTTGTTCTTCACGCCAATCTTGAGCCGGAGTTTCCTCTCGGCCTCCTCCTTCATCCAAGAGCTTCAAAGAGAGATCTAGCCGCCATCTCCATCGAGCAAGAGGAAGTTTGCAACCTCTACCGGATCGTGACACGAAGAAGACAGGTCCATTGGAGAGTCGTGACAGCTCTCTCTACCCCGGACGTAGTTGCGGACCGAGCTTGGACGCGGATTGACAACCTGGCGACTCCAACCGTGAATCTACAACGAGACTTCGGATTCGGTCGATTTCTTGCCTTATTCTTCTCTTATTGATTGTTGTAATAGTTAGACCTTTTTTATTTTGATGAAGAACACTATAGACCTTGCTATTTAAAGTTATTTCATGTCTATGTGAAGTACTCTTTTGTTTATTTGTGTGCTTGAGGTGCGCCACCATCCATCCTCCATCCCGCCGTCACGTTCGTCTGCAGCACTAACAATTGCTAGTGGCGTGCTTGTCGAAGAGGTGCTTGCGACCCTCATTCCGTTAGCCTACTCGCCCATCCGCCTACCGAAGCGTGGCATCGCGGCCCGTACTCCATCCCGCCTAACGAAGCAGCGTGCTCAAGGCCTGCATAGTTCGATCCGCTTGCCTACTCGTCCATCCGCCCTTACGAAGTAGCGCGTTCAAGGCCTACGTAGTCTTCCATCCCGCCGAGCGAAGCATTGCATAGCGGCATTGCATAGGAGTAGTTGTAGATTTTTCTCTTTATTTTCCACAAACCAAATCAACCCCCGTGTCCGCAATTCATCCGACCCATAGGACTTCGATCTCAATTCCTTCCTCGAACGTTAACTCCACCTTACTGTGTTTCTTGAGAGATTCGATACTTGGGGATTTACTTCCTCATATTATTACTTGACAACGACTAGTTCACTGCCGTTCGGATCGCAGTCTCGCTACCGCCTATAGCGGTGTACAGGATTTGCGCATCAAGGGACCAAGCGAAAAATCTAAGGGTGCGAACGCGATCACGAATAATAGGGTAGAAAAGCGCGTGCGTGGAAAAAAGGAAGAGCACAAGCATATTATGAATTTATTTACGCGCGCATAGAAAAACTATTTGTGCGAGCGAGACGAAAAGACAGTTACAAGATAGAAAAATATTTCATGTTACTTTTCTGAAATTTTTTACAAAATAACGACGAACTTGCGAGACAAAATTTTTACATTGGATTATAGAAAGATAACGCTGATCGTTGGACGGCTCCTCCTAGCTCTCGCAGTCGTCGGGCTCAGGGATCAGCGCGAACAGATCCGGGATGATGTCCTTGATGCTGAACTCCAAGGCATCTGGGGAGAGCAAGCCGGCCCCTTTGAGGGTCTCCAAGACAAGGTCAGCGATGCCCATGGAATTCTGGCGGATCGCCTCCTTCTCATCTCGCGAGGATTGGCGAGACCCGTCCCACGGAGGGGGCGGCGGGAGCGCCGCCCTCGTCAGCTCGCGGTTTTGTGCTTTGAGGAATGCGACCTCTGCTTCCAAGTTTGCATTTCGCGAGAGCAGCTGGCTTGTTGTCTCGGCGTCCTGAAGAATAAAGGTATTGTTAGGAAAAGTACCTCTATAGAGAGCGAGAGAGAAGTTGAGTGGAGAACTTACCATTCCGCCCTGAAGGCTAGTCAGGAGACCTTCTGAAATGGCCTCCCTCCCTTTGAGGCTCGCTATCTCATCGGTAGCCACCTTGAGCTCGCGCTGGAGCTCTTTAGATTCCCTTTCCGCGGTGAGGTACCGCCGAGCCGTCATGTGGGACATCTCTAAGGAGCGGAAGTGGGCTTGCATGGATTCATTGGCGAGCAGCCGGGATCGCAGGGCGCTGAAACCGGCGGCGTGCTCACGACCGTATAGCCCAAAGGCGAGGGCGAATGCCTCGCCCCCGACCTTATCGCTCTCCACCCAGGAGGGGAGGAGTGACGAACAAGAGATCCTGTTGAGATCAGGATCCCATGCGAACACCGGCTCATCGAGGGCGTCATGGAGCTTGGCGCCCAGGCCAAAGTTTTTATGGCTGGTGGTCTTGGGCCCGCCAGGGGTGTCCTTTGGCTCGCCGCCCACTTGGGCAGTTTATTCGTTCGCAGAGGGGACGAGCGGAGTCCCCGACTCGCTCAGGTCCATGACCTCTTTCCCCTTAGTGGGGGGAAGGGATCCCTTGTTTTTCTTCTTGGCGGAAGGCTTCACAACTTGTGGGCCCTCAGATGACGACCGCTTTTTGCTCGAGGTCGAGCTGAGGGGTTTCGGAAGGCATCAGCGGCCACGACGGTGAGGGTGCCGGAGGAGAGGGTGGCACTCTTCGCATGTGGAGGATGGATGGGGAGATCCCACTCCTTTGCGAGCACAAAGAAAAAGTTAGCGGATAAAATGAAAAAATATATATATATGAGCTTGCGAGTGCGAGCCGAACCTTCACCTTGAGGGACAAGGAACAGCGAGTCCACCCTCCGCCGGAGGTGGGTGACCTCAAAGTCATTGCTGTTCAAGTATTGATAGAGCCTCGCATCGTCACCACCAAGCGAGGCGGGAGGGCGGTAGGTCGCGTCATCGCGTTGGAGGGGGGAGAAAGGGATGTTGTCGAAGGGTCCTTTCACCAGGATGAACTTTTGGTGCCAGTAGTGGGCTTTGTTCACCATCTCGCATAAGGTGATATGCTAGCTCGCAAAATGAGTCGTCCTATCCTTGTACGTGCGGAAGGAGAAGACTTTGCGGAAGACGAGCAGGCTAAACTCAATCTTCTCCTCCCATAGGTAACAGGAGAATGCGACCATCACAGCAATCGTGTTCCGTGTCAGCTGACTCAGTAGAATGCTGTAGTACTTGAGTACCTGAAAAATCCACCATGGTATGGTTAGCATGCTCCCAGCGAGGCGAGTGAGAGTGGTAAGGATCAAATGATTTACCTGGCAAACCTCTGGCCAGAGGGGAGTCGCAGCCCATTCTCAAAGTGACCAATGGTGATGGCGAGCTCATCGGCGGATGGATCGTTGAGGGTGGCGAAGCTTGGCGGGAGGCGAGCAGTATACCCGAAGAGATATACTTATCCACGACGGAGAGGAACTCGTCGCTAGTTAGCGGGGCACCGAAGAAGCAGTGCTCGCCGAAAGCCCCGGCGCACCTGGCTCGCCCTTCGGCTTCACCCTCGACAACCATATTTGCAGTGCTTGCGAGCTGGGAAAAGAGATGCGAGTGCGAGCCGAAACTTACGAGAGGGCCTAGAAGGAAAAAGAGAGGTTGGAGGGCAGTTAAGGTGGTAGTTGAGAAGATAAAAATTGGCAACTATTTATAGAAGTAAAAGGAGGTGGAGGGGATTAGAAGCGTCGGGGATGCAGATAGCGGAATCGCGCGGTAATTTTTCGACCATCCGAGGCCTTATCCGCTCCCAGTGGGTTAGCTTTCCGGCCAAGTCCCTTGATTTGCTTCCAGCGAGCCAAGCCTGCAGAAAGAAAAAAAAAATGGAAGAAAAGAGAAGGCACGACGATATATCGCGAGCCAGACATATCCGAACAAGAAAGCAAAACACGAGCACTCTTAGCATAGCGATAAAAGTTATACGGTGTGAGAAAAGAAAAAAGCCCGCGACCGGGCAAGAATATCCTTATTACAAATAACCATTGTCGTTCGTAACCCACTAAGGCGGGAGAAAGTAGTTACAAGAGCGAGAGATGAGTAACAACAGGGTGCAGCTGTTTAATAGTTGAGCCATTTCCAGCGGCCGCAGCCTCGCACACTGGAGCGAGGTGGAACCCTTGGGTAATGATACTCGCGGACCGACCGGACCTCGCGCTGCATCAGCTGCATGTAGTCTTCGATTCGCGTGAGGTGCACCCTAGGTGAGGTGACCTCTTTGCGAGTGACCTACTGCACTTCGGCAAGGATGCAGGCGTTTGCGTCCTCCATGGTGGCAAACCTCTCTTCGTACGCGATCTGGTCCATCCGGTTCTTACCATACAACTCTCACAGCATAGAGGTGTGTTTTTGAAATATATCCGTGACACGCCTCTTCATCTGCTCCGGGTCGCTGGGATCCCCCAAGAAGTCCGCGATCTTATCCGGAGAGGGAGGGCGGACATTTCCACCTCCCTGTGCTCTGACTCAGTGGGCGGGGTTGGAGGAACACCTGCGAGTGAAGAGTTAGCCTAAGAAGTTATGTAAGAGACAGCGAGCAGAAATTGCTAACCCAACGAGATGAGAATGTTACGGGGCCGCACGCGGGAAGAACCTAGCCGGCCTTGGAAGGCTTTGGTAAAGGCCGGAGTGAGTGACTTCCCTAAGCCAGGGAGGTGTACCTGCACGTTCGCAACCTGGGGCTCGGCAAGCAGCGAACCACCTGGGCTCCGTTAGCCCAAGATGCCGAACCCCGGAGTGATGATATTCTATTTCGGCAGACAGGGCGAGCCCACGGGGGTTTGGACTCGTCGCTCCGGGTTCGGGGGGGGGGGGGGGGGGGGGGGGGGGGGCGAGACCCTGCAGAAAAGAGTAATGTGAGTCAACGCCCAAAGAAGAATAATCGAGAGCAGGACCAAACAACTTACCGTGTGGCGGGGGTGAAGCTCGCAAGTCAGTTGTCCCCACATCCGGTGGAGGATCATCCCTCCCAGTCGACGCAGGGTGAGACCCCGTCAGAGATGGCCTGATGAGGTTTTCATCGGCAGGATTGTCCTGCGAGCAGGAAAGTAGAGTTAAGCAAATACCGTTGACATCATCGAATATTTTGCGGCAGAACCTGTGAGGGAGCTCATGCCGGGGCGACGAGGATGAAGGCGACCACCCGTCCTCTCTCGACGATCGACAGATGGTTTTTGCTTTCTTGTCTAGAGGCGGAGGCGGAGGCGGAGTAGGTTCCGGAGAGATCCAAGATGCGAGCGCAGTAGCTTTGGACTTTTGGATCACTTGCGAGGCCTTAAGGCGAGCTAGTAGCTCCTCCCTCTAAGACATTTTGAATGTGACAAACGATGAGCAGCGAGACAGTAAAGAAGTGGAAAAAGTTCATATACCGTCCCGATAGGAGGGTATTTATAGCTTCATACATGGGGCCCATGATGAGTCCTGATCATATACACTTTTATGGACTCATTTGGGCCGTTTTTCTAGTCATTTCACCGCACTTTAGCCCTGTTATAGTTCATATTGATCAATCCATGCTAGGTGCACATCTAGGCCCACTTTGGTGTGATTTTCGTGCTTATTATCATTAGTAGTATTCATGTGCTGTCAAGTGCCACTTTCAGTGGCTAGATCTGTGGTTGTGCTGGAATAGGATTCGTGCAAGTGTTCCCGCTGCAATTCTGCACAGGAACACTGCGCACGATCGCCGGTTCTATTGCGCACGACCACTGGTCGTGCGCCACTGATCGTGTGCACTTAACCTTCTTTTCTCGAGTTCTGTTTGGTGCAGTGCGCACGACCATCAATGCCAGTGCGCACGACCACCGATCGTGCGCCACTGCTCGTGCGCACCTACCATTAAATTTCCGAGTTCTGTTTGATGTAGTGCGCACGACCATCAACTCCAGTGCGCACGACCACCGGTCGTGCGCCACTGGTCGTGCGAACATGTTATTTTATAATTTCTGTCTTTGCAGGTTCCGTCCAGACAGAGCGCACGATCACAGGATTCTAGTGCGCACGACCACTGGTCGTGCGCCACTGACCGTGCACACTGTTTATTCTAGCGCCTATAAAATGACCTGCTCGCGATTTTAGGTCATATCCCGAGTTTCAGCCGCCGTTTTCCGCCTGGTTCCGCCCAGATTCGCCCCTCCACCATCGCCCACCATATGGAGGTGCTCCGGGCTTGCTCTTCACGCCAATCTTGAGCCGGAGTTTCCTCTCGGCCTCCTCCTTCATCCAAGAGCTTCAAAGAGAGATCTAGCCGCCAACGCCATCGAGCAAGAGGAAGTTTGCAACCTCTACCGGATCGTGACACGAAGAAGACGGGTCCATTGGAGAGTAGTGACAGCTCTCTCTACCCCGGACGTAGTTGCGGACCGAGCTTGGACGCGGATTGACAACCCGGCGATTCCAACCGTGAATCTACAACGAGCCTTCGGATTCGGTCGATTTCTTGCCTTATTCTTCTCTTATTGATTGTTGTAATAGCTAGATCTATATATTTTGATGAAGTTGCACTTAGACTTGCTTCTATTTATATAGATTTCATGTTTGTGTGAAATGCTTTTGTGGTCTATGTGTTTATGAGGAGCGCCACCATCCATTTTCCACTTCACCACCGCGTTCATGTGCCGCACTAGCAATTGCTAGTGGCGTGCTTGTCGAAGAGGTGCTTGCGACCCTCACTCCGCTAGCCTACTCGTCCATCCGCCTACCGAAGCGTGGCATAGCGGCCCGTATTCCATCCCGCCTAACGAAGTAGTGCGCTCAAGGCCTGCACAGTTCGATTCCGCTTGCCTACTCGTCCATCCGCCCTTTCGACGCAGCGCGCTCAAGGCCTGCCTAGTCTCCATCCCGCCAAGCGAAGCATTGCATAGCGGCATTGCATAGGAGTAGTCGTAGTATTTTCTCTTTATTTTTCACAAACCAAATCCCTTTCGTCCGCACTCCACCTATCACTGGACTTTGATCTCAAGTCCTTCCTCGAAACCTAACTCCACCTTACTGTGTTCCTCAAGAGACCGACACTCGGGGATTTTCCCCATTATTATTACTTGCGCGACCGGTGCACTTGCCGAATCATCGCATCAAGTTTTTGGCGCCGTTGCCGGGGAACACAGTCGTGTGAGTTTTCTGGAGAGGGAGAATTTGAGAGAAAAGCCCTTCCATTTGTAAATTGCATCCTCTATTTTACTTCTGTTCTTTTTATTCCTTTTTCCTGTTTTAATTAGGTTGCTTTAGTAATTTTTGTTAGGTGTAGTATTTTGCACAATAGCACTTTTATTTTGAATCGTATTATCTTCGCACTATGTGGGCACATCTCAATTTCCGTTGCCGTTGGTGTGGAGCTACCTCCCACTCTAGTGATGAATGCCCTACGGAGAATAGTAGGCATAATTCTTATAGCCCAGCATATGGAGCACCGACTTCGTCTGGTACTCCATATGGTGCGCGTAAGTCTTATGGCTACTCTGCTGAGCCTTTACCGTCATACTTCTTTTCAGCTCCAGCCCCCGCTGTGCCAAAGAAGCCCGCTAGGCAGTGCCAGTTTTGTCGGAGCACAGATCATGCCCTGAAGGATTGTGCTGCTTTTCGTCGCCAATTGGATGAGGATGATGAGCCGGATATCCGGATCGTCCCGAATCCTAACTCTGGCGGCACACCTTCAACATCCGGTTTTGTGTCTTTGCCACCTTCACATCTTGAAGGGTATGGCGTTGACACAGTCACCAGATGTGTGGCTGATCTGGGCACCGATATTGCTGAGCCCATTCTCCCAGTGCATCCACCATCTCTAGTGGATTCGATTCTTTGTGAGGAATCGGTGCTCGACTTTTATCCGAGCACTATTCCTCTCCCTGTTGTGCATACTACACTCGTCTCTGACGACATTGTTGATGATGTGTCGCAGGAGGAGGCGGTTGATCTTAGTATTGTGCCTATTCCTATGGAGGTGGACAACCTTCTAGGTGAAGAGGAGTTTTCCTCAGCACCGGTGGAGGAAGTCCAAATCTCTAGCTTGGCCACTGTTGATCCCGCCGAATCTTGTAGCATTGATGACAATGCTAACATTATTTTACTTCCCCAACCTGATGGGAGTGAGACCGGGATCACTCCCCCGACTGTTGTTTATTTATGTTCTTCGTCTTCTTTATTTCTTGATCCCCTTTCTTCATCCGAGCCTGTGCAGGTTGAGTTTTCACAGGTATCCCAGGAGGACTTGGAGCTTTTTGCTCAAGTCAATGGTGACAGCATCCTCTCATGCGAGGAGGTTTATTCTCCCTCCGTAGAGGAAGCTCCACTCATTGCCTTCGCCTCCTGCTGCCTCCCTGTTGACGACTCCTTGCTGGGCATGGATAGTTTTGGTAAGATGAGTGAGGACCAGGCCTCCTCCTCTTCTTACTTTCTTTTCCCTCTACCTGTGATGGGCAGGTTTTATCTATATTCGGGTAGAGGCGTGACTGTTCTTTCTCCGTATAGGTACCCGCTACCTACACGCATATTAGAACAGTTACCTGTCCACTTTTCTTTTCATCGGCCCATTAGCTAGAACTGTACAAATGCTAAATAAGTCGTGCTGGGATGACAATAACCCCAGTAGTTATCTTTCTTTTCTGCATTTTTATTTCTTCTAATCTTGTTTAGTTAGCTGTAGTTTATTGTAGTTTATCTTTTTCTGTTTCTCTTGTTTTGCGGAGCTGACCCCTGCAGGTACTTCTTCTGGATGGCGGATGCTGCAGCTTAGTCTGGGTTTAAACGCCAATCTTCTGGTATGCTCACTTGCTGAGCATTGGGTACTCTCTTCCCCTAGCCCTATTCTGATTTTCATGTCATATGTTTTGTGGATTGTTTAGTTTAAGTCTGGGGGAGAGCAGTTTTTGTGCCCACTCACGTGCACTATTGCACTGCATACTAGAAGATTTCATTTAAAATGTTTTGTTCATTTTCATTGCACACCACAGCACCCACTTGAGCGCGTACTCATCTGTTTGCTTGCTCCGTTGTGAATTTAATTCTTCTGCTTATTTGGGGAAGTCTAGGTGGTGGCTTAGGATTATGTAGCAGAGTAAAATGTTGACTCTAGTAGTGCTCCTAGTCGAGTGCTCGGTTGCATAGAAATTTGTGTAGATTAGATTTCTCTTTATACTTATGGTTTTATATTTTCTCTATTCGTGTAAATGTTGTTTACTCTACTCAAATGGTGAATTCGGTGGAATCAAACGGTAGCATAGGGATGTGTGTATACGATCGCTAGATTCGTATTGCTTGAGTCGGGAGAAAGGAGAATCTTTCTCGGTGGCTAGAACTTGCCCCAAGCGATTCTTGAAGCATGGGTATACGGTTAGTCAATGGTGTGAATGTGATATAGGCCATCATCTTGGCCCGGATGAGCCTTTGTGCCATTCCTATCATCATTTCCTCGCTAGCCCAGTTGTGCCTACCCCATTCTTTTGGTTCAGCCCCACTATTGTTCACCAAAGCCTAAACTCCAATCCTTGTCGCACACCCAAAAAGCAAGCATTTTGTTTAAATTTCAAATTGGTGGTGTTGATTGTGGTAGTACATTGTGAAAATGTGGTTGTGCATCTTTGAAAATTTGCTGAAATTGTTAAAGAAAGAAAAAGAAAAGAAGAAAAAGATTTGAAAAGAAAAAGAAGAATGAAAAGTTTAATTGAAAAAAATCTGTTTGAGATTTATATTTGGGAGTAAGCGGTGCACACACCCATGCATCTAAGTCCAAGTCTGGGGGTGTTGTGTACCCGCATGTTTGTGTGGTGAATGAGGATAGTTTCCTGCATTAGCTCATTTGGGTTTAGTGCTTTAGCCGTCGTTTTTATCTTTGTTTTTCCTCACCTAAACCCAAGCCCCATTTAAAACCTAAAGTCCTATTGATTCACGCATTTGAGTCAAACCAGTGCCGTGGAGAGAATGTGACCGGGCAAGCCTATGGTCACCGACACCGATGGATTTCAGTGGAGTTTTTCCCGCATCCCGATCTTGGGCAATGCTCGTCTCAGCGTTTAGTTTACTTTCTCCGTATGCATGACCGAACGATTCACCGTTGTTCACCATTTTGAGTAGTTGTAATATGCTTTTACTCTTTTAGAAATATATAAACTGTTTATATAATCAGAAATCTTCTCTACTATTCTTCTTATGCACGTGAGCATGCGACTTCGCATGGTACTCTGTATTGTAGTTTTAGCCATCTACTGTTCTTTCCTAGTTCGCTTAGAATTTGTTTGCTCGGGACGCGCAAACAGTTAAGTCTGGGGGTGTGATGAGTCCTGATCATATACACTTTTATGGACTCATTTGGGCTGTTTTTCTAGTCATTTCACCGCACTTTAGCCCTGTTATAGTTCATATTGATCAATCCATGCTAGGTGCACATCTAGGCCCACTTTGGTGTGATTTTCGTGCTTATTATCATTAGTAGTATTCATGTGCTGTCAAGTGCCACTTTCAGTGGCTAGATTTGTGGTTGTGCCTGGAATAGGAGTCGTGCGAGTGTTCCCGGTGCAATTCTGTACAGGAACACTGCGCACGATCACCGGTTCTATTGCGCACGACCACTGGTCGTGCGCCACTGATCGTGTGCACTTGACCCTTTTTTATGAGTTCTGTTTGGTGCAGTGCGCACGACCATCAATGCCAGCGCGCACGACCACCGGTCGTGCGCCATTGCTCGTGCGCACCTACCATTAAATTTCCGAGTTCTGTTTGCTGTAGTGCGCACGACCATCAACTCCAGTGCGCACGACCACCGGTCGTGCGCCATTGGTCGTGCGAACATGTTATTTTATAATTTCTGTCTTTGCAGGTTCCGTCCAGACAGAGCGCACGATCACAGGATTCTAGTGCGCACGACCACTGGTCGTGCGCCACTGACCGTGCGCACTGTTTATTCCAGCGCCTATAAAATGACCTGCTCGCGATTTTAGGTCATATCCCGAGTTTCAGCCGCCTTTTTCGCCCGGTTCCGCCCAGATTCGCCCCTCCACCATCGCCCACCATATGGAGGTGCTCCGGGCTTGCTCTTCACGCCAATCTTGAGCCGGAGTTTCCTCTCGGCCTCCTCCTTCATCCAAGAGCTTTAAAGAGAGATCTAGCCGCCAACGCCATCGAGCAAGAGGAAGTTTGCAACCTCTACCGGATCGTGACACGAAGAAGACGGGTCCATTGGAGAGTAATGACAGCTCTCTCTACCCCGGACGTAGTTGCGGACCGAGCTTGGATGCGGATTGACAACCCGGCGATTCCAACTGTGAATCTACAACGAGCCTTCGGATTCGGTCGATTTCTTGCCTTATTCTTCTCTTATTGATTGTTGTAATAGCTAGATCTATATATTTTGATGAAGTTGCACTTAGACTTGCTTCTATTTTTATAGATTTCATGTTTGTGTGAAATGCTTTTGTGGTCTATGTGTTTATGAGGAGCGCCACCATCCATTTTCCACTTCACCACCGCGTTCATGTGCCGCACTAGCAATTGCTAGTGGCGTGCTTGTCAAAGAGGTGCTTGCAAACCTCACTCCGCTAGCCTACTCGTCCATCCGCCTACCGAAGCGTGGCATAGCGGCCCGTATTCCATCCCGCCTAACGAAGTAGTGCGCTCAAGGCCTGCACAGTTCGATTCCGCTTGCCTACTCGTCCATCCGCCCTTTCGACGCAGCGCGCTCAAGGCCTGCCTAGTCTCCATCCCGCCAAGCGAAGCATTGCATAGCGGCATTGCATAGGAGTAGTCGTAGTATTTTCTCTTTATTTTTCACAAACCAAATCCCTTTCGTCCGCACTCCACCTATCACTGGACTTCGATCTCAAGTCCTTCCTCGAAACCTAACTCCACCTTACTGTGTTCCTCAAGAGACCGACACTCGGGGATTTTCCCCATTATTATTACTTGCGCGACCGGTGCACTTGCCGAATCATCGCATCAGCCCACCAAAAGATTCTCACCACGTCACCAAAGGGCCGGTGAACACCAGAGGTTGGACATTTCTTCGCGAGCCTAAGGTAGCCTCATGAAGAGCGGGGATTGTGTACAACCCCGGTGTCCGCCAGGAGGAGAGCAGAGGCAAAGGTGTTGGAACATGGTCTTCCGCATCTCCTAGGTTTGAGAATAACAGATCCTATGTGTATTTGATCTTGTGTGTTTAAGTGTGCAGGATAACAAAGTCCACATGACTCAAGGATTACATAAGAAGGTTGCCCCCAAAGTTGAGCCATCAAATCCAAAACACGTACTAGCGCTGGCGGTAGTAATAGCGCAGGCGCTAGCTGTCGTTCGATGAACTGTGAGCGGCGCTCGATGAAATGCTCCTAATGGCGTTCGACGAAAATTCGCTCGACGAACTCTTTGCTCCGTTCGACGAAATTTTGATCAACGAAAATGATTGCTTAAGCACAATTTCCGGGAGAACTTATAGAAGAAGATAGCCCTAGGTGGTATCCGATAGCGCAGGCGATAGCGAGGAGCACAGTAGGCAAGAGAGAATTGTTTCCTCGGAATGAAGATTCTGCCGCGCAGAATGTGTCCTAATATGGGATAGCGCCGGCGGTAGCACTAGCGCAGGAGCTAGCGCTAAGTCTATAAAAAGAACATCTTGGCTCTGTATGCTTAATCCTCTTGAGATCTAGAATTCCAGAGCTTCGTGCCACAGCATAGAGAGGAAGTTTCAGAGAGATACTCCCACAAATCCATAAAACTAAAGGAGATCCGTGGAGAAGATTTCAACATGCGTCATCATCGTGACGAAAGACCGCATCGACTACGATCGTACTCTGCGTCTTCGTCTACTTCTCCAAGAGATCCACATAGAGGGAGTTTTATATTATTGTCTTTTCATTTCATATCTTTTCTGTAATCGTTTAGTGAAATTGCCTCGTGTTGGCGACTAGGTCTGGGTAGGACTTAGGGCAGAAATTCGCCTCGTGTTGGCGACTAGGTCTCGGGTGTAGGTCTAGGGGGTGCTCGAGGCCATGTCCGGGGAAGGGTTGGCTAGAGTGGCTTGAGGCCGTATCCGGGGAAGGATCGGCTAAACTAACCGGTTCGTGGGGATACGAGTCGATATAGAAAACAAAAAGAGTCTTTCTATTCGCTTTGATTTCTAGCTTCGATAAGAGATCAAATTTTGTAATCATGCTTCTCAAGTTAAAAAAATCATGTCTTTACTTTTACTTCACTTGATTTGTCTTGATCTTCTCTAGTTTAATAATCAAAGCTTTTTCAAAGTTATTCAAAATATATCTAAAGTTTTTAAAACCCTTATTCACCCCCCATCTAAGGGCGCCTACCGATCCAACAAGTGGTATCATAGCTAGGTTATTACAAATCGGCTTAACAACTGGGAATAATGGCGTCTCATGATCTCGCTTCTACTAGTGGGTTAGATTTTTATGAAGAAGAAAAATCTCCTAAACCACCTTTATTCGAAGGGAGAAATTATAAAGGGTGGAAATTATTAATTGAAAAATTTATTAAAAGTTTAGATATCAATGCATGGGATATAGAAATAGTTAGACCAGTGAACAAATCAAATAAACAAGAGCGTTACCTAAATGCAAAAGCTATGCATTATATTATTTGTGCTTTATCTCAAGATATTTTCAAATTAATATATTGTTTTTCTAGTGCATACAAAGTATGGAAATTTATTGAAGAAATGTATGATTCTCCTTCTATAGATATGGAACAATCGCAAGAACCGGAGAATATGCAAGCTTGCATAAGTCTTCAAGAATGCTCCTCTCATGACGGTTCAATGGAGCACACATCAAATGGAAAAGAAGAAGAAGTACTATCTTCGGAAGAGGAGTGCCAAAAAGATGTAAAAGAAACCATATGTTCAAATCATGCCTCTCCCGAAAGCAATGTAAGGAAATCAAATCCCATCTTTTTTACTTCTATTTCTACATTACAATTGCTTCAAACTACAAAGGGTAAAATTAAGAAATTAAAGAATGCTAATAAACATCTGCGCCTAGAAAATAAAAATTTAAAGGCAAAAATTAAAGAAGAATCAAATTCTAATTTATCTAGTTCTACCCAAGGCTCCTTAGTTGAAAACATTACACCTTGTATAGAATTTAATGATTTGAAAGAAAAATGAAAGGAACTTGAAAAGGAACTTCGTTCTATAAAAGAACAAAATAAAAAATTATGTTTAGAATTGGAAAATGATTGTGCTAAGTGTAAAGAATATAAAATTGAAATTAAAGAGATGGATGAAACATTTGATGAATATAGAAACAACATTCAAGATCATATTGATTCAATTGTTTCCACTCTTAAAAATAGCACAATCGCCTATAATAAAGCTAGACATAATTTAAAGATCAAGAATGATGAATTAAAATCAAAAATCAACTTGCTTATGAAAATTGTAAATACAAATTCACAATATCAAACTATATCTAAAAACAAGTTGAATATGAATATCAACATCTTAACTAAGTTTAATAATGGGAGTAAGGAACATAAAGGATTTGTTAATCTAAATCAAAATCACCATTATTTGCAAAATTATGTATCTCCTAAAATAAAATAAAATATGCAAAAATTTCCTATGAAAAATGATTTCAAATGTCATCATTATTTTAAGCCTAAGTTTAATGAATATGGAAATTTAATGCAAAATTATAATATTAAATCTATGTATGAGTGGAGACCCAAAATTAAAGATGAAACATTAACTCCACTTGAAAGGGTCCATTCGTACTTGTCTCCACAAAAGCCATCTCGCTATATTTGGGTACCCAAAGGAACCATCCCACATAGTCCCCTTTGGATACCTGATGGCGCAAATCTCACACACCGCTATAGGCGGTAGCTCGACTGCGACAAAAAATGGCAGTGTACCGATCGTTCAAGTAATATAAAACGAGGAGTAATCCCCGAGTATCGAATCTCTCAAGGAACACAGTAAGGTGGAGTTAACGTTCGAGGTAGGACATGAGATTGAAGTCCTTAACGTCGGATGGAATGCGGGGGAGTTGGGTTGGCTTTTGGAAAATAAAATAAAAGCTATCAACTACTCCTATGCAATGTCGCTATGCAATGCTTCGCTTGGCGGGATGGAGACTAGGCAGGCCTTGAGCGCACTGCGTCGAAAGGGCGGATGGACGAGTAGGCAAGCGGAATCGAACTGTGCAGGCCTTGAGCGCACTGCTTCGTTAGGCGGGATGGAATACGGGCCACGATGCCACGCTTCGGTAGGCGGATGGATGAGTAGGATAGCGGAGTGAGGGTCGCAAGCACCTCTTCGACAAGCACGCCACTAGCAATTGCTAGTGCGGCACACGAACGTGACGGCGGAATGGAAATGGACGGCGGCGCACCTCAAGCAACTCAAATAGATAAATTACACAATCACATAGACATGAAATATATATGTAAATATAACTAATTCAAGTGCCACTTCATCATCATGATTAGATCTAGCTACAAATACATCAAAAAGAGAAGAATAAGGCAAGAAATCGACTGAATCCGAAGGCTCGTTGTAGATTCACGGTTGGAATCGCCGGGTTGTCAATCCGCGTCCAAGCTCGGTCCGCAACTACGTCCGGGGTAGAGAGAGCTGTCACGACTCTCCAATGGACCCGTCTTCTTCGTGTCACGATCCGGTAGAGGTTGCAAACTTCCTCTTGCTCGATGGAGATGGCGGCTAGATCTCTCTTTGAAGCTCTTGGATGAAGGAGGAGGCCGAGAGGAAACTCCGGCTCAAGATCGGCGTGAAGAACAAGCCCGGAGCATCCCCCGATGGTGGGCGGCGATGGAGGGGCGAAATCGGGCGGAACGGAGCAGGAAACGGCGGAAAAAATCGGGATCCTGACCTAAATCGCGAGCAGGGAATTTATAGGCGCTGGAATTAAACAGTGCGCACGGTCAGTGGCGCACGACCAGTGGTCGTGCGCACTAGAATCCTGTGATCGTGCGCTCTGCCTGGACGGAACCTGCAAAGACAGAAATTATAAAATAACATGTTCGCACGACCAGTGGCGCACGACCGGTGGTCGTGCGCACTGGATTTGATGGTCGTGCGCACTACAGCAAACAGAACTCGGAAATTTAATGGCAAATGCGCACGAGCAGTGGCGCACGACCGGTGGTCGTGCGCGCTGGCATTGATGGTCGTGCGCACTGCACCAAACAGAACTCATAAAAAAGGGTCAAGTGCACACGATCAGTGGCGCACGACCAGTGGTCGTGCGCAATAGAACCGATGATCGTGCGTAGTGTTCCTGTGGAGAATTGCACCGGGAACACTCGCACGACTCCTATTCCAGGCACAACCACAAATCTAGCCACTGAAAGTGGCACTTGACAGCACATGAATACTACTAATGATAATAAGCACGAAAATCACACCAAAGTGGGCCTAGATGTGCACCTAGCATGGATTGATCAATATGAACTATAACAGGGCTAAAGTGCGGTGAAATGACTAGAAAAACGGCCCAGATGAGTCCATAAAAGTGTATATGATCAGGACTCATCACACCCCCAGACTTAACTGTTTGCGAGTCCCGAGCAAACGAATCCGGTGGAGTGTGAAAAAGGTAGTTAGCAAAGAAAATTACGCAAGGGAGTACAATGCGAAGTAACAAAAGCATGCAAATAGAGATTTCGTAAAAAGAGATTCTAACTATGCTAACTAATTTACGAAAGTACTAGAGCGTAAATAAAGATTTATCAATACTCAGTTGGTGAATTGTGAAGAATTTGATGATCATGTCCGGTGTGAAAGTAATAAGCCACTAAGGAGGGTGTTGCAAAAGATCGGGGTTCGGGAATAACTCCGCTGAAATCCATCAACGTCGGGAACCATACGCTTGCCCGGTCACACTCTCTCCACAGCGCTAGCAAACTCGCGAGATAAATCAATAGGACTTTTAGGATAATATTGGGGCTTAGGTTGCGGTATGATAATCAAAGGTAAAAACGAAGGCTACGCAACCAACATGAGTCAACGGGACGCTGCACCAAGCAAAACCAAAAACAAAGCTCGTGTGACACACCCCCAGACTTATTGTGAAAACTAGGTGTGCACACGTCCTACTCCACAAATACCAACAGATTTTCTAAAACGCTCGAGAGGATAACTTTTCAATACACTTTTTTTTCAGATTTTTATTTCAATACCATATTTTTCTTTTTCTTTTTCTTATCCTCCGGTTGATTCAAAATCAGCAAATAGAGTTTATTTCTCCTTCACAACACGACAATTCCAAACATCACACCAAATCTAAAACATGAGTGCAGATAACAAATACTTGGTTGCGACAATGGGATAAGCTTTAGGCCTTGGTGTATGGAGGAGGAGCTGAACAAAGGGAGTGGTAAGCACAAGTGTTGGGAAGCAAAGGTGAGCGAATAGGATATGGAAAGCGAAGGCTCAATCTAGCCAAAAGGTGGCCTAAATCACATTTATCTCAATGAATCGCCCGCACCCATGCTTCAAGAGTCGCTTGGGGCAAGTTCTTAGCCCACGAGAAAGGTAAACCTTCCTCCCGACTCGAGCAACACACAACTAGCGCTCGTATACACACAACACCGGGCTATCACCAATTTCATTCACATTCACCACTTGAGTAGAATAAATCTAAAACTACGCATAAATACTAATCATAAATTAAAAGCATAGAAATAATCTAATTTTACTCAAATTCTATTGTAGCACGCGGATGCGACTAGAACACTGCTCGAGTCAACATTGCGCTCCCAATAGTAATTCCTAAGCTATCATCCCAATTCACATTCCTAACCAAGATAGTTTGTTCAGAACAAAACAAATAGATAAGCACGCGCTCATGTGGGTGCTGTGGTGTGCAATGAAATTAAACAAAACTTTTTAAATGAAATCTTCTAGTATGCAGTGCAATAGTGCACGAGAGCGGGTAAACAAACTACTCTCCCCCAGACTTAAACTAAACAATCCGCATAATATATGACAGGAGAATCAAAATAGAGCTAGGGAACGAGAGTACCCAATGCTCAGCAAGTGAGCATACCAGAAGACGCGTGCAAACTAAGACAACGCTGCAGCATCCGCCATCAAGAATAAGATGCCTGCAGGGGTCAGCTCCGCAAAAAGAAAATAGAAAACTGAAAAAAAAATACTACTAACTAAACATGATTAGGTGGAATAAAAATGCAGAAAAAAAAGATAACTACTGGGGTTATTGTCATCCTAGCACGACTTATTCTAAATTAAAACGGTTCTAGCTAATGGGCCTATGAAAAAGAAAATGCACAGGTAACTGCTCCATTATCCGTTTCGGTAGCTGGTACCGATACGGAGATAAGGCAGTCACCCCTCTACCTAAATAATAATACCTGCTCCTCACAGGTAGAGGGAAAAGAAAGTAAGAAGAGGAGGAGGCCTGGTCCTCACTCATCTCACCAAAACTATCCTTGCCCAGCAAGGTATCGTCCACAGCAGGTCCGCAGGAGGAGAATGCAACGAATGAGGCTTCCTTAATGGAGGAGGGATCAACCTCCTCGCATAAAAGGACACACTCATCATTGACTTGAGCACAAAGCTCCAAGTCCTCCTGAAGTACCTGTGAAGATTCAACCTGCACAGGCTCGGGTGAAGAGGGGGGATCGAGAAATAAACAAGATGAAGAACATAAATAGTCAAAAATCGGGGGAGTGGTCCCGGTCTCACTCCCATTAGGTTGGGGAAGTAAAATAATGTTTGCATTGTCATCAATGCTACAAGATTCGGCGGGATCAACGGTGGCCAGGCTTAGGATTTGGACTTCCTCCACCGGTGCTGAGGAGAATTCCTCTTCACCTAGAAGGTTGTCCTCCTCCATAGGAATAGGCACAACACTCAGATCAACCGCCTCCTCCTGCGACACATCATCAACAATGTCGTCAGAGACGAGTGTAGTATGCACAACAGGGAGAGGAGTAGTGCTCGGATAAAAGTCGAGCACCGATTCCTCACAAATAATCGAATCCACTAGAGGTGGTGGATGCACCGGGAGAATAGGCTCAGCAATGTCGGTGCCCAGATCAGCCACACATCCAGTGACCATGTCCAGGCCATACCCTTCAAGATGTGAAGGTGGCAAAGACACAAAACCGGATGTTGAAGGTGTGCCGCCAGAGTTAGGATTCCGGACGATCCGGATATCCGGCTCATCATCCTCATCCAATTGGCGACGAAAAGCAGCACAATCCTTCAGGGCATGATCTGTGCTCTGACAAAACTGGCACTGCCTAGCGGGCTTCTTTGGCACAGCGGGGGCTGGAGCCGAAAAGAAGTATGACGGTAAAGGCTCAGCAGAGTAGCCATAAGACTTACGCGCACCATATGGAGTACCAGACAAAGTCAGTGCTCCATATGCTGGGCTATAAGAATTATGCCTACTATTCTCCGTAGGGCATTCATCACTAGAGTGGGAGGTAGCTCCACACCAACAGCAACGGAAATTAAGATGTGCCCACATAATGCGAAGATAAAACGATTCAAAAATAAAAATGCTATTGTGCAAAATACTACACCTAACAAAAATTACTAAAGCAACCTAATTAAAGCAGGAAAATGGAATAAAAAGAAATAAAACAAAGAAATGCAATTTACAAATGGAAGGGCTTCTCTCTCAGGTTCTCCCTCTCCAGAAAACTCACACGACTGTGTTCCCCGGCAACGGCGCCAAAAACTTGATGGCGCAAATCTCACACACCGCTATAGGCGATAGCTCGACTGCGACACGAAACGGCAGTGTACCGATCGTTCAAGTAATATAAAACGAGGAGTAATCCCCGAGTATCGAATCTCTCAAGGAACACAGTAAGGTGGAGTTAACGTTCGAGGTAGGACTTGAGATTGAAGTCCTTAACGTCGGATGGAATGCGGGGGAGTTGGGTTGGCTTTTGGAAAATAAAATAAAAGCTATCAACTACTCCTATGCAATGTCGCTATGCAATGCTTCGCTTGGCGGGATGGAGACTAGGCAGGCCTTGAGCGCACTGCGTCGAAAGGGCGGATGGACGAGTAGGCAAGCGGAATCGAACTGTGCAGGCCTTGAGCGCACTGCTTCGTTAGGCGGGATGGAATACGGGCCACGATGCCACGCTTCGGTAGGCGGATGGACGAGTAGGCTAGCAGAGTGAGGGTCGCAAGCACCTCTTCGACAAGCACGCCACTAGCAATTGCTAGTGCGGCACACGAACGTGACGGCGGAATGGAAATGGACGGCGGCGCACCTCAAGCAACTCAAATAAATAAATTACACAATCACATAGACATGAAATATATATGTAAATATAACTAATTCAAGTGCCACTTCATCATCATGATTAGATCTAGCTACAAATACATCAAAAAGAGAAGAATAAGGCAAGAAATCGACCGAATCCGAAGGCTCGTTGTAGATTCACGGTTGGAATCGTCGGGTTGTCAATCCGCATCCAAGCTCGGTCCGCAACTACGTCCGGGGTAGAGAGAGCTGTCACGACTCTCCAATGGACCCGTCTTCTTCGTGTCACGATCCGGTAGAGGTTGCAAACTTCCTCTTGCTCGATGGAGATGGCGGCTAGATCTCTCTTTGAAGCTCTTGGATGAAGGAGGAGGCCGAGAGGAAACTCCGGCTCAAGATCGGCGTGAAGAACAAGCCCGGAGCATCCCCCGATGGTGGGCGGCGATGGAGGGGCGAAATCGGGCGGAACGGAGCAGGAAATGGCGGAAAAAATCGAGATCCTGACCTAAATCGCGAGCAGGGAATTTATAGGCGCTGGAATTAAACAGTGCGCACGGTCAGTGGCGCACGACCAGTGGTCGTGCGCACTAGAATCCTGTGATCGTGCGCTCTTCCTGGACGGAAACTGCAAAGACAGAAATTATAAAATAACATGTTCGCACGACTAGTGGCGCACGACCGGTGGTCGTGCGCACTGGAGTTGATGGTCGTGCGCACTACAGCAAACAGAACTCGGAAATTTAATGGCAAATGCGCACGAGCAGTGGCGCACGACCGGTGGTCGTGCGCGCTGGCATTGATGGTCGTGCGCACTGCACCAAACAGAACTCATAAAAAAGGGTCAAGTGCACACGATCAGTGGCGCACGACCAGTGGTCGTGCGCAATAGAACCGGTGATCGTGCGCAGTGTTCCTGTGGAGAATTGCACCGGGAACACTCGCACGACTCCTATTCCAGGCACAACCATAAATCTAGCCACTGAAAGTGGCACTTGACAGCACATGAATACTACTAATGATAATAAGCACGAAAATCACACCAAAGTGGGCCTAGATGTGCTCCTAGCATGGATTGATCAATATGAACTATAACAGGGCTAAAGTGCGGTGAAATGACTAGAAAACGGCCCAGATGAGTCCATAAAAGTGTATATGATCAGGACTCATCAATACCTAAAACTCTTATTCATTATGTATCATCAAATGCATGAAGTAGAAACTTTTCAAAATTAAAATATACAAATTTCTACTTCATGATGTGCTTTAATGTCCTTTTTATTTTTCTTGTTGTTTTCCTTTTTGAAATATCATGTCATGGTCATCCTATATAGTATTGAAAAATGATCCTATCTCTTAAAAGCGTAATATGTTTATAAAATCAAATTGATCAAATTCAAAAGTCATATCCAATTTTGATGACCTATCTATCTCTCTCATATTCATTATCTATAAATATCTTTCATATAAATCAAATTCTAAATTTGTTATAAGATATTTTAAATACTAAATCAAGTTATTAAGGTATTAGGCTTTTTTAGCCTTCACCAACAAGTGGTTTAGAGAAATAACATAATCTACAAAAAAGTTCAAGATCTAAATGAAAGCTCAACCTTCAATATGATTATCTTTTTTTCACAACAAAAATTATATTGTGTTCACTCCTTAATGTCAAACATGATCTAAACCATCACCATTGTTCACCTATAAAAAAAATCACATATATATTCAAAATTCTTAATTAGAAGAAAATCACTAAAATGTTTTGAAGAATTTACCTTCATAATGTGATAAATAATTCACAAGCACCACCATGATCTATTGATGTCCTTTGCTAAAATTCTCTAACATCATATATCATAAGTCTTCTAAAAATAATTATTTCTATCACAATTATGTGAATTATAATTGATATAATAATTGATGTAAATTGGCATTATAATTGTTTACCATGGTTGGTGTTATGGTGTATTATGTGTGTATTGTGATTTATTTCTAGTTTAGACCTTTGAATCATCTTGATATCAAATCAAATAGAATCGTCATTCCATTCTAGGTCTATAAGTTGAAACACTATCAAACCTTGGTATAACATTAATCTCAAACTTATCATACTAACATTGTCGCTTAAAGAATATTTGTGTCTATGTTAGGCTTAATATGTTTACCAAGACATACAAGCTGGGTATTTTCATCTAGGGCTTATCCATGGTATTCTTGTGCATGAACATTATGGTTAAACACTAAAATCATGCATATTTGATTTGTTCATTCATGTCATCTCATACAAAGTTTAGTTGGTAAAGTCATATACAAAACCGCTAATGTTTCATGAAATTTGCACTATGTAGACATTTCCTAAAAATCTGAAATTTCAGCATGAAATTACTATTTGGACACTTAATCAAGATCAACAAACAAAAATTTCAAAATCATCAAAAATCATGTACTGTTTCCCGCGCTAGTGCTAACGCCGACGCTAGCGCCTCTATGTGTTTTTCTGTATTTTTAAAATTTTGAAAAATCCCTAAAAATATATTAATCTATGTGTACTATTCATTTCTGCACTTTTGCTTTTATGACATTTTTGAAAAATCAAATACAAAATACAAAAGCCAAATTACAAAAAATATGTTTTGTTTTTTTTGTTTGTTTGTCATTTGTTTAAATTCTATGTCTAAAAGCAAAAATCTAATACAAAAATATAAAACAAAAAAAATATATCAAAAATTATTATTTTGAACTTAACTTTTTTATTTACATGTATCTTGTGAAAGAGTGATTTGGGCTATCATCCCATCACATCACCTAGTACCGGGCGAACCTCTCACAAGGCAGTCCTCGGGAAGTCCAAGATCAATCTTATGAGTTCAAACTTTAAATTAAAATTATTTCGCAAAAATATCAAAAATACTGTATGGACTTTATTGAGAAAATCAAGCATGATTTCTTCTATCATTTAAGACTTTCTACAATGTTGTGATTCATAGTTTCAAACTACTTTGAACATTGCTTTCATCATGCTTTGATATATCTATTAATATGTTCATCAATTATATTGAAAATGTTGTGTAGAACTAAGCTTAGCATGCCTCTAAGTATGAGTAAATGTTTTATGTTTGATAATGATCTTTATTCACTCACTTATTTTGGCATTGTCTACATATGTGTTTAATCTAAGAATGCTTGTGTATGATTTGTATTAGTACAATGAATTAAAATTGCACAAGTATCTTACCAACACTCCTTTATTTGCACTTTTAAAAGTTAAGAAAAGTGGTTATGTTTTCATTAACTATATTGGTTTGCAAAACAAGTGTATTCCGAGAACTTTGTACAAAACAAAAATCATAAAATAAAGTGACAAAGATAACTCCATCAAGCACTACTTGAACCTCCTGATAAGTCTTAATAAGCGTTGTGAGGTTGAGCACCTTGGAAAGAATAGTAAAGTATCTTGTGCAAACCATAACTTTCTTTCAAAATAAAAAACCACTTATTCTTAAGTACACTGGATCACTAGTCTCAACATTAAAAATAAACTATGTGATCCCCCAAGAACTACTTTGCACCATGATAAGTCTTAATGAGCATTGTGTGTGCAAAGCACCTTGGTAGTTGTACATTTTTTTGTGCATTGAAGTGCGTGGAAGTAAAATTATTTGTGTTTTATTGTGCTCTTCACTTTACATATCTCTTGTATTTTTGATAAAAACATTTGTTTAATCTATTCAAAATACACTTATGTGCACATCATTATCTTCCATAACACTTCTTCTCATGAGTATTGGATCCTAATGCAAATTCTATACTACTCTTTATTTATGAAATGCACTAGATAACCTAGCATGCTTTCTACAATGTTTGGTATGTTTTGAAATTATGAATTAAAATAACATTGCAGTAATCTTTTTGATAACATTATTTCATGTTTGGTTACATTATTGAAGTTTTTAATTGAACAATGATTTACAAAAACATCTTCTTTATGAAATTTAACTCATATATCTTTTTATAGATCATCACTGATTACAATAAGATGTTCTTGTATTTTGATATGTCTTCCGCATCATAACCATATAGTTGTTTTACCTTGCGCTTTCATGATTACTTAAAGTCTTTTATTTTGTGTGCATCATCACTTGAATCTTCAAATTCCTTTCTTGCAACAAGTAGTAGACTTGCTTGGTAAACTCTATATTGGTTGCTTTTAACATAAATTTTTTTTTAAAAAAAACTTTGATTTATTTCTATGAAAATATTGTTAACTCTGATTCATTAATGGAGTTCAAAATATCTATGTGAGTGTTTTCATAAATTCAAATAAAAATATAAACCCATAGGCTATGAACTTATCACTAAATTTAAATGCTTAATGTTTCCCATAATTATTATCAATGACTTCATTTCTCACCATAGCGGGGGCGTAGGGTTGTAGACTTTAGATAACCTTTATCTCTAGTCATGTCTTGTCCTTAACCGGGGAGGGTTCCAGTGGGGCCTTGCGAGGCACTGGGGGGAAAGAGTGCTAGGTTGAGTTGTGTCTAGTATTTGCATATGGGACTAACACCCCAACCTACGTCATGTATGCAAATCCTCATGCCCATCCGTCACTTAGTACGGGGCTAGGGTGTAGACATATTGTGTGGGTAGTTTAGTTACTCGGAAATCATTTACCTTGTATTTGTTTATGCTACAAACTCTGATTTATGAAAATGTTGTAATACTCAAACTTTGATCTATTTCAATGAAAAATATTCTAAAACTCCTTATCACTTCCCTCTCTACAAGCTCGATCATGCTTTTATCTTACTATCAACTTTGAAGTGGTGTCTCCTTACCCGCTTTTGCTAATAACAAAAGGGGGAGAACTAACATGATAAATAAAATCTGCTATCAAAATGTAATGCTTAATTAAGATGATAGCTTACATATTAGGAGAGCATTCACTTAGGGGGAGCATGTATTTAGGGGGAGCAATTCTATATGGTAAAATCGATAATTATCCTAAGTCATCACTCTCACACACACACAAGTATGTTTATTCATTCTTATATATTAATGCTCTGATTTATCATTAATGGATTTGTTATAATCAAAAGGGGGAGTTTGTTGGAACATGATCTTCCGCATCTCCTAGGTTTGAGAATAACAAATCCTATGTGTATTTGATCTTGTGTGTTTAAGTGTGTAGGATAACAAAGTCCACATGACTCAAGGATTACATAAGAAGGTTGCCCCCAAAGTTGAGCCATCAAATCTAAAACATGTACTAGCGCTGGCGGTAGTAATAGCGTAGGCGCTAGCTGTCGTTCGACGAACTGTGAGCGGCGCTCGACGAAATGCTCATAATGGCGTTCGACGAAAATTCGCTCGACGAACTCTTTGCTCCGTTCGACGAAATTTTGATCGACGAAAATGATTGCTTAAGCGCAAGCCGGGAGAACTTATAGAAGGAGATAGCGCCAAGCGGTATCCGATAGCGCAGGCGATAGCAAGGAGCACAGTAGGCAAGAGAGAATTGTTTGCTCGGATTGATGATTCTGCCGCGCAGAATGTGTCCTAATATAGGATAGCGCCGGTGGTAGCACTAGCGCAGGCACTAGCGCTAAGTCTATAAAAAGGACATCTTGGCTGCGTCTGCTTAATCCTCTTGAGATCTAGAATTCCAGAGCTTCATGCCACAGCATAGAGAGGAAGTATCAGAGAGATACTCCCACAAATCCATAAAGACTAAAGGAGATCTGTGGAGAAGATTTCAACACGCGTCATCATCGTGACGAAAGACCGCATCAACTACGATCATACTCTGCGTCTTCGTCTACTTCTCCAAGAGATCCACATAGAGGGAGTTTTATATTATTGTCTTTTCATTTCATATCTTTTCTGTAATCATTTAGTGTAATTCGCCTCGTGTTGGCGACTAGGTCTGGGTAGGACTTAGGGCAGAAATTCGCCTCATGTTGGCGACTAGGTCTCGGGTGTAGGTCTAGGGGGTGCTCGAGGCCATATCTAGGGAAGGGTTGGCTAGAGCGGCTTGAGGCCGTATCCGGGGAAGGATCGGCTAAAGCCAACTGGTTCGTGGGGATACGAGTCGGTATAGAAAACAAAAAGTGTCTTTCTATTCGCTTTGATTTCTAGCTTCGATAAGAGATCAAGTTTTGTAATCATGCTTCTCAAGTTAATAAAATCATGTCTTTACTTTACTTCACTTGATTTGTCTTGATCTTCTCTAGTTTAATAATCAAAGCTTTTTCAAAGTTATTCAAAATATATCTAAAGTTTTTAAAACCCTTATTCACCCCCCTCTAAGGGCGCCTACCGATCCAACAAAAGGAACCAACAGGCAAAGAAGAGCAAGAAGGCAAGCGAGACATGGGGCCGGGCGAGTCGGTCTCTCGCAGGATGCTCGCGAGAAGGCGAGCAGGCCGGAGCCTAATTGCTCGCTCGCAGGAAGGCGGGTGAGCCGAACTTCTCGGTTCCCGAGTAAGGCCCTCGGGGGTGGCTCGCCCAGGAAGGATTCATGATCGATTTTACCTAAAAAGCCCCTGGTGGTCTGCAGTTAGCCCCTCCAAATAGTGGAGTTTGGCTATTGGCAGACCATTTTGGGCTGCGTGTAGCAAAAGAGTAAGGCAGAATCCCGCTATTAGCAGACCAGACTTGAAAAAGTATAAACATACCTTGAAGGGCACCTTGGAGAGGAATTTGGATCTCAGCATTCTGAGCTTCTTCCTCCCTTGTCTATCTTGGCGTAGCTCACAGGCAATCCAAGGTGCCCAGTCTCAGCTTTGGCATGGGAGGGGAAGCGCTCAAAGATCTTCCGGGTGTGTGGTGGGATCTCCTCGCTGCGACCAAGGGTTTATTCTTAGCTCCGAGTCTCCGGTCGGTTCCTTTCGAGGAATTAGTAAGTGCTAGCTGCCCCTCTTCATTGAGGGCCCGAGCTGCACAAAGATGCCAAGTCCTGGTTTCAACATCAACCGCTGAGACAGGGTTAGCCGTCTCAGCGGATCAGCTGAGACCTTCTCAGCCGTCTCAGTGGTATAGCTGAAACTTTCTCAAGTGTTTCATCTGATGTCACAGCCTATTACTTAACCATTTTCTTAGGATTGTTTCTTGTCCTAAACATGCTACTGAGTATTTTAGATAGCAACTTTTCCTATCAATCTTGTGGTACAAGTTTATATGTTTTAATAAAGGTAGGAATAACATAATGAGCAAGTTAGATAAATTGACAGTATAACATCTAGTCTAGAATTAATATACCAAGCTCAATTTTAAAAACATTAAACTTTGCCTCATCCAATGGCTTTGTAAAGATATCAGCTACTTGTTTGTCAGTGATGACAAATTCAAGGCATATATCTTTCCTTTCAACATGTTCTCTAATAAAATGATACCTTATCTCTATATGCTTAGTCCTGCTATGTGAGACAGGATTCTTTGCTATAGAGATAACACTGGATGAGTTACAATACATGGGAGAATTACTTACCTTGAGGTTATAATCCTCTAGCTGATGTTGTATCCACAATAGTTGTGTACAACAACTTCCTGTAGCAATGTACTAAGATTCAACTGTGGATATTGCCACACTGGTCTGCTTCTTGCTGCTCCATGAGATCAACCTTCTTCCTAGGAATTGATAAGTATCACTTGTGCTTTTCCTATCTTCTTTACAACCTGCAAAATCTGCATTTGAAAAGCCAATTAGTTCAAAATCATTGTTCCTAGGGTACCAAAGGCCAAGATGTTGGCTGCCCTTAAGGTATCTCAAAATCCTCTTTGCAGCTGAGTAATGATATTCCTTAGGGAATGCTTGGTACCGAACACAAACACATGTAGCATACATAATGTTTGTTCTACTGGCAGTTAGATACAATAGGGACCCAATAATGCACCTGTACATGGACTCATCAAAGGGCTTACCCTTTTCAACCTTGTCCAGGGAAATATTGGACCCTGTGGGAGTTTTCATGGTGGAAGCTAATTCCATCCCAAACTTCTTAATGAGCTTCCTAGTGTACTTGGTATGACAGATGAAAATTCCCTCATCAGACTGTTTCACTTGGAGGCCTAAAAAGTACTTGAGCTCTCCCATACTGCTCATCTCAAACTCCCCTGCATAAGGTTGGCAAACCTTTTGCAAAGGATGTCATCTGTAGACCCAAAGATTATGTCATCAACATAAATTTGAACTCAGAGACATTTGCACTTTGTTTACCTAAGAAAAATGTACTGTCTATCTTTCCCCTTAAGAACTTGTTCTTGATGAGGAGGATATACAAGGTCTCATACCAAGCCCTAGGGGCTTGCTTTAGACCATATAGAGCTTTTCTACACAAATAAACATGAGAGGAAGGGTTGATGAACAAAACCTGAGAGCTTCTCCACACATACATCTTCCTTTAGATTGCCATTCAGAAAAGCTGATTTGACATCCATCTGGTATACTTTGAACCCCTTGTGTGCAACATAGGAAAAGAACAGCCTTATTGCTTCTAACCTTGCAATTGGGGCAACGGTTTGATCAAAGTCAATACCTTCTTCTTCCCTGTACCCCTTGGCCACCAGTCTGCCTTTGTTCTTGATGATGGTGCCATTCTCATCAAGCTTGTTTCTATAGATCCACTTGGTGCCAATGATTTTGTGTCCTTATGGTTTTGGCACCAACTTCCAAACATTGCACCTCTTGAATTGAAGCAGCTCCTCTTGCATTGCTTGAATCCAGAATGTGTCTTCATTAAATTCTTCAAATTTCTTGGGCTCCATCTGGGATAGAAAGCTCAAGAATATAGCTTCATTGTGAGCTCTGCTTATGGTAACCATTCCTTGGTTTACATCTCCAATTATTTGGTTTCTTGGATGATCCCTTAGGTGCCTATTTGCTGTAGGCAACCTATCAACTATCTGTAGCTCTTCTTCTTGAGCAGCAGTATCTTTAGCAGCTTGCTGATCTTCAACTTCAGGGATGGATACCTCTGAATTGATCTTGCTTGTGCTGGGCATGTCTTGGAGAGACATATCTTGCATTAGTTGTTCATTACCTATCAAAATAGGAGAACTGGACCAGCCCTTATAGAGCAGTCTAGTCTCATCAAATACTACATGCATAGACTCTTCTACAATAGGAGTTTTCTTATTGAATACTCTATAGGCCTTACTATGTGAGTTGTATCCAACATGAACCCCTACATTGCAGTTTTAAGCAAACTTAGTTAATTAAGATTTTCCATAATTTAAAATGTAGCATTTGCAACTAAAGATTCTAAAGTATGTAATAATTGGTTGTTTGCCTTTCTAAATCTCATAGGGGGTTATTCCTAGTGCCTTATTGATAGATGCTCTATTGAGAACATAACATGCAGTATTGATTGCCTCAGCCCAGAAATATTCAGGAAGTGAGGAGTCACTAAGCAATGTTCTCACAGCTTCTATCAAGGTCCTATTCCTCCTCTCAGCCACACCATTTTAATGTGGAGTCCTTGGGGAGGATAATTCTTGATGATACCAAATTCTTGACAAAACCTTGTCATTGCCCCAGATTCAAATTCTGTACCATGGTCAGTTCTAGTCTTGACCACAGTACATTGTAGTTCATTCTGGATTGCCTTAATATGGTTTATAAAGACATCTAAAGTATCAGATTTCTTCTTAAGGAAGAATACCCATGTATACTTTGAGTGATCATCAACAATCACCAAAGTATACAACTTCCCACCTAGGCTCTGAATTGGCAAAGGACCAAACAAGTACATGTGCAATAGATGAAGACATCTTTCATTGTCTTTGGAGCCAATGCTTTTAAAGGTGACCGTAGTTTGCTTTCCCATTTGGCATGCATGACATGGATCACTTTTAATACATTTCAAATTAGGACTATTTCTAACAAGGTTTTTAGAAAATAGCCTATACATTATCTTGTAGTTAATGTGAGCAAGTATCTCGTGACATTGAACACAAAGAGACTCACTTTCATTAGCCATAAGGCACACATGAGATAAAGAAGAATTGCATATAAAATCTAAGCAATAAATATTCCCACTCCTAGTGTCTGAGAGAATGATCTCCAAGTTATGCGACTTTTTGATCAAGTACATATCATTGTGGAATTCAATGACATAGCCTAAGTCACATAGTTGACTTATGCTTACAAGGTTGTGTTGCAACCCTTCAACATAAGCCACCCTTGTGATGGAGACTATGCCATTTGAAATCATACCATATCCTTTGGTTATGCCTTTTTCAGATCCACCAAAGATGACTTTACATCCATTCTTCACTGCTTTGTATTCCTACAGTAGACTATTGGTACCTGTCATGTGCCTTGAGCACCCACTGTCCATGTACCATATTTTCTCAAGGATGGTACTTGAACTAACCTGCAAGAAGCAATTCATATACCCTTAGGAGCCCAATTGATTTTGGGTCCTAGGCCTTTGTTAGCATGAAAAGATAACTTCACACTTGCTGCATCCCTTGTAGGAAAGCTTTTCTTTGCACTTGGTACATTGGGATTGAGCCAACAATCTATGGCGAAGTGTCCCACCTTACCACATCACCAACACTCATGAATATTGTATCTTCTTTACTGAACATTCTTTGAAGAAGTACCATCAATATGCTTGTGTTCAAGAGAGAAGACAGCAACATTCTTCCTATTCCTCTCATCAATGATTTGGTTGAAAGACACTATATGATCAATCTTGACAGTCTTTGTTAAAATGACATCAACTTGTCTTGGCTTGGTAGCTAGGAAAGATTTGATGGCATCAGACACTAAGCTGTTAGACATGATAACAAGCTTGTCAGCAGCCAAGGGCTTTGCTGGTAGGGACTTGGAAGAGCTTGCATTCTTATTCTTGAATGATGGGGCTGAAGCACCAAAAACAAATGGTCCAGAATGGGCCATTTGAATTTCTTCATGGGGAACTTTCATATCATTCATCCCCATGCCCTTTCTTCTACTATAGTAAGGAGTATTTTCCTTCCTATAGGAACTCCCATTCTTCTAGTGACCATACATACTGTCATGGTCATACCTGTTAGTGGGAAGTAACACCTTTTGAAAGGTGGTATGAGGCTTAGCCTTAGCCTTGATCTTTTCTCCAATCCCATCACCCACTGCCATATTATTGGAACCAAGTCCTCTCCAATTAGTTTAGGAGGAAAAGGTGTCAATGATTGGTAGTACAGGTTTGGTCTTGGAGAAGCTTATCCTCAAGGTCCTTTATGACCTTGTTCTTTTAGGATATGATGCTCAATTGGACCATTTGAATGTGCACAGTTAACCTCACTAGAATTCTCTAGAGGGGGGGGGGGGGTGAATAGAGATTTAAAAATATTTTGTGCAAAGTTAACAAATATATATATATTTGTAATATTCACAGATTTAAGCTTCCCACACACCAACAAGAATTAAGCAAATAAAGAAAGAAAAAGAAAATCGCAGCACAACACAAAGAAATATAGTGGTTCTTAAAACTTTGGTTAGTCCACTCTTCTACCCCCCTTGGTAGGAATTCACTATCCTGTACTGAGTCTTTTGATAAGGAGACTCTTAGAACCACTACAACTGAATCTTTTGAAGAGAGATTCTTAAAACTCTTTTACACTATTGAAATTGAAATAAGGATGAGAATGAGAAGAAGAAGAAGAACAAGAACAAGAAGAAGAACAAGAATAAGCAATAATTTATGCAAGAAGGAATCTTCTTCCTAGCAAGAAGATTAGAAGCACAAGTATAGTGAATGTATTCTCTCTTCTATAGTGAGAAGGAGAATGTAGGCCTTTCTCTCTTTCAGTGAGAGCTTTCAGAAATTTGCAGCAGTATGACTTCGGAAGGAAGAAGAAGAAGAAGGCTTTTTCTTGCTGCAGCACTTTTTCACGTTTCTCAATTTTCTTTTTCTTCACTCTTGGGAGCTTTTCCTCATTTTCAGAAATGGAGTGGATCACACACACTTTTTCATTGCCGACCTCCTTGTGTATTTATATCTCTGATTATTCAAAAATATTGCTATAGGAGAATAATCAATTAGCTCACAGAGAAATGGTAAGAGAGAAATCTTCCATAATTAATATTTCTGTAGAAGGAAAGAAGTCATTTAATTTTCAAATAACATCCATAATAATCTTAATCAAATTAGCCAAGAGTCAATTTAGAAGGAAAGATTTAATTCTGAACGGTTATAAGAGAATAATATAATTCCATAAATTCAGATCTACAGAAAGAAAGGAAAGAGATCTGGCGCATTTTTGAATGTCATAGAAATCGACGTGCGTCGATTAGAAATCAGAGTTACGTCGATTATGGTTACGTCGAATTCTGTTTAGAGTTAGTTCGACTCATTCTGAGAGGTATGTCGACTACACTTCGACGCTGCGTCGATTACTATTCGATGCATATTTACTTAAACTAATTTTTCACTCTGAGAACTCATTTTCTACTCATTTCTAGGGGTTAAGATAAATCATTTCCCAAACACAATTGTTATTCCCTTGAGTTGGCTTATCTCTCTACTCATCTGAGCCATCTGAGTAGATGACTCATTGTTTTCTTACTTAGCCAACTGAAGGGAGGCAATTTCCTGAGCGTGCCTCTTGGCTACCTTCTTGCTCTTCTTCAGAGCATCCAATAAAGCATCATACTTATCAATCATTTGATTGACAATCACTTCAGAATCTGAGCCACTCTCATCATTAGATGAGCATGATTCATATTCTGGTGCAGATTCATAATCAGAAGAAGGGTTGAGAGGAATTGATACCTTGTCAAGATTGTCCTAACTATCTTTATCAGCATCAGTTATGGCCATCAAGCCATGATGTTCTTTATGTTCTTCATCCTCCTCTATGTCACTGTCTGAGTGTGATAGAGGGGCCCTGATGCCCACTTTTGCAGCAGGATTGTCCTCATCCTCTTCAGCTGCAAACAACCCAATGTAAGCTTCTTCTTCTTCATCTGAATCTGAGGATGATGACTCAGATTCACTCCAGCTCTTCTCCTTCTTAGCTAGAAAGGATTTTTCACCCTTTCTTCACTTCTGGTGATAAGCTTTCTTATCACCTTTCTCCTTCCTCTTGACTGGATAGTCAGCAATGACATGTCCAGGCTTGCTGCAACAGTAACAAATGACATTATTACAAACATATTTAACATGTTTAGAATCATACATGTCCCCCTTGGGGTGCTGCTTTTCAGATTTGCTGTGATCCTTCCTGGGATGTGAGGCGGAGGAAGGTTTGTTCTTCCACTTCTTACTCCTCATCAGCTTCTTGAAATGTCTTGAGAAGTCAACAAAGTCCTCATCAGAAGAGCTGCTATCAGATGAGCTGGGCTCAGAATTTTCTGAACCAACAACCCTCCTTGGAGGTGAATACATCCTTGCCTTGTTCTTCTTGGATCTCTCAGCCTTGAGGGACACAGACCTCTCCCTTGCATGAGGCATGGAGGATGTGTCCTCCTCCTTCCTTGCAGTTTGATGCATCTCATAGGAGAGCAGCTTTCCAAACAGAGTATGGGGTGGAGTCTTACCCATCTTTGCCACCTCTCTGATGGAACAGATCTTGGTGCCCCAATCTCTGGTAAGAGATCTCAGAACTTTATCATTCAGCTTATAATGAGTGAAGACCCTGTCATAGGTCCTCAGCTCATTCACTATTCTGAAAAACCTTTCATAGCAATCAACTATGCATTTCAGGCTTTGTTGCATGAAGGCTTCATACTCCTGATTAAGGAGGAATTTCATATCATCCCTCACTTCTTCAATTCCTTCCATATACACAATCAGTGTATCCCACATGTCCTTTGCAGCTTTATAGTGAACCAAGTTTTGGAAGGTGGAATCATCAATTGCATTGACTATAATATTTTGAGCTCTTTTGTCCATTGTGGCCAATGCAATCTCATCCCTTGTCATTTCAGTATATGACTTGGCTACTTGTCTAGTAGGATCAATAGTGTAGGGCTTTGTGACTACAAAGGGGCCCTCCTAGACAGTGATGTAAATCCTAGGGTGTGAGGCCTCCATGAATATCCTAGCCCTCAATTTCCAAATGCCAAAAGCTTCCTTTTTTGCATATTGGCAACTTCATTGACCCCATCTCCTTCTGAACTCCATTGGTAGCCATTGGATTCAGATTTGACTACTCCTATGTAGGATCTGGTCAGACTGTTAAGTACTTTTTGACCAACCTCCCTCTGATACCACTTGATAGTTTATAAATTAGTAGTCTAATTCACCTAGGGGGGTGAATAGGTCTCTTTGAGTCTTACTTAATTGTTGCTAACAGTTTAGTAAATAAAAACTCAAGAAAACACAGAAAGCACACAATTGTTTATAGTGGTTCCCCAAGACAGTGTGTCTATGGGTAGTCCACTTTCCCTCTACACCTTTCTAATAGTGTGTTAGACAAGGAAAACTCCTCCAATCTCAGTTCCAATAGCTTACAACTCAGATCCCTTAGGATCTCTTAGGTTTGCTCCAAACCCTACCCCAGGCCTAGCAACCAAACCAACTCAGAGTGGTCCCACTCCTACAGCTCAGAGATTGTTAAAATTTCGGAGAATAGATCAAAGACAACAGCGGAAGACTTCAATTCAAATTCACAACAATTAAGCGGTGGCAATGAAGGTAAGAGAATCTCAATTGAATACAATCTTATTACAATGCGTTGCATAAATGGAGAGACATGATTTATAAGAGCAAACATAGATGAGAACAAGCAACACAAAAGTCTGGCGGTTAGCAAGCTGAGATCGCCCGAACTTAGCAAGATCGCCGGCTTCCTTGAGACCGCGTGAACAGGATAGTTTGACGACCTGTGAACTGCCAGACCGCACGAACTGCTCCTATTACAACTGCTGAAAACAAAACTATTCGCACTTCTTGATCACCCAGACCGCACAGTCTCAAGATCACAGAAGTATCCTGCGAACACTTGAAGAATAACTGGTCACTGCTGCAAGACTGCACTCAAGACCGCCAAACCGCTTAAGGTCTCCTAATCAACTGAGTCCACTACAAATAGACCAAGAACCTCCAAACACAGTTTGCCCAGATAGACCACTGGAGAGTTGGTTTATTCAAAGATGGAAAGATAGGATGAATGCTTACGAAACTTGCAGGCCGCCTAACATGCGAACACAACAAATAATCAACAATCTTCAGACCACGCAACATCAAAAATGAGACTGGCACAACCAATCCACACTAGGTTCTTACAGTTCTTGCATTGTGAATGGCTACCCCTGCACCTCTATTTATAGGAAAACGAACAAATGTCATCACCACCACAGAGGGATATGGTCACCTTCCTTATTGAAGCAAGCGGTCTCAAGTACCAGACTGTGCAATTACAATCGGACCTTTATTTACTTAAGCAACTGTCCAATAAAGACAACACGCTTATTCCAAACCGGCAGACTGCTCGGTCTCTTACAGGAGAAGAACCATATGACAATCTGACCAGATCGAGAACAGACCGCTAGAACTAGGCTCATACAACTAGTCCGGTCTCCCATAAGATCGGAACCATAGAAGACCGCAAGTGCAATCTCAAGTAGACTGAAGTACAAGACCACCGAAGCGACCTCTAGTACTAGACCACCCAGTCTCTACTAAATAGGAACACTTGGGCACAACTGGCAAACCAACATAGGCCGCCAACACCAGAGACGCGATCTCAACAGCTAGATCGCCACACCGAGCTCACGCGGTCTCTGCGGTCTCAAAAATCAGACCGCCCGGACAGTCCACTTCCACTTCAAAAATTTAACACTCCCCCTTGAAGTGGGAAGTGGAGGTCAGCCCAAGTAGACACCTCAACTGAACAAATGGTCCCTTTGATAATGGCTTCATAATGATGTCCGCAATATTATCCTAGCTCTGCACATGATCAACCATAAGTGATCCCTCCAACACCTTTTCCCGAATGAAATGATGTTGAATCTCTATGTGCTTGGTATGAGCGTGACAAACTGGATTGTTCACCAGTTTGAGGGCACTCTCATTATCACCCCGAAGCAGAGTAGGACCATGCACCTCCCTATGAATGTCCTCCACAAGCCTCCTAAGCCAGATGGCTTCCTGAGCTGCCAAAGCCGAAGCTTTGTACTCCCCTTCTATGGTAGAGAGATAATGCATTATTTATAATTATTTTTTATATAATATTTTAGTAGTAATTAATTAGTTTTTATATAATTTTAGTTTAATATATATTTAATTTACTATATTTTGTGTTTTCAGGTAGTCTGGGGCTGCCAATAACAAATTTTAGCTCACAACCATGTTCAGGAGAAATAGAAGAAGAAATCTGCAAAATTCCTCAGTACACACCCCAGGTCACGGGAATAACTTGGGGGCGTGACCTGTGTCACGGCCATGACCAACTTGCAACTTTCAGAACACACCGCCACGTCAGATTATTATTACACGCCCCAGCTCACGGGCGTGACTCGCCTGACAACATTCAATACTGTTGGAGTTGGGGAACACTTCTGGTCAGGATTCGTCGAACGGCATTCGACGAACGGAGAAGAGTTCGTTGAACTCCGCCTGCGCTTAAAGAACGGAGAAGGGTTTGTCGAACGACATTCAATGAACGGAGAAGGTTTCATCAAACTCCTGCATTCGACGAACGGGTCCTTGCCTCAGCGGTTCGTTGAATGGGAGAGGCCTGCGTTCGACCCTCGATGCCTGCGCTCGACGCCTGCGGTCGACGCTCGATGCCTGCGCTCGACGCTTGCACTCGATGCCCGCGTTTGACGCTCGACGCCTGCGCTCGACACCTGCGCTCGACGCCTGCACTCGACGCCTGCGTTCAACGCTCGACGCCTGCGTTCGATGCTCGACGCCCGGTGTTCATGCTGTGTCAGCTGGTTCCATCTCAATGGATGTTATTGTTTCATCTCAGCGGATGTTATTGGACCATCTCAGCGGATGGTTGGTGGTGATTAAAATTCCGCTTGCACGAAATAAAATCCGAACTAGCAATCCGAGAAGGCAAGTATACATATCGAACTGTAGTATAGGAACACAAGTGTCGTATTAAAATCCGAGAACCGTTGATTACTTATACTCAAACGAATTACTATTATTTTATCTTAATAATATTTTGGAAGGTTTTGTCTGCTAAGTTGAAATAAAAGCTGGATAAAAGTACGGCTAAACGATGATTAAGAAATAGCACTCGATCTTGACTTACTTCGGCTTAAGTTGATCAAAATTCAAAAGCAAACTTAAAACTTAATAAAGTAAGGGTAGCTTGACCGTGGGGGTTCCTATAGTTTGAACATGCTTCTCTCAAAGATATGCCCAACTGAGTTTAGGAAAATCCGACCGAACTCTCGTCCCGTATTCGAATTCCTAAAACTCGCTTTAAGTGGTGAACCCCGCTATTGGGTTTGATTCCAATCCAGGAGATTTACGTCATTCTCTCTCGAGAAATGTGTGTAACTCTCTTTACTCTTAAGTGCTCACTTCAGACTATCGGCCTCTCGGCTAGCCAAGAATGAAAGCAAAGGTGTGGACTATACATCGATAATATAGCTCCACTTAATTTTAATTAAGAGTAAATCTAAGGCCCAAAACTTTAGAAAGTGAAAGAAGACTAAAGGATCATAACTTGATCAACTCATCCTCAGATCATCAAGATCGAGTACTATGAGGATTTAGTTACTCATGGTGGAGGGGTAGGAGAGAGAAATGATGAAGATTTTGAGAGAACAAAAACATGCAATTTTTATTAAACAAAAGTTCAACTGAGATTGCATTTGCATGGAAAGCCTACTAAGCATTAGTAATACACTATGAAAGGAAATTACAAAGGCATTACAACATTCATATGAAAACTAGAAAAGGAAATGCATTGAAATAAGAGAGAGAGAGAGAGAGAAAGAGAATAAAATAACATGAAAATCACTGAAAATAGAGTAGTAGCACTAGTTCTCTCTGCCAAAAACTCAATGGGGAAAGCTTGGAGGTCATTTCAATTTATAGAAATTTTTCTGCCTCGGTCACGCCCTCAGTCACGCCCGTGACTAGGGGCGTGACATTGTTTAATCAATTCTGCGGCTTGGATCTGGTTCGGCGCATGATTCTGACGCGATTTGATGGGTCACGCCCTAGGTCACGCCTGTGACTGAGGGCGTGACCATTTCGGTGGTTAGTCCGGTCATGGGTGCAGGCGGCGATCATGGGCGCTGGCGGCTGGCTGACGTGGCAGTCACGGGCGTGACTGGAAGCACGCCCGTGTAACAGTGGCGTGACCAATTCGGTGGTCAGCTGGTCGAATCTGAGCTGTTCACGGGCTGGTCACGGGCGTGACTTGCGTGTCACGGGCGTGACTTGTGTGTCACGGCCGTGTACTTTGGGCGCGTCTGACCAGATCTTCTGAATTATGGTGGCAGCAGCTTAACTGGAAACAGCAACTGACACGCCCTAGGTCACGGGCGTGACCTAGGGCGTGACTTAGGAAATTTTGCATTTTTGACCTGAAAATTCAGAAAACTTAAGTTAGCACTAAAAATAGGAAAATCAACCAAAATTGCATTTAGGTAAACAACGATAAGCAAAAAGTAAGAGTAAATAACCTAAAAATAACCTAATTAAACTAACTAGATTTAGCATTATCAAATTCCCCCAAGCTTACACTTTGCTTGTCCCCAAGCAAAGAAATATGCTTAGCTAATAAAACAAAATGACTAATCAAAAAGATTTAATTATGCTAAACACGAGTACCTAGCGAAATTCCAAGTAGGGAGAATAGTGAAAAGGAAACCTAAAATAAGTACTTTATTTAATCTTAATTTTTATACCCTTTACTAACAAAAATTAATCATCCAAAATTTTAACTAAAAAGTTTTAAAATAAAATTGAGCAAAGTAACAAGTGAGATAGTGCATTGAATTGTTACTAAACCCTAAGAGACAAATTATAATTATATCATTCTAAGAACGAGGATCTAAATTCATACCCAAGACTTAACTATTCTACTTTTCTTCTTTACTTAGCTAAAGCAAATTTAGGAGCATGAATCAAGAGGACTTTATTAGGACCGAAATGTTTGGTTTAGGCATATGATTTAGAATGGAAATCGAAGATAAAAGTGATTGCTATAATCACACTAAACCATAAACATGAGTTTTATAAAATTTTCGATATGAAAGATAAGAGGCAATCCTTCATTATAAGCATATAGCATATTTTCTTTCTTTCTCTTTCATAGCCATTTTTTTTTATTTATTTTGAAATTTTGGCAAAGATAACTAATACAATATGCTTAAAATATCTTCTTTTTGAGCAAATTCTTTTCTTTGAAGCTCTCCATGCAATAAACCAATCACACTCTTTTAGAAATTTAAATAAAACTCAAAGTGTTAGTGTGATTCAAATAGGTTTGGAAATTTTGGCTTTGGTGAAAAATTTGATAAGTGGAGGTGACAATAAAACATGGGAAAAGGCTCAAAAGAGGCTAACAAAGGGTTTCTTTTTAAAGGTTGGCATGAAGGCTCAAACTTCAAAAAAAATGGCCTAAATCATTTTCATTGCTCTCTAAATTTATTTAAAGCATGAGTTTTGAAGGATTTCAAAAAGTAAGCCCTAGATATTAAATAAAGACTAATGAACTTATCCTGAAAATAAGAATAATAAGCGTCTAGGATTATTCACATTTACTACACAAATCAAAAGTTAACCTTGCAAAATATATCTAAAAATGAAGAGGGAAATAGTGGATGAAGAATTTTTACGAAAGTAAAGAAGATAAAAGAGAAAACGATAAGGAAAGTACAAGATTTTAGAAAAAACTTTTCAGATTAACATGCTACCTAGAATTAGAACACGACATGAGTCAACAATTTACTTGTGAAACATAATTAAAAGTAGGATTAGAAATTTTGAAATTAACTAAGGCTATATAAAATATTTTGGGAAAAACAAAACATAAAGCAAGGGGTACTATTGATTTTACCAAAATCTAATTTAGACTACTAAAACAAAAGAAAAGAAAAGAAGACATTCTCCCCCAAGCTTACGATAGACATTGTCCTCAATGGAAAAGGAGAGTGAAGGAAGGGGTAACTAAGAAAAGAAATTAAAACTGAAAAACTGAAACAGGCACTTTCCTGGATTTATGGGCTTGAAAGGATGTGTGATGCCGCTCCCCCTTGTTGGCGCTTTGAATCTTCATGAAATATCATCTTGAATTTTTCTTGAAACCAGCAATGTTGAAGCAGGCGATCACCGAAGTTGAGAGTATCGGAGCCGCCCAGGGCCAAAGAAAAATTAAAACAACAAATTTTATAAACCTTGGGTTGCCTCCCAAGAGCGCCCTCTGTTTAATGTCGTTTGAGCTCGACTAAAAGAATATAGTTCCAAAGTTAATCCAAATTGTTACAGTCCAGACAAAAGAAGTTTTTCACTGTCCATGTCAACATTGTCACCAGAAAAATATAGTTTTAGACGCTGCCCATTAAACTTGAAATCACCCTTATCTGGGTGTGATATCAAAACAGTTCCATACGGATAAGCTTCCTTTACATTAAAAGGACCTGACCATCTAGATTTTAACTTTCCAGGAAATAAACGTAGACGAGAATTATAAAGTAATACTTGGTCGCCTGGTTTAAATGTTTTCGGGTGCCTTAAATTTTTATCGTGAAAGCATTTCGTTCGTTCCTTATATAATTTATTATTTTCATACGCATTGGAGCGCCACTCATCGAGTTCGTTGAGTTGGAATTTTCGAAGATCGGCGGTGGAGTGGGGATCAAAATTTAAAAATTTAAGGGCCCAGAAAGCATGATGTTCTAATTCGACCGGTAAATTGCACGATTTCCCATATACTAACCGATACGGTGTACAACCGATGGCGGTCTTGTACGCTGTTCGGAAACAGTTTTTTCTAAAATACGTTTGATTTCTCTATTCACTACCTCGACCTGGCCGTTAGTTTGGGGGTGGTAAGCAGTTGAAAGCTTATGTGTAACGCCATATTTTAAAAGTGTTTTTGCAAATTGTGTGTTACAAAAGTGCGAACCCCTATCGCTAACGATGGCCCTAGGAGTACCGAATCGAGAAAATAATTTTTTTAAGAAAATAATAACGACTCGGGAGTCATTGGTAGGAAGAGCTTGGGCCTCTGCCCATCGAGACACGTAGTCTACCGCAACTAAAATGTATTTATTACCATGGCTAGAAGGAAGAGGACCTACAAAATCAATTCCCCAAAGGTCGAAAACTTCGCACTCGAGGAAATAATTTTGCAACATTTCATTTTTTTGAGATATTTCCGGCCCGTTGGCAGCTATCGCACCGTCTCACAAAAGATTGAGCATCTTTAAAAAGGCTAGGCCAATAAAAGACTGCACTTAGCACTTTGTGAGCGGTCCGATTGGCTTGATAGTGCCCACCAGTCGGTCCTTCGTGTAAGTGTTTGAAAATATTTTGTCCTTCTTCGAAAGAAACACATCTCCTTACTACTTGGTCTGCACAAACTCGAAACAGATACGGGTCCTCCCAAAAATAATTCTTCAGGTCAGAGAAGAATTTCTTCTTTTGCTGATAGGAAAATTCTTTTGGGAGGACTCGAGCTACTAAGTAGTTGGCGAAGTTTGCAAACCAAGGAGAAGGAGTAGTGTTGATTGATAATAACTTCTTGTCGGGAAAATAATCATTAAAAGTTTGTTCATTTAAATCTTCAATAAACGGGTTATCTAATCGTGAAAGATGGTCCGCGGCCAAATTCTCAGCCCCCTTTTTATCTCGGATTTCCAAGTCGAACTCCTGGAGGAGTAAGACCCAGCGAAGTAAGCGTGGTTTGGCATCCGGTTTAAAAAGTAAATATTTGAGGGCCGAGTGGTCCGTAAAAACAATAATTTTTGAAAGCGTAATATAAGGTCGAAATTTGTCGAATGCAAAAATAACTGCTAATAATTCTTTCTCCGTTGTGGTATAGTTCTCTTGCGCGGATGTAAGTGTTTTACTTGCGTAGAAAATAGGGTGGAAGTTTTTAGATATACGTTGTCCTAAAACGGCTCCCACCGCAAAGCTACTTGCATCGCACATGATTTCAAATGGAAGGTCCCAGATTGGAGCTATCATAATTGGCGCATTTATTAGCTTATTTTTGATTAATTGAAAAGCAGATAAGCAGGTATCATCAAAAATAAATGGAGTGTCTTTTTCTAAAAGATGAGCGAGGGGTTTGGTAATTTTCGAAAAATCTTTTATAAATCGCCGGTAAAAACCGGCATGTCCTAGAAAGCTTCTTATGGCCTTAACGTTGGTTGGCGGTGGCAGTTTTTCGATCACTTCTATTTTTGCTTCATCGACCTCAATTCCTCTTGCTGATATCTTATGACCTAAAACCAATCCCTCCCGTACCATGAAATGGCATTTTTCCCAGTTCAGGGCGAGATTGGTCTCCTCACACCGTTCTAACACTTTTTCTAAATTTTCTAAACAAAAATCGAAGGAATCACCAAACACGGAAAAGTCGTCCATAAATACCTCCATAATACTTTCTACGTACTTGTCGAAAATGGCCAACATACACCGTTGAAATGTTGCCGGCGCATTACATAAGCCAAACGACATTCTTCGATAGGCGAAGGTGCCGAAAGGACAAGTAAACGTCGTTTTCTCCTGGTCCTCGGGCGAGATGGGAATTTGGAAGTAGCCCGAGAGACCATCGAGAAAACAATAAAAGCTATGGCCGGATAATCGTTCTAAGATTTGATCGATGAATGGCAAGGGGAAATGGTCCTTGCGGGTGGCGTCATTCAATTTGCGATAATCAATACACATACGCCACCCAGTCACCGTCCGTGTTGGGATTAAGTCATTATTGTCATTTAACACTACCGTGATACCACCCTTTTTAGGAACTACTTGAACGGGGCTTACCCATTTGCTATCTGAAATTGGATAGATAATTCCTGCGTTTAATAATTTCACGACCTCACCCTTTACTACTTCTTTCATGTTTGGGTTTAATCGGCGTTGAGGTTGAATAGAATTATGTGAATTATCTTCCATTAGAATTTTGTGCATGTAGAAAGATGGACTTATGCCCTTAATATCAGAAAGCTGCCAAGCAATTGCTTGGCGGTGCTTTTGTAAAACTTTTAGCAATTTGGCATTTTCAGATCCACTTAAATGGGCCGACACTATTACTGGTAACTTAGAGTCTTTTTCTAAAAATTCATATTTTAAATGATTGGGTAGTTCTTTAAGTTCTAATGTGGGAGGTTCCTCGTATGAAGATTTGAAAGTCTTTTCTTTTTCAAAAGTAATTTCTTCAAAAATTTTTGATTTAATTTGAAAATTTGAGGGGGCGGGAGCAATGGCCATTTTCATTTCTTGCAATATTTCAGTGGAGGTGTTTGAAGATGAACAAAAAGAAGAAGAACCATTTTCAGAAATACAAAAAGAAGGGTCTTCACTTAACACATCTAAGAAAAAACACGAATCATCATTTTCTAGGGTATTTTTCATAGAGGGTGTTATGGAGAAGGTTACTTCATCATCTCCAACTCGGAGGAATAGCTTACCATTACTCACATCAATGATAGCACGGGAGGTGGCAAGGAAGGGGCGGCCAAGGATTAGGGGAACCTCGACATCCTCTTCAATGTCCAAAATGAAAAAATCCACCGGGAAGATGAATTTGTCTACCTTTACGAGCACGTCCTCCACAATTCCCAGCGGATATTTTATCGTCCTATCTGCTAGTTGTATACTCATACGTGTGGGGCTAACGGTGCCCACTCCTAACTTCTTAAACAAGGAGAATGGCATTAAGTTGATGCTTGCTCCTAAGTCGGCCAACGCGTTCTTTACAAATAGATCACCAAAGAGGCATGGGATAGAAAAACTACCCGGATCGTTAGCCTTTTTCGGTAATTTATTTGTTAGGACGGCGGAACACTCAGCATTTAAAGTTATGTGCGATAGATTTCTAGCTTTTTCTTATTAGTTAGTGTTGGGTATTGTATCCACAATAACCTTGATTTGTAGAAAGTCAACTATGAACCAAGATTGAATTGCTTATGTATTTGATATGTTTCTTTAGTTTTGTCTTGCAGGTTCACATTGCTAAGTGTAAACCAATGTCATGGCACAGTGGGTCAATGAGCACAGTCTCTTACAATGTAATTCCTCATTGTATGAGATATGGTGTTGACTCATATGTGATCTCTCTATTGGGATGCACTTCATGATCAAGACAAAGGAAGCTAAGGTCTTGGAGGTGTAGCTATTCTTAGAGAAAAGTTTAAAGAATTTCTTCTAAGTGTATTTCTCGAGAAACTAAGTGTTTTTCTCGAGAAATATGAAGAGCTCTCGAAAAACCCCTTTGATTTTCTCGAGAAGTTCTTTTCAGCTTAAGTCCTCGAAGGAAATCCAAATTTCTCGAGAAGCTATCTTTATTTCTCGAGAAGTCTGTAGTGCTCTCGGAAAATCCTTTGATTTTCTCGAGAAGCCTTCTTTGCTGATATTTTCCGAGAAAATCTTTTCTCTCGAGAAGTTGATTCGATTTCTCGAGAAGTTCTTGTTTCTTCCGAAAAGTTTATTTTATCTTATTTCTCGAGAAGATCCATGTTCTCGAGAAATCCTCTTTTCTTTCTCGAGAAGTTCTGAAAGCCGTTTTTTCCGAGATCCAGCCGTGATTTCTCGAGAAGTCTTCTTTCTCTCGAGAAATCTGTTTCTCGTTCCTTCAATCTATTTTTGCCGACTTCTGTTTTCCGTCTGTTTGACGTGACTCCTTTTCTAGCTTAAGGCTTAATTATTCTATTTAGACCTTCTCCTATAAAAGGCTCTCTCTCTTAAGATTTGAAACAGAATTATTCCTTTCCTAATCTCTCTCCCGATCAAAAAGGACGTGAAAAGCGCCGCTCGCCGTCGCCTACGATTGGAGATCGTTCTTCTCATTGGAGTTGTCGATTTCTTTCAAGAAGGGTTCGATTGATCCATACTAAGGTTCTACAATCTCTATTGGATCGTTTCGGATTGCCAAAGACAGATTCAAAGGATCGTTGTTCTTCCTCATCGTTCTCAAAGCCATTCAAGAAGAAGGAAGAAAACGCTTCTGTTATTCAGATCTGGTTTAGTATTGTTCAAACCCTTTTCAATCTATTGTAGGAGTTGTTATCTCCGAGTTGTAGGAGAGGTTGTTCTCCGAGTTGTAGGAGAAGTTTTCTCCGAGTTGTAAGAGAGGTTCTCTCTGAGTTTGTAGGAGTTTGACTCCGAGACTGTAGGGTCGTTCTTGATCCGAGATTTAGTGAATTAGTCATTTCTAGCGGTGGTGCTAGATTGGCGAGGCCGGCAAGTGGAGTACCCAAGAACGGGGAACCACTATAAATTTCTTGCTTCGTCTGTGATTGTGTTTTGCTTTATCTGTGTTCTTTATCATCAAGATTTTATTTCCGCAAAAGACGCAATTATCACCTATTCACCCCCCTCTAGGTGATTTAGGTAGGCAACTAGATATTTCAGTTAGAAGATCCTTCAGGTACTTAGCGTACTTGGGCATTTGTGATATCGCTTCATGGAAGGGCAAATTGATGTGTATTTGCTTAAACATTTCCAGGAAGCGATGATATTGATCATCTAATTTTTCCTTGTTGAGTTGAGAAGGATAAGGTGGGGCGGGGTTGTTTTTGAAAATGTGAGGTGGAGTGATAAAATCTGTTTGAGTGAGTGGTGTTTTTAAAATAGGGGCGGATCTTGCCTCGGGCTCTTCGCTAACCGGACCGGATACTTGCTTCCCAATCCGAAGAGTTGCAGCTTTCGCTTGCTCTCTCGGGTTGGGCTCGGTGTTAGCGGGAAGAGTCCCGGGCGGTCGCTCGGATATTATTTTGGCGAGCTGCCCGATTTGGTTTTCTAGATTTTTAACGGATCCGGCTAAGTTCCGGACAGTTGCTTCGTTCGTACTTATATATTTTGAAAACATCTCCTCCAAAGATAGAGGTTTTTGAAAGTTAACATGGGGTGGAGGTGGTGTAAATTCATTTTGTAGAGGCGGGCGAGTTGTGTTTGCAGGATTACTCCAAGAAAAGTTCGGGTGATTACGCAGCGCAGGATTATAATTATTCGGTAATTGAAAACCAGGTGCATGAAAATTAGAAGCAGAATAATTATTATAAGCATTTCTATTGCCTACGTAATCAGCTTGTTCGGAGGTGGCTTTTGCGAATTCCCAAACCTGAGGTGCGGAAGGAGCATTCATTTCAGATATCTTTTTGCTAAGCATTTCCACTTGTAGTGCCAGCTGGGAGACGTTATCCACTTCGTACATACCTGCAGGTTTGTTTGGGCGGGATCTTGGAACATTCCACTGATAGGTGTTCATGGCCATATCCTCAAATAGTTCAAGAGCGGCTTCCGGGGTTTTGTTATTTAAGGTACCACCGGAAGCGGCGTCTATCATTTGCTTAGTATGTTGATTTAGCCCGTTAAAAAACGTCTACACTTGTAACCATACAGGCAGAGCGTGATGAGGGCAACGTTTTAAGAATTCTTTATACCTTTCCCAGGTATCATATAGCATTTCAGAATCTATTTGGCAAAAAGAAGAAATATCATTTCTAAGCTTAGCAGTTTTCGCAGGTGGAAAATACTTAGTTAGAAATTTTTCAGTTAACTGGGCCCAAGTGGTGATAGAACCTCTAGGTAGAGTTGACAACCACTGCTTAGCCTTTGTTCTTAAAGAAAATGGGAAGAGTCTTAGCCTAATTGCATCATCCGTAACACCATTTATTTTGAAGGTGTCACAGATTTCAAGGAAGCTGGCAATATGTGCATTCGGATCTTCATCTTGAAATCCGTCGAACTGCACATATTGCTGCACCATGTGAATTATGCTTGGCTTTAGTTCGAAATTATTATTATTTATGGCAGGGCGGACTATACTAGTTTTCGTCCCTTCCAGGTTAGGCCTTGCATAATGGGACATAGTCCATTCAGGGGCCGCAACCATGTTGGGGACTTCATTTTGGTCAGGTTCGCCCATATTAACAACCGACTCCGAATCCTCAGCCAGTTCTTGGAATGTAGGATCTTGAACTTGCGATTTTCTCCGAAGAGTACGCTCAAGTTCTTGGTCCAAGTCTACAAGTTCTGAAAAATTCGCTCGGGTCATAAACTAGAAAGAGAGAAGGGAAAATAAGATTGAGAAATTCAAAAAAGAAAAGGTCTCTTTTTTTTGAATTAATTTTGTTTTTCAAGAAAGAGGAGAGAAAAAGAGGTGATAAAAGTAATAGATTCGTTCTTTCAAAATATCAACAAAATGCGAGTCCCCGACAACGGTGCCAAAAACTTGGTGATTAAAATTCCGCTTGCACGAAATAAAATCCGAACTAGCAATCTGAGAAGGCAAGTATACCTATCGAACTGTAGTATAGGAACACAAGTGTCATATTAAAATCCGAGAACCGTTGATTACTTATACTCAAACGAATTACTATTATTTTATCTTAATAATTTTTTGGAAGGTTTTGTCTGCTAAGTTGAAATAAAAGCTGGATAAAAGTACGGCTAAACGATGATTAAGAAATAGCACTCGATCTTGACTTACTTCGGCTTAAGTTGATCAAAATTCAAAAGCAAACTTAAAACTTAATAAAGTAAGGGTAGCTTGACCGTGGGGGTTCCTATAGTTTGAACATGCTTCTCTCGAAGATATGCCCAACTGAGTTTAGGAAAATCCGACCGAACTCTCGTCCCGTATTCGAATACCTAAAACTCGCTTTAAGTGGTGAACCCCGCTATTGGGTTTGATTCCAATCCAGGAGATTTACGTCATTCTCTCTCAAGAAATATGTGTAACTCTCTTTACTCTTAAGTGCTCACTTCAGACTATCGGCCTCTCGGCTAGCCAAGAATGAAAGCAAAGGTGTGGACTATACATCGATAATATAGCTCCACTTAATTTTAATTAAGAGTAAATCTAAGGCCCAAAACTTTAGAAAGTGAAAGAAGACTAAAGGATCATAACTTGATCAACTCATCCTCAGATCATCAAGATCGAGTACTATGAGGATTTAGTTACTCATGGTGGAGGGGTAGGAGAGAGAAATGATGAAGATTTTAAGAGAGCAAAAACATGCAATTTTTATTAAACAAAAGTTCAACTGAGATTGCATTTGCATGGAAAGCCTACTAAGCATTAGTAATACACTATGAAAGGAAATTACAAAAGCATTACAACATTCATATGAAAACTAGAAAAGGAAATGCATTGAAATAAGAGAGAGAGAGAGAGAAAGAGAATAAAATAGCATGAAAATCACTGAAAATAGAGTAGTAGCACTAGTTCTCTCTGCCAAAAACTCAATGGGGAAAGCTTGGAGGTCATTTCAATTTATAGAAATTTTTCTGCCTCGGTCACGCCCTCAGTCACAACTGTGACTAGGGGCGTGACATGGTTTAATCAATTCTGCGGCTTGGATCAAGTTCGGCACACGATTCTAACGCGATTTGATGGGTCACGCCCTAGGTCACACCCGTGACTGAGGGCGTGACCATTTTGGTGGTTAGTCCGGTCATGGGCGTTGGCGGCGATCATGGGCGCTGGCGGCTGGCTGACGTGGCAGTCACGGGCGTGACTGGAAGCACGCCCGTGTAACAGTGGCGTGACCAATTCGGTGGTCAGCTGGTCGAATCTGAGCTGTTCACGGGCTGGTCACGGGCGTGACTTGCATGTCACGGGCATGACTTGTGTGTCACGGCCGTGTACTTTGGGCGCGTCTGACCAGATCTTTTGAATTATGGTGGCAGCAGCTTAACTGGAAACAGCAACTTACACGCCCTAGCTCACGGGCGTGACCTAGGGCGTGACTTAGGAAATTTTGCATTTTTGACCTGAAAATTCAGAAAACTTAAGTTAGCACTAAAAATAGGAAAATGAACCAAAATTGCATTTAGGTAAACAACAATAAGCAAAAAGTAAGAGTAAATAACCTAAAAATAACCTAATTAAACTAACTAGATTTAGCATTATCAGTTGGTCTGAGCCCGGTCTGGCGCCCTATTTAAAGGGTGCATAACCATGGTTTAGGGTTAAGGTGATTAAGTCCAAGAGAGTGCAATAGTGTTTTGCGCGGTGTTCCTTGGCGGCGGTTCCTCTGTTCTTGTCTGAGAGGGTTGTATGAGGTAGGATCGGTTTTGATCCTTGTAACCTTGTAAGATGTAATCCATCTTGGTGATTAGAAAGAAGAGAAGAGGAAGGGGAGAGGGGACGTAGCCCGGCTTGGGTGAACCTCTGTATACTGTGTGTCTTCTGTGATTGATCTGTGTTTTCTATTTTGAGTTTTTTCCTATCAAATTTCTCATCTCGGCACACCCTGTTTCTTTACATTTGGTATTAGAGGGAGTTTCTTGATCCTGGAGATGGGTTCTTGCGGCGTGCGGATCGAGATTGAGAAGTGTGACGGAAGTCGATTCAATCTATGGAAGATGAAGATGGAAGATATGTTGATTGACCGAGATCTATGGACTGCGATCGAAGATGATCCTCCCGTTCCTAAGGTAGCAGAGAAAGATGAGAGCGCATCGAAGGGAAAATCTGCAGACGCGACTGTAGATGGTGCAGCGAAGGCGGCGGCCTGAACGAAAACCGATCGGAAGGCTAAGGGCCTGATCCGGTTATTCCTAGCAGATTCAATCTTGACTAACATCATGGAGGAGACTTCGGCTCGAAGTCTGTGGCGTAAGTTGGAATCCCTTTACCATAGCAAGTCCCAGGTAAACAAATTGCTCTTGAGGAAGAAGTGGTATAAACTTCGGATGCATGAGGGTGATTTGTTTTCAGAGCACCTAACTCAATTCAACACCATTGTGAGTCAATTAATCTCTATTGGTGAGAAGATCTCGGATGAGGATAGAGCCATCACCTTGCTGTGCTCTCTGCCAGATTCATGGGATAATCTGATTGTCATGATTGGGGGGAGTGGAGACAAGGAACTGTCATATGATACTGTATGTGCAGCTCTTTTATCTGAGGAGACCAGGAGAAGAGGCTCTGAGGCGATGAGCAAAGGTGCTCTGAGTATATCTAGATCCCGTCCTCAACGAAGGGAGAGCAAGCATGGTGGATATCGAGATAAGTCTCGAGGTAGATCCAAGAGCCAGGAGAGGGAGAAGAGTAAGAAGCCCGTTCGGTGCTGGAAGTGCAATGAGACTGGTCATGTGAAGTCTCAATGTCCGAACAAGGACGTTCAGAATAAGGAGACACCGACAACTTCTAGTACGAAGAAGGAGGGCGATGGCGGTGACATGTACATCGCTGCTGTGTGCGTTGCTCAGAGAGATTCTGATTTGTGGTATGTATACATAGGAGCATCATACCACATGACCCCTCATAGGCACTAGTTCGGTGAGTATGAGAGGTTGGACGGTGGAGATGTCATGCTGGGTGATGATTCTGCTGTGCAGATTATCGGGCGTGGCAAGGTGATGTTGAAGTTGTCTAATGGGACCACAAGGTATCTTCCAAATGTGATGCACATTCCTGGGATGAGCAGGAATTTAATCTCGGTGGGTTCCATGGCGGATGCAGGAGTGCACTTCAGCTGTGACAAGCAAACTTGCAAGATGTCAATGGGGGCAATGGTGATTGCCAGTGGAGTAAGACATGGAACACTGTATACTCTGCTTGCTGATATAGAGGTTCCAAGTGGGGCTCTTATCTCTGAGAGACAGGAGGTTGACCAGGAGGAGGTGTCCAGGTTGTGGCATCATCGGCTTGGGCATATCAGTGGGAAGGGGATGTCGGCCATGGCATCTGGTCAGATGGTGGAAGGGGTGCCGGAGTGCTCCACAAGCCTTAGGTTCTGTGAACATTGCCTGTTTGGCAAACAGACCAGAGTAAGCTTTCGTGGGATGGGCACGAGGGCAACTGAAGTGCTGGAGCTGATACATAGTGATGTGTTTGGGCCAACTCCAGCTACATCTCTAGGCAGCACAAGGTACTATGTGTCCTTTACTGATGACCTCTCACGGTATTCCTGGATCTATTTTCTCAGGTCCAAGTCAGAAGTTCTGGACAAGTTTAAGGAGTTTAAGAACCTGGTGGAGAACCAGTTGGAGAGAAAGGTGAAGGTCCTTCGTTCTGATAATGTAGGGGAGTACTGCTCTGATGCCTTTGAGCAGTACTGTACTGAGCAGGGGATTGCACGGCAAAAGACCACACTGTATACTCCAGAGCAGAATGGAGTGTCGGAGAGGCTGAACAGGACCTTGATGGAGAAGGCCAGGTGCATGCTCAGTTGGGCAGGTTTGGGGAAGGAGTTCTGGGATGAAGCAGTGGCGACTGTAAATTACCTGAAGAACAGGTCCCCCTCCATCTGTTGTGGAGGGATGTACTCCCTTTGAAGTCATCTTCAAGAGAAAGCCAAATTTGGCCTATGCTCGTGTGTTTGGGTGTGATGTATATGTTCACATTCCAAAGGAGAAGAGGGGGAAGATTGATGTCAAGTTTGAGAAGTGCATCTTTGTGGGTTACAAAGATGGCATAAAAGGCTACAAGCTTTGGAACCCTGTGACCAGGACTATAACATTCAGCAAGGATGTGGTGTTTCATGAAACCAGTCCTCAGGCAGTCACACAAACTGAGAAGGCCAAAGAAGCAGAGAAAGGGACAGTGGTGGTGGAAGGAAGCTTTGAGAAAGAAGCTACTACTGTTGGGGCTGAATCTGATTCTGAATCAGATGATTTGGAGGTGGTGAGAAGTGATGATGAGTCAGAATCTGAGGCTGAAGAAATTCCACTTCCGAGGAGATCGACAAGGGAAAGAAAGGCACCAGTGAGATATCCCCAATATGCAGTGGCTGCACAATGTTGCCTGAGTATGCTTGGTGAAGATCCAATATCTGCCAGAGATGCTAGATTAAGGGATGATTCAAATCAGTGGGAGCTAGCCATGGTGGATGAAATGGAGTCTCTGAGGAAGAATCAGACTTGGAGTCTGTGTAAGCTTCCAAAGGGGAGGAAGGCCATTGGAAGTAAATGGGTCTTCAAGCAGAAGGTGAAGGGTGATGGCACTGTGGAGAAATACAAGGCAAGGTTGGTTGCAAAGGGATTCTCCCAGGTCGAAGGTGTTGACTATGATGAGATCTTCTCACCTGTAACCAATATAACATCAATCAGATTGGTTCTCTCTATTGCGGCAGCGCATGATCTAGAGATCGAGCAGATGGATGTGAAGACGGCGTTTCTTCTCGGTGATCTGGAGGAGGAGATATACATGAAACTGCTGGAAGGTTTCAAAGCCAAGGGAAAGGAGGATCAGGTCTGCAGGCTAAAGAAGTCCCTGTATGGACTAAAGCAATCTTCGAGGATGTGGTACCAGAAATTCGACACCATATGCTGGAGTTAGGTTTTGAAAGGTCGAATTCGGACCACTATGTGTGCATCCAGAGAAAGGGAGAGCAGTTCATCTTCCTGACACTCTATGTAGATGATATGCTACTGGTGGGCAATAGTGTTAGGATGATCCAACATATGAAGAAGCTTCTCTCAGCCAAATTCGAGATGAAGGATTTGGGGCCAGCAAGTGTCATCTTGGGAATGCAGATTTCCAGGGATCGAAGCAAGAAGAAGCTTTGGTTGGGGCAGCAGAGGTACGTCGAGGAAATGTTAAAGAAGTTCAATATGACGGACTGCAATCTAGTGGGAGCACCAATGGCAGTTGGGTGCAAGTTATCTGCAGAGTTGAGCCCGAAGACACAAGATGAGGTCGAGGACATGGCGAAGGTCCCTTATGCTAGTGCTGTGGGAAGCTTGGTGTACGCCATGGTCTGCACTCACCCTAACATTGCTCAAGCAATGGGAGTGTTGAGCCGGTATATGGCTACTCCAGGAAAGGAACACTGGAATGCTGTGAAGCGTGTGTTCAGGTATCTCTGAGGCAATTCAAATTACTCCCTATGTTTTGAAGGAGCTGGTGAAGGAGGAGTCCTGGACATGGTTGGGCACGTGGAATCATATTGGGGAGGTGATCTCGATAGCAGGAGATCCACCAGTGGATACGTGTTTACACTGTTTGGGGGGCTATCAGTTGGATGAGTCGGAGGCAATCTGTGGTGGCACTCTCATCGACGGAGGCAGAGTACATGGCTCTTACTCATGCGAGCTAGGAGGCCATATGGCTGCGGAGGCCATGTTTGGAGCTCGGGTTTGAGCAGGGGCCAGTGAAGCTGTGGTGTGACAGTCAAGAGGCTATTCAGCTAGCCAAGAATCCTGCCTTACATGCAGGTACCAAACACATTGACATCCAGTACCATTTCATCCGGGAGAGGGTGGAGAAGAAGGTAGTTCAACTGGAGAAGGTGGACACGATGGAGAACAGCTCTGATTTTCTTACCAAGGCGGTTCCTGTTGCCAAATTTCAGTGGTGTGCCACGTCCGTAGGGTTGAAGAAGAAGGTTGGAGGAGCAGCTCTCATCGGAGGAAGATGTTCACCAAGTGGGAGAATGTTGGAGTTGGGGAACACTTCTGGTCAGGATTCGTCGAACGGCGTTCGACGAACGGAGAAGAGTTCGTCAAACTCTGCTTGCGCTTGAAGAATGGAGAAGGGTTCGTCGAACAGCGTTCGACGAACATAGAAGGGTTCGTTGAACTTCGCCTGTGTTCGACAAATGGGTCCTTGCCTCAGCGGTTTGTGGAACGGGAGAGGCCTACGTTCAACGCTCGATGCCTGCGCTCGATGCCTGTGGTCGACACTCGACGCTTGCGCTCGATGCCCGCATTCGACGCTTGACGCCTGCACTCGACGCCTGCGTTCAACGCTCGATGCCTGCGTTCGACGCTCGATGCCTGGTGTTCATGTTGTGTCAGCTGGTTCCGTCTCAGCGGATGTTATTGTTTCGTCTCAGCGGATGTTATTGGACCGTCTCAGTGGATGGTTGGTCTGAGCCCGGTCTGGCGCCATATTTAAAGGGTGCATAACCCTGGTTTAGGGTTAAGGCAATTAAATCCAAGAGAGTGCAATAATGTTTTTGCGCGGTGTTCCTTGGTGGCGGTTCCTCTGTTCTTGTCTGAGATGGTTGTGTGAGGTAAAATCGGTTTTGATCCTTATAACCTTGTAAGCTGTAATCCGTCTTGGTGATTAGAAAGAAGAGAAGAGGAAGGGGAGAGGGGACGTAGCCCGGCTGGGGTGAACCTCTGTATATCTGTGTGTCTTCTGAGATTGATCTATGTTTTTTGTTTTGAATTTTTTCCTGTCGAATTTCTCGTCTCGGCACACCCTATTTCTTTACAAATACAAGCAGTTTACACCACCGAGCCATTCCAGCTTACATGCCCTTGGTCATGGGCATGACCAAGGGTCGTGACCTCTCCCGCAACTGCCAGAATAACTCCAGATCATGCCATTTCCAGCCTCGGCAAAGACACGCCCTAGGTCACGGGCGTGACCTAGGCCATGACCCACTGCACACTTAATTTTTGGCGGTTTCTCTTCCCCAACGTTCCGGGCTTTCAAGCCGCAGTTACGCAGCTTACATGCCCTTGGTCATGGGCGTGACCAAGGTCATGACTCGCCAATTTTCTGCCTATAAAAGCCAGCTGCTGGCAAAGTGATATCGATCTATTCCTTGCTTAGTTTGGATCATTTCTAGCTTAGTTTTTGCTGCATTTTCTTAGTGTATTTCTTTAATGCAATTTATTTTATGTCTTGCAATTTTAATTCATAGTTTATAATTTCCTTTTCTCGCAATTGTAATTTTGTTTTCATAGTTATAAAATGTTCTCCTTTTCAATTATGTTTAGCTAGTTTTATAGCATTTGATGGGATGAATTCCTAAGCTTTTGTATTTCGTAATCTTCTATTCTTAGTTTGGATTTGGAAAACTAGGATTTACCGTTGATTTGCAATTATTGGTTTCATATTTCTAGGGTATGATAATCACGTATTGATCCATATTTTAGTTGATCGAGAGATCCATGACTATGTGTAGATCGCTCATCGGTAGAAGGAGTTGCATGCACTCCTCGAGAGAGGACGACATAAATCTTTCGGATTGGAGTTAAATCCAATAGTGGGGTTCACGGCATAAAGCAAGCATAGGGGTTTCAACTGGCCAAGGGGTCTTAATCGATCAACCTAAGGTTAGTTGGTTGTTTTCCTCGAGAGAGGTGTTATCATGATTTGGGAACCTCCACAGTCAAGTTTGTCTAAATCTGTTTCCAATGAATTCTAGATTTACAAAATATTTTACTTAAGAAGGATTCTCGATCACATTCTTTCTTTTTATTATTCTTTTCATTAAACCTATTATTATTTCTGATAAAATAATATTAATTTGCATGAGTAGAAGTAATCAATAGACCTGTGGAATACGACACTTGATATTTTTCTATAAATATCCAATGCTATGAACGATAGGTGCTCTTGCCTATAATTCGTAGAATTTGGAGAATATTATTTATATCGTAAATTTTACCTATCAAGTTTTTGGCACTGTTGCAGGGGACTATTTTTGTTGATATTTTGAATGCAGAAATTTTATTATTTATCAATCTGTTTCCCCAACCCCCAAATTTTCTTTTTACTTTTTCTTTTCAAAATCCATTTTATTAAGTAACGGTTGTCTATTTTTCTTTCAAAAATGATATCGCATTTGGCCGCCAAACTTGTCGAACTTCAAAGTAATGTCATTCTTTTAGAAGCCGCACGATTACACCAAATTATTTGTCATTTTTGTGCGGGCAATCATTCTAGTGAGGAATGTTATTTTTCATTTCAAAAATTTTCTAATGAAAATCAAAATACTTTTTTTTAATGAAAATAATATTTATTTTTATGAAAATAATTTGTCTTTAGATGATAATTTGAGTGAATTTCCTTGTTGCTCTGATGTTGATTATTCAAGGTGGCATGGTCACCCGGATAGTTTTCAGTGCGAAAAAGGAAATTCTTTCAATCATAGTTTTCATTCCTTGCCTTTTCCACAAATGTGTTCTTCTTCTGATCTTGAAATTTTTCCGACTTTTTCTCCAAATTTAAATGATTATTCTCAAGATCAAGAAGACCTATTGTAGCAAGAATTTCACAGGATCACGGTGACACCGGGCGAATTAGATAAAGAAAATTTTTCTTCTTCTCCTTCTCCCGCCCTTTCTTCTTTTTCTTATGAAATTATAATATCTGAAGAAATTGTGTCACATGGATTTACTTCCCTTGGTATTGATTTTTTAGATAATAGTTCTATTTTTGAAAATAGTCAACCGATACTTAATCATGAATTTTCCCAAGAAACTCCTCCTTGTGAAAAATTTTCTGACTCGCTTAATCTTGATTCTTTTTATACTAACAATTTTCATGTAGAGGATGAGTCGTTGTAATCAAACATCTTCACTGATCCATTTGCCTCTCATCTCCAACAATCCAAATTACCTAAGGTGTGTATGAGTAATTTGGATTCACAATTTCAAGATAACAGACAATGAAAGAATCAAGACTATAGCGGAGGAGTCGCCGGGCACCAGTTTTCGGCATATTCACCGAAGCGTGAATTAAGGGAGTTGCTTGTGCATTTTTCTTATGTTTATCCTTTCAGCTAACCCTTAACGTCTAGCTAAAAGACGGTAAACAAAGTGCTCTTTGGGAGGCACCCATTGCTTATCTTTATTTTTCTTGCACATTACTTTTTCAGCATTATATTTACTTTTCCCTCCTACTTGGCTTATAAACATTGGGGAAAATGTTTATTTTTAAGTATGGGGGTGTATTGTCATATTTTCTATTTTTATTAAAAATCCAAAAAAATTAGAAAATCTTTTTCAAAAATCGTAAAAAAAATATTTCTTTCTTTATTTTCAATTTTGTAATAAAAATTTACAAAATTAAAAAAAAAATTCTTTTAAATTTTTATGTCTTTGTGTGTTATTTTCTTTTTATGCAATTTAAAATATAAAAAATTATAAAAATTTAAAACTCTATTTTCTTGCGAAAGGGCTGTGTTAGGCTATCATCCCACAAAACTGCCTAGTACCTTGCGAGCCCGTCATTAGGTAGCCCTTGGGAAGTCCAAGAATAAAAAAATATTTAGGTTTTATTTTAATATAAAAAATCTAAAAATTTTTATAATAAAATAAATTGTGTAATATTAAATTTCTCCAAACTTCATTTAGGCAAAATTAATTTTAATTATGAGTTGTCTTTATAGGCTTTTTAAAGAGTTTTCTTTTCATGTATCTCTTAATTTTATGTCTCTTCAAAATTTGTTAGATTTAATTTTTAGATGAATTCTATTTAATGAATTTTTCATTATCTTGGTTTGCTTAGAATATTTCTTAGTTTTATTTTCTCTTCTTAAAATATCATAATTCAATTTGTAGAAATTATGTTAAATATCTTTAGATTTTACTTATATTAACTTGAACTTATGGTTTCTTTTAGATTGCTCAAATTGTTTTCAATGCTCTTAAAATGTATCTTTGGAATTTTTGTAGCATTTAAACCCTAGGCCTTCCCCTACCTTTTTTGTTTAACCCTTTATTTGGCAAAAAAATATAGGTTTGAAAAGATCATATGTCATGGAATGAGAGGATAAAATTCACCATTCCTAAGCATATGCACCCAAATTTGTAAAAGATTATATGGCATGGAGTTGAAAGGATAAAATTCATCACTCATAAACATATATATTTGAGGTATTTAAAAAAAAGAAGGAATTTAAAAAATGGAAATGAGAGGATAAAATTCATCATTTCATATATACAAAGTAACTTCTTCAATGCCAATTTTACACCAATTAGCCAAGTTTATTTGCTTATCCAAGATATTTTTGAGAGAACATAGTTAATATTTTGTAGTTTTCTAAAAAGTTTCTCATAATGTTTAAAGTTTCAATAATTTTAATCTTGGATTATTGTACTTAATTCAATGCAATTTTATTTATGAAGATTTAGTTTGAGAAGTTTGAAACTAATATTTATTCTACACATTTCAATTTATGAATTATAAATTACTTCTTATAAATCTGAATTTTAATCTCTTAACATATTTTGACACGAGACTTATAAAATTTGGAGTACATAATCAGAAGTAAATCTTTTTGGAATGTCTTATAAATTATTCTCATACTTATAAATTAGTTTTGTTCTGGAATAGCAAAAGCTTAAATATGAGGGTATTTGATAAGGCATTATTTATAGTTATTTTTATATAATATTTTTGTAGTAATTAATTAGTTTTTATATAATTTTAGTTTAATATATATTTAATTTACTTTATTTTGTGTTTTCAGGTAATCTGGGGCTGCTAATAACAAATTTGAGCTCACAACCATGTTTCGGAGAAATAGAAGAACAAATCTGCAAAATTTCTTAGTACACGCCACAGGTCACGGGCGTGCCTGGAGGCGTGACCTATGTCACGGCCATGACCAACTTGTAACAGCCAGAACACGCCGCCACATCAGATTATTATTAAACGCCCCAGGTCACGGGCGTGACTTGGGGCGTGACTCGCCCGACAAGCCTTCAATACAAGTAGTTTCGGCCGTCGAGCTATTCCAGCTTACACACCCTTGGTCACGGGCGTGACCAAGGTGTTGAAAATGTTGAAGTGGGAGTTGTGGAGTTGGCGGTCTGGGGGGAGACCGCGCGGTCTGTTCTGACCGCAAGGTCTTGCGGTCTCCTCTGGCGGTCTGAGCTCCTTGGTCTAGCCACGGGCTTCTCGGCATGACCGCCATTCTTCTCTCCATGGGTGCCGAGGTGAGGCCGTGCGGTCTGGTCGTGTAACCGCGTGGTGACCTGGAGCTATCTCGCGATCTGGTGCTTGTGATCGCGTGGTGGGGGCAGCCCGGTCTGGTGGCTGTCCGGGTTCTTTGTGGTGCACGCGGACTAAGGTCTTCTTAGTCGCGCGGTCTCCTCTCCTGAGTCCGCATAAGCTGGTCCATGGCGATCTGCTGGTATATGCGGTCTCTGGTTTGTGTTCGCATGGCGGGCCCTTCGGCGATCTGCTGGTATATGCAGTCACAAGTGGTTGATCGACTTGATGGGCTGGTGTACTAGTCGGCCTGGTGTGTTCGCGGTCACTGGAGGAGGTCGGATGGCGAACACAGGTGGTGAGCTTCATGACCGGGCGTGTTGTCATGATCGCGCAGCTTCTTCCTGAAGTCGTCGAGCTCACTAAGCAGATGGATCTTTTGCTGATCGCGCAGTCTGGTCGCGCGATCAAGGGGGCGGTGACTCTATCTCATAGGGTGGTGACTGGATCAGGTCTCACGCCTATAAATAGGAGCCACTGTAGCAGCAAAATAATCGCACCAAGTGTAAGCAGAACTCGCGGCTAGTTCTTGCGGTCTCATTTCTTGTGACCGATCGGTCTTGCTGATTGAACTTCTTTTGTGCAGCTTCTGCGGATTGTGCAGACAGTAGTGGTCATCTCCTCTTCTGAAGGTTTTTGGGCGGTCTCGCGGCTTGCAGTCCGGGTTGCTGGTGTTCGGGAGAATCAGTGGGAGTTCGCAGGGTTCTCAGTTGGTGTTGTTTAAGACGCTGGCAGGCAGTTCGGGGGGTCTTGTCTTCTAGTCGAGCGAACTGCCAGGTCGCGCGGTCAGGCGATCTCAGGAAGGCAGACCGCTGGTTATCTTTCAGCTTTGTTTTTTATCCTATTTTTGTGTACTGGCGAAATCATGTCTCGCCATGTATACCTCGCCCTGTAATGAAGAATTTGCCTTGATCAATAAAGATTGTGTTTGCTTCATGTGCTTCTGGTTGTTTGGCTTGAACTTTTAGTTATTCTATTCCTGCTCACTCCTAGATCTTGGAAAATTTCACATGGTATCAGAGCTAGGTTGGAGTGGATAGAGTAGTGAATAACTAAAGTTGCCATCGCCTTTGTGAAGAAGGAACCAGTGGTAGAGCCATGAAAGCAAGGGGTCTCGGAATTGAAATGCTTACATCAACTAACTTTAAGAAGTGGAAGTCGTGTATGCAAAGTTATCTTCTGGGTGAGGACCTCTGGGAGGTGGTTGGAGGAGAGAGCACGGAGGAAGTCTTTCTGGTTGGAGATAACCATCATGAGGTGAGGAACTAGAGGCGGATCAATGCCAAAGCAGAGTTCTCCCTGAAGCGGGCAATATCGCATCTTGGGGTGTGCATCAGCTGCAGAGATCTGGAGAGCCCTGGATGGGCTGTTTAACAAAAATAATGTGGCAAGACTTCAATTCCTGGAGAATGAGCTGGCCAGATCGGCTCAAGGTGATCTTTCTATCTCTACGTTCTTCTTGAAGATGAAGAACCTGTGCACTGAGATTTCAGCATTGGATCCTGATGAGCCAATTTCTGAGGCAAAGTTGAAGAGGCACATCATCCGTGGCTTGCGGAAGGAATATGTTGCATTTGTGACGTCGGTGCAGGGTTGGGCAAATCAGCCGTCTCTGTTGGAGCTGGAAAATCTGCTTGCTTCGCAGGAGAGTCTGGCAAGGCAGATGGTGGGGGTGTCAATGTATGGGGGAGATGGCGAAGTTCTCTTTACGGGAAAGAAGAAGAAGTGGGATAAGAAGAAGACCGCTGGAGGAGGCAATGGGTCTTCAACTTCTGGACAACAGGAGAGGGGCTATGCTCATAAGGCCGAAGGAAGAAGAAGGGAGAAGGTCCCAAGTGCTTCAGGTGCGGTAAGCTTGGTCACATCAGGAAGGATTGTCGGGTGAATCTTCAGCCGGGGCATGGTGCTGCAGGAAAGGAGGAAGCTGAAGCCAGGAAGATTGATGGAGGATGGGGAGGAGCCTTCTCGGCTTCTATTGGAGCTGCATCTCCTATCAACTATCAGGAGGACTGGATTGTGGACTTAGGGTGTGGTCATCACCTCACCGGGGACGTGTCGAAGCTTACTTCTGAGCAGCCCTACTCATGTAATGATGCCATTATTACTGCTGATAATATCGTGCATGATGTAGAGAAGGTGGGGGTTGTTTCCTTGGGTAGTGATAGGGGGCCACTAACTTTGAAGAGTGTCTATCATGTGCCCGGAATGAGGAAAAACCTCTTCTCCGTGACCAACGTTGTAGACGCTGGGTATCATGTTCTGTTTGGCCCAACAGAAGTGAGGTTTCTTCGGAATGTGGAGGCGGTAAAGGATGAGGTCGTTCATGTCGGGAGGAGAACAAAAGACTTGTTCATTTTATCGACAAGTTCTTATGTCGACAAGATGAGGATGAATGATAGTGCCGTGAAATGGCACGAGAGGTTGGGGCATGTAGGGATGGATAAGTTGAAAGCTATGGCGGTGAGAGGTCTGGTCAAGGGCCTGCCTAGTCTATCTTCCTACGGAGACGGTCATGTGTGCGCGGGATGTCAGTTCGGCAAGTCTCATCGACTACCGTTTGACAAGTCGTAGACAAGTTGTAGTGTGCCGTTGGAGTGCATCCACGGTGACTTGATGGGGCTGACTGCTACCCCAAGCCTCGGAGGCAGCAGGTATATTTCTTGAAGGAGAAGGAGGAGGCGTTTGCCAAGTTCGTGGAGTTCAAGGAGCTTGTAGAGGGTCGGCTTGGTCTGCGGGTTAAGAAGCTGAGGACTGACAATGGAGGGGAGTTCACCTCTAGTGAGTTCTCTACTTTTTGCAGAAAGGCGGGCATCCGAAGGGTGCTTACTTGTGCGCATACTCCACAATAAAACGGAGTTGCAGAGTGGAAGATCCGTCATCTGACGGAGACCTACAAGTGTTGGCTCCATGCCAAGAGTATCCCAAAGTCCTTCTGGGCGGAGGGAATGTCTTGTGCTGCCTATGTCATCAACAGGATGCCTCTCAGTCCCATCAATATGAAGACCCCGCATGAATTGATGTTCAAGGAAAAGCCAAGCGTGGCACACCTTCAGGTGTTCAGTTCCACCTGATATGTGCATGTTCCAGATGCGCTTCGGACGAAGCTAGATGCAAAGGCAAGGAAGCTAGTCTTCGTGGGTTATGATGACCGGAAGAAGGGCTGGATGTCCATGGACCCGGAGACACGGAGATTTGTTGTATCTCGCGATGTCATGTTCGACAAGGTGACATCCTACAAGGGGAGTTCTGGTGTTGAGCTACCAGAAAGCAGGGTGGAGGAGCCGGAGAAAGCTGTGGAAAACCTTCAGGTGGAGCTACCTCTTTCACCAGGTGGTCCATCAATTTCTAATTATGAGATGGAGGCTTCTGGTTCAGGAAGCAGGGGGAGCGATGCTCCTAATACGTCTGGAAGGGGAGCTAGGGAAGAAGCAGCTGAGGATACTGCGAGTCAGGGGAAGGCGTTGCGGAGATCGAAGCGAACTATCATTGCCCCTGATCGCTATACAGGAGGAAACATGGTGAGGTTTGTTTCGTGTTTCTTCACTAGTCCCTTGGATGAGAGGGAGTCGTCGAGCTTTGAAAAGGCTAAAGAAGTGGAACAGTGGGATTCAGCTATGCAGGAAGAGATGAGTGCTCTTGAGAACAATGAAACTTGGTCTCTGGTGCCCAAGCCCAAGGGTATCACCCCTGTGACATGCAAGTGGGTCTACAAGCTCAAGAAGAAGGCTGACGGTAGTATCGAGCGATACAAGGCTCGCCTTGTGGCTCGGGGATTGGTGATTAAAATTCCGCTTGCATGAAATAAAATCCGAACTAGCAATCGGAGAAGGCAAGTATTCCTATCAAACTGTAGTATAGGAACACAAGTGTCGTATTAAAATCTGGGAACCGTTAATTACTTATACTCAAACGAATTACTATTATTTTATCTTAATAATTTTTTGGAAGGTTTTGTTTACTAAATTGAAATAAAAGCTGGATAAAAGTACGGCTAAACGATGATTAAGAAATAGCACTCGATCTTGACTTACTTCGGCTTAAGTTGATCAAAATTCAACTTGCAAACTTAAAACTTAATAAAGTAAAGGCAGCTTGACCGTGGGGTTTCCTATAGTTTGAACATGTTTCTCTCGAAGATATGCCCAACTGAGTTTAGGGAAATCCGACCGAACTCTCGTCCCGTATTCGAATACCTAAAACTCGCTTTAAGTGGTGAACCCCGCTATTGGATTTGACTGCAATCCAGGAGATTTGCGTCATTCTCTCTCGAGAAATGCATGCAACTCTCTTTACTCTTAAGTGCTCACTTCAGACTATCGGCCTCTCGGCTAGCCAAGAATTAAAGCAAAGGTGGGGACTATATATCGATATTATAGCTCCACTAAATTTTGATTAAGAGTAAATCTAAGGCCCGAGACTTTAGAAAGTAAAAGAGGGCTAAAAGATCATAACTTAATCAACTCATCCTCAGATCCTCAAGATCAAGTACTATGAGGATTTAGTTACACATGTTGGAGGGGTAGGAGAGAGAAATGAGGAAGATATTAAGAGAACAAAAACATATGATTTTTATTAAAATATAGTTCAACTGAAGATGCATTTGCATGGAAAGACTACTAAGCATTAGCAATACATTATGAAAGGAAGTTACAATGGCATTACAACATTCATAAGAAAACTAGAAAAATAAGTGCATTGAAATAAGATAGAGAGAGAGAGAGAGAGAGAGAGAGAGAGAAAGTGAATACAAAAATAACATGAAAAGCACTAAAAATAAAGCAGTAGCACCCTTTCTCTCTGCAGAAACTCCTTGGGGAAAGCTTGGAGGTCATCCCAATTTATATAAATTTTTCTGCCTCGGTCACGCCCTAAGCCACGCCCGTGACTGGGGGCGTGACTTGTTTAATCAATTCTGCAGCTTGGATCATGTTCGGCGCTCGATTCTGACGCGATTTGATGGGTCACGCCCTAGGTCACACCCGTGACCTTAGGCCATGACCAATTCGGTGGTCAAGCTAGGCATGGGCGCTGGCAGCTGGCTGACGTGGCAGTCACGGGCGTAACTGGAAGCACGCCCGTGTAACTTTGGGCGTGTCTGACCAAAATTTCTGAATTATGGCGGCATCAACTTAACTGTTAACATCAACTTACACGCCCTAGGTCACGGGCGTGATCCCCAGGTCACGGGCGTGTAACGCCCCTGATTTTCGTTAATTATTTTACGTACCCTCTGTGACGTAATTTTGGCGTAAGGGCGTTATGTCAGCTCGTCTGGTAGTGTTTCGAGTTTTAGCTTAGTTAAATCTTGTGATTTAGGTCAAGCAGGCGAGATTTCGCGTCGTTTCGAGTTAAAGTGAAGATTTTGAGTGGATATCAAGATTTTAGCTTCGGAAGGCTTTGTCCGGAGTTTGGCTCGTCGGAATTGAATTCTGACTCCGCCGTTGGATTCGTAGCACCGTTTTTCAGTTAAGGCGCGAATTTCGTAGAAACCCGAGGTGTTTTGATCGCCCTCGCAGTTTAAGTAAATTGGGGAATTTATTTATTAATTAAATAATAATTTAGGGTTATATATATATAAGCCTAAAATCTCCTCCTCCTATTCATCTTCTTCCTCCCTCGATCAAATCAGCCGCCGAGCGAAAGGGCGAGTGCGGAGCTTCGAGGAGCGTTCGATCGGCGATTTCTAGGGCTGTAGTAGTCGGAATCGCGTTAGGAGAGAAGATTTGGAAAGCTCTCGGCGAGATCTTCGTTCTAGCGGTAAGCTTTTCCCGTTCTGTGGAATTTTTGGAGTTAGGGTAGTGACCTAACCCCTTCTTTCGACCCGAAAAGTTTCAGGAATCTGTGCTCGTGTGTTTTCCTAGCCGAACCATAGCTTCCGGAGCGAAGATCTTCGAGTTTGCAAGGTTAAGGCAAGTGGCTTCTTCCTCCTCCTCTTTGTTTGGTTAAATCTTGGTTTTACCTCCTGATAAATGTTTGGTGGGCTGTGGGCTCGTGTTTCGAGCGTCTTGTGTGATAGTTAGAAACCCTAAATTTTCTTCCCCGTGTAGCGTCAGGGCATTTCTCCCGAAAGACACCGTCGTTCCCTGGATTTTTAGCCGTTGATTGGTCCTTCTCGAGAAGTCTTTGAGTGTCCCGAGAAGTTGTTTTAGCCAAGTTTTCGAGAAGACCCCTCACCTCTCGAGAAATGCTTGAGTTCTCGAGAATTCCCTTGTCCTCTCTCGAGAAATTCCTTGAGCTCTCGAGAAATCCCCTGATCTCTCTCGAGAAATTGCCTTCCTCTCGAGAAATTGCCCTCCTCTCGAGAAATCAATTTCTCATCTCTCGAGAAATCCTTGCCTTCCTCTCGAGAAATTGCCCTCCTCTCGAGAAATCAATTTCTCATCTCTCGAGAAATCCTTGCCCTTCTCTCGAGAAACTGCCTTCCTCTCGAGAAATGCTCCTCTCGAGAAATCCTTGAGCTCTCGAGACATTCCCCCATCTCTCGAGAAACTGCCTTCCTCTCGAGAAATGCTCCTCTCGAGAAACCCTTGAGCTCTCGAGAAGTTCCTTGTAGCATTTCTCGAGAAATGCTCCATCTCTCGAGAAACTGCCTTCCTCTCGAGAAATGCTCCTCTCGAGAAATTCTCGAGACCACCGCCAGGGGCGCTGCCCCTTGGACCCCGTTAGGGGCTCTGCCCCTAAGACCCCGCCAGGGGCGCGGCCCCTTGGAACCCCGCAAGGTGCGCATGTGATTTCGTTGCGATTTCCATGTTTTAATCTTTTGTCCTCTCTAGTGTACCAAGATGATTGCCAGTGTCCCTTCGGTGCTCCTGATCTTGAAACCCTCTTGGTTGTATCCTTTTACTCGTTGTGGTCTGTTAACATTTGAGTTACTCTTATGATTCATATTGATCGAGGTGTACTTTGCCTTGACCCTATTTTTTCTTAGGGCCTTCCAGTGATTATCCTTTCGGGTTGCGTCCCGTGTTTAAATAAAATTTAAGTAATAAGAACTACTGTCTTTAGCCCTTCACAGTAGTTGTGTTTGGGGGACAGTGGGGGAAAATGTTATAGCCTTGCACGGTAGTCGTGTTTGGGTGGTTGGGTCTAGTGGTACCCCCACCTGCTTTTGGGCTTGGGGTAGCGGAGGTAGTTAACCGCTCCCGTATAATTTGAGCTGATCAGTCTCTTTAATCGATGAAACTAAATAAATGAACATGTTTGTTCCTCTTTTGGTATATAGTGCACTTGATGCTTGTTGGTTCTTTGTTTGGGGCTCTCTTTCGGTAACTTTGGCTTGGGTTGGTACCCCTTATGCCTTGCTTGTTTTTCTGCTAGATTTCTGCCACTTGTAATCCCTTGCTGAGGCGTTCTTTGTTTTATTGAATGCCTCAGGTTCAGAGCCGTAACGGCTAGTGGTGTAGCCTGAAGTTCAGAGTTTTAGTAGCTGTTCACCCCGCTGCTGCGAGGTAGTTGTTTTTAGTTACTTCTTGTGCTCAGACATACTAGTTGGTGCCAATGGGTTAGTGTCATGTTGTTGACGCCCATTGTGCCCCTTTCTATACTTTATAGATTATTTACCAGATTATGCCACTACTTTTAGATCTTGTGTATCTTACCCTCTGGGAATGATTTATGCTAGGTGCATTATAGTTATAAAATGATTTTTCTTCATCCTCATTGCATTCTTTCTAACTGAAACCCTTAACTTTAAAGTCGACTAAAGGTATTTTCTACTCTTACAGTACGCCTAGTTATGTGCATATCATTTATTTCATGCTCCGTCGTTTGCATACATGTAGGACTTTAAGTAAACTAAATTAAGTACATTCCGCTGCAATTATATATACTTTCTCGGTGGACTAGTTGATCCACGAACTGAGAAACACAGTTCTTATCTCAAAACCCCCGATAAATGATTTCAAATGATAACTTATCATATAATCAAGTTTGTTTAGTTAAGTAATAGGTTCCCGCCTGAGCGTCTGCAGTTGTCTCCTGTATGACGTGGCATCATGACGTGTATTTTCTCTTACTCTGATATTCTTAAATTCGGAGAAAATGCGGGTTGTGACAGGGCGTGATCCCCAGGTCACGGGCGTGACCTAGGAAAATCTGCATTTTGACCTTTAAAATTCAGAAAACTTAAGCTAGCACTAAAAATAGGAAAATGACCAAAAATTGTATTTAGAGAAACAATAATAAACAAAAATTAAGAGTAGATAACCTAAAAATAACCTAATTAAACTAACTAGATTTAGTACTATCAAATTCCCCCAAGCTTACACTTTGCTTGTCCCCAAGCAAAGAAATATGCATTAGCTAATAAAAAGGTGACTAATCAAAAAGATTTAATTATGCTAAACACGAGTACCTTGCGAAATTCTAAGTAGGGAGAATAGTGAAAAGGAAACCTAAAATAAGTACTTTATTTAAGCTTAATTTTTATACCCTTTACTAACAAAAATTAATCATCCAAAATTTTAACTAAAAAGTTTTTAAATAAAATTAAGCAAAGTAACAAGTGAGAGAGTGCATTGAATTGTTACTAAACCATAAGAGACAAATTATAATTACATCATTCTAAGAACAAGGATCTAAATTCATACCCAAAACTTAACTATTCTACTATTTTTCTTTACATAGCTAAAGCAAATTTAGGAGCATAAATAAAGAGGACTTTATTAGGACCGAAATGTTTGGTTTAGGCATATGATTTGGAATGGAAATCGAAGATAAAAGTGGTGGCTATAGTCACACTAAACCATAAACATGAGTTTTATAAAAATTTCGATATGAATGATAAGAGGCAATCCTTCATTATAAGCATATAGCATATTTTATTTCTTTCTCTTTCATAGCCATTTTTTTATTTTTTTTTATTTTTTTTATTTTTTTGTTGAAATTTTGGCAAAGATAACTATTACAAATATGCTTAAAATATCTTCTTTTTGAGCAAATTCTTTTCTTTGAAGCTCTCCATGCAATAAACTAATCACACTATTTAAAAATTTTAAATAAAACTCAAAGTGTTAGTGTGATTTAAATAGGTTTGGAAATTTTGGCTTTGGTGAAAAATTTGATAAGTGGACGTGACAATAAAACATGGGAAAAGGCTCAGAAGAGGCTAACAAAGGGTTTCTTTTTAAGGGTTGGCATGAAGGCTCAAACTTAAACAAAAAAAGGCCTAAATCATTTTCATTGCTCCTAAATTTATTTAAAACATAAGTTTTGAAGGATTTCAAAAAGTAAGCCCAAGATATTAAATAAAGACTAATGAACTTATCCTGAAAATAAGAATAATAAGCGTCTAGGATTATTCACATTTACTACACTAATCAAAAGTTAACCTTGCAAAATATATTTAAAAATGAAGAGGAAAATAGTGGATGAAGAATTTTTATGAAAGTAAAGAAGATAAAAGAGAAAACGATAAGGAAAGTACAAGATTTTAGAAAAACTTTCCACATTAACATGCTACCTGGATTTAGAACACTACATGAGTCAACAATTTACTTGTTAAACATAATTAAAAAGTTGGATTAGAAATTTTGAAATTAACTAAGGCTATATAAAATATTTTGGGAAAAATAAAACATAAAGCAAGGGGTACTATTGATTTTACCAAAATCTAATTTAGACTACTAAAACAAAAGAAAAGAAAAGAAAAGAAGACATTCTCCCCCAAGCTTACGATAAACATTGTCCTCAATGGAAAAGGAGAGTGAAGGAAGGGGCAACTAAGAAAAGAAACTAAAACTGAAAAACTGAAACAGGCACTTCCCTGGATTTATGGGCTTGAAAGGATGTGTGATGCCGCTCCCCCTTGTTGGCGCTTTGGATCTTTATGAAATATCATCTTGAATTTTTCTTGAAATCAGCAATGTTGGAGCAGGCGATCGCCGAAGTTGAGAGTATCGGAGCCGCCCAGGGCCAAAGAAAAATTAAAACAACAAATTTTAAAAACCTTGGGTTGCCTCCCAAGAGCGCCCTCTGTTTAATGTCGTTTGAGCTCGACTAAAAGAATATAGTTCAAAAGTAAGTCCAAATTATTACAGTCCAGACAAAAGAAGTTTTTCACTATCCATGTCAACATTGTCACCAAAAAAATAAAGTTTTAGACGCTGCACATTAACCTTGAAATCACCCTTATCTGAGTGTGATATCAAAACAGTTCCATAAGGATAAGCTTCCTTTACATTAAAAGGACCTGACCATCTAGATTTTAACTTTCCAGGAAATAAACGTAGACGAGAATTATAAAGCAATACTTGGTCGCCTGGTTTAAATTTTTTCAGGTGCCTTAAATTTTTATCGTGAAAGAATTTCATTCGTTCCTTATATAATTTATTATTTTCATACGCATTGGAGCGCCACTCGTCGAGTTCGTTGAGTAGGAATTTTCGAAGATCGGCGGTGGAGTGGGGATGAAAATTTAAAAATTTAAGGGCCCAGAAAGCACGATGTTCTAATTTGACCGGTAAATGGCATGATTTCCCATATACTAACAGATACGGTGTACAACCGATGGCGGTCTTGTACGCTGTTCGGTAAGCCCATAAAGCCTCGTCTAATTTATATGACCAGTCCTTACGTGAGGTGGAAATAGTCATTTCTAAAATACGTTTAATTTCTTTATTCACTACCTCGACCTGGTCGTTAGTTTGGGGGTGGCATGCAGTTGAAAGCTTATGTGTAACGCCATACTTAAAAAGTGTTTTTGCAAGTTGTGCGTTACAAAAGTGCGAACCCCTATCGCTAACGATGGCCCTAGGAGTACCGAATCAAGAAAATAATTTTTTTAAGAAAATAATAACGAATCGGGAGTCATTGGTAGGAAGAGCTTGGGCCTCTGCCCATCGAGATACGTAATCTACCGCAACTAAGATGTATTTATTCCCATGGCTAGAAGGAAGAGGACCTACAAAATCAATTCCCCAAAGGTCGAAAACTTCGCACTCGAGGAAATAATTTTGCAACATTTCATTTTTATTAGAGATATTGTCGGACCGTTGGCAGCTATCGCACCGACTCACAAAAGATTGGGCATCTTTAAAAAGGCTAGGCCAATAAAAGTTTGCACTTAGTACTTTGTGAGTGGTCCGATTGGCTTGATAGTGCCCACCGGTCGGTCTTTCATGTAAGTGTTTTAAAATATTTTGTCCTTCTTCGAAAGAAACACATCTCCTTACTACTTGGTCTGCACAAACTCGAAAAAGATATGGGTCCTCCCAAAAATAATTCTTCAGGTCAGAAAGAATTTCTTCTTTTGCTGATAGGAGAATTCTTTTGGGAGGACTCGAGCTACTAAGTAGTTGGCGAAGTTTGCAAACCAAGGAGAAGGAGTAGTGTTAATTGAAAATAAGTTCTCGTCGGGAAAATAATCATTAAAAGTTTGTTCATTTAAATTTTCAATAAACGGGTTATCTAATCGTGAAAGATGGTCCGCGACCAAATTTTCAGCTCCCTTTTTATCTCGGATTTCCAAGTCGAACTCCTGGAGGAGTAAGATCCAGCGAAGTAAGCGTGGTTTGGCATCCGGTTTAGAAAGTAAATATTTGAGGGCTGAGTGGTCCGTAAAAACGATAATTTTTGAAAGAGTAATATAAGATCGAAATTTGTCGAACGCAAAAATAACTGCTAATAATTCTTTCTCTATTGTGGTATAGTTCTCTTGTGCGGATGTAAGCATTTTACTTGCGTAGAAAATAGGGTGGAAGTTTTAAGATATACGTTGTCCTAAAATGGCTCCCACCGCAAAGCTACTTGCATCGCACATGATTTCAAATGGAAGGTCCCATACTGGAGCTATCATAATTGGCGCATTTATTAGCTTATTTTTGATTAATTGAAAAGCGGATAAGCAGATATCATCAAAAATAAATGGAGTGTCTTTTTCTAAAAGATGAGTGAGGGGTTTTGTAATTTTCGAAAAATCTTTTATAAATCGCCGGTAAAAACAGGCATGTCCTAGAAAGCTTCTTATGGCCTTAACGTTGATTGGCGGTGGCAGTTTTTTGATCACTTCTATTTTTGCTTCGTCGACCTCAATTCCTCTTGCTGATATCTTATGACCTAAAACCAATCCCTCCCGCACCATGAAATGGCATTTTTCCCAGTTCAGGGCGAGATTGGTCTCCTCACATCGTCCTAACACTTTTTCTAAATTCTGCAAACAAAAATCGAAGGAATCACCAAACACGGAGAAGTCGTCCATAAAGACCTCCATAATACTTTCTACGTACTTGTCAAAAATGGCCAACATACACCGTTGAAATGTTGTTGGCGCATTACAAAAGCCAAATGGCATTCTTCGATAGGCGAAGGTTCCGAAAGGACAAGTAAACGTCATTTTCTCCTGGTCCTCGGGCGAGATGGGAATTTGGAAGTAGCCCGAGAGACCATCGAGGAAACAATAAAAGCTATGGCCGGATAATCATTCTAAGATTTGATCGATGAATGGCAAGGGGAAATGGTCCTTGCGGGTGGCGTTGTTCAATTTGCGATAATCAATAAACATACGCCACCCAGTCACCGTCTGTGTTGGGATTAAGTCATTATTGTTGTTTAACACTACCGTGATCCCTCCCTTTTTAGGAACTACTTGGACGGGGCTCACCCATTTGCTATCTGAAATTGGATAGATAATTCCTGCATCTAATAATTACACGACCTCACCCTTTACTACTTCTTTCATGTTTGGGTTTAATCGGCGTTGAGGTTGAATAGAATTATGTGAATTCTCATCCATTAGAATTTTATGCGTGCAGAAAGATGGACTTATGCCCTTAATATCAGAAATCTGCCAAGCAATTGCTTGGCGGTGATTTTGTAAAACTTTTAGCAATTTGGCATTTTCAGATTCACTTAGATGGGCCGACACTATTACTGGTAACTTAGAGTCTTTTTCTAAAAACTTATATCTTAAATGATTGGGTAGTTCTTTAAGTTTTAATGTGGGAGGTTCCTCGTACGAAGATTTGAAAGATATTTCTTTTTCAAAAGTAATCTCTTCAAAAAATTTTAATTTATTTTGGAAATTTGAGGGGGTGGGAGCGATGGCCATTTCCATTTCTTGTAATATTTCAGTTGAGGTGCTTGAAGATGAACAAAAAGAAGAAGAATTTTCAGAAATACAAAAAGAAGGATCTTCTCTTAACACATCTAAGAAAAAACATGAATCGTCATTTTCTAGGGTATTTTTCATAGAGGGTGTTATGGAGAAGGTCACTTCATCATCTCCAACTCGGAGGAAAAGCTTACCATTACTCACATCGATGATAGCACGAGAGGTGGCAAGGAAGGGGCGACCAAGGATTAGGGGAACCTCGACATCCTCTTCAATGTCCAAAATGACAAAATCCACTGGGAAGATGAATTTGTCTACCTTTACGAGCACGTCCTCCACAATTCCCAGCGGATATTTTATGGTCCTATCAGCTAGTTGTATACTCATACGTGTGGGGCTAAGGGTGCCCACTCCTAACTTCTTAAACAAGGAGAATGGCATCAAGTTGATGCTCGCACCTAAGTCGGCTAACGCGTTCTTTACAAATAAATCACCAAAGAGGCACGAGATAGAAAAACTACCCGGATCGTTAGCCTTTTTCGGTAATTTATTTGTTAGGACGGCGGAACACTCAGCGTTTAAAGTTACGTGTGATAGATTTTCTAGCTTTTTCTTATTAGTTAGAAGATCCTTCAAGTACTTAGCGTACTTGGGCATTTGTGATATCGCTTCATGGAAGGGCAAATTGATGTGTATTTGCTTAAACATTTCCAGGAAGCGATGATATTGATCATCTAATTTTTCTTTGTTGAGTTGAGAAGGATAAGGCGGGGCGGGGTTGTTTTTGAAAATAGTAGGTGGAGTGATAAAATCTGTTTGAGTGAGTGGTGTTTTTAAAATAGGGCAGATCATGCCTCGGGCTCTTCGATAACCGGACCGGATATTTGCTTCCCACTCCGAAGAGTTACAGCTTTCGCTTGCTCTCTCGGGTTGGGCTCAGTGTTAGCGGGAAGGGTCCCGGGCGGTCGCTCGGATATTATTATGGTGAGCTGCCCGATTTGGTTTTCTAGATTTTTAACGGATCCGGCTAAGTTCCAGACAGTTGCTTCGTTCGTACTTATATATTTTGAAAACAACTCCTCCAAAGATGAAGGGTTTTGAAAGTTAACAGGGGGTAGAGGTGGTGTAAATTCATTTTGTAGAGGCGGGCGAGTTGTGTTTGCAGGATTACTCCATGAAAAGTTCGGGTGATTACGCAGCGTAGGATTATAATTATTCGTTAATTGAAAACCAGGTGCATGAAAATTAGAAGCAGCAGAATAATTATTATAAGCATTTCTATTGCCTATGTAATCAACTTGTTCGGAGGTGGCTTTTGCAAATTCCCAAACCTGAGGTGCGGAAGGAGCATTCATTTCCGATATCTTTTTGCTAAGCATTTCCACTTGTAGTGCCAGCTGGGAGACGTTATCCACCTCGTACATACCTGCAGGTTTATTTGGGCGGGATCTTGGCACATTCCACTGATAGGTGTTCATGTCCATATGCTCAAATAGCTCAAGAGCGGCTTCCGGTGTTTTGTTAATTAAGATACCACCAGAAGCTGCGTCAATCATTTGCTTAGTATGTTGATTTAGCCCGTTATAAAACTTCTGCACTTGTAACCATACAGGCAGAGCATGATGAGGGCAACGTCTTAAGAATTCTTTATACCTTTCCCAGGTATAATATAGCATTTCCGAATCTATTTGGCAAAAAGAAGAAATATCATTTCTAAGCTTAGCAGTTTTCGCAGGTGGAAAATACTTAGTTAGAATTTTTTCAGTTAACTGGGCCCAAGTGGTGATAGAACCTCTAGGTAGAGTCATCAACCACTGCTTAGCTTTTGTTCTTAAAGAAAATGGGAAGAGTCTTAGCCTAATTGCATCATCTGTAACACCATTTATTTTGAAGGTGTCACAGATTTCAAGGAAGCTAGCAATATGTGCGTTCGGATCTTCATCTTGTAATCCGTCGAACTGCATGTATTGCTGCACCATGTGAATTTTGTTGGGCTTTAGTTCGAAATTATTATTAGCTACGGCAGGGCGGACAATACTAGTTTTCTTCCCTTCCAGGTTAGGCCTTGCATAATGGCACATAATCCATTCAGGGGCGGCAACCATATTGGGGACTTCATTTTGGTTAGGTTCGCCCATATTAACAACCGACTCCGAATCCTCAGCCAGTTCTTGGAATGTAGGATCTTGAACTTGCGATTTTCTCCGAAGAGTACGCTCAAGTTCTTGGTCCAAGTCTACAAGTTCTGACGGATTTGCTCGGGTCATAAACTAGAAAGAGAGAAGGGAAAATAAGATTGAGAAATTCAAAAAAGAAAAGGTCTCTCTTTTTTTTGAATTAATTTTTTTTGAAGAAAGAGGAGAGAAAAAGAGGTGATAAAAGTAATAGATTCGTTCTTTCAAAATATCATCAAAAAGCGACTCCCCGACAACGGCGCCAAAAACTTGGTGATTAAAATTCCGCTTGCACGAAATAAAATCCGAACTAGCAATCCGAGAAGGCAAGTATACCTATCGAACTGTAGTATAGGAACACAAGTGTCGTATTAAAATCCGGGAACCGTTGATACTTATACTCAAACGAATTACTATTATTTTATCTTAATAATTTTTTGGAAGGTTTTGTTTGCTAAATTGAAATAAAAGCTGGATAAAAGTACCGCTAAACGATGATTAAGAAATAGCACTCGATCTTGACTTACTTCGGCTTAATTGGTCAAAATTCAACTTGCAAACTTAAAACTTAATAAAGTAAGGGCAGCTTGACCGTGTGGGTTCCTATAGTTTGAACATGCTTCTCTCGAAGATATGCCCAACTGAGTTTAGGAAAATCCGACCGAACTCTCATCCCGTATTCGAATACCTAAAACTCGCTTTAAGTGGTGAACCCCGCTATTGGATTTGACTCCAATCCAGGAGATTTACGTCATTCTCTCTCGAGAAATGCATGCAACTCTCTTTACTCTTAAGCGCTCACTTCAGACTATCGGCCTCTCGGCTAGCCAAGAATGAAAGCAAAGGTGGGGACTATATATCGATATTATAGCTCCACTAAATTTTTATTAAGAGTAAATCTAAGGCCCAAGACTTTAGAAAGTAAAATAGGGCTTAAGGATCATAACTTAATCAACTCATCCTCAGATCATCAAGTTCAAGTACTATGAGGATTTAGTTACTCATGATGGAGGGGTAGGAGAGAGAAATGAGGAAGATATTAAGAGAACAAAAACATACAATTTTTATTAAAATAGAGTTCAACTGAAGATACATTTGCATGGAAAGCCTACTAAGCATTAGCAATACATTATGAAAGGAAGTTAAGAGGGCATTAAAACATTCATAAGAAAACTAGAAAAAGAAGTGCACTGAAATAAGAGAGAGAGAGAGAGAGAGAGAGAGAGAGAGAGAGAAAGAGAATACAAAAATAACATGAAAATCACTGAAAATAAAGCAGTACCACCCTTTCTCTCTGCAAAAACTCCATGGGGAAAGCTTGGAGGTCATCCAAATTTATAGAAATTTTTCTGCCTCGGTCACGCCCTAAGTCACGCCCGTGACTGGGGGCGTGACTTGTTTAATCAATTCTGCGGCTTGGATCAGGTTCGGCGCTCGATTTTGATGCGATTTGATGAGTCACGCCCCAGGTCACGCCCGTGACCTGGGGTCGTGACCAATTCGGTGGTCAAGCTAGGCATGGGCGCTGGCACGCGATCATGGGCGCTGGGGGCTAGCTGACGTGGCAGTCACGGGCGTGACTGGAAGCATGCCCGTGTATCTTTGGGCGTGTCTGACCAAAATTTCTGAATTATGGCGGCATCAACTTAACTGTTAACAACAACTTACACGCCTTAGGTCACGGGCGTGATCCCCAAGTCACGGGCGTGACCTAGGGCGTGACCTAGGAAAATCTGCATTTTTGACCTAAAAATTCAGAAAACTTAAGTTAGCACTAAAAATAGGAAAATGACCAAAAATTGTATTTAGAGAAACAATAATAAGCAAAAATTAAGAGTAGATAACCTAAAAATAAACTAATTAAACTAACTAGATTTAGCACTATCAGGGATTCTCGCAGCAATACGGTGAAGAATATGAAGAGACATTCAGTCCGGTGGCAAAAATGACATCAGTTCAGGTTGTGATTGCCTTGGCGGCATGTTGGGGATGGCAGATTTGACAGCTCGATGTAAATAATGCATTCTTGTACGGCGAGATTGACAAGGACATCTTCATGGTCTAGCCGCCAGGATTCGTATCTGAAGATTTTCCGTACTATGTTTGCAAGTTGAAGAAGGCCCTCTATGGGTTGAAGCAAGCGCCGAGGGTGTGGTATGGAAAGATAGAAGAGTATCTCTTATTCTGCGGGTTTGTTGCTTCAGACTCAGACTCAAGCTTGTTCGTCAAGAAGAGCGGGGAGCTTCAAGTCATCGTACTGCTTTACGTCGACGATATGATCGTGACGGGGAATTCGAAGGAGGAGGTAGCGCAACTTCGGGCAGAGCTATCTATCATATTTGAGATGAAGGATCTGGGTGAGCTTCGCCATTTCCTTGGACTCAAGGTGCAGAGGAAGGAGAGTAGAGTGTTGGTGTCCCAGGCTGGATATGCGGAGCGAATCGTGGAGGGGTTCGACATGAAGGAAGGGAAGTGCATTTCTACACCTCTGGAGAAGGCTATAAAACTTCGCAAGGATGAGGGGAGGATTCTGGAAGATCCGTTTTTGTTACGGGCTCTGGTTGGGAGCTTGATCTATCTGACGATCACTAGGCCGGATATTGCGTATGCAGTTGGCAGGGTGAGCCGGTATATGGTGGAACCACAGTTGCCTCATCTTCTAGCGGCCAAGTGTATATTGAAGTATGTCAAGGCGACTTCGGATATGGGTCTCCTTTACAGGAGAGATGCGGGCTTCGAGGTGCATGGGTACATGGATGCTGATTACAGGGGAGATTCGGATGATTGGAAGTCAACGTCTGGATACGTTTTCATGGCGGGCCCCACGGCTATATCATGGTACAGTAAGAAGCAGGATTCCGTGTCTGTCTCAACCACGGAAGCGGAATACAAGGCTTCGGCCTTGGCAGCTCAAGAAGCCATCTGGCTTAGGAGGTTGGTTGGAGACGTCCATAAGGAGTTTCGGGGTCCGACTCTGCTCCGCGGTGACAACGAGAGTGCTCTCAAACTGGTTACTAATCCAGTTTGTCATGCGAGGACCAAGCATATCGATATCGAGCATCATTTCATTCATGAGAAGGTGCTAGAGGGGTCTCTTTCGGTCGAGCATGTTCGGAGTCAGGACAACATTGCTGACATCTTCACAAAGGCGCTGGCGAAGGGGCCATTTACTCGGCTAAGGAGTTTGCTGGGGCTATTTCCACTTCCCACTTCAAGGGGGAGTGTTGAAAATGTTGAAGTGGGAGTTGTGGAGTTGGAGGTCTGGGGGGAGACCGCGTGGTCTGTTCTTACCGCACGGTCTTGCAGTCTCCTCTGGCGGTCTGACCTCCTTGGTCTAGCTGCGGGCTTCTCGGCGTGACCGCCGTTCTTCTCTCCATGGGTGCCGAGGTGAGGCCGCGCGGTCTGGTCGTGTGATCGCGTGGTGAGCTAGAGCTATCTTACGATCTGGTGCTTGTGATCGCGTGGTGGGGGCAGCCCGGTCTGGTGGCTGTCCGGGTTCTTTGTGGTGCGCGTGGACTAAGGTCTTCTTAGTCGTGCGGTCTCCTCTTCTGAGTCCGCATAAGCTGTTCCTTGGCGATCTGCTGGTATATGCGGTCTCCAGTTTGTGTTCGCATGTCGGGTCCTTCGGCGATCTGCTGGTATATGCGGTCACAAGTGGTTGATCGACTTGACAGGCTAGTGTCCTAGTCGGCCTGGTGTTGTGACGGGCTGGTGTCCTAGTCGGCCTGGTGTGTTTGCGGTCTCTGGAGGAGGTTGGGTGGCGAACACAGGTGGTGAGCTTCTTGACCGGGCGTGTTGTCATGATCGCGCGGCTTCTTCGTGAAGTCGGCGAGCTCACTAAGCAGAGGGATCTTTTGCTGATCGCGCGGTCTGATCGGTCTGGTCGCACGATCAAGGGGGCGGTGACTCTATCTCATAGGGTGGTGACTGGATCAGGTCTCACGCCTATAAATAAGAGCCACTGTAGCAGCAAAATAATCGCACCAAGTGTAAGCATAACTCGCGGCTAGTTCTTGCGGTCTCATTTCTTGTGACCGGTCGGTCTTGCTGATTGAACTTCTTTTCTGCAGCTTCTGCGGATTATGCGGGTAGCAGTGGTCATCTCCTCTTCTGAAGGTGGTCGGGCGGTCTCACGCAGTGCGGGTTGCTGGAGTTCGGGAGAATTAGTGGGAGTTCGCAGGGTTCTTAGTTGGTGTTGTTCAAGTCGTTGGCAGGCAGTTCGGGCGGTCTCGTCTTCTAGTCGAGCGAACTGCCAGGTCGCGCGGTCAGGCGGTCTCAGGAAGGCAGACCGCTGGTTATCTTTCAGCTTTGTTTTTTCTCCTATTTTTGTGTACTGGCGAAATCATGTCTCGCCATGGATACCTCGCCCTGTAATGAAGAATTTGCCTTGATCAATAAAGATTGTGTTTGCTTCATGTGCTTCTGGTTGTTTGGCTTTAACTTTTAGTTATTCTATTCTTGCTCACTCCTAGATCTTGGAAATTTCACACAAGGGGCGTGACCTCTCCCGCAACTGCCAGAATAACTCCAGATCGCGCCGTTTCCCGCCGTTTCCAGCCTCGTTCAAGACACGCCCTAGGTCATGGGCGTGACCTAGGCCGTGACCCACTGTACACTTGATTTTTGGCGGTTTCTCTTCGCCCAACATTCCCGGGCTTTCAAGTCGCAGTTACGCAGCTTATACGCCCTTGGTCACGGGTGTGGCAAAGGGCGTGACTCACCAATTTTCTGCCTATAAAAGCCACCTGCTGCCAAAGTGATATCGATCCATTCCTTGCTTAGTTTGGATCATTTCTACCTTAGTTTTTGCTGCATTTTCTTAGTGTATTTCTTTTATGCAATTTATTTTATGTCTTGCAATTTTAATTCATAGTTTAGAATTTCCTTTTCTCGCAAATGTAATTTTATTTTCATAGTTATAAAATGTTCTCCTTTTGAATTATGTTTAGCTAATTTTATAGAATTTGATCGGATGAATTCCTAAGCTTTTGTATTTTGTAATCTTCTATTCTTAGTTTGGATTTGGAAAACTAGGATTTACCGCTGATTTGTAATTATTGGTTTCATATTTCTAGAGTATGATAATAAAGTATTGTCCGTATTTTAGTTGATTGAGAGATCTGTGACTACATGTAGATCGCTCGTCGGTAGAATGAGTTGCATGCACTCCTCGAGAGAGGATAAAATAAATCTTCTGGATTAGAGTCAAATCCAATAGTGGGGTTCACCACATAAAGCAAGCATAGGGGTTTCGACTGGCCGAGGGGTCTTAATCGATTAACCTAAGGTTAGTTGATAGTATTCCTCGAGAGAGGTGCTATCATGTTTTGGGAACCTCCACGGTCAAGTTTGTCTAAATCAGTTTCCAATGAATTCTAGATTTACGAAATATTTTACCTAAGAAGGATTCTCGATCAAATGTTTCTTTCTTACTTTTTATTATTCTTATCATTAAACCTATTATTATTTCCGATAAAATAATATTAATTTGCTTGAGTATAAGTAATCAACAGACCCGTGGAATACGACTCTTGATATTTTTATATAAATATCCTATGCTATGAACGATAGGTGCTCTTGCATATAGGTCATAGAATTTGGAGAATATTATTTATATCATAAATTTTATGTATCAGATAGACAGACACAGAATCCTGCTTCTTGCTGCAACATGATATAGCTGTAGAGCCTGTCATAAAGATGTATCCAGAAGTCGATCTCTGATCATCTGAATCTCCTCCATACTCAGCATCCATGTATCCATGCAAGCAAAAGCCTGAGTTCCTCCCATAGAAGAGACCCAAATCTGAGATGGACTTTACATACTTTAGAATGCTCCTAGCCGTCATAAGATGAGGTTTCCGAGGCTCAACCATAAATTAACTCACTCGGCCAATCGCATAAGAGATATCCAGCCTCATGATCGTCAAGTAAATGAAACTTCTGACCAAAGCTCGAAACACCAAAGGATCTGAAAGAACCTTTCCGTTGCTCTTCCCTCCTTCCATGCCGAATTGCTTCACAATTCATTCTACATAGCCTTTCTGGGAAACAGGCATACCGCCCTCTTTCCTCTCCACTTCGAGTCCAAGGAAATGGTGGATCTCACCCAAGTCCTTCATCTCAACTTTGATAGTTAACTCAGCAAGAAGTCAAGCTACCTCCACTTCAGAATTTCCCATGATGATCATGTCGTCAACATTTAGCAGTACCAAGACCTGAAGCTCCCCCGTATTCTTTATGAATAAGCTTGAATCAGAATCAGAAGTAAAATATCTGTAGAACTGGAGGTATTCTGCAATCTTCCCATACCACGCCCGAGGCGCCTGCTTCAAGCCGTAAAGAGCCTTCTTGAGCTTACACACATATCTTGGGTGCTCTTCGGAAACATAACCAGGTTGTTGATCCATGAAGAAATCCTTGTCAATCTCGCCGTATAAGAAAGCATTCTTAACATCGAGTTGCCAAATCTTCCACCCTTGGCAAGCTGCCAATGCGACCACCACCCAAACCAAAGTCATTTTGGCAACAGGGCTGAAAGTTTCTTCATAATCTTCCCCATACTTCTGAGAGAAACCTCGAGCTACAAGACGAGCCTTGCATTGCTCAATGCTACCATCAGCCTTCTTCTTCAACTTGAAAACCCATTTGTAAGTTACTAGAGTAATACCCTCAACCTTAGGCACCAAGTCCCAAGTCTCATTCTTCCTGAGGGCAGCCATCTCTTCATCCATGGCCCCTTCCCACTCCTTGACTCCAATGGCATTTTCAAAACAGGATGGATCTCTCTCATCCAGGGGACCTGCGAAGAAACATGAGACGAAGCTCACCAAATATCCCCCCTGTATACCGATCTGGTGGGATGATAGTCCTTTTGGACCTCCTCAGAGCTTGACTCTGAACCACCTCTTCAGCTACTTGTTCTGAACTATCTCTTCTCTCAGGCATACTTGGATCATCGCTCCCCCTGCTTCCAGAACCTGAAGCACCTGACCCTGAGCTAGAAACACCCGGAGCACCTGGAGAAACAGGCAACTCCACCAGAACTTCCTTAGTAGCTTCTTCAAGTCCGCCACCTGACATATCTTCTTGTAACTCAATAGAAGAGCTACCTTGGTATAATGTCAACTCATCAAATACCACATCCCTTGAGACCATACCTCTCTGTCTCTCTAGATCCATGCATCTCCAACCCTTCTTCCGGTCATCATAACCAACGAAGACTAGCTTCCTTGCTTTCGCATCTAGCTTCATTCTGAGGGCATCTGGAACGTGTAAATAGCAGGTAGATCAGAACACTTGAAGGTGTTCTATCGAAAGCTATTCCTTGAACATCAACTCATGAGGGGTCTTCATGCTGATAGGACTGAGAGGCATCTGATTAATGACATAAGTTGCACAAGACATTCCCTCTGCCCAGAAGGGCTTTGGGATACTCTTGGCATGAAGCCAACAATTGCAGGTCTCTATCATATGATGGATCTTCCGCTCTCCAACTCCATTTTGTTGTGGAGTGTGATCACAAGTGATCTCTCTCTAGATGCCATGCTTCCTACAGAAATTGAAGAATGGATTTGAGGTGAACTCCCCTCCATTGTTAGTTCTGAACTTCTTGATCCGCAGGTTAAGCTGACCTTCCACCAGCTCCTTGAACTCCACAAACTTTTCAAAGGCTTCCGACTTCTCCTTCAGAAATATACCTAAGTATATCTAGTGAAGTCATCAATCAAGACTAGCATATATCTTCTACCTCCAAGACTGACAGTTAAGGTAGGTCCAAGTAGATCACCATGAATGCAATCCAATCGTGCTTTGCATCTGCTTTGTGATTTGTCAAATGGAAGACCTTGAGCCTTACCATATTGACAACCTGCACAAATGTGACCTTCACCGAAGGATGACAAACTAGACAAACCTCTTACAAGGTCTCTTCCCGCCATAGCTTTCAACTTGTCCATCCCAACATGTCCAAGTCTTTCATGCTAGATAGCAGCGCTATCATTAGTCCTCATCTTATCAACATAGGAACTTGTAGATAACACAAACAATTCCTTCACCCGCTTTCCAATATGAGTGACATCTACCTTCACCGTTGACAAGTTTCGAAGAAACTTCACTTCTGTTGGACCAAACAGAACGTGATAGCCATCATCTACTACATTGGTCACCGAGAAGAGGTTTTCTTCATCCCCCGAACATGATATACACTCTTCAATGTGAGAGGACCTCTATCTTTGTTCAAAGAAACAATACTATCCTTCTCAACTGCATGAACTGTGTCATCAACTGTAATGATAACATCATTACCTGAGTGTGCTTGCAACGAGGAGAACTTCGACTCATCCCCGGTGAGGTGATGACCACACCCAGAGTCCACTATCCAATCATCTTGATAGTTGATGAAAGCCAATACCCGAACACAAGTGTTTGTCATGAAAGCACCTCCGCCACCCTAACTACCATCAACATTAGAACCAGCCTCCTCCTTCCCTACAACATGCCCTGACTGAAGATTGACCTTGCAGTCTCTTTTGAAGTGACCAAGCTAATTGCACCTGTAACATCTTGGCCCTTCCTTCTTCTTCCTATCAGACTTAGGAGCATAACTCCTCTCCTGCTGATATGAAGTAGATGGACCATTGCCAACTGATGGCTTCTTTTTCTTGTCCCATCTCTTCTTCTTGCCTGAATACAGAACCTCCCTCTCTTCCCCAGAGACAAATATCCCAGCCATCTATTTTGCTAAGCTCTCTTGCGAAGCTAGCAAGTTCTCCAGCTCTAGCAATGTCGGCTGATTGGCCCAACCTTGAATAGAAGTGAAAAAGGCCACACACTCCCTCCACAAGCCGTGGATTATGTGCCTCTTCAATCTTGCTTCTGAAATTGGTTCACCCGGGTCCAAAGATGATATCTCCGAGCACAGGTTCTTCATTTTCAAGAAGAATGTTGAGATAAACAAATCTCCCCGAGTTGCTTTCGCCAACTCATTGTCTAAGAACTGTAGCTGAGCTACATTATTCTTATTGAACAAGCCATCCAAGGCTGTCCAAATCTCAGCAGCTGACCTACATCCAATTATGTGGTCAAACAACTCCGGAATGATAGCAAGCTTGAGTGTTAACTCAGCCTTAGCATTGGTTATCTTCCAAGCTCTCACCTGCTCAACATTCCCTTCAGCAGCTACAACAACTTGTCTAGCATCTCCTCTGACTACCTCCCATAAATCTTCGCCAAGAAGATAGCTCTCCATGCACGACTTCCACTTCTTGAAGTTAGTCTATGTAAGGAGCTCAAATCTAAGACCACTTATATAACCTCCTTCCATTGCTATCACACTGTTAACAACCTTTCAAACACTGAAGTAGGATTCTGTGATGAGCATTGCCTCAAATCTAGCTCTAATACCATGTTAAAATTTCAGAGAATGGATCGAAGACAATAACGGAACACTTCAATTCAAATTCACAACAGTTAACCCGTGATAATGAAGGCAAGAGAATCTCAATTGAATACTATCTTATTACAATGTGTTGCATACATGGCGAGACATGATTTATAAAAGCAAACATAGATGAGAATAAGCAACAAAAAGTCTGGCGGTCAGTAAGCTGAGATCACCCGAACATAGCAAGATCGCCGGCTTCCCTGAGACCGCGCGAGCAGGACAGGTTGACGACCTGTGAACTGCCAGACCGCTGAAAGCTCTGACCGCACGAACTACTCCTTATTGCAACTGCTAAAAACAAACTGTTCGCACCTCTTGATCACCCAGACCGCATGGTCTCAAGATAACAGAAGTATCACGCGAACACTTGAAGAAGAATTGCTCACTGCTGCAAGACCGCACTCAAGACCGCCTGACCGCTTAAGGTTGCCTGATCAACTGAGTCTGCTGCTAACCGACCAAGAACTTCCAAACACAGTTTGCCCAGACAGACCGCTGGTGAGCTGGTTTATTCAAAGTTGGAAAGATAGGAAGAATGCTGACAGAACTTGCTGGCCGCCTAACCAACGAACACAATAAATGGTCAACAATCTTCAGACTGCGCGACCTTAAAAATGAGACAGACACAATCAATCCACACTAGGTTCTTACAGTTCTAGCGGTACAAATGGCTACCGCTGCCCCTCTATTTATAGGAAAATGAATGAATGTCATCACCGCCACAGAGGGATATGTTCACCTTCCTTATTTAAGCAAGCGATCACAAGAACCAGACCGCACGGTCACAATATGACCTTTATTTACATAAGCAACTGTCCAATAAAGACAACACGCTTATTCTAAACCGGTAGACCTCTCGGTCTTTTACAGGAGAAGAACCATATTAACATCTGACCAGATCGAGAATAGACCGCCAGAACCAAGCTCATACAACCCGGCTGGTCCCTCATAAGATCGGAACCACAGCAGATCGCAAGAGTGATCTCAAGAAGACCGAAGTACATGACCACTGAAGCGACCTCCAGTACTAGACTGCTCGGTCTTTACTGAATAGGAACACATGGGCACAACCGGCAAACCAACACAGGCCGCAAACACCAAAGACGCGATCTCAACAGCTAGATCACCACATTGAGCTCGTGCGGTCTCTGCGGTCTCCAAAATCAGACCACCCAGACAGTCCACTTCCACTTCAAACAATTAACAGAGGTCACCTTTATCTCCTACCTCGGGCATATCAAGAAGCTGTACTTCTTAGGCAAAATGCCCTATAACTCAGGCTGAATATCCTTACCAAACTCAGGCTTAACTATTGGATCGGTAGGCGCCCTTAGAGGGGGGGGGGGGTGAATAAGGGTTTTAAAATTTATATTATATTTTGAAAAGCTTTGAAATAATGCTTTGAAATAATGCTAGACATGTCTTATTAATATGAAATAAGGTTTTACAAAAGTTGATTTCTATAATGCTAGAAATCCATGGCGAATAATAGTAAATTCTTTTTGTTTTCTATCCCGACTCGCATCCCCAAGAACCGGTGGCCCTAGCCTATCCTTCCCAGAATCGGCCTCAATCCTCTCTAGCCAACCCAACCCCGGATATGGCCTTGAGCACCCCCTAGACCTAACCTAGATTTAGTCGCCAACACGAGGTGAATTTCTGCCCTAAGTCCTACCCAAACCTAGTCGCCAACACGAGGCGATTTCTCTAACCGTTTACAAGAAATATGAAATGAAAATAATAAACACTCCCTCCTGAAGAACTTCTGAAGTTGGAGACGAAGATCCGCTGTAGAATAAGTGTTGTAGAAGTAGACTTCGTTTGGATCCGTCGTGAAGAGATTCTCCTTCAGAAGTTTGCAGAACTTTGGTAGGACATCAACTTTCGGTCAAGGCAGCCTCTGGAATTCTAGCACTCAATCTTTCTCTCTGATGTTTCACTAAAACGAGAAAAGAAGGGTCCTATTTATAGCCTTAGCGCTAGCGCCTGTGTTAGTGCTACCGCCGACGCTATCCCATATTAGGACATATTCTGCGCGGCAGAATCTTCAATCCGAGGAAACATTTCTCTCTTGCCTTCTGTGCTCCGCGCTACCGCCTGCGCTATCGGCTACCGCCAGGCGCTATCGACAAAACATAATTTTTTTTGTAATTTGGCTTTTGTATTTTTGTATTTGATTTTTCAAAAATGAAATAAAATAAGAAGTGCAAAAATAAATAGTACATATAGATTAATATATTTTTAAGAATTTTTCAAAATTTTAAAAATACAGAAAAACAAATAGGTGCGCTAGCACCGGCATTAGCGCTAGCGCGGGAAACAGTACACATTTTTTGATGATTTTGAAATTTTTAATTGTTGATCTTGATTAAGTGTCCCAATAGTAGTTTCATGCCGAAATTTCAGAATTTTAGGAGATGTTTTAAATGGTTAAAAATTGCAAAATTGTGTTTATGAATGTGGTTTAACTCGAAAGATCTAGGACACCTAACTCAAGTCGTAATAATCAAAATCTTGCATCGGGAAGAGGTTTAGTAAATATGTCAGCGAGTTGAGAGTCCGTGCCAATGAAACTTACTTTTACATGCTCTTTCTTAATGTGATCCCTAATGAAATGATGATGAACATCGATGTGTTTGGATCTAGAGTGGTGTACGGGATTATATGTGAGGTCTATTGCACTTTTGTTGTCACATTTAAGATGAATATTTTTGAGATGAAATCCAAAATCCTTTAGAGTTTGGCTCATCCATAATGCTTGTGCACAACAACTACCAAGTGCGATGTATTCGGCCTCCGTGGTGGAGAGTGCAACCGAAGATTGTTTCCTACTAGACCAAGCAACTAATGAGGGTCCTAAAAAGTGACAAGTACCGCTAGTGCTTTTTCGATCTAGTGAACAACCGTTGTAATCCGAATTGGAATAGCCGTGGAGTGTGAATGAATCATTGTGTGGGTACCATAATCCTAATTTAGATGACCCTAATAGATAATGAAAAATACATTTTACCGCTTTTAAATAAAATTCTTTTGGATTGGCTTGAAAGCGAGCACATAAACATATGACAAACATTATATCTGGTCTAGATGCACTTTAGTAAAGAAGAGATCCTATCATTCCTCTATATAACGTTTGATCAATGGAAATTCCAGATTCATCTTTTCCTAGTTTTAAAGAAGCACTCATAGGAGTAGAAGCTTGTTTAAGATTTTCTAATCCAAACCGTTTAAGCATATCGTGAACATATTTTATTTGGCAAATAAAGATACCATCAGTTCGTTGTGAGATTTGAAAACCAAGAAAATATGATAGTTCTCCTACAAGACCCATTTCAAATTCATTTTTCATTACTAAGACTACTTCATTACATAACTCTTCATTAGTAGCTCCAAAAATGATATCATCAACATATATTTGTAAAATAATTAGATCGTTATTATTATGCTTAATGAAGAGTGTGTTGTCGGCACTTCCCATAACATAACCGTGCTTTAACAAAAATGATGTAAGTCTATCATACCATGCACGGGGCGCTTGTTTTAAACCATAAAGCACTTTTTCTAATTTGTAAACATGATTAGGAAATTTTTCATTTATAAAACTGGGGGGGTTGTTCTACATAAACTTCTTCTTTTATGAACCCGTTTAAAAAGGCACTTTTAACATCCATTTGAAATAATTTTATTCGTTTAAAACTCGCAAATGCCAAAAATATTCGTATAGATTCTAAGCGAGCCACGGGTGCAAAGGTTTCTTCAAAATCTACCCCCTCGATTTAAGAATAACCTTGAGCAACTAAGCGTGCTTTATTTCTTATAATCCTAGATTCACCATCTAATTTATTTTTAAAGATCCATTTTACGCTGATAACTGGATGATTAGATGGTCTATCTACTAGATTCCAAACTTTATTTCTTTCAAATTGATCTAACTCTTCATTCATAGCCAAAAACCAAAATTTGTCATTTAAAGTAGTGGAAACGTTTTTAGGTTCGATTTCGGAAACAAAGCAAATATTTGAAAATGTTTCATGAAGAGAAGATCGAGTTCTTACCCCAGTAGAAGGTTCCCCAATGACTAGCTCTTTTGGATGATTATTTTAGAAGTTCAAAACACTTGGAGGTCCATATTCATCTTCCTTGGACTTCTCCTCCTCTTCTTTGGAAGGTTCCTCTTCGTCGTGCTCCACAGATGGCAAAGGTTCATCATCTGTACCTGTAGAAAGCCATTCTGAACACGGAATAAATTCATCAAATTTAACATTAATAGACTCTTCAACCTTACTCGATCTTTTGTTAAATATTCTATAGGCTTTACTGGTTGAAGAATATCTAAGAAATATTCCTTCATCACATTTTTCATCAAATTTTCCTAAAGAATCTTTTGTGTTAAGAATAAAACATTTACAACCAAATACTTTAAAATATGATACGTTAGGTTTCTTTTGATAATATAGTTCATACGGTGTGAGATTTAGTGATGGGCGAAGCATGACTCTATTCATTACATAGCATGATGTGCTTACGGCTTCAGCCCAAAAAGACTTAGGTAATTTGTATTCAGATAACATTGTACGTGCTAGTTCTTGGATTGTCCTATTTTTCCTTTCTACAACACCGTTTTGTTGAGGTGTGCATGGAGCGGAGAACTCATGCTTAATACCTAACATTTCGTAAAAAGATTTAAAATTTTCATTTTCAAATTCACCACCATGATCTGAGCGAATGCATTTTATTTTTAAATCTAGTTCATTTTGAATACGAGTACAGAATTTTGAGAAATCGCAAAACGCATCAGATTTGGAAGAGAGAAATAAAGTCCAACAATATCTTGAGAAATCATCTATTAGAATGAAAGTATATATTCTACCACCAAGACTTGCAGTGTTAACTTGACCAAAGAGATCCATATGAATTAATTGCAATGGTTTTGAAGTAGAAATTTTGTTTTTTGCTTTTAAAAGATGATTTTGTAAATTTTCCTTTTTGGCATGGAGAACATAGTGAAGATAAATTTCCATTTAAATTAGGTAATCCTCTAATCAATTCCCTTTTTGCTAGTTTTAAAATGTGCTTTGTACTAGCGTGACCTAAACATCTATGCCATTGTTCTAATTCATCATTTTTGGTTATAAAACATTTTATAGATGATTTGGAAAGATCATGAAATGAAACTATGTAAACATTGTGAATTCTAGGTGCAGTTAGTAACACATCTTTTGTTTTAGGATTAAATATTTTGCAAAGATTAGTGGATGATTCAAATAATACGTCTAATCCTTTATCACACAGTTGACTTATAGATATTAAGTTATGTTTTAATCCTTTTACATAAAGAACATTTGAGATAAGAAAGGATTCGTTACCCACTGTACCTACTCCCATGATCCTTCCTTTACCGTTATCACCAAACGTTACGATCCCTCCTTTCTTCTCTTCTAGGCTAAGGAATTTTGCTTTGTTGCCAATCATGTGCTTGGAGCATCCTGAGTCCAAGTACCACACGTCCTCCGTTTCCTTAGCCTTCCTACAAATCTAGAGAGAAGATGAGAGTAAAGATCCAGATACCCAAGAGGTACCACCCATAGAGTAAGTGGATTTCTTAGGTATCCAGATTTGTTTTAACGATCGTTGTTTTATATTCCTGCAAGAGCTAGACGAGTGCCCAAACTTAAGACAATTTGCACACGAAATAAAGGGGGTTGAGACCCTTTTCTGAATTTATACATTGCTCTTGCTGGATGATGTTTGAACTTTAGAAAAATAGGAGATTTTTTAACTGTTGAGCTACCGATGGAGTTAGTGGCTAGCGCCGGGTGGTAGGGCTCACTTTGATATCCGACCTCAAATTTTCCAGAACCATAACATTGGTTTCCCAAAATCATATCCAAGGATTTTTGACAAATCCCGAATTTTTTATGGCTATATTGAGGTCATGATTTTGTTTTTTAAGAAATGTATTTTCTTGTACAATCATAACACATTTATTTTCAAAGACCTTTTTGTTATTTTCAATTTGTAAAAGAGAGGTTTTTAGTTTTCTCTCTAAGTCCCCTTTTTCTTTTGCAATAGTTTTGTTTTGTGAGAGGGCCTTAGAAAGAGAAACTTCAAGTTCTTTTGCCTTAAATTAAGTGTGCTCACACTCTTGGTATGAAACCTTTCTCTTTTCAAGGGAAATCAAATTTTTTGTGAGCTTATGATTTTCTTTGATAATAGATTCATTTTCATGATTTAATTTAATATTATCTTTAATACTTTGATCATAGGATTTGCAAGTTAGAACAAATTCATCATAGAGTTCTTCGAAGGTAGGAGGAGTTACCTCAGTGTCGCTAAGAACACTGGTGTCATCATCGTTGCTTTTTGCCATTAAGCATAAGTTTGCTTCCTCCTCACTACTTGACTCAGACTCGTTTGACTCTTCAGAGGAAGAATCATCCCAAATTGCGGCTTTCAATACTTTCTTTATCTCTTTTGCTTTGTATTGTTCTTTTTGCTACTTTTGATACTTCGGGCACTGGCTCTGAATGTGCCCGGTCTTTCTGCAGTGGTAACACTCCGGTGGTGGTCTTTCTTCTTCATCTTCGCTTCCTTTTCCTTTCCTTGATGAAGAGGAAGATCCCTTTCGTTGAGCATCCTTTTGGAAGTATTTCCGGAATGTGTTCCTTCTTTCCGAATTCCTGATGAACTTCCTGAAGTTCTTCACCAGGATACCTTCTTCATCTTCATCATCATCTTCGATGCTCTCATTCTTTGATTTTAGTGCTAACGCCTTTTTCTTTGGCTCTTTGTTGTATTCATCGTGTTGAATCTGGAGTTCTACCTCATGGGTTTTGAGATTCCCAATAAGATTCTCGATCTGGAGCGTTCTTAAGTTGTGCGAATCCGAGATGGCTGTCACCTTTGGTTTGAACCTTAAAGGTAAAGAGCGAAGAATTTTCCTCACCAAGTCCCCGTCTGAGTAGATCTTTCCAAGTGCCTTTGAAGCGTTGGCGATCTTGGTGATGCGAGTGTACATCGAGTTGATGTCCTCTTCGGTATCCATCCTGAATTTTTCATATTCAAATTCCAGTTGGAATAGCTTTGCCTCTTTCACCTGCGATGTATCTTCATGAGTAACTTCCAATTGATTCCAAATATCATAAGCAGTTATGCATGCAGAAATTCTATTAAACTCAGTCCTATTTAAGGCGCAATATAAAGCGTTCATTGCTTTAGCAATATTTTTACACCTTAGTTTATCATTATCATCCCATTTATCTTTAGGTTTTAGTAATGTCGCCTCTCCCACTAGAATTGTAGGAGGAGAGTATCAAACTTCTACCATGTTCCATACTTCAACATCCATTGTCATAAGAAAACACATTATTTGATTTTTCCAATAGTTGAAATCTGACCCAGAAAAGAGAGGTGGTCGACTAACTCCTTGACCCTCCGGAAAAGCGAGATCATGAGACGTCATTATTCCTGGTTGTTAAGCCGATTGGAATAAAACCGCTCTGATACCACTTGTTGGATCGCTAGGCGCCCTTAGAGGGGGGGGGGGGGGGGGGGGTGAATAAGGGTTTTAAAATTTATATTATATTTTGAAAATCTTTGAAATAATGCTTTGAAATAATGCTAGACATGCTTTATTAATATGAAAGAAGGTTTTATAAAAGTTGATTTCTATAACGCTAGAAATCCATGGCGAATAATAGTAAACTCTTTTTGTTTTCTATCCCGACTCGCATCCCCACGAACCGGTGGCCCTAGCCTATCCTTCCCGGAATCGGCCTCAAGCCACTCTAGCCAACCCAACCCCGGATATGGCCTTGAGCACCCCGTAGACCAAACCTAGATCTAGTCGCCAACACGAGGTGAATTTCTGCACTAAGTCCTACCCAGACCTAGTCGCCAACACGAGGCGATTTCTCTAACCGTTTACAAGAAATATGAAATGAAAATAATAAACACTCCCTCTTGAAGAACTTCTGAAGTTGGAGACGAAGATCCGTTGTAGAATAAGAGTTGTAGAAGCGGACTTCGTTTGGATCCGGCGTGAAGAGATTCTCCTTCAGAAGTTTGCAGAACTTTGGTAGGACATCAACTTTCGGCCAAGGCAGCCTCTGTAATTCTAGCACTCAATCTCTCTCTCTGATGTCTCACTAAAATGAGAGAAGAGGGGTCCTATTTATAGCCTTAGCGCTAGCGCCTGCGCTAGTGCTACCGCCGGCGCTATCCCATATTAGGACATATTCTGCGCGGCAGATTCTTCAATCCGAGGAAACATTTCCTCTTGTCTTCTGTGCTCCGCGCTACCGCCTGCGCTATCAACTACCGCCAGGCGCTATCTCCTTCTATATGTGCTCCCGGAATTGCGCTATTTATCGCTAGCGTCGGGCGCTAGGTACTACCGCCGGCGCTAGTGGGAGTGTTGGATTTGATGGCTAAAATTTGGGGGCAACCTTATTATGTAATCCTTGAGTCATATGGACTTTGGTTTCCTGCACACTTAAACACACAAGATCAAATACACATATGATTTGTTATTCTCAAACCTAGGAGATGCGGAAGACCATGTTCCAACATCAACAACCCTACAGCTCAGGTTCAATAACCCAACAAACTCAGGTACAGTGCCCTACAAGCTAAGAACTACACCATTCCGACAATGAGTATAAGTTTTAGCTTACAACAATGGACAACAATGATTTATTGTCTTCTGTTGATTATTCACAGCTGATGCAACTTTGAAGCTGTGTTGAAAGCAATCTTCAGACCTGCTCCTATCTAAACCTTCTCTTCAGTAGATGAGAAATGATCACCTTACTCTTCTAGATAGAAGTGCTATCTTCTCTCCTTGTTTCTTCTTGCTGGTTCTGGAAGCAGAAGGAGAGTGTTCTTGAAAGCCGTCAATGGAACAGTAAACAACTATTCTTGTTTTAGCACTTAGCACACCAGCAGCAACCAAACCTTCTGAAATGCCCTATCATGTTCTTTTATACTCCTTCCATCTTTAACGGCTCTTAGAAGGTCCCCGACACATCATGGAGATGGATAACATACTTTACCTAGCTTTACAACTGTTTGGGCCAAAAGCAGATCCCGCCAGTGTCGTCTTCAAGATTTGAATTTGTCTCAACGGTTGGGCAGAGACATTCTTCCATCTTGGCAGTTGTGTTGTCTTCAACTCAGCAGATCCGCTGAGACAGTTTATCTTCTTAGCTGATTTTATCTATTTGCAGCTCAGCTGAAGCAGACCCCTTCTTAGTGGCTCTTAGCCTCATCTCAGTGGTTCCACTGAGACAGTGAGTTCTTCTCAGTGGTTTTGAGAATGAACCACAAACATTATTCCAATGCTTGGAATATCTTAACCCTGCATTTTTCTGAAGCAAAATAGGGTTTATCAAATACAGTTTGTTCTTAGCATTATGAGTGACGCCTCTTCAAATCAAGGGAACATTGAGGGTAAGATTCCCATCAGCTAGTTTAACTCCCACCAAGAAAACAATGAAATGTGGAATAGGAGACTTGGTCATATGAATTTTATGACAATAACTAAGCTATCTAAGCTTAACCTATTAAGAGGCTTACTAATTGGTAAGTTTAAGAATGAACATCCTTGTAGAGCCTGCTAATTAGGAAAGCAAACCAAGCCATCATTCAAACCAATTTGTAAGAATGATTCCCTTAGAATCCTATATCTAATGCACATGGACCTATTTGGTCTTATCTCCACTCAAAGCTTAACAGGCAAGTCCTATACATTAGTCATTGTAGATGGCTTTTCTAGATTCAGCTGGGTGTTCTTTCTAAAAGCTAAGTTAGACACCTTCAAGATCCTCTCAGGATTCATTAGATAGATTCAATCTGAATTCATTACTCAGGTTGCTATGATCAGGAGTGATCATGGTACTACTAAGTTTGAAAATCAATTAATTTGTAGATTATGTGAGGATGATGGGATAAGACAAAGCTTTACATCTCCTAGAACCCCCAACAAATGGGGTGGCTGAAAGGAAAAACGGAACTTTAATTGAATCAGGAAGGACATTATTGGCTGAATCCAATTTGCCAAAGTCCTTTTGGGTCGAGGCAGTGAATACTACCAACTATGTTCTGAATAGAAGTCCTATCCACAAAACTAAGTTGAAGACTCCTTATGAGTTTTTGAAAGGAAAGACACCTATAGTCACATACTTTAGGATTTTTGGGTGTACTTGCTTCATTCTTAACAATGAGAAGAGTCATCTTGCCAAATTTGACAAGAATGCTGATGATGGGATACTCTTGGGATATTCCTCATCAAGCAACACCTATAGTTGTTATAATAAGGGCTCTCTTAAAATTGAGGAGTCAATGCATATTGTGTTTGATGAAACTAACATGTTCTCCAAGGGGAAGGAAACTTCCACCAATATTATAATGCAGGAAGAAGACCAACTTATAGATCAAGTGGAAAGGCTCAGCATCATGGATCACCCATCAGATTGCTAGGACAAAGGCAAACAGAAAGATGACAATGATTCAGATGAACAATCTGTTGTAGATGAGGATGACATTAGAGTACCAGCTCTACCAGACACAAAGGTCACTCTAGTGAATGAAAATGGAGCTCCCATAGTCAATGAGCAAGAGGAAATTCATGATGAGGTGAATCCACTAATCAGTTCAACATGAACCGGGATGACCCTAAATGATCACCCTCCAACTCAGGTTATAGGAGACTTGACAATGGGAGTGGAGATAAGGAATTAGATAACAAATGAAACTATACTGCAATGCTTCCACTCACAATATGAGCCAAAGAAGCTTGAAGAAACAGACAATGACCCTCACTGGATAGTTTCCATGCAAGAGGAGCTAGCTCAGTTTGAAAGGAACAAAGTCTGGACCTTAGTTGAGAGACCAAGAATTTACACAATAATTGGAACCAAATGGGTATACAAGAACAAGATGGACTCAATTGGAGTCATTGTGAGAAATAAGGCCAGGCTTGTTGCTCAAGGATATAGGCAAGAGGAGGGAATTGACTTCAACCAGACATTTGCTCTAGTGGCAAGGCTGGAAGCAATCAGGATGTTTCTTTCTTATACTGCACATATGAAGATAAAGGTCTATCAGATGGATGTGAAGAGTGCATTCCTAAATGAAACTCTTTAGGAATAAGTATATGTGGAGCAGACCCCAGGTTTTGTCAATTTATCTTATCCCTCTTTTGTTTATAAATTAGGTAAAGCACTATATGGTCTCAAGCAAGCTCCAAGAGCTTGGTATGAGACCTTATCCACATTTCTTCTAGAACACTCTTTTGTAAGAGGCAAGGTGGATAGAACACTCTTTACTATAGCATATAAAATCAGCTACTCTTAGTACAGATATATTTAGATGATATCATATTTGGCTCAATAGATCAAACACTTTTTAAAAGGTTTGCTAACCTAATACAATCTAAATTTGAGATGAGTAGTATGGGGGAATTAACCTACTTTCTTGGCCTCCAAGTAAAGAAAATGTAGATGACATTTTCATATCCCAATCCAAGTATACCAGAGAACTTATCAAGAGGTTTGGGATGGAAAATTCCTCTATCATGAAAACCTCCATGGCTACCAATACTGTTCTTGATAGTGATGAAAAGTGTAAGTCCTTTGATCAGAAGACTTACAGAGCAGTCATTGTATCACTCCTCTATCTGACAGCTAGCAGACCAGATATCATGTTTGCTACATGTATATGTGCTAGATTTCAAGTTGACCCTAAGGAATTCCACCTGAGTTCTGTAAAAAGAATACTCAGATATCTAAAGGGTACACCTGAACTTGGCATATGTTATCTAGAAGAATCTAGATTTGACTTAGTAGGCTATTCAGATGCAGATTATGCTGGATGCAGACTTGATAGAAAAAGCACCTCAAGAACTTGTCAATTCTTGGGTGCTAGACTGATCTTCTGGTTTAGCAAGAAGAAAACCCCTGTCTCCACTTCTACAGTTAAAGCTGAGTATATAGCAGCAGGAAGCTGCTGCTCACAAATATTGTGGATGCAGAATCAATTGTTAGACTTTTTCTCTTGACAACTCCATAATATTCTGTGATAGCTCTAGTGCTATTTCTATAGCTTTCGATTCTGTTCTCCACAATAGAATTAAGGACATAGAGATAAGACACCACTTTCTCGGGGACAATGTAGAGAAGGGTAAGATCAATCTTCAATTCATTTCCACTGATATCTTCACTAAGCCACTTGATGAAAGTAAGCACAAGTACTTCATTAATGCATTGGGAGTGCTTGATGGAGCTCTTTAGGGCACCTTTATTATTCACCCAAACCTATTTTTCGTAGAAATGTATTGCTGGGAAAAACAACAAATTTTTTGAGAAAAATATAACTGTTTATCCAGAGCTGCATCAAATACAAATCGACGCACCATCGATTTCTACTAGACATTAGCTTCAAGAGCTGTCTGGGATAGTTCATTCGAATAGCACTCGGCGTAGCATCAAATTCATATCGACACTTACGTTGACATTATAGTTTCTGACTATATTCGGAACCACGTCGATTTCTACTTGACATTACGTCAACTTTGCAAAGCGCGCACATAGTATCTTCTAGAAGAGGCTTCGACATGTTTTGGCATGCTGAATTCACCTCTTTTTTATGTTACTTCGAATATAACCCTATGTTGCGATGATTCATTTACTCAAAGCAACTCAGTCATTAGACTATATTGTGATTTTGAACTCTCTCTTTCGCTCTCCTCTGTTTTCATCTCTACTTCTTTTTTTCTGTGCAGGTACCCACAGGTAATCAATGACTTCTCCTCAAGATCGAAGAGACCTTGTTGGAGCATTTGATCTAGCCTTAGAGACACTGCTGTCTCAGTTCAATTCTCTGTATCTTGATTTTTCCAAATATTTCTACTGAAAATTGTGTGCTTAACATAGAAGTATACATAACCTCACTGCTCAAATAAAAGCCCTTGAAGAAGAAGTGAGGTTGTCAGCACTGCCTGCTAATGTATTTATATCTTTCTTCAAAGATATAAAGTAGTGGGAGAAGTGTGACAGCAGGCCCCCTCAAGATTCAGTATACACTACAACTCTCCCCTTCTCCTATGTTTCTGAAGGAGTGCCAACCATCTCCTCCAAGCTCCTTCTGATACCTGCATCATCCTCTCCTCCCAGAACCCAATCTTCAATTCAGGGAGAGCCAACCCAGTCTTTAATTCAGGGGGATCCATCCAAATATGGGGAGGAGGATATTTTCTCAGATGATAATGATTACTTGAAAAGTCTGAAGGAATACTCAGAATGGGCTGATTTACCCATTTATAAAACACCAGACTTCATGCCTTATTTTGAAGAGTCAACAACAACATCACTTCCAGTCCAGCCTAATGCTCTTTTTCCAAAATCTGCTCCATCTTCTCCAACACCAGCACAATTCCCTCCTGCACCTACTCCAACACCCATTCCAATAGTCCCAACACCAGCATCTAGAGGAAGACCTCCATTCAGAGGAAAGGAACATGTGAAAAATTACAGAGGAAGGGAAAGAGATTTTAAAGGAAGGGGAAATGGAAGAAACATACCTGTTTCAGAAAGGTATACAAAAGAACAAAGAAAGCAGTTCAAGAAGGACATATCATATTATCAAACTTATGAGAAGGTTGAAATACCTAAAAATAGAATGTAAGTATATAATGATCCACAGCTTGACAGAGCACTAGATGAGATTCGCGAAAGGGATCAATATGAATTTGAAGCATCTCTAAGAGAACTAGAAGAAAAGAGAAAGTAGTTCATTGAAAGACTGAAGAAGGGAAAAGATGCTGTGGAAAAAGAATAACTAAAGGAGACAATTCAAATTCCAAGCACTCTGTTTGATCCTACAAAGTATGCTGCCAGGAATCCTCAGGCAAAAATTCTGGAAAATAAAGGGCAACTTCACAAAGGGGACCTTGGATGTGATCAGGATGAAGCAGAACAACCACTTCAAAAGAGAAAGAAGATTGTGTTCAAGTCAACTCCAACTCCTGGAGTTATAAAGACTACCTTTATAGTACCTGATCCAGAAGGGCTAGATTTCGAAGAAATAAAATTGTTGCTGCTAAAGTCATTGGTCTGGGACTCAAACATAAAGATGTTTATCTTGAAGCAAAATCGGACCTAGAGAAGCTTTTCAAAGGACCTAACAGAATCCATAAGAATCCAGAGAAAGCCATCCTAGCAAATTTGAAATATGTTGAAAGAAACTTCCGAAAAGTCTATGAGGCCTTATCTACTTTTCTCAAAGAGAGAAAGTAGATCACTTCATGGGTAACTAACTCTGATAAACATTCATTTATATTAATTAGAAGTTTTTAGTTTACCAGGTCGTTATGTCTATGTAATATTTGTTTGTACTCCATTTTTATTTTAACAGCAAGTTTGAATCACTTAAATTATTAGTAAAATTTGTTAAGATAAATAGGGGGAGATTGTTGGGAAAAATAACCTTTGATTTATCTTACAAATTATCTACAAGTGATTTTCTAATCTAGTATGTATTGCCCATGTTGTATAGAAATGATAATTTGGTCATTAGATGTCCTAGGGTATCCCACTCACACTTGAGTGTCAAGATCAGTCCAAATTAAGCACAAAATTCAGTTGAGTTTAACTTGTGTCGAATAAAAGTCGACACAACTTCGACTAAAAGTCGAAGCAACTTCGAATACAAGTAGAAGTAACTCAGACTGAAGTCAAAGTCACCAAAACATCGAGATATACTCGACGCAGAAGACAGAGCCTGTCAAAGCAATATCAGAAGTTGACGCAACTTTGACTTGACTTCGGCGTAGAAGATGAAGTTCAAAGTCCAAGACTTCAACTCAATGGATACGTTGATAAGGATTTGACGCAATGTCGATATCTGAGTTTATTCAATGCTGAGATGGAATTTGAAGCAGCTTCTATTAGAACTCAGAGGTGCGTCGATTAGAAGGAAAATGAATTCAACGCTACGTAGAATACAAATAGAAATAGAACATTTTCTGCTATCCTTTTCTAATGCTTTTTCAGAAGGTATCCAAGGATGTAATTCAAATTCTAATGATTTGTTTATTGCCAAGAATGGAATGGAGTATGTTGGAACAACCCTATTTCTGATTTGGGCTAGGATCACTATATGTTGACTAGGATAAAGTTGACCCCAATGTATAGTCAATGGGTCAAGGGTTTAGGCTGTTAGAACTCAAGAAAATATTCAGATTCTGCGTTCGATGAACGGCGTGTCAATCTGCGTTCGACGAACGGCGTCTCAATCTACGTTCGATGAACGGCGTATCAATCTGTGTTCGACGAACAGCGTGTCAATCTGCGTTCGACAAATGGCGTGCTTCAATCTGCGGTCGACGATCTTCAGTCTCAGCGTCTCAGCTGTCGACAAACCTCCAAAGCTCAGCGTTCGACGAATATCTTCAGGTCGACGAATTAAGTTCTGAGATCGACGAAAAATCTCTTCAGCAGATTTATTCCAGAATGATAAGTTTTCTTCTTTGATCTCAGATCAGTTTTCAGTAAGATATTTTCTTTCCTTTATTATATGCCTTTCCGTTTATCTGCTCTAAAGAAAGTAGTTGTTTGGCTCTTTGGAAAGGGATGCTTTTATTGAAAAGGAAAAGGAATTAAATATTTGCCGAATTAGTTTGCAGTTCCAAGGAAAATAATCAATGCAGATTATTCTATTCCTTTTTCATATGATTTGAATTTCAAATTAAAGATATATTCTAAAAAGAAAAAGGAAGATGATTATTACAGCACAGCAATACAAAATAGAGAAGATTAGTCGACGGAGAAAGTTACAGGAAGTAGAAAGAAAGAAAGAAAGAAAAGCTTTACAAATCTTCTTCTTTTCTCAAGAAGCACTCATTCACTGAGAACATCAACTCTACTCTCTCAGTCATCAGTTGTTAGATCAAATCTTCAAAGAGCAATAACAATCTGAGGAACTCATTCTCTCAGATTAATCAGCTACAGGAAGGTCAGTACATTCAAAAGAAAGCTTCCATCCTCAACTGTCAACAATTTTATATCAGACAGGGGGAGCTTTACAACATCACCAATCCACTAGAGTCTTCTCTCGGAATATTGACGGAGAAGAACTTCATAACCCTTCTTTACCTCATCTTGTACAGGGTTATAACTCCCTTCAAAAGTTAACCCATTGGTGGCAGGGCACCTGAACAAAAACCTGTGGTTTGGTTAGAGCACCTGATCAAAAGCTCACTTGGTGTGTGGACACCTGATCAAAAACCCCTTGGTGATTGGGCACCTGATCAGAAACCTAGTGGATTCCTACCAAGGGTGGTAGAAGAGTATATGTACCCAGGTTGATTGGGGAACTACTATAGATCCTTGTGTCGTCTGTGATGCTTGTCTATTTTCTATGCTGTGCTGTGTGCTTTATTTTATTTTATTTTATAACTCACTCTGCAATACACATATAAGTAACACTATTTTAATTCCCTATAAAATTAAGTGAAAAAGTTTTAATACTCTATTCACCCCCCTCTAGACTCACTTTAAGATCTAACCTCACTTTCAATTGGTATCAAAGCGTGGTTAATTATATCAATCACTTTCAACTGATATCAATTTGACTTTCAATTGGTATCAGAGGTTGGTTGATTGTATACAGGCTAACACCTGAATCATAAAGATCAATTAGATCTTAAATTTATTTTAGAGTTTCATTTTTATTAAAAAAACTCATGGCACAGAACAAAGAATATTCAAGCACAGGACCTCCTATGTGCAATCTAAATAAGTTTACATTATGGAAGGCAAGGATCAGACTATATATAAACTCTATTGATGAAGATATTTTCAATGCCATTTTGACAGGACCTCCTACAGGAACAAATAATTATACTGCTCCACATCCTGAGTGGACAGATGCTCAAAAGAAACAGAAGATTGCAGATGCCAAAGCAATGAACATTTTGGCACAGTCAATGTCTGATGAGACTTTCCAGAAGATTGTAAAATGCACATCAGCCAGGGAGATCTGGAATTCCCTCAACAACTTAGTTGAAGGTTCTGCAGAAGAGTCAGAGTCATCATCCAGTTCATCTGAAGATGAAAATGATGCAAATAACAAAGATCAGTGCTTGATGGCTATATATGACTCATGCAATGATTCAGATCATGCATCTTCATCCAGCTCTAGTGATGATGAAGATGATGCAGATGAAAGAACCTTCTACATGATGGCTATCAATGCCTCAGGAAACAATTCAAGCAAGGCTGTTAAGAATAAGGGAATTCAGCAAAATTCGTCGAACGGAGCTCCACGAAATGACTTTACTTCGTCAAACAGAGATCGACGAACTCTGAAGACAGATTTCCAGTATATCTATTATTCGAACGGCGCTCGACGAAAGCATGTCCATTCGTCGAACGACGATCGACGAACTCAGCCCAGTTCGTCGAACGAAAAATATACAGAAAATTTACAGAATTCTTATTATAAACGTACTAAGAATCCTTTCACAGAATGGATAATTCCTCCAAGGAGATATCATCCACAAGGTTACAAGGACCAGCCTGAAATGTCTTTTATTTCAGAGTTTTGTGGTAATACAAAAGGACCCAAGGTAGTCTGGGTCAAAATCAACTAGGATGTTTTCCTTCTAATAAAGCATATAGGGTTTATAACAAATCTACCATTAAAATAGAAGAGTCCATGCATTGTTGGAACTAACCTATTAAATGAGGAGAGGAACACCACCTCTACCAGAGAAATTTTGCAGGTACAGAATCACTATCTCAAGCGGTCATTTCTTCCAAGATTTTCTTCAATTGTTTGAAGAATAAAAACTTAAGAAGTCATTGACCACCAGGATCAAAATCATTCTTCCTTTGATATCAGAGACCTCAACTGATATCAGAGGACTTTCAATTGGCATAAAAAAATGGGTTCTCACCCTTAAGATAAAGAATGCAACAACATTATCAGATCAAATTTCTAGAAATCAGATTGCATCCTTCCCTACCTCCATCAAATGTCCCTTCTTCAAGGGGCCTAGCTTCAGGCTTTCCTGAAACTAGGCAGGGGTAGAAGTTCTATGAAGAAGCTCCATATGATGCAGTTGCTCAGGGGGAGATGTTCTATGAACTAGGTAGGGGGAGAAGCTGAAGTAGCTCCAGTCTCAGGGGGAGATGCTTTATGAAGGGGAGAGATGCTTTATGAAGAAGCTACATATGTTGCAAATTTCAGATGCAATGTTTGCTCCAGCTTAATGCAAATTCAGATAAAGTTTTCATGTTCAAGTTCAGATTCAGATACAGCTTTTGATATAGAAGAAGCAACAGATTCAAAGCAGATTCAGTATCAGTTATTGCTACAGCTCAGTTGTTCAGAAAGCAGAATTCAGAAAGACAAAAAGGTTTTTATTTTTTTAGTTTTCAATTGTAATGTTTCAAAACTCAGAGTATCATAATTTTATATCTGCTGAAATATTTAAAATTTGTCAGATATATATATGCTCTGTTGTTTTGTTGTTTTATTTAATTTTTGTCAAATAGTGTCCTAACCCAAATAGGGGGAGATTGTTGGAACAACCCTATTTCTGATTTAGGCTAGGATCACTATATGTTGACTAGGATAATGTTGACCCCAATGTATAGTCAATGGGTCAAGGGTTTAGGATGTTAGAACTCAAGAAAATATTCAGGTTCTGTGTTCGACGAACGGCGTGTCAATCTGCGTTCGACGAATGGCGTGTCAATCTACATTTGACGAACGGCGTGTCAATCTGCATTCGACGAACGATGTGTCAATCTGCGTTCGACGAACGACGTGCTTCAATCTGCGGTCGACGATCTCCAGTCTCAGCGTCTCAGCGGTTGATGATCTCCAGTCTCAGCGTCTCAGTAGTCGATGAACCTCCAAAGCTCAGCATTCGACGAATATCTTCAGGTCGACGAATTACGTTCTGAGATCGACGAAAAATCTCTTCAGTAGATTTATTCCAGAATGATAAGTTTTATTCTCTGATCTCAGATCAGTTTTCGGCAAGATATTTTCTTTCCTTTATTATATGCCTTTCCGTTTATCTGCTCTCAAGAAAGTAGCCGTTTAGCTCTTTGGAAAAGGATTCTTTTATTGAAAAGGAAAAGGAATTAAATAGTTGCCGAATCAGTTTGCAGTTCCAAGGAAAATAATCAATGCAGATTATTCTATTCCTTTTTCAGATGATTTGAATTTCAAATTAAAGATATATTGTAAAAAGAAAAAGAAGAAGATTATTACAGCACAGCAATATAGAATAGAGAAGATTAGTCGACAGAGAAAGTTACAAGAAGTAGAAAGAAAGAAAGAAAGAAAGAAAGAAAAGCTTTACAGATCTTCTTCTTTTCTCAAGCAGTACTCATTCACTGAGAACATCAACTCTACTCTCTCAGTCATCAGCTGTTAGATCAAATCTTCAAAGAGCAACAACAATCTGAGGAACTCATTCTCTCAGATTAATCAGCTACAGGAAGTTCAGTACATTCAAAAGAAAGCTTCCATCCTCAACTGTCAACAATTTTATATCAGACAGGGGGAGCTTTACAACATCACCAATCCACTAGAGTCTTCTCTCAGAATATTGACAGAGAAGAACTTCATAACCCTTCTTTACCTCATCTTGTACAGGGTTATAAATCCCTTCAAAAGTTAACCCATCGGTGGCAGGGCACCTGAACAAAAATATGTGGTTTGGTTAGAGCACCTGATCAAAAGCTCACTTGGTGTGTGGACACCTGATCAAAAAACCCTTGGTGATAGGGCACCTGATCAAAAACATAGTGGATTCCTACCAAGGGTGGTAGAAGAGTAGATGTACCCAGGTTGATTGGGGAACTACTATAGATCCTTGTGTCGTCTGTGATGCTTGTCTATTTTATGTACTATGTTGTGTGCTTTATTTTATTTTATTTTATAACTCACTCTGCAATACACATATAAGTAACACTATTTTAATTTCGTTATAAAATTAAGTGAAAAAGTTTTAATACTCTATTCACCCCCTACCCCCTCTAGAGTAACTTTAAGATCTAACCTCACTTTCAATTGGTATCAAAGCGTGGTTGATTATATCAATCACTTTCAACTGATATCAATTTGACTAATAGAGTACTTCAGAGAGAAAACAAAGATATTCTTGGAAGTTATTCAAATTCAGATTGATGGGTCGTGAATAGAAATGAAAAGAAATATTTATTATCCAATGGACATTCCTTCTAAGTTCAGAACAGAAGTGGAAACAAATTCAAACACTATTCGACAGAGACTAAGTATACAGAGAAAGAAAGACAACACAATCAATTAAGCTATTCTATTATTTCTTCTCCTTGCTCATGCTCTCTCCCTCAGATAGAACAAGAAGAACATCTCTGTACAGGAAAAATACATAGGTTCCGCCTCTTCTTCTTCACTTACATCAGCAAGCCATCAAGAGTACAGAGAGATCATCAGGATCATAAGATTATAACCCTTGCATTCTTTTCTACCTTAAGCAAGGGTTCTTTTAAAACAGATTCTGAAAAACACCAATAGAAGAAACATTTACAACTTCTTCTTCTTCTTTTCTCCCTATCTTATTCTGTAACTGTTAAAAGAGTCCTAAGAATCCCTCTCCTTAGGATTCAGTGCTTCTATGAGTCTCCTTATCAAAAGACTCGGTAGTTGGTTCTAAGAGTCTCCTTGTCAAAAGAATCAGTTAGTGGTTCTAAGAGTCTCCTTATCAAAAGACTCAATGACTGGTTCTGAGAGTCTCCTTATTAAAAGACTCAGGCACTAGATAGTGCATTCCTACTATAGTGGTAGAAGAGTGGACTACTCATATTTTGGGGAACCACTATAAAACTTGTCTCTTTGGTGTTGTGCTTTTCTGTGCTTTCCCCTTTATTATTTCTGCAATCCGTATTTAATTTATTCTGTGCTGGTTTTCTGATTGTATAGTCATTAGAAGTTTTATTGTGTGTGCATATTTAGTGTAAAAGTTATAAATCTCTATTCACCCCCTCTAGAGAACACTCAGAGGTTACATTGTGCACTTTCACATACTCAGGTAATGATGTTATTATTACTGCTGATGATACTGTTTATGCAGTCGAGAAGGAGGGTATCATTTCTTTGGGCAGTGATAGAGGTCCATTCACCCTGAGGAGTGTGCATCATGTGTCGGGTGTGAAGAAGAACCTTTTCTCTGTGACCAATGTTGTGGATGCTGTGAAATTTTCCGAATCTTTATGGAGTGAGCAGGAATCATACAACTTAGAGTTCACAAGCCAAACAAGCAGAAGCACATGAAGGAAATAGAGTCTTTATTGATAACAACAATCTTCATTACAGGGAGAGGTATACATGGCGAGACACGATTTCGCCAGTACACAAAACCAAAGGCAAAAATACAATGCTGAAGAGAAAGATAACTAAGACTGCAGACCGCGCGGTCTGCATGCCGATCTCTGATAGCTGCCTGACCGCAAACTCTGCCGATCACCGATCAACACTCCTGACCACTGAGCTTCCGCGACCTCCTTCCGAACTCTACTGATTCTCCTGAACTCCAGCAACCCACACTGCAAGCCGCGAGACCGCCCGAACACTTTTAGAAGAAGAGGTGATCGCTGCTGCCCGCACAATCTGCAGAAGCTGCACAAGGAAAATTCAATCAGCAAGACCGACCGGTCACAAGAATTGAGACCGCAAGAATTAGACGCGAGTTCAGCTTACACTTGGTGCGATATTAATGCTGCTACAGTGGCTCCTATTTATAGGCGTGAGACCTGATCCAGTCACCACCCTATGAGATAGGATCACCACCCTCCAGATCGCGCGACCAGAACCGGTCAACCCGCGCGATCAGCAACAGATCATTCTGCTTAGGTGAGATCATCGGCTTCAACAACAGACCGCGGGAGATCACCACTCCCACAATGAAGCCGCCCACCACCAATGTTCGCCAATGAGACCGCGAACACAACTTGTTCGCCAACGCCACACCGAACACAACCTGTTCGCCTGCCAGCCTCCTCCTGAGACCGCGAAGAGAGACCGCTCGACTAAGATGCCTTAGCCGGCGAATACAACCAGGAACCTGGATAGCCATAAGACCGGCTTCTGGAAACCTGAAGCAACCTGTGCGGTCACACCAAACCGGCACAGCCCTGAGATAGACAGCACGCCACACGGTCACAGACCAGACCGCGCGGCCTTACCCTAGCACCTTGGACATAGAACGATGGTCACCCCAGGAGACTGCGGCTAGACTAAGACAAGTCAGACCATAGAGCAGATCGCCAGACGTGCGGTCTCACCAGACCGCGTGATCACCCTCCCAGACCGCCAACTCCCAAAACTTCCACTTCAACATTTTCAACACTCCCCCTTGAAGTGGGAAGTTGAAAACAGCCTAAGTAGACTCCTCAGCCGAGTGAACGGCCCCTTCGCCAGTGCCTTTGTGAAGATGTCAGCAATGTTGTCCTGACTCCGAACATGCTCGACCGAAAGAGACCCCTCCAGCACCCTCTCACGAATGAAATGATGCTCGATCTCGATATGCTTGGTCCTCGCGTGACAAACTGGATTAGTAACCCGTTTGAGAGCACTCTCGTTGTCGCCGCGGAGCAGAGTCGGACCCCGAACCTCCTTATGGACGTCTCCAACCAACCGCCTAAGCCAAATGGCTTCCTGAGCTGCCAAGGCCGAAGCCTTGTATTCCGCTTCCATGGTTGAGACCGACACGCAATCCTGCTTCTTGCTGCACCATGATATAGCCATGGGGCCCACCATGAAGACGTATCCAGACGTCGACTTCCGATCATCCGAATCTCCCCCATAATCAGCATCCATGTACCCATGCACCTCGAAGCCCGCATCCCTCCTGTAAAGGAGACCCATATCCGAGGTCGCCTTGACATACTTCAATATACTCTTGGCCGCTAGAAGATGAGGCATTCGTGGTTCCGCCATATAACGGCTCACCCTACCAACTGCATATGCAATATCCGGCCTAGTGATTGTCAGATAAATCAAGCTCCCAACTAGAGCTCGGAACACCAGCGGATCTTCCAAAATCCTCCCCTCATTCTTCCGAAGTTTCATGGCCTTCTCCAGAGGTGTAGAGATGCACTTCCCTTCCTTCATGCCGAACCGCTCCACGTTTCGCTCCGCATATCTAGCCTGGGACACTAGCACTCCACTCTCCTTCCTCTGCACCTCGAGTCCAAGGAAATGGTGAAGCTCACCCAGATCCTTCATCTTAAACCTGATAGATAGCTCTGCCCGAAGCTGCGCTACCTCCTCCTTTGAATTTCCCATCACAATCATATCGTCGACGTAAAGCAGCACGATGACTTGAAGCTCCCCGCTCTTCATGACGAACAAGCTTGAGTCTGAGTTTGAAGCACCAAACAAGCAGAATAGGAGATATTCTGCAATCTTTCCATACCACGCCCTCGACACTTGCTTCAACCCATACAGGGCCTTCTTCAACTTGCAGACATGCACTAGAAAATCTTCAGATACGAAGCATGGCGGCTGGACCATGAAGATGTCCTTGTCAATCTCGTCGTGCAAGAACGCATTCTTTACGTCGAGCTGCCAGATCTTCCACCCCCAACACGCCGCCAAGGCAATCACAACCCGAACTGAAGTCATTTTTGCCACCGAACTGAATGTCTCGTCATAGTCTTCACTGTATTGCTGCGAGAACCCCCGAGCCACAAGGCGAGCCTTGTATCGCTTGATACTGCCGTCAGCCTTCTTCTTAAGCTTGTAGAGCCACTTGCATGTCACAGCGGTGTTGCCCTTGGGCTTGGGCAGCAGATACCAAGTCTCATTCTTCTCAAGAGCACTAATCTCTTCCTGCATAGAAGAATCCCACTATTCCATGCCTTTGGCCTTTTCAAAGCTCGACGACTCCCTCTCATCCAAGGGACCAGCAAAGAAACATGAGACAAAGCTCACCGTGTTTACTCTTGTATAGCGATCAGGGGCAATGATAGTTCGCTTCGATCTCCGCAATACCTTCCCCTGACTCGCAGTATCCTCAGCTGCTTCTTCCCTAGCTCCCCTTCCAAACGTACTCGGAGCATCGCTCCCCCTGCTTCCTGATCCAGAAGCCTCCGCCTCAGAACTAGATATTGATGGACCACCTGGTGACACAGGTAGCTCCACCTGAAGATTTTCCATAGCATTCTCCGGTTCCTCCACCCTGCTTTCTGGTAGCTCAATACCAGAACTTCCCTTGTATGATGTCACCTTGTCGAACACGATGTCGCGAGATACAAGAAATCTCCGCATCTCCGGATCCATGCACTTCCAGCCCTTCTTCCGGTCATCATAACCCACGAAGACTAGCTTCCTTGCCTTCGCATCTAGCTTCGTCCGAAGCGCATCTGGAACATGCACATAACAGGTGGAACCAAACACCCGAAGGTGTGCCACACATGGCTTTTCCTTGAACATCAATTCATGCGGGGTATTCATATTGATGGGACTGAGAGGCATCCTGTTGATGACGTAGGCAGCACAAGACATTCCCTCCGCCCAGAAGGACTTTGGGATACTCTTGGCATGCAGCCAACACTTGCAGGTCTCCGTCAGATGACAGATCTTCCATTCTGCAACTCTGTTTTGTTGTGGAGTATGCGCACAAGTAAGCTCCCTCCGGATGCCCGCCTTCCTGCAAAAAGTAGAGAACTCACCAAAGGTGAACTCCCCTATGTTGTCAGTCCTCAGCTTCTTAACCCGCAGTCCAAGCCGACCCTTCACGATCTCCTTGAACTCCACAAACTTGGCAAACGCCTCCGCCTTCTCCTTCAAGAAATATACCCAGACATATCTGGTGTAATCATCGATCAACACAAGCATATATATGCTGCCTCCGAGGCTTGGGGTGGCAGTCGGTCCCATCAAGTCACCGTGGATGCACTCTAATAGCATACAACTCCTTGTCTGTGACTTATCAAACAGAAGCCGATGAGACTTGCCGAACTGACATCCAGCGCAAACATGACCATCACCATAGGAGGATAGACTAGGCAGGCCCTTGACCAGACCTTTAATTGCCATAGCTTTCAGCTTATCCATCCCGACGTGCCCAAACCTCTCGTGCCATATCACAGCACTGTCGTTTGTCCTCATCTTGTCAATGTAAGAACTTGTTGAAAGCACGAACAAGTCTTTAGTTCTCCTCCCCACATGAACTACCTCAGCCTTCACCGCCTCCACATTCCGAAGAAAATTCACTTCTGTTGGGCCAAACAGAACGTGATACCCAGCGTCTACAGCGTTGGTCATGGAGAAGAGGTTTTTCCTCATTCCGGGCACATGATAGACACTCGTCAAAGTTAATGGCCCCTATCACTGCCCAAGGAAACAACCCCCACCTTCTCTACAGCATGCACGGTATTATCAGTAGTAATAATGGCATCATTACCTGAATAAGGCTGCGCTGAAGAAAGTTTTAACTCATCCCCGGTGAGGTGATGACCACAACCTAAGTCCACGATCCAGTCCTCCAGATAGTTGATAGGAGTTGTAGCTCCAATAGATGCCGAGACGGCTCCTCCCCATCCTCCATCAACCTTCCTGGCTTCAGCTTCCCCCTTACCTGCAGCAGCATGGCCCGGCTGAAGATTCACCCGACACTCCTTCCTGATGTGACCAACCTTTCCGCACCTGAAGCACGTGGGACCTTCCCCCTTCTTCTTCCCTTCAGCCTTAGGAGCATAGCCCCTCTCCTGCTGTCCAGAAGTTGAAGGCACATTCCCTCCTCCAGCGGTTTTCTTCTTATCCCACTTCTTCTTCTTCCCCGTGAAGAGAACTTCGCCATCTCCCCTAGACACTGACACCCTCGCCATCTGCCTTGCCAGACTCTCCTGCGAAGCAAGAAGATTTTCCAGCTCCAGCAGAGATGGCTGATTTTCCCAACCCTGTACCGACGTCACAAAGGCAACGTATTCCTTCCGCAAGCCATGTATGGTGTGCCTCTTCAGCTTCGCCTCAGAAATTGGCTCATCAGGATCCAGCGCTGAAATCTCGGCGCACAAGTTCTTCATATTCAAGAAGAACGTAGAGATAGAAAGGTCACCTTGAGCCGATCTGGCCAACTCATTCTCCAGGAATTGAAGTCTTGCCACATTCTTTTTGTTAAACAGCCCATCCAGGGCTCTCCAGATCTCTGCAGCTGATGCACACCCCAAGATGTGATCAAACAAATCAGGTGATATTGCCCTCTTCAGGGCGAACTCTGCTTTGGCATTAATCTGCCTCCACTTCCTCACCTCATGATGGTTATCTCCAACCAGAAAAACTTCCTCCATGCTCTCTCCTCCAACCACCTCCCAGAGGTCCTCACCCAGAAGATAACTCTGCATACAAGACCTCCACTTCTTAAAGTTGGTCAAGTTTAGCATCTCAATTCCAAAACCCCTCGCTTCCATGGCTCTACCACTGGTTCCTTCTTCACAAAGGCGATGGCTACACTAAGTTGTTCACTGCTCTATCCACTCCAACCTCGCTCTGATACCATGTGAAATTTTCCAAATCTTTATGGAGTGAGCAGGAATCATACAACTTAGAGTTCACAAGCCAAACAACCAGAAGCACATGAAGGAAATAGAGTCTTGATTGATAACAACAATCTTCATTACAGGGAGAGGTATACATGGCGAGACAAGATTTCGCCAGTACACAAAACCAAAGGGAAATATACAATGCTGAAGAGAAAGATAACTGAGACCGCAGACCGCGTGGTCTGCTTGCCGATCTCTGATAGATGCCTGACCGCAAAATCTGCTGATCACCGATCAACACTCCTGACCGCTGAGCTTCCGCGACCTCCTTCCGAACTCCATTGATTCTCCCGAACTCCAACAACCCACACTACAAGCCGCGAGACCGCCCGAACACTTTCAGAAGAAGAGGTGATCGCTGCTGCACGCACAATCCGCAGAAGATGTACAAGGAAAATTTAATCAGCAAGACCGACCGGTCACAAGAATTGAGACCGCAAGAATTAGACGCGAGTTCAGCTTACACTTGGTGCGATATTAATGCTGCTACAGTGGCTCCTATTTATAGGCGTGAGACCTGATCCAGTCACCACCCTATGAGATAGGATCACCACCCTCCAGATCGCGTGACCAGAACCGGTCAACCCGCGCGATCAGCGACAGATCATTCTGCTTAGGTGAGATCGCCGGCTTCAACAACAGACCGCGGGAGATCGCCACTCCCACAATGAAGCCGCCCACCACCAATGTTCGCCAACGAGACCGCGAACACAACTTGTTCGCCAACGCCACATCGAACACAACCTGTTCGCCTGCCAGCCTCCTCCTGAGACCGCGAGCAGAGACCGCTCGACTAAGATGCCTTAGCCAGCGAATACAACCAGGAACCTGGATAGCCATAAGACCGGCTTCTGGAAACCTAAAACAACCTGTGCGGTCACACCAGACCGGCACAGCCCTGAGATAGACAGCCCGCCACGCGGTCACAGACCAGACCACGCGGCCTTACCCCAGCACCTTAAACACAGAGCGACGGTAAGGCCAGGAGACCGCGGCTAGACTAAGACAAGTCAGACCGCAGAGCAGATCGCCAGACGTGCAGTCTCACCAGACTGCGCGATCACCCTCCCAGACCGCCAACTCCCAAAACTTCCAGTTCAACATTTTCAACAGATGCTGGATATCAGGTTATGTTCGGCCCAACAGAAGTGAAGTTTCTCCAAAATATGTCAACCGTGAAGGCTGATGTCACTCATGTTGGAAGGAGGGTGAAGGACTTGTTTGTTTTATCAAAAAGCTCCTATATTGATAAGATGAGGGCTAATGACAGTGCTGCTATTTGGCATGAGAGGTTGGGGCATGTTGGTATGGATAAGCTGATAAGATGAGGTCTAGTGAATGGCTTGCCTAGTCTATCATCCTTAGGTGATGGTCATGTTTGTGCATGATCTCAGTTTGTTAAGGCTTATTGCCTTCCATTTGACAAGTCACAAACCTGATATAAAGCACATTGGAGTGTATTGGTGATCTGTTTGGAAACACCACAACTGCCAGTCTTGGAGGTAGCATGTATATGCTGGTCTTGATTGATGATTTCAATAAATATACCTGGGTATACTTTGTGAACGAGAAGTCTAAGGCATTTGGGAAGTTTGTGGAGTTCAAGTAGCTTGTGGAGGGCCGGCTTGGTCTGCGGATCAAGAAGTTGAGAATTGACAATGGAGGGGAGTTCACCTCAAATGAGTTCTTCAACTTTTGCAGAAAGCATGACATCCGGAGGGAGCTCTTTTGTGCGCAGACTCTACAATAGAATAGAGTTACAGAGCAGAAGATCCGTCATCTGACAGCGACTTGCAAGTGTTGGCTTCATGCCAAAAGCATTCCTTGGTCCTTTTGGGCAGAGTGAATGTCTTATGCAGCATCATACATCATCAATCAGATGCCTCTTAGTCTTATCAACGTGAAGACTCCACATGAGTTGATGTTCAAGGAGAAGCCTAGTGTGGAACACTTTTGAGTGTTCGGATCTACCTGCTACATGCATGTTCCTGATGCTCTTAGAACGAAGCTATATGCAAAAGCAAGGAAGCTAGTGTTCGTCAATTATGATGACCGAAAGAAGGGTTGAAGTTGCATGGATCTTGAGACATGAAGGTTTGTGGTCTTAATGGATGTGGTATTTGACTAGCTAACGTCATACCTGGGTAGCTCATCTGTAGAGTTACTAGAGAGTAGGTCAGATGAAGGGCAAGGAGAAGTTGCTAAAGAACATATGGTAGAGTTGCATGTGTCACCAGGTGCTTCCATTGTTTCAAGCTCTGAGATAAGTGCTTCTGGATCTGGATGTAACATCCCATTTCCTAATAGACCCATTGACTTCAATTAGGGTAGCACATGTGGTGAGTGAGGTGGGTTTGAGCTAGGTAGTGACCTTAGGTCACATTGAGTTGAGAGAACTCATAGGTGGTCCACTAGAGGGGCAAGTCAACCAGGGTCAATTTTAGGCTTAAAAGAGGAAATTTTGTGTGCCAAGTAAAAATCGATGGGACTTCCCACCGATCGACGGGACCTCCTGTCGATCAACGATACCATCCCATCGGTCGGTGATAGAAGCTGGGAAAGGTTCTTTCCCTGAGTCTCTAAGTCATAATTGACGGGACTTCCCATCGATCGAGTGGACCTCCTGTCGATCGACGAGACCGTCCCATCGATCGGCGGCAAAAGATGGGAAAGGTGCTTTCCCTGAGTCTCTAAGTCATAATTGACGAGACTTCCCGTCAATCGATGGACCATCCCGTCGACCGACGGGAACATCCTGTCGACCGACGGGACCATCCCGTCGACCGATGGGACCATCCCGTCAATCGGGGCAGCAGCTGGGAAAAATTCTTCCTAGAGGCTTTAAGTTAAATACCTTATCCTCGCCATTTTAATACCTTATCCTCACTTATTTCAAGGTTGGGGGTGGCTTAGGCCAATAAGAAAATAACACATGAAGGTGTTGTCCAATCCAAACATGGGAAAAATCTTTCCCATTAATCCAAATCAAATCAACCACATTTTTCTCTCTCCTTCCTTAGCCTTGAAATTCCATTCCCCCACGTGAAGCAGCAATCTCATTCTTCCTCTTCCTCACAACCCAAGGAGCTCCAACAACTTTTCCTTACCTTTCGAGAGCTCTAGGTGTTGAGCAGTTCACCGAGAGACATGCCGCCTCGACGGATCATGCAATCCCAAGCCCCCATTCAGGTCCGATTTCTCCTCCTCTCCCTCTGTGCTAGTCTCGTACATCAAATATGAGAGATATCTAGCTCAATCGAGCCAGATTCAAGTGAAAAAATGAGAGGATTTCCATGAATTTGTCCATGTCGGGTTCGCCGGAAAACACCACCTCCGGCGGCCAAACCACCACCGACCGATAGCCACCACCTCAACGGAGGTGGTGGTGGCGGTGGCCGGCCAGGGAGGTGGCTCAGCCACCAAGAAAATGACTTGGAAGGTGGCCCAGGTCGGGGGAATCTCCACCGTTGGCTGGAGAAGGAAGACGAACAGAAGTTGTTGGATCAGCTTTAAGATTCGTGCTTGATCATTATTATACACTTATATTAAATGTGTTTTTCTGTCACACTTTGATGAGTTACATGTGGCCTAAAATCAGATACCTTAGACGTAGAATTAGAAAAACCCTTAAACATGAAAGTTGTAGTTGCTGGTTTTACCATCCTAATGTGCTTTTAATCACTCAATTTGGAGCCCTGTAGCTCCCTGGGCACCTATTCGTGTGAGACATGTACATAGAGAGCCCTAAACATTTAAAATTAATTTAGAGAGAAATATAACTCTAAATGACTTGAAATTTTGGGCATACATGAGTCATGCCCTAAAGTACCTCCTGCCAAAAAATGGGAATTTTTGGAGGATATTTCTATATAGTTTTGATCAATATTCAACTAATCAAATAAATGAAATTTATGGAGTTGTGTGACTCCAAATGACCCCAAATTTGGGTGTCATGCTTTATAGGCCATTATTAAACTATGGTTAAAATTTGGAAGCAATTGGACCTCTGTATGTGGGGTAATTCCACTTGCATGTCTTTGCCTGTTATGTGATATGGTGTGCTTATAGCCAAAAAGGATATTTTGTGTATTTGGCATATATGGCTTAGTGTTAGCCTCTGAGATTTTGGCCACACCCTCTTTATGACTTAATACATTGTCTCAGGAAATATTAGGATTCTTGGGACCAAAAATCCTAAGTATCTGATAAACTTGAAATATGTCACATTTATTTATTAGTGAAATGTTTATGGCTAATACCTTGCAGAAAATTTTGAAACTCTGGAAAATCATTTGGAATCTAATTATGAACCTCTGAAACTTTTGGTAGAATTTTTGGATGTATTACACATTGCAAAATTCCACATATTTAGTTTGTCACACTTTTTAATTTATGAAATATCTATGGTGAAATGTCTTTGGAAAATTATGAAATTCTGGATAGGGTCCTTTAGGTTCATTACAGTACTCTAGTAATTTTCTCAAAATTTTTGGAAGACATAAATTTGTAATTGTTGTGTAAAGTTACATTTTCACCCCTTTTATTTTATATGGAAATTATGATTATAAAAGATCTGAAAAATTGTGGAACTTTGGAAATCATGTTATTTGGTCATCTGCTACCCCTGGAAATTTTATTAGCAAGTTTGAAATTACTAACATGGTACTTCCTTTGTAATTTGGAACATGTCCAATGATTACAGAATTTTAAATTGAGGTCAAATTAATTTGAAATATTTCAAAAATCTAGACACTTCTTAACTTATCCAATATGGACATATGGTATGAATGGTAGCTCAATTAGAAATGATATGTTTAAGATTGCAACATTGGAATCAAATTTAGTTCATTCTCATTTTGGACTGCGAATAATAAAAACTAAATGTGATGATTTGATTGGCAAGATCATATAGAAAATCAGTAAAACTTAGATCATAGTAGTGTTATGTCATTTATATTAGCCCCTAGGAGTTTATGTGTTGAGCATCGTTCAAGAGAACGTTTGCTTAAGAATATAGTGTAGGATAAGTCAAAAAACATTTAAGGTATAAAGAGTAATAAGGAGAGTGGGCCTTTCGAAATGGGTAGCCACCAATAAATGTAATTGTCTTGGAAAAGGAGGGAGGGGGTGGGCTTTAACCCATCGTATTCCCTAGTACTGTTGTGAGCCCTTCACCGGGTAGACCTCGGGAAGTCCAGGATTCACCCTAAATTTCTAAGTATGACAATAATTAGACAAGAGTAGTCTAACTAAAAGAATTACAAATATGGGAAAATTCATCCCGAGTTAAGGGATGGGAAGTTGTACATCAGGACGGGATGGTCCTGCGAGCTGGAGGCTCGGGAAGTTGTATATCAGGACGGGTTGGTCCTGCGAGCTGGAGGCTCGGGAAGTTGTAAATCAGGACGGATTGGTCCTGCAAGCAGGAGGCTCTGGTTTTGATAACTTGCATGTGCATAATTAGTGGCGGGTCTTCCGAACTAGACAGGTCATCACACCGATGGCAGTACGTTGACTTAGGCGGGTGTAAGGGTTTGAGGGCCCAGTAGGTTGTTTATGCTGCGGTCTGGAGGACAATCTCCCAAAACATACACCCAACCTTAAAGACTGGTGGGCTCCAACAAAGAGTACACAAGACTCTAGAGTGCACCTAGGATGTGTAGAGAGGCGTACAAAGGGTCTAGGCCTGGTATTGTGTATACCTTCCTAGGAAGTGGAGGCACCCGCTCTACTACTGCCATAGCCACAACGGTGGTACCAGAGAGTGAAGCTAGCTCCAAAAATTGGGAACGAAAGGTCTGTGATCACAGAGTCATGTGTGTGAGTTGCACTTGTATGGATCATATCATAACATGCATATCATATCATACATAAACCTTAGAACATAATTTGGAGACCCTTATCATATAAATTAGTATGGGCACTTTTAAATGATAAGTTATTATTCCGTAAACCTTAACTTATAAGTTTGTATGGGCATTCATATATGTTAAGGTACTCATGTGATGTTAGTATTGATATACTGGTTTACTTACTTGCGCCGCACTGCTTTACTTTACTTACTTCTTTTATCATTCATTACTTCTTACCTGCTTATATAGCTAGTATCATACCTTGTGATGTATATACCTGCTAGTACAATTTACCTGGTTATGTATATAATTGCTAGCATAGATTCCCATATCACCTGCTTATTGTTGCTATTACATTTGTTGTCCTCCGCTTCCTTCCTCCCACTCGGTGCCTAGGAGTCGCAGGGGGAGGCGGGGACAAAATTGGCTTAGTCTTATGACTAACGGTCGGTTGTGACCGTAGGAGTCCGAGGAGCTGGAGCACCAACCAAATGAGGTGGCAGGACTTGAGGAGCAGATGTCGCGCACTACTTCTACTATGAGTCAGGTGATTGATGATGAGAGTGTTTAGCTTCCGCATAGAGATGATGAGAGTGTTTAGCTTACTCTCTTTTGTGCTCATTGCTGGACTACTTATATACATTAATGAGATTTTGTGATTGTGGACTTGTTCATTTCTTTTATATACTTCAATTCTCTATTGGCCTAAAGGTTAAATGATCATACTAGCCGGCAGGATCAACATCTTGCGATGGCGACTAACCCGAGTGTTGGTGTCATCCATAAGGAGATTGTTTTGGGCATAAGGCCCGGGTAACCCTCCTAGCAAGGGGGAGGAGGGTCTTACAAACTGGTATCACTCAAACAAATGATCATAAGAGAAAGAAGTCCACAACAATAGGCCACCCCGCTCGAGCTTTAGTTTGCGGACAAACTAAGTAGCGGAAGCTATGGTGTGCCCACGTGTAAAAATCATAGAAAATAGTCCATTTAAGTATTGAGTTAGGCCAATCCTAATACAACCTTACTTTTGTGTAGTCCCCGCAGTTCGCTAATCCATGAGATGATGTCCCTCCCCCTCCATCTGCTACCCTATTTCAACAGACAGAGATGTGGGAAACTCTGACGGCTATTCTGCATGACTTTAGAGCTCAGCAGGTTTCAGTATCACAGCCGAGTCCCGGATCAAATTGGCTAAATGTCTTCAATAGTTTGGGTCCCCCAATGTACCATGGAATATAGAATGTAGTGAAGACATAGGAATGGCTTGATTCTTTTCAGGAGATGCTTGCAAGCTTCAGCTGCCCAGTCAATAGAGATGTCCCCTTGGCGACGTCTGCTTTGGATGCACATGCCAAAAGATGGTCGAAGTTAGTGTTGGACTCCACATTTGTAGATCGAGAAATGTCAAATATCTCCTGGGATGAGTTCAGTGATGTATTCTTAGAGCACTTTGTATCTGCCACAGATAGGGATTGTCACAACCCGCATTTTCCCAAGAATATAGTACATATTATCAGAGCAAGGGGAAAATATGCGTCGTGATGCCACGTCCTGCAAGAGACGACTACAGACGCTAAAGCAAACACTCCTTCCGATAAATTTATAAAAGACATTTATGTGTTTGGATTAAAAAGAGAATTTTTCATTTTAGCTTAAGACCGCGTCCTTCAGTCTGGTGGATCATCTAGTCCACAAGTAGAAAACTATACGTACGCAGTAGAAAATGGGTTCATTTTAGCCTACGTGAGCATGAAGATCAACATCCGAGAAATGATATGAATAAATCTACGTTTAGTATAGTAAGAAAGGAATTTCTACGATCTTCAAAGTATGGGGCATTTATTTAAACAATGATATGCAAAAATGACATTTTTATATCAGTAAAGTAATTAATGCATCCTAGCATAAAGCTTCCCAGAGAGCAAGTAGGTAACCAGCTTGAAAGTAACAGCAAAACAACTAGCAAGTAAACTAGCACAAGAAAACTAGAGCTATGGGCGCCAACATCTGACACGAGCCCATAGAAAAGAAAGAAAACAACTAAAGATCCGACCCTTACCTAGAAGAGAGGAAGGGCCTCGACAGGAGAACTGAACGGCGCCGCTCTAACTTCTGCGGCAGCTAAAAACCTGAACCTGAGACATTCATAAGAAAAGAATGCCTCGGCCTAAAGGGTGTAAGGAAACCAAGATTAGCAGCGATCCGAAATAAAAGAGTGCAGAAAGGAGAACTAAGCAGGTAAGCAACAATAATCTTACAACAACCCGAGCCAGCTCAAACGAGTGCACTCGGTAAGAGGAAAAGAAAAGCCTGCACCAGACAGTATTATCCAAAACAATCAAAGCCCACCACGTGTCCGCTATTGCGGCTCAGAGGTCATGGTCATAAATATAATATCATAATACACATATATAAGCATATATGTTTATAAGAACTTGAGACTGATCAGCACGAGGGAAGAGCGTCCCCCAAAAGAAGGCACTGCGACGGTGGTATCTTCCACTAACGTCCGCAGCCCAAAAACCATACAGGAGTGCTGCGGCGGTGGCTCCCATCCACCCAAACCAACAGCCCAAAATAGGCACTGTGGCGGTGACTTTTAGCTCACACACTCAACAGACTCACACATAGCACCAGAAGCAGGGGTGCATAATCATATATAAGTATATGTATCTATATATAAGTATATAAATAAACCTCAGTGCAGGCCACCAGAGAACACTCAAAGGTTCATAAGAAAACACAAGGTGAGTCCAAACTTGACTCTCAACGAACTTCTCGAAACCGTGCGATGAATAAGGCACGACAAGACACCACAAGTGAACACTCACTGAAAGTGCACAGTTAACCTCACTAGAATTCTCTAGAGGGGGGGGGGGGGGGGTGAATAGAGATTTAAAAATACTTTGTGTTATTATATATATATGTGTAATAATCACAGATTTAGGCTTCCCACACACCAACAAGAATTAAGCAAGTAAAGAAGAAAAATGACAACAAGAAAATCACAGCACAACACAAGGAAATATAGTGGTTCCCCAAACTTTGGGTAGTCCACTCTTATACCCCCTTGGTAGGAATTCACTAACTTGCACTGAGTCTTTTGATAAGGAGACTCTTAGAACCAGACTAAGTCTTTTGATAAGGAGACTCTTAGAACCAAACTGAGTCTTTTGGTAAGGAGACTCTTAGAACCACTACAACTGAATTTTTTGAAGAGAGATTCTAAAAACTCTTTTACACAGTTTAAAAGTGAAATAAGAAAGAGAAGAAGAAGTAGAACAAGTAGAAGAATATAAGACAATGTATATAAGAAGGAATCTTCTTCCTAGCAAGAAGATTAGAAGCACAAGTATAGTGAATATGATCTCTCTTCTGTAGTGAGAAGGAGATTTGTAAGCTTTTCTCTCTTTTGTGAGAGCTTTCAGAATTTGCAGCAGAATGGCTTCAGAAGAAGGAGAAGATGAAGGCTTTTTCTTTTGCTGCAGCACACTATCTCTTTTCTCAACTTTCTCACTCTTCACTTGGGAGCTCTTCCTCTTTTTCAAATGTATATGGTGGATCACTTGTTCTCATTCTCTGCCGACCTCCTTCTTATTTATAGCTCTGTTTAAAATATATTGCTAAAGGAGAATAATTAATTAGCAGACAGGGAATTAGAAAGAGATAAGAGTTTCCATAATTAATATTTCTGTAGAAGGAAATGAATTCATTCTGATTTCAAATAATATCCATAATAGTCTTAATCAAATTAGCCAAGAATCAAATAGAAGGAAAGGCTGATTCAGAACGGTTATAAAAGAATAATATCATTCCATATAAATCAGATCTACAGAAAGAAGGAAAGAGATCTGGCGTGTTTTTGAATTACTTATGGATATCGACGTGCGTCGATTACTATTCGACGTAAACGTCGATTTCATCCTGGCTGGACGTCGAGAGGAGAATAAGGAAGGTGCGTCGACTAAGATGCGTTGACTTTATCAAATGCGTCGACTAGAAGTCAGAGGTACGTCGACTATGATTACGTCGAATTCTTCTAAGAGTTACTTCGACTCATTCTGAGAGAAACGTCGACTATATTTCGACATTGCGTCGAATACCATTCGACGCATATTTACTTAGCCTAATTTTTCATACTTAGAATTTATATTCTACTCATTACTAGGGGTTAAGATAAATCATTTCCCCAACACTCACCAATTACAGGGCATCTCAAGAATAGAGCATTGCTTAGTTTGAAGGTCAAGGAGGGTCTCATGGTCAACACAGGAGGATGAACTTTAACATTCGCTATGAGGGTAAGGCTATTGAACAACCTTCAATAACTTCTGTATATAAATATATATGAGTGTTATATAATAGTATTCGATACTTTCTGCTACTATGAGTACAAAGCTGCCGGCCACTAGAACAAGAAAAAGACCCAAAAACTGAATTTTGTCCACTGATCCTACCAAAAAAAAATTGCTAGCCTCACTAGGTCACCGAGAACTAGCAAGAGAAATTCCCAGGAAATTTAGCCCGCCGCAATAACCGACTTAGCCAACAAAAGGAAAAAACAGGATTTGGAAAATTGCCGAGCAAGACCACTTATGCTTAACTAATTAAATAAGCCCAAGTTTTAGCTGATACATTTAGCCCAAGGAAAAACCCAGCATAAAACAAATATCAGACAAGCTCAACCTTCCCCACGAGATCGAAATCTCTAGCATATAGCCTAGGAAATTTAACTTAGCATATACCCAAGCAAATACCTAGCCTTTGAATCAGAACCTAATTCACAAATCAGATAATTGACTTATGTGTAAACCAAGAAAATTTCCTAGCGTATAGATGCAGAATTTCATAAATCGAGAGTTTAAACTAGGAGGAAACAAGGGACATAAAGTAAATCAATGGCTACCATGCCAAAATCAATGAGGAGACAACCACAACGAAATTATAAAGAACTTTGCCCACAACCAAGAGGAACACCACAACATAATCCTAATAGGTAGGACCATGAATAAAGCAGCCCCAAGATGACATGTTAATAAAGCAACCCCCAAAGAGAGTTCCATAGGGCAGCCCCCAAACAGAATATTTGCAAAGCAAATCCCAAAAATAATCCACGCAGAATTATAGACAGCAGCCCAAAATGAATTTATATAAGCGGCCCAAACAAAATTGAAACATCTAACTGATTTAAAGCATAGCAGCATCCCCCAAGAGGAATGAAATTTCTAATAAACTCATAGGCAGCCGACAGGAACCAACATAGCAGCAGCCCCCCCATTAGACAAGGAAAGAAGATAGAAGCAACCCCTAATTAACAAAGATAGAAGTAGCCCTTAGCAAAAGCATAACAGCCCCCAATTTAAAACCAACAGGATGGATATACAGCAGCCTCAGAAAGATCGGGAATTTATATAAGCAGCAGCCCCAAATAATCCAACAAGGATAGCTATATAGCAGCCCCAAAAAGGAAAACATAAAACAGCAGTCAATAGTAAGGTACCCCCAAAACCCAAAACTGGTAGGAGATCGAGCAGCTGCAGTCTAACATTTTCCCCAAGAAAGAAAAGGAAACCTTCCTTCTATTATAACATGGACCGAATACCAGCAGCCACCAGCCCGGCAAAATTATAGAAAATAAGTTCCTGGAAGGGTACCCCCAAGCAGCCCCATATAAAGAAATCATAACAGCAGCCCCTACAAAGAATGTATAACAGCAGCCCTCCATAAAGAAAACATAACAACAGCCCCTATAAAGAATGTATAACAGCAGCCCTCCATAAAGGAATCATAACAACAGCCCTCCATAAAGGAATCATAACAACAGCCCTCCATAAAGAAAACATAACAACAGCCCTCCATAAAGAAAACATAACAACAGCCCCTCCATAAAGAAAACAAGTAAAAGATCTGCCAGCCAAACCATACCAGAAGAGCAGTAGAAATGAAAAAAAAGAAAAGGGGAGGGGAGGGGAGAAGAAGGGTTTCCTTGCCTCAACCAAGATCCAAGACCGCAACACCTCCCAATCCGAGGAAAGCTCGACAAGAGCTCTCTGATCCTCTAGTCCGACGAAGAAGCCAAGCTCCGGCGACCCCCAAATGCCACCACCGACGATCTCGACGCCGAACCCTAGCTTTCCCCTAAGTCATGCTCGGCAGCTGGAGTTATCGGGGGGGGGGGGGGGGGGGGGGGGAGGTGGGGGGGAGAAAAGAAGAATGCTCAAGGGATTTATATATATATATATATATAAAAATAACTTTTATACATGAATGTATAAGAAATTTATGTGTGCAACACCTATATATACTTATATGAGAACCCACATACACGTGCATATAAATATATACGTATTTATTTATACCTGCATATTAACCTCTTCCTAGAAACAAAAAACGTCGGATAACGACGACGCTCCCGCCACGGTAACGCCCTTTCGCATCGACACCCTAAATTAATATCTCGTTTTCAAATAATTATTATTAATTCCCTATGTTTTATTAAAATAATTATAAGAAAAACCTGGGGCGTTACAGCCACCCCTCCTAACAGAAAGTTTCGCCCCGAAACTTAGATCTGAAACTTAGAACACATGAATGGAAAGAGCAAAGGGAGAGGTAAGCCCACAGTCGCTAGATAGAAACGCTAACCGAAAAAGGCTAGGAAAACAGATGCAGATAAGATTACCCACAAGGAAAAAAAGACATTACCAAGAACTCGAAATGTCCAAGCCGAGAACAGAAAGCAGATCACGGAACATCTGACACGCGGATCCCCAACTAAAGGAAGCCTAAATGAAGATCAGCCTTCGAAAACACCGAACTAACTTTCTTCTTTACGAACAAGACGAGAGCACTCTGGGGCAAGGAACTAGGCCAGGAAAAAGCCACACTGCAACCACTCATCTAACTGAGTGCGCAACTCTCGCAACACATGCGGGGCCAAAGGGTACGCTGCCCTAGCAATGGGACGGGTACCCGGCTCAAGGTCAGAAACAAACTCCTCAACTCTCACAGGTAGAAAACCAGGGAGACCAACGACGAAGACATCAGCGAACTCTCGCACCACAGGAAAAATCTTCGATACTCGGCAAACTGCTACCAGTTTCTAACATAGAAACAAGGTAGAAAAACAACCGGAAACTAAAGGCTCTGAGCACACACCGCGGAAATAATCGGGAAAACATTGCGCGGAAAGCCAAACAGGCTCGAGGGTTGACCGATGTCCAGCGTAAAGACCAAACGCTTTACCTTGCGTTGGATAACAACATCAAACCTGGACAACCAGCCCAAACCCAAAATCACAACGAAAACTCCAGGTCTAGCACCTTTAGATTAGCAAGAGCTAAGAAATCACCTAAGAGGGTAGGACAACGCTAGATACCCTAATTCGACACCACGGAGCCACCAGAGGGGAACTTAGCATTAAACGGATCGCCAAACGAAACGAGGGTCAAACTACGATGCTCTATAAAAGTCCTAGCCACGAACGAGTGGGTAGCACCAGAATCAAGAAGGACGTGCGCCTAACGGTTCTTTACCTTAAATTCTCCTATAAATTTGGATACGCAACTAATCGAGCGAAAACAATCTAGTACAAACGCTGAAAGCTAAGAGTTAGATTAGAATCTAACCTGAAATCACCTGTGGGGAAAAACTGCTCAACAACCGATAACCTAACGATGACCGCCTGCGAAGCTCTATAGCCAAAACATCGAGTAAAACTCAAATAAAAAGGAAGGCACGCTCAACATTCTCTACCTTAACTCGCACAAAATTGAGATAACAAAAATTCCAAATCCACATTCGCAAGCCAACGAATAAACTAGGTCAAAACCTTAACCTGAAAAAACCTGGGCAGAAAAACTGCGCTTGTTTCACAACCATTTGCCTCAACAACGCCTCAATACTCCGACGCAACTCCTTAGTCACCGCCTCACTAAGCGCACCAAAGGGTTCCCCCTCTAACCGGAGAGCCGACTCTGACGCACCATGCTCTGGAGTCACCGACTGCAATTACGAATGAACACCTCAATACACTTAGCTTAAGACGCAACAGCTAGGAACCAGAATTTCCTAACTCGATACAGATTAGAAAAGAGTAGATACTTGCTCTTGCTGTTACCTTGCTCTAGGAATTTATGAAATGATCTTATGCTTAACTTAGGATGACATACCATCATCATATCAACTTATGTGCATATAATATAAATGCATGAATGTCAAATTTTATTTCAAATAATGTGTGTATGAGTGTCATCATGTATGTCTTTAGCTTGGCACGTGTGCTAATGCTATGTTATGATGTATATGCAGTGCTATGCAATCTAAAAAGGCCTTAATGCATGCTATGAGCGGCATACACATGCGATCTTATGCATCCCATACTACATATTATCGCATGTAACGAAAAAGAAAAACTAGCTAATGGACACGCATGCGACCTACGTTATGCATCCCATACTACATAACAGTCGTTTGTGCTCACCTATGAGGATCCATATACAAACACATATTATGCATCCCATACTACATAATATGCCCCATATACTTCTTATCATGCTATGAGTGTAGTGTTCATACTTCAGCCAAGACATACTGATGACCCTTCGGTGTGTGTATGCAATGAATGACGATTCTCACTAGGCTGTTAACCGGGCCAACCAGACTATCCCAGCAACCCGGCTAACCTCCCTTTGATACCAACTGTCATAACCCGCATTTTCCCAAGAATATAGTACATATTATCAGAGCAAGAGGAAAATACGCGTCGTGATGTCACGTCCTGCAGGAGACGACTACAGACGCTCAGGCAAACACTCCTTACGATAAATTTATAAAAGACATATATGTGTTTGGATTAAAAAGGGAATTTTTCATTTTAGCTTAAGACCGCGTCCCTCGGTCCGGTGGATCATCTAGTCCACAAGTAGAAAACTATACATACGCAGCAGAAAATGGGTTCATTTTGGCCTACGTGAGCATGAAGATCAACATCCGAGAAATGATATGCATAAATCTACGTTTAGTATAGTAAGAAAGGAATTCTACGATCTTCAAATTATGGGACATTTATTTAAACAATGATATGCAAAAATGACATTTTTATATCAGTAAAGTAACTAATGCATCCTAGCATAAAGCTTCCCAGAGAGCAAGTAGGTAACTAGCTTGCAAGTAACAGCAAAACAACTAGCAAGTAAACTAGCACAAGAAAACTAGAGCTATGGGCGCCAACCTCTGACACGAGCCCATAGAAAAGAAAGAAAACAACTAATGATCCGACCCTTACCTAGAAGAGAGGAAGGGCCTCGACAGGAGAACTGAACGGTGCCGCTCTAACTTCTACGACAGCTAAAAACCTGAACCTGATACATTCATAAGAAAAGAATGCCTCAGCCAAAGGGTGCAAGGAAACCAAGATTAGCAGCGATCCGAAATAAAAGAGTGCAGAAAGGAGAACTAAGCAGGAAAGCAACAATAATCTTACAACAACCCGAGCCACCTCAAACGAGTGGACTCGGTAAGAGGAAAAGAAAAGCCTGCACCAGACAGTATTAGCCAAAACAATCAAAGCCCACCACGTGTCCGCTATTGTAGCTCAGAGGTGATGGTCATACATATAATATCATAATACACATATATAAGCATATATGTTTATAAGAACTTGAGACTGATCAGCTCGAGGGAAGAGCGTCCCCCAAAAGAAGGCACAGCGACGGTGGTATCTTCCACTAACGCCCACAGCCCAAAAACCATACAGGAGTGCTGCGGCGGTGGCTCCCATCCACACAAACCAACAGCCCAAAAGAGGCACTATGGCGGTGACTTTTAGCTCACACACTCAACAGACTCACACATAGCACCAGAAGCAGGGGTGCATAATCATATATAAGTATATGTATCTATATATAAGTATATAAAGAAACCTCAGTGCAGGCCACCAGAGAACACTCAAAGGTTCATAAGAAAACACAAGGTGAGTCCAAACTTGACTCCCAATGAACTTCTCAAAACCGTGCGATGAATAAGGCATGACAAGACACCACAAATGAACACTCACCAATTACAGGGCATCTCAAGAATAGATCATAGCTTAGTTTGACGGTCAAGGAGGGTGTCATGGTCAACACAGGAGGATGAACTTTAACATTCGCTATAAGGGTAAGGCTATTGAACAACCTTCAACAACTTCTGTATATAAATATATATGAGTGTTATATAATTGTATTCGATACTTTCTGCTACTATGAGAACAAAGCTGTCGGCCACTGGAACAAGAAAAAGACCCAAAAACTAAATTTCGTCCACTGATCCTACCAAAAAAACAATTGCTAGCCTCGCTAGGTCACCGAGAACTAGCAAGAGAAATTCCCAGGAAATTTAGCCCGCCGCAATAACCGACTTAGCCAACAAAAGGAAAAAAACAAGATTTAGAAAATTGCCGAGCAAGACCACTTATGCTTAACTAATTAAATAAGCCCAAGTTTTAGCCGATACATCTAGCCCAAGGAAAAACCCAGCATAAAACAAATAGCCGACAAGCTCAACCTTCCCCACGAGAATGAAATCTCTAGCATATAGCTTAGGAAATTTAACTTAGCATATACCCAAGCAAATACCTAGCATTTGAATCAGAACCCAATTCACGAACCGGGTAATTGACTTATGTGTAAACCAAGAAAATTTCCTAGCGTATAGATGCAGAATTTCATAAATCGAGAATTTAAACTAGGAGGAAACAAGGGACATAAAATAAATCAATGGCTACCATGCCAAAATCAATGAGGAGACAGCCACAAAGAAATTATAAAGAACTTTGCCCACAACCAAGAGGAACACCACAACATAATCCAAATAGGTAGGACCATGAATAAAGCAGCCCCAAGATGACAGGTTAATAAAGCAGCCCCCAAATAGAGTTCCATAGGGCAGCCCCCAAGCAGAAATTTTGCAAAGCAAATCCCAAAAATAATCCACGCAGAATTATAAATAGCAGCCCAAAATGAATTTATATAAGCAGCCCAAACAAAATTGAAACACCCAACTGATTTAAAGCATAGCAGCAACCCCCAAGAGGAAAGAAATTTCTAATAGACTCATAGGCAACCGACAGGAACCAACATAGCAGCAGCCCCCCATTAGACAAGGAAAGAAGATAGAAGCAGCCCCTAATTAACAAGGATAGAAGTAGCCCTTAGCAAAAGCATAGCAGCCCCCAATTTAAAACCAACAGGATGGATATACAGCATCCTCAGAAAGATCGGGAATTTATACAAGCAGTAGCCCCAAATAATCCAACAATGATAGCTATATAGAAGCCCCAAAAAGGAAAACATAAAACAGCAGTCAACAGTAAGGTACCCCCAAAACCCAAAACTGGTAGGAGATCGAGCAGCTGCAGTCTAACATTTTCCCCAAGAAAGAAAAGGAAACCTTCCTTCTATTATAACATGGACGGAATACCAGCAGCCACCAGCCCGGCAAAATTATAGAAAATAAATTCCTGGAAGGGTACCCCAAGCAGCCCCCTATAAAGAAATCATAACAGCAGCCCCTACAAAGAATGTATAACAGCAACCCTCCATAAAGAAAACATAGGAACAGCCCCTATAAAGAATGTATAACAGCATCCCTCCATAAAGGAATCATAACAGCAGCCCTCCATAAAGGAATCATAACAGCAGCCCTCCATAAAGAAAACATAACAACAGCCTCCATAAAGAAAACATAACAACAGCCCCTCCATAAAGAAAACAAGTAAAAGATCTGCCCGCCAAACCATACCAGAAGAGCAGTAGAAACAAAAAAAAGGAGAGGGGAGAAGAAGGGTTTCCTTGCCTCAACCACAATCCAAGACCGCAACACCTCCAAATCCGAGGAAAGCTCGACAAGAGCTCTCCGATCCTCTACACCGACGAAGAAGCCATGCTCCGACGACCACCAAACGCCACCACCGACGATCCCGACGCCGAACCCTAGCTTTCCCCTAAGTCGCGCTCGGCAGCAGGAGTTATCGGGGGGGGGGGGGGGGGGGGGGGGGGAAGAAAAGAAGAATGCCCAAGGGATTTTTTTTTGTTTTATATATATAAAAAAAATAACTTTTATACATGAATGTATAAGAAATTTATGTGTGCAACACCTATATATACTTATACGAGAACCAACATACACGTGCATATATATACATATATATATGTATGTATTTATTTATACCTGCATATTAGCCTCTTCCTAGAAACAAAAACGTCGGATAATGACGACGCTCCCGCCACGGTAACGCCCTTTCGCATCGACGCCCTAAATTAATATCTCGTTTTCAAATAATTATTATTAATTCCCTATGTTTTATTAAAATAATTATAAGAAAAACCCGGGGCGTTACAGGGATGAGCTAGACGAGAGGTTCTTAAACCTCCGTCAGGGGACCCAGTCAGTAATTGAATACCAGAGGGAGTTCTTCCACATGGCAAGATTTGCGGGGGTACATGACTCGGATGATAGGAAGTATGCTAAGAGGTTCTATCGAGGCTAAGGACCTCATGGCAGAGGCCGATGACCAGAGCAGATGTATGCTCTGGATCTCACAGAACCCCGAAACCCTGAAAGAAGTCATTACATGTACTTTATTGTTTTTCCTTTACGATTACTTAGTACCTTTCAAAAATCATAGTTGTACTCTAATTTATGACCCAAACAACAAACCATCCAGGTATAGTGCTTGTCTATGGAAAACCCACATACACTCTATTCGATATAGGTGCCTCCCATTCATTTGTCTCAGAGAAATTCATAGACGATCTAGAACAAATACAACACTTTGAAGGCATCCAGAGGAAGGTTAGACTTCCAGATGGGTCGGAGATAGCAACATGTGCCAAGTGCAACATGAACGTGGAGATTGGAGGAAAGATATTCGAAGCGCCGACAATGCTTTTGAAGATGCCAGATTTTGACCTAATTCTGGGCATGAACTGGCTGTACTAGAATCATGCTAGGATCGACTGCCCGACAAAGAAAATTGTGTTGAGGCATGGAGATTCTTAAGTAGTGATCGAAGGTACCAAACTCACCTCCTATCTCTTAATATCTTCTGCACAGGTTGTCAAGGCTCATGAGAAGGGAGACGAGGTGTACCTAATCTATTTCGAGATGGCAGAGATGGAGGTATCCATATCAAATATTCTGGTAGTTAGAGAATTCTCCAATGTATTTCCAGAGAAATTACCCGGACTACCCCCGTCTAGAGAAATGGATTTCCGGATCCAGTTGGTGCCGGGAGTAAGGATGGTATATCAGGCACCATACCGGATGGCACCAAAGGAGGTAGCGGAGTTCAGGACCTAACTTCAAGAGCTGGTGGACTCTAGATTTGTCAGGCCGAGTTCATCGCCATGGGGAGCACTAGTATTATTCGTGAAGAAGAAGGATGGGTCACTGCGACTCTGCATTGATTATCGGGAGTTGAACTGGCAGATGGTATGGAACACATACCCGTTACCTAGGATCGATGAGTTATTTGACCAGTTGCAGGGAGCCTTTTGGTTCTCCAAGCCTGATCTGAGATCCGGATATTACCAGTTGCGGATTTGGGAGGAGGATATCCCGAAGACGGCCTTCAGTTCCCGCTACGGGTTATATGAGTTCATGGTGATGCCCTTCGGGCTCACGAATTCTCCCTCTGCATTCATGAGCTTGATGAACCGTGTATTCAAGCCCTACCTGGATAGATTCATCATAGTATTCATTCACGATATTTTATCTACTCCAAGACGAAGGAGTAGCACACCCATCACTTGGCTCATGTCTTGGGCAAGCTGCGGTAGCACCAAATGTATGCAAAGTTCTTGAAATATCAATTCCTGTTATAGGAGGTGGCATTCCTAGGACACGTCATCAGCGGGGCCGGGTTGGCAGTGGACCCAGCAAGGGTACAAGCAGTGAGAGATAGGCCACGACCAAAATTGGACTAAGATGTCCGCTGCCTCCTGGGATTAGCAGGATATTATCATAAGTTCGTGGAGGGGTTCTAAAATATTGCCCTTCCCCTCACGTCCTTGATGAAGAAGGATGTTGATTTCACGTGGACGGAAAAGTGCGAGAGAGCCTTCCAGGAGATGAAGGACCGACTCACCTCATCCCCCATCCTTGTCCTCCCATCTAGGAAGTAAGGTTTATAGGTCCACACTGATGCATCTTATCAGGGGATGGGTGCAGTTCTCATGCAGCATGGTCATGTGATAGCATTTGCTTCAAGGCAGCTGAAGAAGCATGAACAAAATTATCCGGTACACGACCTAGAGCTTGTAGCGGTGATCTTCGCTTTGAAGATTTGGAGGCATTATCTGTCTGGGGTTCATTGTGAATCTTCTCTGACCACAAGAATCTCAAATACTTCGACACTCGGAAGGATTTGAACCTACTCCAGTGGAGGTGGCTAGAGTTCTTGTGCGATTATGACTATACCATGCACTATCATCCGGGGAAGGCGAACATTGTATCAGATGCCCTGAGCAGGAGGGCAAGCACTTCTGTATTGGAGCCCCAGATAATGTCCATGGAGCTGGTGAGGATGCTAGAGGATATGCATATTACCTTGGTTTCTAGGGCAGAGCCCGATGTCCACAAGGAGTACCTGGCATCCCTGAGCATCACCTGTGATATATGAGACCACATCAGGGCACATCAGAGGCACGATTCAGCTCTGGATCCTATATTCAGAGCCTTAGGAGAGGGCAAGTCAGAGGATTATTCGATGCGCGATGATATTGTTCATTTCTGGGGTTGTGTCTACACACCCGCAGGAGGTGGGATCCAGGAAGAGATACTCAGGGAGGCAAACTACACATATTACTCAGTGCACCCCTAGATCTCCAAGATGACAGTGAACCTGCGGAGGGACTTATATTAGCCTGGAATGAAGAAAGAGATCATATATTTTGTCTTATTTTGCGAGACTTGCCAGCTAGTGAAGGCAGAATGCAAGAGCCCAACAGGGCTTCTACAGTCACTACCAGTGCCAGAGTTGAAGTTTGAAGACATAGCCATGGATTTTGTACACGTATTTCCTCGCTCCCACTCTGGGCACGATTATATTTGGGTAATAGTAGATAGATTGACCAAGGTAGCGCGGTTCATACCGGTCAGGAAGGATGATTCAGTTGTCGTTCTAGTAAGGTTATTTGAGGAACAGTTCGTCAGGTACCACGACGTACCCAGGGAGATTGTCTCAGATTACGACAGTCGATTCACCTCTACGGAATGGTGAGCGGTACAGGCATACTTGGGGTCTCAGCATACATTTAGCACCGATTTCCATCCACAGACCGACGGGCAGACACAGCGGACCAACCAGACTATGGAGGACCTGCTACGCTTGTGCATTTTGGATACGGAAAAGCCCTGGGAGAGGTTGTTGCCCATGATCGAGTTTTCATACAACAACATCCACCAGGAAAGCAGGATCCTGGAGCGGATCGGTCCCTTGGCTTACAGGCTGGAGCTGCCATTTGAGTTGGCGAACTTGTACGACGTCTTTCATGTATCTTCACTACGGAGAGCTCTACTTAAGCCGGAGAAGCACATCACTTCCCCCTCGGGCCTAGTGGAGTCTGATAGATCAGTCCATCTGGAGCCAGTTTGGATTGATGGTACAACAGTCCGAGTCCCGCGGAAGAAGAAAGTTCCCTTAGTCAAGGTACTGTGGTCCAATCATTGAGGAGAGGAACACACATGGGAGCCTATGGATCTCAAACAGCAACATTACCCTAGACTCTTCACTTCAGTTACAACCTAAACCCATTCAAATTTACTTATTTACATTGGGTAAACAACCCGTAGAACCGAACTTAAATGCCAGGGATGAAAGTATTTTTTTGTTTATTGGGATTTGTAACATCCCATTTCCTACTAGACCCCTTGACTTCAATTAGGGTAGGACATGTGGTGAGTGAGGTGGGTTTGAGCTAGGTAGTGACCTTAGGTCACATTGAGTTGAGATAACTCACATGTGGTCCACTAGAGGGGCAAGTCAACCAGGGTCAATTTTAGGCTTAAAAAAAATTGTGTGCCAAGTCAAAATCGAAGGGACTTCCCGTCGATCGACAGGACCTCCCATCGATCGACGAGACCATCCCGTCGATAGGTGACAGAAGCCGGGAAAGGTGCTTTCCCTAAGTCTCTAAGTCATAATCGACCGGACTTCCCATCGATCGACTCAGAAGGAAGTTCGTCGACCGCTGAGACTCAGCAAGACCGTCGAACGCAGATTGGCGTCTTCGTCGAACGCAGAGATGGGGCAGAAGAAAGTAGCTCGTCGATCGCAGATTGCCGTTCGTCGAACGAAGAATGGAGTTAGTCGAACTTAGAAGGAAGATCGTCGACCGCTGAGACTTGGTGTGTTCATCGAACGCAGAAGCAAGATCGTCGAACGCAGAGAAGATGCGGTATCATCGACTTCACCAAAGTGGCCTTGTCGTCGAGAAAGAACAAACATCGTCGTAAAGAAGGCATGTTGTCTGAAGAAAGGCAAGCTGAAGACTAGCAGCTGCTGAAGCGTCGACATAATATCACTCATGTCGTCGAGAGAACAAGGTGATTATGACGATACAGTTAGAGACAGCATATCAGTGTATATGCAGAAGCGACAAAATGTCTCGAATCGTCGAGATATCTACTTCAGAGGTAAAAGCAAGAAGAACTAAAGGTCTACCAAAGTTCAAGGCATCGACAAAGTCCTGTCGTCGAGATATTATCCATGACGTCGTAACAATGGAAATATCTTTGAGACAGATTCAAAAGTTGTAGACGTGCTGTCAGCATTTAATGTCGCCGCCTGATTGACTAATCAGCGCATGCTCTTAAGGAAAGGAGCGTGTGACACTTAAGGCACTTTTTCAGAAGACCGTTGGGGACCTCACAGTCTTATAAAAGAGATAAGAGGTTGCCCTAACATGGAATCGATCGATCAACAAGAAAGAACTTGCGCATATTCCGAATCGAACAGTACAAGCGGCGCAAGAAAGATAGAAAAAGAAGAAGCAATCATCTTCATCGTCTGTTAAGTTGCCAATTGATGAGTCCTGATTATATACACCTTCATGGACTCATCCGGGCCATTATTTAGTCAATATCACGCACTTTAGCCTTATTATAGTTTATAATTGATAACCCATGCTAAGTGCACATTTTGGCCCACTTTGGTGTGTTTTCGTGTTTATTTCCTTTCATAGTACTCATATGTTGTTAAGTGCCACTTTCGGTGGCTAGATCTGTGTTTGTGCTGGAATAGGAGGCGTGCAAGTGTTTCCGGTGCAATTCTGCACAGGAACACTGCGCACGATCACTTGTTCTAGTGCGCACGACCACTGGTCGTGCGCCACTGATCGTGCGCACTTAGCCCCTTTTTACGAGTTCTGTCTAGTGCAGTGCGCACGCCCATCGACTCCAGTGCGCACGACCACCGGTCGTGCGCCACTGTCCGTGCGCACCTAATTGTAATTTTATGAGTTCTGTCTCACCTATTGCGCATGACCACCGACGCTAGTGCGCACGATCAACGGTCGTGCGCCACTGGTCGTGCGAACATTTTATTTTATGATTTCATCTCGTGCAGGTTCTGTCCAGGCGGTGCGCACGATCGCAGGATTCCAGTGCGCACGACCACTGGTCGTGCGCCAATGATCGTGCGCAGTGTTTAATCCAGCGCCTATTTATTGACCTGTTCGCGAATTAGGTCGAGAGGACGCAACTCTGCTCCGTTCAGTCCGCCGTTTTCGCCGTTTTCAGGGGATTTTCACCCCCTAGGCCTCCTCCATCATCCAAAGGCTTAAAGGAAGGGTCCCTACACTCACTTTGACCGCTAAAGAAGAGGTTCTCCGCAATAGACGTGGCCGGATTGTAAATCGCTGGAGAAGACGGGTCCATTGGGAGGTGTGACAGCCCTCTTCTACCCCGGACGCAGTTGGGACCGAGCTAGGACGCGGATTGACAACCCGGTGCTTCCTACCGTAAATCTACAACGAGACTCCAGATTCGGTCGTATCTCCTGCCTTTTTCCTCTATTTTTGTGGTTATGTGTGATGTATTCTCTTTATCTTGATGATGAACACTATGAATCATGCCTAATATTGCTTATTTCATGTTTATGAAATTATTTTGTTCATTTGTGTCATTGAGGTGCGCCTTATTTCATTTTCCATTCCACCGCCACGATCGGTGCCGCACTAGCAATTGCTAGTGGCGTGCTTGACGAAGAGGTGCTCGCGACCCTCACTCCGCTTGCCTTCTCGTCCATCCGCTCTTTCGACGCAGCGCGCTCAAGGCCTACCTAGTCTCCATCCGCCTATCGAAGCATTGCATAGGAGTAGTGGTAATATCTATTTTAAGTATTCACAAACCCCCAAAGCCCTTTCATTCGCATTCCGCCTTTCGCAGGACTTCAATCTCAAGTCCTTCCTCGATAATAAACTCCACCTTACTGTGTTCCTTGAGAGATTCGATACTCGGGGATTACTCCTCGCTTTATATTACTTGAACGATCGGTACACTGCCGTTTCGTGCCGCAGTCGAGCTACCGCCTATAGCGGTGTGTGAGATTTGCGCCATCAAGTTTTTGGCGCCGTTGCCGGGGAACACAGTCGTGTGAGTTTTCTGGAGAGGAAGAATCTGAGAGAAAAGCCCTTCCTTTTGTAAATTGCATTTTCTTTTCTTTTTATTTCTGTTCTTTTTAGTCCATTTTCTTGTTTTATAGTAGGTTGCTTTAGTAAAATTTTGTTAGGTATAGTATTTCGCACAATAGTGTTCTTAGTTTTGAGAATCGTTTTATCTTCGCACTATGTGGGCACATTTCAATTTCCGTTGCCGTTGGTGTGGAGCTACCTCCCACTCTAGTGATGAATGCCCTACGGAGAATAGTAGGCATAATTCTTCTCGCCCAGCATATGGAGCACCGACTTCGTCCGGTACCTCTTATGGTGCGCGTAAGTCTTATGGCTACTCTGCTGAGCCTTTACCGTCGTACTTCTTTTCGGCTCCAGCCCCCGCTGTGCCAAAGAAGCCCGCTAGGCAGTGCCAGTTTTGTCGGAGGACAGATCATGCCCTGAAGGATTGTGCTGCTTTTCGTCGCCAATTGGATGAGGATGACGAGCCGGATATCCGGATCGTCCCAACTCCTAACTCTTGCGGCACACCTTCAACATCCGGTTTTGTGTCTTTGCCACCTTCACATCTTGAAGGGTATGGCGTTGACACAGTCACCAGATGTGTGGCTGATTTGGGCACCGACATTGCTGAATCTATTCTCCCAGTGCATCCACCACTTCTTGTGGAACCGATTCTTCCCGCTGTTGTGCATACTACGCTCGTCTCCGACGACATTGTCGATGAGGTGTCACAAGAGGAGGCGGTTGATCTTAGTGTTGTGCCTATTCCTATGGAGGAGGACAACCTTCTAGGTGAAGAGGAGTTTTCCTCAGCACCGGTGGAGGAAGTCCAAATCCTAAGCCTGGCCACCGTTGATCCCACCGACTCTTGTAGCATTGATGACAATGCTAACATTATTTTACTTCCCCAACTTGATGGGAGTGAGACCGGGACCACTCCCCCGATTGATGTTTATTTATGTCCTTCGTCTTCTTTAGTTCTTGATCCCCCTTCTTCATTCGAGCCTGTGCAGGTTGAGTCCGTACAGGTGCCCCAGGAGGACTTGGAGCTTTGTGCTCAAGTCAATGATGAGTGTATCCTTTCATGTGAGGAGGTTGATCCTTCCTCCATAGAGGAAGCCTCACTCATTGCCTTCTCCTCCTGCGGACCTGCTGTGGACGATACCTTGCTGTGCAAGGATAGTTTTGGTGAGATGAGTGAGGACCAGGCCTCCTCCTCTTCTTACTTTCTTTTCCCTCTACTTGTGTTTAGCAGGTATTATTATTTAGGTAGAGGGGTGACTGTTCTGTCTCCGTATCGGTACCCGCTACCGATGCGCATACTAGAACAGTTACCTGTGCACTTTTCTTTCCATAAACCCATTAGCTAGAACTTTTATATATTCGAATAAGTCGTGCTGGGATGACATTAACCCCAGTAGTTATCCTTATTTTTCCTGAAACTTTATTTTGTTTGATTTAGTTGAGTTTTTGTTCAGGCTATGAAAGTCTCGCTGCGTGTGCTGACTCTTGTTTGTGCGTAAACTGCACGGTGATTGGCGTTTTCACTAAAAATTTTGGCCGCTGAAAAAATTCCTATTGCGCACGATCACTAGTCGTGCGCACTACTTATCGCGCACGATCACTGGTCGTGCGATCGGCCCAGATTTTTTTTAAAAACCCGTCCGCCCGAGCCTTTCACGCACGACCTAGGGTTCTTCTTCGCGATCGCCCGTGCGCCGTTCTTCCCCTTCGCCGCCGATCGTGCTCCTCCTTCCCTTCCTTCCGGCGAGTCCATTTCCTTCCTCCTCCTTTCTTTGCTCTCCTTTGCCCTCCTTCCGCCATGAGCTCTAGGGATCGCCAAAATGTCTACCAACGCTCCGGCCGCACTTCCGCCTCTCCCGCTCAGATCCTTGCTAGGATGGCTACCTTTTCCAAAGATTCGCACACAAGGCGATTCAATTCTCTCAAGGAGAAGCCGTTCCTATCGCAACGTCTAGTGGATTGGAACGAATTGAACTCTATCGGCGACAATGGGGAGTTGGGGGTGGCCGTCGTCCAACGTTATTCTTTCGATCATTGGAGTGGGGTGCTCGGGTGCGATGATCTCGGCTACCGGGAGCTCACCTTGGAATTTCTTTCTACATTTGAGTGGGAAGTTTTGCCCTCCGGTCAACGTCCGGGAAAGTGTTCTTTTCGGATTTTGGGCAAGGTTTTCACTCTCTCTTTATCCGAGTTGGCAGTGTGCGCTGGATTCTACACCGAAGCCGAGGCCGCGACGATCCCGTTTCTGGACTTGGACGTCTCCTTCCCTGATGGGGTTACTCCGCGTGCCGCGTGGTGTGCCCTCACGGGTCGTGATGAGGAATATGTGGCCAGAAAAAGCAAATCCACATGGATCGTCGCACCTGCTCTCCGTTACCTGCAGCACGTCCTCAGCCATTCTCTTGTTGCCCGTGCGCTTAGTCAGAATGTAGTGGGGTGGCAAGATCTTATCGCCCTCTATAGTATGGAATTTCGGCAACCTTTGCATCTCGGCTACATGTTGGCTTTCTTCTTCCACCACGAGGCCACCTACAGTCTCACTGGTGCCATTGGCGGTGCTTACTACATCACCCGCATTGCCAAAAGCTTGGGGGTTTGGAGTCATCTACCTCCGATGGTGCAGGTGACTGCACCCTCCTCTATCACGCGGGCCACCATGGTGAGTTTCCACTTGTTGCGGGTCGTGGGGAAGAAGAATAGCAAACGTTTTGTGGTTGTGATGCCTGGAGATACGCCTAGGGAGAGGCAGGGTGACGAGGAGCAGGGAGAGCCGGCTGAGCCGCCGAATACTCACCGAGAGGTAGTTCTTCCGCAGCCGCGGAGTCATTCATCTCAGCATGGGCGGAGAGCCAAGGAGGAAGGCAGTTCTTCAAGAGCACCGGAAGTGCCCAGTTTTGATCGACGCCTCTCCGATCTGGAGGCAAACCAGTACTGGCTCACGGACTTCGTTTATCAGCAAGCGCTGCGGGGCGGACTAAATATTCCTCCACCTCCGGGTCGCGCCGCTTCATCTTCCCGCCGGTCGCCGCCTGTTGTGGTTATTGACAGCGATAGCGACGACGAGTGATCTTTTCCCCCGCATGCGAGCTATTCTTGGCTATGTTATCTGTTTTTCCCTTGTTGTTTTTTTTTGGTCTTTTGTCAAGACATTTGAACTCTTGCTCTTGTTATGTTTGTAATAATAACATTTTGTTTATGGAATGCTCCTCTGGGCATAGTTTTATTTATTCAGCTTTTTCTGTTCCCTTATTTTGTGTGCGAGTGGTCAATGTTAATTGCAGGAATAGGTTTACCCCATGGGTGATAACCCAGATTTCTTGATTTGTTGTGCTCTCACTTGTTTTAATCCAGTTTTTACTATTTTTGTTGTTCTAGTATCTAATTTTCAGGTGGCCTTGGTTCCTTGAGATGGCGGATGTTGCGGACTATTTTTGATCTTATCGCCAATCGTCTGGTATGCTCATTTCTGAGCATTGGGTAACACTTCCTTCCCTCTTTTAGCTTCAACTTCTAGATATATTGCTTAGCTTAAGTCTGGGGGAGCGAGTGGTGTTATCCACTGTGCACGAGTTGCATTGCATGCTAGATGGTTGATTTTTGTTTATCATTCTCATTATCATTGTCTTCTTGCTTCACGAACCATTTCACCCACTTGAGTGTGTGCTTATCTTGTTGTGTTGTTCCGTTTAAGCTAGTCTGGTCGGAAGGTGAAATAGGCTATTAACACAGGAATTATTATTTGGAGCGCGGTGTCGACTCATGTAGTGTTCTAGTCGCTTCGCATGCTATAGTAGAACCTGAGTAGAATTAGATTTTCTTTATGCATTTAATTTATGTGCAGTATCTCTGCGTAAATTTAGATTTAATGTACTCAAGTGGTGAATTCGAATGAAATTGATGATAACCCGGTGTTGTGTGTGTGCGGTCGCTAAACGTGTGTTGCTCGAGTCGGGAGGAAGGTTTATCTTTCTCGTGGGCTAAGAACTTGCCCCAAGCGACTCTTGAAGCATGGGGTGAGAGCTACTTGTTGAGTCAAGCATGATGTAGGCCACCATTTGGCTAGTTTGAGCTTTGCTATTCCATGCCCCTTTCATTCACCTTTGCAAGCCAAATTCGTGCCTACCATTTTTATGTTCAGCTCCTCCTCATCCACCAAAGCCTGAAGCCTATCCTACGCCCGCAACCAAAAAAATGTTTTAACTGTGCTCATAATTTCCAACTTGTGTGGTGTGTGGTATCATTGTGTTTTGAAGAGAAAATATTGTCTATCCGCTGATTTTGAACCAACTGGAGGTTGCTTGAAAGAAGAAAAATATATAAAAGAAAAAAAAGAAGAGTATCCTGAAAATAATCCTCCCAAGTTAAAGAGAAAAATCTGTTGGTATTTGTAAAGTAGGCTGTGTGCACACCTGGTTTTCATGATAAGTCTGGGGGTGTGTCACACGAGCATAGTTGTTTGGTTTTGTAAGGTGCAGTGTGCCGTTGGCTCATTTGGGTTGCGTAGCCGTCATGTTTATCTTTGCATATCATTCCGTAACCTAAGCCCCGTTTTAATCCTATAAGTCCTACTGATTTGATTTGCGAGTTTGCTAGCGCCGTGGAGAGAGTGTGACCGGGCAAGCGTATGGTTCACGACGTTGATGGATTTCAGCGGAGTTATTCCTAAGCCCCGATCTTTTGCAACACCCGCCTCAGCGTCTCGTCACTTCCATACCGGGCATGATCGTCAAATTCTTCATAATTCACCCACTGAGTACAATTAAATCTTTGATTACGCTTTAGTACTTACGTAAATTAGTTAGCATAGCTAGAATCTTCTTCTACTAGAATTCCTACTCGCATGCGTATGTTACTTCGCACTGTACTCCCCTGCGTAATTCGCTATTTTAATTATCTTTTTCAACCTCCGCCGGATTCGTTTGCTCGGGACGCGCAAACAGTTAAGTCTGGGGGTGTGATGAGTCCTGATTATATACACCTTCATGGACTCATCCGGGCCATTATTTAGTCAATATCACGCACTTTAGCCTTATTATAGTTTATAATTGATAACCCATGCTAGGTGCACATTTTGGCCCACTTTGGTGTGTTTTCGTGTTTATTTCCTTTCATAGTACTCATATGTTGTTAAGTGCCACTTTCGGTGGCTAGATCTGTGTTTGTGCTGGAATAGGAGGCGTGCAAGTGTTTCCGGTGCAATTCTGCACAGGAACACTGCGCACGATCACTTGTTCTAGTGCGCACGACCACTGGTCGTGCGCCACTGATCGTGCGCACTTAGCCCCTTTTTACGAGTTCTGTCTAGTGCAGTGCGCACGCCCATCGACTCCAGTGCGCACGACCACCGGTCGTGCGCCACTGTCCGTGCGCACCTAATTGTAATTTTATGAGTTCTGTCTCACCTATTGCGCACGACCACCGACGCTAGTGCGCACGATCAACGGTCGTGCGCCACTGGTCGTGCGAACATTTTATTTTATGATTTCATCTCGTGCAGGTTCTGTCCAGGCGGTGCGCACGATCGCAGGATTCCAGTGTGCACGACCACTGGTCGTGCGCCAATGATCGTGCGCAGTGTTTAATCCAGCGCCTATTTATTGACCTGTTCGCGAATTAGGTCGAGAGGACGCAACTCTGCTCCGTTCAGTCCGCCGTTTTCGCCGTTTTCAGGGGATTTTCACCCCCTAGGCCTCCTCCATCATCCAAAGGCTTAAAGGAAGGGTCCCTACACTCACTTTGACCACTAAAGAAGAGGTTCTCCGCAATAGACGTGGCCGGATTGTAAATCGCTGGAGAAGACGGGTCCATTGGGAGGTGTGACAGCCCTCTTCTACCCCGGACGCAGTTGGGACCGAGCTAGGACGCGGATTGACAACCCGGTGCTTCCTACCGTAAATCTACAACGAGACTCCAGATTCGGTCGTATCTCCTGCCTTTTTCCTCTATTTTTGTGGTTATGTGTGATGTATTCTCTTTATCTTGATGATGAACACTATGAATCATGCCTAATATTGCTTATTTCATGTTTATGAAATTATTTTGTTCATTTGTGTCATTGAGGTGCGCCTTATTTCATTTTCCATTCCACCGCCACGATCGGTGCCGCACTAGCAATTGCTAGTGGCGTGCTTGACGAAGAGGTGCTCGCGACCCTCACTCCGCTTGCCTTCTCGTCCATCCGCTCTTTCGACGCAGCGCGCTCAAGGCCTGCCTAGTCTCCATCCGCCTATCGAAGCATTGCATAGCAGCATTGCATAGGAGTAGTGGTAATATCTATTTTAAGTATTCACAAACCCCCAAAGCCCTTTCATTCGCATTCCGCCTTTCGCAGGACTTCAATCTCAAGTCCTTCCTCGATAATAAACTCCACCTTACTGTGTTCCTTGAGAGATTCGATACTCGGGGATTACTCCTCGCTTTATATTACTTGAACGATCGGTACACTGCCGTTTCGTGCCGCAGTCGAGCTACCGCCTATAGCGGTGTGTGAGATTTGCGCCATCACCAATCTTCATCAGGCTAAGAAAAGATTTGAATAAGAACTGTGCACTCAAGATCTGATTCAGAAGCATCTTCTTCAATCTCAAGAAGCTGATCTTCAACAGGCTAAAGTTGTCTGTTTACCCAGAAATCGGCGATCCTTCTCGAGGAGATTTTTTCTGCGTTTCTCCTACAGGTCATGCGGCTAAGGATCTCCTATCCGCCCAGCAGGGGAAGACTCCTTCTTCAGGCCGCCCAGCAGGGGCGGTCTCCTTCATCAGGCCGCCCAGTAGGGGAGGCCTCCTTTGTGAGACTGCGCGGGTAGGCGGTCTCCTCCTTCAGCCGCCCAAAGGCGGGCGGCCTTCTCCTTCAGACCACCCAAAGGCGGGCGGCCTTCTCCTTCAGACCGCCCAAAGGCGGGCGGCCTTCTCCTTCAGACCGCCCAAAGGCGGGCGGCCTTCTCCTTCAGACCGCCCAAAGGCGGGCGGCCTTCTCCTTCAGACCGCCCAAAGGCGGGCGGCCTTCTCCTTCAGACTGCCCAAAGGCGGGCGGCCTTCTCCTTCAGACTGCCCAAAGGCGGGCGGCCTTCTCCTTCAGACCGCCCAAAGGCGGGTGTCCTTCTCCTTCAGACCGCCCAAAGTCGGGCGGCCTTCTCCTTCAGACTGCCCAAAGGCGGGCAGCCTTCTCCTTTAGACCGCCCAAACCGGGCGGCCTCCTTCATCAGACCGCCCGAGGCGGGCGGCCTCCTTCTTCAGACCGCCCAAACCGGGCGGCCTCCTTCATCAGATCGCCCGAGGTGGGCGGCCTCCTTCTTCAGACCACCCCAACCGAGCGGCCTCCTTCACAGACCGCCCAAACCGGGCGACCTCCTTCATCAGACCGCCCGAGACAGGCGGCCTCCTTCATCAGACCGCCCAAGGCGGGCGACGTCCTACTTCAGACTGCCTAAGCTGGGCGGCCTCTTCCTTTAGTCCGCCCAAGGTGGCGGTCTCCCTAGTTCAGACCGCGCGGGTAGGGATCCGGTCACCGGCTCACCGGAGGTGACGACATCGATCCAGAGCCTATAAATAGGACCCTCGACCATATACAAAGGACAGGCAAGTTGGGGGCAAAATTGGCGGCTAGGAACAGCCAGACCGCTCCTATCAGCGACCTGCCAGACCACTCCTATCTGCGACCTGTCCAGGCGGTCTCAGCAACAGGCCGGGCGGCCTCAGTAACAGCCCGGGCGACTAGTTCGGGCGGTCTCAACAATAGGCCGGGCGGCCTCAGCAAGCAGCCCGAGCGGCTTACTCTTTTCTTACTCGCAACTCTCTTGTACCATTCTATTTCCATGTACTAAACACCATGAGCTGTAATACAGATTATTAAATAAAGGGAAAGCCCGTCGCCGGAGTGGCATTTGCCGCGGCGGGCGAAGTCTGGCCTCGCCGCAAGCTAGCGGCCCTCTCTTCTTCTCCCCTCTTCACTCGCGACTCAAGTAACCAGCTACTCGCGGCCTCCTTTTCTCCCTATTTCCTCGAGTAGATCGTGGAGGTGCCATTTTGGATTCAACATTGTCAATCTTCATCTGGAAGAAGTAACAGTTTTATTACTGTAATCTATTGTAAAGGCTTGCGGGCCTATTTGTCTAGCTCGAGGGCTGGAGTGCTATGAGGCTTGAGGGCCAGGGCAGAGGACTTACGGGTCCGACACCATCTAGCTTGTGGGCTGGAGAGCTGTGAGGCTTGAGGGCCAGTGCAGTGCACTTGCGAGTGCGATTTGTCGAGCTTCTGGGCTCGGGGGCAGTAGGGGCTTGCGGGTCTAGGCTGCTGCGACTTGCGGGTCCGTATTGTAGGGCTTGAGGGCCTGAGTGTCGAGCTTGCGGGCTCGGGGCAGTAGGGGCTTGCGGGCCTAGGATGTTGGGAATTGCGGGTCCGTGTTGTAAGGCTTGAGGGCCTGAAGCTTTTTGGCGGAGTTTTGCTGAGCCTAGCACACTGCTAGGTAGGCGTAGAGGGAAAAAGGACTACTCAAGACACCCTGTCTTGAGGAACCTCTATAGATCTTGTGTCGACTGCTGTGTTTTTGTGTGTGATATTTTACTGTTGTGCTTAAATACTCATAACTCACACTAATATATCAAAAAAGAACCAAGATCACCTAACACCCCCCTCTAGGTGAACGTTCCATAACTAACAAGTGGTATCAGAGGTAGGTTGATCAAAGGAATACTTAACCATCTGATCTAGATCAAGGAACGACTCACCATGGCCGGTGGAGATCAAAATCGGGAGATGAGATCTATGAAACTTTCGATCTACACCAAGGAGAACTTTCCTATCTGGAAGTAAAGAGTTAGGCTGTTCATGGTGGCGGCCGATCCAAGAATCTATCTGACAGTCCAACAGGGTCCTTTTATCCCCACAACCTCTTCCACCATTGATCAAACACGGAAAGTGATAAATAAATATGAAGACATGACCAAGGACGAGCTAGCCTTGGCATGCCTGGATAAGAGGGCACAGAATGTTATTGTAAGTGTTGTAGATGATTCAACCCTCCAGAACCTAATTCATTGCAAAACGGCCAAGGAGATGTGGGACTCCCTGATCATATATATGGAGGGTAATGAAGAGGTAAGGGATGATAGAAAATCACTCCTCAACCAAGAGTATGAGGCCTTCAAGCAGGGCAAGGGTGAAACAATCTCCAACTGCTATGAGAGATTTTTCAAGATTGTGAATGGTCTGAGAAACAACGAAAGAGAGTTCACCAACTCTGATCTAAATGATAAGTTTCTCAGATCACTTACAAAAGAATGGGGCATCAAGATCTGGGCCGTCAGAGAGATGGGTCAGCTTGGCATCATAGAGCCCAAAAATCTGTATGGAAAGTTGTTGTCTCATGAACTTCAGCTCAACACCAGAAAGGCTGAAGAAGAAAGCTCAAGAGTGAGCACAAAAGAGAGATCTGTGGCTCTAAAGGCTGAGAGCACTAGAAGATCCAAGAGCAAGAGCTCTGCATCACAGAATAGATCTGAGAGCAGTGAGGAATCAGAAGCCAGCTCCTCTGATTCTGATGACACTAATAGAGAGGTGGCACTCCTCTCAAAACAGTTCAGAAAGTTGCTACACAGAAGAAGAAGAAGGGACAACAACAAAAGTTCCTCCTCAAGCTCCAGAATATCTGACTATCATGAAAGATCTAAAGCTCCCAGGGAGGACATGTACAGATCCAACTCTAGTAAACATGATTTGAATGATACTGTTTGCTATTCCTGCAGCAAAACAGGTCACATGGATGCAGACTGTCCCTCTAAGAAGAAGGAGTCAAGGAACCATGAAGAAAGAAGAAGCTCGAGGAGCAAGAGGAACTCTGAAAAAGGGTTCGTGGCCAAGAAGACGAGAACGTTGAGTGACTCTGACTCAAGCCCCTCTGGGACTGAGGACGAGGCACTTATTGGATTGATGGCCATCAATGAAGGCAACCAGGATGACAACTCTCCTGGAAAGGTAGGTCCAAATGCCAACCAATCTCCAATATGGTATTTGGACAGTGGCTGCTCCAGGCATATGACTGGAGTTAGAAGGTACTTGAAAGAGTTCACCCCTGTGGAGAATGGACCAACAGTGATTTTTGGAGGTTCAGAAAAGGGAGTGACCAGGGGCTATGGCAGCATCTCAAATGGGATAGTTACAATCACAAAGGTGGCTTATGTGGAGGGATTGAAACACAATCTCATAAGCATAAGTCAACTTTGTGACTTAGGCTTTGTTATTACCTTCCACAAGGACAAGTGTCTAATTAAGAAGTCCTTAGATTCTGAGGCTACCTTAACTGGTACTAGGAGTGGGAATATTTATTGTTTAAATTTTCTCAATACAAATTCTTCCATGCCCATATGTATTATGGCTGATGGTAAAGAGGCGCTCTGTGTTCAATGGCACAAGAGACTTGCATACATCAACTATAAGACAATTGGCAAGCTTTTCTCACATAACCTAGTTAGAAATGGACCTGACATTAAGTGCATCAAAGATGGTCCATGTCAAGCTTGCCAGCTTGGTAAGCAGACTAGGACCAGCTTTAAAAGCATATCTAACAAAGATTCCACTAGGTGCCTCTTTCTACTGCACTTAGCTTGGATTTGTTTGGTCCTATGTCAGTTCATAGCTTAGGAGGGAAGACCTACACACTTGTAGTTGTAGATGATTATTCAAGGTTCACTTGGGTATTCTTCCTCAAGAAGAAGTCAGATATCCTAGATATTTTGAAAACTTTTGTCAGGCAGATCAAGAATGAGATAGACTGTACTGTGGTCAAACTCAGAAGTGACCATGGGACAGAATTTCAATCTGGGGCCATGACAGAATTCTGCCAAGAACTAGGTATCTCCCAAGAATTCTCCTCACCCAGAACTCCTCAACAGAATGGGGTTGCTGAAAGGAAGAACAGAACCTTGATAGAAGCTAGTAGGACAATGCTAAGTGATTCCTCCCTAACAGAATACTTCTGGGCAGAGGCTGTCAATATAGCTTGTCATGTGATAAACAGGGCTTCCATCATCAAAAACCACAAGAAAATTCCCTATGAGTTAATGAAGGGGATAAAGCCAACCTTATCCTACTTTAGGATATTTAGAAGCAAATGCTATATCCTTAATAATGGGAAATCCAAGCTAACTAAGTTTGCTAAGAAGAGCAGTGAGGGTATCTTTGTTGGCTACAACACTCATAGCAAGGCCTATAGAGTGTACAACATTAATAACCAAGCTGTGGAAGAATATGTTCATGTGGTATTTGATGAGACTAGCCTTATACATAAGGGCTGGTCTAGTTCTCTAGTGAATTCAGGTACAGTGGAGAGAATAGAGAAGCTATCCATTAAAGACAATGCTGATACTTCACTCAAAAATGAGAATCAGTCAGTGACAGTTGAAATCGAGGAAGAACCTGCAGAAAGCTCAGAAACGGCTGAAGAAGTGCAACCTGAAGAAGTTGCTGATGCAGAAGTACCCAGAATACTCACAACTGACTTGAGATAGGTGAGAGATCATCCCCAAGAGCAGATAATAGGAAATGTCAACCAAGGGGTGCTGACAAGGAGCAGAGCTGCAAATGAAGCATTGTACCTGAGTTTTCTCTCTCAAATTGAACCCAAGAAATTTGAGAAAGCAAATCAGGATCCATTTTTGATTGCAGCAATGCAGGAGGAGCTGAACCGGTTTAAAAGATGCAAGGTTTGGAAACTGGTCCCAAGACCCCAAGGACAGAACATCATAGGAACTAAATGGGTCTATAAAAACAAGTTGAATGAAAATGGAATCATCACCAAGAATAAAGCAAGGCTAGTGGCAAAAGGCTACAGACAAGAGGAAGGGATAGATTTTGATCAGACATTTGCTCCAGTAGCCAGACTGGAAGCAATAAGATTGTTTCTAGCCTATGCAGCATACCAAGGATTCAAGGTCTATCAGATGGATGTGAAGTCGGCCTTTCTAAATGGTGACCTCAAAGAGGAGGTATATGTAAAGCAGCCGTCCGGTTTTGTAGATTCTACTCATCCTGATTATGTTTATTTTCTTAGAAAAGACCTTTATGGCTTAAAGCAGACTCCTAGGGCTTGGTATAAGACCCTATCAAGCTTTCTAACTAATAATAAGTTCTCAAGGGGAAAGATTGATAAGACATTGTTCCTAAGGGAAGTGAAGGGCAAGATCTTGCTAGTGCAGATCTATGTGGACATCATTTTTGGCTCTATAGATAACAATCTCTGCAAAAGGTTTGCCAACTTGATGCAGGGAAAATTTGAGATAAGCAGTATAGGTGAGATCAAATACTTCCTAGGTCTCCAAGTGAAACAATCTGAAGATGGTATATTCATCTCTCAGACCAAGTTCACTAGCGAGCTAGTCAAGAAATTTGGATTGGAGAGTTCTTCCTCAATGAAGACTCCAATGGGAACCAATGTGTCTCTGGAGAAGCATGAGAAGGGCATACCCTTTGATGAAACCAAGTACAGATGCATGATTGTATCCTTGCTCTACCTAACTGCAAGTAGGCCTGACATAATGTTTGCTGCATGTGTCTGTGCTAGATATCAGGTGAACCCTAAGGAATCTCATCATGTCTCTGTCAAGAGAATCTTAAGATACCTAAAGGGTACATCAAATCTTGGCCTATGGTACCTTAGGAACAATAGTTGTGAACTAACTGGCTATTCAGATGCAGATTATGCAGGGTGCAAAGAAGACAAGAAAAGTACATCAGGGACATATCAATTCCTTGGTGGAAGACTGATCTCTTAGAGTAGTAAAAAGCAGACAAGTGTGGCAATCTCAATAGCAGAATCAGAATATATCTCGGCTGGAAGTTGTTGTGCCCAACTGCTTTGGATCAAACATCAACTTGAAGATTACAACCTAAAGATGACCAAAACACCCCTATTTTGTGACTCTTCAAGCGCAATCTCAATTGCTAAGAATTCTATTTCTCACAGCAGGACTAAGCATATTGAGATCAGGTATTACTTCATCAGGGAGCATGTGGAAAATGAAGATATCACCCTTGAGTTTGTCCCAGCAGACAAACAAGTGGCTGATATATTTACAAAGCCCATAGATGAAGCTAAGTTCAACTTCTTCAAATTCTAACTGGGAATGTTGAACTTAGAGTAATCCTCTACTTAGTTCTAACTAATCCCTTTCTAGATGATTGGTTAGACAAACTTTTAGGTCTTGGATGAACTATAACCGAGAAAGGGGGAGCCTTGGACTATTCTCTCCTAAGAGAAGAGCTCCAGAAAAGAAGTCAGAAAGGGGGAGAAAGGACATCAAATGTTCAAGACAAGATGCTCAAGAAGACGACCTCAAAGATAGGTGGAGCAAAGATGTAGGGGGAGCCATAATGAAGAGACATCAAATCAAGGGGGAGCCACAGGCTTGATGCACTCAGAAAGTTCAGCAAAAGATAAGTACAAATCTTACATGCTCACAAGTTGAGATTATATGATTTACTGCCAAGTGATAGTTGTCTTGAGTTGAGATTCTGACTTCTTCAAATAGGGGGAGATTGTTGGTAATGTTGCCCACATGATTCCTGATTTGAAGAAGTCACCAAGTCAAGACAACTTCACTTTGTATTTGATTATCTCTCTATCTTATGATCTCAGGAAGTTACAGAAATGTCGTCGAAAAGAATAGGAAATATTGTCGACAAAGTTTGCACATCATCATAATGATGAACAGAGCAAACGCTGAGAATGGAGTTCGTCGAACGCTGAGACGGGATAGAAGAATGAAGTTCGTCGAACTCAGAATGAAGAAAGAAGAATGATGTTCATCACTCAGAATGAAGTTCATTGACCGCTGAGACTCGGCAAGATCGTCGAACGCAGACTTGCCGTGTTCGTCGAACGCAGAGATGTGGCAGAAGAATGTAGCTCGTCGATCGCAGATTGCTATTCGTCGAACTCAGAAGGAAGATCGTCGACTGCTGAGACTTGGCGTGTTTGTCGAACGCAGAAGCAAGATCGTCGAACTCAGAGAAGATGCGATATCGTCGACTTCACCAAAGTGGCCATGTCGTCGAGAAAGAACAAACATCGTCGTAAAGAAGGCATTTTGTCTGAAGAAAGACAAGCTCAAGACTAGCAGCTGCTGAAGCGTCGACATAACATCACTCATGTCGTCGAGAGAATAAGGTGATTACGACGACATAGTCAGAGACAACATATCATTGTATATGCAGAAGCAGCAAAATGTCTCGAATCGTCGAGATATCTGCTTCAGAGGCAGATGCAAGAAGAACTGAAGGTCTACCCAAGTTCAAGGCATCGACAAAGTCCTGTCGTCGAGATATTGTCCATGACGTCGTAACAATGGAAATATCGTCGAGCCAGATTCAAAAGTTGCAGACGTGCTGTCAGCATTTAATGTCGCCGCCTGATTGTCTAATCAGCGCATGCTCTTATGGAAAGGAGCGTCTGACACTTAAGGCACTTTTTTAGAAGACCGTTGGGGACCTCGCAGTCTTATAAAAGAGATAAGAGGTTGCCCTAACACGGAACCGATCGATCAACCAGAAAGAACTTGCGCATTTTCTGAATCAAACAATAGAAGCGGCGCAAGAAAGATAGAAAAAGAAGAAGCAGTCATCTTCATCAACTGTTAAGTTGCCAATCTTCATCAGGCTAAGAAAAGATTTGGAGAAGAACCGTGCACTCAAGATCTGATTCAGAAGCATCTTCTTCAATCTCAAGAAGCCGATCTTCAACAGGCTAAAGTTGCCAATCTTCATCTGGAAGAAGTAACAGTTTTAATACTGTAATCTCTTGTAAAGTCTTGCAGGCCTATTTGTCTAGCTTGAGGGCTGGAGTGCTGTGAGGCTTAAGGGTAAGGGCAGTGGACTTGCGGGTCCGACACCGTCTAGCTTGTGGGCTGGAGAGCTGTGAGGCTTGAGGGCCAGGGCAGTGCACTTGTGGGTGCGATTTGTCGAGCTTGCGGGCTCGGGGGCAGTAGGGGTTTGCGAGTCTAGGCTGCTGGGACTTGCGGGTCCGCATTGTAGGGCTTGAGGGCCTGAGTGTCGAACTTGCTGGCTCGGGGGCAGTAGGGGCTTGCGGGACTAGGCAGTTGGGACTTACGGGTCCGTGTTGTAAGGCTTGAGGGCCTGAAGCTTTTTGGCGGAGTTTTGCTGAGCCTACCACACAGCTAGGTAGGCGTAGAGGGAAAGAGGACTACTCAAGACACCCTGTCTTGAGGAACCTCTATAGATCTTATGTCGTCTACTGTGTTTTTGTGTGTGATATTTTACTACTGTGCTTAAATACTCATAACTCACACTAATATATCAAAAAAGAACAAGATCACCTAACACCCCCCCCCCCCCCCCCCTCTAGGTGAACGTTCCATAACTAACACCGTCATTAACAGTTTCAACCGCAAGTACCCTTGCTACCTGCTCCAGTCACTCTAGCTCCCCTGCAGGCTATGATTCAACAAATTCACTTTGTTCAACCTCCTCCCCTGCTCCCTCAACATACTTATAATGATTCTCAAGAATCATTCACCGAATTCAACGTTCCAATGAGTGAGGTCATTCAGATCCTCCAGAAGCAGCTTTTCTACAAAAGGCCTGGCCCTATGCAATCCGATCCCAAATTCAAAAACCATTCTCATTATTGTGATCATCATAGAGAGAAAGGTCATATGACAGAGAATTGCAGAGCTCATCAGATGTTGGTGGAAAAGCTTGTGATGGAAGGGAAGCTGTAAGGGCTGTTGCAAAAAGCTGATTCTTCTAAAGCCTCCACCTCCAAGAGAAAAGAAGCGACAAAAGTCCACTGGGAGTGTGAAGAGGTCGATGATGTTGTCCATCTTGGCAACGTCGATTATCCTGGAGAATGCATGGATGTAAACGATGAAGGAACTTTGGGTAATCTTTTTTGCATCCATGGGGAGCAGGGCTAGAGTCTTCAAGGAAGGCTAGTATGGCTAGAGTTTTTAGATCAGAGGTTGCTGCTACCTACTCCTCTGCTCCAGTTCGAGGGATGGTGACTTTCAGACAAGAGGATCTTCCTGCAACTCCCAATCCTTTCAACGTCGTCGTCATTATAAAGGCAGTCATAGAAAATTATACAGTTGAGAATATTCTGATTGATACCGAAAGTTTAGTAAATCTTCTCTTCAAGCCAACCTTTGAGGTCCTGATGATAGGAAAGACTCTTCTTTCCACCGAAGGGACACTCTATTGGTTTTTTGGATAGAAGAAAGAAGTAGAAGGGAATGACGCACTCTCAGTGATGCTTGGAGGCATCACAAAGTTGGTCAAATTCATAGTCGTTAAAGCTCCGAGCAGCTACAACGCAATTTTTGGGAGGCCAATCTTGAATGAATATCAAGCGGTAGTTTCCACCTACCACCTTGCAGTGAAGTTTGCTTTGAATGGCAAACAATATTGGATCAGGAGCGATCTGAGGAAGGCCCGAGAATGCTACGTCAAGTTAGTTAACATGACTGAATGTTTTCCCCTCAGGTAGCTGAGACCTCTTCAGATCCTCAAGTCTCTAATCCTGTTAAATCTGAAGAAGATGTTGTGGAAGAAGAGTCGAGAGATAGAGTTCGCTTGGAACCTGCCCATGTAACTCAAGCCGTGCCCATCGATGATGAAGATGAAGCAAGAATCTTTCGATCAACGCTTAGTTGCCTGAAGTTGAAAAGAATCAGCTCATCTCTTGCCTCCTGCAAAATCTAGATATATTCGCTTGGTCAGCGGATGATATGCCAGATGTTTATCCAGACGTCACCTATCACCATCTCAACATTGATCCAGTTTTTACTCCAGTAAAGCAAAAGAAAAGAGCGGTTGCAATGACAATGGCTCAACCAATCCGGGAAGAGGTAGAAAAGCTTCTCAAAGCTAACTTTGTTAGGGAAATTCAATACCCATAGTGGGTATCGAATGTTGTAATGGTGAGAAAGGATGGTGGAAAATGGAGAATGTGTGTGGATTTCACTAAACTCAATAAATATTGCCCAAAAGATTGCTACCCCTTGCCTCATATAGATTCTTTAGTATATTCTGTGGTAGGATACTATTTTATGAGTTTTTTGGATGCATTCTCCGGTTATCATCAAATAAGAATGCACAAGCCCAATATAACTCACACCTCATTCATCACGAATGACGGTTGTTTTTGCTATTTCGTAATGCCTTTCGGGCTAAAACATGTTGGTGTCATCTATCAGAAAATGATGAACACCATTTTCAGAAATCAAAAGGGGAGAAATTTAGAAGTTTATGTTGATGATCTTATAATAAAAAGCAAGCTTTTCTCAGCTCATATCAACATTTTGAATGAAACTTTCGCAACCCTCCGAGCATTCAATATGAGATTAAATCCCTTGAAATGTGTATTTGGAGCAAATAAGGGGAAGTTTCTCGGGCACCTCCTTACTTCGGATGGCATTGCACCAAATCCTGATAAGGTGAAAGCTATCCTGGAAATGTCACCTCCCAAGACCCCTAAGGAAGTCCAGCAGTTGGGTGGGAGGATGGCAGGTTTGATTCGTTTCTTCTCCCGTTCGGGGGATAAGAGTGCTCCATTCTTCAAAACTCTCTACGGAGGAGCTAAGTTCGAATGGATGACAGAATGCGATGATGCGTTTGATCTGCTCAAAAAGCAACTAACATCTACCCCGTTGCTCCAAATCCCGAGAGAGGGAGAAGATCTCTTTTTGTATCTGGGAGTTGGTTCTGATTCTATCAGCTCTGTGCTGGTAAGGGAAGAAAAGAAGAAGTAGTATCCAGTTTATTACATGAGTAAAGTTTTGAAGGATGCGGAAGCTCGATATCCGATTCTAGAAAAGTCGTCCATGATGCTTGTGGTTTCAGCATGAAGGTTAAGGCCTTACTTCCAGGCTCATTCTATTCAGGTCGTCACTGATTTTCCATTAAAGAGCGTGTTGCGAAAGCTAGAACATTCAAGTAGATTGGCAAAATGGGTGATAGAACTCAGCGAGTTCGATATCTCCTACTTTCCTAGAGTGACAATAAAGCTCAAGTGCTAGAAGATTTTATGATTGATGCCAAGGAGGTTAGCACTGAAAAAGAGATTGGTAAACCTATGGCTTGGACAATCTACGTGGATGGAGCTTCCGGGAGAAATTCATCAGGAGCTGGAGTCGTGTTAATCAATCCCAATGGGGTTAGATTGAATCAAGCTCTCAAGTTTCACTTCCCAACAACAAACAATCAGGCAGAATATGAAGCCTTGCTCGCCAGTTTGAGATTTGCAATAGAGCTAGGGATTGAAGATGTCCAAGTTAAAACCGATTCTCTGGTGATGTCGTCTCAAGTAAATGGAACGTATGAAACTAGAGACTCAATTTTAAAGCAATATCAAATGCTGGTGAAGATCGAGATGGGGAAGTTCAAAAGCTTCACTATTCAGCACATTCCAAGGGAAGAGAACATGGAAGCTAATCAGTTGGCCAAATTCGGTCTCCTTTCAGGAGGAACTACTTTGAAACTTTTTTTATCCAGCTATTGAAGAAGGAGATATCATGCTGATCGATCAACGACCATCCTGGATGGACCCTTTGGTTCTCTATCTCTCAAGTGCAGAGTTTCATCCAGCAGTAAAAGATAAAAAGCGATTTAAGATTAAGGCAGCTTACTATTATATTGTTGTAGGAATCCTCTACAGAAAAATGTTTCTATAACCTCTGCCAAGATGTGTCTCTGAAGAGGAAATTCTTGTTATTCTTCGAGAAGTACATTCGGGAGAATGCGACAGTCACTCTGGAGCTAGAACCTTAGAAAAGATGATTCTAATGCAAGGTTATTTCTGGCCTCAAATGAGGAAAGATGTGGAGCAATTCGCCAATAAGTGTGTGCAATGCCAGAAGTTTGCTCCTCTTCAACATCAACCAGCTCAACAACTTAAGTCAATAACAACTACGTGGCCATTTGCAGTTTGGGGAATGTATTTGATCGGACCCTTTCCTTTAGCTAGTGGCCAACGCAAATTCATTCTAGTGATGATTGATTATTTCAGCAAATAGATCGAGGCAAAGGCGCTAGCTAAAAGTACTACTCAGGTTGTGAAGAATTTCATCTGGGGAGAGATAGTATGCCGACATGGGATCCTAATGACAATTATCACAGAGAATGATCCTCTGTTTAACAACTCCTATTTAATAAATTTCTGTGATCAAATTGGCACCGAGTTGCGGTTTGCCTCTGTGCATCATCTAAGAAGTAATGGGCAAGTAGATGCTGCTAACAAATTGATAATCAACCTCTTGAAGAAGAAAGTGGAAAATCTTCGAGGCAATTAGGCTGAACAGTTACCTTCAGTACTCTGGGCATTGAGGACGACTCCAACATCAGCTATGATGCGCAAATATAGCACACCACTTTAGACGGTAGCAAGACTGCGGCACGAAATGGCAGTGTACCGATCGTTCAAGTAATATAAAATAGGAGTGATCCCCAAGTATCGTTCTCGAAGGAACACAGTAAGGTGGAGTTTACTTTTGAGGAGGGACTTGAGATCGATGTCCTTTAAGTCGGATGGATTGTGAAAGGGTTGGATTGGATTGTGAAAAAGAAATAAAACTAAACTAAATTAACACTACTATACAGGCCGCTATGCACTGCTTCGCCAGGCGGATGGATACTATGCAGGCCGTTATGCACTGCTTTGCAAGGCGGATAGACGAGTAGGAAAGAGGATGGAGTGAGTCGCACCGGCGGAATGAGGGTCCCAAGCACCTCATCATGGGTCACGCAACTAGCAATTGCTAGTGCGGTGCACAACAGAGCGGTGGAATGGATGGTGGAATAGGGCGCTCCTTAACTTGCATAAACCACAATAAATCTCATCGAAATGAAATTACATTAACTTAAATAAGAGATTTATGAACATCATCCATAACAACATACATCCATAAGGAAGAACTAAAACAACACACAAGGGGGAAGAGTAAACCCAAGCTCGAAGATTCGCTGAAGGTTCTCAGTCAGAATCTTCGGGTTGTCAAGCCGCGTCCGAGCTTGGTCTTCAGTTGTCGTCCGGGGTCTGGAGGAGCTGTCACCTTCCTCTAATTTACCCATCTTCTTCGTGGTTCAGCTCAAGCTAGCTCTTCTTGGAGATACCTTGAATGTAGCAGAAATCTTCCGTTAATGGTGCTCTTGAGCTCAAGGATTGTGGAGGAGGCCAAGGAGGAAGCTTTGGCAAAAGATTTGTAGGAAAATGGTTGTTGGAGCTTCTCCTAGGGCGAACGGTGGTGGAGAGGTGAAATGGACGGACTGTAGCAGAAAAGGGCAGGCTCCCGAGTGTTTTTCCCAGCCTTTTTTTAGTCAGCAGATGTCCTGGCTTAAATACTAAAACAACAAAAATTAAGTCACACACGGTCGAACGCACGACCGTGCGTTGCCTGTGAGTTATTAATGAAAACGATATGGCTTGAGGAAGAAGCAGCAACGCCCATGCATTTTACTCACGCGTGGTCGAAGCCGCCCGTGCGTAAAAACGCACGACCAATCCCAGATGGCCTATAAAACCAGGCTTAACAGACGATCATGCGTTTCCTTCATGCACGGGCAACTGCCCGTGCGTAAAAATGCACGATCAAAGACAGATCATCATTTTCTACCCCTGATGAAGGCGCACGACCGCAGCCGTCCGTGCATCAAGGAAAAATTGTTCGGAATCTTGCCCACATGATTCCTAATTTGAAGAAGTCACCAAGTCAAGAAAACTTCACCTTGTATCTGATTACTTCTCTAGCCTATAATCTCAGGAAGTTAATGAAATGTCGTCAAGAAGATTAGGCGATATCGTCGACAAAGCATGCTTGTCGTCGTAATGACGGGCAGAGGAGCAGCCGCTGAGAAGCAAAGTATTCGTCGACCGCTGAGACGTGGCTAGATCGTCGAACGAAGAATGGCGATCGTCGAACGAAGGATGGCAAGTTCGTCGATCGCAGAATGCTGTTCGTCGAATGCAGAGAAGACACAGGACATCGCCGTGTGGAACTCATGTCATCGAGAGAACATATGATTACGACGACATGATGCAAGAAGGAAGCTCACGACGACACTGTCAGAGAAAGAAGATCGTCATATATACAGAATCACCAGTATATCTTGTATCATCAAGATACCACAATCAGAGGCAGAAGGAAGATCGCGACGACAAAGTCAGAGACAGCTTGTCGTCGTAATGATGCAAATATCTTCAAGGCAGAATTGAAATCTTACGGACGTGATGTCAGCTATTAATGACGTCGCCTGATTGTCCAATCAGGACTTGCTATGATGGATGGGCTCCTGACAGTAAAGGAAATTGTATGTGACAATTATACAGCTTGTTCATCCTTTAAAAGGGAATAGTGTTGCCCTAGAAGAAGAAGCTCGCTGTGCAAGAAAAAGAACGTGAAAAAGAATCCCTCCGCTCTTCAAGAGAATAGTATTTTTCAGTAGAGAAGAAAAAGAACAAGATTCAAGAGTTCTCATAAGAATCAGTCATCTCCATTGACTGAGAAGTCGCCGTTCAACATCAGGCAAAAGAAGAAGAGGCTGAAGAAGATCCAGAGCTGAAACTCAAAATCGAGAAGCATCTTCTTCACCCTTAAGAAGTCGATCTTCATCAAGGCTTAGTTGCCAGATTTCATCTGGCTGAAGTAACAGTTTATTTTATTACTGTATTTTCTTGTAAGGCTTGCGGGCCAAATTGTCCAGCTTGAGGGTTGGAGAGCTGTGAGGCTTGAGTTCCAGGGCAGTGGACTTGCGGGTCCGACTTTGTCTAGCTTGAGGGCTGGAGAGCTGTGAGGCTTGAGGGCCAGGGCAGTGCGCTTGTGGGTGCGATCTGTCGAGCTTGCGGGCTCGAGGGCTGTAGGGGCTTGTGGGCCTAGGCTGTTGGGACTTGCGGGTCCGTGTTGTAGGGCTTGAGGGCCTGAGTATCAAGCTTGTGGGCTCGGGGGTAGTAGGGGCTTGCGGGCCTAGGCTGTTGGGACTTGTGGGTCCGTGGTGTAAGGCTTGAGGGCCTGAAGTTTTTGGCGGCGTTTGCCGAGCCTAGCACACTACTGGGTAGGCGCAGAGGGAGAGAGGACTACTCAAGACACCCGGTCTTGAGAAACCTCTATAGATCGTTGTGTGCTTTCTGTGGTTTGTTCTTTATTTCTTAGATCTATTAATGAGAAAGTAAGAAAAACCTAAAGGGGGATTTTATAAGAAGAAAAACCTATTCACCCCCCCCCCCCCCTCTAAGTGATTAAGTAGACACCCCAATAAACAACAAGTGTTATCAGAGCGAGGTTGTTCAAAGAAAATCTTAACAACATGAACAGATATGCCATTGGGTTTCTTAGCCTCATTAGTATAGAGTCAAGAATAGCTAGGTGTTGTAGAGAAAACTTTCCCCTGTGGAAAGTTAGAGCCAGAATATTCATGGAAGCTTTGGATCCCAGGATGTTTCAAGTCACTCAAGAAGGGCCACATGCTCCCAAGACCACATCCAAGACAATTACAGAGGATGTGATAATTCTAGACAAGAAAGCCAAAGACATCATAGCTGATGCAGTTGATACTCACACTTTCCATCAAATTACTCACTGCACTACAGCCAAGGAAATGTGGGAGTCACTGGCAATCCTCATGGAAGGATCACCAGGAGTAAAAGACACTATCACAGAGAAGGGGAAGATCAAGACCTTGAGTGATAGTAAGTCAAGCAATACAGTTACAAAGGAAGAGCCTCACTTTGGACTTACTGCCCTATCTGAATCAGAGGAAAAAGTTCAGAATGAAGTCATCTCTGAACAAGGTGGAATAAGAGCTCCCCTATCGAACACTGTTTCAGATTCTGAAATGAGTCCCTCAGAAACTTATGAGGATCTTCTAAAAGAGCACAGAAGGAGCAAGGAGATCTGCAGGAAGCAAGCTGATGAAATCTTAAATCTCTAGGCCAGAAACTCTGATCTCTCAGAAAAGGCTGAAAGGCTGACTCTAGAGAACGCAGATTTCTGACAGCTCAAGAGAGACTACAATGCAAACTCAAACCTTGACCTGATGTGCAAGTTTGGAAAAACCATGAAGGCGCTGGTAGATTGCAGGGAAGCATGCTACTCTCTCAGCAAAGAGATCATGCTCCTAAAGAAGGATAGAAATAAGGCTGGTTTCCTGAAGACGAGGGCTAATAAGGTCAAAAGAATGGAGAACAAATCCTTCATTAAAGGAAATCCAGTAGCAAGCTCCTCAAACCAGAGACCTCTCCTCCACTGGTTGATGGTCGGTGCTCCACTCAAAGTAGGGAGCTGGAATGCTTTAAGAAAGATAGATCAGATAGACCCTGCAGGATGCAGGCTAGCTTGAGGAAGGTAAACTCACCCTCCATCTGGAAGGCTGGGCAACCTGATCTTGGGAATCTCAAAAAATGGAGCTCCACAAGTGAACTGGCTTAGTTCAGAATAGAGAAGAGATCAATAAAGAAGAGTGAATCTAGAAGGGAAACTATGAATGGTGACAATCACATCTACCATCAGCATAGCTCACCTTCTTTGCATCATTCATTTGTTCACACACAAAGAACCCCAGTTCACAAAGTTAGTCAAAAAAGGCGATTCAACAAGTTTGAATGCTGGTACTGTGGCAAAACAGGCCACTTTGCAATCGATTGTTGGTACAATCCAACTGCTCCAAAGGTAACGAATGCTAAGCCTGCAAAACGCTTTATTCATTACAACTATATATACCCTGGAGTAATTGAATCCAGTATGCATATTACTGTGATGGAGCAAAACTATGCTTGCAAACGACAACGGCAAGTGTACCGTATCGAATGTAGTATAGGTTGTAAGAAACCAAGGTCGTATTATACTCAGGGCGGTTGAGTACTCTTACTTCAAGAAAGTCTCTATTATTTTATCAAATAGAACTTGGTAGTGATTTTGCAAAAGGAAAATAACAATAAGATTAAAACGACGAGTAAAAGGCTAGAACTCGATCATTGAATCACCGCGGAAAATAAACATAATAAGAACAACTTCTAATTCTCTTAATAAATTACTTGACCGTGGAGGTTCCCGATTTATGAACATACATCTCTCGAGGATACGCTCAACTGAGTTTAGGTTGATCAATCGAACTTTCGTTCTAGAATTGAAATCCCTAAAACTCGCTTTATCGTAGTGAACCCCTCTATTGGATTTGACTCCAATCCGGGAGAATTATGCCATCCTCGCTTGAGGAGTGCATTCAACTCTCTATATCCTTGAAATGATCGATTCGAATTCAAAACCTCTCGGTTATTAGATTACGAAAACAAGAATGAGAATTATATATCGAAAATATGATCTCAACCAATTAAAATTCAAGGATAAATCTTAAGCGACCTAAAGAAGAGAAAGAGAAGCTACAGATTAAATCATGAATTATATTTTCCTTGGATCATCTTGACCGAGTACTAATAGAAATCTTAGCTACTCATGGAGATGGAGGAATCGAAGAAAATAAAAGGATACATGAAAGAAAGAAGAAGAGAAATAAGAGAAATAAGAGGAACTATTTTATTAATTGCAAAAGAAAGTTACAACTAGGAATTGAAAGTTACAACTATTTAATTGAAAATATAAATTGCAAGAGGAAGAAGGATTACAAGACTACTAAAACATGAAAAAAATACATGAAATGAAAATGGCTAATCCTAAAATTCGTCTCCAAAATTCCTCCCTAAACATCTGGCGAAGCTGGCTTTAAATAGGCAGAAATTTGGTGTTACACGCCCTTGGTCACGCCCGTGACCAAGGGGCGTGTAGGGGGCGTGATCGGTGCTGGCGGAGAGGGCGCGTTCTGGCTTCAATGCAGGCGTTTCGGGCGCGTCACGCCCTAGGTCACGCCCATGACCTGGGGAGTGTAATCTCTAAATCTTCAGCTGGCAGGGAAACTTTGGCGGGAAAGGGCGATGTTGAACTTTCGTCGATCTCAGCGTTTTCGTCGAACGCAGCAGCCGGGCGCAGTTCATCGATCGCCTGAATATTCGTTGAACGCAGCAATGGAGCAGTTCGTCGATCGCCTCAATATTCGTCAAACGCAGCAATGGAGAAGTTCGTCGATCTCCTTAGTTTTTGTCGAACGCAACTCATATCCAGTGGTCACGCCCCCAGGTCATGCCCATGACCTGGGGCGTGTAACTTTAAAATTATGTGGTAGGCGTGCTGGCAGAGGGTGGTGGGTTCCGGTCGTGACTATGATGTCACGCCCTTGGTCACGCCCGTGACCTGGGGCGTGTACTTGGCGAATCTTCACGGAATGGCCCAAAGTGGCGGCAGTAGGTCCGGAACACATCTTAGGCTACACGCCTATGGGTCATGCCCGTGATCATGGGCGTGCACTTGACATTTTTGCTCAAAGTGCCCAGAAAACCTGAAAAAACACAGAAAAGGTTTAAGTTAGTTTATAAAATTGAAAAGATAATAATTTAATTAAGAAAAGCATAAAAACTAAATAATTTCATATTAAAAATATATTAAACTTATACTAAAAGATGAGTACAAAGAGTACAGATCAAACACCCCCATATTTACTCGTTTGCTAGTCCGGAGCAAACAACTTTTCATAGGAGTAGAAAAGTTTAAATACTGGAAAAAGAAATTTGAACTCAAGGAATAAAAATGTGAAGTCTTACGCCTACGTGTAGAGCTCCTAGTTGAAAGACCTATTCAGCATAACGATTAACTTATAATTTTCAAAAATGCAATTTAACATATTGCTTTTAATTTTAAGTTGAAAGCTCGGTAAATTCTCGAATGCTATTCAAGGAGCGGGTAGCGTGTTTTCTAAGATCAATATTACCCAAAATCGAGTTTTGGGATAGCCTCCAAAGAAATCCATCAATGACGATGGCCATAGGCTTGCTCGGACGCACTCTCTCCACTACACAAGTATAATGTCATAGCTTAAAGATCAAAAGGGCTTTCATTAGGAGTGAAACTTGGCTTAGGTATATGATTTGGGATTGGAAATCAAAGAGATAAAATATGACGGCTAAGGATCACACTAAACCAAGGTGAGAGTAAAATTATCCAAATTTGAACCTCGCATAAGAGTTGTCATGAAGCAAAGAATACAAAAACTCTCATTATTTTTCAAGCATAAGGCCATGAATAATTTTCTTTATTTTTCATAATTGGCCAACAAAATAATTTTTCACATTTATTTTTTTTCTTTTTTTTATTGTAGCTCCAAATAAGAAGTTGCAACTTCCTTATTTTCACAATAGAACCCATTGCAAAATTTTAATAAATCTCAAAATTTTAGTGTGATCATGGGGTGGATGTTTTGGCTTTAGTGAAAATGAAAGGTGGAGGTAGCAAAGGAAATAAGGAAAGGCCCAAAGTGTTTAAACAATGAATTTTTTTTAAATGTGGGCAAACAGGCACAAACAATCAAAAGATGGCCTAAATCACTTCTAAAAACTATGACAAACCTATGCAAATGATTCGAGAATCGCTAGAGGCAAGTTCTAGCCATCGAGAAAGAATACCCTTCCGTTCAAAATGTGTAATATTTCTCTAGTAAGCTTCTACAAACTCTCTTGAATTATTCATAGATTCTACCGGATTCAAGGTAAGAGTAAAACAAAGATTGTTTTTTCGCAGTTGGAAAAACATAAATCTAATTTTTTGCTGAATAGTTAATTTGACATAGAATTCTACAAACACGTGCGCTTAACTAGGAACACTGCATGAGTCAACAATTTTATTCCAAAATTCAAAATCTAATGATGTATAAAAATTCCCTACGACACTATACAAAAGCAAATCTACTAGAGATTTTGCATATGAGTAAGTATAAGAATTCAGCATAAAAATTTATATATAATAATTTTTTTCTCTTCTTGGACTTCCCAAGGTCAACCCGGTGAAGGGCTCGCAAGGTACTAGAGGCTATGATGGGAATTCAAGCCCAAAGCGTCCTTTCCAAGAAATTTTATTTTTATTAGATAGAAAATATTTATATATATTTTTTATTTTTTTTCAAATAAATAGATATTCAAAGAAAGCAATGCTACACCCCCATACTTAAAATTAAACATTGTCCCCAATGTTTAAAACTAAGTATGAAGAATACTTGAAAGAAAATAATCTTTAAAAGAAAAATACATAAAAATAAAGATAAGCAAGGGGTGCCTCCCAAGAGCGCTTTCTTTTTCCCGTCTTTAAGCTGGACGGTTAGTGTTAGGAAAAAGGAAAATAAAAAGAGAAGTGGATAGGCAACTCCCCTAATTCATGCGCAGGAGAATATGCCGACGTCAGTCGCACGGCTACTCCTCCGCTTAACATGTGATTCTTCGTTTGTCTTTGAATTTGAATATGTAAATCCAAATCACCTATACATACCTGAGGTGATTTGAATTTATATAGATGAGCGGCATATGGATCGTCGATTATTTGGGGCAGCAACGGCTCATCATCTATAAGGAAATTATTAGTATCAAAAGAATCAGAACTAAGCGATTCAGAAAAATTTTCGCAAGGAGGAGGCGCTTGCGAAAATATAAAATTAAGCTCCGGTTGTTCCTTTTCTAAAATAAAATTTTCTTTAGAACCAAGCGGAATAAAATTTTCGGACACAAAATTTTCATCAATTTTTGGTTGGATAGAAGAAATTCACGAATATTCATGACAAAGAAAATAAAATTCGGGTGAAGTAGGGGAAGAAACTTGTTCTTCTTCTATTTCATCTGGGGTGCCCATAACTGTAAGAAATGCTTGGTAAAGTAATTTTTCTTCATCTTTGGTAAAAGAAGTTATGGGGTTACATGAAACCACATGTTCCTCCATAAGTAAATTATCCAAAGATGGAGAAAAAATACTAGAAGAAATAAAATTTTCCTCTAAATTTTGGGGGGAGTATCTATTTGAATCGGCGGACATTCCCCAAAATTAGAGTGCGAAGGTTGCATCGCAAAAGAAGAAGAACAAGAATTCGGATCTAAAGATTTATCTTCATCGCCCCGAAAACTATCCGGGTGACCTTGCCACCAAGAATAATCTACTTCGGGGCTAGAAGAAAAATTATTAGAAGCCGAAAAATTATTCTCGTGAAAATTAGAGAAAACACTAGACGAAATAATATTTTCTTCTAAATTTTGGGGGGAAGTATCTATTTGGATCTGCGAAATTTCCCCCAAATTAGAGAATGAAAACTGCGGTGTATAAGAAGAAAAACAAAAGTTCGGATCTACAGATTTATCTTCATTGCTCCGAGAACTATCCGGGTGAGCTTGCCACGAGGAATAGTCTACTTCGGAGCTAGAAGAACAATTATTAAACGCCAAAAAATTATTCTCATTAAAATTAGAAAATTTATTTTCATCAAAGTTTGAAAATTTATTTTCATTAAAAGAGGAAAAATTATGATCGTAATTATAATCAAAATTATTTGCATAATATTGAGGATAATTATTTTCATAATAATTATTTTGAGAATATGAATGTAAATAACATTCCTCATTTTGATGAGGCGCACCACAATAATAACAACTAAATTGGCGCCTTCGAGCGGCTTGTAAGAGGTAAAGTTGGTTTCGAAGCTCGACAACTTTAACGGCCAATTCAGATTCTTTCATAATAAAAATAAAAAGGGAACAACCTTTACTCAAATGAATGGAATTTTAAAAATATTTTTATTATAATTTTTTTCAAAAAGCGGGTAAAATTAGTCACGGACTTCCCAAGATCTACCCGGTGAAGGGTTTGCAAGGTACTAGAGGCTATGATGAGAATTCAAGCCCAAAGCGTCCTTTCCGAGAATTTAGATTACGCTTTTTAAGGTTTTTTTTTTAAAATTTAAAGAGAAAGGGGAGAAGAAAGAGAATGATAAAATTAATAAATATTTCTTTTTTCGAAATATCAACCGTGTCCCCGGCAGCGGTGCCAAAAACTTGATGGAGCAAAACTATGCTTGCAAACGACAACGGCAAGTGTACCATATCGAATGTAGTATAGGTTGTAAGTAACCAAGGTCGTATTAGACTCGGGGCGTTTGAGTACTCTTACTTCAAGAAAGTCTCCATTATTTTATCAAATAGAACTTGGGTGTGATTTTGCAAAAGGAAAATAAAAATAAGATTAAAACGATGAGTAAAAGGCTAGCACTCGATCTTTGAATCACCGTGGAAAATAAACATAATAAGAACAACTTCTAATTCTCTTAATAAATTACTTGACCGTGGAGGTTCCCGATTTATGAACGTATACCTCTCTCGAGGATACGCTCAACTGAGTTTAGGTTGATCAATCAAACTTTCATTCTAGAATCGAAATCCCTAAAACTCGCCTTATCGTAGTGAACCCATCTATTTGATTTGAATCCAATCTGGGAGAATTATGTCATCCTCGCTTGAGGAGTGCATTCAACTCTCTTTGTCCTTGAAATGATCGATTCGAATTCAAAACCTCTCTGTTATTAGATTACGAAAACAAGAATGAGAATTATATATCGAAAATATAATCTCAACCAATTAAAATTCAAGGATAAATCTTAAGCGACCTAATTAAAGAAGAGAAAGAGAAGCTAAAGATTAAATCATGAATTATATTTTCCTTGGATCATCTCGACCGAGTACTAATAGAAATCTTAGCTACTCATGGAGATGGAGGAATCGAAGAAAATAAAAGGATACATGAAAGAAAGAAGAAGAGAAATAAGAGAAATAAGAGGAACTATTTTATTAATTGCAAAAGAAAGTTACAACTAGGAATTGAAAGTTACAACTATTTAATTGAAAATATAAATTGCAAGAGGAAGAAGGATTACAAGACTACTAAAACATGAAAATAAATACATGAAATGAAAATGGCTACTCCTAAAATTCGTCTCCAAAATTCCTCCCTAAACATCTGGCGAAGCTGGCTTTAAATAGGCAGAAATTTGGTGTTACACGCCCTTGGTCACGCACGTGAACAAGCGGCGTGTAGGGGGCGTGATCGGTGCTGGCGGAGATGGCGCGTTCTGTCTTCAATGCAGGCGTTTCGGGCGCGTCACGCCCTAGGTCACGCTCGTGACCTGGGGCGTGTAATCTCTAAATCTTCAGCTGGCGGGAAAGGACGATGTTGAACTTTCGTCGATCTCAGCATTTTCGTCGAACGCAGCAGCCGGGCGCAGTTCGTCGATCGCCTAAATATTCGTCGAACGCAGCAATGGAGTAGTTCGTCGATCGCCTCAATATTCTTCGAACGCAGCAATGGAGCAGTTCGTCGATCTCCTTAGTTTTTGTCGAACGCAGCTCATATCCAGTGGTCACGCCACCAGGTCACGCCCGTGACCTGGGGCGTGTAACTTTAAAATTACGTGGCAGGCGTGTTAGCAGAGGGTGGTGGGTTCTGGCCCTGACTATGATGTCACGCCCTTGGTCACGCCCGTGACTTGGGGCGTGTACTTGGCGAATTTTCACGGAATGGGCCCGAAGTGGCGACAGCAGGTCTGGAACACATCTTAGGCTACACGCCTATGGGTCACGCCATGAACATGGGCGTGTACTTGACATTTTTGCTCAAAGTGCCTAGAAAACCTGAAAAAACAGAAAAGGTTTAAGTTAGTTTATAAAATTGAAAAGATAATAATTTAATTAAGAAAAGCATAAAAACTAAATAATTTCATATTAAGAATATATTAAACTTATACTAAAAGATGAGTACAAAGAGTACTCATCATAATGCTAACAAATTCCAAGGACCCAAATTCATTTGGGTTCCTAAGGGATTGTAATCTTGTCTGGCAGGTAGCCCAAGTGCCCACCAGAAGCAAATCTGGGCCTTGGACAAGGTGGATGTGCTGACCCTTTGGCAGAATAGCAAAATTAGCACACTAACAATCTTAGTGCAGGTTTGGTACCAAAAGACAATACTCAAGCAGGGCGTGAGAATGCCTCAGGCAGAGGCGTTAGGAAGAATGGGTATCCTAGACGTACTTCAATGATAAAATAGTACCGTCGGAACTGCGTCTAAATAACATAAATATTATTAAATTAGATAAATCAGAGCCACTCGATACAGCATACATTGATGCCTCGATAAACTCAAAAATGAGTGCGCGCCCCTTCACCTACTCCCCCTATAATTAGAGTGAATGCCAAGGTTGGAGCTCATTTGCCCTAATACATTCCTCGACAAACCACCTCTTCGTCTCCGATCTGTCGTCTTCCCAAGAACAATGTCAACCAAAAAAAGGAACCGGCGAGATTCTGTGGGAGCGGATGGAAGCTCTTATAGAAAAAGCAGTAAACAAAATCAGGGATGAGATGAAGGAGGAAATAAAGTCAATAATGGAGGACATCACTCAACTGCAAACTCAACATGCGGAGTCCACGAACCTCATCATGAACAGACTCACCAACCACAAGCAAACCCTAGATGCTCGTCTTATGGAACTAAGAAACTTTATTGATGTCGGGGATCAAGAAACTATTGAACAGATATTTGAAGTAAAGGAGTTTGTGAAAGAAGTACTCCAAGACGGGGAAAGGATAATTGAAGAATAAATCCGGGAAGAGATCAAGGGAAGCATAGCTGCTTGCTTGCATCAAGCAAAGTGGGTAAGTAATCAAGTACAGCAAGCGCTTCAAGTTCCCCCCTACGAATACATACCCACTGAACCCTCCTCCAGCTCCGACTCTGAAACTAAATTTGGTGAATCCGCAACAACTAGGAAGAGAAGAAGAACATCCAGCGTGGAATATCGGAAGAAGAGGCTAAGTGAGGTTGAGCAGGACCCAGAAGCTGGTAGATGGAGTCCTCGTTCAAGAGAGATCATCACAGAATCATGGATAACATTTGGACATGGTCAGAACGACCATGAAAGAGTGTACTCCACTATCGAATGGAATCGTCACATAAAAAATCTGGAAGAAAGAGCAAGACATAAGACAGCTTTTCCCCATGGTCCCCCTCCTCCTCCAAAGAAGAATCCAAAGCCACTGAACTTATATAGGCGAAAGATGAAGAAGGAAGCAACGAATGCCATGTAACATCCCCCAAACTTCTAGGCCCCTAGAGAATTTTTGTCATGACAAGTCATGACAAAAATAGGATAAGTGACACCGGGCACTAGGATGACCAGTTGGAAGGAGTGAAGAACCCATGGTGTGCACTCAGCCACCATGGGCTACCCTAGTGTAAAGTGGACTGAAAGAGGCTAAAGCACCTTGAGCATCACACATAGCCATGGAGATCCCCTAGGATGGATCAAGTGCACAAAGTGGGCCAAAGAGGCCCCATGAACTCATTAAGATAGGAAGGAATGCATTTTGGGGTGCATATAACAAATCTTGATGGCCTAGCCTAGGGGTGACCAACAGAGTCCAAAAAGCCAACCTAACCTCACCATGACCCCCATGACCATCCAAGGAGGTGAGTGGACCACTAGGGACCCTTGAGGCCAATCAAATTGGTCAAATTGACCAAAAGTCAACTTTAGGCCACTTAGGTCAAACCTCCATAAATAAGGGCAATTGAACTCCAACTGATCAAATTGGACCAACCCTCATATGGCATCCTCCCTAGGGGACCGAATGGACCCAAAAGCCCCATCCTAGGGCCATCAATTTGGGGAAATTGGGCCAATTTCTAAAAAGCCCCAAATTGACCTAAATGTGCTAAAAGCCCAAATTGATCTCCAATTGACCTAGTGTGATCAAATTGATCACCCCTAAACACTAAGGGGAGTAAATGAGACCCAAATGAACCAAAGTGCATAGTCAATTTTGGTATATTATGGCAAAACCACCAAAATGCCAAAATTGCCCTAATAGGCAATTTTGTGCAATTAAACCCCATATGACCCCACCATGGCTCAATTCTTCTTAGAGTGGGTCCATTGGGTCTTAGAAAACAATGTGGGTCAGTCATATTGAATGGGGTGAGCTAGGGTCAAGCCCAAACCCAAAAGCCCCAATTTGCCCTATTTGGGTCAAGTGAGCCAAACTCAAGCTAGGTGGACTTAACCCAACCCAACCTTAGAACCTTTGGGCTCAACCCCACCTAATCAAGCCAGCAAGAGGGCTGGTTTGCCAAGAGCCCAATTGGGCCCAAGGGGGAGCTTCACCAAGGGGTGTCCGGCCACCTCCAAGCATGAATTCAAGAGGAATTCATGAAGGAGTGGCCACTTGGCCACCTCTCCGTAAATCCTGGCATGCCCACAGCCCTCCCAAGGAGATTCCAGGAGAAATTTGGCTGAGCTGGCTGCTGTTGAGAGGAGGGAGGAGAAAGCTCCACCAAGTGGCCGACCACATTAATGGCTAAGCTCCAAGAAAATTCAAATGGGCTCATTTTTTCCCCTCCTCTGGCATCAATTCAAGCTCAGGAATAATTTCCTGATGAGCTGGAGGCCTGCAACTGGCTGGCTGGGGCGGTGGCAGCATAGAAGAGATCTCCCTCTTCAATGGCTGTTAACAAAAGGAGCATCCTTAGCCGAAATGGACCCCTCCATCAGCTCCAAAGCACTCCTGGCAGTCGAAACCAAACTTTACTTCATCCTTTTTGCTGGAGAAACGAGATCGGGAGGTGGAACTCAAGCAAGCTCGACGGCCATGACAAGCTCGGGATCCCTTCAACCTCAATTCCAAAGTCAGGCAAGTTCCTTTCCCCCTCCTCCTATGCTAGCATCTCTTCTCTCCCCCTGTCGATTTGAGCCATGCAATGGCAATTTCACTTGAGTTTTTCCATGTTCCTAGCCGCAAAAATGAAAGGTGCCGGAGCCCTACTCCGGCCACCCCAGCCCAATTGGACACCACCAGTTGACATCCCTATGTCGACTGGTTGTGGTGGCTTAGGCATTTCGTCGAAAACTGCCGGGATTCGGCGGAAGTGAGCCCTCAAATGGCCCAGGCGCGGGGAATCTGGGCCGTTGGCTCATCGGGGAAGACAATCCCGTGGCCGTCGGATGGCGCGCTGATCCTTATACGCAGCCCAAATTAATTAATCTAATATATTTCATTTGATATGTCACACTTCCTGCAGGCACATAAAACAATTATTTAAAAATACTTCCTCTCATTTTTTGAGGAAACTTTGAACATCAATGTGGTAGCCCTTGGGCTCTAGAATTTTTAGAAAATTAGATCACCCCAAAAGGAGCATTGTAGCTCCCTCAGCACCATTTTTGGTGAGACATATATAAGTGTATTTTGTTAAGTTAAATAATTTGTACAAAACTTGCATGTGGATTCTGCCTAGGTTTGGCTCATTTCTGGAAGCAGTGACCAACATGAATATTGTAGATCTTGAGGTTACCTTCAAAATGCCACTAAATTCATGTCATTTGGTCAAGTGTAGCTCCTTCTAGGCCATTTTTGGTGTGACATATATAAAGGGCATTTTGATTAAGATAAATAATTGGTAACAGAATTTTGATGTTGATTTTACTTAGGTTAGGGGCATTTTTGGAGGCAGTGACCAACATAACAATTGTAGATCTTGAAGTTACCTTTAAAATGCCACTGACTTCATGTCATTTGGATCCTTATAGCTCCCTCAGCACCATTTTTTGTGAGACATGTATATAAGTGTATTTTGTTAGGATAAATAATTTGTACAGAACTGGCATGTGGATTCTGCCTAGGTTAGGCTCATTTCTGGATGCAGTGACCAACATGAATATTGTAGATCTTGAGGTTACCTTCAAAATGCCACAAACTTCATGTCATTTGGTCAAGTGTAGCTCCTCTTATGCCACTTTTAGTGAGACATGTATAAAAGTGTATCTGGTGTGTTTAGTGATTTTGGCTCATGCAAATGCTTTGAAGATTTGTCCATGCCTCAGATATGATATCAACCACCTCTAGTTAAGAATTCAACTCATGTACATGAGTGGATTTCTTTGAACTTCAAGTTGAAGTTTTGGACTTAAGGGTGTAGGAAAAATTGGGATGCATTTAGTAAGAATGTAATAAATGATAATTAAGGATAAATACACCATAGATTAATATGAGACTTAGGACCTGGTGCTTTTAGACCAATATTGAGCTATAGTAATTTTCCAAAGATTTATTGAAGCCTTAACATAGCACTTGTAGTGTAAGCCCTTATTGGCACACCAATAGTATTAATTGGTAAATGAGGATAAACATCCTTTGTAAAATTATGAAACTCGGGCACTGAAGTTTTTAGGCCAATATTGAACTACTGTAAATATGTCAGAATTTATTGTGACCTGTAGATGGTACTTGCAGTGTAAATCACTATTTGCACCCCATTTGTTTTAAATTAGAAATTATGATTAAATACTCCTTGGAAAAATGTGAAACTTAAGTTTTGAGGTTTTCAGACCATTATTATGTTACAGTGAATTTATCAGAATTTATGGAGATCATTAGTTGATAATCGATGTATAAATCACTATTTGCACATCTTCTATTTTAAATAGAGACTAAGATTTAAGATTCCCTAGAGAATTTATGAAATTAGGATTTGAGGTTGTTAGATCACTACTCATTGCGAACCCATGGTAGTAATTGGAACTCATTTGGATATGATGTGATCAAGATTGCACCTTAGGAGTCAAATCTAGCTCAATCTTATTTTGGTATGTGAATAGTAAAACTGATTTATATGATTTAGACCACCACTGACCTTCACACATTGAACTGTTAACTCTTTGATTATTATGAAGGCTCGGATTATTTGGAAGATCATCTCTAAGGGCATCGTGGGAAATTAGGGTTGGGGTGCGTTTAGCAAAGCTATAAGTGTAGGAATTTACAATGATAAGAAAAGGAAGTTAGACCTCGTCAGGGCCCCACAAACAACTCATCAGTGTTAAATGATTATATGGAAGAAAAACTACCCTTAGCCGGGTGAGCCATCTTAAGGTAAATACTCAAGTGCGAAGTCGAGAAGTATCTAAGGCAAACCCTGGATTAAGGATGCCGAAGAATAGGAGTGTGGGTCCAAGTAAGGTTGAGAATGCTAATTGAATGTGTGTAGTTCCTCGGTGAAGAAGGGAACTCGAGCTTAGAATGTGACGACGGGAGAGTCAGCACCCGATCACAAATGGTGGTGTTGGAGTTTGAACTCCCCCACTCCTAAGAGCAAAGTTTAACTCATCTCATCTTAGAGATTTAAAAGTAATTGGAGAGGATAATGGGGATCAAGTAAAAAGGGGTAGATACCAACAAGATTAAGTGCCTTGGGTAGAGGAAGTTCGGGGTGTCAGCCCGCCACACTTCCTAATACCGCTGCAAGGGCCTCACCGGGTAACCCTCCGGAAGTCCAAGGTTAACTCTAAAGCTTCTAAGATCAACTAAATTATAAATAAGACTAGTTAAGTAGGAGAACTTGACAAGTTATCTTTCATCTCAAACCGGATCGGGAGATATAAGGAAGGACTGGGATAGTCCTGCGAGTGGTAGGCTCGTAGTTTAAATATAAAACTAGTGTAGTCTAGCGAGCGGTAGGCTCGTAGTTTAAATATAATACTAGTGTAGTCTAGCGAGCGGCAGACTCATTGTTTAAATATAAGACTGGTGTAGTCTAGTGAGCAGTAGGCTCGTAGTTTAAATATAAGACTAGTGTAGTCTAGCGAGCAGTAGGCTCGTAGTTTAAATATAAGACTGGTGTAGTCTAGCGAGCGGTAGGCTCGTAGTTTAAATATAAGACTAGTGTAGTCTAGCGAGCGGCAGACTCGTAGTTTAAATATAAGACTGGTGTAGTCTAGCGAGCGGTAGGATTGTAGTTCAAATATAAGACTAGTGTAGTCTAGCGAGCGGTAGGCTCGTAGTTTAAATATAAGACTAGTGTAGTCTAGCGAGCGGTATACTCGTAGTTTAAATATAAGACTGTTGTAGTCTAGCGAGCGGTAGGCTCGTAGTTTAAATATAATACTACTGTAGTCTAGCGAGCGGTAGGCTCGTTATTTAAATATAATACTGGTGTAGTCTAGCGAGCGGTAGGCTCGTAGTTTAAATATAAGACTAGTGTTGTCTAGCGAGCGGGAGGCTCGTAGTTTAAATATAAGACTAGTGTAGTCTAGCGAGCGGTAAACTCGTAGTTTAAATATAAAACTGGTTTAGTCTAGCGAGCGGTATGCTCGTAGTTTAAATATAAGTCTGGTATAGTCTGGCGAGTGGTAGGCTCTACTTTATAAATGTTGATGTAGAATTGCGAGCTGGAGGCTCGGTAGTAAATGGCTAATACATGTTGCTTGTGTATAAGATGTGGTGGGTCTTCAGTTCTGTCTTAGTCGTCACACCGACAACAGTTCATTGACTCGGCAGTGCTAGTGGTTTTATGGGGGCTAGGTTGTCTTCTGTGCGTCCGATGGGACGGATTCCCTAAACCCTACCTGACCAATTCAGTTTAGTACGCAGGGACTCGTGAGTACCGGGTACCGGAATCACAGCATACGTTAAGGCTTAGGTTTGTTAGTGTGACTTACCCACCTAGGTGAGGAGACGTCCGCTCCTTTGCCACCGTTTGACCACGACGGGAGGTGCTCGAGAGGTTAGCTACCTCCGAAAAGTGGGAACTAAAGGTCTGTACGTACAGAGTCGCGTGTGTGAGTTGCATGTGTATGAAATAATAATACAAACATTGCATCATTTCATTGCACATCATAGCATAGCATTTCTGCACAAACAGAGACCTCATCGTATAAATCAGTATATGCTCTTTTATACGATGAGTTTACTACTTGTCAGATCCCTTAGCTTATGTGCTTTTGTGTGTGCATATAAGTTAAGGTTAATTTCGTAGCTGCTCTTATTTCTTAAACCCGCTCTTTTACTTATACCTCTCTTTACTTATTGCCTTTATACATACTCCTGCTAGGGTACAGATGTTTTCATTACTTGTTTAGTATCTATATACTTGCTAGCTCGCCACTGTCACCTGCTTTTGAATTACCCTTTGATGTCCTCCGCTTCCTCCTCCCGCACGGTGCCTAGGAGTCGCGGGTGGAGGCGGTGAGGAGTATGCTGAGTCTTATAGACTGACGGTCGGTGGACCTCATCATTTTAGGGATGATGCGTCGGAACAGTGGGACCCCGTATAGGAAGACGGAATGAAGCAGAGCAGACATTACACGTCGTCGTAGCCGCAGCTACAGATGCATGAAGACAGAGTTGATAGCTTCCGCATAGATGTAGAGTGAATGTGACTGTTGCACTATATTTGAACATGTACTAGGCGTAAGCCCTTATTCTTTTAAGTTCTTTCTCATCGTGGACATTATAATCTTGTACTATGATAAATATATAATGTGATTATGTGGACTTGTTTCATTTATTACTTAAATTACTGTGATTATGGTTGGCCTGGATGATGATGATTAGCCGACAGGATCGACGTCTTGTGGTGGCGCCCATTGGGTGTAATGGTGTCGCCGCAAGACGGCGGTTCTAGGCGGTAAGACCCGAGAAAGATTGCAAAAAAAAGAGGGTCTTACAAACTAGTATCAGCTTAGCCGACTTTGGATCCAAGTAAAAGAAGTCCACAAACCCTGGGCCACCCCGCTCGAGCTAGTTTGAGGACAAACTAGCAGCGGAAGCAGTGGTGTGCCCATACGGGAAATCACATAACTGTGTCCACTTAACGATGATATTAGGCCAACCTGACTAGTACACCGTATCAGTTTGACCTAGCAAGACATCTCATAAGGTATCATAGTCCAACATCAACCTCAAGTATATTTTGACCAAGTAGTAGGATACCCCCAAAGTGACTAAAAGAAGGAGTTGAATGCGTGTGTAAGTGTTCGGGGCTTACTCCCCGATATACCCACGTCACTTCCTAAGTGATATTAACACCCCTCACACAAATAAATAGGACAATCTTAGGTGGATTTGGTGCTTGCGATTGTACTATCAGATTAGTAGGACACTTATAAGGCTGTACTTATGTTCTTAAAAGCTAATACTCCACACTTCCACCCTCGGAAAATCATCACAAAGAAAGGATGTCAAACGTGGAATGAGAATTCCAACTTAGAGACGACCACTTAATAGGCACACGATCCTTGGAAAGTTGCGGTAAATGGCATTTTGAGGGTAGAGAACCTTACCACATACACAAATCTCAAGGACTGTATACCCATAAGGATTATGTAAATACACGAGATGTCCAAATTTTCGGATATAAGAAACTCATCACAAGATTTACGGGAGGCTAATCTTGTTTCTTCATTTATTGGATCACTATGATGTTAACTTGGGTTGTTTTGGAAACATAAAAGTCTCTGTAATATAACTCCCCGGGCACCTATTTTGGTGCAGGGTATATAAAGTGAACCCTAGACACAAATCTGTGTGCCCCACCATCTGACTTATCCAAATAATCTGAATTTTACACTATACATGTAAATTTAGTACGATACATATGTTGTCCAAGAATCAGAATTTTGGAGATAAAGTTCTATGGATTTGGAAATGATTTCATTTCATACGATTGTGGTAGACCTAAGGCTTAATGGAAACCAATCCACTCAAACCTTTTATGGATGGTAGGTCTCGGAAAGAAAGGTCCCTGGACGAATTTGAGGCCATTTGGACCCCTACATATTGGTGGGTCCCACATGCAAGACCAAGGTAGCTTAAGAAAATACACATGTTGTTACACACATAGAGTTCTATGGATAAGAATTATTTCCTTGGTCAACTCTCTTGAAATTCGAAACATGTACTTATTATCAAGAGATCTTTCATCTCTGAAGGAATCAAAGACTTTGAGGATTGAGTCCCGTAGGAAATTGGGGTTTGTGAACTCTTCTTACATTAAGCAGTATTGAGAATTCCAGGGTCATGTTCCCCTAGATCAGTATAAAAATCTGGAATATTATAGAAATGAGTAGATAGACTCGTGGTGACGGAGCCCTACTCCGGCCACCCCAGCCCAATTGGACATCACCAGTCGACAGCCCTATGTCGACTGGTGGTGGTGGCTTAGGCGTTTCGCCGGAAACTGCCGGGATTCGCCGGAAGCGAGCCCGCAAATGGCCCAGGCGTGGGAAATCTGGGCCGTTGGCTCATCGGGGAAGACAATCCCATGGCCGTCGGATGGCGCGCTGATCCTTATACGCAGCCCAAATTAATTAATCTAATATATTTCATTTGATATGCACACTTCCTGCAGGCACCTAAAACAAATATTTAAAAATACATCCTCTCATTTTCTGAGGAAACTTTGAACATCAATGTGGTAGACCTTAGGCTCTAGAATTTTTAGAAATTTAGATCACCACAAAAGGAGCACTGTAGCTCCCTCAACACCATTTTTGGTGAGACATGTTTATAAGTGTATTTTGTTTAAATAATTTGTACAGAACTTGCATGTGGATTCTGCCTAGGTTAGGCTCATTTCTGGAAGCATTGACCAACATGAATATTGTAGATCTTGTGGTTACCTTCAAAATGCCACTAACTTCATGTCATTTGGTCAAGTATAGCTCCTTCTAGGCCATTTTTGGTGTGACATATATAAAGGGCATTTTGATTAAGATAAATAATTGGTAACAGAACTTGCATGTTGATTTTACTTAGGTTAGGAGCATTTCTGGAGGAAGTGACCAACATAACAATTGTAGATCTTGAAGTTACCTTTAAAATGCCACTAATTTCATGTCATTTGGATCCCTGTAACTCCCTCAGCACCATTTTTGGTGAGACATGTATATAAGTGTATTTTGTTAGGATAAATAATTTGTACAGAACTGGCATGTGGATTCTGCCTAGGTTAGGCTCATTTCTGGAAGCAGTGACCAACATGAATATTGTAGATCTTGAGGTTACCTTCAAAATGCCACTAAAGTCATGTCATTTGGTCAAGTGTAGCTCCTCTTAGGCCACTTTTAGTGAGACATGTATAAAAGTGTATCTGGTGTGTTTAGTGATTTTGGCTCATGCAAATGCTTTGAAGATTTGTCCATGCCTCAGATATGATATCAACCACCTCTAGTTAAGAATTCAACTCATGTACATGACTGGATTTCTCTGAACTTCAAGTTGAAGTTTTGGACTTAAGGGTGTAGGAAAAATTGGGGTGCATTTAGTTAGAATGTAATAAATGATAATTAAGGATAAATACACCTTGGATTAATATGAGACTTAGGACCTGGTGCTTTTAGACCAATATTGAGCTATAGTAATTTTCCCAGGATTTATTGAAGCCTTAACATAGCACTTGTAGTGTAAACCCTTATTGGCACAATAATTGTATTAATTGGTAAATGAGGATAAATATCCTTTGTAAAATTATGAAACTCGGGCACTGAAGTTTTTAGGCCAATATTGAACTACTGTAAATATGTCAGAATTTATTGTGACCTGTAGATGGTACTTGCAGTGTAAATCACTATTTGCACCCCATTTGTTTTAAATTAGAAATTATGATTAAATACTCCTTGGAAAAATGTGAAACTTAAGTTTTGAGGTTTTCAGACCATTATTATGTTACGGTGAATTTATCAGAATTTATGGAGATCATTAGTTGACAATCGATGTATAAATCACTATTTGCACATCTTCTATTTTAAATAGAGACTAAGATTTAAGATTCCCTAGAGAATTTATGAAATTAGGATTTGAGTTTGTTAGATCACTACTCATTGCGAACCCATGGTAGTAATTGGAACTCATTTGGATATGATGTGATCAAGATTGCACCTTAGGAGTCAAATCTAGCTCAATCTTATTTTGGTCTGCGAATAGTAAAACTGATTTATATGATTTAGACCACCACTGACCTTCACACATAGAACTGTTAACTCTTTGATTATTATGAAGGCTCAGATTATTGGGAAGAGCATCTCTAAGGGCATCATCGGAAATTAGGGTTGGGGTGCGTTTAGCAAAGCTATAAGTGTAGGAATTTACAATGATAAGAAAAGGAAGTTAAACCTCGTCAGGGCCCCACAAACAACTCATCAGTGTTAAACGATTATATGGAAGAAAAACTACCCTTAGCCGGGTAAGCCATCTTAAGGTAAATACTCAAGGGCGAAGTCGAGAAGTATCTAAGGCAAACCCTGGATTAAGGATGACAAAGAATAGGAGTATGGGTCCAAGTAAGGTTGAGAATGCTAATTGAATGTGTGCAGTTCCTCGGTGAAGAAGGGAACTCGAGCTTAGAATGTGACGATGGGAGAGTCAGCACACGGTCACAATGGGTGGTGTTGGAGTTCAAAAGAACTCCCCCACTCCTAAGAGCCAAGTTTAACTCATCTCATCTTAGAGATTTAATGTAATTGGAGAGGATAATGGGGATCAAGTAAAAAGGGGTAGATACCAACAAGATTCCTTGGGAAGAGGATGTTCGGGGTGTCAGCCCGCCACACTTCCTAGTACCGCTGTGAGCCCCTCACCGGGTAACCCTCTGGAATTCCAAGGCTAACCCTAAAGCTTCTAAGATCAACTAAATTATAAACAAGACTAGTTAAGTAGGAGAACTTGACAAGTTATCTTTCATCTCAAACCAGATCGGGAGATATAAGGAAGGACTGGGATAGTCCTGCGGGATCGGGAGATATAAGGAAGGACTGGGATAGTCCTGCGAGCGGTAGGCTCGTAGTTTAGATATAAGATTAGTGTAGTCTAGCGAGCGGTAGGCTCGTAGTTTAAATATAAGACTAGTGTAGTCTAGCGAGCGGCAGAGTCGTAGTTTAAATATAAGACTGGTGTAGTCTAGCGAGTGGTAGGCTCGTTGTTTAAATATAAGACTAGTGTAGTCTAGCGAGCGGTAGGCTCGTAGTTTAAATATAAGAATGGTGTAGTCTAGCGAGCGGTAGGCTCGTAGTTTAAATATAAGACTAGTGTAGTCTAGCGAGCGGTAGGCTCGTAGTTTAAATATAAGACTAGTGTAGTCTAGCGAGCGGAAGACTCGTAGTTTAAATATAAGACTGGTGTAGTCTAGCGAGCGGTAGGCTCGTAGTTCAAATATAAGACTAGTGTAATCTAGCGAGCGGTAGGCTCGTAGTTTAAATATAAGACTAGTGTAGTCTAGCTAGCGGCAGACTCGTAGTTTAAATATAAGACTGTGTAGTCTAGCGAGCGGTAGGATCGTAGTTTAAATATAAGACTAGCGTAGTCTAGCGAGCGGTAGGCTCGTAGTTTAAATATAAGACTGGTGTAGTCTAGCGAGCAGTAGGCTCGTAGTTTAAATATAAGACTAGTGTTGTCTAGCGAGCGGTAGGCTCGTAGTTTAAATATAAGACTAGTGTAGTCTAGCGAGCGGCAGACTCGTAGTTTAAATATAAGACTGGTGTAGTCTAGTGAGCGGTAGGCTCGTAGTTTAAATATAAGACTGGTATAGTCTGGCGAGCAGTAGGCTCTACTTTATAAATGTTGATGTAGAATTGCGAGCTGGAGGCTCGGTAGTAAATGGCTAAAACATGTTGCTTGTGTATAAGATGTGGTGGGTCTTTGGTTCTGTCTTAGTCGTCACACCGATAGCAGTTCGTTGACTCGACAGTGCTAGTGGTTTTATGGGGGCCAGGTTGTCTTCTGTGCGTCCAACGGGATGGATTCCCTAAACCCTACCTGGCCAATTCAGTTTAGTACGCAGGGACTCGTGAGTATCATGTGTCGGTATCACAGCGTACGTTAGGTCCTAGGTCTGGTAGTGTGACTTACCCACCTAGGTGAGGAGACGCCCGCTCCTCTGCCACCGTTTGACCACGACAGGAGGTGCCCGAGAGGTTAGCTACCTCCGAAAAGTGGGAACTAAAGGTCTGTACGTACAGAGTCGCGTGTGTGAGCTGCATGTGTGTGAAATAATAATACAAACATTGCATCATTGCATTGCACATCATAGCATAACATTTCTGCACAAATAGAGACCTCATCATATAAATCAGTATGGGATCTTTTAAACGATGAGTTTACTACTTGCCAGATCCCTTAGCTTATGTGCTTTTGTTTGTGCATATAAGTTAAGGTTACTTTCATATCTGCTCTTATTTCTTATACCCGCTCTTTTACTTATACCGCTCTTTACTTATTGCCTTTATAAATACTCCTTCTAGGGTACAGATGTTTTCATTACTTGTTTAGTATCTATATACTTGCTATTCTCGCCACTATCACCTGCTTTTGAATTACCCTTTGATGTCCTCCGCTTCCTCCTCCCGCATGGTGCCTAGGAGTCGCGGGTGGAGGCGGTGAGGAATATGCTGAGTCTTATAGACTGACGGTCGGTGGACCTCATCATTTTAAGGATGATGCGTCAGAACAGCGGGACCTAGTACAAGAGGACGGAATGAAGCAGAGCAGACACTACACGTCATCGTAGCCGCAGCTATAGATGCATGAAGACAGAGTTGATAGCTTCCGCATAGATGTAGAGTGAGTGTGACTGTTGCACTATATTTGAACATGTACTGGGGGTAAGCCCTTATTCTTTTAAGTTCTTTCTCATCGTGGACATTATAATCTTGTACTATGATAAATATATAATGTGATTTTGTGGACTTGTTTCATTTATTACTTCAATAACTGTGATTATGGTTGGCCTGGATGATGATGATTAGCTGGCAGGATCGGCGTCTTGTGGCGGCGACCATTGGGTGTAATGGTGTCGCCGCAAGATGACGGTTCTGGGCGGTAAGACCCGGAAAAGATTGCAAAAAAAAGAGGGTCTTACACGCCAGCTCCAGCAAAGACGCCCTGCTTATCAACGACTGAAAGACATTTATTTCTCTTAAGTTCATTTTATGTTAAGAACAATCGGTCCAGTTATATGACTAATCTAATATATGAACAATTCTAATATGAGAACATTTATCTATGAATGCTTATAAGGCATATGCCAGTGATGTTATTGCAACATGGTATTCATAAAATGCAATTACTGCTATTGCCTGGTGACAACGTGCCCTGCACCTTGTGTGCTTAGCTAGCAAAATATAATACATAGGTATACGCCAGATATCAGATGCAGGTTATGCAGGTTATTCTAGACATTCAGATACAGATTATGCAGGGTGCAAGGAAGATAGAAAGAGTACCTCAGGGGCATGCCAATTCCTTGGTGGAAGACTGATTTCCTGGAGCAGTAAGAAGTAGACCAGTGTGGCAATCTCGACAGCAGAATCAGAGTATATCTCTGCTGGGAGCGGCTGTGCCCAACTGCTATGGATTCAACATCAACTTGAAGACTACATTCTAATGATGATAAAAACATCCATGTTTTGTGACTCTTCAAAGTGCCATCTCAATTGCTAAGAACCCTGTATCTCACAGCAGGACTAAGCATATTGAGATCAGGTATCACATCATCAGGGAGCATGTGGAAAATTAAGATATCACCCTTGAATTTGTCCCAACAGACAAACAAGTGGCTGATATATTTACAAAGCCCCTAGATGAAGCTAAGTTTAAATTCTTCAAATTCCAATTGGGAATGTTACACTTAGAGTAACCCTCAATTTTACTATTTTCTAAGGCCTTTCTAGATGAGTGGTCAGAAAATCTCAAAGGACCTTCAAGAATCATGCCTGATCAAGGGGGAGCTTGTGCTACACCTTGGTTAGAAAAGCAGAAGGCAAGAAGTCAGAAAGGGGGAGAAATGGTGCTCAAGTGGTGCTCAAGAAGACATTAAAGGCAGGGGGAGCAAGGAAGAGGCATCAAATCAAAGGGGAGCTACTGGCTTGATGCACTCAATGAGTTCAGCAAAGATAAGTACAATCTTAGATGCTCAAAGTTAAGATTATAATATTTATTGTCTAGTGAAAGTCATCTTGAATTGGAATTCTGACTTCTTCAAATAAGGGGAGATTGTTGGGAATCTTGCCCACATGATTCCTGATTTGAAGAAGCCACCAAGTCAAGAAAACAACACCTTGTATCTGATTACTTCTCTAGCCTATAATCTCAGGAAGTTAATGAAATGTCGTCGAGAAGATTAGGTGATATCGTCGACAAAGCGTGCTTGTCGTCGTAATGACGGGCAGAGCAGCAGCCGCTGAGAGGCAAAGTATTTGTCGACCGCTGAGACGTGGCGAGATCGTCGAACGAAGAATGGCGATCGTCGAACGAAGGATGGCAAGTTCGTCGATCACAGAATGTTGTTCGTCGAACGCAGAGAAGACACAGGACATCGTCGTGTGGAACTCATGTCGTCGAGAGAACATATGATTACGACGACATGATGCAAGAAGGAAGCTCACGATGACACTGTCAGAGAAAGAAGATCATCGTATATACAAAATCACCAGGATATCTTGTATCGTCGATATACCACCATCAGAGGCAGTAGGAAGATCGCGACGACAAAGTCAGAGACAGCTTGTCGTCGTAATGATGCAAATATCTTCAAGACAGAATTCAAATCTCGCGGACGTGATGTCAGCAATTAATGCCGCCGCCTGATTGTCCAATCAGGGCCTGCTATGATGGATGGGTTCTTGACAGTAAAGGAAATTGTATGTGACCGTTATACAGCTTGTTCGTCCTTTAAAAGGGAACAGTGTTGTCCTAGAAGAAGAAGCTCGTTGTGCAAGAAAAAGAACGTGAAAAAGAATCTCGCCGCTCTTCAAGAGAACAGTATTTTTCAGCAGAGAAGAAAGAGAACAAGATTCAAGAGTTCTCATAAGAATCAGTCATCTCCATTGACTGAGAAGTCGCCATTCAACATCAGGCAAAAGAAGAAGAGGCTGAAGAAGATCCAGAGCTGAAACTCAAAATCAAGAAGCATCTTCTTCACCCTTAAGAAGCCGATCTTCATCAAGGCTAAGTTGCCAGATTTCATCTGGTTGTAGTAACAGTTTATTTTATTACTGTATTTTCTTGTAAGGCTTGCGGGCCAAATTGTCCAGCTTGAGGGTTGGAGAGCTGTGAGGCTTGAGGGCCAGGGCAGTGGACTTGCGGGTCCGACTTTGTCTAGCTTGAGGTCTGGAGAGCTGTGAGGCTTGAGGGCCAGGGCAGTGCGCTTGCGGGTGCGATCTGTCGAGCTTGCGGGCTCGGGGGCAGTAGGGGCTTGCAGGCCTAGGCTGTTGGGACTTGCGGGTCCGTGTTGTAGGGCTTGAGGGCCTGAGTGCCGAGCTTGCGGGCTCGGGGGCAGTAGGGGATTGCGGGCCTAGGCTGTTGGGACTTGCGGGTCCGTGGTGTAAGGCTTGAGGGCCTGAAGTTTTTAGCGGCATTTGCCGAGCCTAGCACACTGCTGGGTAGGCGCAGAGGGAGAGAGGACTACTCAAGACACCCGGTCTTGAGGAACCTCTATAGATCGTTGTGTGCTTTCTGTGGTTTGTTCTTTATTTCTTAGATCTATTAACCAGAAAGTAAGAAAAACCTAAAAGCGGATTTTATAAAAAGAAAACCTATTCACCCCCCCCCCCCCCAGGTGATTAAGTAGACACCCCGATAAACAGCAAAAACGCACGACCGTGCGATATATACAGACATGATTTCTGGGTAAAATAAAATGATCCATCCACCTGCATGAACATCAACATGGATGGGAGTACCCTTACAGCTCAATATAAATACATAAAAAAGTTTAGGGAGCACCATGTGCTTACCCCCAACAACAAGAAACGCAAAAGCAAACCAAGTCAGGCGTAATTAGTGCACATAGTGCGGAAGTGATAAAAAGAGAAATACAAGCAATTATGGCTCGAAAAGGACGTGCACAAGAGTGAAAACTAGCTCGGATGAGTCCATAAAATGGTATATAAATGAGACTCATCACACCCCCAGACTTACCTGTTTGCGCGTCCCGAGATAACAAATCCGGCGGGATATGAAAATGGTAGTTAGCATAGAGAATTGCAAAGAAGGAGTAATATGCAAAGTTTCATACCCATGCAAATAGAAATTTGGTAAAAGAAGATTCTAACTATACTAACTAATTTACAATAGTGTAAATGCGTAAAAAGAGATTTATTTGTACTCGGATGGTGAATCATGAGGAAAGTTGCAGTCATGCCCGGTGTGATAGTAAACGAGCAGCTCCAGAGGGTGTTGCTAAAGACCAGAATTCAAGGTTAACTCCGCTGAAATCCATCAACTTTATGAACCATAAGCTTGCCGGGTCACACTCTCTCTACGGTGCTAGCAAACTCGTAAGGTGAATCAGCAGGGCTTTCGAGTTTTTACGAGTGTACAACCTCGATATTCGCTAGGAGATGAGCATGTATTGAGGAGTCAACAAGCGAGAGAAGTAACAAGGAAGGCGAGTCAGAATCTCAAGGGTCGCTCGCAGGAAGGCGCTCGATGAAAGCAATTCTACATTCGACGAACTCCATTCTGCGTTCGACAAAAGGCATTCTGCGCTCGACGAACTCCGTTCTGCGTTCAACAAAAGTCGTTCTACGTTCGACGAATTCCGTTCCGCGAACGCCACGTTTCAGGCGAGGCATATTCAACTCTGAGCTCGATGAACGTCATATTTTGAATGTCTCAGCGGTTGGGCTGAGAGGGTTCGATGAAATTCATTCTGCGTTCGACAGTCAACAGGCAAGGCACGTTTCAAATTGAGGAGCCAATAGGTGGAAGAGGTAACAAGGAAGGCGAGCCAGTCTCAAAGGTCGCGCTCGGGAAGGCGGGCGAGCCGGACACTCGTAGGCCGCTCGCAAGAAGGCTGGCGAGCTAGGCACTCGCCGATCGCTCGCAAGGAATGCGGGCGAGCCAAATCCTCGCGACCCTCTTATGGTGGTCTTCTACGCTAGCCGGGTTCTTTCCAAGATTCAGTGTTCAACGAACTCCAATCTGCGTTCGATGAAATCTGCTCTGCATTCGACGAACGCCAAGCTTCAGTTTTGAGGTCGACGAACTCAGGTAGGCGTTCGACGAAATTTGTTCTGCGTTCGACGAACGTCACGTTCTCCATTCGACGAACTCAGCTCAAATAATTCACGCTTCAGTTCGACGAAATTATTTCTCAACTCGGCGAGCTTAATCCTCCAGCCAATTCAGGAGATCTTCACAAGGCTGAGGGGAGCTCGCAAGAAGACATGCGAGACCTGGCCTCGCTGGATGTTGCCAGAAGAGGTGTGAGCGGGACCCTCACAGAGCGCCCACCTAAGAGGGGTTTCGTGAGCCATGTTCGCGAGGAGAATCGCGAGAGCTCTCGCGAGTAGCCTTCTCGCAGGCCATTTGTCCATAGGCTAATGAGGCAAAATTACCCCTCTGCCCCTGGTGGTCTGCCGTTAGCCTTTCCAAACAACGGAGTTTGGTTGTTAGTAGGTCAAATTGGGGTGCGTTTAGCAAAACCAAAAGGCGGAATTCCGCTATTGACAGACACGAGCAAAAAACTATAAATAGACCATAAAGGACACCTTGGGAGAGGATTCTGATCTCAGTTCTCTGAGCTTCTTTCTCCCTTGGCTACTTTGGTTCAGCTCTCTAGCTCTCCAAGTTGCTCAAGTCTCAGCTTTGTCTTGGGAGGGGAAGCGCTCAACGATCTTCTGAGTTTGTGGTGGGACCTCCTCGCTGTAACTAAGGTCTTAGTCTGTTTCCGAGTCCCCAGTCTGCTCCTTTCGAGGGACTAGTAAGGGCTAGCTTCCCCTCAACTTATTGAGGGCCCGAGCTTCACAAAAGACCGAGAAATCGGTTTCAACATTTTTGGTGCGGTGAGCGTGGAGTGTGGCTAGTCCAAGAAGATTCCAATGACGGGACATGGCAGGAGATGAAGATCAGGGCGAGGAGTTCTGCGGGTCACCCCCGGCGGCGATGCAAAGGATGTTCTCGGACTTCAGAAGGGAAGTCCTTGACACCCTCGGGCTCATGGTCGCAACAATGCGTAGCGAGTTCGCGACCCTAGTGGTGCAGGTGTCCCATCCTCCGGCAGCGGTTGGTGAGGATGTCTCGGGAGGAAGGCCTGGAAAGGAGGTGTCCGGAGGGTCAGTGCAGGACCTGGAGGGGCGAGTGTTGTTCGCCAGTCCGGTGAGTTTGGTGCCAGCGAGCACAGGGTAGGCGAGCGCGGCGTAGGCAGGTATGGCACAGGTGAGTGCAGCGCAGGTGGGTGCGGCGTAGGCGAGCGCGATCCTGGTCGGTGCAGCTCCCGTAGGAACATCTCCGATGAGGGTGCCTCTCGCTAGTAGTGCCCCAGCGAGCTCAAGCCAGGTGAGGGAGCTCGGGGGGCGAGTGGAACAGGAAAGGACATCATGTAGAGGAAGCCCCTTCTGCGAGCTAGTGATTTCCGCACCCATCCCGGAAGGGTTCGGGGAGTGGGACAGGGTCTACTACCACGACCGGGATGACCCAGTCCAACACCTGCAGTCGTTCGAGGACTCGGTCTCTATCAGGCAGATGTCGGACGCCTTCAAGTGTCGGCTCTTCATCGTCACCCTAAAGGAGAAGGCCCTGGAGTGGTTCCACCAACTCCCTGTCGGATCAATCTACGTATTTGAGGATTTCCGTAGAAATTTCTTGTTGCGGTTTTCAACTTCGAAGAAGAGGAAGAAGGACGCTGAGTCTCTCTTCAAGGTGAAGAAGGAGCCCACGGAGTCGTTGGCTAATTATGCAGATCAGTTTCTGGAAGAAGTATTGCTCACCCAGGAGCTGCCTGGGTTTGCCCTTCAGCTTGCCTTCACATTGGGGCTGAAGGAGAGTTTCTTCAAGATGGATCTTAAGAGGAAGGCCCCCGTCTACTACGAGGAGTTGATGGAGAGGGTGGCGGAGGAGGTCGAGAGTGAGGAGGCCAATCCGGAGCTCACCAAGAGGCTAGCAAAGCTCAGTGAGCCGGAGGTTAAGCAGCGGGAGGTGCGGAGAAGGGAAGATCCCCGGTCCCTGGAGGGGGGATGAAGGCAGCATGGCGGGGGAATGCAAGGTCAAGGAAGAGGTTATGCCCCGGGAGGGGGTAACTTCTATGGGGGGCAAGGAAGACCCCAACAGTTGGGATGGAGGCAGGGTCCAAGGCCGGTGCCCCCCCCCCCCCCCCCGCCCCAGTAGGCCATGGAGGTCAGGCGAGGAAGAGGTGGAAGAGGAAGTAGAGAAGGAGCGGAAGCAGGAGCAGGAAGGAGAAGGGGAAAAAGGGCGGTGGAGGCCGGGAGGGGAGAGGTGGCGTTGCCATGCTGTGACTTTCATGATGAGGAAGGTCACGCAACGGCCACCTGCCCAGAACTCTTAGAGACAAAGAGGGCTAGAATGTCGGTGCTGCGGCAGCAGTAGCAGGTGAGGATCGAGGAGGTACTGCCTCGGGAGGATGAGGAGGAGAGGTGGGAGGACCGGGCCGATGTGGGGACCCGAGGAGGGATCAGAGTGATCCACGGGGGAGTAGGGATAAAGGCAACCCGCAAGGCGAGCCTCCATACCATCTACCATCGGAGCATGGCTTCCACATCCACGGCCCCACCCCCAGCAGAAAAAATCACTTTCTCTCAAAGGGACATGTCGGGTCATGAGGACCCTTTCTGCGACGCATTGGTCATCCAGACCGCCATCGAGAACTTCACGGTGTCCTGGATTCTCATGGACAACAGAAGCTCCATCAACTTCATCTTCAAGAAGTCATTCTATTAGATGAAGGTGGAAGCCAAAATGGTGTTGGCCTCGGATGGACTATTGTTCTGGTTCTCCGGAGAGAGGAAGGAGGTAGAGGGTGGAGTGGGGCTCCACGTGGTCCTGGGAGGGCAATCTCGGAATTGCCGCTTCGTCATAGTGGATGCCCCCAGCAGCTATAGTGCCATCTTCGGACGGCCACTAATCAGCACTTTCCGCTGTGTCCCCTCCACCCTCCACCAATGTCTCAAATTCAGCTAAAGGGGAGTCCAGATTCAGGTAAGAGGGGATCTGATGGTAGCAAGACAGTGCTACGTGACGGCGGTCAACACCATCTCCTGGATAGCCGAAGCAGAGAAGTGGGATCAGGAGGTTGGAGAGCGGGCGGGTCTCGGAGAGGCAGAAGAGGAGATGGGAGGAGAACAGGAGAAGGGAAAGGAGAAGAAAGAAGAGGTAGAAGGACGGGCCCAGGAGGGATGGGCGGATGAGGTGGTTAATGATTAGGGGGGAGAAGGGGAAGAGAAGGTCGAAGTGCCAACTTCTGACGAGGAGAGGGAAGAAGGTTGGGGAGAGTAGTCCCGGCTAGAAGCCATGGAAGAGGTCGTAGAGATCGAGGTCACCACCCAGGCTAGGGTGGTGGAGAAGGCCCGCATCAGCGGAGAGCTCGGCCTGGAGGAGCAGAAGCAGATCCTGGCTTGCGTCCAGAAAAACGTGGATGTCTTCGCCTGGATTGCCACGGAGATGCACGGGATCGATGCGGATGTGGATTGCCATCGCCTCAATATCAACCCAGGCACCCGCCCCATCCGTCAAAAGAAGAGGGCCACAACAGACAAGCTGGAGGGGCCCATCCGAGAGGAGGTGGGTATGCTTCTACAGGAGGGTTTTGTATCGGAGATCCAGTATCCAGACTGGGTCTACAATGTGGTGATGGTAAAAAAAGGAGGAGGTAAGTGGAGGAAGTGTATCGACTTTTCCTTGCTTAATAAATCATGCCCTAAGGATTGTTACCCCTTGCCTAAAATTGACGCACTGGTTGATTCAGCCATCGGTTTCCCTGTAATGCCTTTCTTAGATACTTTTTCAGGTTATCATCAGATCCGAATGCACCCCCCCCCCCCCCCCCCCCACCCCCCCCCCGACATCAAAGATGCCTCCTTCAAAAGTAAACTCCACCTCACGGGAAAATTGGTCGGGCTCAACAGGTTCCTCTCCAAGGCGGTTGAGAAGTGTGCACCTTTCTTCAAGGTGTTACGGGGAAACAAGAAGTTTGAATGGACCTCGGATTGTGTGGAAGCTTTTCAAGCATTGAAAGGGCAACTCACCCAGACTCCCCTACTCTAGGGACCAAGGCAAGGGGAAGATCTATCCCTATACTTGGGGATAGGATCTGAGGCAGTAAGCTCGGTGTTGGTCCGGGAAGAAGGAAAGAGGTAGTTCCCCATCTACTACGTCAGCCGAGTGCTGAGGAAGGTGGAGCTTCGATACCCTATTTTGGAGAAGTTGGCTTTCGCTTTAGTGGTATCGACCCGAAAACTCAGGCCATACTTCCATGCACACTCAATCAAAGTGGTGACCGACCACCCACTTCGCAAAGTCATGGAAGGAGTGGAGCATTGAGGGAGGCTAGCCAAATGGTCCGTAGAGCAAAGTGAGTTCGATATCGCGTTTGTTCCTAGGAACTCAATCAAGGCTCAAGTTGTGGCGGACTTCATGGTGGACTACGCAACTGAAGTGGGGGAACATGAATCACCTTCCCCGGTGGCAGGGAACATGCTGGTGGATGGTGCATCAGGGAAGCACTCCTATGGAGGAGGAATCGTCCTGATAAGCCCCCATGGAACAAAGATCGAGCAGGCCCTGAGCATCCATTTCCCTATTACCAACAACTAGGCTGAGTAGGAGGCAGTGATAGCGGGCCTGCAGCTGGCCAGGGAGCTGCGAGTGCAGGTCGTGGAGGTTTCAACGGACTTCATGGTGGTAGCATGCCAAATCAGGGGAGAATTTGAAGCTAGGGAGCCGACCCTCCAACGCTACCTGGAGAAGGTCAAGGGGGTCATCGGCCAATTTCGTACTTTTTCCATCACACACGTGCTGAGGGAGGAGAGCACCCCGGCGGACCTACTAGCCATGTTTGGCCCTCGAGCTGGAGGGATAGTATCAGAACTCTTCCGACCTTCCATCGAAGAAGGGGAGCTGATGGAGGTGGATAAGCAAGCATCATGGATGGATCCCTTCGTCACTTTCCTAGCAGCAGGAAAGTTCCCTGAAGGGGACGTGGATAAACGGCGCTGCAGGTACAAGTCGGCCTATTACTCCTTACATGCATGAGGACTATATAGAAAAACACTCTGGGGATCCTGGCTCGTTGTGTGTCTGAGGAGGAGGTCCCGAGAGTCCTCGAGGAAATCCACTCAGGGGAGTGTGGCAGTCATTCTGGGAGCCAGACACTGGAGGGGAGAGTGCTGAGGCAAGGCTACTTTTGGCCTAACCTCAGTAAGGATGCAGCAGAATTCGCAAGGAAGTGTTCAAAGTGCCAGCTCTATGCTCCACTCCAAATCCTCCCAGCTCAAAGGCTCCGGACCATCACGGCTCTGTGGCCCTTCGCTATATGGGGCTTGGACCTGGTAGGTCCTTTCCCACAAGCTAGTGGCCAAAGGAGGTTTCTATTGGTAATGATTGACTATTTCTCCAAGTGGGTAGAAGTGAAAGCGCTAGCCAAGGTAACCTCCCAGGTGGTGAGAAATTTTGTATGGGGCGAGATAATTTGCAGGCACGGGCTGCCGTTGGCCATAGTGACGGACAACGGACCCCAATTTGCCAGCAAAGAGTTTGTTAGTTTTTGCACCCAACTCGGCATAGATCGCAGGTTCGTGTCGGTCCACCACCCAAGGAGCAATGGTCAGGTGGAAGCGGTGAACAAGATAATTGTCAACCTGCTGAAGAAGAAGGTGGAGAATCTCAGAGGAAATTGGGTAGAGCAGCTACCCTCGGTCCTATGGGCCTTGAAGACTACTCCAAACATGACCACAAGGGAGATCCCCTTCAAACTGTCTCATGGGTCTGAGTCCGTCCTCCCGATAGAATTCAAAGTAAAAACCCCAGGGTGATCACCGCAGGCGAGGGAGATGAAGAATGGCTGGTAGAAAATGATGCAGAGCAAAGTTTGTCCCTGGACCTGGTAGAAGAGCTCCGCGACCTCGCTACTGTTCGTCAGGAGGAAGTCAAGAGGTGGATGGCCCGGTACTTTGATCAGCATATCATAATAAAGCAATTCGAGAAAGGAGACTTGGTCCTGAAGAAAGTAGATGCGATAGGGAGAGGAGCCGTCGTAGGTAAGTTAGAGCCCAATTTGGAAGGGCCTTATATCGTAAGCGAAATGCTCAAGTCTGGAGGGTAACACCTCCAGGATGTGGAAGGGGTACCTTTCGGCCGAGCCAGAAGTGGGGATGATTTAAAGAGATTTTATCCTTAGCAATTTTTTGTAACTGACTCTTGTATGTTTCCTTCTCAATATATATATTTTAGAGCAGTTTTTTGAGCAAGTAACAAGTCCTTCGGTGCTGGAATGCCCCAGATCGATTCCGCTGTCGGGCTCTCATAGATGGTGGGTCAGGTTGATCTCTGGAGAGGCTGGCAAGTAACAAGTCCTTTGATGTTGGAATGCCCCAGATCAATTCCGCTGCCGGGATCTCAAAGACGGTGGGTCAGGTTGATCTCTGGAGAGGCTGACAAGTAACAAGTCCTTTGGTGCTGGAATTTCCCAGATCGATTCCGCTGCTGGGCACTCATAGACGGTGGGTCAGGTTGATCTCTGGAGATGCTGGCAAATAACAAGTCCATTGGTGCTGGAATGCCCCAGATCGATTCCGTTGTCGGGCTCTCATAGATGGTGGGTCAGGTTCATCTCTAGAGAGGCTGGCAAGTAACAAGTCCTTTGGTGCTGGAATGCCCCAGATCGATTCCACTATCGGGCTCGCATAGATGGTGGGTCAGGTTGATCTCTAGAGAGGCTGACAAGTAACAAGACCTTTGGTGCTAGAATGCCCAGATCGATTCCGCTACCGGGCTCTCATAGACGGTGGGTCGGGTGATCTCTGGAGAGGCTATCACGTAACAAGTCCTTTGATGCTGGAATGCCCCAGATCGATTCTGATGCCAGGCTCTTATACACGGTGGTTCAAGTTGATCTCTGGAGAGGCTGGCAAGTAACAAGTCCTTTGGTGCTGGAATGCCCCAGATCGATTCCGTTACCGGGCTCTCATAGACGGTGGGTCAGGTTGATCTCTGGATAGGCTAGCAAGTAACAAGTCCTTCGGTGCTGGAATGCCCCAGATCAATTCCGCTGCCGGGCTCTCATAGATGTAGGATCTGTAGGCGCCCTTAGAGGGGGGTGAATAAGGGTTTTAAGATTTTCAAGATTATTTAGAGAAATTAATTCTCTGTTGCTACCGCCAGCGGTAGAGTTACCGCTCAGCGTTAGCGATAATGAAAATACTTTTAGGTTAGAACAATGAAAATCATAGGGCACGAATCAGAGATGAAGAAACAAACATATTTTCATTAACATTAACTTGAAATAAATATGATCACAAAAACTTTTCCCAATGACGCTTGGAAAGAGGCGACCAATGAAAACTCTTTTGGTTTTCTATACCAACCCTTCTCCCAAGGACTGGTTGGCTTTAGCCTATCTTTCCCCAGATAATGCCTCAAGCCGCTTGATGCGCAAATCTTAGCACACCGCTATAGGCAGTAGCAAGACTGCGGCACGAAATGGCAGTGTAACGATCGTTCAAGTAATATAAAATGTGGGAGTGAATCCCCAAGTATCGATCTCAAAGGAACACAGTAAGGTGGAATTAACTATTGAGGAAGGACTTGAGATTGAAGTCCTTTCGAGCAGATGAATTGCGGAAAAAGGGGGGTTTTGGTTTGTGGAAAATAAATGAAAACAACTACAACTACTCTTATGCAATGCCACTATGCAATGCTTCGCCAGGCGGGATGGAAAACTACGTAGGCCTTGAACGCACTACTTCGCAAGGGAGGATGGACGAGTAGGCAAGCGGAATCGAACTGTGCAGGACTTGAGCGCGCTGCTTCGATAGGCGAATGGATTACACGGGACGCTATGCCACGCTTCACTAGGCGGATGGGTGAGTAGGCATGCAGAGTGAGGGTCGGAAGCACCTCGTCGAAAAGCACGCCACTAGAAATTGCTAGTGTGGAGAACGAACACGATGGAGGAATGGAAAATGGATGGTGGCGCACCTCATACACACATATGAATAAAATAATCTCATACAAATGAAATAGACATTATAAAACAGGGTTCATAGTGCACATCATCATAAGATAAAAGATCTAACATTTACAACTACCAATACAAAGAGAGAGAGAGAGAGAGAGAACAAGGAATCGACCCAATCCAAAGGCTCGTTGGGATTCACGGATGGAATCGCTGGGTTGTCAATCCGCGTCCAAGCTCGGTCCTCAACTGCGTCCGAGGTAGAGAAGGCTGTCACTACCTTCCAATGGCCCGTTTTCTTCGTGTCACGATCCGGTCGCACGACCTAGCTTCTTTCTCCTTGGATATTGGTGGATGTAGGGCTAAATCCCTCTCCTTGGAGATTGAGAATGATGGAGGAGGCCAAAAAGGGGTGGAATCCCCATGGAAAGGGCGAAAATGGCGGAGCTGTATGGTCTGTTCGCTATATCCGATTAGGTTGAAAACTACAGCTTTTATAGAAAACAGTCAGAAGTTTGGTCACGCACGGGCGAACGCACGACCGTGCGTTGCCCGTGTGTTATTTAATGAATAAACTGACATGAGGAAGAAGCAGCAGCACCCGTGCATTTCCTTCGCGCACGGGAGAATCCGCCTCTGCGTAAAAACGCACGGACAAATTCAGATTGGCGATAAACAAGGCTAAACAGGTCGGTCGTGCGATTCCTTCGCGCGCGGGCAACTGCCCGTGCGTAAAGACGCACGATCAATGGCAGCACATCATTTTCTACCCAGATGAAGGCGCACGACCGCAGCCGTCCATGCGTCAATAAAACGCACGACCGTGCATTATACACAATCATGATTTCTGGGCAAAAAGGGGATGCTTCAACCACCTGTGAGCACATCAACCCAGCTGGGAATACATCTCCAGCACCAGCATAAAAATAGAAATAAAATGATGGGGAGCACAGAGTTGGGAATACATCTCCAGCCCAGATGAGTCCAAAAATCAGTATATAAGCTAGACTCATCACACCCCCAGACTTACCTATTTGCACGTCCCGAGCAAACAATTCCTAAGCAGGCGGGAAAATGAAATAGCTACCTTAAAATTACAAAATGGAATACTATGTGAAGTCGCATGCTCATATTCATAGAAAAATAATAGAGAAGATTTTTAATTATACACATAGTTTACAAATTTCTATAAGAGTAAATAAATATTACTTCTACTCAAAATGGGAGTCACGGTGAATCATCCAGTCACACATATGGAGAAAGTAAAATAATCGCTGAGACAAGCATTGCCAAAGCTGAGATTCTGGACAAACTCCACCGAAATCCATCGGCGTCGGCGACCATAAGCTCACCCGTTCATATTCGCTCCACAACACTAGATTGGTTCATAGCGTAAGTCGGTAGGACTTTTAGGTTTTAAATGGGGCTTGGGTTAAGGTGAGGTAAACAAAGATAAACAAGAAGGCTTGAAACACCTAAACCCAAATGAGATTTATTACAACTCCTCGCACACCAACATCGAATGCAAGTGCACCACACCCCCAGACTTAGATTTTTGCACATGGGTGTGTGCACCGCCTACTGATGAGTCCCATTTATATACACTATTTTGGACTCATCCGAGATAGTTTTCTCGCATATGCACTTCACTTACTACTCATAAATGCTTCAATTGATCACATTTCGTCATTCCATGCTAAGTGCACTTGTTGGCCCGTTGTGGTGTGCAATTGCGCGCTTTATTGTTGGGGGCAAGCACAATGTGATCCCCATTCTTTTTATGCTTTTATACTTGTGCTGGAGGTGTGTTCCCAGCGTTTGGATGTGTTGTGCATGTGGTCAGATCATCCATATTGCCCAGAATTCATCTTGTATGAATCGCACGGTCGTGCGTTTTCTTGACACACGGTCGGCTGCGCTCGTGCGTTTTGATCGGCTGGTCAATATGGTGATCTGCCCCGCTCGTGCGTTTTCTTCACGCACGGTTGGCCTCAACCACGCGCGAACAAAACGCATGAACTCCTATCGGTTGCCGGATTTCGAGTTTTCTGAATTTGCCCGTGCATTTTTACGCACGGTCGGCTTCGACCATGCGTGAGTAAAATGCATGGGCGCGTCTGCTTCGTCTTCTTGGCATTTGTTTTCGATTAATATCGCACGGTCCACGCACGGTCGTGCGTTCGACCGTCCATGACCAATTTCTGACTATTTCTCTATAAAAGCTGCATACTTCGCCCTAGATTGGATCATCTTCTTTTCTCGCATCCAAGAGCTCTAGTTTCGCCCATTTCACCGCTCCATCAACGCCCACCTTCGGGAGGAGCTCCAGCGGCCATTCTCTTGCAAATTTCAAGCCGGAGCATCCTCTAGGCCTTCTCCATTGTTCGTGCACCTCCAAAGCTCCATTTTGAGGGATTTTTTGCTGCATATATGAAGTTCTCCGGTGAGATCGTGGCCAAAGAAGATTGACGGAGAAGAAGGGTATACTAGAAGAAGGTGACAGCTCTTCCGGACCACGGACGGCAGTTGGAGCCCGAGCTCGGACAAGGATTGACAACCCTAGATTCCGGTCGTGAACCTCCGATGAGTCTCCGTGCTTTGGTTGTAATCTCAACCTCCTTTACATTGTAGTGTGTCATTCCTTAATTATTTGGGTGTATGAACAATGTTTGCTAAACCTTGTTTTGTCATTTATTATTTCATGTTTATGTGAAATCGTTATGTGTGGTTTATGCAAGTGAGGAGCGCCTCATTCCGTCCTCCATCCACACCATCATCACCCTCCACTCCATTACGCTAGCCTACTCTTCCATTCCGTAAGACTACTCTTCCATCCGCCAAGCAAAGCGGTGCTAACGGCCCGTGTAATCCACCTCAACCCCGCCGGTGTGAACCATTCCATCCGTAAGCCTTCTCATCCATCCACCTAGTGAAGCATGGCATAGCGGCCCGTGTAATCCATTCGCCTAACGAAGCAGTGAGCTCAAGGCCTGCACAGTTCGATTCTGCTTGCCTACTCGTCCATCCGCCCTTGCAAAGTAGTGTGTTCAAGGCCTACGTAGTTTTCCATCCCTCATGGCGAAGCATTGCATAGCAGCATTGCATAGGAGTAGTTTAGTTCTTTTCTTTTATTTTCCACAATCCAAGCCTTCCGCAATCCATCTGACCTAAAAGACTTCGATCTCAAGTCCTTCCTCAAAAGTAAACTCCACCTTACTGTGTTCCTTCGAGATTCGATACTCGGGGATTCACTCCTCGTTTTATATTACTTGAACGATCGGTACACTGCCATTTCGTGCCGCAGTCTCGCTACCGCCTATAGCGGTGTGCGAGATTTGCGCATCACCTACTCCCAATCATAAATTTATACAATGATTTTTCAATTAAGCTCATCTTTTTTTTTCTTTTTTTTTCACTTCTTTTTTTTCAATTTTTCTTTTTCAAAACATTTTCAGCAAATTTAGCAATAACGCACAACCACTTTTTTACAAAAGAAATTCACCACATCAACACCCCAATAATGAAAATGCAACACGACTACAGCTCAGATTTGGGTGTGCGACTAGGATTGGCATTAAGTCTTTGGTGATAAAGCGGTGGAGCTGAATCAAAGGACGGGGTAGGCACAAAAGGGGCTAGCAAGGTATAAATGATAGGAATGGTACACAAAGCTCAACCTGGCCAAAATGATGGCCTACGTCATGCTCACGCACTAAAACTATCTTATGCCAATGCTTCAAGAATCGCTTGGGGAAAGTTCTTAGCCACCGAGAAAAATTATCTTTCCTCCTCTTGAGCAATACACATCTAACAATCATTTACACACATCCCTATGCTACTGTTTGATTCACACCGGATTCACCATTTGAGTGGAGTAAACAATATTTATACTAACAGAAATGCCTAAAGCTATGAGTATAAAAAGAAATCTAATCTACATAAATTCCTATACTCACACGAGTACTTGACTAGAAACACCGGAGTCAACATTTTATTCCACCACATAATTTAAAAAAAAACAGCACAATCATTTTCCCAAATACAAAAAGAAATGAGTTATACTCGTGACGCACTAAAGGTTAAGCACGCGCTCAAGTGGGTGCTTTGTGTGCAGACAAAATAAACAAAATAATTTAGATGAAAGCATCTAGCATGCTAAGTGATAGTGCACGTGAGTGGGTACAAACAGGTCTCCCACAGACTTAAATTATACAATTCAAAACAGTTTATTATTAAGATATTCTAAAACAAAGTTAGGGGAAGAGAGTACCCAATGCTCAGCAAGTAAGCATACTAGAAGATTTGCGTGAAGCCCAGCAAAAGCTACCCTACGAAGAATCATAACCACCGCCTACACAAATAGAAAATACCTGCAAGGGGTGGTCTCCGCAAACGCAAACTAAAATAACATATAACTAACTAATTTTTGACAGCGATAAAATAAAAGACAAGAAAAAGTAAGATAACTAATGGGGTTAATGTCCTCCCAGCATGACTTATTCAAGAAGCGGAGGGTCTTAGCTAATGGGAGTATGGAAGGAGAAGTGGACAGGCAACTGTTTTAATATCCGTGTCGGTAATGTGTACCGATACGGTGATAGAACCACTACTCCTCTACCTAAATAATAATACCTACTCGTCACAGGTAGAGGAGAGAGAAAGAAAGAGGTCGAGGGAGAGTCCTCCACTCTACTTTCACCAAAATAAATTTCCTTGCCTAGCAAGGTGTCATCTTCAGGGAGGCAGCAGGAGGGGAATACACTACATGGCAGGTCCTCTGTGGATGGGGAATTAACCTCCTCACACAAGAAGATGTGCGCATTATTGAATTGTGCAAATTGCACCACCTCCTGCAATACCTGTGAAGGCTCAACCTGCATAGGCTCAGAAGAAAAAGAAGGGGGTCGAGAAATGAAGGAGAAGAATGACATAAATAATGTTTGCATTGTCATCAATGCTACAAGGTTCGGCGGGATCAACAGTGGCCATGCCCAAGATTTGGACTTCCTCCACCGTGCTGAGGAAAGCTCCTCTTCACCTAGAAGGTTGTCCTCCTCCATAGGAGCAGGCATAACACATTGATCGCCAGCCTCAACCTGTGACACATCCTCAACAATGTCGTCTAAGATGAGTATAGTAGTATGCACAATAGGGGGAGGAATAGTGCTTGGATAAATGTCAAGCACCGATTCCTCACAAAGAATCGAATCTACACATGGTGATATATGCACAGGGGAGATGGGCTCAGCCATGTCAGAGCCTAGATCAGCCACACATCTGGTGACCGTGTCCACATCATCCCCCTCAAATCATGAAGGTGATACGTGCACGTAACCAGATGTTGAAGGTGTGTTGCCAGATGTAGGAGTCGGGACAATCCAGATATCCAGCTCATCATCCTCATCCAATTGGCGAAGATAAGCAGCACAATCCTTCAAAGCATGATCCATGCTTTGACAAAACAAGCACTGCCTTGCGGGCTTCTTTGGCACAGCCGGTACTGAAGCCGAAAAGAAGTATGACGGTAAAGGCGCAACAGAATAGCCATAGGACTTCCGCGCAATATATGGAGTACCAGACGAAGTCGGTGCTCCATATACTGGGCCTTGAGTGCTAGGGCTACTATTTCCCTTTGGACATCTATCACTAGCGTGAGAGATATCTCCACACAAACGGCAACGAATATTAATGAAGCCCACATAGTGTGAAGATAAAATGATTCAAAATAAAGAGAACTGTTGTATAAAATACTGCACCTAACAATACTTACTAAAGCAACCTAATATAAATAGGAAAACAGAATACGAAGAAATAAAACAAAAGGATGCAATTTAGAAATGGAAGGGCTTCTCTCTCAGATTATCCCTCTCCAGAAAACTCACACATCTGTGTTACCCGGCAGCGGCGCCAAAAACTTGATGCGCAAATCTTAGCACACCGCTATAGGCGGTAGAAAGGCTGCGGCACAAAACGGCAGTTTATCGATCGTTCAAGTAATATAAAATGTGGGAGTGAATCCCCAAGTATCGATCTCGAAGGAACACAGTAAGGTGGAAATAACTATTGAGGAAGGACTTGAGATTGAAGTCCTTTCGAGCTGATGGATTGCGGAAAAAGGGGGGTTTTGGTTTGTGGAAAATAAAGGAAAACAACTACAACTACTCCTATGCAATGCCGCTATGCATTGCTTCGCCAGGCAAGATGGAAAACTACGTAGGCCTTGAACGCACTACTTCGCAAGGGCGGATGGACGAGTAGGCAAGCAGAATCGAACTGTGCATGCCTTGAGCGCGCTGCTTCGTTAGGCGAATGGATTACACGGGCTGCTATGCCACGCTTCACTAGGCGGATGGGCGAGTAGGCATGCGGAGTGAGGGTCGCAAGCACCTCGTCGACAAGCATGCCACTAGCAATTGCTAGTGCGGCGAAAGAACACGATGGCGGAATGGAAAATGGATGGGGGCACACCTCATACACACATATGAACAAAAAAATCTCATACAAATGAAATAGACATTATAAAACAGGTTTCATAGTGCACATCATCATAAGATAAAATATCTAACATTTACAACTACCAATACATAAAGAGAGAGAGAGCAGGGAATCGACACAATCTGAAGGCTCGTTGGGATTCACGGATGGAATCGCTGGGTTGTCAATCCGCGTCCAAGCTCGGTCCTCAACTGCGTCCAGGATAGAGAAGGCCGTCACTACCTTCCAATGGCCCGTCTTCTTCATGTCACGATCTAGCCACACGACCTAGCTTCCTTCTCCTTGGATATTGGTGGATGTAGGGCTAAATCCCTCTCCTTGGAGATTGAGGATGATGGAGGAGGCCAAAAAGGGGTGGAATCCCTGTGGAAAGGGCGAAAACGGCAGAGCTGTATGGTCTCGCTATATCCGATTAGGTTGAAAACTGCAGCTTTTATAGAAAACAGACAGAAGTTTGGTCACGCACTGGCGAACGCACGACCGTGCGTTGCACATGCGATATTTAATGAATAAACTGACGTGAGGAGGAAGCAGCAGCGCCCGTGCGTTTCCTTCGCGCACGGGCAAATCCGCCCGTGCGTAAAAATGCATGGACAAATTCAGATTGGGGATAAACAAGGCTAAACAGGTCGATCGTGCGATTCCTTCGCGCACGGGCAACTGCCCGTGCGTAAAGACGCACGTTCAATGGCAGAACATCATTTTCTGGTCAAAATGAAGGCACACGACCGTAGCCGTCCGTGCGTCAATAAAATGCACGACCGTGCGTTATACACAATCATGATTTCTGGGCAAAAAGGGGATGCTTCAACCACCTGTGAGCACATCAACCCAGCTGGGAATACATCTTCAGCACCAGCATAAAAATAGAAATAAAACGATGGGGAGCACAGTGTGCTTACCCCCAGCAATGTAGTGTGCAATTGCACACTACAACGGGCCTAAATAAGCACTTCAAGCACACGCATGAACAAGGTGAATATAAGCAAATACAAACAAAAACTGAAGTACAAATGCAGGAAAAATAGCCCGGATGAGTCCGAAAATTAGTATATAAATTGGACTCATCATCGCTCTAGCCTTTCTCTCCTTAGAAAGGCCTCGAGCACCCCCTAGATCTACTCCCTAGACCTATTCGCCAACGCGAGGTGAATTTCCCCTAATCCCCGCAAGGCCCTAGTCGTCGTGCGGCGAATTCCTCTACTTAACAAAAGACATAAAGATTACAATTTGAAAAACTAAAACAAGACAAAAACTAAGACTCCCTTAAATGAAGAACTTGATGTCGCTGTAGATGCGATCGGATCGGTCTTCAAGTTCTTTGCGTTCACGAACGTTGACGGAGTTCTTTGGGCTGCTTGGGAAGGCTCTCACGAGTGCTCTGAAAATATGGCTTCAAATCGTTCTGGAACAGCAAGCAACAACGGACGAGGTGCGCATCTTTTTATAGAATCAGCCACTACCACCTGCGGTAGTACTACCGCCCTGTGGTATCCACATTAGGCAATGAACCACACTGATCGTGGTAGTTTAGGCAACATTTGAGCGCCAAACACTAGCGCGTCGTGGTAACGCTAACGCCCCGCGATAACAAGATATCCTTCCTTCAACCGCTATCTCCTTCCAAATCTGCTCCTCAATCAACTACAGACGGGAAGTTTCGAAAAGGCTACCGCCAGGCGTTATCCTTAACGCGCCGCGATAGTACTTGCCAAAATAGTGTCCCTTCGACATTCCTTTTTCTCCACTGTTTCCTTCTCGTCAAATGATTCCATTTATGCTAGCGCCAGCGGTAGTGCTAACGCATCGCGGTAGCAACGCCTGGCATCAATTTTCATCGGCCGGCATTTATTTTGGTCGAACACCTTTCGTCGAACGCCATCTTCGTCGAACACATTTCGTCGAACGCCATCTTCGTCGAACACATTTCGTCGAATGACATTTTCGCTAATGCTAGCGGTAGTGCTAGCGCTCCGCGGTAAAGCATGCATTTTATCGAGTGCCGCGGTAGTGCATGCAGTTTGTCGAACATGCATTATATTTTGTCGATCGAATTTTCGTCGAACGGGATTCAGCTTTCGTCGATCGCAAATTCGTCGAACGCAGTGATAAACATTTCATCGAGCGCAACTTTCATTTCGTTGAACGAACACTAGCGACAACGGTAGTTCTAACGCACCACGGTAGTAACAACAAAACACTTTTACATGGAGATTTGAAAGCACTGAATCCTGCATACTATAAACACAAAACAAGTATGATCAAATAAAATAGGATTTGTTATTGTCAAACCAAGAGATGCGGAAAGCATGTTCCAACAAACTCCCCCTTTTGATAATAACAAATCCCCTTAGAAAGAAATAATTCAATTGATAGGAATTTGTGTTTATAAAAGAGAACTAACAAAGATAGCATGAAAATTAGGCATGTTCAAATGCTCCCCCTAATTGAATTCTCTCCCTAAGTGAATGCTCCCCCTAAATGAATTCTCCCCCTAAATGAATGCCCCCCCTACAACAAAATTTCCTATGAACTTGACTCCCCAAAACATGTTAATTTCTTTCAAATTTATTCTCCCCCTTTTGGTATTATCAAAAGTGGGTAGAGAGGTAGTCCAACAAAAAGTGTGCAATAACTGTGTAGAGAGGGAATGAACATGATAAAGAGTGAAACGCTTAGGAAAAATACAATAGATAGGAGAGAAAAAAGAAAGGAATGTGTAGAATTTTTCATAAAGAAACCACTTGTTGGGACAACGTTTTCATGATCGAGCGTACAAGTAGTAAAGAGGTGGAAAGCATGACGAAATACTTTTTTGAAGTGAACATCTATATAGGAATTGTGAAGCATAGTAGATGATTAAGAATTTTAGACATAACAAAATAGATGTTGTAGCATTTTAAGTACACAGAATAATTTCAGTTGTAACATAGCCATATACTAGTTTTGAAAGGTATGCAATACAGAGTTCTCATGGCGTAGCAGAAAAAATATGTAAGCATGATACAAGATATCAAGTCAAGATGGAAGAATACAATGTTCTAAATTGAGAAAAACAAGTACACTTATACATTGTATTGATCATGCAAGGCTATCTAGTCCATTTACTTAAGAATTTAGAGAATACATGTAGATATGCAATAGACTCCAATTCTCATGAGTAGAAGGCTTACAAATGATAATGATGTGTACAAAATAGTGTTTTCGATAAAAGTATACATATGAGTTAATCAAAACACATGACATGTATAATGGAATAAACACAATATTTTTGAACAAGCATTTTTAGAGTTACCTCTTCCCACAAAGCTATATAAATTTTTCAATGCACATAGAAAAATAGTACAACCACCAAGGTGCTCTGCACACACAATGCTTATTAAGACTTATCAGCGTGCAAAGTAGTGCTTGAGGAATCACAATTATTATTTTGAATTTTAGGTATTTGTGATACGATGTACAAGAAGAAGTAGTAAAAAAATGTTTGCAACAAGGCACTTTACAATTCTCTCCAAGGTGCTCAACCTCACAATGCTCATTAAGACTTATCAGGAGGGTGAGTACTGCTTGGTGGAGTTATCTTTGTCAATTATTCAGTTAAATTTTTTTGATTAACGATAAAGGTCTCTGAATTCACTTGTATGTGCAAACAAAAGATTTTGGAAAGACATACTTCTTCAAAAAATAGGTGCATGAAAAAGTGTTTTACATGTGGTGTAGGTAAAACTAAGCATGCCTAACAATAATATTAAGTTGTTACACTACACAATCATGAAGGAGAAGATTAAATTCATATGTAGTATATCAAAAAGGTGTGAGTGAAAAAATCATTTGCAAATATAAGCCATTTACTCACACATAGAGGCATGCTATGCAATACTACACATGATTTCTATAATCAATTTCAAAGCACTCATAAGATAATGATCAAGGCATGATACAAAAACAATGTTATTAAGATACTTGAAATAGAGAATGAAATATTGTATACAAAACTTGGCAAGATAAACCATATCATCCTTGAAACATAGAAAATTACATCAGTTTTAATAAATTTTAAGTTTTTCAAAAACAAAATAAAACAAATAAAAAGCATGTTTTTATTGTTTTAATTGGTTTTTCAATTTTGTAGTTGGTTTGATATATAGAAAAACAAAACATGTTTATGGTTGGATTTTGATTTGTTTTATAGTTTTTTTTTGTTTTTAGAATTTTAAAAGAAAATAACAGGAACTGAAAAATAAAAATGAAAAAGAAACTGGAAATTCAGAAATATCCACTACTGCCAGCGGTACCCAGCTATCGTCGGGCGGTAGTGACAGAACTCAAATTTTGGGGAAAACGTGAAATTTTTCAGAATTTTTCTATTGAATATATTTGTGCATATTAGTGACAATGTGGTTCAGCAAAGAAAACGGACATATGCATACACAAAAATGCAGATTTTGCAAGTTCAAGCTAGTATGTCCAAACCCCTAGTTCTAGTCTAAGTAGATGAAATTGTGAATGGGGTATAGTCTTGGTAAAGATGTTCGCAAGTTGCGATTCAGTTCCTATGAAGTTTACATGAACATGTTCCTTTTTGATGTGATCCGGAATGAAGTGGTGTCTTACGTCAATGTGTTTAGACCGTGAGTGATGAACAGGGTTGTTTGTTAAGTCAATAACACTCTTGTTGTCACACTTAAGTTTAATATTAGTTAAATGAACACCAAAGTCTTCTAAGGTTTGTGTCATCTATAGTGCTTGGGCACAACAACTTCCTAGTGCAATATATTCTGCCTCGGTGGTGAAGAGGGCAACCGAATTTTGTTTTCTACTTGACCATGCAACTAGAGAAGGACCTATGAAATGACAGGTCCCACTAGTGCTTTTCCTATATAATGAACAACCCGCATAATCAGAATCAGAATACTCATGCAAGAGAAAAGAATCATTATTTGGATACCAAAGTCCTAATTTTGATGTGCCTATTAGATATCGAAAAATTCGTTTCACCGCTTTTAAATGAGATTCTTTTGGATTTGCTTGAAATCTAGCGCATAAGCATACGTCAAACATAATATCGGGTCTAGATGCACTAAGCTATAATAGGGATCCAATCATTCCTCTATATAAAGTTTGGTCAATTGAAATTCTGGCTTCATCTTTTCCTAATTTTAGTGATGCGCTCATTGGAGTACTAGCTTGTTTTAAGTTTTCAAAGCCAAAACGTTGCAGCATATCATGGACATATTTGGATTAACATATAAAAATTCCATCATTTCTTTGGGTTATTTGAAATCCTAAAAAATATGTTAGTTCACCCACTAGACTCATCCCAAATTCATTTTGCATCACTAGAATAACTTCCTTACACAACTCTTCATTAGTGGCTCCAAAAATAATATTGTCAACGTATATTTGTAAAATAATCAAATCATTATCACAGTGCTTAATGAAGAGTGTGTAATCGGCACTACCCATTTTATAACCGTGCTTTAAAAAAAGATGTTAAGCGTTCATACCAAGCACGGGGCACTTGTTTTAGACCATAAAGCGCTTTTTCTAATCTATATACATGATTTGGAAATTTTTCAACAATAAATCTGGGGGGTTGTTCGACATAGACTTCTTCTTTAATTATCCCATTTAAGAAAGCACTTTTAACATCCATTTGAAATAATTTAAACTTCTTATACTCGCAAAAGCTAAAAAAATTCTAATCGATTCAATGTGAGCAACGGGTGCAAATGTTTCATCAAAATCTACCCCCTCGATTTGAGAATAACCTTGTGCCACTAATCGAGCTTTGTTCCTAGTTATTCTAGATTCTCCATCTAATTTATTTTTAAATATCCATTTGACACCGATAACCGGGTGATTAGATGGTCTTTCAACTAGTTTCCAAACCCTATTGCTTTCAAATTGATTCAATTTGTCATTCATAGCAATAAACCAAAATTCATCATTCAAAGCGGTGGAAACATTTTTCGGTTCTATTTCGGAAACAAAGCATAAGTTTGAAAAAGATTCATTAAAAGAAGAACGTGTAGTTACCCCTCTTGATGGTTCTCCAATTATAAGATCCCTTGGATGATCTCTTGTAAATCGAAGCACACTTGGAGGCACAAGCTCCTCTTGCACCGTCTCTACTTCTTTTTCTTCTCCAAGTGGATCATCATCATCATGCTCCAATGGTGAAGGAGGTACATCTTCATTTCCTACACAAGTAGAATCTACACAAGGCACAAGTTCATCAAACTTGACATGAATAGACTCTTCAACCTTTTTAGATTTTTATTATATACTTTATATGCTTTGCTAGTGGAAGAGTAACCAAGAAAAATACCTTCATCACATTTTTCCTCAAATTTAGCTAATGCATCCTTGGTGTTTAGGATAAAACATTTACAACCAAAGACATGAAAATACGATACATTAGGTTTCTTTTGAAAGTACAATTCATATGGAGTTAATTTCAAAATAGGGCGAAGCATAAAATGATTTATGACATAACATGATGTATTTACGGCTTCGGCCCAAAAATATCTAGGCAACCCATACTCGAATAGCATGGTGCGTGCAAGTTCTTGAAGAGTTCTATTTTCCCGCTCCACCACACCGTTTTGTTGGGGGTGCGTGGAGCAGAAAAAATTCGTATTTAATACCTAATTTATTACAGAAAGTGGTGAAGCTATCGTTTTCATTTTGAATACGATTACAAAGCTTTGTAAATTCAGAAAATGCATCGAATTTGGAGGTAAGAAATAAGGTCCAAGTAAATCTAAAAAAATCATCAATTAAAACAAAGGTGTACTTTTTACCACCAAGACTACACGTGCTAATAGGTCCAAAAAGATCCATGTGAATTAGTTGTAAGGGTCTTGAGGTGGATATTTTTTTTACTCTTAAACGATGTTTTTGAAAATTTTCCTTTTTGGCATGGCGAGCATAAGGAAGATAGATTTCCATTTAGCATAGGCAGACCTTTAATGAGTTTATACTTTGACAATTTTAAGATTAACGTGGTGCTAGAGTGCCCGAGACGCCTAAGCCATAATTCAAGTTTTTCTTTTTTTGATATAAGACATTTGAGAGACGCACGTGATAGATCATGAAAGGCAATTAGATACACATTGTGAATTCAAGGTGCAGTGAGTACAATACTATCAGTTTTAGGGTCTATAATTTTGCATAAATCAGTAGAAGACTCAAATAAAACATTTAGACCTTTATCACAAAGCTGCCAAATAGAAATCAAGTTGTGTTTTAGACCTTCTACATATAAGACATTAGTAAGAGAGAAGGAATTGTTACCCACAGTACCGGTGCCTAAAATCCTTCCCTTTCCATTGTCCCCAAATGTCACCATTCCTCCTTTCTTCTTAGTGAGGCTAAGGAATTTTGCTTTATCGCCCGTCATGTTCTTGGAGCACCCTGAGTCCATGTACCACATGTCTTCCTTTTCCTTAGCCTGCCAACATACCTAACAAGAAGATGAGAGTAAAGATCCGGATACCCAGGTGGTTCCTCCCATAGAATAGGTGGAAACCTTAGGCACCCAGATTAGCTTGACAGTACATCGACCCTTCTTCCTGCAGGAGTCCAAGGTATGCCTGAAGTTATGGCACTTGGCACATAACACAAAAGAGGTTGAGACCTTTTTCAGTTTTTGTTGTGGACTCTTGCTGGAGGATGGGGAATCAGCAGAATAAATTACAGATTTTTGATTATTCGATGAATTATGAGTTCTGTTACTACCGCCAGCGTTAGCAGTTACCGCCGGGTGGTAGTTAGCAGATACAAAACCTAGACCAGTTTTTGCACTACCATGCCTTTGGTTGGCCAAAAATCATATCAAGACTTTTCTGGCCAACACCAAATTTTTCTATGGCTAAGTTAAGGTTGGATTTTAGCTTTTAATGCAAAATTTTCACTAACTAAATTTCCACATCTATTTGCAAAAATTTTCTTTTCATTTTCAACATTAGAAAGAGAGAGTTTCAAATTTCTTTCTAAGTCTCTCTTTTGTTTCGAGAGTGATTCGATATTGGAGAGAGCATTAGAAAGATCAGTTTCAAGTTTGCTAGTCCTTGCCAAGAGATCATCATTCTTTTGGCAAGACTCCTTCTCCTTTCCCAAGGCAAAAACTTCCTTAATTTTTTATTTTGTTTCAAAAGAATTTTATTTTCAGTTTTAAGTAGGTCAAGATCTTTTAAATATTTGCCAAAAGATTTGCAAGTTCTTAAGTATTCATAATAAAGATCATCATAGTTAGAGGGGATTACCTCAGTGTCGCTTTGGACACTGCACTCATCGTCGGTTGATTCATTGCTTTTCCCCATAAGGCACAAGTTTTCCTCATCATCATCGCTTGAGCTTGAAAAACATGAGCACCCGGAGGAAGAGTCATCCCATGTTGCAGCTTTTAAGACCTTCTTCTCTTCTCCTTTAACCCGTTTTTCTTTTTGCTCCTTCAGGAATTTTGGGCATTGGCTTCTAATATGCCCGGTCTTCCTACAGTGGAAGAACTCGGGAGGTGGTCGCTCTTCGTCGTCGTCGCAAGACTTCTCCTTCTTCTCTCTTTTGGATGAGGAGCCCTTTCGAAAAAATTTCCGGAAGGTGTTCCTCCTTTCCGGATTAATCATGAACTTAGTGAAGTTGTTCACAAAGAGACTCTCCTCGTCATCTTCCTCGTCGTCATCCTCTTTTGTTGACTTCAGTACCAAGGCTTTCTTCTTTGGTTCCTTGTTGTACTCCTCTTCTTGAATCTTGATTTCTACCTCATGGGTTTTGAGGTTCCCAATGAGCCTCTCAATTTGGAGCCGCCTAAGATCATGCGATTCGGAAATCGCCGTGACCTTTGGATTGAACTTTGGTGGGAGTGATCGAAGAAGCTTTCTCACCAAGTCGCCGTTTGAAAATGTTTATCCAAGAATTTTTTAGGCATTAACGATCTTGGTGAATCGAGTGTACATGACATCGACGTCCTCATTCGGATCCATCCTGAACCTCTCGAATTCAGATTCCAGTTGGAATAGTTTTGAATCTTTAACCTGTGAGGTACCTTCATGCGTTATTTCTAATAAGTTCCAAATATCATAAGCAGTTTCATATGCACTTACTCTATTAAATTCAGTCCTATCAAGAGCACAAAACAAAGCATTCATTGCTTTCACATTATTCTTACACCTAGCCTTATCTCCATCGTCCCATCTATCCCTAGGTTTTTCCATGGTTACTTCTCCAACAATGTATGTAGGAGAAGTGTATGGATTTTCAATACATGCCCATACATCTACATTTAAGTTTATCAGAAAACAACGCAGACACGTTCTCTAGTAATTATAATCAGTTTCGGTAAACAACGGAAGTCTACTTATTCCCTGCCCCTCATGCAAAGCGAGATCACGGAGCGCCATTATTCCTGATTGTTAGACCAAATTGGAAGAACCTGTCTCTGATACCACTTGTTGGATCTGTAGGCGCCCTTAGAGGGGGGGGGGGGTGAATAAGGGTTTTAAGATTTTTGAGATTATTTAGAGAAATTAATTCTCTGTTGCTACCGCCAGCGGTAGAGTTACCACTCGGCGTTAGTGACAATGAAAATACTTTTAGGTTAGAACAATGAAAATCATAGAGCACGAATCAGAGATGAAGAAACAAACATATTTTCATTGACATTAACTTGAAATAAATATGATTACAAAAACTTTTCCCAATGACGCTTGGAAAGAGGCGACCAATGAAAACTCTTTTGGTTTTCTATACCGACCCTTCTCCCAAGGACCGGTTGGATTTAGCCTATCTCTCCCCAGATAAGGCCTCAAGCCACTCTAGACTTTCTCTCCCTATAAAGGCCTCGAGCACCCCCAAGATCTACTCCCTAGACCTAGTCGCCAACGCGAGGAGAATTTTCCCCTAGTCCCCGCAAGGCCCTAGTCGTCGTGCGGCAAATTCCTCTAATTAACAAAAGATATAAAGATTACAATTTGAAAAACTAAAACAAGACAAAAACCAAGACTCCCTCAAATGAAGAACTTGATGTCAATGTAGATGTGATCGTATCGGTCTTCAAGTTCTTTGCGTTCACGAACGTTGACGGAGTTCTTTGGGCTGCTTGGGAAGACTCTCACGAGTGCTCTGAAAATATGGCTTCAAATCATTCTGGAACAGCAAGCAACAATTCGGGAGGCGCGCATCTTTTTATAGAATCAGCCACTACCGCCTGCGGTAGTACTACCGCCCCGCGGTATCCACATTAGGCAATGAAGCACACGGATCGTGGTAGTTTAGGCAACATTTGAGCGCCAAACACTAGCGCTCTGCGGTAACGCTAACGCCCCGTGATAGCGAGATATCCTTCCTTCAGCCACTATCTCCTTCCAAATATGCTCCTCAATCAACTGCAGACGGGAAGTTTCCAAAAGGCTACCTCCGGGCATTATCCTTAACGCGCCATGATAGTACTTGCCAAAATAGCGTCCCTTCGACATTCCTTTTTCTCCACTGTTTCCTTCTCGTCAAATGTTTCCATTTATGCTAGCGCCAACGATAGTGCTAACACGCCGCGGTAGCAATGCCTGGCATCAATTTTCGTCGACCGGCATTTATTTTGGTCGAACACCTTTCGTTGAACGCCATCTTTGTCGAACACATTTGGTCGAAGGCCATCTTCGTCGAACACATTTCGTCGAACGACATTTTTGTTAACGCCAGCGGTAGTGCTAGCGCTCCGCAGTATAGCAAGCATTTAATCGAGCGTCGTGGTAGAGCATGCAGTTCATCGAACATGCATTATATTTCGTCGATCGAATTTTCGTCGAACGGGATTCAGCTTTTGTCGATCGCAAATTCGTCGAACACAGTGATAAGCATTTCATCGAACGCAGCTTTCATTTTGTCGAATGAACACTAGCGCCAGCGGTAGTTCTAACGCGCCGTGTTAGTAACAACAAAACACATTTCCATGGAGATTTGAAAGCATTGAATCCTGCATACTATAAACACAAAACAAGTATGATCAAATACAATAGGATTTGTTATTGTCAAACCAAGAGATGTGGAAAGCATGTTCCAACAATAGACGGTGGGTAAGGTTGATCTCTGGAGAGGCAGGCAAGTAACAAGTCCTTTGGTGCTGGAATGCCCCAGATCGATTCTGCTGCCAGGCTCTCATAGACGGTGGGTCAGGTTGATCTCTAGAAAGGCTGGCAAGTAACAAGTCCTTTGGTACTGGAATGCCCCAGATCGATTCTGCTGTCGGGTTCTCATAGACGGTGGGTCAGGTTGATCTCTCGAGAGGCTGGCAAGTAACAAGTCCTCTGGTACTGGAATGCCCCAGATCGATTCGGCTGCCGGGCTCTCATAGATGGTGGGTCAGGTTGATCTCTGGAGAGGCTGGCAAGTAACAAGTCCTTTGGTACTGGAAGGCCTCGGATCGATTTTGCTGTTGGGCTCCCATAGACGGTGGGTCAGGTTGATTTCCGAAAGGGCTGGCAGAAGGGGAAGTTTTTGACTGCAAAGCAGGGCCCCAAAATGGTAAGAATGGGAGGTCTTGCCAGGCGAGACAATGGGGGCCCCCTGTAAAGTAGGGTCCTCGCAGACAATCTAAGGGAAAGTCGACAAGTGGTCAGCCCAGATGGGCGAGCCGTACGAAAAAGATCATTCCAGTCTTCGGGAATGGCGCTAGAACCAGCGCAGGGATCTTGCTCGCCAGAATTAAAAGGGAGACATCCCCCCCCCCCCCCCCCCCCCCCCCCGCGCGAGATAGAAATGCGGAAGGGTGGATATTGAAATCTCCCTAAGGTCGGCTAGAAATGCGAGAACTAATGCGGTGAGTATCCTGAGTCGAGGTTATGCGATTGCATTATAGGTGGGCGCGAGCACGTTGAATTTCGAGATAAAAGAACAAGTAATAAACGTGAGGCAAAGGCAGCATACATAAATAGCGAGAACACGACGAACCAGCAAGAAATTTTTCATCTATTTCTTTCGAGTCTATTACATCCATCACGACGTTCTCCTAGGACAAAAAGGTGTCGAAACAAAAAAATATATATACAACAATTTAACTATTACTGAGGAGCAGCTGGTCCTCGTTGTCTGCAGGGGGCGGAGGGGGAATGAATAGCTCTGGGACCACATCTTCAATTGTCAAGTCAGACGCCTCGGCGGATAGTAGGCCGGCTCCCTATATGGCCCGAAAAATGTAGCGCGCCAAGGTCATGGAGGCCTCTCGGCATTCTTCCTCTCGTGCTCGCTGGTCGTTCCTCAGACGGCAAGGGGAAGGAGGGACGGCAGCGCAGGCCAACTCGCGGTTGTGAGCTTTCAACCCGGCGACCTCATTCTACAGACCGGAGATGCGAGAGCGAAGCTCCTGGATAGTCTCGGTATCCTGTAAATGAAATGGATAAGCCCTAGGAACACTTAGAAAAGGAGGGAGGCGAGAACTCAAATGCTTACCACATCCTGGTGGCCGAGGGAGAGTGCCTGGGAGGCGAGCAACTTCTCCTTCAAGCTCGTGACCTCGGCGACAGACTCTTTGTAGGCGAGAGCGAGCTACTCATTGTGGTGCTCCTTCTAGAGACACCGCCGCCCCGTCATATGAGCGAGCTCCATAGAGCGGAGCTCAGCTCGCGCACTTTCGTACGCCAAGGTCCTCGCAGTCTCAGACCTAAAGACCGAGGCATCCTCGCAACCATACATCCCGATGCAGAGCGAGAACACCTGCCCGTTGACAGTTGGCTGCTCCACCCAAGAGGGGAGGAGGGTGGAGATGGTGGATTTATTGACTTCCGGATTCCAGTAAAGCAGGTACTCGCCGACCTCGTCTTTGTGCCTCTGGCCGAGACCGAAGTTCCAGTGATTTACTGGCACTGGCAAGGAAGAGATCCAGGCGACCTTCTCGACCGGCTCGCTAGACTCCCTTTCTTCAGGGAAGTCAGCCGGTAGGATCTCGCCCGAGGAAGCTTCGGCGTGCCCCTTCCCTTTCTCTGAAGGGGGGAGATTCTTCTTACTCTTCTTCTGGGAGGGGTGCGATGAGTCCTTTCGACTAGAGGACTCGCCCATTTTCTTGGTAGGAGGGGCAGCAGGACGGGAGGTCTCGCGGCAGGTGTCTGACCCCATTTTTGCGAGGGCGAGGTCTGTAGGGAAAGACTGTCTGTTCATATAGGGGGATGGACGGGGAGATCTCGGTCGCCTGCAATAGTTCGGCAATAAAAATCGTTAAGCGAGAACTCTTAAAAAAGGAGGGGAGCTGGCGCGATACGTACCCTCCCCGGGGAGCACTGGTGGTAGCGAGTCGAGGTTTCGGTGGAGATGCGCCACCTCGAAGTTCTTCTTGTTGAAGAACTGGGACAGAGCGGCCTCATGGCCGCCGAGAGCAGGGGGATGGTAGGTGCTCTCGCCATGCTGAATCGGCGAGAATGGGACATTGCCAAAGTTCCCCTTGACGAAAAGGAACTTCTGAGCCCAGTAGTGGCTCTTGTTGACGGTCTCGTTGACCTTGAGTCCCGAGCCCACAAAGTAAGCGGTGCCATCCTTGTAGGCCCGGAAGGAGAACAGCTTCCAGAAGACCGGCAGGCTGAACTCAATGCGTTCCTCTCGCATATAACATGCGAATGCGATAATGACCGCCACGGCGTTGGGGGTTAATTGACCCAGAATGACGCCGTAATGTTTCAAAACCTGGCGAAGAAACATCGCGAGGTCTCAAAGAAGCGAGCGAGAGCTTCAAAATTCGAAAAGGAAAAATTATGCGAGATCAAGGAGTACCTGGCGGACCTCTGGCAACAGAGGCAGGCGCAAGCCGACCCCAAAGTGGTCTATCGGGATGGAGATCTCATCTGGCAGGGGTACGTTGATCACGTCCTCCCCGCTAGGGAAGCGAGCGGAGAACCCCGGCGGGACAAAATCAACAACCGCGGCGAGGTGTTCCTCTTCAGTCAAGTTGCTGTGGAAGAAAGTGTGATCGGCAAAGGCCCCGGCGCACTTCAACCGACCTTCGGTCTCGCTCGCGTCGCCCACCATCATTGAAACCTGCGAAGAAAAAGAGTAAGATAGTGCGAAGAAGCGAGCGCGAGATCTCGCAAGCAGAGGAAGAAGAAGAATTAGAGTTAAATGTGGTAGGTGACATAAGCGCTGGAACCTATTTATAGAGAATGAAAAGTGCGGGAAAGAAGTTGGAGCGGCGGGGGGTGCGGTTAGACAAAACCCCGCATAATGCGAGGCCACGATAGAACACCAGGTATATTAGCGAGCGAGACCAGTTTATAGGATTAGTATAAGAAAAATGTTCATGCGTAAACGAAAAAAAAATTGAAATAAAAAATAGCGAGCATCGCAAGAAAATATATTACAACAACCAATCAGTTCGCAAGAGCTCCAGGAGAGGGCGAGAAATGGTTAATAATAAGAGGAGAAATGTCCGCTAGTTAGTCCAGCAAAATTAAACAAGTTTTCAAATGATACGAAGGGGTTTGCCAAGCTTAGAATGAGTGCGGGCGAGACTAGTAATGTAGCCATTTCCACCGGCCACGACCTCGCACTCTAGATCTCGGCGGGATCCTAGGGTAATGGTACGCATTGAGCGAGCTAGCCTCACGTTGGATCAGGCGGGCATAATCATTCACCCGCGCGACATGAGTCCCGGGGGAAGTGGCCGTCTCGCCAATGTCTTCCGGCAGCTCGGCGCGGAGCCGTGCGCACTCATCCAACAAAGCGGCATGCCGCTCCTCGACAACTTCCCGGTCCCTCCTCACTTGAAGGTGAAGATCCTGCAGCATCCGCCCTTGCTTCTGAAACAATTCCGAGGTCCGCTTCTTCATGGCCTCGTGATCCAGAGGGTCGCCCAAGAAGTCATCCATCTGCTCCGGCAAGGGGAGAGGCGACATCTCTTCCTCCCCAAAGTCAGAGTCGGAGGGGAGAGTCTCGAAATCACCTGCGAGTGAACCCAAATATTGTTAGTCGTTAGCGAGACTAATATGGAGAGTAACGACTCAACAAATGCGGCAAAATAATTACCTGCAGGAGGGGAAGAAGTAGCAGGCCGGCCTTGGAAGAGAGTAGCAAAGGGTAGCGAGGCATACTTTCCATGACCACCGTGCCGCGTCACGACGTCGGCGCGAGCTATTGGGGCAGGTCGCGAGCCACCAGAACCCTCCCCCACCCAAAAGATTGAACCCAGGGGTGGTAATGGTTGTGTCGGGAGGGGGACCGGCATCTGGGGCCGCGAGCTTAGACGACCCTGAGTCACGCAAGGAGAGGCTGTAAGAAGGAAAAATGAGAGCCCTCCGATAGAAAGTTAATCCAGTTTAGTGGGAGCGAGGTGCTTACCAGCAGTTTCTCCGTCGACAAAATCAGTCCTCGCCGGAGGATCAAGATGGGTCTCGGTTAGGCCTCCGCCCGCGGCCTGATCGGCAGGAGGCGGATACTGCGGTCACGCGGGGGTTAGAAAAATCAAAGGAATAGATAAGCGAAAATGTTACCTTTTCAGCGGGTCGATCGTTAGAAGAGTCCAGCAGTGCGGTCTTGTCCCCTCCTAGGGCTAAGCGGACCGGCTTCGCCTTTTTTATCGCAGGCGTAGGGGGAGGGGTCTGGCGAGTCATCCAGGAGGCGGTGTTGGCCATGGTGGCGAGCTCGCCTTCTTTGGACACCCTCAGGCGAGCCCGGAGTTCTTCAGAAAGAGGCATTCTCCGGCGGATATAGTGTACGGAGGTGGAATAAGGGAGAGTAATAGCGCGCGTCCCTCCGACTTGGGCGGTATTTATAGAGCTAAGGTGGGACCCACAGGAAATATTCCCGAAAACCTAGCAGTCGCCGACGAACATGCGTGGTTGGACAATTCTTTGCGAGCTCAAATTAATATCGCAAAGAGCGGGGATTGTGTACAACCCTGATATTCACCAGGAGATGGGCATGTATTGAGGAGTCAAATGGCGAGAGAAGTAACAAGGAAGGCGAGTCAGAATCTCAAGGGTCGCTCGCAGGAAGGCGCTTGACGAAAGCCATTATACGTTCAACGAACTCCGTTCTGCGTTCGACGAAAGGTATTCTGCGCTCGACGAACTCCGTTTTGCATTCAACGAAAGCCGTTCTACGTTCAACGAATTCTGTTCCGCGAACGCCATGTTTCAGGCGAGGCATATTCAACTCTGAGCTCGACGAATGACACCTTTTGAATGTCTCAGCGGTTGGGCTGAGAGAGTCAGCCGTCTCAGCGGTTTCTTTGGTCCCGTCTCAGTGGATCCGCTGGGACAGTTGTCTCAGCGGTTTTTCTCCACCTGCAGCTCAGCTTGGCGTTCGATGAAATTCATTCTGCGTTCGACAGTCAACAAGCGAAGCACGTTTCAAATTGAGGAGCCACCAGGTGGAAGAGGTAACAAGGAAGGCGAGCCAGTTTCATAGGTCGCGCGCGAGAAGGCGGGCGAGCCAGAGACTCGCCGACCACTCGCAAGAAGTAGGGCGAGCAAGGCACTCGCCGATCGCTCACAAGGAATGCGGGCGAGCCAGATCCTCGCGGCCCTCTTATGGTGGTCTTCTGGGGAAGCCGGATTCTTTCCAAGATTCGGTGTTCAACGAACTCCAATCTGCGTTCGACAAAATCCGCTCTGCGTTCGACGAAAGCCAAGCTTCAGTTTTGAGGTCGAAGAACTCAGGTTGGCGTTCGATGAAATTCGTTCTGCGTTCAACGAACGTCATGTTCTGCGTTCGACGAACTCAGCTCAAATAATTTACGCTTCAGTTCGACGAAATTATTTCTCAACTCGGCGAGCTCAATCCTCCAGCCAGTTCAGCAAATCTTCATAAGGCTGAGGGGAGCTCGTAGGAAGACACGCGAGACCTGGCCTCGGTGGATGTCGCCAAAAGAGGTGTGAGCGGGGCCCTCACAGAGCGCCCACCTAAGAGGGGTCTCGCGAGCCATGTTCGCGAGGAGACTCGCGAGAGCTCTCACGAGTAGCCTTCTCGCAGGCCATTTGTCCATAGGCTAAGGGGGAGAAATTACCCCTCTGCCCCTGGTGGTTTGCCGTTAGCCTTTCCAAACATCGGAGTTTGGTTGTTAGCAGGCCAAATTGGGGTGCGTTTAGCAAAACCAAAAGGCAAAATTCCACTATTGATAGACCACGAGCAAAAAACTATAAATTGACCTTAAAGGGCACCTTGGGAGAGGATTTTGATCTCAGTTCTCTGAGCTTCTTCCTCCCTTGGCTACTTTGGTTCAGCTCTCTAGCTCTCCAAGGTGCCCAAGCCTCAGCTTTGGCTTGGGAGGGGAAGCGCTCACCTATCTTCCGGGTTTGTGGTGGGACCTCTGTTGAAAATGTTGATGTAGAAGTTGGTGGAGCTTTTGGACATGGGCGGTCTGGGAGGAGGTCGCGCGGTCTGGTGAGACCGCACGACCTGGCGATCTGTTCTGCGGTCTGGCTTGTCTTTCCTAGCCGTAGTCTCCTGGCATGACCGCTGGTATCTGTCCAAGGCGGCTGGAGGTGAGGCCGCGCGGTCTGTTTGTGACCCCGTGGCGGGCTGGCTTCTTCAGGGCTGTGCTGGTCTGGCATGACCGCACAGGTTGTTCCAGGTTTCCAGAATTCCGGTCTGGTGGCTGTCCAGGTTTTTTGGTGGTATTCGCGGACTAAGGCTCTTAGTCGCGTAGTCCCTGTTCGCGGTCTCAGGAGGAGGCTGGTATGCGAACAATTCTCTGTTCTCAGTCTCAGGAAGAGGTCGGCTTGCGAACAGGTGTTCGCGGTCTTTTGGCGAACAGATAGTGTTTGCGGTCTCGGGCAAACACTGGCGGTGGGCGGCTTCTTGGCGGTCTGGCGATCTCCCTGTGGAGTCGCGATTTGACTGAGGGAGTGACGATCTCCCGCGGTCTGGTGTGAATCCGGTGAGCTCATCAAATGAAGCAGAAAGAACTGTTGTTGATAGCGCGGGTTGACCGGTCTGGTCGCGCGTTCTGGGGGGTGGTGATCCTATCTCATAGGGTGGTGACTGGATCAGGTCTAACGCCTATAAATAGGAGCCACTGTAGCAACAAACATAACACACCAAGTGTAAGCTGAGTAGTTCCTATTTCCTGCGGTCTATGTTTTCTGACCGGGCGGTTTACTGATTGAATTTTCTTGTGCAGCTTTTGCGGATAGTGCGGTCTGCAATGATCACCTCTTCTCCTGAAAGTGTTCAGGCGGTCTGCTTTGCTGTGTGGGTTGCTGGAGTTCGGGAGAATCAGTGGAGTTCGTAAGGAGGGTGCGGTTTGCTCAGCGGTCTGAGGTGGTGTTCTGTAACCGGCAGTGTTGTGCGGTTAGGCGGCTTGCAGAGATCGGCAAGGAGAACGCGCGGTCTGGAGCGGCCTCAGTTATCTTCCTTTCAAGTTGTGTTTTTTCTTCTTCTGTTTTGTGTGCTGGCGAAATCATGTCTCGCCAAGCATACCTCTCCCTGTAATGAAGTTTATGCTATCAATAAAGATTACTTGTTTGCCTCCATGTGCTTCTGGTTGTTTGGCTTGTGAACTCTAAGTTGTATGTTTCCTGCTCACTCCATAAAGATTCGGAAAATTTCACATGGTATCAGAGCGAGGTTGGAGTGGATAGAGCAGTGAACAACTTAGAGTAGCCATCGCCTTTGTGAAGAAGGAACCAGTGGTAGAGCCATGAAAGCGAGGGGTCTTAGGATTGAGATGCTCAACTCGACCAACTTTGAGAAGTGGAGGTCTTGTATGCAAATGTTGGATCGGTCGGCGCCCTTAGAGGGGGGGTGAATAAGGGTTTTCAAAAACTTTAGATTATATTTAGAAAAACTTCGGAATATTGCAAGATTAATAAAGAGACATTAAGTAAAACAATAATAAAGAGATATGCTTTATTGATATTAAATAATGTTTTACAAAACTTGATTTCTATGACGCTAGAAATCGGAGGCGACTAATAAAAATTCTTTTTCGTTTTCTATACCGACTCGTATCCCCACGAACCGGTTGGCTTTAGCCGATCTTTCCCCAGACACGGCCTCAAACCACTCTAGCCGATCTATCCCCGGAAAGGCCTCGAGCACCCCGTAGACCTAACCTAGATCTAGTCGCCAACACGAGGCGAATTTCAGCCCTAAGTCCTACCCCAGACCTAGTCGCCAACACGAGGCGATTTCACTACCGTTTACAGAAAAGATATGAAATGAAAAGACAATAATATAAAAACTCCCTCTATGTGGATCTCTTGGAGAAGTGGACGAAGGCCCGCAGAGTATGATCGTAGTCGATGCGGCCTTTCGTCACGATGATGACGCGTGTTGAAATCTTCTCCACGGATCTCCTTAAGGCTTTATGGAATTGTGGGAGTATCGCTCTGAATCTTCCTCTCTATGCTGTGGCACGAAGCTCTGGAGTTTGGGATTGGAGGAGGATGAAGAATTCGGAGCCAAAGCATCCAATTTATAGCCTTCACGCTACCGCCAGCGCTAGCGCTACCGCCGACGCTAGCCCGGATTAGGAATGATCTTGCGCGGCCGAATCTCCCATCCGTGGCAACAATTTGCTCTATGCCTCTTGGGCGCAATGCTACCGCCAGCTCTAGTAGCTACCGCCGGGCGCTAGCTCCTTCTAAAAATGCCGCCGGAATCGAGCTAATCAATGCTAGCGCCGGGCGCTATCGCTACCGCCGGCGCTAGTGAGCTTGTTCAAATTTTGGCCTCAATTTTGGGGGCAGACATCATGAGTACTCCTTGAGTCATGTGGACTATGTTAACCTACACACTTGAACACACAAGATCAAATACACATAGGATTTGTTATTCTCAAACCTAGGAGATGCGGAAGACCGTGTTCCAACAAACTCCCCCTTTTGATAATTATAAATCCATTAATGATAAATCAAAGCATTAATAAATAAGCATGATGAGACTATACTTGTGTGTGTGAGAGAGTGATGACTTTAGGATGATTATTGATTTTAGCATTTAGAATTGCTCCCCCTAAATATATGCTTCCCCTATGTGAATGCTCCCTTAATATGTATGCTATCAACTAAATTTGTCATGTTGGGTTTATGATAGCGGGTTACATTTATCATTGTTAGTTCTCCCCCTTTTGCATTTTATCATGTTAGTTCTCCCCCTTTGTTATTAGCAAAAGTGGGTAGGGAAACAAAGCACTAAAAAATGTGTAAATAAAAGAGAAGGCATGATCGAGCTTTTTAAGTAAATGATAAGGAGTCTTAGACTTGTCTTTCATTGAAAATGATCAGAGTTATGACTTATTTTATCCCTTTTGTTTGTAGTTCTCCCACTTTTATAAATCAGAGTTTAGCAAAAAATAATGATTTTCCCTTTAAATAAGAGTTTTAAGCCTAAAAAAATCATGATTTCCAAGTAACCAATCTACCTAGACAATATGTCAACACCCTAGCCCCATACTAAGTGACGGATGGGCATGAGGAGCTGCAAACATGTCGTAGGTTGGGGTGTTAATCCCATATGCAAACACTAGACAAAAACTTAACCTAGCACTCTTTTCCCCCAGTGCCTCGCAAGGCCCCACTGGAACCCTCCCCGGTTAAAGACAAGACATGACTAGAGATAAGGTTATCTAATGTCTACAACCCTACGCCCGCGCTATGGTGAGAAATGAAGTCATGGATAATAATTATTGGAAACATTAAGCATTTAAATCTAATGGGAAATATCATAGCATATGGGTTTATATTTTTATTTGAATTTTTGAAATAAAACTCACATAGCTATATTGAAATTCAAGAATGAATCAGAGTTTGAGTATTGCGGAAGATTTCGAAAAAGAAACATCATAATACTAAATAAGAGTTTAAGTTAAAAAGAGATGTTTTATAAGCAATATTTCACTTGTTGGAGGAGTGTTTAGAGTAGAAATAGATCAGAGTTATAAGCAAAAAAAATTCAACCAATATAAAGTTTACCAAGCAAGTCTACCACTTGTTGCAAGAAAGGAATTTGAAGATTCAAGTGATGATGCACACAAGATGAAAGATTTTAAATAAGTATTAAAGTGCAAGGTAAAACAATTATATGGTTATGATGCGGAAGACATATAGAAGTACAAAAAAACATCTTATGGTAATCAATGATGGTTCATAAAAAGATATATGAGTTCAATTTCAAAAAGAAGATGTTTTTGTAAATCATTTTGCATTTAAAATTTTTGTTTTGACAATACAGTAACCAAGCATGAAATAATCTTATAAAAAAGAGATTACTACAATGTTACTTTAATTCACAATTTCAAAACATACCAAACATTGTAGAAAGCATGCTAGGTTATCTAGTGCATTTCATAAATAAAGAGTAGTATAGAATTAGCATTAGGATCCAATACTCATGAGAAGAAGTGTTATGGAAGATAATGATGTGCATAAAAGTGTATTTTGAATAGAGTAAACAAATGTTTTAATCAAAAATACAAGTAATATGTAAAGTAACGAGCACAATAAAACACAAATAATTTTACTTCTACTCACTTCAATGCACAAAGAAAAATGTACAACTACCAAGGTGCTCTGCACACACAATGCTCATCAAGACTTATCAGGGTGCAAAGTAGTGCTTGGGGGATCACATAGTTTTATTCTTCAAGATTGATTTTTATTGTGATCCGGTGTACTTAAGAATAAGTGGTTTTTATTTTGAAAGAAAGTTATGGTTTGCACAAGATACTTTATTATTCTTTCCAAGGTGCTCAACCTCACAACGCTTATTAAGACTTATCAGGAGGTTCAAGTAGTGCTTGGTGGAGTTATCTTTGTCACTTTATTTTATGATTTTGTTTTGTACAAAGTTCTCGGAATACACTTGTTTTGCAAACCAATATAATTTATGAAAAAGATAACCACTTTTCTTAACTTTTAAAAGTGCAAATAAATGAGTGTAGGTAAGATACTTGTGCAATTTTAATTCATTGTACTAATACATAAACATACACAAGCATTCTTAAATTAAACCTTATGTAGACAATGCCAAAAAGTGAGTGAATATCTATCATTATCAAACATAAAACATTTCTCATACTTAGAGGCATGCTAAGCTTGATCCTACACAAACTTTAACATATAATTGATGCACATATTAATAGATATATCTAAGCATGATGAAAACAATGTTCAAAGTAGTTTGAGATGATAAATCGCAACATTATAGAAGTACTAAATAATATATAAAATCATTCTTGATTTTTACAATAAAGTCCATACAATATTTTTTGATATTTTTGAAAAATAATCTTTATTTAAAGCTTGAACTTATAAAATTGATCTGGGACTTCCCGAGGACTACCTTGTGAGAGGTTCGCCCGGTACTAGGTGATATGATGGGATGATAGCCCAAATCACCCTTTCGCAAGATACAAGCAAAAAGTTAAGTTCAAAAATAACAATTTTTGATAATTTTTTTGTTTTATATTTTTGCATTTGTTTTTTAAGAAAAAATAGACTTTAAGCAAATGACAAAAAACAGAAAGCAAAACATATTTTTTGTAATTTGGATTTTTGAATTTTGTATTTGATTTTTCAAAATTATAATAAAAGCAAAAATGCAGAAATGAATAGTACCCATAGATTAATATATTTTTAGGGATTTTTCAAACTTTTAAAATTACAGAAAAACGAACCTCGACGCTAGCACCAGCGCTAGCGCTAGCGCGGGAAACAGTAAGTGATTTTTTAGGGTTTTGAAAATTTTGATGATTGAACTTGATTAGGTGTCCCAATAGTAGTTCCATGCTGAAGTTGCAGATTTTTAGGAGATGTTTTGGATGGTCCAAATTGCATGAAACGTTAGCGATTTCTTATATACTTGACAAAATATCATTGCATGAGATATATTTACTTATGTTTTCATTTTGACTTTTCTAAAGACTTGTGCTTAAAACTTGAAAAAAATAGGAAATGAAAACCCAAGATATCATGTTTGAACAAATCAAATTTGCATGATTTTAGAGATTAACAATAATGTTCATGCACAATCATACTATGGATAAGCCCTAGATGAGAATACCCAGCCTGTATATCTTGGTAAACAAATAAAGCCTAACATAGACACAAATATTCTTTAGGTGGCAATGTTAGAATGATAAATTTGAGATTAATGTTATACTAAGTTTTGATTGTGTTTCAACTTAGAGACCTAGAATGGAGTGACAATTCTATTTGATTTGATATCAAAATGATTCAAAGGTCTAAACTAGAAATAAATCACAATACACACATAATATACCGACCATAGTAAGCAATTATAATACCAATTGTCATTATATAAAATGTGATAGATGATTCTTGATATGAATTATGATTTTAGAAAGTTTTAGCAAAAGATATCAATAGATCATGGTGGTGCGTATGGCATCAATATTTATGACAATTAATCTTTCAATATGTCTTATGTGTTTTTCTTTTTAATTTAGATAAATATCTCATAGCAAATTCAGAATTTTATCCACTTGTTGGTGAAGGCTAAAAATCTAGTAACCGGATTTAATTTGAAATATCTTATAGCAAATTTAGAGTTTGATTCATATGGATAATATAAGATATTTAGAAGCAATGAATATAATAATAAAAGATAAGTCATCAAAATATGATTTTGAATTTTGATCAATTTGTTTTATAAAACCATATTAAGCTTTTAAGAGATAAAATCATATTTTCAATATTGTATAGGATGGCCATGACATGATAGTTTAAAAGAAAACAAAAAGAAAAAGATAGAAAAGACATTGAAGCACATCATGAAGTAGAAATTTGTGTATTTCATTTTAATTGATTTCTACTTCATGCAAATGATGGGATACTAATGAATAAGAGATTTAGGTATCCAAAGAGGACCGGGAGTGACGGTTCCTTTGGGTACCCAAATACATTGTGTTTTCTTTTGGGGAGATATGTTTGAATGGGCCCTTTCGTTTGACATTAATGTGTCATTCTTAAGTATGGGTTTCCATTCGTACCATGAAAAATGTAATTTTTGTTTTTCAAATTTCCATAATCATTACTCTTGAATTTATTATATAATGGAAATTTGTTTTCATTTGAATTTAAGTTGGGAAAAGAATGTGATGAATGGATCCTTGCATTTAAGTTTTCATTTTTGATTTTTGGTCTCCATTCAAGACTTGGTTTATGATTTCCAAAAGCTTTTTGTTTCTTATTCCCAATATTAGGTTTAAGTAAGATATTCATATTTGTATTCATCTTGCTTTTGGATATTGTTTGATTTTGTGAATTTGTATTTACAATTTTCATAAGTAAGTTGATTTTTGATTTTAATTCATCATTTTTAATTCTTAAATTATGTCTAGCTTTATTATAAGCGATTGTGCTATTCTTAAGAATGGAAACAATTGAATCAATATGATCTTGATAGTTGTTTCTATATTCATCAAATGTTTCATCCATCTCTTTAATTTCAATTTTATATTCTTTACACTTAGCACAATCATTTATCAAAGATGAATTTTCTAAATGTAATTTTTCATTTTGTTCTTTCATAAAAATAATTTCTTTTTCAGGTTCCTTAAATTTTTCTTTTATATTATTGCAATCAAGACAAGGTTTTGTATTTTCAATTGAAGTGACATGAGTAAAGCTAGATAAATCAGATTTTGATACTACTTTAACTTTTGCTTTTAAATTTTTATTTTCTAAGCGCAATTTGCATTTTTTAGTTTCTTAAGTTTGCGCTTTGTAATTTGTAGCAATTGTAAAGTAGAAATGGAAGTACAAGTGATGAAGTTTGATTTCCTTACATTGCTTTTGGATGAGGGAGGATTTGAACATAATGTTCCTTTGTCTTCTTCTTGGCACTCCTCTTCCAAAAGTAAGATTGCTTCATCTCTTTCCTTTGATGTGTGCTCCATTGATTCGTCATGAGGAGGGCATTCTTGATGATTTGTGCACGCTTGCATATTCTCCGGTTCTTGCGATTGTTCCATACCTGTAGATGGAGAATCATACATTTCTTCAAGAAATTGCCATACTTTATATGCACTTGAAAAGCAATATATAAATTTGAAAAATTCATTAGATAGACCGCAAAACAAATAGTGTTTAGCTTTTGCATTTAATTGAAGTTCTTTTTTATTTGATTCATTTGCGGGTCTTGCTATTGCTAAATTCCAAACTTCGATGTCTAAAGTTTTAATAAATTTTTCAATTAAGATTTTCCATCCTTTATAATTTGTCCCTTCAAATAAAGGTGGTGCAAGTGATTTTTCCTCTTCACAAAAATCTCCCCCACTAGTAGAAGCGAGATCATGAGACGCCATTATTCCTGGTTGTTAAGCCGATTGGAATAACCTGCTCTGATACCACTTGTTGGATCGCTCGGCGCCCTTAGAGGGGGTGAATAAGGGTTTTCAAAAACTTTAGATTATATTTAGAAAAACTTCGGAATATTGCAAGATTAATAAAGAGACATCAAGTAAAACAATAATAAAGAGATATGCTTTATTGATATTAAATAATGTTTTACAAAACTTGATTTCTATGACGCTAGAAATCGGAGGCGACTAATAAAAATTCTTTTTCGTTTTCTATACCGACTCGTATCCCCACGAACCAGTTGGCTTTAGCCGATCTCTCCCCAGACACGGCCTCAAGCCGCTCTAGCCGATCTATCCCCGGAAAGGCCTCGAGCACCCCCTAGACCTAACCTAGATCTAGTCGCCAACACGAGGCGAATTTCAGCCCTAAGTCCTACCCCAGACCTAGTCGCCAACACGAGGCGATTTCACTACCGTTTACAGAAAAGATATGAAATGAAAAGATAATAATATAAAAACTCCCTCTATGTGGATCTCTTGGAGAAGTGGACGAAGGCCCGCAGAGTATGATCGTAGTCAATGCGGCCTTTCGTCACGATGATGACGCGTGTTGTAATCTTCTCCACGGATCTCCTTAAGACTTTATGGAATTGTGGGAGTATCGCTCTGAATCTTCCTCTCTCTACTGTGGCACGAAGCTCTGGAGTTTGGGATTGGAGGAGGATGAAGAATTCGGAGCCAAAGCATCCAATTTATAGCCTTCACGCTACCGTCGGCGCTAGCGCTACCGCCGACGCTAGCCCGGATTAGGAATGATCTTGCGCGGCCGAATCTCCCATCTGTGGCAACAATTTGCTCTATGCCTCTTGTACGCCATGCTACCGCCAGCGCTAGTAGCTACCGTCGGGCGCTAGCTCCTTCTAAAAATGCCGCCAGAATCGAGCTAATCAATGCTAGCGTCGGGCGCTATCGCTCCGCCGGCGCTAGTGAGCTTGTTCGAATTTTGGCCTCCATTTTGGGGGCAGACATCATGAGTACTCCTTGAGTCATGTGGACTATGTTAACCTGCACACTTGAACACACAAGATCAAATACACATAGGATTTGTTATTCTCAAACCTAGGAGATGCGGAAGACCGTGTTCCAACAACAAAGCTATCTTCTAGGTGAGGACCTCTGGGAGGTAGTTGGAGGAGAAAGCACGGAGGAAGTCTTTCTGGTTGGAGATAACCATCATGAGGTGAGGAACTGGAGGCAGATCAATGCCAAAGAAGAGTTAGACCTGAAGAGGGCAATTTCACCTGATCTGTTTGATCACATCTTGGGGTGTGCATCAGCCGCGGAGATCTGGAGAGCCCTGGATGGGTTGTTTAACAAGAAGAATGTGGCAAGACTCCAATTCCTGGAGAATGAGCTGGCCAGATGGCTCAAGGTGACCTTTCCATTTCTACATTCTTCTTGAAGATGAAGAACTTGTGCGCCGAGATTTCAGCGTTGTATCCTGATGAGCCAATCTCTGAGGCGAAGCTGAAGAGGCACATTATCCATGGCTTGCGGAAGGAATATGTTGCCTTTGTGATGTCTGTGCAGGGTTGGGCAAATCAGTCGTCTCTGCTGGAGCTGGAAAATCTGCTTGCTTCGCAGGAGAGTCTAGCAAGGCAGATGGCGGGGGTGTCATTGTCTGGGGGAGATGGCGAAGTTCTCTTCAGGGGAAAGAAGAAGAAGTGGGACAAGAAGAAGACCGCTGGAGGAGGCAATGGGCCTTCAACTTCTGGATAGCAGGAGAGGGGCTATGCTCCTAAGGCTGAAGGGAAGAAGAAGGGGGAAGGTCACAAGTGCTTCAGGTGCGGAAAGGTTGGTCACATCAGGAAGGAGTGCCAGGTGAATCTTCAGCCGGGTTATGCTACTGCAGGAAAGGGGGAAGCTGAAGCCAGGCAGGTTGATGGTGGATGGGGAGGAGCCTTCTCGGCTTCTATTGGAGCTGAGGCTCCTATCAACTATCAAGAGGACTAGATCGTGGACTCGGGGTGTGGTCATCACCTCACCGGGGACGAGTCGAAGCTTTCATCAGCGCAGCCTTATTCAGGTAACGATGCAATTATTACTGCTGATAATACTGTGCATGCTGTGGAGAAGGTTGGGGTTATTTCCTTGGGAAGTGATAGGGGGCCGCTTACGTTGAGAAGTGTCTATCATCTGCCTGGTATGAGGAAAACCTCTTCTCCGTAACCAACGCTGTAGACGCTGGATATCATGTTCTGTTTGGCCCAACAGAAGTGAGGTTTCTTCGGAATGTGGAGGCGGTGAAGGCTGAGGTAGTTCATGTGGGGAGGAGAGCTAAAGACTTGTTCGTTTTATTGACAAGTTCTTATGTTGACAAGATGCGGACGAATGATGGTGTTGTTATATGGCACGAGAGGTTGGGGCATGTAGGGATGGATAAGTTGAAGGCTATGGCGGTGAGAGGTCTGGTCAAGGGCCTGCCTAGTCTATCCTCCTACGGAGACGGTCATGTGGCGCGGGATGTCAGTTCAGCAAGTCTCATCGACTACCGTTTGACAAGTCGCAGACAAGGTGTTGTGCGCCGTTGGAAATCGATCAACACCAGATATGTCTGGGTTTATTTCTTGAAGGAGAAGGCGGAGGCGTTTGCCAAGTTTGTGGAGTTCAAGGAGCTCGTGGAGGGTCGGCTTGGACTGCGGGTTACGAAGCTGAGGACTGACAACGGAGGGGAGTTCACCTCTGGTGAGTTCTCTACTTTTTGCAGGAAGGCGGGCATCGGGAGGGAGCTTACTTGTGCACACACTCCACAGCAAAACGGAGTTGCAGAGCAGAAGATCTGTCATCTGACGGAGACTTGCAAGTGTTGGCTGCATGCCAAGAGTATCCCAAAGTCCTTATGGGCGGAGGGAATGTCTTGTGCTGCCTATGTCATCAATAGGATGCCTCCGAGTCTCATCAATATGAAGACCCCACATGAACTGATGTTCAAGGAAAAGCCAAGTGTGGCACATCTTCAGGTGTTTTGATCCACCTGCTATGTGCACGTTCCAGATGCGCTTCAGACGAAGCTAGATGCGAAAGTAAGGAAGCTGATCTTCGTGGGGTATGATGATCGGAAGAAGGGCTGGAAGTGCATGGACCCCGAGACATGGAGATTTGTTATATCTCGCGACGTCGTGTTCGACGAGGTGACATCTTACAAGGGGGTTCTGGTGTCGAGCTACGAAATAGCAGGGTGGAGGAGCCAAAAAGGGCTGTGGAAAATCTTCAGGTGGAGCTACCTGTGTCACCAGGTGGTCCATCAATATCTAGTTCTGAGGCAGAGGATTCTGGTTCAGGAAGCAGGGGGAGCGATGCTCCGAGTACATCTGGGAGAGGAGCTAGGGAAGAAGCAGCTGAAGATACTGCGAGTTAGGGGAAGGCATTGCGAAGATCGAAGCGAACAATCACTGCCCCTAATCGCTATACAGGAGGAAACATGGTGAGCTTTGTCTCTTGTTTCTTTGCTGGTCCCTTGGATGAGAGGGAGCCGTCAAGCTTTGAGAAGGCCAGAGGCATGAAGGAGTGGGACATTGCGATGCAAGAAGAGATGGCAGCTCTCGAGAAGAATGAGACCTGGTCTCTCGTGCCCAGGCCCAAGGGCACCACTGCTGTCACACAAGTGGGTCTACAAGCTGAAGAAGAAAGCTGACGGCAGTATCGAGTGGTACAAGGCTCGCCTTGTGGCTCGGTGGTTCTCACAGCAATACGGTGAAGACTATGTGGAGACATTCAGCCCGGTGGCTAAAATGACTTCAGTTCGGGTTGTGATTTCCTTGGCGACTTGTTGGGGTGGAAGATTTGGCAGCTTGACGTAAAGAATGCGTTCTTGTACGGCAAGATTGACAAGGACATCTTCATGGTCCAGCCACTAGGCTTCGTTTCTGAAGATTTTCCGGAGTATGTCTGCAAGTTGAAGAAGGCCCTGTATGGGTTGAAGCAAGCGCCGAGGGCGTGGTATGGAAAGATTGCAGAGTTTCTCTTATTCTGCGAGTTTGGTGCTTCAGACTCAGACTCAAGCTTGTTCGTCAAGAAGACTGGGGAGCTTCAAGTCATCGTGCTGCTTTATGTCGACGATATGATCGTGACGGGGAACTCAAAGGAGGAGGTAGCGCAGCTTCGGGCAGAGCTATCTATCAGGTTTGAGATGAAGGATCTGGGTGAGCTTCACCATTTCCTTGGACTCGAGGTGCAGAGGAAGGAGAGTGGAGTGCTGGTGTCCCAGGCTTGATATGCGGAGCGGATCGTTGAAAGGTTCGGCATGAAGGAAGGGAAGTGCATCTACACACCTCTGGAGAAGGCTATGAAGCTTCGGAAGGATGAGGGAAGGATTCTGCAAGATCCGTTGGTGTTCCGAGCTCTGGTCGGAAGCTTGATCTATCTGACGATCACTAGGCCGGATATTGCGTATGTAGTTGGCAGTGTGAGTCGGTATATGGCAGAGCCACGGATGCCTCATCTGCTAGCGGCCAAGAATATACTGAAGTATGTTAAGGCGACCTCGGATATGGTTCTCCTTTACAGGAGGGATGCAGGCTTCGAGGTGCATGGGTACATGGACGCTGATTACGGGGGAGATTCGGATGATCGGAAGTCGATGTCTGGATACGTCGTCATGGCGGGCCCCACGGCTATATCATGGTGCAGCAAGAAGCAGGATTCCATGTCGGTCTCAACCACAGAAGCGGAATACAAGGCTTCGGCCTTGGCAGCTCAGGAATCCATCTGGCTTAGGAGGTTGGTTGGAGACGTCCATAAGGAGGTTCGGGAGCCGACTCTGCTCCGCGGTGACAATGAGAGTGCTGTCAAACTGGTAACCAATCCAGTTTGTCACGCGAGGACCAAGCATATCGAGATCGAGCATCATTTCATTCGTGATAAGGTGCTGGAGGGGTCTCTTTCGGTCGAGCATGTTCGGAGTCAGGACAACATTGCTGACATCTTCAAAAAGGCACTGGCAAAGGGGCCGTTCACATGGCTAAGGAGCTTACTGGGGCTGTTTTCAACTTCCCACTTCAATGGGGAGTGTTGAAAATGTTGAAGTAGAAGTTGGTGGAGCTTTTGGACCTGGGCGGTCTGGGAGGAGGTCGAGCGGTCTGGTGAGACCGCACGACCTGGCAATCTGTTCTGCGGTCTGGCTTGTCTTACCTAGCCGTAGTCTCCTGGCATGACCGCTGGTATCTGTCCAAGGCGGCTGGAGGTGAGGCTGCGCGGTCTGTTTGTGACCACGTGGCGGGCTGGCTTCTTCAGGGCTGTGCCGGTCTGGCGTGACCGCACAGGTTGGTCCAGGTTTCCAGAATTCCGGTCTGGTGGCTGTCCGGGTTTTCTGGTGGTACTCTCGGACTAAAGCTCTTAGTCGGGCAGTCTCTGTTCGCGGTCTCAGGAGGAGGCTGGTATGCTAACAGGTCTCTGTTCTCGGTCTCAGGAGGAGGTTGGCTTGCGAACAGGTGTTCGCGGTCTTGTGGCGAACAGACAGTGTTTGCGGTCTCGGGCAAACACTGGCGGTGGGCGGCTTCTTGGCAGTCTGTCGATCTCCCTGTGGAGTCGCGATTTGACTGAGGGAGTGGCGAACTCCCACGGTCTGGTGTGAAGCTGGTGAGCTCATCAAATGAAGCAGAAAGAATTGTTGTTGATCGCGCGGGTTGACCGGTCTGGTCGCGCGGTCTGGGGGGTGGTGATCCTATCTCATAGGGTGGTGACTGGATCAGGTATCACGCCTATAAATAGGAGCCACTGTAGCAACAAACATAACACACCAAGTGTAAGCTGAGTAGTTCCTATTTCCTGCGGTCTATGTTTTCTGACCGGGCGGTCTGCTGATTGAATTTTCTTGTGCAGCTTCTGCGGATAGTGCGGTCTGCAGTGATCACCTCTTCTTCTGAAAGTGTTCCGGCGGTCTGCGGCTTGCAGTGTGGGTTGCTGGAGTTCGGGAGAATCAGTGGAGTTCGTAGGGAGGGTGCAGTTTGCTCAGCGGTCTGAGGTGTTGTTCTGTAACCGGCAGTGTTGTGCGGTTAGGCGGCTTGCAGAGATCGGCAAGGAGATCGCGCGGTCTGGAGCGGTCTCAGTTATCTTCCTTTCAAGTCGTGTTTTTTCTTCTTCTGTTTTGTGTGCTGGCGAAATCATGTCTCGCCAAGCATACCTCTCCCTGTAATGAAGTTTATGCTATCAATAAAGATTACTTGTTTGCCTTCATGTACTTGTGGTTGTTTGGCTTGTGAACTCTAAGTTGTATGTTTCCTGCTCACTCCATAAAGATTCAGAAAATTTCACAACCTCCTCGTTGTGACTAAGGTCTTAGTCTGTTTCCGAGTCCCCAATCTGCTCCTTTCGAGGGACTAGTAAGGGATAGCTACCCCTCAACTTGTTGAGGGCCCGAGCTTCACAAGAGACCGTGAAATTGGTTTCAACAACGAGGCTTAGGTTACAGAATGATATACAAAGATAAACTTGAAGGCTACGCAACCAAAATGAGCTACAACCATATGCAAGCTCTGAACAAGCACAAAACAGAATGAGTATGACACACCCCTAGACTTAGCTTGAACATTGGGTGTGCACACAGCCTACTCCAACTGATTTTTTCAATTATGCACAAGGGGAATTCTTTTCATTTCTATTTCTTCCTCAGATTTTTTTCCTTTTCATTTGCTTTCTGCTTTCTTTTTGTTTGAATCCCCCATTTGGTTCACCCAAAAATGTTCACTATAATAGTTTCTCATCATCACGGAATTTACACACATCACACCCAATGATAATTATACTCTTAATTAGCTCAAGGACTTGGCTGCGAAAGGTGGATAAGCTTCAGTCTTTGGTGATTTGAAGGAATAGCTGAAATAAAGGATGGGTATGCACAAAGTTGGCTTGCAAAGGTAAACACGCAGGTGATGGAAATCAAAGCTCAAACTAGCCAACTAAATGGCCTACGTCACGCTCAGCTTATTGAGTCGCTCTCACCCATGCTTTAAGAGTTGCTTGGGGCAAGTTCTTAGCCCACGAGAAAGGCAAACCTTCCTTCCGATTTCAGCAATGCACAACTAGCGCTTGCTTACACACAACACCGTTCTACCGCAAATTTTAGCCACATTAACCAAATGAGTAAATTAAATCAAAAACTATGAAAAACACTAATTGTAAATTAAAAGCATAGAGATAATCTAATTTTACTCAAATTTCTATGGGAGCACGCAAATGCGACTAGAGCACTACAAGAGTCAACATCGCATTCTGATGTGCAATTCCTAAGCTAACATCCTATTTCACAATCCAAACCAAGATAAGCGTGAACGGAAACACATAAACCAGTGAGTGCGCGCTAGTGCGGGTGAAATGGTTTATGCAATAATATGACATAAATAAAAATAGATTCAAACACACTAGGTTCCAGAAGATTGGCGTAAGTCTTTGGAAATCAAATGAATTTTGACAATGAAAATAATAAAATGCTAAGGAAGAGGGTACCTATGCTCAGATATGAGCATACTAGAAGATTGGCGTAAGTCTTTGGAAATCACCAGGTTCGCCACCCGAAAGGAAAACAATGCTCCTGTGAATAAAGCAAACAAAAGACAAAAAAAAAACAGGAGCATAAACGGATTAGCAATAAATGGGCACTGAAAGGTCCCCCAAAGGGTTGTCTCCCAAGAGCCCTTTTGTTTACCATCCTTAAGGTGGACCAAATACCTGTATTATCATTAAATAGAGTTCAAACACACTACTAGCAATTGTCCAAAACATTACCAAGATAATCTCACAGGCAAGGTTAAAGTGATAGAATTAAACAAAATAAAACCGCAGAAACATAAGCCCAGAGACCCCATCACGACTCAGCTGTAGGCTGATTTGTGATGATTCTCCACAGCCACACGAGACGGGAAGGAGGTGAAGGCTTTAGGGAACAAAGGAGATTTCTCTCCCTTGCTCCTAACCTCTTCCTTCTCGTGCCGGAGGGCAGTTGAAAGTGCACAGTTTACCTCACTAGAATTCTCTAGAGGGGGGGGGGGGTGAATAGAGATTAAAAATTATTTTGTGCAAAGTTAATATATATATGTGTATGATCACAGATTATAGCTTCCCACACATCAACAAGAATTAAACAAGTAAAGAAAGTAAATGCAAGAAAAGAAATCACAGCACAACACAAGAAAATATAGTGGTTCCCCAAACTTTGGGTAGTCCACTCTTCTACCCCCTTGGTAGGAATTCACTATCTTGTACTGAGTCTTTTGATAAGGAGACTCTTAGAACCACCCTGAGTCTTTTGACAAGGAGACTCTTAGAACCAACTGAGTCTTTTGACAAGGAGACTCTTAGAACCAGTACACTGAATTTCTTGAAGAGAGATTCTAAAAACTCTTTTACAATGTTATAAGTAAGAAAGAAAGAAATAAGAACAAGAATGAATCTTCTTCCTAGCAAGAAGATTGGAAGCACAAGAAGTAGTGAATGAAAATCTCTCTTCTATAGTGAGAAGGAGATTGTAAAAACTTTTCTCTCTTTTGAGAGAACTTTCAGAGTTTGCAGTAGAATGGCTTCTAAAGAAGAAGGAGAAGATGAAGGCTTTTTCTCTGCAGCACACTATCTCTTTTCTCAGTTTTTCTCTCTATTCTCTTGGGAGCTTTTCCTCTATTTCAAATGTATGTGGCGGATCACTCAACTTCTTATTTTCTGCCGACCTCCTCTTTATTTATAGCTCTGTCTAAAAATAATGCTATAGGAGGATAATTAATTAGCAGTCAGAGAATTGGAAGAATAGAAATATTTCCATAATTAGCATACCAATAGAAGGAAAGAATTCATTCCAAATTCGAATAATATCCATAATGGGTTTTATCAGATTAGCCAAGAATCAAATAGAAGGAAAGAATGATTCAGAACGGCTATAAAATATTAACATTATTCCATATAAATTAGATCTACTGAAAGAAGGAAAGAGATCTGGCGCATATTTAAATCTGTCATATAAATCGACGTGCGTCGATTACCATTCGACGTAAGCGTCGAATTCATCCTGGCTGGACGTCGAGAGAAGAATAAGGAAGGTGCGTTGACTAAGGTGCGTCGACTTCTCTATATGCGTCGACTAGAAATCATAGTAGCGTCGACAACACATACGTCGAAATCTTCCTAAAGTTACTTCGACTTAATCTGAAGGGAACGTCGACTACAGCTCGACGTTGCGTCGAATACTATTCGACGCATATTTACTTAGTCTTATTTTTCATTGTTAAAAACTCTTTCTTTAACTCATTTCTGGGGGTTAAGAGAAATCATTTTCCCAACAATCTCCCCCTATTTGTCTTAACCCTATTTAGAGGGAAATTGTACTAGCATAAAATCAATCCAGCACAGCATTTGTATAGAAAAGAAATATATCAAATAATCAAAAAGTGAAATTTAGAAGAAGAGATCAAATGTTCCAGAATCATATAAATATATGTCATGTTCATTCCAATTAGTACTCAAAAATATATCAGCATTGTTTTCAAATATTACTCAGGAGGGGTAGGAGGGGTCTTTCTCTTTCTCTTGAATACTACTGTTTTAGGAGAGGAGAGTTTCTCTTTCTCATTTGTAGGAAGTTCTCCTAGCTCCCCCTGGGTCTCAGCCATTTGCTCCCCCTGAGTCTCAGCTTCATTTATAAACACAGCTTCCAGCTCCCCCTGAAGTTCAGTTTCTTTATCTTTCTCACCATCTTACTCTGCAGCCTCATTTTCTGCTCTGCTTCCCTCCCCTTGTAGTAGTGCCATTTGATTTGCAGCATCCCTTGCTATGTTGAGTACCTCTATTGTTTGTTCATCATTATGTAGCTCAGGTACTGTCTCATTCCCAAGGATTTTGTCAGATTTTGGAGGGGACTTGTGAGAGAGAGATTTAGGATTGGAGGGTTGCTCTTCATCTAGATTCTCCCCCTTCTTGACCTTCTTGGCCAAGGAGGTTAAGAAAGACCTAGTCACTCTAGAGGAAGAGAGAGAAGATTTCAGATCTTACACAGAGGCACTGACCCCATCTATTTGGGTGTGCATGTGAAGGATGGAGGAATGAATCTGGGAGCAATGCTCATCTAGCATTGCTTGGAATCTTTGAGCTGTGGATTGTATGCACTGGGTGATGAGAGCCTTAGTGGATTCAGATGGTTCATGGTGTGAGATTTGATGAGGAGGTGATGGTGGAGGAAGAGGTGATAGAGGAGGAGGAGGAGATAATGGATGTGGAGAGGGGATTCTATCATCTTGAGGAGGTATATTTGATGGAGTAGGTGGAGGAATAGATGAGACTTGGGCATGCGATTGAGGTGGTATTTGTGATTGTGTGGATGATGAAGGTACAGATGAGAGATTTGTTGAACGAGGAGGAGGAGGAGGATGAGCAGGAGAGTTAGAGGGAGAGGGAGATCTTTCAGGGATGGAACCAGGCTTAGGGATTTGCCTGGTCCATTTAGAAAAGAGAGCAATTGACATCCTCTTCCCTGGAGGAATGGGTATTCCTTTTGACCTACATAGGTCAGGAAAGGATTGGAAGAGTACTTGACTCATGATTCTCATGTAGGCATTCTCTTTGTGAGAGTATTTAGAGCCTATCATCTTGAGTAGCCATGTGGCCCAGTCTACCTTCTTCTTCAACACAAGGGCCCCATGATGTTCAGTTGTTGTTTTGGTACTGCATCATGTGCTGAGATCTTGCACAGTAGAACTTTCCCTACAATATCAGCCAGCAGCCTATATTCATCAGAAAAGTCTACCTTTTTCAGATGGATTGGTCTATCTTTTGAGAATTTCATGGTGGTGAGCAAATGCTTGATTTCATCAGGTGTGAGTTCAATGGATTCATCACCTATTAGGGGAATAATCAATACTTGTTTAGTCATTCTTTTAGAGGCTCATTGTCTTTCCTTATTTCTCTTAAACTAAGATGATAGTAGGATATACCTGATGGAAGATCAAAGGTGGCCCTAATATGTTCTGCTGAGATTGAGACTGGTGTCTCATATAGTGTTCCCTGGATTTCTCCTTGTTCAGATATCTGAACATGAGTTATTAGCTCTGTGAGCTCTGATTCCAGGAGCTTGCACCTAGTGGAGATGAGTTTGTCCAGTCTTGCTTCAGTAAAGAGAGCAATAATGCTCTTGTAGTTTTCTGCGGCAGCTTGGAAGGACTCAAGGTCAATGTCGAAGCCTGAGTTGGTCTTGGGAGCCATTTTAGGTTAGTGAAGGAGAGAGGAAGAGATTAGCTGGTCTGAGGAGCACGAAGAATGAAAGAGGCAGTGTCGTGAAGGTTTCTAACTGAAGAGTCTTTTTAAGTCAGGTGAAGCGTCGAAACTGGACTCAATTCGAGGTTTATTCAGTACTTCAGTGGATGTGACCGAAAATAATTTAGCAATGCCGCTCGTTTTTATGAGGTCGACGTTACGTCGAGTGGAATTCGACGTGAGCGTCGATTTAGTCTGCTTTGGGATGCAAGGGTTTCTTATCGACGTATGCGTCGATAGCAGTCGACGCATGCGTCGATTGTGCTTATTGATCTGAGTTATCATCGTTGCGTCGATTAGAAGTCGACGTGACTTTTAATTTTCCTGAAAAGTTCTGGGTGTTTATTTCTTTTTATCTCTTCTTAATCCTAAAGGTTTCTAAGGTAGCCTAGGACTGGGTTTTAAGACCAATTTGATTGATTATACCAACACTTTTTGGCAAGGTGGCCATTTTTGTTGCATATGTAACACTTGAGTATCTTACTTTTGTGAGAGTTTGAGTTTAAAGGTGAATAGAAGTGTTGACTAGGATACCAGTGTTGATTAGGATAGAAGGTTTCATTAGGATGGGAAGTTTGGTTACCAAGTTTTGGGTAAAAATTTTGGTTAGAATGTTGATTAGGATAGAAATTATGATCAGGATGAATGGGTCCTGAATAAGGGTTAGGATGAAAGACTTTTGGAGGAAAGATGTTTAAATTGTTCTGAATTTTTGTGCGTCGATATCCATTCGACGCATGTTGATAGTCACTTTGATTTGTATTTGGCGCTTTCTCCAGATGGTGTCGATCTGATTTTTACGCATAGAAAAAGTTGCGTCGATTGGAAGTCGACGTGCTTTTGTTCATCCATCTAGAAGAGGTCGAAGCATCTGAGAGATTGCGTTGAGTAGAAGTCGACGCACTATCGTGCATGCGTCGATATGAAGTCGACGCAACTGTATCTTCATAAATTTTCATTTTGCCTTTCTCTGTTTTTACTCCTTTATGTCTTGTTTTTCTTGGTTTGATTGTTTCTTCAGATGAAGTTTGTGAGTCATCAGCTGAATAATAAGATGTTTCATCAAATTCCTTTATTTCTTTGAAGGAGTTTTCTTCCTTATCTTTTGGGTCTTTTTCTTGGTTTGTCATTTTGACAGGTTTAGTGAATTTTACAGGGCTCATCCAAGCAGGTTTGTTTGATGGAATTAGGCTGATTGAGGGATCAGCCCCTAACCCAAGATGGTTGTGTCTTATTGTTTGTTTTTCAGTGATTTCCTTAAGAGTTTGGCTTCTCATTTTTATTGATTCTTCAAAGGCTTTTGCCTGGGTTACTTTATCTACAGAGGATTTAATTTCTGTGTTTCTCTGGTTTTTAGCTACATTGATTTGTTCTTTTAGATCTTTAATTTCTTGTTTTGTTTTTAGTTGATCTAGGTACATTCCCATAAAATCATTTCTAAAATTATCACTTTGAAAATCTATTTCATCAAACATGCTTACCTCATCCTCATCCTCAGATTCCTCAATGAGAATGAGGTTCTTTTCTTTTTCATCATCAAAAGATATGCTTTCTTCTGATCCTGTTTCACTCCATGATTTATCATCATTCTTTGAGTCTTCAAAGGCCATCAAGCATAGGTCTTCTTGCCTAGATTCTTCATTGTCACTCTTAGAGGATGAACTATCCTCAGAGTTTGTTTCACTCCAGACTTCTGCAATGAAGCCTCTTTCTTTCTTCTTCCCCTTTTTCTTCAGATCTTTCTTTTTCAGATCCTTTTCTGTTTCAGCATTCTCTAGACATTCTGGGGCAATGTGTCCAGGTTTCCTGCAAGAATAGCAAATAATTTCTTTAGTGGGGGTTTTGTCATACCTTGGTTTTGACTCCCTCCTTTTTGATCCATCTGTCTTGACCCATTTCTTAAATCTTCTGGCCAAGAAACTGAATAATTCTTCTTCAGTGACAGGGGTTCCTTCTTCTGTTGCCTTTAGAGCAATGTTCCTGCTTTTTGAGGAAGTTGGAGTGTTTTCTCTTCTTTCCTTCTCCTTTCTAGTTTTCAGCAATTGCTCATAGGATCTGAGTTTTCCTAAGAGAGCATCTGTTGAGATCACTTTTTGTCCTCTTGTGTCTCTTATTGCCCAAATTCTTGAGTCCCATGAACTAGGGAGACTCATTAGCAATTTATCATTAATCTCAGTGAGAGAGATTTCTCTATCCAAGTCTCTTAGTTGATTGATGATCAGACTGAATCTGTCATACATTTCAGAGATGCTTTCTTCAGCCTTCTTTTGGAAGTTCTCATATTGAGAGATCAATAGAGCCTTTTTATCTTTCTTTTCATCAGCACTTCCTTCCACCATCTTTGTGAGAGCATCCCAAATTTCTTTGGATGATTCACAGTCAACAACCTTTTGAAAAATGTCATCTGAGAGAGTTGAGACAAGTATGTTCATGGCCTTTAGATCATATGTTCTTGCCTTCTTTTCATCTTCTGTCCACTCAGATCTTGGAACAAGTGTTTGTGTGACATTGCCATTTGTATCCTTTCTATAAGGCTTTGAGGGACCTGTCATAGTAATATCAAACAAGTCAGCATCAATGGAATTCATATAAATTCTAATTCTTGTTTTCCAAATTGCAAACTTTTCAAGATTGCACATTGGAGGTCTGGTGGAAGCATAATCTTTGATTTGTGCCATATGATAAAATAGTTTTGAAAAATATATATATATATATGAGAGGTAAGATCTTTTTGATCAAGGAGTTATCCTTTTTAGATCAACCTAGCTCTGATACCAATTGAAAGTGCACAGTTTACCTCACTAGAATTCTCTAAAGGGGGGGGGGGGTGAATAGAGATTAAAAATTATTTTGTGCAAAGTTAATATATATGTGTATGATCACAGATTATAGCTTCCCACACATCAACAAGAATTAAACAAGTAAAGAAAGTAAATGCAAGAAAAGAAATCACAGCACAACACAAGAAAATATAGTGGTTCCCCAAACTTTGGGTAGTCCACTCTTCTACCCCCTTGGTAGGAATTCACTATCTTGTAATGAGTCTTTTGATAAGGAGACTCTTAGAACCACCCTGAGTCTTTTGACAAGGAGACTCTTAGAATCAACTGAGTCTTTTGACAAGGAGACTCTTAGAACCAGTACACTGAATTTTTTGAAGAGAGATTCTAAAAACTCTTTTACAATGTTATAAGTAAGAAAGAAAGAAAGAAAGAAATAAGAACAAGAATGAATCTTCTTCCTAGCAAGAAGATTGGAAGCACAAGAAGTAGTGAATGAAAATCTCTCTTCTATAGTGAGAAGGAGATTGTAAAAACTTTTCTCTCTTTTGAGAGAACTTTCAGAGTTTGCAGTAGAATGGCTTCTGAAGAAGAAGGAGAAGATGAAGGCTTTTTCTCTGCAGCACACTATCTCTTTCTCAGTTTTTCTCTCTATTCTCTTGGGAGCTTTTCCTCTATTTCAAATGTATGTAGTGGATCACTCAACTTCTTATTTTCTGCCGACCTCCTCTTTATTTATAGCTCTGTGTAAAAATAATGCTATAGGAGGATAATTAATTAGCAGTCAGAGAATTGGAAGAATAGAAATATTTCCATAATTAGCATACCAATAGAAGGAAAGAATTCATTCCAAATTCGAATAATATCCATAATGGGTTTTATCAGATTAGCCAAGAATCAAATAGAAGGAAAGAATGATTCAGAACGGCTATAAAATATTAACATTATTCCATATAAATTAGATCTACTGAAAGAAGGAAAGAGATCTGGCGCATATTTAAATCTGTCATATAAATCGATGTGCGTCGATTACCATTCGACGTAAGCATCGAATTCATCCTGGCTGGACGTCGAGAGAAGAATAAGGAAGGTGCGTCGACTAAGGTGCGTCGACTTCTCTATATGCGTCGACTAGAAATCAGAGTAGCGTCGACAACACATACGTCGAAATCTTCCTAAAGTTACTTCGACTTAATCTGAAGGGAACGTCGACTACAGCTCGACGTTGCGTCGAATACTATTCAACGCATATTTACTTAGTCTTATTTTTCATTGTTAAAAACTCTTTCTTTAACTCATTTCTGGGGGTTAAGAGAAATCATTTTCCCAACAGCAGTAAAGCGCACTGCGCATAATAATTCATTCTGCTTCAATTTCTCCACAGTAGGAGAGCGCCAACGAGCAATATGGGCTCGATCAAGATGAATGTCTATCGGTCTTGGAGCAGCTAAGGGATTCATTTCTTCACCCACTGTGGGTGACAGATCTGCCCAACAGACCTGTTTTAAATGTTTACAATTGACTCTTGTTTTAACATAATTATTCAAAATGTTTGTGGCCATGCTGGCCATGGTAACTTATACTTTTGCGGCCTCGCCGCCCTTGTTCTCGTCATTCTCTACCTCCATCGTGTAATTCTTGGCTATCTCCTCTCCTTCCTTCTCTAACTCAGCAATTATCATATTTCTACTTTCGTCCACAATTGCAATCGGCTCACTAACAAGCTCATCAGAAATAATGGGCATAAAACTGATGTCATTGGTTATTATAGATGGGTGAGTGTGGTGGGTCACTTTGGGTGACAAGGTGATACACCCACTGGAAATGTGAATGGTGGCACCACTCTCCTTCAAGAATGTGACACCCAAAATAGGCATGGAGTTGTTTTCCATGGGGCCCAAAACTTGGAAGTTCGTGATAACCGAAGTTCCATCTATAATTGCCTCGACATTCTTAATTTCTTCTTCTGTTTCTACCACCATTCCATTGGCAAGGAAAAGCGACGCCCGATCATCAGCGTTGATTTTTAGGTTTAGATTTTCAACCTCTTGCAATGCAAGAACGTTGTGCGATGGTCCAATGTCATACAGAGCGGTGGTTTCAACGTTATTAATTACACATTTCACAATCAGATCGCCTCATGGCATCCATCTGTCTCGATTATGCTCTTTCCCTGCTCACGTGGATTTTTTTCCATCGTGATCGGGAGAGCACCTTGAGTTCGCTCAGAGAGCACTTGAGCCAATTGACCCAGTCGCATTTCCAAGTTCCTCATCGAGGCTGTTTGATTGGCCATATTTGCTTGGGCACATCAATAAATTTTTCCATCATCTCTTCTAACGCTCTCTTGCGCTGCACCGGAGCGCCTTGATTATATCCAGGTTGAGGTGGCCTTTGTTGGCTTCCGAACGCTTGAGCATCAAATTGATGCTGGCCTGGTTGCCAACGTTGGCCCGCAATGTTCTAATTCCATGAGAAATTTGGGTGATTTCTCACACCCGGATTATAAGTGTTTGAAAATGGTGTAGTGCGATTTTGATTTTGAACAAAATTAACACTTTCTTCTATATTGAGATTAGAGAATTCAGATGAGATTTCACCTGAGGGGCATTCATAAGTATGATGACTGGTGTCCCCGCATGCTTGACAAGATATAGCCATCACCGGAGCTAGAGAAGAGGCGGGCTTCTTCAACAAAGCTATGTTCTCATATGGTGATGGAGCTGGACCAGAGATGTTCACTTCTAATAGTCCTCTTGCGTTCCGCGGGGTCTTCCGCCCTGCAGTCCAAAAAGAACTATGAGTTGCGGTATCCTGCAAAATTTGCAAAGCTTCATCAGGAGTATGATTTAAGAGGGTTCCGCCAGCGGCAGCATCAATCATGGCCCTATAATTTGGTTCAATTGCGAATTAGTAATACTCCACAAGGTTCCAGGGTTGCAGCTCATGGTGAGGACACTTCCGGAGGAGTTCCATAAATCTCTCCCAAGCTTCTGCGAGGGTCTCCTAAGCATGCTGCTGGAAGGTAGCAATCTCTCTCCTTAGGTTCACCATTTTGTCTACAGGGTGGAACTTCGCTAAGAATTTGGAGGAAAGAAGCTCCCATGTAGTTGATGTGCCGGGTGGGATCGTATGGATCCACACTTTGGCTTTATCGCAGAGGGAGAACGAGAATAATCTTAATTTTATAGTGTCGTCCGATATACCGGCGTACTAGAATGTTCCGCAGATCTCTGAGAACTCAGCTAAGTGAAGATGAGGATCTACACTTGCCATCCCAGAGAACTGGGCATTATTGTTGATGATGTTAAGGATCGTCGACTTGATCACAAACTGGTTGTTAGTGATGGCTAGGACAAAAGCAAGGTGCACACTCCCCACAGTGGGAGTGGTGTAGTCTCGCGTCGTTCTGGGCCTCGCCCGGGCCACCTCATTCTCATCAGCCACATGACCAACAGCGGGTGCATTCTCACCCCCAGGGTTATTTTCATTTCTGTTGATATTGATATCCATGGCGGTAGCAGCATGGCAACGTGCATGCAGCGTCCTTTCTATCTCAGGGTCATACTCTACTAACTCTTCAGGGCCTTGCCCCTGCAATAAACTTACACACAACAAAAAGAAAAATAAAAAACAACAAAGAATCTTTATAAAAGCTTCCTGGACGATAAACTCATACAACGCTTGCTACTCCCCGACAACGGCACCAAAAACCCGATGCGCAAATCTAGCACACCGCTATAGGCGGTAGCAAGTCTGTGGCACGAAATGGCAGTGTACCAATCGTTCAAGTAATATAAAATGTGAGTGATCCCCAAGTATCGATCTCGAAGGAACACAGTAAGGTGGAGTTTACCTTTGAGGAGGGACTTGAGATCGAAGTCTTTTAAGTTAGATGGATTGCGAAAGGGTTGGATTGGATTGTGAAAAATAAATAAAACTAAACTAAATAAACACTACTATGCAGGACGCTATGTACTGCTTTGCCAGGTGGATGGAAACTGTGCAGGCTGCTATGCACTGCTTCGCAAGGCAGATTGACGAGTAGGCAAGCGGAAGGAGTGAGTCACACCGTAGGAATGAGGGTCGCAAGCACCTCGTCATGGGTCACGCAACTAGTAATTGCTAGTGCGGTGCACAACAGAGCGGTGGAATGGGGTGCTCCTCAACTTTCATAAACCACAATAAATCTCATCGATATGAAATTGCATTAACTTAAACAAAAGGTTTATGAACATCATCCATAACAACATACATCCATAATGAACAACTAAAACAACACACAAGGGGGAAGAGTAAACCCAAGATCGAAGACTAGCTGAAGGTTTTCGGTCGGAATCGTCGGCTTGTCAAGCCGCGTCCGAGCTCGGTCTTCAGTTGTCGTCCGGGGTCTGGAGGAGCTGTCACCTCCCTCTACTTTACCCGTCTTCTTCGTGGTTCAGCTCAAGCTAGCTCTTCTTAGAGATACCTTGAATATAGCAGAAATCTTCCGTTAATTGTGCTCTTGAGCTCGTGGATGGTGTAGGAGGAGAGGAGGAACCTTTGGCGGAATATTTGCAGGAAAATGGTTGTCGGATCTTCTCCTAGGGCGAACGGTGATGGAGAGGTGAAATGGACGGACTGGAGCAGAAAATGGCGGGCTCCCGAGTGTTTTTCCTGGCCTTTTTTTAGTCAGCAGATTTCCTGGCTTAAATACTAAAACAACAGAAATTAAGTCACGCACGGTCAAACGCACACCCGTGCATTGCCCATGTGTTATTAACGAAAAAGATATGGCTTGAGGAAGAAGCAGCAACGCCCGTGCATTTTACTCACGCACGATCGAAGCCGCCCGTGCATAAAAATGCACGACCAATCCCAGATGGCCTATAAAACCAGGCTTAACATGCGATCGTGTGTTTCCATTGTGCACGGGCAACTGCCCGTGCGTAAAAATGCACGATCAAAGATAGTTCATCATTCTCTACCCCTGATGAAGGCGCACGACCGCAGCCATCCATGTGTCAAGGAAAAATGCACGACCTTGCGATATATACAGACATGATTTCTGGGTAAAATAAGATGATCCATCCACCTGCATGAACATCAACACATTTGGGAATACCCTTCCAGCTCAATATAAATACATAAAAAAGGTTAGGGAGCACCATGTGCTTACCCCCAACAACAAGAAACGCAAAAGCAAACCAAGATGGGGGTAAATAGTGCACATAGCGCGGAAGTGATAAAAAGAGAAATACAAGCAATTATGGCTCGAAAAGGACATGCACAAGACTGAAAACTAGCCCGAATGAGTCCATAAAATGGTATATTAATGGGACACATCAAGCTACTGGAGAAACACCCTTCAAATTATCTCATGGCTTGGAAGCTCTCATTCCCGTAGAATTTGAAGTTAAAAGTCCAAGGGTATTATTATCTCAACAACATCAAGATGATTGGATGGAAGGAAACGATGAAGAATTGAAATGCAGCCTTGATCTCATCGAAGAACTGAGGGATGCAACAATAATTAGGCAGGAAGAAGTAAAAAGAAGAATGGCTAAATATTTTGAAAAAATGTTCGAGTTAAAGAATTTGTTGCTGGGGATCTCGTCCTCAAAAAGTTGATGCAGCGACAAGATCTAGCTCGGTTGGAAAGCTGAACCCAAATTGGACAGGTCCATTTATTGTTAAAGAAGCGCTCAAGAATAGAGCTTATCGTGTCCAAACTTATGAAGGGGAAGATATATCTCACACTTGGAGTGGAAATGATATCAAGCGCTTCTTCTCTTAAAAACCTGTACTCTTTCCCGTTTTTTCTTCTTTCCTTCGTTTTTGCAAGCATTATGATGTTGTTGTAATCTCTTGCATTGCATATATCAGAAAGGAAGAATGAATGATATATTAAATGACTGTCAAAGGCTAGAGATCATACCAAATGAGATTTCGACGGATCCTACTTGCTGCCCCCTCGACTTGAAGCTCGAGATGTAAATCTGCTAGGACCACACGTAGCGGGGAGATTTTGCACTTGTGTAGTAGTAGCTCGCCAAGGTCGCGCGGTGGAACTTTAGGACGTTGGGTCCTTGCTAATATCTAACACACCCCTACATCAAGGGAGGTCTGAGTGAATGTTCAGCTATGTTATGCATTTCAGGACATCGTTACAGTCTTGATGATCTTTCAGGGAAAGCAATGTCAGTATGGACTCCGCGACATAACAACACCTACCCTATGAATCATCATTCTTTGTAACCTTCGAATACTCATTGGAGTAAGGGTAGCCAAGAGAAGTCCGGTTATATCTTTTGCCATTTTTCAGAGCCCTTGAGTGGCTAGGGTGTTACAATCTTAATGATCTCTTGAGGAAAGCAATGTCGGTAAAGCCCCCGCGGTATAACCACACCTGCCCTTTCGATCATTTAGAGTTGTTCACCTCTCTTCTCTCCCTCTTTATTTATGGTGGGAAAAACCTGGGTGATCTCTTGAGGAAAGCAATGCTGGCATAGACGCACCTGCCCTTTTGATCATTTGGAGTTATCCACCTTTCTCTCTTCATATCTCTCTTTCTGAAAAAATGTTAGAATTGTAATGATCTTTTGAGGAAAGAAATGTTGGCCAAGCCACACCTGCCCTTTAGATCATTGCAGATTCTACCTTTCAATCCTTTATTATGGAGGGGCGGTCTGAGATTTGTGGAGACCGCCGGTCTTAGTATTGAATCTTTTTTGGGAATGGGGCGGTCTAGAGCATTTGAGACCGCTGCCTAAGGTTCTTCAATGCCTTATAAAATTTTTTCAGGTGGTCAACTTTTTATGATTCCAAGCTATGAAGGGCGGTCTAAAAAATTTGAGATCGCCGCCAGGATTTCTTTTAAGTTCAAAATAGTCTTAAGAATGCAAGAGATCGCTAGTTATTTTCTTATATGATCATATGACTTGAATATTTATTCTCATAATTGATTTGAAAAGTATGAGATCGCCTGGTTACTCGATCTCAGGAGCATTTGGGAATCATTATTTTTCAAACTATGGTTTTTTGTCTCTACGGATTTTAGAAGCTATTATAGTGATCTAAAACTAGGAAATCGCTAGTCATCTTCTTTGAAAGGATCATTTCTATCTGAATATCCAAGGAAGAAGCGGTCTAAATCATTGAAGATCACCACTTTTGCTCTTGACTAAAGGCTATTCGGGAATCAACATTTGAGCATTGTGATTTTTTATTTCTGAAGATCTTAAAAGTTCAAAATCATCATGTGACAAGCGGTCTCATACAGGTATCATAAACCTCATATAATTTTCTACCATGGTCCGGTGGTTTAACAATTACGAGACCGCCACTATTGATTGTTATTCTCCAACTATTATGCAGCACTCTTATATTATCGTTTATTCGAGCTCAACAAGACCTAAAAGCATTGAGATCGAATTTTATTCTCTATCTCATAAAATATAGACCGTTGAGATGAAGATAATTACTGAAATTATCAGAGAAATCATCGCCGGCGATGAAAATTGTCCAACTAGACCGCAAGTGATAAAAAGTTAGCTCGTTCACAAGAATAGAGTGATCGACATAAGCACAAGTAAATAAACATTCATCCACAAAAAAAGGAAGTGTCAAAATTATCTTTATATATAAATCATGCTTGTTACACTGTTCGACCGATCTCAATACTAGTGATCGGATAAGTATATTAAACAAATACAAAAGAAAATCTACTTGCTCCTTGACCTTTTCAGAGACTGCTCATCTGATGAAGAAGAGCTGGCCTCATCCGAGGATTCTTCTGAATTTGTGGGAGAAACTCTTGAACCCGAGCTTGAGTCCGCCGCAGAGCTCGTATCATTGCCTACAACATAGTGACTTATGCTCATTTCAGCAGCATCTCCTTCAATATCGACATTCTCCTCTTCTTCTTCTTCCTCAATAGCGATCTCGCCAGTCGTGATCGATTGTTCGTCAATTACCTGCCCGCATCAGGGAAAAGATCTGCGAACTTTACATCTTTATACTCATCGATGAAAGCACCGCGAGCAAGAAGCTCGGAAATTGTTTGCTCTGCGGTCTCTTTCACATGGTGCATCAGAGCACTCTGGAAATCTTCATTGTGTGCATCATAAGCTTCTTTCTTTGATCACTGCAGGAGGAAGAATGATTAGATCGCGCGATCACAATACAAAATAAAAATGGAAATCTCAGGTAAAAGTTTTACTTTTAACTCTTCTTGCAGGCGTTCGTTCTCCCTCAGGGCACCTCGAAGAGATCACCCCATGTGATGGTTCAAGACTGTGCTATTAGCGATCACTTGGGCACATATATCAGGAAGCATATCGGTCTCAATATCATACACTTCTCTAGCATTGCTTTTCCTGTAAAGTGCAGCTGTGACTGCGAAAGCATGACAAGTTAATTTTCCACCCCAAAGAGGGAGATCGGTTGAAATTTTGACATTTTTGCCTTTTTCACCCCATTAGAGAAGGGGCTTTCCCTTAGTGTCCTTCATCTTCTTCGAAAAACCAAGCAAAGGAAATGGTGCACCAGCGGTCTCAGATCCACCACCAAAACCTGCGATCTCGCGCTCAGGGTCTCTTTTCTTCCTTTGTTCTCTCTGAGTAAGTACCTCAGCTGGCGCCACCGGTTAATTCGCAGGAACCATGAAGGCCGCTAAAGGGAAAATAGTTAGAAGAAATAAGAGAAAAGTTATATTGAGATCGCAGTAGGCCACAAACAGAAATACTTACTCTCTTCCAGCAAAACCGCAGCGATCTGAGGCCAGATCGCCAGTTAGTGAACAAGATCAAGGCGCTTGCCCGCCAAGAAGGCCAAAATCTTAAGCTCGCCTTGTTAAATTTTTGAAGTGGAAGTGATTTAGATCTTGGCGGTCTATGTATTGGTGATGGGTCCTGATCATATACACGTATTTGGACTCATCTAGGTCGGTTTTCTAGTCGTTTCACTGCACTTTAGCCCTGTTTCAGCTCATATTTGTCTTTCTATGCTAGGTGCACTTCTTGGCCTAATTTGGTGTGTTTTATTCTTATTCCCTTTTGATAGCCTTATCGTTTTGTTGAGTGCCACTTTTAGTGGCCTGATTAGCATTTCTGTAGAAACAGGAGTCGTGCAGGTGTTCTGGGTAAAATTCTGTACAGGAACACTGCGCACGATCACTAGTTCAATTACGCACGACCACTGGTCGTGCGCCGCTGATCGTGTACAGGACCAGTGCGCACGACCACCTACGATAGTGCGCACGACCACCGGTCGTGCGCCACTGGTCGTGCGAACACGGTATTTTATAAATTTCTTACTTTGCAGGCTCCACCCAGGTAGGCGCACGATCACAGAACTCCAGCGCGCACGACCACTGGTCGTGCGCCAATGACCGTGCGCAGTATTCTCGCCAACGCCTATATAATGTTCTGATCCGCAAAATTAGGTATCAAGGGGTTCCGGGAGCGCGATTTGCCGTCCGTACGCCGCCGTTTTCCACTTCCAGCCACCTCCACCTCATCTTCTCCGCAAGGGGAAGTCATCTCCAGCCATTCTAAGCAATCCTCCATCGTCCGGGAGCATTCTCCGCCCTCCGCAAGCACTCAAGCAAGCTATCTCCAGTTCGGTCCGGTGAAAAGAATAGTCATCCTAAGGTAGAAGACGACGGAAGCACGTGGAGAGGTCGTGACAGTCTCTCAACGCCGGAAGCACAGTCCGCCCGAGTCCGGAGGTAGCTTGACAAACTACCAATCCGGCCGTGAACGGCCGCTAGTCTTCGTCCATTGGTTGATTTCTTCCTCCCCTTGTTGTACTCCTTTGAATCATTTAAACTTGAATATCATGATGTTTAGTTTAAATGCAATGGTTGTTTCTTATCCATCCTTCAGTATTTGCTTGTGATACGTCTCACCTTCACTCACTCACTCACGCACTCATCGTGTTCGATTCGCGTTAGCAAGAGCTAATGGCGATTTGCAAAGAGGTGTTTGCGACCCTCACTCCCCGCACTAGTGATCACTTCATTCGCATGCGCACCGTCCATACGCCTCATGAAGCTCGGCATCGCGGCCATTGCATCCATCTCACCTTGTGAAGCGGTGATTTCGACCCGCATTTCTTTTATTGTTGTTAACAGTAGGAAAACAAATCAAAACCCCATTTTCCGTGATTGTTCCCGCTTGTGTAACAATTGTCACACAACGCAATTCGTTCACCCAACCTGCATTCCTCAAGAGACCGACACTCGGGGATCCTATTCCCAACATTTATTACTTGCGCGACCGGTGCACTTGCCGAACATCGCATCAAGTTTTTGGCACCGTTGTCGGGGAATGTTCAGGCGTGTAACGTCTTGAGTTGTGAACTTTTGTTACAAGAGCAGTTGTTTTTTGATTTTCCTTATTTTGTTTTCTTTAGGTTGTGATTGTGCATGCAGAGACACGCCGCGGGGGAACTTGTACCCTTTGATCCCGAGATCGAACGGACCGCTCGCGCACGAAGGCGCGCAGCAGCCGTACAAGCGGTAATGGGTGACAATATAAACCCAGATGATGCTGAACCAAGAGTACCCAACGTGGAGCAGCACCATCCTGGAGATGAGCAAGAGGTAGTTAGACCTCGGCCCCAAACGATGAGAGATTATACCACTCCGACAGCTGGGAGTGTGTATCCTGGGTTTGGTCCCAACATTATGAACAACCAGTTTGAGATCAAACCTGCGATCTTGAACATCATCCGGAACAATGCTCAGTTTTCCGGGATGGCCAGTGAAGATCCACACCTGCACCTGGCAGAGTTTTCTGATATCTGCGGAACCTTCCGCTACGCTGGGATTCCTGACGATACAGTCAAGCTGCGACTGTTCCCCTTCTCACTTCGCGACAAGGCCAAGGTGTGGCTCCATTCCATTCCTCCTGGGACCGCTGAGACTTGGGATGTTCTCGCCTCCAAGTTCCTGGCCAAATTCCACCCCGTTGATAAAATTGTGAGCCTGCGGCGGGAGATCGCTACCGTTCGCCAAGCTGACCAAGAGACCCTTGCCGAGGTGTAGGAGCGCCTTAATGATCTTCTCCGCCGCTGCCCGAACCACGAGCTCCAAACTTGGAACGTGGTAGAGACATTCTACTTTGCGATCGCGCCCAACTACTGGGCTATGATCGATGCTACTGCGGGTGGTACTCTAATGAACCATACTCCAGAGGAGGCTCTTCAAATTCTGCGAGACACCGCCTCCCACAGCACATTTTGGACTGCCGGGAGGAATGCACCAAGAAGCGCCCGTGGTCTCTTCGTGGTCGATTCACTCCTGCCTACATCTGCACCGGCTGCTGTCATTACGTGTGAAGGATATGGAGGCGGCGGACACCACGCGTATGAATGTTCGGGCAAAGATTTATCAGGTGACTTCTCGCACTTTTCTTTAAATGAATCTGTTAATTTTGTTGGTAATCAACCTAAGGGGGTGCCGTTTAATAACACGTATCATCCGGGAGTGAGAAGTCACCCAAACTTCTCATGGAACCCCAACGCATCTGGCCAACGATGGGCACCGGGGCAGCATCAAAACGATGCCTATGCCTCCGGGAGCCAAACAAGGCCACCTCACCCGGAATATAACCAAGGCCCCCCAGCTCCCAAAAAGAGTAACTTGGAGGAGATGATGGAAAAATTTATGCAAGCGGCTAACTCAAACATGGTTAACCAAACCGCCTCCATGCGGAACTTGGAAACACAGCTGGGCCAATTGGCCCAAGTGCTCACCGAGCGATCGCATGGAACTCTCCCTAGTAACACCGAAAAAAATCCAATAGACCAAGGGAAGAGTCTTGGCGATGCGGAAGTGGGTCAGCCGCGTGAGTTAGTAATCTCCTGTTCCATTAATAAAATTGAAACTAATGCTTTGTGTGATTCCGGCTCCTCCCGCAACGTCATTGCTTTGCAAGACGTTGATAAATTGCAACTTGAAATTAACACGGAGGACCGGAAATCTCTTGTTCTTGCAAATGGCACCATCATACAATCGGAAGGGGAAGTTAAAAATGTAGAGGTTATAGTTGAGGGGACAATGGTGGTTGCTGATTTTCAAGTGTTAGGACCCCGGGAGAATCACTCTATCCCTATCTTGGGTGTACCATTCTTGAAAGAGAGCGGTGCCACCCTTGATTTTTCTGTGGGTTGTGTCCTCCTACCCAATAAGGTGCCTTTGCCCACTTGCCCCAAGACTATAACTGAAACATCCATTTGGCCCCCCTCCTTTTATTTTTGATGAATCACTGAGTTGCACAGGGGATAAGAAAGATGATGGATCATCTGAAGGAGAAAAGGAAGAGTACCAGTCAAGCGGAGAGGAAAAAGTAGATTCTCGAAGAAACTATGCTTCCAAGAGGGAGGAGGACAACAGTCCTGAACATTTTGAGCTGAACTTGATTCGGGATGACATCCCATTATTCTCTTGCATTGAATCATGTAATAAACTAGTTAAGCGTTCCATCTCTTGGGCTGATCCGATCATCACTGCGGCGACGGAAGTGACGTCACCCACTACTAAGTTGAGAGAATCTGAAAACATTCAACATTGGCAGTCTCCGACTGTCGCTAAACTTAAACAAGAGAAGCGTCTGCGCGATGCGCGCCCTGCTGCTCTCCGTGGCAAGAGGGCGGAGGTTAGGGGAACACTGGGTGACACCAGTGTTGGCCCTAAAGCCTTCACCTCCCGCCTTCAAGCTTTGGGATACGGGCACCATAAAAGTGCCTACATCTGATTTTCTTTTTATCTCTTATTTTGTGAAACTCTCTGTTTCATGCACTTTTTATTTTATTTCTGCACTCTATAAACAATTTTAATACAGGTATTTGGTCCAGCTTAAGGACATAAAATAAAAGCGCTGCTGGGAGACAACCCAGATTTGCTGATTTCTGTTTTTCTAACATGTTTCAATTCAGTTTTTATACATTTTTGCTTTTGATTTACGGAGCTCACCCACCTTGCAGGTATTCATTGCACATCTTATAAGGTGGTGGTTGTGATTCTTCGTATGGTGGTGGGGCGGCCTCGGTCAGTCATGCGTCTTCTGGTATGCTCACTAGCTGAGCAAGGGGTAACCTCTCTCCCTTTCTCTTTCTGATTTTCATTTTAATATCATGTGATGTACTTCTTTGGTTAAGTCTGTGGGAGAGCTAGTATGTGTTACCCAATGCACGTGCACACTGCATGTGCATACTAGAAGCTTTTATTGATTTATTTCGTTTAGATCATTGCATCACACACCACTTGCAACCACTTGAGCGCGTGCTTAGCTGTGTGTGCCGCGAGTTAAACTCATTTCTTGAGCAAGATTCGGGCAAATCATCGTGCTGACTTAGGATTGTGAAACGGAGTAAAATGTTGACTCCTGCAGTGTCCTAGTCGAGTGCTTTCATTTCTTGTAGAAATTTGAGCAGATTTAATTTTTCTATATGCTTATAGTTTTATATTTTTCTATTTGCGTCAATACTGTTTATTCTACTCAAAAATGGTGAATTCAGTGTGAATCAAACGGTAGCTTAGGGATGTGTGTAGCCGGGCATTAGGTTTGCATTGCTCGAGTCGGGAGGACGGATAGTCTTTTTCGTTGGCTAAGAACTTGCCTCAAGCTATTCTCGAAGCATGGGTATAGGTTAGTTCAGTGCACGAACGTGATGTAGGCCTTCATTTTGGCCCGGTTGAGCTTTGTACCAATCCTAATGTCTTATCCTCGTTAGCCTCGTTGTGCCTACCCCTTCTTTTGATTCAGCTCCACCATTATTTCACCAAAGCCTCATAGTCGATCCTAGTCGTGCACCCAAGTCGAGCTTTAGTATTTTATATATTCATTCAGGGTGTTGATGTGGTGAATATTTTTGTGAAAATGTAGATGTGCTTCAATGTTTAATCTGCTGATTTTGTTGTGAAAAGAAAAGAAAAAAAATATAGAAAAGAGAAAAAGAAAATTGAAAAAAAATGGATAAAGAAAGAAAAAGTTTAATTGAAAATAATTGTTGATTTGTATTTGGGAGTGGGCAGTGCACACACCCATTGTTAAAAAGTTAAGTCTGGGGGTGTGGTGTACTCGCATATATTTGGGTTAGCGGATAGATTATCTTTTTTTGTTTATGCTAGCTCATTTGGGTTTGGTGCGTAGCCTCCATGTTTATCCTTGTTTACCTCACTGAAACCCAAGCCCCATTATCACCTAAAGTCCTACTGATTTGTGAGTGAGCCAAACCAGTGCCGTGGAGAGAGTGCGAACAGGCAAGCCTATGGTCACCGACATTGGTGGATTCCTTTGGAGGTTGTCCTGAGCCCCGATCTTTGGCAATGCTCACCTTTGCGATTAGTTTATTTTCTCCCTATGCGTGACCGGATGATTCGCCGTGATTCTAATTTTGAGTAGTAATAAATTTTTGATACGCATTTGAGAAAAGTACAAACTGTTATGCATACTTAGAAATTTCCTCTGTTATATTTTTATGCGTGCGAGCACGCGACTTCGCATGGTACTTTGTGTCGCAATTTCTCTGTTAGCTAGTTGTTTTTCTCCGTCTGCTTAGATTTTGTTTGCTCGGGACGTGCAAACAGGTAAGTCTGGAGGTGTGATGAGTCCTGATCATATACACGTATTTGGACTCATCTAGGCCGGTTTTCTAGTCGTTTCACTGCACTTTAGCCCTGTTTCAACTCATATTTGTCTTTCTATGCTAGGTGCACTTCTTGGCCTAATTTGGTGTGTTTTATGCTTATTCCCTTTTGATAGCCTTATCGTTTTGTTGAGTGCCACTTTCAGTGGCCTGATTAGCATTTCTGTAGAAACAGGAGTCGTGCAGGTGTTCCGGGTAAAATTCTGTACAGGAACACTGCGCACGATCACTGGTTCAATTGCGCACGACCACTGGTCGTGCGCCGCTGATCGTGTGCACTTAACCCTTTTTTCTGAGTTCTGTCTCGGACAGTGCGCACGACCACCTACGATAGTACGCACGACCACCAGTCGTGCGCCACTGTTCGTGCGCACTTAACATCAATTTCATGAGTTCTGTTTTGACCAGTGCGCACGACCACCTACGATAGTGCGCACGACCACCGGTCGTGCGCCACTGATCGTGCGAACACGGTATTTTATAAATTTCTTACTTTACAGGCTCCACCCAGGTAGGCGCACGATCACAGAACTCCAGCGCGCACGACCACTGGTCGTGCGCCAATGACCGTGCGCAGTATTCTCTCCAGCGCCTATATAATGTTCTGATCCGCAAAATTAGGTATCGAGGGGTTCTGGGAGCGCGATTTGCCGTCCGTACGCCGCCGTTTTCCACTTCCAGCGACCTCCACCTCATCTTCTCCGCAAGGGGAAGTCATCTCCAGCCATTCTAAGCAATCCTCCATCGTCCGGGAGCATTCTCCGCCCTCCGCAAGCACTCAAGCAAGCTATCTCCAGTTCGGTCCGGTGAAAAGAATAGTCATCCTGAGGTAGAAGACGACGGAAGCACGTGGAGAGGTCGTGACAGTCTCTCAACGCCGGAAGCACAGTCCGCCCGAGTCCGGAGGTAGCTTGACAAACTACCATTCCGGCCGTGAACGGCCGCTAGTCTTCGTCCATTGGTTGATTTCTTCCTCCCCTTGTTGTACTCCTTTGAATCATTTAAACTTGAATATCATGATGTTTAGTTTAAATGCAATGGTTGTTTCTTATCCGTTCTTCAGTATTTGCTTGTGATACGTCTCACCTTCACTCACTCACTCACGCACTCATCGTGTTCGATTCGCGTTAGAAAGAGCTAACGGCGATTTGCAAAGAGGTGTTTGCGACCCTCACTCCCCGCACTAGTGATCACTTCATTCGCATGCGCACCGTCCATCCGCCTCACGAAGCTCGGCATCGCGGCCGTTGCATCCATCTCACCTTGTGAAGCTGTGATTTCGACCCGCATTTCTTTTATTGTTGTTAACGGTAGGAAAACAAATCAAAACCCCATTTTCTGTGATTGTTCCCTCTTGTGTAACAATTGTCACACAACGCAATTCGTTCACCCAACCTGCATTCCTCAAGAGACCGACACTCGGGGATCCTATTCCCAACATTTATTACTTGCGCGACCGGTGCACTTGCCGAACATCGCATCAATTGGATACCGCAGAGACCGTACGGTCTGCGTTGGTTCTCTGGTCAATTTTGTCTCAGCGGTTTATTCTGAGCGGTCTGATTTGGGAGACCGCCTCTTCTGTCCAGGCGGCTTCCACGGGTTGGTCTGGCGAGTTGTCCTAAGTCAGCCAGATGTTCTTGGTGTCTTCTTTGGAAGAAGATCTTGCGGTCTGCTTATTGAGACCGCAGTGACTGGGCAGTTTGGTTGTAACTGCAAGGTTTAATAAAGGAGCTATGAGCTATGCCGAGCTCAGGCGGTCTGCTTTGCGACACCGCTCGCGATTTGATGGGTGGTTATTGTAACCCGGTTTGTGCGGTGATGACATCCGTCTATCCGCCTATAAATAGGGGTGCAGGGCCCATCATTCATAACGAGAACTGTAAGAATCAAAGTTGGCTTGATTGTGCCGGTCTCTCTTTGAGGTCGTGCGGTTTGAGATTTTGTCTGACCAGTTTTTGTGTTCACAGGTTAGCGGTTTGCAGCTCGCGGTCAGCTTGTCTCCTTCTTCCAGCTTTGAATAAACTAGTCTGGGCGGACAGTATTTAGGTGTTCGCAGTCTATCCAGTGGACTCAGTTGATCAGGCTGTCTTAAGTGGCCAGGCAGTCTTGATTTGCGGTATGTCGCAGATAGCAGTTTCTCTGTTCAGAGTACGCGGGTTCTTCTTTGATCAAGACCGTGCGGTCTGGGCGATCAAGAAGTGCGAACTGTTTGTTTTCAGCAGTGGAATAAAGCAGCAAGTTGGCGATCTGTGGTTACGGTCTGGCAGGTGCAGTCTGTACTCTGTTCATGCGGTCTCAGCGGCTTCCATCTGTCTTGTTCTGTTCGCGCGGTCTGGCGGTCTCAAGTGTCAGGTCGCTGCAGCTTGTTTTTACAGTTGTGTTTTGTGCTTCTCTTCTCTGTGATTCTTATGAATCATGTCTCTCCATATATACCTCGCATTGTAAAGAGATAGTTAATGCCATAGCACTATTCATTCTTCTCATTGTCATTGTTGTGCCACACTTGTGAAAGTATTTGTGAAGTGTGTTCCGCATTTTTCACTTCATCTCCGGACCTCAATTTTTCAACATGGTATCAGAGGGAGGTTGCTGGGGTTGCTAAGCAGAAAGTGCAGATACTTCTCTCGGGTTTCTCAAGTGGTTAGCAATCAGTGGGATAGAAATGGAAGGAGGATATGCTAGAGGTCTTGGTATTGAGCTCCTTATGCAGACTAACTTGAAGAAGTGGAAGTCTTGCATGGAGAGCTATCTTCTTGGCGAGGATTTGTGGGAGGTTGTAGGAGGAGAAGCCAGACAAGCTGTTATTCCTGCTGAAGGGAATGCTGAGCTCGTGAAGGCTTAGAGAAGAACGAATGCTAAGACGGAGTTCACTCTCAAGAGAGCTATCATTCCGGAGTTGTTTGATCACATCATTGGATGTGGATCAGCTGCTGAGATTTGGACAGCCTTGGATGTCTTGTTCAATAAGAAGAATGTAGTGAGGTACAGTTCTTGGAAAATGAGTTGGCGAAACCAACTCAGGGGGATTTGTCCATTTCAACGTTCTTCTTGAAGATAAAGAACCTCTGCGTAGAGATATCGACTTTGGACCCGGATGAGCCTATCTCAGAAGCTAAGCTGAAGAGGCACATAATCCACGGCTTGCGGAGGGAGTATGTGGCCTTTGTTACTTCTATTCAAGGCAGGGCCAATCAGCCTTCGTTGTTGGAGCTGGAGAACTTACTTGCTTCGCTGGAAAGTTTGGCAAAGCAAAGGGCTGGGATGTCAGTCTCTGGAGGAGAAGGCGAGGTTCTCTTCTCTGGCAAGAAGAAGAGATGGGACAAGAAGAAGAAGACATCTGGAGATGATGGTCCGTCTACTTCATATCAGCAGGAGACGAGCTATGCTCCTAAGCGTGATGGGAAGAAATAGGAAGGACCTAGATGCTTCAGGTGCAACAAGCTTGGTCATTTCAAAAGAGACTGCAAAGTCAATCTTGAAGATAATGAACCTCTACATGCTGCAGGGAAGGAGGAGGCTGGTTTCAATGCTGAAGGTAGTTGGGGTGGTGGAGGTGCATTCATGATGGGCACTTGTGTTCGGGCCATGGCTTCCATCAACTATCAAGATGATTGGATTGTGGACTATGGGTGTGGTCATCACCTCACTAGGGATGAGTCAAAGTTCTCCTCGTTGCAGACATATACAGGTAATGACGCTATCATTACGATTGATGATACTATTCATGCAGTTGAGAAGGAGGGTGTGGTTTCATTGAACGATGATAGAGGTACTCTTACATTGAAGAGTGTCTATCATGTTCCGGGGATGAAAAAGAACCTCTTCTCGGTGACCAATGCGGTGGATGATGTCTATCTTGTTCTGTTTGGTCCAACAGAAGTGAAATTTCTCCGAAATGTTTCTGCGGTGAAAGCTGATGTCACTCATGTTGGGAGACGGGTGAAGGATTTGTTTTTTCTTTCAACAAATTCTTATGTTGATAAGATGAGGGATAACGACGGCGCTGCTATCTGGCATGAAAGGCTTGGGCATGTTGGAATGGATAAGCTGAAAGTTATGGCGGGAAGAGGCCCGGTGAAAGGTCTGCCTAGCTTGTCATCTTTTGGGGATGGTCACGTTTATGCAGGTTGTCAGTTTGGTAAAGCTCAACGCTTTCCATTTGACAAATCACAAAGCAGATGTAAAAGACCATTGGAGTGCATCCATGGTGATCTGTTTGGACCTACCAACACTGCTAGTCTTGGAGGTAGCAGGTACGTGCTGATTTTGGTTGATGACTTCACCAGATATACTTGGGTATATTTTCTGAAGGAGAAGTCGGAGGCATTCGATAAGTTTGTGGAGTTCAAGGAGCTGGTGGAAAGTCGGCTAAACCTGCGGGTGAAGAAGTTCAGAACAGACAATGGAGGGGAGTTCACCTCAAAGGCGTTCTTTAACTTCTACAGGAAGCATGGCATCCAAAGGGAGCTTTCTTGTGCTCACACTCCACAATAGAATGGAGTTGCAGAGCGAAAGATCCATCATCTGATGGAGACCTGTAAATGTTGGCTTCATGCCAAGAATATTCCTAAGTCCTTTAGGGCAGAGGGTATGTCTTGTGCAGCTTCTGTTATCAACTGGATGCCCCTCAGTCCCATCAACATGAAGACCCCTCATAAGTTGATGTTTAAGGAGAAGGCAAGCATGGAACACTTTCGAGTGTTTGGTTCTACCTGCTATGTGGATGTTTTGGATGCCCTTCGAACGAAGCTAGATGCTAAGGCAAGGAAGCTAGTCTTTGTTGGTTATGATGACCAGAAGAAAGGGTGGAGATGCATGGATCCCAAGACACGGAGATATATGGTCTCAAGGGATGTGGTATTTGACGAACTGACGTCATACCAAGGTAGCTCTTCTGTTGAGTTACAAGGAAGCAGGCTAGATGGTGGACCAGAGGAAGCTGCAAGGGAAGCTCTGGTGGAGTTGCCTGTTTCTCCAAGTGCTCAAGGTATTTCCAGCTTTGGATCAGGTGCTTCAGGTTCAGGAAGCAGGGGGAACGAGGCTCCATGTCTACCTGAGAGGAGAGCTAGTCCAGAAGCTGCAGTGGAAGAGGTAGTTAAGAGTCAAGCTCTGAGGAGGTCCAAGAGGACCATTATTCCACCTGATCGGTATACAGGCAGAAACTTGGTGAGCTTTGTCGCATGTTTCTTCGCAGGTCCCCTAGATGAGAGAGAGCCATCTTGTTATGAAAATGTCTTTGGATTCAAGGAGCGGGAAGGAGCCATGGATGAAGAAATGGCTGCCCTCAGGAAGAATGAAACTTGGGACTTGGTGCCTAAGGTTGAGGGGATTACTCCGGTGACTTGCAAGTGGGTTTTCAAACAGAAGAAGAAGGCTGATGGAAGTATTGAGCGGTACAAGGCTCGCCTTGTAGCTTGAGGTTTCTCTCACAAGTATGGGGAGTATTATGATGAAACGTTTAGCCCCGTTGCCAAGATGACTTCGGTCTGGGTGGTGATCGCATTGGCAGCTTGCCAAGGGTGGAAGATTTGGCAACTCGACGTGAAAAATGCTTTCTTATATGGCGAGATTGACAAGGATATCTTCATGGATCGGCCACCTGGTTATGTATCCGAAGAGCACCCAAGATATGTTTGCAAGCTCAAGAAGGCTCTTTACAGCTTGAAGCAAGCGCCTCGGGCGTGGTATGGGAAGATCGTAGAATATCTCCAGTTCTGTGGGTACTTTGCTTCTAATTCAGATTCGAGCTTATTCGTAAAGAAGACAGGGGAGCTTCAGGTCTTGGTGCTGCTGTACGTTGATGATATGATCGTCACGGGGAATTCTGAGATGGAGGTATCTAGGCATCGTGCTGAGCTAGCTATCAGATTTGAGATGAAGGATTTGGGTGAGCTCCACCATTTCCTTGGGCTCGAAGTGGAGAGGAAAGAGAGCGATATGCTCGTTTCCCAGAAGGGCTATGCTGATCAAATCATGAAGATATTCGGCATGAAAGGAGGGAAGAGCAGCTCTACTCCACTGGAGGTTGGAGTTCATCTTCATCGAGATGAAGGGAAGGTTCTTATCGATCCTTTGGTGTTCTGGGCTTTGGTCGGAATCTTGATATACTTGACAATCGTGAGGCCAGATATTGCTTATGCAGTTAGCAGGGTGAGTCGGTTTATGGCAGAGCCTCGGAAGCCTCATCTTATGGCAGCTAGGAGTATATTGAAGTATGTCAACTCCACCTCGGATTTGGGTCTCTTCTACGGGAGACATTCGGGCTTTTGCTTGCACGGGTATATGGACGCTGATTATGGAGGAGATTCGGATGATCAGAGATTGACGTCTGGATATGCCTTTATGACAGGCTCTACAGGTAGCTATATCATGGTGCAGCAAGAAGCAGGATTCTGTGTCTATCTCTACCACGGAAGCGGAGTACAAAGCTTCAGCTTTGGCGGCTCAGGAAGCCATCTGGCTTAGGAGGCTTGTGGAGGACATTCATAGGGAGGTGGGAGGTCATACTATGCTACGTGGTGACAACGAGAGTGCTCTCAAACTGGTGAACAATCAAGTTTGTCACGCGCGTATGAAGCACATAGAGATTCATCACCATTTCATTCGTGAGAAGGTGTTGGAGGGATCTCTAATTGTGGAGCATGTGCAGAGCAAGGAGAACATTGCTAACATATTCACTAAGCCGCTGGCGAATGGACCTTTTGGTCGGTTGCGGAGTTTGCTTGGGCTGACTTCCGCTTCCCACTTCAAGGGGGAGTGTTAAAATTTTGAAGTTTAAGTGATTTTGAGCTGGGCGGTCTGCGGATTGGAGACCACAAAGACCGCGCGGTCTGCGTTGGTTCTCTGGTCGGTTTTGTCTCAGTGGTTTATTCTGAGCGGTCTGATCTGGGAGACTGCATCTTCTATCTGGGCGGCTTGCGCGGGTTGGTCTGGCGAATTGTCCAAAGTCGGCCAGATGTTGTTGGTGTCTTCTTTGGAAGAAAACTGGGCGGTCTGCTTATTTAGACCGCAGTGACCGGGAGGTTTGGTTGTAACCACAAGATTTAATAAAGGAGCTATGAGCTATGCTGAGCTCGGGCGGTCTGCTTTGCGAGACTGTTCGCGATCTGATGGGCGGTTATTGTATCCCAGTTTGTGCGGTGACGACATCCATTTGTCCGCCTATAAATAGGGGTGCAGGGCCCGTCATTCATAATGAGAACTGTAAGAACAAAAGTTGGCTTGATTGTGCCGGTCTCTCTTTGAGGTCGTGCGGTTTGAGATTTTGTCTGACCAGTTTCTGTGTTCGCAGGTTAGCAGTTTGCAGCTCACGGTCAGCTTGTCTACTTCTTCCAGCTTTGAATAAACTAGTCTGGGCGGACTGTGTTTAGGTGTTCGCAGTCTGTGCAATGGACTCAATTGATCAGGCAGTCTTAAGTGTGAGAGTGGAGGTTTTAGTTCTTATTTATCTGTTAAAACTCTTGTTTAAGTTTGCTTTCAAAATAAATGATATATATATATATAAATATAAATATATAGTGCGCTGTTTTCTGATTGAGTAATAAAGCCAAACAGTTAAAGTGCAAATAAAACACAGCACAGGTAAAGAAGTAAAACAAAGCAAACAAGAATCAAACAATCCAGATGACACAAGATGTATAGTAGTTCCCCTCAACTGGGTACATCTACTCTTCTACCCACTAGTAGGAATCCACTATGAGGTTGTTGATAAGGTGCCCTCACACCAGGTGAGCTGTTGATAAGGTGCTCTAACCAAACTGCAGGTTTTGCTAAGGTGCCCTGTCACCGAGAGTTAAATTTTGAAGGGAGTTATAACCTTGTACAGGAAGGGGTAAAGTAAGGAAAGATAAAAGCAGAAATTAAATAGTTCTTCTCTGTATAAGAAGACTTTTAAAGATCCTGATTTGAAGTTGAATGGATCTTGATGAAGATGGTTGAAGAGCTCCCCCTGTCTTATGAGAGTTGATGACAGTTCTGGAGCCCTCTTCTCTTGATTGTATAAACACTTCTTTCTTCCTAGGCAGAGATGATCCTGAGCAAATGGTTGTGATTGGTGTCTCAGGATATATGTAATCTGCAAGAAGATGTTAGAAAAATAATATGAATTTTCTCTTTTCTGTCGTCTGTTTTTTTTTTGTGAGTACTGCTCTGTTTCTTTTATAATCTGAGAGCCTTTGCTCTTAATATGAATTCTTCTCTTGGGAAGAAGGAAAGAGCTGAGGTCTCCATCAATGCTTTGACTCCTCGAGAAGATAACCTGCCGTTTCTTTTTATTAAAGCCGGTCTGCAATGGCTAATAGTATTGATTGATCTGCAACGTCTAAGAGGAATAGTCAAAAGATAGAGAAGAAAATATAAAATAATTTAGAGAGAAATTTGTCGATCCCCGCTTGATATTTGTCGGGCTGTGCTCGCCATCTTATATACTGAGCAATTGTCTTTATCTTGGAATTCGTAGACCGCTGAAATGGCTAGATTAAGTTTGTCGAATGCCGTTCAGAGAATGCCTGGCCGCTCCAATTGTTCTGACTGGATTCGTCGAGCGTCGTTCGCTATTTGTCGAACGCTATTCTGATGAATATTTGTCGAGCGCTGTCTAGCTATTTGTCGAGCGCCGTTCGACATTCGTCGAACGCAGAGAACTTATATTATTTGCTTAAGTATATTCTCCGATTCGATCGCATCATATTTAATTTATGTTAATTTAGATTGACCTAAATTATTAGATGACTTATTAACAAAAGGATGGATCCTAACTCAAATCAAAAGCTATGGTTCCAACAATCTCCCCCTATTTGAGTTGGGATCCTTAAGCAAATCAAAACTAGTGACCTGGTAATCTTAAAATGGCTTTTAGAATTCTCAGTTGCAGCAACTCATTTCTTGAAGTTTAAAATTTTCAATTGCAGAGACTAAATTTTTGATATCAATTGAAAGGGGTTTTGATTTTCTCATTTTCTCTCTCACTTGGTCTCTCTCGATTTCTCATTTTCTCTCTCACTTGAGCTTTAATAATTTTGTTCTTAAATTATTTGAGCAACTCTATTTTCCCAAAATTAAAGATTTAGAGTTTTCAATTGCAGCAATCTTTAATGGATTTCTAAGGAATTTTTGTCTGATACCTTCTTTCTTAAGATTCCTCCCTATCAGAAGAGACTCACACTCAGTGCTTCTGATTATTTCTAATCAATGCAACTACAGTAGAATGCTCAACATAATTTGGAGAAGGTCTATAAGAACATTGTTTATTAGGAATAGAGTTTAATGGTGAGAAACTTATTAATAGTTTAAGAAAGTTTCTTAAAATATATTAGCCTTTTTATTTCATTAAAATATAAGTTTGATGATTTTTGTTGATAATGATTAATTAATTTCTCTTTAGAAAGTTGTTCAAATTTTTTGGCCTGCATTTTGAGATTTCTCCCATTGGTTGTGCTTGCCATAGAAAATTTGTTTTTTAGTAGAATAGACTGTTCTTCTAATGATTTCAAATTTTCTTGAAGTTTATTATTCTCAGGAGTTAGAAAATTTATATTTGTTAACTCTTTTAAAGGTTTATTTTCATATTTTATTAATTCTGTAAATGTTAATTTATGATTAGTTTTATCTTGAGTAGAGGTAAAATTATAAGTTGGAGTTGCCTCAGTTACCTCAAGTTTTTCCGATTCGATTTCTACATCTGGAATTTGAGATGAGCCTCCATATATGGCCATCATGCAGAAAGCTCTAGCTCTAAGTTCTTCTTCCTGTTCTTCTTCACTTAGATTTGTTGATGGTTCTGCATCAAAAATATAGTTAGTTGAAGAGACGGAAGGAGGTTCACGATTTATTTCGGCAGTTTTCTTTGAAGAAGATATATCAGCGCCAACATAAACAGGCCCTTTCATTGCTCTCGAAGGAGACTTGAGACCCATGGAGCTAGGTAATGCAGGTGTAACTGCCTTTGATATGAGGGGAGGTCCTGTCAAAATAAATTTGTAACTTTCTTCATCTGTGGCATTTGTATATATCTTAATTCTATCTTGCCATAAAGTAAGTCTATCTAGATTACAAACAGGTGGATTTGAAAATAAGGAGTTTTGTGTCATTTTGAAAACCCTAAGAACTAAGTGATCTTTGTGATTTTAGGTGTTAACCTGTGTGACAAATCAACCTCCTCTGATACCAATTGAGAATGGAGGTTTTAGTTCTTATTTATCTGTTAAAACTCTGGTTTAAGTTTGCTTTCAAAATAAATGATATATATATATATATATAAATATATAGTGTGTTGTTTTCTGATTGAGTAATAAAGCCAAACAGTTAAAGTGCAAATAAAACACAGCACAGGTAAAGAAGTAAAACAAAGCAAACAAGAATCAAACAATCCAGATGACACAAGATGTATAGTAGTTCCCCTCAACTGGGTACATCTACTCTTCTACCCACTGGTAGGATTCCACTATGAGGTTGTTGATAAGGTGCCCTCACACCAGGTGAGCTGTTGATAAGGTGCTCTAACCAAACTGCAGGTTTTTGCTAAGGTGCCCTGTCACCGAGAGTTAACTTTTGAAGGGAGTTATAACCCTGTACAGGAAGGGGTAAAGTAAGGAAAGATAAAAGCAGAAATTAAATAGTTCTTCTATGTATAAGAAGACTTTTAAAGATCCTGTTTTGAAGTTGAATGGATCTTGATGAAGATGGTTGAAGAGCTCCCCCTGTCTTATGAGAGTTGATGACAGTTCTGGAGCCCTCTTCTCTTGATTGTATAAACACTTCTTTCTTCCTAGGCAGAGATGATCCTGAGCAAATGGTTGTGATTGGTGTCTCAGGATATATGTAATATGCAAGAAGATGTTAGAAAAATAATATGAATTTTCTCTTTTCTGTCGTCTGTTTTTTTTTTGTGAGTACTGCTCTGTTTCTTTTATAATCTGAGAGCCTTTGCTCTTAATTTGAATTCATCTCTTGGGAAGATGGAAAGAGCTGAGGTCTCCATCAATACTTTGACTCCTCGAGAAGATAACCTGCCGTTTCTTTTTATTAAAGCCAGTCTGCAACGGCTAATAATATTGATTGATCTGCAATGGCTAAGAGGAATAGTCAAAAGATAGAGAAGAAAATATAAAATAATTTAGAGAGAAATTCGTCGATCCCCGCTTGATATTTGTCGGGCTGTGCTCGCCATCTTATGTACTGAGCAATTGTCTTTATCTTGGAATTCGTAGACCGCTGAAATGGCTAGATTATGTTTGTCGAGTGCTGTTCAGAGAATGCCTGGCCGCTCCAATTGTTCTGACTGGATTCGTCGAGCGTCGTTCGCTATTTGTCGAACGCTATTCTGATGAATATTTGTCGAGCGCTGTCTGGCTATTTGTCGAGCGCCGTTCGACATTCGTCGAACGCAGAGAACTTATATTATTTGCTTAAGTATATTCTCCGATTCGATCGCATCATATTTAATTTATGTTAATTTAGATTGACCTAAATTATTAGATGACTTATTAACAAAAGGATGGATCCTAACTCAAATCAAAAGCTATGGTTCCAACAAAGTGGCCATGCGGTCTTGATTTGCGGTCTGTCGCAGATAGCAGTTTCTCTGTTCAGAGTTCGCAGGTTCTTCTTTGATCAAGACCGTGCGGTCTGGGCGTTCAAGAAGTGCGAACTATTTGTTTTCAGCAGTGGAATAAAGCAGCAAGTTGGCGGTTTGTGGTTGCGGTCTGGCAGGTGCAGTCTGTACTCTGCACGCGTGGTCTCAGCGGCTTCCTTCCATCTTATTCTATTCGCGCGGTCTGATGGTCTCAAGTGTCAAGTCGCTGCAGCTTGTTTTACACTTGTGTTTTTTGCTTCTCTTCTCTGTGATTCTTATGAATCATGTCTCGCCATGTATACCTCGCATTGTAAAGAGATAGTTAATTCCATAGCACTATTCGTTCTTCTCATTGTCATTGTTATGCTTCACTTGTGAAAGAATTTGTGAAGTGTGTTCCGCATTTTTCACTTCATATCCGGGCCTCAATTTTTCAACACGCCTTCTGTAAAAAAACTTTAATTTTCTGAAAACTTTTTCTGCTCGCGGAGAAGGTTGGCTATTGAGACCGCTGAGGTCGCCTTTGAAGACAAGATACATATCCGTCCAAAAGGGAATTTTGTTAGGGAGATTCAAAACCTTTATTCCATTACACAAAAAATATACTAATCCCTTGAACTCCTCCTTCTTCTGACCTTCCTTTATCGATTTTACAGTGAAGGTCGCTCGAAAAAGGGCCATGGAAAACTTTATCTTTTCCAATCTCAGGTAATTTATAAAAGCATTCATCAGGCCGATGGAGTTTGGAGGCAGCTAGGCGAGCACATAGCCATAGTACTCCATCACTTCCAAGATTTCCCAGGGAAGAGGAAATTTTAGGCCATATTCAAAGAGATCGATAGGGATTATGAATTTGTTATCCTCTCCAAAGTTTAGTCCTTCATTCTCCACGGGCGGTCTCACCACGATATGGGTCTGAATCATATGCCTAGCCAAGAAAGCTAAGTATTCATCTTGCCAGAGCTTAGAAGATTTATGATCGGCACTTAAGAAAGTTGATGCAGTAACGGCAAGTGCACCAGTCGCAAAAGTAATAAAGTTGGGAGTACGTCCCCGAATATCGTCTCTCAAGGAATGCACGTGGTTAGTTTGATTCTTCGGATTGAGAAAGTAATTACGAGAGTAGATTAAAGGAAAAATCAGGGCTTTGATTTTGGTTTCCTAAGCTACTGCAGAAACAAGAGAAATGTGGGTCAAAACTCCGCTTCGCAAGGCAGGATGGATGCAACGGCCGCGATGCTGTGCTTCGGTGAGCGGGTGAACGAGAAGGCTGGCAGATTACGATGCTCCTCAAAACTCATGAACCACAAAGGATCTCACAAACATGAAATCATAATAACTAAAACACAATGTTCATGAACATCATCCACCATAACAAACACATCTAAGGAAAACTCTGAAGCAAGCGAAGGGGAAAAGAGAAAACCGAAGCTCGAAGACTATGCTGAAGATTCTCGGCCGGAATCGTAGGGTTGTCAAGCTTCGTCCGTGCTCTGTCTTCAGTTGCGTCCGGGATCTGGAGGAGCTGTCACCTTCCTCTACCTATACCCGTCTTCCTCGTGGTCTAGCTCGAGGTAACTCTTGTTCTACACCTTGAATGCAGCGGAAACTCCCGTCAATGACGTTCTTAAGCTCAGGGATGATGGAGGAGGCCAAGGATTGAGCTTTGGCGGAGGATTTGCAAGCCAAAGGTCACCGGAGCGCCTCCTAGGTCAAACGGTGGTGGAGCGGCGAACTGGGCAAAAATGGCGGGCTCTGAAGCTTTTCCCGCCGGGGTTTTTTTTCTTCCAGCAGATTTGCTGCCTTAAATACTGAAAAGTCAGAAATTTAGTCACGCACGGGCGAACGCACGACCGTGCATTGCCCGTGCGTTATTTAACGAAAAAATTGGCTAGAGGAAGAAGCAGCAGCGCCCGTGCATTTTACTCACGCACGGGCGAATCCGCTCGTGCGCAAAAATGCACGAACAAATTCAGATTGGCTAAAAAACAGATGAAACAGGCGATCGTGCATTTCCTTCATGCACGGGCAACTGCCCGTGCGTAAAGACACACGAACAAATTCAGATCACCGGTTTTCTCCCCAGATGAAGGCGCACGACCGCAGCCGTCCGTGCGTCAAGAAAACGCACGACCGTGCGATATAAATAAACATAATTTCTAGGGTAAAATAGGGTGATCCAATACCTGTAAGAACAGCAATCTAGCTCGGAATACACCTCCAGCACACCAAAATGGTGCTTAATAAGATCACAAAGCAATTAAGTGCGCATGAATGAGCATAAGATAAATAGATGCAATAATAGCTCGAAAATGATGCACAAGAGAGTGAAAACTAGCCCAGATGAGTCCATCAAAGTGTATATAAATGGGACTCATCAAAAGTCTCAGCTGAAGAAGCTTAGAAAGACACCATTTTGAGCGACCGCTAAGACTGGTGTTTTGGTCGCATTAAAGAAAGCATGGAATGAGAGAGTGAAAGCTAGCTATTTATAAGAAAGGAAGGGCGATATCGTAATCATTACAATTTTGCGAGACCGCCCAGGAAGCGCACGAGACCGCTGAAACTGCTGAAGAAATAAAACACAACATACAATAACCCCTATCTCAAAAAGGAGAGATCGCCATAGTAATCCAATAAGTAGCACAGGAGAAAGCAAAGTAAAAGAGATCGGTATCACAACAATTAGCGAGATCGCTTAGAATTTATATCAAATTGTCACAAATACATTACAGGGCCAAATTGTTCAGTCATCAAGACCGCTTGAAACAAAAATCGAATATCTATCTGCTTGGCTGGCGTTTTCTTCCAATGAAGGCCGCAACATCTTGCATTTCGTTGACAGCGGACAGAGCGGTCGCTAAGCTTTGGTTTGCCGACATTGCAACATGGTGGATCTTAGCGACCTCCCTATCTACATGCTCCATGGGTATAACCCTGATTTCAAAGGTCGGCCTTTCTTCTAGGTGACTGCCAGAATTTCCTGGTTTCATCACCATGGGAGCAGAGCCAGTCCTGAGAGAGGAGACCTCAGCGGTCAGTGCAACAGACTTCCCTTTATAATAATATGCATATCTTTCAGTCCTACGGAGCGCCCTGGTAAGGTCGCCAATCTTCAGCTTGCTTTCCTCATGAACTTGTTTTTCTTTAGCTCGCAGGTTCTCTTCAAAATAAGTGGACAAAACACGAAGCTGATCCTCGAGAGCCTGCTCCTGAGCTTGCTTTATTCTAACATCCTCAAACATTGGTTTGAGGACATCAGCGAACTGAGAAGGTAGAAGTGGCGCTTGCTATTGAATTTCTCCCTCTTCAGGAGTTGCGTTGATCTCATCAGCACCTGCGGTTAGAAGCAAAGAGCAGTTAGCCTAGCCTCAAACAAAGCAAAAATGAAAGTGATCGTGCTAGGAGAAATACTCGAAAAGAATTCAAGACCACTGCTGCGTAAATTATTTTCAATATCTTTTGTGACCGCAGGCTCCGCGGTCAGCAAAAGGCAGTCTGACACCCTAAAGTGCTCGAGGTTCATTCTTTCCAATTCCTTCTTCTGCGACCTCTCTCCCTCTTTTCGCCTTCTTTTTAATTCGGTATTACTTATGAGGATATCATCAATTTCAATAATGACGATCTCACTCTATTTTTCTGGTGATCTAGGTTGAGGAGCAGGCAATGGAAAGAATTCAAGCGGTCTCACGGCTGGCCTCGCCTTACCAGATCGCAAGGCGATGACCGCTGCAACACGGTCTGCCGCTGCTTTATCCAGCTGATCCTTCAGGTCGGCAGAGGCGTTCATCAGACCGCCGATTAGCGCGGTCTTCTCTTTTTTAATCTTCTTGATCTGTTCTGTCTCCTCTCCACCTTCAACAACCTTCTTCATTTTCTTCTTATTATTCTTTTCCTTCTCTTTTTCATTGGCGACCTGTGCCAGTTTTTCTTCTTCTCTTTTATTGTCAGCAGCAATCTGAGCTGCTTTCACCTCTTCTTCTTTCTTCTTCTCAGCATCGACCTGTGCTGCCTTCTTCACCTCCTCCAGCTTCTCGACAACGATCAATGCTGCCTTCTTCTTTTCTTCTTCTTTATTCTGCTAAATAATGATCTGCCTCGCCTTCTCTTCCTCCTCTCTATTCTCATTTTCTTCCTTCTCTCTCCTCTCTGCCTCAGCATGTTGCCTGATCGCTTCTTCTGCGATCTTCTTCTTTTGCTCCTCGGCAGCCTCTCGAAGGTTTTCTACTTCAAAAGGATCGATCACCTATGAGATCGGGCGGACAAGGTCTTTAGAAGAATCATAATCAAGATAAACAATTAATTCTGGGTCTGCTTCCACAGAGGGAAGAGAGATCGCAGAAGAAAATGGAGGAACAGTCTGCCTTACCTTCTCAGGAGCCTTTGCAGGGACTTGCAGATTCTTATTTTCAGGGAGTGAGACTGCTCCCTTAGCGGTCACGACTTTATTCTCCTCACTTTTTCTTATCTTAACTACTTTACTAGGACTTGGGTTTTTGCTTTTTGTTCCAGCTGCGGCCTCATATCGGTCGCGATCTGCTGCCTCAACTTCCCAGCTGAGGCCGCTTGCTCTTGCAGACGAGTCTTTATATTCTCAGCAGATGCGGTCTCTCCGGTCTATTCGATGACCTGCTTAAGGGCTTCCTCAAATTTATGATAATCGAAAGTGATCGTCATATCTGTAAGATCAAGTACAGGAGGCCCAAAAGAAGTGAGCGGCAAGTCCGCAGTTTTCAAGACCGGCAAGACGACATCCCCTGACAGTGCATAATGTTTCTTAGGAGCATCAGCGATATCCTTCATTGCTCCTGCCTTAGCAACATCTGTTAGAGGCTTAACTGCTACCACCTTCTTAGAGCTGGTGGTGTCTTTTTTTCTTCCCATTCGGAGGAGAAGCTTTAGGTGAGTGCTTGGAGATCCGATCCAGCACACTCACCATCCTCAATCTCATTCCGGACTCAGATGTAGTGACCGCTTCAACAGCTAGCTCTCCATCCTTTCTAGAAACTTCTGGACTCTGGAGCCCCCCCCCCCCCCCCCCCCCCCGAGCCGTATTTATAGATTCTATCGCATTTATGGCGGTCGCGGTCTCTGCAGTCAAAGCAAACATTTTGAAGTTCCAGCGAAACTTGAAAATGTGCGGGGATCATATTTGTTCGGAAGTCCGAGACCTTCCCTCTCCAGTCAGAAGGACCCTTCCCAGCGGTCTCAGGTTTTGGAGACCGCCCAGATCGCCAGCTTCCCGTCTGGGTTTTTATCCAAGTCTCAGCGGTCAGGATTTTGGAGACTGCCAAGACCGGGCGGTGATAAGTAGTTTTATATAAATTTTTAATCGAAATTTTTGTAATTATCTAATATGAATTTTTTAATGTCAATTTTAGGTTATAAGTAGTTCTTTTGTAATTTTGATTCTAACTTAGCTTAATTTTAATTTTTGCAAAATTTCGGACAAATTTGGAAAATTTGTATTACACGCCCCCCCAGTCACGCCCGTGACCAGGGGTGTGTAACCTGAATAGTAGTCCAGAATTGGTGCCGCGGATTTTGAGCTCGTCCACAACAAGTCACGCCCCCAGTCACGCCCGTGACTCAAAGGTCACGCCCGTGACCTGGGTCGTGTAAAAAAAGGATCCTGCCAGCTGTGTTGCTCATGGTTAAAATCCGCGCTGCGTAAAATTAAAGTGTTATCCATGTATAATTTGATAAGGCAAGTGTACCTATCATTTTATAGTATTGGATTTAGAAAATCAAGTGTCGTATTTTTCCAGCTTGTTGAGTACTTCTAGTCACAAAGAAGAGCTATTATTTTATCGATCGAAAGTTGGTTTTGATTTGGAAAATGATTCAGAGAAAATCAACCACGAAGAAAAGTTACGATTAAAAGATTAACACTTGATCTAGAATCCCTTTGCAATAAAACAAAATTTTACAAAAGAATAATCCACAAGCTCTTATTGAAATAACTTTGGCCATGGAGGATCCCAAGACATGATAGCACCTCTCTCGAGGAATACTACCAACTAACCTTAGGTTGATCGATTAAGACCCTTCAGCCAGTCAAAACCCCTAAGCTCGCTTTAAGCGGTGAACTTCTATTGGATTTGACTCAAATCAGAAAGATTTATATCGTCCTCTCTCGAGGAGTGCATGCAACTCCTTTAATCTTTGAGTGATCTCTTCGTATGTACGGATCTCTCGATCAACTAGAATACAGATCTTAGATCAAAAAACATATTCGCGACATATGAATTCGACGCAATTAAATTCAAAGATAAATCGAAGATAATCAAGATGAGAGCTTGCCAATTAGAAAAATTCAAAACATATTTTATTTCATTCCAAAGTTCATCATGACCAAGTGCTAAAGGAAATTTAGCTACTCATCATAATGCCGGGAATACAAGTAGAGGAGGAAGACATGATAAAAAGAACTACAATACTTGAATTAAAATTGCAATAATAGAAAACTTACAACTTATAGAAAAACTAGCTAGAACAACAAAAACAGTAAACTAAAGCTGAAAATAAACTCCAAAATTGAACTTTTTTTACTTCTGGAGATTGCTGCCTTTATAGTTGAAAATTGAGAAGTCACGCCCTTGCTCACGCCCATGACCAAGGGCGTGTAAGCTACGTTATTACGATCTTGAAAGCTCGGGAACCTTGGGGGAGATAAACCGCCAGAAATAAATTACATGGCGGGTCATGGCCTCGGTAATGCTCGTGACCCAGGGCGTGTCTTGGTCGAGGCTGGAAATGGTAGGAAACATCATGATCAAGAGTTAATTCAGCGGTTGCAGGAAGAGTCACGACCTCGGTCACGCCCATGACCGAGGGCGTGTACGCTGGAAACGGCACAAGCTGAGAACTGGCTGAATTGAATGCTGAGACGGGTGAGTTACGCCCGTGACCTTGAGGTCACGCCCTCTGTCTTGCCCGTGACAGAGGGCGTGTAATTTTAATCCGACGTGGCATCTGACTTCTTCAGCTAGGATACGGCGGGGTTGGTTCACGGCCGTGACATGGATTCGTGCCCTCGGTCATGCTTGTGACCAAGGGCATGTACTTTGCGATTTCAGCCGAAATGCTCCAAATATTCTCCTGATTACATCTATGAGCTTGAAATTGCTATTGGCAGCCTAAATTACCTGAAAAATACAAAAATAAGGTAAATTAGTTGTAAATTAAATTAAAACTAAATAAAAATAAGTTAATTATTAATAAAATTTTATATAAAAATAACTATAAATGATGCATTATGAAATACCCCCATACTTAATCTCTTGCTATTACAGAGCAAAACCATCATAAGCATGAGACATAATTATATGAAATTTCAAAAAGAATAAGAATTTACTCCTAATTATGCATTTTAAAATTATACATGGCTCATACAACATTAAGTTTTGAAATAAAATTTAGATTCATACGAAATAAATCATTATTCATAAATTGATATGCGTAGAATAAAAATTAGTTTCAAAAATTCTCTAATCAAATTTTCATAAATAAGATTATATTAAATAAAAACTTTTGATACCATTCGAAACTTTTTAGAAATTCTAAAATATTAACAGAGCTCTCTCATAAATATCTTGAATATGGAATGGTATTGGTTAAGTTTGGGTAAAAATTGGCATAGAAGAGATTTTTTTAATTAGGAAATGATGAATTTTATCCTCTTATTTCCATTTTTTAAATACTCTTCTTTTTAATTTCCCAAATGTATATATTTAGAAGTGATGAATTTTATCCTCTCAACTCCATGTCATATAATCTTTTACAAATTTGGGTGCATATGTTTAGGAATGATAAATTTTATCCTCTCATTCCATGCCATATGATCGTTTATACTAATTTTTTTAAATGTCAATCAAAAGGGTAAAATAAAAGTAGGGGCTAGGGTTTAAAGGCTATAATTTTTTTTTTAAGATAACTATTTTGAGAGCATAGAAAATAAATTAAGAAATCTTTAAGAATCTATGAGCTAAATTTAATATAAGTCAAATCTAAAGATCCTTTAACATAATTGTTACAAAACTAATTCATGATATTTTAAGGAGAGAAAGCAAAACTAAGAAATATTCTAAATACACCAAATTGACGAATAATTCATCAATTCAAATTTATCTAAAAATTAAATCTAACAAATTATGATGAGACACATAAAATTAGAAAAAACATAAAAAGAAAACTTTTTGTTTTTTACAAAAGTCATAAACAAAATCTCATAATTAAAAATGGTTGCACTCAAATAAGAGTAAGAAAGCATTTGATATTACAAAATGTATAAAAACTTGTTTATTTTGTTAAAACTTTTGTAAAGGTTTTTCAAACTTCTTATATAGTTTTTTGTTTGAAATTTTTTGTTTTGAAGTTCTTTTTTATAAAGTTTTTTATTCAATTTTTTTTTATATATTTTCAAAATTTGCTTGAAAAAGAAAGATAAAATAGTTATTTATTTTTATTCTTGGACTTTCCAAGGAATACCTAATGATGGGCTCTCAAGGTACTAGGCTGTTTTGTGGGATGAAAACCCAACACGGCCCTTTTGCAAGAAATTAATTTTGTTATTTTTTTTATTTTTTTTTATATTTTCTATTAGAGAATTAAGAAAAATAAAAAAAACTAAAAGGAAAAACACTTTTATTTTTAAATTTTTTTTATATTTTTGATAACTTGTGAATGATGGGCAAAAATAAGAGACAACACCGCAATACTTAAAATAAACATTGTCCCCAATGTTTTAGAAAAAATAAAAGAGCAAGTAAAGGAGAGAACGCTTCCCTTATGAAGAACAAATCATCACCAAGCCATCCTGAAAAAAACATAATGTAAAAGCAAATTTTTTTTTTAATATTTTTAATATTTTGGCATTAATAAAAGAGGAATAAAAACAAATACAAAGGTGCGGTACATAAAATAAAAGATACAGACGACCAAAAATAAAAATCTCTAAGCGTCATCGTCGTCGTCCTCCTGCTGATAGTAAGCATGCAGATCAGCAAATTCCTGCTGCAGATGCTCCATAGAGGAAGCATGTCGCTGCTCGAGGGTATCAATATATGTGTCAAAGTGAGCGCGCATGAACATCTGCTCTGTCTGAATCTGATCCAGACGAGTGTGGATCCGCCCAAACTGCTGATCGAAATAAGTATACGAGTCGGGCGTAGGGGGGAAATGCAATTGCGGCTGCTGTGGGATCTGCGAAGTTGGAGGAATGCCACCAGAATCAGCCTCAAAATTAATATCGATCGGGTCGCCACCAACCTCGCTAGGAATCACCTCGAAGTCTCGCCCATGCCGACGAATCAAACCAAGGGCCCGAAGGTTTTGGAACGTGATAGGCGCGGGCGCTTGGAGTGGATTCATGGGAGGAAGTGCATCCCAATGCTCCATATGCTTCGCCAAATAAGTGACCAATGAGCCTCCATGCAGCGCACTAAGCCTCTGATTCTCGGCCTGATGCCGGAAAAACATTGCAAGCGGCAAACCAAGGTTGAGGGGGACCCGCCCATACATACTATATAAATATAGCAGGTACGCACGAGTCACCACTCCATGGCTATCGCCGCGAGAAGAAAATGTGAAAGTGAGGAGGTAGTGGAGATAGCGTAAGGCGGGGGAAAGGAGATGACTGCACTTGGATTTTTTTGACGAATATGGATTGGGGCCGTTACTGATTTTTGCACAAAATCCATGAAGATTGAAGTCGCGGGGGAAATCGAGGGCGAGGGCGGTGTAAGCCTCCGTAAGGGTGAAAGTCTCGTCGCAGAAGCCCATGAGAATTTTGAACTGACGCAAAGCAAGGCATTGCGAAAGTCCGCCCATTCGGAATTCAAGCACATTATCGGCCCTGGCCTAGAGGAAATCGAACGAGGAGAAAAACTCCATTGCCATCTCGTAGTACGCCGGCTCCAAAATAGAGAACAAAGGAGCCCACCCTAGAGTAGTAAGGAAATTCTGCACCGCGTCAGCCTGCCCGAGGGTGGTGAGGACGTTCCAATTGATGACGCAGAAGATGCCAAATTCCTTTCCACTGAGGCGTTCACTCCGGTCTTTGTGAGCTCGAGAAGGAAAATTGAGCATGACGTCGGCCGTGAAGGAGTCGTCAGGGAGTGAAGAGGAAGACTCGCCAATGGCGTGGTGGCGGCGGGGGGCCATGAGAAATTCGGCTAAAGGAAGATAGAAAAAGAAAAGAGAGATGTAGGGGAAGGTGTGGAGAAAAGAGAGGGGGAAGGTGTGGAGAAAAGAGAGGGGGAAGGGGGCTTTATATAGGGAAAATTTAAGGGGTCACGCCCTCGGTCATGCCCGTGACCGAGGGCATGTAACGGGCATGTCACGTGAATTTTGGCGTGTGGGAGGAATCCGAGGGAGGACTGGTCAAATCTTGGATTTTTGCTCGTCACGCCATCGGTCACGCCAGTGACCGATCGCGTGACACTGGAGAAATCAAATCAAACAGGGAATCCGATGCTTGCCGGTCAAAAGGCGCTTCCTGAGAGGTCACGGCCTAGGGTCACGCCTATGACCATGGGCGTGACTTGACTGTCACGGGCGTGACAGTCAAAGGGAATCTTTGACTCGGACTGACGAATTATTGGAGGCATCGGCTTAAGTTACGGGCGTGACTTAGCCTTGTCACGGGAGTGACAACCCGTAATGTAGCTGGTGTGCGTGTTTAGATGAAATTGTGGTTACGTGGATGTCACGCCCATGACCATCATTGGTCACGCCCGTGATCTTCACGAAAGATGGAGAATTCCTGCCGCATGGATACAGCGCGATAGAAAAAAGTGTACGTTGTGTGTCACGCCTAGGTCACGACCGTGACCTAGGCCGTGCAACACAAATTTTTTTGTTTTGTTGTTTTACATTTTTTTCTATAATTTTTTTTGAAATGAAAACAAAAATAAAAACAAAAACAAGAAAGTAAAATAAAAAGAAAAATAATAATAATAAAATACCGACTTGGAGAGCGGAGTTTCATGCGTACGTGCAAGCGACCGTTATTTCGAAAATATCCTCCAAACCTGTAAAACCTTTAGTAACAAAATAACAATAAAACCAATAACATATATTTTTTTTTTCATTTTTATAGGATTTAAAAAAAAATTCTAGAAATATCTTTTTTTAGAACCTTTTAAACGAAAGAAAAACAAAAAAATAAAAACATAGGTTGCCTCTCAAGAGCACTTTGGTTACGGTTGTTGAGCTCGACCATGGTGGCGCGCCGGATTACCTTATTATATATTTATCATCAAATGATGATAAAGACTTTGAGGGATGCAAGGTTGGCAAATTAGTTACTTGAATTAAAATATTCTCATACCCCATACGGAGGAGAAGAGTTCCCTCACAAACATCAAAAATCACTCGCGTAGTGGCCAAGAAGGGACGAACAAGGATTAGAGGGATCCCGTCGTCATCTTCCATATCAAGGATAACGAAGTCTACTGGTAAAGTAGACTCGCCAACCTCAACATGCACATCCAGAATTACCCCCAAAGGAGTCTTTATGGAGCGATCCGCTAATTGTAATTTAATGTCGGTGGGGGTAGGTTCTCCTAAGTTTATTTTTTGGGCAAAACTATAGGGAATAATATTAACACTAGCGCCAAGATCGGTGAATACGTTAGGAAAGTGATTAGTGCATATAGTGCAGGGAATATTAAAATTAGAATTAATATTATTAGCCTGCTCGATTAATTGAGTGGGGTAAGTAATACGGGGCCGAAACTCTTGATGAGGAAGAGATGGTGCGGTAAGTGAAATTTTCTCTCCAAGGTCGATGTCCGAATCACCCACAAAGGTTACCGCCAAGACATTTGATGTTGTCGGCGGTATCCTTTTAGGTTGATCGACAACTGTTTTTAAAAGTTGGCCCACTTGATTCTCCAAATTCCGCAAGGACCCTTATAAATTGCGGACATCCGCATCATTTTTTAGAAATATATTTATTAACCACCTCCTCGAGAGAAGGCGGTTTTGGGGCTTGCGGTGGAATAGAAGAATTTGGAGGAGCAAGGGTAGCGTTACCCGTGTTACCTTGATTTCCCCAAGATAAATTGGGGTGGTTCCTCCAACCCTGGTTATATGTGTTGTCGTAGTGATTGTTGCCTGGATTGAAGGGCGGCCGGTTTGGATTACCCATGTAATCCACATGCTCCGCTGCATTTTGATTAGGCTCCCAGGTAGGTGTAGAAGAGGGAGCAGTCATCCCTTCTATTTTCTTATTTAGGATCTCAACCTGCAGAGACAAATTAAAAATTGAATCAATTTTATACATCTCGGCCGGTTTATTTGGGTGAGACCGGGGTGTACTCCATTGATAAGTGTTCATGCCCATCCCCTCTAAAAGTTCTTGCGCGCCCACCGTTGTTTTATTATTTAAGGTACCACCGGCGGCAGCGTCAATCATTTGACGCGTTTGGAGATTTAGGCCATTATAAAATGTTTGAATCTGCAACCAATCGTGGATTGCATGATGGGGGCAAAGACGCAAATATTCCTTAAAGCGCTCCCAAGTATCATAAAGCATTTCTGATTCAACTTGGTAGAAGGAAATAATATCCTGAGGCAATTGGGCCGATTTAGCTGGCAAAAAATATTTCGTAAGAAATTGTTCCGTCATTTGAGCCCATGTGGTGATAGATCCTCTTGGAAGAGAATTTAGCCACTGCTTAGCCTTATTGCGCAGGGTGAAAGGAAAAATCTGAAGCCTTTATTGCGTCATTGGATACCCCATTGATTTTGAAAGTATCGCATATTTCTAGAAAACTAAAAATATGCGTGTTGGGATCCTCGTCTTAGCTCATCAAATTGTACATATTGTTGTGCCATTTGAATGATGCTTGGCTTCAATTCAACATTATTGTTCGCAATTGCAGGTCGAACAATACTAGAAGGGGCATCATCCAGGTTAGGCCAGGCATACTAGGACATAGTCCATTCCGCAACTGCATCCTGATTTGGATCACCCATATTAGAAGAAGAAGAAGAAGAGGAGGGAGACGAAAAAGAAGAAAAGTATTCGAGAAAGAAGTATCGCCTATGGATTCCTCAATCGGATCTTGAGAATTTGGCCTTTGGAATCTTAAGCGTCGTCAAATGGTTTGCTCGATTTTCGGATCAAATTCAAGAAGATATAACGGATTCCTTCAGGCCATACACCAAAAAGAAAAAGAAAAATGCTGGAATTAAGGAGAAAGTGGGAAAAATAAAAATAAAAATAAAATAAAAATATATGTTTTTTTGTTTTTTTATAATTAAAGATTTAATTAGTCTTAGATTTCCCGAGGTCTACCCGGTGAAAGGTTCACAGTGGTACTAGGAGATAAGATGGGATGATAGCCCAAATCTCCCTATCTAAGAATTTAATTGCACCTTAAAAAGATAAAAAAGTGATAAAATTAATAGAACTAAGCTTTCAAAATATCAACAACTAGTCCCCGTCAACGACGCCAAAAACTTGATGGTTACAATCTGCGCTGCGTAAAATTAAAGTGTTATCCACAGATAATTCGATAAGGCAAGTGTACCTATCGTTTTATAGTATAGGATTTAGAAAATCAATTGTCATATTTTTTCGGGCTTGTTGAGTACTTCTACTCACAAAGAAGAGTTACTATTTTATCGATGAAAAGTTGGTTTTGATTTGGAAAATGACTCGGAGAAACTCAACTACGAAGAAAAATTATGATTAAAAGATTAGCACTTGATCTAGAAACCCTTTGGAATAAAATAGAATTTTAAAAAAGAATAATCAGCAAGCTCTTATTGAAATAACTTTGACCGTGGAGGTTCCCAAAACATGATAGCACCTCTCTCGAGGAATACTGCAAACTAACCTTAGGTTGATCGATTAAGGCCCCTCGGCCAGTCGAAACCCCTAAGCTCACTTTAAGCGGTGAACCCCACAATTGGATTTGACTCCAATCCGGAAGATTTATGTCGTCCTCTCTCGAGGAGTGCATGCAACTCCTTTAATCTTTGAGTGATCTCCTCGTACGCACGGATCTCTCGATCAACTAGAATATGGATCTTAGATCGAAAAACATATTCGCGACATATGAATTTGACACAATTAAATTCAAAGATAAATCGAGGATAATCAAGACGAGAGCTTGCTAGAAAAATTCAAAACATATTTTATTTCATTCCAAAGTTCATCATGACCATGCGCTAAAGGAAATTTAGCTACTCATCATAATGATGAAAATACAAGTAGAGGAGGAAGACATGATAAAAAGAACTACAATACTTGAATTAAAATTGCAATAATAGAAAACTTACAACTTGTAGAAAAACTAGCTAGGACAACAAAAACAGTAAACTAAAGCTGAAAATAAACTCCAAAACCGATCTTTTATACTTCTGGAAGATTGCTGCCTTTTATAGTTTAAAAATTGACAAGTCACTCCCTTGGTCACGCCCGTGACCAAAGGCGTGTAAGCTGCATAATTGTGATCTTGAAAGCCCGGGATGTTGGGGGAGAGAAACCGCCAGAAATCGATTACATGGCGGGTCACGGACTCGGTCACGCCCGTGACCAAGAGCGTGTCTTGACCGAGGCTAGAAATGGTAGGAAACGTCGCGATCAGGAGTTAATTCGGCGGTTGCAGGAAGAGTCACGACCTCGGTCATGCCCGTGACCGAGGGAGTGTACGCTGGAAACGGTGCGAGATGAGAACCGGCTGTATTGAATGCTAAGACCGACGAGTCACGCATGTGATCTTGAGGTGACGCCCTCTGTCACGCCCTTGACAGAGGGCGTGTAATTTTAATCCGACGTGGCATCTGACTGTTGGATCGGTCGACGCCCTTAGAGGGGGGGTGAATAAGGGTTTTCAAAAACTTAAGTAAATATTTAGAATTATTGCAAGATTAAAGTAATATTTTTGAATAGCGATCTAAATTGATTTATGATGAAAAAGAGGATAATAAATAATTTAGATGAATGAAGAACAAAATTAATTTTATTACAAAAATAGAGACATGATTACTATTAATAAATTGATTACAAAAATGGATTTCTATGATGCTACAAATCAAGGCAAATAATTATAGTTCTTTTTCGTTTTCTATACCGACTTGTATCCCCACGAACCGGTTGCCCTAGCCTTATCCTCCTCGGATTCGGCCTCAAGCCGCTCTAGCCAATCCTTCCCCGGATGTGGCCTCGAGCACCCCCTAGAACTAGCCTAGATCTAGTCGCCAACACGATGCGAATTTCAGCCCTAAGTCTACCCCAGACCTAGTCACCAACACAAGGCGATTTCACTACCGTTTACAATGAAGAAAGAGAAATAAAATAATAAAACTTCCCTTAAGATGAACTTTTGATGTCGGAGATGAAGATCCGATGTAGAATCAGTGTTTGTAGAATCAGACTTCGTTTGGATCCGGCGTGACGTAATCCTCCTTCAGAAATTTGCAGAGCTTCGCTAGGGCTTCAAGTTTCGGCCAAGATGGCCTCTAGAGTTGTAGCACTGCCTCTCTCTCACTAATGTATATCTGAAATGAGAGGTGAGGGGTCCTTTATATAGCCCAAGCGCTCCCGCCGGCGCTAGCGCTACCGCCGGCGCTAGCCTGGATTAGGCAACGTTTTGCGCGGTAGAATCTCCCATCTGCGGCAACCTCTTGCTCTATGCCTTATGTGCGTCACGCTACCGCCGGCGCTATCCTCTACAGCTAGGCGCTAACATCCTTCTTAAATTGCTTCCGAAATGGCGCTAATCAACGCTATCGCCGGGTGCTATCGCTACCGCCGGCGATAGTGAGCTTGTTCAAATTTTGGCCACAATTTTGGGGGCAGTCATCATGTGTACTCCATGAGTCATGTGGACCTAGTACACCTGCACACTTGAACACACAAGATCAAATACACATTGGATTTGTTATTCTCAAACCTACGAGATGCGGAAAACCATGTTCCAACACTGACTTCTTCAGTTGGGATACGGCGGGGCTGGTTCACGGCCGTGACATGGAGTCACGCCCTCAATCAAACCCATGACCAAGGGAGTGAACTTTGCGATTTCGGCCAAAATGCTCCAAATATTCTCCTGATTACATCTATGAGCTTGAAATTGCTATTGGCAGCCTAAATTACCTACAAAAAATACAAAAATAAGGTAAATTAGTGGTAAATTAAATTAAAACTTAATAAAAATAAGTTAATTATTAATAAAATTTTATATAAAAATAATTATAAATGATGCATTATCAAATACCCTCATACTTAACCTTTTGCTATTACAGAGCAAAACCATCATAAGCATGAGAAATAATTATATGAAATTTCAAAAAGAATAAGAATTTACTCCTAATTATGCACATTAAAATTATACATGGCTCATACAAAAATAAGTTTTGAATTAAAATTTAGATTCATACGAAATAAATCATTATTCATAAATTGATATGCGTAGAATAAAAATTAGTTTCAAAAATTCTCTAATCAAATTTTCATAAATAAGATTGTATTAAATTAAGCAAAATAATCTAAGATTAGAATTATAAAAACTTTTGATATCATTCGAAATTTCTTAGAAATTCTAAAATATTAACTAAGCTCTCTCATAAATATCTTGAATATGGAATGGTATTGGTTAAGTTTGGGTAAAAATTGGCATAGAAGAGATTTTTTTAATTAGGAAATGATGAATTTTATCCTCTTATTTCCATTTTTTTAAATACTCTTCTTTTTAATTTCCCAAATGTATATATTTAGAAGTGATGAATTTTATCCTCTCAACTCCATGTCATATAATCTTATACAAATTTGGGTGTATATGTTTAGGAATGATAAATTTTATCCTCTCATTCTATGCCATATGATCGCTTATACTAATTTTTTTAAATGTCAATCAAAAGGGTAAAATAAAATGAGGGGCTAGGGTTTAAAGGCTATAATTTTTTTTCAAGATAACTATTTTGAGAGCATAGAAAATAAATTAAGAAATCTTTAAGAATCTATGAGCTAAAGTTAATATATGTCAAATCTAAAGATCCTTTAGCACAATTGTTACAAAATTAATTCCTGATATTTTAAGGAGAGAAAGCAAAACTAAGAAATATTCTAAATACACCAAATTGATGAAAAATTCATCAATTCAAATTTATCTAAAAATTAAATCTAACAAATTATGATGAGACACATAAAATTAGAAAAAACATAAAAAAACTTTTTGTTTTTAAAAAAGTCATATAAACAAAATTTCATAATTAAAAATGGTTGCACTCAAATAAGAGTAAGAAAGCATCTCATATTACAAAATATATAAAAACTTGTTTATTTTGTTAAAACTTTTGTAAAGGTTTTTCAAACTTCTTATATAGTTTTTTGTTTGAAATTTTTTGTTTTGAAGTTCTTTTTTATAAAGTTTTTTATTCAATTTTTTTTTATATTTTCAAAATTTGCTTGAAAAAGAAATATAAAACAGTTATTTTGTTTTTTTTTTATTCTTGGACTTTCCAAGGAATACTCAATGATGGGCTCTCAATTAAGGTACTAGGCTGTTTTGTGGGATGAAAACCCAACACGGCCCTTTCGCAAGAAATTAATTTTGTTATTTTTTAATTTTTTTTGTATTTTCCATTAGAGAAATAAGAAAAAAAAACTAAAAGGAAAAACACTTTTATTTTTAAAATTTTTTTATATTTTTGATAACTTGTGAATGATTGGCAAAAAATAAGAGACGACACCCCCATACTTAAAATAAACATTGTCCCCAATGTTTTAGAAAAAATAAAACAGCAAGTAAAGGAGAGAATGCTTCCCTTATGAAGAACAAATCATCACCAAGCCATCCTGAAGAAAACATAATGTAAAAGCAAAATTTTTTTTTATATTTTGAATATTTTGGCATTAATAAAAGAGGAATAAAAACAAATACAAAGGTGCGGTACATAAACTAAAAGATACAGACGACCAAAAATAAAAATCTCTAAGCGTCATCGTCGTCGTCCTCCTGCTGATAGTAAGCATGCAGATCAGCAAATTCCTGCTGCAGATGCTCCATAGAGGAAGCATGGCGCTGCTCGAGGGTATCAAAAATGTGTCAAAGTGAGCGCGCATGGACATCTGCTCTGTCTGAATCTGATCCAGACGAGTGTGGATCTGCCCAAACTGCTGATCGGAATAAGTGTACGAGTCGGGCGTAGGGGGAAAATGCAACTGCGGCTGCTGTGGGATCTGCGCAGTTGGAGGAATGCCACCAGAATCAGCCTCGAAATCAATATCGATCGGGTCGCCACCAACCTCGCTAGGAATCACCTCAAAGTCTCGCCCATGCCGACGAATCAAACCAAGGGCCCGAAGGTTTTGGAACGTGATAGGCGCGGGCGATTGGAGTGGAGTCATGGGAGGAAGTGCATCCCAAAGCCCCATATGCTTCGCCAAATAAGTGACCAATGAGCCTCCATGCAGCGCACTAAGCCTCTGATTCTCGGCATGATGCCGGAAAAACATTGCAAGCGGCGAACCAAGGTTGAGGGGGACCCGCCCGTACATACTATATAAATATAGCAGTCTGCATGGGTCACCACTCCATGGCTATCGCCGCGAGAAGAAAATGTGAAAGTGAAGAGGTAATGGAGATAACGTAAGGCGGGGGAAAGGAGATGACTGCACTTTGATTTTTTTGACGAATATGGATTGGGGCCGTTACTGATTTTCACCCAAAATCCATGAAGATTGAAGTCGCGGGGGAAATCGAGGGCGAGGGAGGTGTAAGTCTCCGTAAGGGTGAAAGTCTCGTCGCAGAAGCCCATGAGAATTTTGAACTGACGCAAAGCAAGGCATTGCGAAAGTCCGCCCATTCGGAATTCAAGCACGTTATCGGCCCCGGCCTAGAGGAAATCGAACGAGGAGAAAAACTCCATCGACATCTCGTAGTACGCCGGCTCCAAAATGGAGAACAAAGGAGCCACCCCAGAGTAGTAAGGAAATTCTGCACCGCGTCAGCCTACCCGAGGGTGGTGAGGACGTTCCAATTGATGTCGCGGAGGATGCCAAATTCCTTTCCACTGAGGCGTTCACTCTGGTCTTGGTGAGCGCGAGAAGGAAAATTGAGCATGACGTCGGCCGTGAGGGAGTCGTCAGGGAGTGAAGAGGAAGTCTCTCCAATGGCCTGGTGGCGGTGGGGGGCCATGAGAAATTCGGCTAAAGGAAGATAGAAAAAGAAAAGAGAGATGTAGGGGAAGGTGTGGAGAAAAGAGAGGGGGAAGGGGGCTTTATATAGGGAAAATTTAAGGGGTCACGCCATCGATCATGCCCATGATCGAGGGCATGAAACGGGCGTGTCACATGAATTTTGGCGTGTGGGAGGAATCCGAGGGAGGACTGGTCAAATCTTGAATTTTTGCTCGTCGCGCCATCGGTCACACCAGTGACCGAGGGCGTGACACTGGGGAAATCAAATCAGACAGGGAATCCGATGCTTGCCAGTCAAAAGGCGCTTCCTGAGAGGTCACTGCCCAGGGTCACGCCTATGACCATGGGCGTGACTTGACTGTCACGGGCGTGACAGTCAAAGGGAATCTTTGACTCGGACTGACGAATTATTCGAGGCATCGGCTTAAGTCACGGGCATGACTTAGCCTTGTCACGGGCATGACAGCCTGAAATGTAGCTGGTATGCGTGTTTAGATGAAATTGTGGTTACGTGGATGTCACGCCCGTGACCATCATTGATCTTCACGTAAGATAGAGAATTCCTGCCGCATGGATACAGCGCGATAGAAAAAAGTGTACGTTGTGTGTCACGCCTAGGTCACGACCGTGACCTAGGCCGTGCAACACAAATTTTTTTGTTTTGTTGTTTTACAATTTTTTTCTATAATTTTTTTTGAAAGGAAAACAAAAATAAAAACAAAAACAAGAAAGCAAAATAAAAAGAAAAATAATTATAATAAAATACCGACTTGGAGAGCGGAGTTTCATGCGTACGTGCAAGCCACCGTTATCTCAAAAATCTCCTCCAAACCTGTAAAACCTTTAGTAACAAATTAACAATAAAACCAATAACATATATTTATTTTTATTTTTTTTTGTTTTTGTTTTTTTCATTTTTATAGGATTTAAAAAAAAAATAATAGAAATATCTTTTTTTAGAACCTTTTAAACGAAAGAAAAACAAAAAAATAAAAACATAGGTTGCCTATCAAGAGCACTTTGGTTACGGTCGTTGAGCTCGGCCATGGTAGCGCGCCGGATTACCTTATTCTAAATTTATCATCAAATGATGATAAAGGCTTTGAGGGATGCAAGGTTGGCAAATTAGTTACTTGAATTAAAATATTCTCATACCCCATACAGAGGAGAAGAGTTCCCTCACAAACATCAAAAATCACTCGCGTAGTGGCCAAAAAGGGACGACCAAGGATTAGAGGGATCCCGTCGTCTTCTTCCATATAAAGGATAACGAAGTCTACTGGTAAAGTAGACTCGCCAACCTCAACAGGCACATCCAGAATTACCCCCAAAGGAGTCTATATGGAGCGATCGGCTAATTATAATTTAATGTCGGTGGGGGTAGGTTCTCCTAAGTTTATTTTTTGGGAAAAACTATAGGAATAATATTAACGCTAGCGCCAAGATCGGTGAATACGTTTGGAAAGTGATTAGTGCATATAGTGCAGGGAATATTAAAATTAGAATTAATATTATTAGCCTGCTCGATTTATTGAGCGGGGTAAGGAATATAGGGCTGAAACTCTTGATGAGGAAGAGATGGTGTGGTAAGTGAAATTTTCTCTCCAAGGTCGATGTCTGAATTACCCACAAAGGTTACCGCCAAGACATTTGATGTTGTCGGCGATATCCTTTTAGGTTCATCGACAACTGTTTTTAAAAGTTGGCCCACTTGATTCTCCAAATTCCGCAAGGACCCTTATAAATTGCGGACATCCGCATCATTTTTTAGAAATATATTTATTAACCACCTCCTCGAGAGAAGGCAGTTTTGGGGCTTGCGGTGGAATAGAAGAATTTGGAGGAGCAAGGGTAGCGTTACCCGTGTTACCTTGATTTCCCCAAGATAAATTGGGGTGGTTCCTCCAACCCTGGTTATATGTGTTGTCGTAGTGATTGTTGCCCGGATTGAAGGGCGGCCGGTTTGGATTACCCATGTAATCCACATGCTCCGCTGCCTTTTGATTAGGCTCCCAGGTAGGTGTAGAAGAGGGAGCAGTCATCCCTTCTATTTTCTTATTTAGGAGATCAACCTGCCGAGACAAATTAGAAATTGAATCAATTTTATACATCCCGGCCGGTTTATTTGGGCGAGACCGGGGTGTACTCCATTGATAAGTGTTCATGGCCATCCCCTCTAAAAGTCCTTGTGCGCCCGCCGTTGTTTTATTATTTAAGGTACCACTGGCGGCAGCGTCAATCATTTGACGCATTTGGAGATTTAGGCCATTATAAAATGTTTGAATCTGCAACCAATCGGGGATTGCATGAAGGGGGCAACGACGCAAACATTCCTTAAAGCGCTCCCAAGTATCATAAAGCATTTCCGATTCAACTTGGTAGAAGGAAATAATATCCTTAGGCAATTGGGCCGATTTAACTGGCGGAAAATATTTCATAAGAAATTGTTCCGTCATTTGAGCCCATGTGGTGATAGATCCTCTTGGAAGAGAATTTAGCCACTGCTTAGCCTTATTGCGCAGGGTGAAAGGAAAAAATCCGAAGCCTTTATTGCGTCATCAGATACCCTATTAATTTTGAAAGTATCGCATATTTCTAGAAAACTAAAAATATGCGTGTTGGGATCCTCGTCTTATCCCATCAAATTGTACATATTGTTGTGCCATCTGAATGATGCTTGGCTTCAATTCAACATTATTGTTCGCAATTTCAGGTCGAACAATACTAGAAGGGGCATCATCCAGGTTAGGCTAGGCATACTAGGACACAGTCCGTTCTGCAACCGCATCCTGATTTGGATCACCCATATTAGAAGAAGAAGAAGAAGAGGAGGGAGACGAAAAAGAATAAAAGTATTCGAGAAAGAAGTATCGCCTATGGATTCCTCAATCGGATCTTGAGAATTTGGCCTTTGGAATCTTAAGCGTCGCTGAATGGTTTGCTCGATTTTCGGATCAAATTCAAGAAGATATAACAGATTCCTTCGGGCCATACACCAAAAAGAAAAAGAAAAATGCAGGAATTAAGGAGAAAGTGGGAAAAATAAAAATAAAAATAAAATAAAAAATATTTTTTTTTTGTTTTTTTTTATAATTAAAGATTTAATTAGTCTTAGATTTCCCGAGGTCTACCCGGTGAAGGGTTCGCAGCGGTACTAGGAGATAAGATGGGATGATAGCCCAAATCTCCCTATCTAAGAATTTAATTGCACCTTAAAAAGAAAAAAAAAGTGATAAAATTAATAGAACTAAGCTTTCAAAATATCAACAACTAGTCCCCGTCAACGACGCCAAAAACTTCATGGTTACAATCTGTGCTGCGTAAAATTAAAGTGTTATCCACATATAATTCGATAAGGCAAGTGTACCTATCGTTTTATAGTATAGGATTTAGAAAATCAAGTGTCATATTTTTTCGGGCTTGTTGAGTACTTCTACTCACAAAGAAGAGTTATTATTTTATCGATCAAAAGTTGGTTTTGATTTGGAAAATGACTCAGAGAAAATCAACTACGAAGAAAAATTATGATTAAAAGATTAGCACTTGATCTAGAAACCCTTTGGAATAAAATAGAATTTTTAAAAAGAATAATGAGCAAGCTCTTATTGAAATAACTTCGACCGTGGAGGTTCCCAAAACATGATAGCACCTCTCTCGAGGAATACTACCAACTAACCTTAGGTTGATCGATTAAGGCCCCTCGGCCAGTCGAAACCCCTAAGCTCACTTTAAGCGGTGAACCCCACTATTGGATTTGACTCCAATCCGGAAGATTTATGTCATCCTCTCTCGAGGAGTGCATGCAACTCCTTTTATCTTTGAGTGATCTCCTCGTATGCACGGATCTCTCGATCAACTAGAATATGGGCCTTAGATCGAAAAACATATTCGCGACATATGAATTCGACACAATTAAATTCAAAGATAAATCGAGGATAATCAAGACGAGAGATTGCTAGAAAAATTCAAAACATATTTTATTTCATTCCAAAGTTCATCATGACCATGCGCTAATGGAAATTTAGCTACTCATCATAATGATAAGAATACAAGTAGAGGAGGAAGACATGATAAAAAGAACTACAATACTTGAATTAAAATTGCAATAATAGAAAACTTGCAACTTGTAGAAAAACTAGCTAGGACAACAAAAATAGTAAACTAAAGCTGAAAATAAACTCCAAAATCGAACTTTTATACTTCTGGAGATTGCTACCTTTTATAGTTTAAAAATTGATAAGTCACTCCCTTGGTCACGCCCGTGACCAAGGGCGTGTAAGCTGCATAATTATGATCTTTAAAGCCCGGGAACGTTGGCGGAGAGAAACCACCAGAAATCAATTACATGGCGGGTCACGGACTCGGTCACGCCCGTGACCCAGGGCGTGTCTTGACCGAGGCTAGAAACGGTAGGAAATGTCGCGATCAGGCGTTAATTCGGCGGTTGCAGGAAGAGTCACGTACTCGGTCATGCCTGTGACCGAGGGAGTGTACGCTGGAAACGGTGCGAGATGAGAACCGGCTATATTGAATGCTGAGACCGGCGAGTCACGCATGTGATCTTGAGGTGACGCCCTCTGTCACGCCCTTGACATAGGGCGTGTAATTTTAATCCAGTGTGGCATCTGACTTCTTCAACTGGGATACGGCGGGGCTGGTTCACGGCCGTGACATGGAGTCACGCCCTCAATCACACCCATGACTAAGGGCATGTACTTTGCGATTTCGGCCAAAATGCTCCAAATATTCTCCTGATTACATCTATGAGCTTGAAATTGCTATTGGCAGCCCAAATTACCTGAAAAATACAAAAAAGGTAAATTCGTGGTAAATTAAATTAAAATGAAATAAAAATAAGTTAATTATTAATAATATATTATATAAAAAAACTATAAATGATGCATTATCAGTTGCCGTCGGGAATTGGAGATGTCATCGATAAGTCAACCCAAGTCACGCCCGTGACCCAAAAGTCACGCCCGTGACATTCACGCATGATCTCTGCTCACCGTCGCACCGCAATCTAGACCCATGCCACATTTAATGAAGCTGCCAGATTACATGCCCGTGACCAACATTACACGGGCGTGTAATGCCCTTTTCTGCCGCGCCATCACACTAGACCCACACCGCTGTCGGAACTTAGATGAACAGTGTTTACATGCCCCCAGTCACGCCCGTGACCAGGGGCGTGTAACTTGGATTTTTTTCCTATAAATTCTAGTGGTGTCCTTGAGTTCATGGTTCAGAAATTTGGAAAGGGGGAGGTGCTGCTAGAGCTGTTAGTGAGCTTTTTCGTGTTTCTTTCATGCTTTTTCATGTCTTTATATTTCATGTTCTCGTTATCTTCATGTCAAGTAATGTTTTAATTTTCCTTCTTGTAATAGCCTAGTTTAAGCTTGTAATCGTTTCCTTTCTAGCATTGTAATCCCTTTTAAAGCTTGTAATAGTTTTGGTTATCAATAAAAAATTAGTTTGCTCTATTTCTTTTTCTCCTTCTATCTTAGTAACTTTTCCTTTATGCAAATATAATTTTCTTTCTCTCTCCCCTCCACTATGATTAACTAATTCTCATTAGTGCTCGATTGAAATGATCCGAGGATGAGATAATCAAGTTATGATTTTCTAAGCTCTCTTTTTCCATTTTTTTAACACTTGAATTACCCTTGATTTTTAACTAGTGAGGCCATATTTTCGATGTATGGTTTTTGCTTAGGTTTTCATACTTAGCTAGCCGAGAGGCTCAAAGTATGAATCGATCACTCAAGGGTAAAGAGAGTTGCACGTACCCCTTGAGAGAGGATGACGTAAATCTCCCGGATTGGAGTCCAATCCAATTAATGGGTTCACAGCATAAAGCAAGTTTTAGGTAATCGATTATAGAATGAGAGTTCGGTTGATTTTTCCTAAACTTAGTTGGGCATTAACCTTAAGAGAGGCATGTTCAAGCTTCAGGAACCTCCACGGTTAAGTAGTTTAATTAAAACGAAATTAGATTTATTTTTCTTTCACTTGATTATTCTCACTCCAAGGTGATTTTAGATTGAACACTAATCTTTTTACCATCGTTAAACCTTTCTTTTAGCTTACAAATTGTCTCTTTTTAGCTAAGTAAAACAAAACCTCAAAATTTTTTAGATAAGATAATAGTGATTTACTCAAAGTAGAAGTAATCAACACGCCCCGTAGAATACGAACTTGGTATTTCTAAAATATCCTATACTATAGACGATAAGGTACACTTGCCTTTATCAGATATAGTTTTGGAAAACATCTTTAACCCTTCTCTTTGCAAAACCTTAAAATTTCTATATCAAGTTTTTGGCACCGTTGCCGGGGATTTTGCATAGATATTTTGAAAAGAGGATAACTATTAATTTTATCATGTTATTTTATTTTACTTTTTCTAATTTCAAAAATCTTAAGGGTGTAATTTAAATCTTGGAAAGGGATGTTTGGGCTATCATCCCTTCGCACCTCCTAGTACCGGTGAGAACCCCTCACAGGCAATACCTCAGAAAATCCAAGACTAATTTAATCCGCATAAAAAGAAAAAATATAATAATCAAGTTTTTCTCTTTCTTTATTTTTTGTTTTATTTTTCTCTTTTTTCTCTTTTGCTCTTTCTTCTTTCCCTTTTTCCTTTTTAGTGTATGACCCGAGCTAGCACTTCGAATATTCCTTTTGATCCAGAGATCAAGCGAACCATTTCGCGGCGCCGCCATTCTCATTATCAGGAAATACAATTATTATTCGAAGAGTCGATCGGGGACACTAACACATCAAATATGGATCCTAATCTCAATCCTCCTAATCCTAACGCGCCCAATCCTACTGAGGGCGCGCAACGGACCATGTCCTATTATGCATGGACAAATCTGGAAGGCACACAGTCAAGTATTGTTCGCCCCGCGGTGGCGAACAATAACTTTGAGATCAAGTCCAACATTATACAAATGGTGCAGCAATCAGTGACCTTTGATGGTTAGCCGGACGAAGATCCAAACTATCGTATTTGAATTTTTCTCAAAATCTGCAACACGTTTAAAATTAATGGCATCACCGATGACGCCATTTTATTACGTCTTTTTCCTTTTTCTTTGTGGTCTAAGCCCAAGCAGTGGTGGGGCTCACTTCCTAGGGAGTCCATCAATACATGGGCCGACATGGCGGAAATATTTCTCCTGAAATATTTCCCGAACGCAAAGACCGCCAAAATGCAAACAGATATTGCGTCGTTTATGCAAATCGACTCGGAGACTCTCTATTATACATGGGAGCGCTTCAAGGAGCTTTTGCATAGATGCCCTCACCACGCACTTCCCGCTTGGCAACTAGTGCAATTTTTTTATAATGGCTTAAATATCCAAACTAGGCAAATGATTGATGCGGCCGCCGGGGGTACATTAAATAGAAAAACCCTAGAGGCCACTCAAGAGCTTTTTGAGGAAATGGCCATGAATGCGTACCAATGGAATATGCCCCGAGCTAGGCCTAGCAAGCCAGCCGGATATTTTTGAAATAGACGCAAATGCAAATTTAGCTTTACAATTTGAGCGCTTAACAAAGCAAGTGGCGGAGCTGTCTGCTTCCTCTGCCACTCCTCCTTGGGCTAATAATGTTTTAATTGAAGAGCAGGTTGACTACATGGGAAATCATCCTCGGCCTTCCTATAACCCAAACTCCGCTACGTACAATCACACTTACAATGTGGGTTATAGGAACCATCCAAATTTCTTGTGGAGCAACCAAGAAAATGCTCAGTGTCCCTTAAATATGAATCAACCTCCTAATCAACTTCTTAATTTAACTCCTCATCTAAACTTTAATCCACTTGGTTTTCCACCGCAACAGCAAAAGCCCTCTCTGCTTGAAGTGGTCTTTGCCAAATATGTTGCTACAAATGAAACGAACATCCGGAACCTCATCGGATCTATTAAAAATTTAGAAAATCAAGTGGGGCAGCTAGCAAAAATGTTCTCCGAGCGCTAGCAAGGAACTCTACCGGGGAATACAGAGCAAAATCCAAGAGAAAGTGCGAACGTGATTACTCTCTGTAGTGGGAAGGAGGTGGTTTCAAAACAGGACGAACCCAAGGTAACTTCTTCTCCTCCTCCTACTCCTATTTTATCTTCAAATTTGCCAGCTACACTAGCTCCGCACGCTTCTAGTTCAAATATTCCATATCCGTCTAAATTTAGGGGCGAGTGCGCCGAGAAAAATTATAAGAAATTTTAAAACAAATTCATATTAATGTACCCTATTGCGAGGCTATTTCTCAAATGCCGAAGTATGCGAAATATCTTGAGAAGTTGATCTCCAATAAAAAGAGATTAGAAGATATTTCGCATATTTCCTTAAATGCAGAATGCTCCGTGGCTGTACTCAACAAATTGCCTCAAAAAGAAAATGATCCGGGACGGTTCTCCATCCCGTGTCTATTTAGCAATTCGTTAGTAAAACACGCCTTAGCAGATCTTGGAGCAAGCATCAACCTCATGCCTTTTTCGTTATTCAAAAAATTAGGTCTATGAAATCCTAGCCCCACTCGAATGAGTATTCAACTCGCCGATCGTTCATTAAAATATCTGATAGGGATAGTGGAGGATGTGCTCATTAAGGTTGACAAGTTCATCTTCCCGGTGGACTTTGTCATTCTTAACATCGAAGAGGATGCCGAAGTACCCCTCATACTCGGGCGCCCCTTCCTTGCCACCTCACACACAATTATCGACATAAGTAACCGAAATCTCCTCCTTTGGGTTGGAGACGTTGAAGTTACTTTTAGTATAAATCCCTCGATGCGAAACACATTAGAGGATGATGATTCATGCTTCTATTTAGAAGAATGTTTTGAGAACAAGTTTTATTCACTTCCCGAGTTAGTCTCCACATCGAGTAACGATTCCGAGCTCGCCGAGCTCTTTTGTCTTGAAGAAGAAGTCTCTTTGTCCACACCACACGAACCACTATATTTAGAAAAATTGAAAATTAAAACTTCATATGAAGAGCCACTCGTCTTAGAATTGAAACAACTCCCTCCTCACCTAAAGTATTTATTTCTAGAAAAAGATTCTAAGCTACCCGTTATTGTATCATCCGAACGTAGTGATTCAGAAATTTCTGAATTTACTATAGTCTTAAGCTATCACCAACACGCAATTGCGTGGCAAATATCGGATATCAAGGGTATTAACCCTTCCTTCTGCACTCACAAAATCTTCCTCGAAGATAATTCCCGTAACACGGTCCAGCCTCAATGACGGCTAAACCTGAATATGAAAGAAGTCATTAAGGCCAAATTTATCAAAATTTTAGATGCGGGAATCATCTTCTCAATATCAGATAGTACTTGGGTTAGCCCAGTACAAGTTGTACCGAAAAAAGGCGGCGTAACGGTAGTAGCAAATGAAAATAATGAATTGATCCCAACCCGTACCATTACGGGTTGGCGGATGTGCATTGATTATCGAAAACTAAATGATGCCACCCGTAAGGATCACTTCCCGTTACCTTTTATCGATTAAATCTTAGAGCGCCTTTTAGGTCACTCTTACTATTGTTTTCTCGATGGTTTGTCGGGATATTTTCAAATCCCTATTTCGCCCGACGACCAAGAGAAAACAATATTCACTTGTCCCTTTGGCACCTTTGCTTATCGAAGGATTCCATTTGGTCTTTATAATGCGCCGGCTGCATTCCAAAGATGTATGCTGGCGATATTCGACGAGTTAGTAGTGGAAGTGATGGAGATTTTCATGGATGACTTTTCTGTTTTCGGAAACTCTTTCAAAAATTGTTTAAAAAATCTCGAGTGCATGCTACAACGTGTGAGGAAACAAATTTAGCTCTTAATTGGGAGAAATGCCATTTTTTTGTCAAAGAAGGATTAGTCCTTGAACATAAAATATCGGGCAAAGGGATTGAGTTCGATAGGGCCAAGATCGAAGTAATCAAAAAACTTCCCCCTCCAACGAATGTAAAAGCTATTAGAAGTTTCATAGGACACGCAGGGTTTTATCGGCGCTTTATACAAAATTTTTCCAAAATCACGAAGCTGTTAACCCATCTTCTCGAGAAAGAATCTTCTTTCCTTTTTAATGACGAATGCTACTTGGCCTTTAAACTTATCAAAGAAAAGCTTATAAATTCTCTGATTCTAGTTGCGCCGGATTGGTCGCTACCCTTCGAAATTATGTGCGACACGAGTGATATTGCGGTAGGCGCCGTATTAGGTCAACGTGTAAGTATTTCCACCCAATTTATTATGCGAGCAAGACACTCACATCGGCACAAGCGAATTACCCTACTACTGAGAAGGAGCTCCTAGCCATCGTGTTTGCTTTTGATAAGTGTAGGTCAAACATCACTCTCTCGAAACTTATCGTCTTCACAGATCACTCCCCTCTTAGATATCTTTTAAGTAAATCGGACTCCAAGCCTCATCTTTTGCGATGGATTCTCCTCTTGCAGGAGTTTTGTTTAGAGATCTGGGATAAAAGGGGAGCCGAAAACTTGGCGGCCGATCATCTTTCCCGATTAGAAAATACCGCCACGGAAGCGTTAATAGAAGCCGACATTGATGATAAATTCCATGAAGAGCGCCTCCTCGCTCTCGAAAATTTAAATACATCTTCCACCCCCTGGTTTGCAGATTTGGCTAATTATCTAGTAGCTTAGGTCCTACCAAAAGAATTCTCGAGTCAGCAAAAGAAGAAATTCTTTTCTTATTTAAAGAATTATTTTTGGGAGGACCCATTTTTATTCTGTGTGTGCAGACTAGGTAGTGAGAAGATGCGTTTCAAGTGAGGAAGGTCTAAATATTTTACGGCATTGTCACGAGGGACCAACCGATGGTCATTATCAAGCAAACTGAACCGAACCGCGAGGAAGGCGCTGGAGGCAGGTTTTTATTGGCCCACACTCTTCAAAGATGCTCACACCCTTGTGAGTACTTGCGACCGCTGCCAGTGATCGGGGAACATCTCCTGCCGGGATGAGATGCGCCAAAATATTTTCTTAGAAGGCAAAATTTTCGATCTTTGGGGTATTGATTTCGTTGGTCGTCTCCCTCCCTCTTTTTCAAACAAGTATATCCTAGTTGCGGTCAACTACGTGTTGAGGTGGGCGGAAGCACAAGCTCTCCCCACCAATGATGCACAAGTCGTCGTTAGCTTCTTAAAAAAATTATTTTCTCGATTTGGTACGCCGCGCACCATAATTAGTGATTGGGGCACCCATTTTTGCAATAGCCAATTCACAAAAAATTTAGCAAAATATGGTGTCACGCACAAACTATCCACTGCTTATCACCCACAAATGAGCGTCCAAGTCGAAGTCGTAAATCGAGAATTAAAGCAGATTTTATAAAAAAAATTGTTTCTATTAATCAGAAGGATTGGGCGCTTAAGCTCGATGATGCCCTATGGGCCTATTGAACGGCATACAAGACCGCTATCGGTTGTACACTGTATCGAATGGTTTGTGGTAAGGCTTGCCACCTTCTGATCGAATTAGAACACCGCGCGTTTTGGGCGCTTAAATTTTTAAACCTCTACTGTATGTTATTGGCCGAGCAAAGAAAATTCCAAATGAACGAATTAGACGAGTGGAGCGCGAATGCGTACAAAAGTAACAAATTATATAAGGAGCGAACAAAGTTTTATCACGATAAGCATATAAAATTTCCAAAAACTTTTTCGCCGGGCTATCTCGTCGTCCTTTATAAATCTTGTCTTCGCCTTTTTCCGGGAAAGCTAAGATCTCGATGGTCTGGACTCTTTATTGTTAAAGAGGTTTGGTCCTATGGGATAATTCTAATTTACCACCCGAAAAAGGATTCCATCAAGGTAATGGGCATCGTCTTAAGTTATATCTTCTAGGAGATCTATCGAGCGAAAAGAGTTATTCAATAATTCTTCCACCAATATCGTTAGCGTCAATTGGGTCAAGTTATGCGACCTTAAACAAAGCGCTTTTGGGAGGCACACCAAAGTTATCTTTGTATTGTTTTCTCTTGTTTTGGTTTCTTCTTTAACATGTTTTGTAGGTAACCGCCGCTTTCGCCCGCATCCTTATAATCAGGAAAGCCCTTTTTCCTTCTTCTTCCTTCTCTTTTATCTTGCATTTCTTTTTGATTTGTCTTGCACATTATTTACTTTTTTTACTTCATATTCGAGTGGCATTACTTTTTTGATTTGTCGATGCAACTTGGACTTATATTCGACGCAAAATGAAGAGCTCTGAGTTCAGGATTTCATCTCGATGGATACGTCGATAGGTATTCGACGCAATATCGACTACAGAATTCATTTCTAAGCTAAGGAGGATTTCAACGTAGCTTCCAGTAGAACTCAGAGGTGTGCGGATAAGAAGACAAATGTATTCGATGCTACGTTGAATACATATATAATTATAATATCTTCTTTATTCCTTTCTAAAGATGATTCAGAGGTTATACATGGAATTAATTGGATCTCTAACGGGTCGATTATATCCAAGAATGGAAAGAAAGTCTCCAGAGGTAGAATAAAGATATTTTGGGAAGAAAATCAAAAAGATATTGACAGGCATACAACAAAAATAGATAGAAAATATTATTATCACTTGGTCATTCCTATTAGGGATACAGTAGAAGAGGAAAGAAATTCAAATCCTATTCGACAGAAGATTAAGGACATACATGAAGATTCAGAACATGAATTCCATCATTCTTTTGCTCTTCTTCTTCTTCCTGAAGCTCTCCCTCTCAGACACGAGACATAACAATTCTTTGTACAGAAAAATCTAAAGGCTTCTTCTTCTCATACAACAAGAAGCCTACTGAAGTACCGAGATTCTGTGGATCAAAGCTTGAACAGTCCTTGCATCTCTGTCTCTCAGCAAAGACTCATCTACTAGAATATGGATATGTCAATAACAATAAGTGCTTGAATCCTCAGTGACTGCTAAAGGATGATTCAATTAGAAGAACATCTTCTTCATGTACTTCTTCTCTCTTTTACTTTATGTTTCTTATTGTAATCTGAGTAAAGAGTCCTAAGAATCCCTCTCCAAAGGATTCAGTTGGTTCAAGATTTCCTTACCAAAAGATCTACTGTGGTTCTAAGAGTCTCATTACCAAAAGACTCAGTGGTTCTAAGAGTCTCTTTACCAAAAGACCCAGTGGTTCTAAGAGTCTCCTAGTCAAATGAATCAGTGGTTGGTTCTAAGAGTCTCTTACCAAATGACTTAGTGCTTCTAAGAGTCTCCTTATCAAAAGACTCGGACACTGGATAGTGTATGACTACCAAAGTGGTAGAAGAGTGGATGTACCGATAAGTTTTGGGGAACCATTATAGCTCTTGTCTCATTGTGCTGCGATTTTCTATGTTGTCCCATTATTTCATTTCTATAATCTGTGTTTGTTTTATTCTGTGTTGGAAAGCTGAATGCATAGTTATTTATGTGTGCATAATTATTAGAGAAAGTTTTTAAACTATATTCACCCCCTCTAGAGAATACTCAGAGGACTCAATATGTACTTTCAACAACCTATGATCTAATGGTACTAATGAGTCCGATTTATATAGTGTTTTCCGGACTCATCCGGGCTATTTTTCATGCATATGCACTTCACTTTTAGTTCATTATTGCTTATATTTCACTTGAAAACATTTATTCACAAAGTGCACTCTTTGGGCCCGTTTTGGAGTGCAATTGCGCGCTATGTTTGTTGGGGGTAAGCACATGGTCCTCCCCAACTCTTTTTCTGTATTTGGATTGAGCTGGAAGGGTATTCACAACTATGTGATTGCTGTTTGGTGCTTTGCAGGTGGGTAGATCATCCATTATGCCCAGATATCATGTCTGCATGAATCACACGGTCGTGCGTTTCCTTGACGTACGATCGCTCTGACCGTGCACATTCATTTATTGCCCAAAATTTGGACGTGCCTTTTTACGCACGGCCAACTTCACCGTGCGTGAGTAAAACGCACGAGCTCCTCTTTTGTATAAAAAATTATTATGTTTTATTTTGTTCACGCACGGTCATGCGTTTCTAAAACGCACGGTCATGCATGAACAAAATTCTCTAACTTTTCTATTTAAGCTGCAATTTTTAGGTTTTCAGGACCCGATTCTATCCTGCCATTTCCACCGCAAGGGGAGCACCAGCTCTATTTTTCTTCCACCTTCCATGAGGGCTTTGCCCTAGGCCGCTTCCATCATCCAAGTACTTCAAGGAGAGGATTCCACCTTCATCTTCATCGCCAAGCAAGAGTTCATCGCATCGGACGTGACCGGATTGTAGTTTACCAGAGCAGACGGGTCCATTGGGAGGAAGTGACAGCCCTCCTCTACCCCGGACAATAGTTGGGACCGAGCTAGGATGCGGATTGACAACCCGACGATTCCTACCAAAAATCTACAACAAGCCTCCAGATTCGGTCGTATCTCTTGTATGGATGTATATGAATGTAATCTTTACTATTTGATGATGTATGCAATTCTAGACTCTTGATTTATAGTGCTATTTTCATAGTTGTGAAAATGCTTATTTGTGTAGAATGTGCTTGAAGTGCACCGATTCCGCCCTCACTCCATTCCACTCCGCAAACCCTCCATTCCATTCCGCATGGCTACTCTGCCACTCGCCAAGCTAAGCGGTGCTAACGGCCTGAATAACCTGACCACTTAATTTCCGCCGATGCGAACCACTCCATTTGCTTGCCTTCTCGCCCATCCGCCTAGCGAAGCAGTGAATAGCGTCCTGCATAGTCTCCATCCACCTTACGAGGTAGTGCATAACGGCCTGCATATTAGTGTTAATTTAGTTTGTTTTATTTGTTTTCCACAAACCAAAACCAAACCTCCCGCAACCCATCCGCTCGAAAGGACTTCAATCTCAAGTCCATCCTCAAAAGTAAACTCCACCTTACTGTGTTACTTTTAGATTCGATACTTGGGGATTCAAAGTGAGGTATTAGATCTTAGATTTACTCTAGAGGGGGGGAGGGTGAATATAGTATTAAAAAGTTTTAACTTATTTTATAGCAGAATTAGAATAATGATATATGTATGTGTAATTGAGTGAGTATAAAAGCAAAACAATAAAGACAACACAGTACTGAAAGAAAACACAAACACATCAAAGACACAAGGATCTATAGTGGTTCCCCAATAAACCTGGGTAATCCACTCTTCTACCACCCTTGGTAGGAATCCACTTAGGTTTTTGATCAGGTGCCCTATCACCACTTAGCTTTTGATCAGGTGCTCAAACCAAACCACAGGTTTTTGATCAGGTGCCCTGCCACCAAAGGTTAACTTTTGAAGGGAGTTAAAACCTTGTACAAGATGGGGTAAAAGAATAAACAAAAAGGAGTTTATGAAGTTCTTCTCTCTCAATAAGATCTGAGAGAAGACTAGTGGATTGATGTTGTTGTAAAGCTCCCCCTGTCTGATAGAATTTGTTGACAGTTGGTGAAGCTTTCTCTTGGGTGTAGAAGATTAAGAATCAGCAGATGACACTGAGAGAAGTGTTCTCAGAAAATGAAGATGATGCTGTAGATGAAGAATTCTGCATGCCTGTAGTCTGTCTGAGTATTTCACAAGTATATCTTCTATATGTGCTGCCTCTGTATATACTCGTGTATATATCTTATCTTCTCTTATCTCTACTACTGATTCATGCTTTTTCCTTAGATATATATTATGATTTGAAAATTCAAATTAAGGAATAGAATAATCTGAAATAAAACTTTCTTGGGACTGCAATAGCAACTCTGCAAAATACTTTAATTCCTTTTATATGAAAGTTTCCTTTTCCAATATATGTCAACGACTAGATTCTCGAAAGAAGAAAATAGAATGAATATATAAAAGGGAAGACGAAATCATGACTTATCTGATAATGAATAAATCCAAATATATGAATAGATCCGTTGCTGGATAGTCGATCTGAGTCCAGAGAAAAGAGATAACTGATTCTTCAGAATTTGTCAAGCTCAAAAGGAATTTCGTCGAACACAAAGTTGAGTTCGTCGAGCAGAGAGCTGAGTTCGTCGAACTGAACACTAAGTTATTCATTCATCAAACAGAACACTGAGTTCGTCGATCTCAATCAGAAGTTCATCGAACTGAAAGAAAAAATCTGTAGAACTGCTTGAAAGACTGATTTCGTCGAGCTGAGGATCAAGTTCATCGAACTGATAAACGATGTTCGTCGAACTCAGGAAGGAGTTCGTCGAACACAGAAAACTTAGAATTTCCTAAGTTCTAGCTATCTCAGACAAGCTTAAACATTGACCCTAAGACTATACATTGGGTCAACTTGAGTCCTAATCATAGATAGTGATCCTAGCCCAAATTAGTAATAGGGTTGTTCCAACAATCTCCCCCTATTTGGGTTAGGATACTATTTGACAAAAGAAAAATAGATCAAATAAACAATAATAAACACAGAGCATATATATCTGATAGAATTTAAAATTTATTTCAGCAGATAAAAGATATAGTACTCTGAGTTTAGAAAGATTTACACTGTAAGCAGAATTTAGCAAAACCAAACAATCAGGAGCTTTTCTCTTTCTTTGAAGAAGGTTTGAAGATGATTTGTCTGTTGGGATTTTTAGATTCTCTCTTGCTCATATAAAGGTCATTAGCTCCCAGCAGGGTTTGAGATGAAGCATGAGGAACCACTACAACTGGGTGCAACTTTAGGTAGTCTTCAACATTGAAGAGATGTCTTGAACTTTATCTTTCAAACTCCTGTCTTCTGAATTCTGACATAGTTGTAAACTGAGAGTTATCTTTTCCTACAGCTTTGGCTTTATTAATTTGAGCAGTAGCAATTGTTTCTCTATATTTGGCCATGTAAGCATTCTTTTCTAAATCTGGATTAATAGGAGATGGAGGTCTTTCATCATGATCACTAGACTGATATGAGGATTGTTGATCTTGAGAATTTCTTTTCCTATGCAAGTAACCATCAAAGACATGATATTTGTAAACTGAGGATGGAGGCCTAGCAGATCCCGAGGGAGGAGATCTGGCTGATCTTGAACTATAAGAGCCACTGGAGCTTCTATGACTCTCCTCTGATCTTCTTGAGTGCTGAGGGGAAGATTTCTGACATGAAGAGGTCAAGCCTGTAGATCCAGCTGCTGGAGGAGGAGGAGGAGGATTATACTTGACTGGCTTATCAGACTAGAATCTTGTTTTCTTCATTTTCTTTCTCATATTATTCTCATTCCTTGAGAATCTCATCCAGGCTGGTGAATCTTTGGTGAGAGTGATGTTTTTCAAAATGTAGTAGGGGATGTCATTTGTAGAAGATTGAGGTTTGGGAGCAGCCTTAGCTTTGCTTCTGGATTTTCTTTTCTTTGAAGATGAATCATCAGAATCATCATCATCATCATCATTATCATCATCAGAAGAAGGCTGTGCTGGATCATTATACAATTCATCAAGTTCTTGAAGAACATTATCAACATCTTGCTCAATATCCTTTGTTAGAGGGGAATCATCATAAACAAATGTTGGAGGTGAATTCACCAAGACAACTTCTCCTGTAACAGCAACTATAACTGCAACGAGAACTAGAGCTAGAACCGGAATACTTTTGATGATTTTCTTCAGCAAAACTAAATCTATTGGAGCTGAATAGGGAACTATAGCCTTTGAACTAACTTGAGGCTAAGGCAGACAATTGAAAAAAAAAACTGAATTTTGATAATAAAGAGATAATATCTATTGAAGGATTAATAGAGATATTATTCACTGAATCTATAACCGGAATAGTTAATTCTGAAGTTGCAACAGAATCTATATTAACTGAATCAATAATCATATCTGAATCTGTATTAACTGGAGCTTCTTCATTGAGCTTCTCCCCCTGCCTAGTTTCAGGAAGACCTGAATCTAGGCCCCTAGAAGAAGGGACAAATGATGAGGAGTAAGGAAGGGAAGCAAGCTTGGAAGAGAGTTCTGAGATAGCTTTGAGAACTGGAGCTAGCTTCTCATCTAGAAGAGCTGTCAGCCTAGGAGAGATATGGTTGAAAATCTGATCAACAATGGAAGAGAAATCAACATACACAAAGTCAGATGTATGCTGAGAAGATGAGGATGCTGGAATAGAAGAGGGAATAGAGGTGTGAGCCTGATTGGTGCACACAGAGGAGGGAAGGAAGATGTTTGTAGCATCTGAGATGGGTGGAAGATTATCCACATGGATGGGGATGGGTGATTGAGGTGGAGTATGTTGAGGAGACAAGAGGTCAAATGAAGGAGGTGGGATGAGGGGATGGGGAAGAGAATCAAATGGGGGAAGATAATCAACATCTGGAATAGATGATGATGGAAGCTCTGCAGACTGATTTGTCTGTAGAGGAGGAGAAGAAGGCAATGAGGAAGGAGTGTCTATGGTAGAACTGGAGGGAAGAACTTCTTCAGTAGTAGTGTTCTGAAGAGGTTAAGAAGGGACTTGAAGATTCAGAGAGAGGAACTTCTTGTAGGGTTGAGGGAATGACTATATCAGTCCTTGTTCTCTCAGAAGCTTGCTTGGAAGTTTCTGCCCTTGAATTCCTTTTGGGAATCACTCTCTCCCATTTCCCAAAGAGTGTTGAAGTCAGCCTCTTGCTTGCATTGATAAAAACTGTTGGTGATACCAACAGCTCTGGGCATTTTGCTTGAAGAACAATGCATAAGACCCTGCCAAAGCAAACACTCATTTTGCTTTGCTTCTTCTTGATGGATTCAAAAAGAATCAATCCCCAATTGACCTGCTTCTTTTCTACTAAGGCCACCATCAACAGAAATTGGTGGCTTGTAATATAATCATGAGCAGAGGTTTTTCCCATCAAAACCTTGCCAACAATATCAGCTAAGAATTTGTATTCAATAGAAAAATTCTTCTTCAGAAGATGGTTAGAGTTTCCAATGGAGTGACCCATTTTATCCAATTCAATATTAAATTCATCAGAAGTGATGTCCAAAACATCTTCACCATTTATCAATCCAAAAACCTCTGTTAAAATTTCTAGGGAAAATGGAACCTGATTTCCTGAGATGGTTGTTGCATTCAGTGTCCGGATAGTGTGTACCCATTCCTTGATCTCAGTAACTAGAAGCTTTATCCTTGTAGTCATAAACTTCTTTAACTGTTGTTCTTCAAAGAGTTGAAGATTGTCTTGGAAAATCTGGTCAGAATGAGCGAAAGATTCCATATCTATATCAAAACCTGCATCGAACTTCATTTGCGAGATCACGATCTGAGAGATTGCCATGAGTACCTACAAGAGAAAAAGATCAAGTGCAAAGGAACTGGAGGGAGGCAAGAGCAAGTTCTGTAGGCGCAAAGATGAAATGGAATCAAAATTTGATTATAAAGAAAGAGTTCGGAGAAGGCGCAAGCTTTCGTTGAACTGGGTTCGGCTAAACCTAATAAAAACAAAAGTCAAAGAGCCTAGGGCTTCGTCAGACTGCGTTCGACGAAAAATAAATTTTTGTCGATCTCTGTTCGACTAAAGAGCTGGCTTCGTCGATCTCTGGATCTAATAGATTTCGTCGATCACCGTTCGATGAATGACTAATTTTCGTCGATCTCCGTTCGATGAAAAGAGGGGATAAGTAAAAATTGATTTTTTTTTAAATTTATTGAATCTCCATCTATCATTCCTAGCTGATTTATAAAGATGATGTGCTTCTTTTCATCCAAAGGTTTGGTGAAAATATTAGCCCTTTGTAAGTCAGTAGGAATAAATTGTAGGTAAATTTTATTTTTATCCACATTATCTCTGATAAAGTGGTGCCTAATTTCTATGTGTTTAATCCTACTATGGAGTACTGGATTTTGTGCTATAGATATTGAACTAGTTTTGTCATAAAATATAATTAAATTATTTAAGTTGATACCATAATCTAAGAGTTGATTTTGTATCCACAGAATCTGTGAGCAGCAACTGCCAGCAGTAATATATTCTACTTCAGCTATTGATGTAGACACAGATGTCTGTTTCTTACAAAACCAAGACACAAGCTTATCACCAAGGAACTGGCAAGTTCCTGACGTGCTTTTCCTGTCCACTCTGCATCCAGCATAATCAGAATCTGAAAATCCAGTTAATTCAAATTCTGATGCAGTTGGATACTAAAGTCCTAGATTTGGACAACCCTTTATATATCTCAAAATTCTTTTTAATAAAATAAGGTGAGATTCTTTGGGGTTAACTTGGAACCTAGCACAAATGCATGTAGCAAACACTATGTCTGGTCTACTAGCTGTTAAGTTAAGTAAAGAGCCAACAATTGCTCTATACACTTTTTGATCAACAGGTTTCCCTGATTCATCATTGTATACAACAGCATTGGAGGGCATGGGTGTTTTCATAGAAGAGGCATCAGACATACCAAATCTTTTCACTAATTCCTTAGCATACTTGGATTGTGATATGAATATCCCATTAGGAGTTTGCTTTACTTGAAGGCCAAGGAAGTAAGATAACTCACCCATACTACTCATTTCAAATTTGGATTGCATTAGGTCAGAAAACCTTTTGCATAAATTTTAATCAGTAGAGCCAAAAATAATATCATTTGCATAGATTTGAACTAGTAAAGTTTGATTTTTATGTATCCTGAAAAGTAAAGTTTTATCAACATTGCCTATACAGAATTTGTTCTCTAAAAGAAAATTAGCTAGGGTCTCATACCATGCTATGGGAGCTTGCTTGAGACCATAGAGAGCTTTATTAATCTTAAAAACATAGGAAGAGTAAGTTGGAAAGATAAAACCTGGTGGTTGTTCCACATATACTTCTTCTTTGATATCTCCGTTTAGAATAACACTCTTCACATCCATCTGATAGACTTTAAACTTCTTAAAAGAAGCAAATGTAAGAAAAATCCTGATAGCTTCAAGTCTTGCAACATGAGCAAAGGTTTGATCATAATCAATTCCTTCTTCTTGAGAGTATCCTTGAGCTACCAATCTGGCTTTATTTCTTATTATTAATCCTTGAACATCTAGCTTGTTCCTCAAGACCCATCTAGTGCCAATAACTAGATGCATTTTGGTCTTGAAACCAAATCCTAGACTTTGTTCCTTTCAAATTGATTGAGTTCCTCTTGCATTGCAAGAATCCAGTTTGGATCTTGTTCTGCATCTTTTATGGATTGAGGTTCAATTTGTGATAGGAAACAAGTATGAATCTGATTTTGGTTGAGTTGATGCCTTGTTTGAACACCTACTAAAATGTCTCCAATAACTTGAGATATTAGATGATCTCTAACTGTGATGTGATCAACAGTTGGAATGAGTTCAGCAAGAGTTTCCTCTTGAGGGATTTTATCAGCTGTCACTTGATTAGAATTATAAGCAAGATCTTCTGAATTTTCTTCTTCTTCACTGTCTTCAGTAATTTGAGTTGATTGGAGTAGAGAGTCTTTATTCTGTAGATCCAATCCATTAAGCACTTCACATAGAGTTGGTTCCTGCAAAATATCTTTGGTAGAGGTGGTACTCCTCTCCTCATTTAACATGTTAGTTTCATCAAAAGAAACATGCATGGACTCTTCTATCTTAAGAGTTGATTTGTTATAAATTCTATATCCTTTACTAGAAAGAGAGTATCCAAGGAATATGCCTTCAATAGCCTTTGCTTCAAATTTCCTTAGATATTTCTTATCATTGTTATGCACATAGCATTTACAACCAAAAATCTTAAAATAGTTAACCTTAGGCTTTTTATTCTTAAGCAATTCATAGGGTGTTTTACCCTTAAGTTTGTGTATCAGACTCTTGTTTAACACATAATTTGTTGTGTTCACTGCCTCTGCCCAAAAAGAGAGTGGCAAGTGAGCATCTGCAAGCAATGTAGTTACTGATTCAAGTAATGTTCTATTTTTCCTTTCAGCTACCCCATTTTGTTGAGGAGTTCTAGGAGCAGAGAAACATTGCCTGATCCCTTCTTTTCCACAGAATTCTCTCATCAGAAGAGATTCAAACGCAGTGCCATGATCACTTCTGATCAATGCAACTAGAGTAGAGTACTCAATCTTGATGGACCTGAGAAAGTCTGTCAAAACACTAAAGGTGTCAGACTTGTTCCTAAGAAAAACACCCAAGTGAATCTAGAGAAGTCATCTACAATAACTAAAGTGTAATGTTTCCCTCCTAAACTCTATATTGCAGTGGGTCCAAAGAGATCCAAATGCAGCAAGTACAGAATCCTAGGTGAATCACTTTTGGATAAAGATTTGAAACTACTCTTGGTCTGCTTTCCTAATTGACAAGCCCTGCAAAGTCCTTCCTTCTTGTATGAACCAGAAGGCATTCCTCTTACCAGATTATCCTTGGAGAGCTTAGAGATAGTTCTATGGTTAATATGTCCTAGCCTTTTATGTCATAACTCATTTGTTTTACTTATTGAATTAAATAAACAAATGTCAGATTTGGCAGAGTCAAAATTGACTAAATATATATTTCCTTGTCTAATACCAGATAACACATTGATGTTCTTATTTTTGGTAATAAGACATAAGGAATGATCAAAAGTTACCTGATAACCTTCATCACATAGCTGGCTTATGCTGATGAGGTTATGCTTGAGACCCTTGACATATGCTACCTCTTTGAAGGTAACTGCTCCAACTCTGATTTTTCCATATCCCTTAGTTTGTCCATATTTGGAGTCTCCAAAAATTACTTTGGGTCCAATCTTTACCTTGTAATTGCTTAGATTGGCATTATTTCCTGTCATGTGCTTAGAGCAGCCACTATCCAAATACCAATGTTCCTCTACTTTTGGATAGCTTTGTACCTGCAAAATAGAAAATGGACTAGTTGGTCTTGACCCAGACTATCATGGGTCCTTTTGTCTTACCACAAAATTTTGAAATGTAAGAGATCTCAAGCTGATCCTTATAGCCATGTGGATGATATCTCCTTGGAGGAATAGTCCACTCAGTAAATGGATTCTTAGTATGTTGAGAATGAGAATTCTTTAGAGACGCAGTACTTTTTTCGTTCGACGAACTTGGCTGAGTTCGTCGATCGCCGTTCGACGAATTGAAGTTATTTCATCGAGCGCCGCTCTAATGATAGCTATACTAAAAATATGTATTGAGCGTTCGTCGACCACCGTTCAACGAATTCATGTGATTTCGTCGAATTCCATTCGACGAATGCTTTTGAATTTCTTTGTTCTTAACAGCCTTGCTTGAGATGTTCTTACATACTTCTACTGCCTCTTTGCCTTTGGCTGAAATGAGTTTTACTGGAGTAGATAGAATGTCTTTCTTAAGAAGGTATGGCTGAATTGATGATGCAGCCAAGCCCAGTTTGCCATTGGGTCTAGCATTTACAGTGCTTGTGATGTCCATCAGTTTGATGCTTCTCCCATTGAGGGATTCTTCAAACTTTTTGGCCTCAGATAATTTGTTCTCAATGAGAACAATATGTTCTTTGGAGGCAGCCAATTCTTCCTTAAGATTGGCATTATCTACAGTCAGTTGATTCATTTCAACCAACTTACTTCTGAGGGAAATTATCTCCTTCTCAGATTTAATCAGATCTAAACAAAGAGTCTTAAATTCATTTTTAAAATCATTTGAAGTAAAATCAAAAGTAGAAATTACCTGATCATTATCAGTGTCAGATTATGATTCATCAGAATTATTTGCTGAGGCATTGATAGCCATCATGAAAAAACTTCTTTCATCTGCATCATCTTCATCATCACTTGAGCTGGATGATGATGCATGCTCTGAATCATTGCTTGAGTCATGGATAGCCATCATGCATAAATCCTTTTCATTTGAATCATCTTCATCATCAGAGGAGCTGGATGATGACTATGATTCAGTCTCACTCCATGTCTCAGCCATAAAGCCCTTTCCCTTATGTTTATGTTTGTGGGAGGATGGCCTGCTGGAGTGTTTCTTTTCTTCCTTTTATTTTCTTCTATCCTTCTTTTGATTTTCTGGACACTCAGGTAGGATGTGTCCAGGCTTCCTGCAACCAAAACAAATAATTTCTTTAGAGTGTGTTTTGTCATACCTTGGTTTCTCCTTGGATCTGAAGTCCTTCTTTATGAGGTCCTTTCTGGCCATTTTGTAGAATCTTTTGGCTAGGAGGCTCATGAACTCCATCTCTCCTAGAGCTTTGTCTTCCTCTTCTGTTGCCTGAAAAGCAATGCTTCTTTCCTTTTTGGTGGCTGGAGAGGAGGTAGACTGTTCAGCTTCTCTTGACTTGATAAGCTGCTCATAGGATTTTAGTTTGCCTAATAAGGTCTCAGTAGAGATCTCATTTAGGCTTCTGGCTTCCTTGATTGGCCGGATCCTTGAGTCCCATGTGCTGGGGAAGCACATTAGGATCTTATTATTTACTTCAGTGATTGTGATCAGTTTATCCAAAGACTTCAGCTCATTGATGATGAGACTGAGTCTGTTGTACATATCTGCAACCATTTCAGTATCTCCCTTCATGAAGTTCTCATATTGGGAGATGAGATGGGATCTCCTGTCCTTTCTATCATCTACAGATCCATCAACCATGCTGTTAAGAGAGTTCTAGAAGTCCCTGGCTGAGGTGCAGTCCATAACCTTCTGGAATATGTCATCAGACATGGTCTGTGCCAAGATGTTCATAGCTTTGGCATCAGCATTCCTTTGTTTCTTCTGAGCATCTATCCACTCAGGAGGTGGAACAGTATTAGTGTTGGTTGTTGTTTCCTTGCTTGTTGTTGCTGATGGAGTAGGAGGTCCTGTCAAAATAGAATTAAAAATATCTTCATAAATAGAGTTCATATAAAGATTGATCTTGCTTTCCATAATGCAAACTTATTAAGATTGCACATAGGAGGTCCTGTGCTTGAGTAATCTTTGTTCTGTGCCACGAGTTTTTAGAAAAAGAAAACTCTAGAAGAAGTTAAGATCTAATTGATCTTTGGATTCAGGTGTTAGCCTGTGTAATCAATCAACCAACCTTTGATACCAATTGGAAGTGAGGTATTAGATCTTAGATTTACTCTAGAGGGGGGGTGAATAGAGTATTAAAAAGTTTTAACTTATTTTATAGCGGAATTAGAATAATGATATATGTATGTGTAATTGAGTGAGTATAAAAGCAAAACAATAAACACAGCACAGTACTGAAAGAAAACACAACCACAGCAAAGACACAAGGATCTATAGTGGTTCCCCAATCAACTTGGGTAATCCACTCTTCTACCACCCTTGGTAGGAATCCACTTAGGTTTTTGATCAGGTGCCCTATCACCACTGAGTTTTTGATCAGGTGCTCAAACCAAACCACGAGTTTTTGATCAGGTGCCCTGCCACCAAAGGTTAACTTTTGAAGGGAGTTAAAAACCTATACAAGATGGGGTAAAAGAATAAGCAAAAAGGAGTTTATGAAGTTCTTCTCTCTCAATAAGATCAGAGAGAAGACTAGTGGATTGTTGTTATTGTAAAGCTCCCCCTGTCTGATAGAATTTGTTGACAGTTGGTGAAGCTTTTGCTTGGGTGTAGAAGATTAAGAATCAGCAGATGACACTGAGAGAAGATTTCTCAGAAAATGAAGATGCTGCTGTTGATGAAGATTTCTGTATGCCTCTAGTCTGTCTGAGTATTTCACAAGTATATCTTCTATATGTGCTCTCTCTATATATATATATATCTTATCTTCTCTTATCTCTACTACTGATTCATGCTTTTTTCCTTAGATATATATTCTGATTTGAAAATTCAAATCTTATGTTAAGGAATCGAATAATCTAAAATAAATCTTTCTTGGGACTGTAGTAGCAACTCTGCAAAATACTTTAATTCCTTTTCTATGAAAGTTTCCTTTTTCCAATATATGTCAACAGCTAGATTCTCGAAAGAAGAGAATAGAATGAATATATAAATGGGAAGAAGAAATCTTGACATATCTGATAATGAATAAATCCAAATATATGAATAGATCCGTTGCTGGATATTTGATCTGAGTCTAGAGAAAAGAGATAACAGATTCTTCAGAATTTGTCAAGCTCAAAAGGAATTTCGTCGAACACAAAGTTGAGTTCGTCGAGCAGAGAGCTGAGTTCGTCGAACTGAACACTAAGTTACTCATTCGTCGAACAGAACACTGAGTTCGTCGATCTCAATCAAGAGTTCGTCTAACTGAAAGATAGAATCTGTAGAACTGCTTGAAAGACTGATTTCGTCGAGCTGAGGATCAAGTTCGTCGAACTGATAAATGACGTTTGTCGAACTCAGGAAGGAGTCCGTCGAACACAGAAAACTTTATTTCCTAAGTTTTAGCTAACTCAGGCAAGCTTAAACATTGTCCCTAAGACTATTCATTTGGTCAACTTGAGTCCTAATCACAGATAGTGATACTAGCCCAAATTAGTAAAAGGGTTATTCCAATAGGGATCACTCCCATTTTATCTTACTTGAACGATCGGTAGACTGCCATTTCGTGCCACAGTCTTGCTACCGCCTATAGCGGTGTGCTAGATTCGCGCATCAAGTTTTTGGCGCCGTTGCCGGGGAACACTGTCGTGTGAGTTTTTGGAGAGGGAGAGCTGAGAGATATAAGTTCTTCCATTTGTAAATTGCTTCTTTTTGTTTTGTTTCATATTCTATTTTCCTGCTTTAAATTTAGGTTGCTTTAGTAAGTTATTGTTGGGTATAGTATTTTGCACAACAGTGTTTTTCTTTTGAATCTTGTTATCTTCATGCAATGTGGGCCGCATTTAATATTCATTGTCATTAGTGTAGAGATATTTCTCATGCTAGTGATAAATGCCCATCGAGAGATAGATGCCCATCGGGAGATAGTAGCCCTAGTCCCCAAGGCTCAATGTATCGGGCACCGACACCGTACTGTACCTCATACACTGCGCCTAAGTCCTATGGCTACTCTTCCGCTCCGCGCTTCTCGTTTGTGCATTCATCTCTAGCCCATTTTGAGCCGAAGAAAAATGCAAAATAGTGCTTATTTTGTCAGAGCATGGATCATGCCTTGAAGGATTGTGCTTCTTTCCTTCTCCAATTGGACGAGGATGACAAGCCAGATATCCGGATCATCCCGACTCCTAACTCTGGCATCATATCTTCTACTTCTGAGTACTTTTCTGTGTCATCTTCATGTTTTGATGGGAATGATGTAGACACGCTTATTAGAGTTGTGGCGGATGTATGTTCCGACATCGCTGAGCCAATCTCCCCTGTGCATACATCATATTGCATGAATTTGAATCTTTATGAGGAATTAGTGTTTGACTTTTATCCAAGCACTATTCCTCCCCATGTTGTGCATACTACTACATTTATCTCTGACAACATTATTGATGATGCGCCGCGGGATGAGGCAGGTGATCCATGTGTTATGCTTGTTCCTATGGAGGAGGACAACCTTCAAGGTGAAGAGGATTTTTCCTCAATACAAGTGGAGGAAATCCAAATCTTGGGCAAGGCCACCATTGATCCTACTGAGCCTTGCAGCACTATCAATAATGCCGACAATATCATACTTGCCCAACCTCTTGGGAGTGAGACCGGGACCACTCCCCCAAATTTTGATTATTTATGTCATTCTTCTCCTTTATTTCTTAACCCCCTTTCTTCATTTGAGCCTGTGCAGGCCGAGTCTTCACAGGTACTTCAGGAGGACTTAGAGAATTTTGCTCAGGTCAATGATGAGCATATCCTCATATGTGAGGAGGTTGACCCCTCCTCCATAGTGGAAGCCTCACTCATTACCTTTTCCTCCTTCCACCTCCCTGAAGATGACACCTTGCTGGGCAAGGATGTTTTTGGTGAGAAGAGTGAGGATTCCTCCTCTTCTTCCTATATTCTCTTTCCTCTACCTGTGAAGAGTAGGTACTACTATTTAGGTAGAGGAGTAACTGTTTTGTCACCGTATCGGTACCCACTACCGACACGGATATTAGAACAGTTACCTGTGCACTTTTCTTTTCATACTCCCATTAGCTAGAACTTTTTGCTTTCTGAATATGTTGTGCTGGGGAGGACAATAAACTTCAGTAGTTATCTTCCTTTTTCATGCATTTTCATCTTATCTAGTTTAGTTAATTATTTTTTCAATTCATCTTTTCTATTTTCCTGTTGTTTTTGCGGAGCTTACCCCTACAGGTGTACATTTTGTTGGATCTTGAGACGCCCTTAGAGGGGGGTGAATAAGGGTTTTAAAAAACTTTAAACTTTAATAGAAAACTTTTGATATTTTGGTAGAAGTAAGTTAGATCAAAAGTAAAGAGATAATAAAATTAGAAATGAAATCAATTTTATTAAACAAGAAAAGACATGATTATCATTTATAAAATTGGTTACAAATCCCTTTTGTTTTCTATACCGACTCGTATCCCCATGAATCGGTTGGCTTTAGCCGATCTCTCCCCAGATACGGCCTCAAGCTGCTCTAGCCTTCCTATCCCCAGAAAGGCCTCGAGCACCCCCTAGATCTACTCCCTAGACCCAGTCGCCAACACGAGGCGAATTCCTCCCTAAGTCCTACCTAGATCTAGTCGCCAACACGAGGAAAATTCACAAACCGATTACAACGATAAAATAAAAATACAAATATATGAGACAAATATGAAACTCCCTATGAGGAACTCTGAAGGAGACGCCGAAGAATCGCTGAAGATCGTTGAAGTCCAAGTGTGCGTTCTTTGCGTTGTGTTAGCGTGTTGATCCAAGCCTCCTTTGATTCCTCCTTTTGAAATATGAGTGGGAGATGTGTTGGTCTGGAAATACGGCCCTCACAAAGTTTCTGAAGTGCTGGAATAGGGCTCTTAGCAATCAGTAGTCAGAGACATCAAAACAATGTTCCAACAATCTCCCCCTTTTGATAATAACAAATCCAATAGAGATAAATCAGATTCATAGATAAAGAATTTGTGTTTTTATAAAGATATATGACACTAAGCAATTATTAGATAATGATAAGAATTATAGATCATTTAAAAGTGCCCCCCTACAAAAGTGCTCCCCTTAGTGTATACTCTCATATACTAGATACATTCCCCCCCCCCCCTTAATCTAGTGAATCCTACTCTGTTTAATCAATTATATTTAGCACTTTATTCTCCCCCTTTTGTTATTAGCAAAAGTAGGTGGAGTTTAAATTTTAGACTAGAGAAAGGAGGACACAAATGAGGGACAAAACTAAGAGAGAATTGAAAGTTTTAGTAACATAACGAACATCGTGATCGAGCTAAGGAAGAGAGTAACACAGTGGAAATAGATATGATAAGCGTGGATGAACATTATTCCAATCCATTGTTTTGATTACTAGAGGAAACCACATACTTAACAAAATGTTTATAAGCTTGTTTGCAATAAAGTATGAAAAAAACTTCCTAGAAGTGGGCATGATAAACCATAGGAACACATAGCATTGTCAAATAGGAATGCGGAAAATAAAAACAAAACAAATAAGAGTAGTATTTTTGTTATAGTTTGACCATTCCAACAATATGTCTAGACTCTTCATATTTGAGCATTTTAACTTTGAAAATTTTCATAACTAATAGGCAAGCATGATTTAGCATATTCAAAAAGATAATAGCTACAATGTAACCAATTCGTATTTCAAGTAAAGAAAACATTGTAGAAATCATGCATTGCAATCTAGTGCTTTTACTTAAGTTTTTAGATAATTATGTAATGTTTGCATTAGGATCCAATTCTCGTGAGTAGAAACTTTATGAAAATCAATGATATGTGCATATGGTGTTTTGAAAAAGTATACAAGTGAAATAATAATGAAATAGTAACAACAACATTAAGAATGTAATCTTATAATTACTTTCACACATCATATTTAGAGTAAAATTTCCAAGCACAAAACATAAGTACAACTACCAAGGTGCTTTGCCCACACAATGCTCATTAAGACTTATCAAGGAGCGAAGTATTACTTGGGGGATCACATAAGCATTTTTATACAAAAATTATTTTAGTGATCCGGTGTACAAATAGAAGTGATTAAAAAGAGTATGTTAGCACAAGACACTTTACAACACTTTCCAAGGTGCTCAACCTCACAATGCTCATTAAGACTTATAAGGAGGGTGAGTAGTGCTTGGTGGAGTTATCTTTGGCTTTTTATTTCAGATTTTTATTTTGGGCCAAAGGTCTCTGAATTCACTTGTTGTTGCAAACATTAATATTATTGAAACAACACTTCTATGTGTGCAAGAAATTTATGTTTAAAAGACAGTGTGGGTAATTTAGACATAGAACTCAATGTACTAAAACTATTACACTACACAATCATGCAAGACTAAGATTATAAACACATGTAGATTATCAAAATAGTGAGTGTATGAATCATTGATTATCATAAAACACTACTCATACTTAGAGGCATGTTAGGCAATCATAAACAATTATCTATAGACCATTTTAGTGCACATAATCAGATAAAGGTCAAGGCATGACAAAAACAATGTTTAGAAATTTTGAAATTAGACATTGAAGAAAATAATTGTGAGTATGCCAAAATCAATTTTGACCATTGGAAACAAAATAACAAAGATGTTTGCTCTTATGAAGTTGTATAGTTAAACCATAATTTTGTAAGGAGTTAAAGTAAAACAAATAACAAAAACATGTTTTTGATCATTTTGAATTATTTGATTTTTTTTTTGTATTTTGGAATTAAATAATCAAATTAATAACAAAATAAATTCAAATCTGAGAAAATAAACAGAGAAAAATCATTAGAATAATATCAGAAATAGTGTAGAGAAAGCAGAATTTCAATCTGGGAAAAAAGGCTAACGCCTGGCGTTAACTACTTAACGCCCAATCAGAACTCTGTTATTTGAGATTTTTGAAAAAAAAAATTCTTTGGAATTGTGAATATGCATATAGTCCTTCTTGGTGTAGAAATTTCAGAAAATTGAAAGATGATTAGAAGGCTCAAAATTGTTGAATACTTTTCCATAAAGAGGTTGTAAAATTATTCTTAAGAATGTTAATTCAAATAATGTAAATCAGATTGCATGAAGACTGAACTAAGAGATATAGAGATCAGATACTATTCAGCATTATGATATTGGCAATTTTGCATAGAAAGCTAACGCTAGGCGTTAATTTCTAACGCTGGCGTCAGAGGCTAACGCCTGGCGTTAACTACTTAACGCTGAGACAGTAAATGATTTCATGCACTTTTGAAAAATCTTTTCTTTGATTTCGAGTTATTATAGAAAGGTCTTCTTAGTATATAAATTTCAGACATTTTGGAGATCATTAGAAGCCTCATTAAGCATGTTTTATTTGTTCAAATAAGGTTTTTATATTTTTATTTGGTTTTCAAATAATTGTGTTTTACAAGATCATTAAAGCTCAAAAATGATAAAATTTGCAAAACACAAGATAAGCATGTTCGATCAAAACAAGAATGCATGAATAATATAATCATAAAGAGTGCATGCAAAATATACGATATAGTAATGTCCTAAATTATAATACCCTAACCATATGCCTACACCCTAGCCCTGTACTGAGTGACGGATGGGCATGAGGAGATGCACACATGCCGTAGGATGGGGTGTTAATCCCATATGCACACACACTAGAGAACGCTCAACCTAGCACTCTTTCCCCCCAGTGCCTCGCAAGGCCCCACTGGAACCCTCCCCGGGTAAGGACAAGACATGACTTAGAGGTTAGGTCTTCTAATGCATACAATCCTACGCCCTCGCTATTGTGAGACACATAATGTAGGTGAATGATCATGGACATCCTAAGCATTTTGTCCTATGGAAACAATTTAAAGTCACATAGTTATTTTATCTTTCAATTTTTCTACTTTAAGATGGATTCATTATGGCATTATTTGATAACTAGCATGAATGATAATATTTATTAGTTGATAATACTAGTATGATGAGTTCATATTATGCCATAAGAATAATGCATGCCTTTTAAATTGATAGAAATTCAATTTGTAAACCTAGAATTAAGAGATGATTTGATTTGACGTTATTAATATCAAGGTGATTGTAAGGTCTAGATATAGTAAGATACATGCAACCACAATACATAATTTATTCATATAATTATCATGATCACCAATCTTCCTGAGGGCAGCCATCTCTTCATCCATGGCTCCTTCCCACTCCTTGACTCCAACGACATTTGTTGAAAAATTTGAGGTCTGGAGGTGAAGTGAACAAATACGGAACACACTTCACAAATCCACCAGACCGCGCAAACAGACAAGTCGGACAGAAGCCGCTGAGACCACGCGAACAGAGTACAAGATGCACCTGTAAGACCACAACCACAGACCGCCAACTCGCTGCTTTATTCCACTACTAAAAACAAATAGTTCGCACTTTTTGATCGCCCAGACCACACGGTCTTGATCAAAGATGAACCCGCGAACTCTGAACAGAGAAATTGCTATCTGCGATAAACCGCAACTCAAGACCGCCTAGCCACTTAAGACCGCCTGATCAACTAAGTCCGCTGCACAGACCGCGAACACCTAAACACAGTCCGCCCAGACTAGTTTATTCAAAGCTGGAAGAAAGAGACAAGCTGATCGCGAGCTACAAACCGCTAACCTGCGAACACAGAAACCGGTCAGACAAAATCTCAAACTGCACGACCTCAAAGAGAGACCGGCACAATCAAACCAACTTTGGTTCTTACAGTTCTCCTTATTAATGGTAGGCCCTACACCCCTATTTATAGGCGGATAGAGGGATGTCATCACCGCACAAACCGAGATACAATAACTGCCCATCAGATCGCAACCGGTCTCGCAAAGCAGACCGCCCAAGCTCAGCCAAGCTACAGCTCCTTTATTAAACCTTGTGGTTATAACCAAACCGCCTGGTCACTGCAGTCTTAATAAGCAGACCGCCCGGTATTATTGTAAAGCAAAGAACTCCTTCAGTAACCAGATCGACTAGAATAGTAATCAGACCGCCCGGTCACAGCAAGAAGGCAGACCAAGAACATCTGGCCGACTTAGAACAAGTCGCTAGACCAACCCGTGCAAGCCGCCCGGACAGAAGAGGCGGTCTCCCAGATCAGACCGCTCAGACCAAACCACTGAGACAAAACCGACCAGAGAACCAACGCAAACCGCGCGGTCTCTACGATCTCCAATCCGCAGACCGCCCAGCTCAAATCCACTTCCACTTCAAAAATTTAACACTCCCCCTTGAAGTGGGAAGTGGAAGTCAGCCCAAGAAAACTTCGCAACCGACCAAAAGGTCCCTTCACCATCGGCTTAGTGAATATGTCAGCAACATTCTCCTTGCTCTGCACATGCTCCACAATCAGAGATCCCTCCAACACCTTCTCACGAATGAAATAATGATGAATCTCTATGTGCTTTGTATGCAGGTAACAAATTGGATTGTTCACCAGTTTATGAGCACTCTCGTTGTCACCACGTAGCAGAGTAGGAACTCCCACCTCCCTATGAATGTCATCCATAAGCCTCCTAAGCCAGATGGCTTCCTGACCCGCCAAAGATGAAGCTTCGTACTCCTCTTCCGTGGTAGAGGCAGACACAGAATCTTATTTCTTACTGCACCATGATATAGTTGTAGAGCCAGTCTTAAAGGCATATCCAGACGTCAATCTCCGATCATCTGAATCTCCTCTATAATCAGCGTCCATATACTCATGCAAGCAAAAGCCCGGATCTCTCCCGTATAAGAGACCCAAATCCGAGGTGGATTTGACATACTTCAATATACTCCTAGCCACCACAAGATGAGGCTTCCGAGGCTCTGCCATAAACCGACTCACCCTGCCAACTGTATAAGCAATATCTGGCCTCGTGATCGTCAAGTATATCAAGCTTCCGACCAAGGCCCGGAACACCAAAGGATCGGTAAGAAGCTTCCCTTCATCTCGACGAAGATGAACTCCAACCTCCAGTGTAGTAGAGCTGCTCTTCCCCCCTTCCATGCCGAATCTCTTCACGATTCAATCCGCATAGCCCTTTTAGGAAATGAGCATACCGCTCTCTTTCCTCTCCACTTCGAGCCCAAGCAAATGGTGGAGCTCAACCAAATCCTTCATCTCAAATCTGATAGCTAGCTCAGCACAAAGCCTACCTACCTCCATCTCATAATTCCCCGTGATGATCATATCGTCAACGTACAATAACACCAAGACCTGAAGCTCCCCCGTCTTCTTTACGAATAAGATTGAATCAGAATCATAAGCAAAATATCTACAGAACTAGAGGTATTCTGCGATCTTCCCATACCACGCCCGAGGCGCTTGCTTCAAGTCATAAAGAGCCTTCTTGAGCTTGCAAACATATCTTAGGTGCTCTTTGGATACATAACCAGGTGGCTGATCCATGAAGATATCCTTGTCAATCTCGCCATATAAGACAGCATTCTTCACGTCGAGTTGCCAAATCTTCCACCCTTGGCAAGCTGCCAATGCGATCACCACCCAGACCAAAGTCATCTTGGCAATGGGGCTAAAAATTACTTCATAATCCTCCCCATACTTCTGAGAGAAACCTCGAGCTACAAGGCGAGCCTTGTACCGCTCAATACTTCCTTCAGCCTTCTTCTTCAACTTGAAAACCCACTTGCTAGCCACCGGAGTAACCCCCTCACCCTTAGGCACCAAGTCCCAAGTGTTGGATCTGTAGGCGCCCTTAGAGGGGGAGTGAATAAGGGTTTTAAATTTTTTAAACTTTAATAGAAAACTTTTGATATTTTGGTCGAAGTAAGATAAATCAAAAGTAAAGAGATAATGAAATTAGAAATGAAATCAATTTTATTAAACAAGAAAAGACATGATTATCATTTATAAAGTTGTTTACAAAATCTGACCTCAATGACGCTAGAAATCGAAGCGAATAATATGAAAACACTTTTTGTTTTCTATACCGACTCGTATCCCAACGAACCAGTTGGCTTTAGCCGATCTCTCCCCAGATACAACCTCAAGCCGCTCTAGCCTTCCTATCCCCAAAAAGGCCTAGAGAACCCCCTTGTTCTACTCCCTAGACCTAGTCGCCAACACGAGGCGAATTACTCCCTAAGTCCTACACAGACCTAGTCGTCGTGTGGCGAATTCCCCAAAGTCCCCGCAAGGCCCTAGTCGTCGTGTGGCGAATTCCTCGACCAAATAAAAGATACAAAGGCTACAATTAGAAAATAAAACAAAATACAAACTAGAAACTCCCTCAAAACTAGAACTTGATGTCGATGTAGATGCGATCGTATTGGTCTTCGAGTTCTTTGTGTTCACGAACATTGACGGAGTTCTTCGGGCTGCTTGGAAAAGGCTCTCACGAGTGCTCTGAATATATGGCTTCAATTCCTTCTGTAACAGCAAGCAACAACAAAGGAGGCGCGCGTCTTTTTATAGACTCAGCCACTACCGCCTGAGGTAGTACTACCGCCCCGTGGTATCCACATTAGGCAATGAAGCACACATATCGTGGTAGTTTAGGCAACATTTTGAGCGCCAAACACTAGCGTGTCGTGGTAATGCTAACACCCCGCGATAGTGAGATATCCTTCCTTCAGCCACTATCTCCTTCCAAATCTGCTCCTCAATCAACTGTAGATGGGAAGTTTCCAAAAGCTACCGCCGGGCGTTATCCTTAACGCGCCTTGATAGTACATGCCAAAATAGCGTCCCTTCGACATTCCTTTTTCTCCACTGTTTCCTTCTCGTCAAATGTTTCCATTTATGCTAGCGCCAGCGGTAGTGCTAACGCGCCGCGGTAGCAACGCCTGACATCAATTTTCATCGACCGACATTTATTTTGGTTGAACACCTTTCGTCGAACGCCATCTTCGTCGAACACATTTCGTCGAACGACATCTTCGTCGAACGACATTTTCGCTAGTGCCAGCGGTAGTGCTAGGGCTCCACGGTAAAGCATGCATTTCGTTGAGCGCCGCGGTAGAGCATGCAGTTCGTCGAACAGGCATTATATTTCGTCGATCGAATTTTCGTCGAACAGGACTTAGCTTTCGTCGATCGCAAATTCGTCGAACGCAGTGATAAGCATTTCGTCGAGCGTAGCTTTCATTTCATCGAACGAACACCAGCGCCAGCGGTAGTTCTAACGCTACGCGGTAGTAACAACAAAACACATTTCCATGGAGATTTGAAAGCACTGAATCCTGCATACTATAAACACAAAACAAGTATGATCAAATACAATAGGATTTGTTATTGTCAAACTAAGAGATGCGGAAAGCATGTTCTAACAAACTCCCCCTTTTGATAATAACAAATCCGCTTAGAAAGAAATAATTCATTTGATAGGAATTTGTGTTTATAATAGAGAACTAACATAGATAGCATGAAAATTAAGCATGTTCAAATGCTCCCCCTAAATGAATTCTCCCCCTAAGTGAATGCTCCCCCTACAACAAAACTTCCTATGAACTTGATTCCCCAAAACATGTTAATTTCTTTCAAATTTATTCTCCCCCTTTTTGGTATTATCAAAAGAGGGTGGAGAGGTAGTCCAACAAAAAGTGTGCAATAACTGTGTAAAGAGGGAATGATCATGATAAATAGTGAACCGCTTAGGAAAAATACAATAGGTAGGAGAGAAAAAAGAAAGGAATGTGAAGAATTTTTTATAAAGAAACCACTTGTTGGGACAACGTATTCATGATCGAGCGTACAAGTAGTAGAGAGGTAGAAAGCATGACGAAATACTTTTTTGAAGTGAACATCTATATAGGAATTGTGAAACATAGTAGATGATTAAGAATTTTAGACATAACAAAATAGATGTTGTAGCATTTTAAGTACACAAAATAATTTCAGTTGTAACATAGCTATATACTAGTTTTGAAAGGTATGCAATACAGAGTTCTCATGGCGTAGCGGAAAAAATATGTAAGCATGATACAAGATATCAAGTCAAGGTGGAAGAATACAATGTTCTAAATTGAGAAAATAGGTACACTTATACATTGTATTGATCATGCAAGGCTATCTAGTGCATTTACTTAACAATTTATAGAATACATGTAGATAAGCAATAGACTCCAATTCTCATGAGTAGAAGGCTTATAAGTGATCATTGTTGGGTATTGTATCCACAATTACCTGGATTTGAAGATGTCCCCTAGTGAACTAAATTGAATTGAGGATGTATTTGATGATTTCTGTTTAGATGTGTTATGACAGGTCTTAATGCTAAGTGCACACCAAAGTCAGGTTGCAATGGATCACCAAACACAGTTCTAGACAATGTAATCCCTCATTGTGTAGAGCAAAGTGTTGGTCCATATGTAATCTCTCTATTGGGGTGTACTTCATATACTCATAACTGAAGGTTTTCAAGTTTGAGGAGTGGAGCAGGTTTTCAGGAGAAAAGAAATTTTTTGCTAAGTCAATTCGTCGAGATGTCTCGTGAAGTTCCGATGAATCTCGATGAATCCAGACAGAAGCCAAATTTCTAGTTTAAAGAAGAAATTTCTGCGGCTAAGTCTATTCGTCGAATGTTCTCATGAACTCCCGACGAATATCGACGAACGCAGACAGAAGTCAAAATGGCAGACTTGTGAAGGAAAATGTGCGGCTAAGTCAATTCGTCGAATGTTCTCGAGAACTCCCGACGAATTCCGACAAATGAAAACAGAAGACAGTTTTCAAGCTTTGATCAGTATTTTTCAATAGCTAAGTCAATTCGTCGAATGTTCACGTAAAGTCTCGACGAATGACGGACAGACGGATTTCAAATTTATGTTTCATTTTTGAAATTTAGGGTTGGCCGCCATGTACAGTACACGTGGTGATCTCTCCTTGTTTGTCGCCCGAGCCGTTGGAGGTCTCCCTATAAATAATCTCTTATTTTTAGGGCAAGAAGAAGAAAATAACCCGATTGTTAAAAAGGAAGCTAGCCATTTTCTTTCTCTCTTGATGAACAAGTTTTTGAGATCTAAAGTGCGCCGCTCAAGATTCGTTCTTCAGTGTTGCTAGAGATTTCTCAGATAAGAAGGCCTTTGATCTAGTTGTTGCTCTCTATATTGAAGATCTTTTCAAATTAATCAAAGGGCCTACTCAGATCAGGTTTGCCGATTCTTTACTCTTCCTAATCCTTGAAGATCCAAGCTTTCACTCGAAAGGAAGAAGAAGATTCAGTCTCTCCAGATCTGAAGTTAATCTCTAGTGAGATTCAAGAGAAGTTTCGTTTCAAACTTTATTTAATTCCTATAGGAGTTTTTACTCCGAGTTATTTTGTAGGAGTTGTTTACTCCGAGTTGTAGGAGTTGTTTACTCTGAGTTTGTAGGAGAGGTTGTTCTCTGAGTTTGTAGGAGCCGTTGTCTCCGAGTGTAGGATTTGTTGATAAATCTGAGTTTTGGTGAAGTTGCCGACGCTAGCCCAAAGTGCTAGATAGGCAGAGAGGGAGAGAGGAGTACCCACCTTTGGGGAACCTCTATAAATCTTGTGTCTCTGTGCTATGATATTTATTGTTGTGTGTGTGCTAAATTTTTTATTCCGCAATCGCAGTAGAGATCACCTATTCACCCCCCCCCCCCTCTAGGTGATTTAGGTAGACAATGATTTCTTTCAATTGGTATCAGAGTGAGGTTATCTTTAAGAGGTTAACACCTAGATTAAAGATCCTTTTCAAGATCTCTATCTATGGACAGAGGCATGGAAAGGTTTTCCTCCAAGCTCCCAGTTTGCACTAAGGAGAATTTTCCCATGTGGAAAGAAAAAATTATCTTCTACATGGAAGCAAATGATCCCCGAATCTCCCAGATAGTTAAGGAAGGTCCCCATATTCCCATGGTTGCTTCTACCATTGATGCAACCAAACAAGTGCCAAAGAAAATGATGGACATGACAAAGGATGAAATTGCACTTGTCACTCTGGACAAGAAAGCAAAGCACATCATAGCAGGTGCAATTGATGATTCAATGCTACAAAATCTAATTCACTGCAAGTCTGCAAAAGAGATGTGGGATTCTATTGTGGTTTTGATGGAAGGTACTGAAGAAGTTCGAGATGACAGGAAGTCTTTGCTGAACCAAGAATACGAAGCCTTCAAGCAACAAGGCAAAGACACAATTTCTGACACCTACGAGAAATTCTTCAAGATTGTAAATGGTCTGAGAAACTATGGAAGAGAATTCACCGTGGGTGAACTAAATGATAAATTCCTTAGATCCCTGTCTAAGGAATGGGATCCCAAGGTGATAGCTATCAGAGAGTATGGTAAGTTGGCTACTACGGAGCCACAGATTCTATATGGGAAGCTGCTCTCCCATGAGCTGAAGTTGAATATCAGGAAGTCATAAGAGGAAAGTAGTAGGAGCTCTAGCAAGGAGAAGACCATTGCTCTAAAGGATGAAAGCTCCCGGAGAAGCAGGGCTCTGTCCCCTGTGAGGGATGAGTCTTCTGAGGATAAAGCTGAAAACACTTCTGAAGAATCAGAACTATCTGAAGGAGAATTTTACCTCCTCTCCAAGCAATTCAAAAAGTTGCTTAGCAAGAGGAGACAAATGAGAAAAGGCTCATCTTCCTCAAGAGATCACAGGAGATCACACCGTGACAGAAATGACAGGTATGGTTCTAAACTGAACAAACATGATTATATGAACCCGTTTGTTATTGTTGTAAAAAGCCAGGGCACATGATAGCTGATTGCCCACACAAGAAGAAGGAATCTTCAAGAAAAGAAGAAAAGAAGTCCTTCAAAGGAAAGAAGAAAGAGGAGAAGAGTTTTGTTGCCAAGAAGTCCAAGACTCTGAGTGATAGTGACTCAAATGAGTCTAACTCAGATGAAGAGGCATTCTTTGGATTGATGGCTCAACCTGATACCGAAGACCAATTTGGTCAATATAGAGGAAAAGGTCTCACAGAAGACTGCTTCTACAGTCTAATGGCCATGTCAAATGATGACAAAGATATTGTTCCTTTCACCGGTCAGGTATTATCTTCTACACCTCTTTCATTTTCAGAAACGGCATCTGATGCTAATGAAAACTACTATTCGAAAGAGGATTCTGAGTTGACTGCTAAGTATGAGAAAATGTTGAAGGGGTTTAATAAGTGTCGAAAGCTGGTTAAAACTCAATCAAAGGAGATTCAATCCCTAAAGGATCAAGAGTCAAACCTGAGAAAGGAGATTGAAGAATCTAACCTACTCAGGGAAGAAATCTTATCCTTGATGATTGCACTCTCCGAGGCCACTTCAGCAGGCATTCAGATGAGTGAAATTATCAATGATTTGACGAAACAGCTTGAGGCTGAAAAGAAGATCATAATGAACTTCTCTAAGCCCAAGACAGTTTTGCCTATCATAGACAGTTTCACTGCTGTTTCTGGTAGTAGTGGATTGGGCCATGTTGCTGAAAACAGCCTAAGTAAGTCAGCCAAAAGAAGAGCTGCTAAAGCAAAGAGTAAGGGTCCACAGTATGCTCCAACTTTCAAGAAGGTGATTCTTCCTACGAACACCTATGATTTTGAGAGCATTTATGGTCACTTCAGCAGACCAACCCATGTTGAGCCTGCCAAAGTGAACTCAGTGTGGACCAGACCCAGAAACTTTGGATCTAGCTCCCTCAAGGCTCCTTTTGAGGAAGTTCAATTGAAGCATCATGGACCATTCGTTGATGGATCAAATGCTAAGAAGGCACCGCAGGTCAAGCCTATTGTGCCTAAGAATTGTGTATGTTGCACCAACGAGTCTTCTACCTCCAAGGTTGCTCCTCCTGCAAAGCCACCCGTTCAAAAGGCTCAGCAAAACACAAAGAGAAGATACAATAGATTTGAATGCTGGTGTTGTGGCAAAATTGGTCATTTTGCCATAGATTGTTGGTTCAATCATACTGTGCCAAGAACTCCACGAGTTAACAGTGCAAGACCGACCACTTGCAAAGTTAATGTTCTAAGTGGTGTTCCACTAACAAGGAACCAAGGGCCCAAAAAGGTTTGGGCTCCTAAGGGGTATTGATCATGTTTGCAAGAATGTCCAAAGGCCGACGAAATTCCTATCTGGTATTTGGACAGTGGTTGCTCTCGGCATATGACCGGGAGAAGAAGATTACTTCAGGATTATGTTCCAGTTGAGAACGGGCCTAAAGTAAAGTTTGGCGGATCTGAATGAGGTAATATTATAAGCTATAGTTCAATAACCAATGGCTCAGTCATTTTCACACGTGTAGCTCATGTGAAAGGATTGAAATACAATCTGATTAGCATAAGCCAACTGTGTGACAAAGGCTACACCGTTGAGTTCTTTAGAGATAAATGCCTGATAAAGATGTCCGTGTCTGCGGAAACTATTTTAACAGGCTCTAGGAGTAGTGGTATATACTGTTTGGATTTTATATGTTTACAGTCTTCTACCCCAGTGTGTTTTGTTGCCAAAGATAGTGCATCTCTTTGTGACCAATGACACAAGAGACTAGCACATATTAATTTCAAAACTATATCTATGTTATTTTCTCACAACTTGGTAAGGGATGCCCCCCAAAGTTAAATGCATTAAAGAAAGACCTTGCCATGCTTGCCAAATGGGTAAGCAAACAAAGGCTAGCTTTAAGAGCATAATTGGCAATAATTCTACCAGATGTCTTCATCTGCTGCATATGGATTTTTTTGGTCCAATGTCAGTTAGAAGCTTAGGCGGGAAAGCTTACACCTTGGTTATTGTTGACGACTATTCCCGGTTTGCATGGGTGTTCTTTCTGAAACTTAAGTCAGAAACCTTTGGCATATTCACTACATTTGTCAAGCTTATTCAGAATGAACTTGACTGTTCAGTGGTCAAAATCAGAAGTGACCATGGAACAGAATTTTAGTCTGGGGCCATGACAGAGTATTGTGAAAGTCAAGGTATCTCCCATGAGTTTTCCTCTCCACGTACTCCACAATAAAATGGAGTAGCCGAGAGAAAGAATAGAACCCTCATAGAAGCTGGCAGGTCTATGTTGAGTGATTCTGCTCTTCCAGAATATTTCTGGGCAGAAGCTATCATCACAGCTTGCCATGTGCAAAATAGAGCACTCATCAATAAGAACCATCGTAAGACCCCATATGAGATTCTAAAGGGCAGAAAACCAAAGATTTCATATTTTAGAATTTTTGGCAATAAATGTTATGTACTTAACAATGGGAAACATTCTACAACCAAGTTTAGTGAAAAATGTTTTGAAGGTATTTTCGTAGGATATAGTAGCCATAGTAAGGCATATAGGATTTTTAATAAGAAAACTCTAGTGGTAGAAGAAACAGTCCATGTTGTATTTGATGAGACGAGCCTGCTGCATAGCAACTCGTCTAGAGTGTTCATTGAAGATGCAGGTGAAAAGCTAAAGGAACTCACTATGAAAGATGGAGTAAATACCACAGATGATGCACCAAAGTTGACAGAAGAGATCTCATATCACTCTGAAGATGAACAAGAAGTTCATGAAGAAGAAGATGTTCCAGAGGTTGCTGAACCTTAAGTTGCTCCTGAAAAAGCAAGTAACCTGGGAGTCAGATATTCAAGAGATCATCCAGCTGATCAGATTATCGGAGATCCTTCAAGCAGAGTTCTAACGAGAAGAGGTACAACTAACGAAGTTTTACATTTAAGTTTTCTTTCACAGATTGAGCCGAAGAAGTTTGAAGAAGCAAACACCGATCCATCTTGGATCCTTGCTATGCAAGAGGATCTCAACCAATGCAAGAGATGTAAAGTTTGGGAGTTAGTACCAAGACCCAAAGGACAAAGTGTGATTGGAACCAAATGGGTCTACCGGAACAAGCTTGATGAAAAGGGCATCATTACAAAGAACAAAGCAAGACTGGTTGCACAAGGATACAAGCAAGAAGAAGGGATTGATTTTGATCAGACCTTTGCACCAGTAGCAAGACTTGAAGCCATCATATTATTTCTGGCCTATGCTGCATATAAGGGCTTTAAGGTTTTCCAGATGGATCTGAAGTCAGCCTTCCTGAATGGAGACCTTAAAGAGGAAGTATATGTAGCTCAGCCTCCTGGTTTTGCAGATCCTAACTTTCCTGATCATGTATATTATTTACATAAAGCTTTGTATGGTCTCAAACAGGCACCCCGAGCCTGGTATGAGACATTGTCTAGGTTCCTTCTTGAGAACAAATTCACAAGAGGAACAATAGATAAGACATTGTTTATTAGGGAAGTGAAAGGCGAGATTTTGCTTGTGCAAATCTATGTCGATGATATTATTTTTGGCTCTATAGACAAACTTTGCAAAAAGTTTTCTAACTTGATGCAAGGTAAGTTTGAAATGAGCAGTATGGGAGAGCTGAAATATTTCTTAGGACTCCAGGTGCACCAATCTAAAGATGGAATTTTCATCTCTCAGATGAAGTTCACCAAAGAGCTCCTTAATAAATTTGGAATGGAGAGTGCAACCTCTATGAGGACTCCAATGGGCTCAAGCATATCTCTGGACAAGGATGAGAAAGGGAAACCTTTTGATGAAACTAAGTACAGAAGCATAATTGGGTCCTTGCTCTACCTTACTGCTAGTAGGCCTGATATAATGTTTTCAACATGTGTTTGTGCCAGGTATCAGGTGAACTGTAAGGAATCTCATTATGCTGCTGCAAAGAGGATTTTGAGATACATTAAGGGTACATCGGCTTATGGTACCCTAGAAGCAATGTCTTTGAACTAATTGGTTTTTCAGATGCTGATTTTGCAGGTAGCAAAGATGATAGAAAGAGTACTTCAGGAACTTGACAATTCTTGGGAAAAAGGCTTGTTTCATGGTGTAGCAAGAAGCAAAATTGTGTTGCAATATCAACTGCTGAATCGGAGTATATCTCTGCCGGCAGTTGCTGTGCACAACTCTTGTGGATAAAGAATCAGCTTGAGGACTATAACTTAAAGCTCACTGAAATCCCCATGTTTTGTGACTCCTCAAGTGCTATTGCCATAGCAAATAATCCAGTCTCTCACAGTAGAACAAAGCACATCGAGCTTCGCTACCACTTCATCCGGGAACATGTTGAGAGTAAGGATATAAATTTGTTATATGTTAATACTGACAAGCAAATTGCAGACATTTTTACAAAGCCTCTAGACGAGACAAAGTTCAATTTCTTCAAAATGGAACTTGGAATGCTTAACAAGGAATCTTGAAGACAGGACTGTTGGAATTTCACGAAATTGCACGGGATTTCACTGGATAAATCAGAAAATTTCATGAAGTTTCACGGGATTTCACATGTCAAAATATTTCTCTTCTCGGACACATCTCCCGTGAAATCTTATTATTAAATACAATTTATTGGATCCGAAGAGCCATCCGTGAAATCAGGTATGCGCCCAATTTTTATATAGATATAAATATTGAAAACATGTGATTCCACGCGTCCCTTCCGTGAAAACCCTTCTCGTCTCTTCGTCTCCCTCGAGAAATCACTGTTCTTCTTCCCAATTTTGTCAAGCACAATGGCGCCAAAAGCAGGCCTGCATTCTGGTGGAGAGCTAGTGCGAGGTGCGTTTAGAGCGGCTTCAGATGAGTTCAGAAACATCATCATGATGCTTGATATCGCCGGGCTCAGTTATGCTTTGGAGGAGCTGGCTAAAATTTTAGAACAAGATGTTCTTGAGTTCTACAGGAATGCAAAAATTTCCAGTCAAGGCAAGAAAATAAAGAGTTGCATCAGGTCGTGTAAAATAGTTTTGAAAGCCAGTGGCATCAACAGGATCTTGAGGATGTCTGTAGTCGAATCAGAAGAAGTGTATGCTGAAGACATTCTCAGAGCCAAGAGATTTTGTGGCATCTCTGATGAAGGTTCTAAAATAAGAAGGAAATTCATGAATGATGGAGGTAAATTGTTATGTGATATTTTAGGAAAAGTTTTATTGTGCAAGGTAGGCTCTCATGACTACCTATCTGAAGAAGCTTTTAAGATTCACACTGCTATTATCTGTAGAAAAGATTTCAATTTTGGTGAAGTTATATTTGACAAAATTAAAGAAAGTTTCCTAGCCCCAAATTTTGGCAGAATTCTTAGTCTGCTACTGAATGGTAGTAATCCTGATATGTTTAATCTTGGAAGAGGCTCTCCACTCCATCATACAAAGAAAATTACCTCATCTATCTTCTCCAAATGGGAAAGAGTCATCCCAAAAGGTGGAGTGAAGAGAGCTGCTGATGATGATGAAGCAGGCTTGCAGAGGGATGACAGATTTCTGGAAGAAGGTCAACCCTCAAAGGGAAGTGGACCTAGTCCAGCTCCTGATCAGGGAAGAGGTGAACATGTTGAGGGGGAGTTTCCAACCCCAAGAGACAATGTTGAAAGTGGTGCTGCTACAAAAGAAATTCCTCCCAGTGAAGCTGATCAAGTTCCTGTTGATCCAATTAGTACTGCTGTCCCTGATGTTGTTCATGACCTGGAGGGTCAAGGGAAATTTGCTGATGTAGATGAAGCTGCTATGCTAGAAGAATCAAGGAGATCACCTGCAGTATTTGTTTTTAATTCAGAAGATAATGAAGACTTGCCAGATCCTGCATCTGTTCATTCTGAGAAATCTGATTCAATGGAGAAGGGCAGTTTTGGTGCTCAGTTGGAGTCTGCCAAGAAGATGTCTCTGGCTGAGGGGGAGAAAGAACAGGAAGACATATTCATGGGAGAATCTGCAGTTCCTCAGGTTCTTCCTTCTGTGCTGCTCTTTCCCCCACCAGAAAGTCTTATTAGAAAATCTCCAAGAGTAACTGTGCTTGATAAGCAAGCACAGTCTACCAGTTTTGTAGCTGATAGAGCCTCCCCTGAAGATTTTGAAACTAGAGAGAGCTCTTAATCTTCTCTGCTGAAGTCTATTGCAAGTTTGTTGCAAGCTCAGACTGAGCATTTTGATAAGTCTATCAAGAAACTCTATCAGAAGATTGATACTGATGATAGTGCTTTGAGGCAGGAAATGACTGAAATGAGGCATGAAATGGGCAAATTCAAAAGTGATCAAGAAGCCTGGATGACAAAGGAAGGAAAGGCATTGGACCACACCAATAAGGGAGTTAGGCATGTTCTAAATAACTTGCATCAGGTTGCTGAAGATGTTGTTCATCTGAATACTGCTCAAACAGCTCTCAGAATTTCTCATGATTAAGGGCTTAATTTTCTGGATGATCAAGTTGAAAGGCAACTGGCCAAACTCTATACCCTCCTACATGAAGATGTCATAAAGGGGGAGGAGAGTATGGTGTCTAAGATAGAGGAGAGTGCTAGTAAAGTGAATGATTTGGATGGTAAAGTGAATGATTTGGATGGAAATGTATTTTCAAAAATGCAAGAGCTTCAGGAGAATATCTTGCAAAATGTTAAAGATGTAAATTGCTATACACATGAATCAACTAGTTGGCTATTCAAGGAAGTTGCAGGCATGCTTAGATTCACTGTTGTGGCCAAAAATTCAGATGTTCCTTCTTCAAGTGCTCCAGGTCCAAGTGCTCCAAGTTCCTCTCCAATTCCTGTTGAGGATTTTGATTTTGCTGAAGAAGATATCGCAGCCTCCACCTACCAAGAGTTCTGGGATGATCCAGTGCTTGAAAGCTCCAAGGTTCCTGAATCTTCTGAAAAGTCGTTAAAAAGGAAATTTTTTGGTGATAAACCTTATGCTAAAAGGTCCAATCCTCATAAGAAGATCAGATAATTTTATGATAGGCCTCCTCCAAGAAATTTCCAAGAAAGCTGGAGTCCTACTTCCAAAGGTATTGTTCTCGCAACTTTCAACCTTGTCAGTAAGTACCATGAATGTGTCAGTGATCATTACAGTCAAGATGAATGGGACAAGTTCAAAAGGAGAACAACTGAAAGGAGAATTCATTTCAAGACAGGTGGATCTAAAGAAACTGCTCCTGATAAATATTGGCCTAAACCAAAAGCATTCTTTGAAAGAATGGAATCTGAACAGAAAAAGAGAGCTGAAGCAGTGGAAAGAATTTTTGGAAAGCAGAAAGGCAAGGATCAAGCATGAGCTGAGCTGTTCTGGAATCATGATGTTTTCTTTGTTTATATATATATATATATATATATATAATTTTGTGTTAAGATAAACATTGAGTTTTTCTTTAAATATTACTGCCTGATTAGTGCTCTTCTTATTCATTGTATTTTCTGTACAATTCAACTTAGTGCATAGGGTTATGACATCTTCAAATAGGGGGAGATTGTTGGGTATTGTATCCACAATTACCTGGATTTGAAGATGTCCCCTAGTGAACTAAATTGAATTGAGGATGTATTTGATGATTTTTGTTTAGATGTGTTATGACAGGTCTTAATGCTAAGTGCACACCAAAGTGAGGTTGCAATGGATCACCAAACACAGTTCTAGACAATGTAATCCCTCATTGTGTAGAAAAAAGTGTTGGTCCATGTGTAATCTCTCTATTGGGGTGTACTTCATATACTCATAACTGAAGGTTTTCAAGTTTGAGGAGTGGAGCAGGTTTTCAGGAGAAAAGAAATTTTTTGCTAAGTCAATTCGTCGAGATGTCTCGTGAAGTTTCGATGAATCTCGACGAATCCAGACAGAAGCCAAATTTCTAGTTTAAAGAAGAAATTTCTGCGGCTAAGTCTATTCGTCGAATGTTCTCATGAACTCCCGACGAATATCGACGAACGCAGACAAAAGTCAAAATGGCATACTTGTGAAGGAAAATGTGCGGCTAAGTCAATTCGTCGAATGTTCTCGAGAACTCCCGACGAATTCCGATAAATGAAAACAGAAGACAGTTTTCAAGCTTTGATCAGTATTTTTCAATGGCTAAGTCAATTCGTCGAATGTTCACGTAAAGTCTCGACGAATGACGGACAGACGGATTTCAAATTTATGTTTCGTTTTTGAAATTTAGGGTTGGCCGCCATGTACAGTACATGTGGTGATCTCTCCTTGTTTGTCGCCCGAGCCGTTGGAGGTCTCCCTATAAATAATCTCTTATTTTTAGTGCAAGAAGAAGAAAATAACCCGATTGTTAAAAAGGAAGCTAGCCGTTTTCTTTCTCTCTTGCTGAACAAGTTTCTGAGATCTAAAGTGCGCCGCTCAAGATTCGTTCTTCAGTGTTGCTAGAGATTTCTCAGATAAGAAGGCCTTTGATCTAGTTGCTGCTCTCTATATTGAAGATCTTTTCAAATTAATCAAAGGGCCTACTCAGATCAGGTTTGCCGATTCTTTACTCTTCCTAATCCTTGAAGATCTAATCTTTCACTCTAAAGGAAGAAGAAGATTCAGTCTCTCCAGATCTGAAGTTAATCTCTATTGAGATTCAAGAGAAGTTTCGTTTCAAACTTTATTTAATTCCTGTAGGAGTTTTTACTCCGAGTTATTTTGTAGGAGTTGTTTACTCCGAGTTGTAGGAGTTGTTTACTCTGAGTTTGTAGGAGAGGTTGTTCTCCGAGTTTGTAGGAGTCGTTGTCTCCTAGTGTAGGATTTGTTGATAAATCTGAGTTTTGGTGAGGTTGTCGACGCTAGCCCGAAGTGCTAGATAGGCGGAGCGGGAGAGAGGAGTACCCACCTTTGGGGAACCTCTATAAATCTTGTGTCTCTGTGCTGTGATATTTATTATTGTGTGTGTGCTAAATTTTTTATTCCGCAATCGCAGTAGAGATCACCTATTCACCCCCCTCTAGGTGATTTAGGTAGACAATGATTTCTTTCAATAATGATGTGTACAAAATAGTGTTTTTGATAAAAGTATACATATGAGTTAATCAAAACACGTGACATGTATAATAGAATAAACACAATAATATTGAACAAGCGTTCTTAGAGTTACCTCTTCCCACAAAGCTATATAAATTTTTCAATGCACATAATAAAAAAAAGTACAACTACCAAGGTGCTCTGCACACACAATGCTTATTAAGACTTATCAGGGTGCAAAGTAGTGCTTGGGGAATCACAATTATTATTTTGAATTTTAGTTATTTGTGATTCAGTGTACAAGAAGAAGTAGTAAAAAATAATGTTTGCAACAAGGCACTTTACAATTCTCTCCAAGGTGCTCAACCTCACAATGCTCATTAAGACTTATCAGGAGGTTGAGTAGTGCTTGGTTGAGTTATCTTTGTCAATTATTTAGTTGATTTTTTTTCTTAATGACAAAGGTCTCTGAATTCACTTGTATGTGGAAACAAAAGATTTTGGAAAGACATACTTCTTCAAAAAATAGGTGCATAAAAAAGATTTTTACATGTGGTGTAGGTAAAACTAAGCATGCCTAACAATAATATAAAGTTGTTACACTACACAATCATGAAGGAGAAGATTAAATTCATATGTAGTATATCAAAAGGTGTGAGTGAAAAAAAATCATTTGCAAATATAAGCCATTTACACATACATAGAGGTATGCTATGCAATATTACACATGATTTCTATAATCAATTTCAAAGCACTCATAAGATAATGATCAAGGCATGATACAAAAACAATGTTATTAAGATACTTGAAATAGAGAATGAAACATTGTATATAAAACTTGGCAAGATAAACCATATCATCCTTGAAACATAGAAAATTACATCAGTTTTTATAAATTTTAAGTTTTTCAAAAACAAAAATAAAACAAATAAAAAGCATGTTTTTGTTGTTTTAATTGGTTTTTCAGCTTTGTAGTTGGTTTTGATATATAGAAAAACAAAGCATGTTTATGGTTGGATTTTGATTTGTTTTATAGTTTTTTTTGTTTTTAGAATTTTAAAAGAAAAAAACAGGAACTGAAAAATAAAAAATGAAAAAGAAGCTGGAAACTCAGAAATACTTACTAACGCCAGCGGTACCCAGCTATCGCCTGGCGGTAGTGACAGAGCTCGAATTTTGGGGGAAATGTGAAATTTTTCTGAATTTTTCTTTTGAATATATTTGTGCAGATTAGTGACAATGAAGTTCAGCAAAGGAATCAGATATATGCATACACAAAAATATAGATTTTACAAATTTAAGTTAATATGTCCAAAACCCCAAATTCTATCCAAGGTGTCACAATACACTTTCAAAATACTTGCGTTTTTCACATGCACGAGAGTTCAGAAATAGATAATATGAAAAACATAAGATAACATGTTTGAGCACAAATATACATGAGTGAAATGATCATAAATAAGTGAAATAATATTCATGCAATGTATACCACATAAGTATGTCTAAGATCAAGATACCCAAACATGTCTACACTCTAGCCCCTTACTAAGTGACGTGTGGGCATGAGGAGTTGCACGCATGATGTAGGTTGGTGTGCTAATCCCACATGCATACAAAAGACAACACTAACCTAGCACTATTTCCCCCCAGTGCCTCGCAAAGCCCCACTGGAACCCTTCCCGGTTAAGGACAAGACATGACTTAGTGGTTAGGTTTTTAGTGCACACAATCCTACGCCCTCGCTATAGTGAGACACATAATATGGTTGAATGATCCTGGGCATACTAAACATTTAATCTTATTGAACCATTTTTTAAACTATGGCTTTTATGCGAGATTAATTTCTTATTAGATATGATTTTAAAGCAACATAGTTATTATGAATTTTAACTTTCGATTGTTTTTCTTTAAGATTGATTTATTATGGCATCATTTGATAACTAGCATGAAGGATAGTATTGATTAGCTGATAATGCTAGAAAGAAGAGTTTGATCACAATTTTATGGCGTAAGATTTATTGCCTTAATGTTGCATGTATTCAAACCTAGTCATTAAAATTTTGGACATAGAATGAACTGATGATTCAAGTTAATTTATTCTTTTAGATATAAATATGATTCTATGATCTTCATATAAATTAGATACATGCAAAACATAATTGATTCATATAATGGTCATGATCACAAACTATTTGATGGAATCAATAAAAACTTTTGTAGATATTTAATATTTGAGTTAAAAAGATCTATTGAATTGGCAAGATTATTATACATGATCATGAATTTTAACACATAGGAATTATATACTCATAATTAATTGTTCATGATGATATAAATGAGAAATTATTAAAGAACATTCCTATTCATCCTTTTTGAATGATTAGAGAGAAATATTATAAGGTTAAAACTTAAGATAAATATAAAGAGAAAAATATTTTTGGTTATTTAGAAAGGTTTTGTGAATTTTCTCTTTGATTTTTGAAATCTTAAAAAAATCACATATATATAGTTTTATGAAAGCATAGTGATGATAAAGATAATACAATAATTTTTCAGAAAATAATATTTTAGATAAATCGGAATTTAGGAAATTATGCTACTGCCAGCGTTAGAACCTAACGCCAGGCGCTAGCAACAGAGTTGAGATTCTTTATTTAAACACAAATGATTTTTGCATTTTTTTAATTCCAATTTGACATGATTATGATTAAACATACTAGGGGTAATAAAAATGACGCAAATATATTAAATACCTAATCAAAACTTGCGCATTTAATAAATTTAGCCTAATACCCCTAAAATACCTTTTAAATCCATTTTGACACTTATTTCATTTAGTCTTAATAATATCATATGACAAATTAAGTTTTTCAAATTTTATAAGACTTTTAGGAAATGGATTTAGAAGGATAAAAATAAAAAGGATAAGTAGATCACTTAAAAAATGATATGACTTTTTATTCAACTTTATTCAATTTGATTTATTTATGAATTTTGGTTTAATATGTGGAAGTCATATCACAAGTTATATAAAGTGATCATATCAAGATGGTTCAACAAAAAGAAAATAAACAAAAAAAAGGTTAGGCATATCATGAAGTAGAATAATGATATTTCATTTTTAGTTGATTTCTACTTCATGCAAATGATTGGATACTAATGAATGAGAGATTTAGGTATCCAAAGAGGATCGGGTGTGACGATTCCTTTGGGTACCCAAATACATCGTGTTTGCTTTTGGGGAGATAGTGATGAATGGGCCCTTTTGAGTGGAGTTAGTGTTTCATCTTTAACTTTGGGCCTCCATTCAAACATTGGATAAACATTATATTTAGTTTTCAAAATTCAATAATCATTTACTTGAATATTTGGATCAAAATGATTTCTGAATTTATAATTTGAAGGAAATTTGTTTGCATTTAATTTTAGGTTGGGAGAAACATGATTTTGTAAAGAATGGTGATTTTGATTTTGATTTACAAATCCTTTATGTTCCGTACTCCCATTATTAAACTTGGTTAAGATGTTCATATTCATATTCAACTTGTTTTTAGATATAGTTTGATATTGTGAATTTGTATTTACCATCTTCATAACCAAGTTGATTTTTGTTTTTAATTCATCATTCTTAATTTTTAAATTATGTCTAGCTTTATTATAAGCGATTGTGCTATTTTTAAGAATGGAAACAATTGAATCAATATGATTTTGATAGTTATTTCTATATTCATCAAATGTTTCATCCATCTCTTTAATTTCAATTTTATAGTCTTTACACTTAGCACAATCATTTTCCAAAGATGAATTTGCTAAACATAATCTTTCATTTTGTTCTCTTATAAAGAGAAGTTCCTTTTCAAGTTCCTTGCATTTTTTTTTATCATTAAATTCTATACAAGGTGTAATGTTTTCACCTAAGGAGACTTGGGTAGAACTTGATAAATTAGAATTTGATTCTTCATTAATTTTTGCCTTTAAATTTTTATTTTCTAAGCGCAAATGTTTATTAGCATTTTTTAATTTCTTAATTTTGCGATTTGTAATTTGTAGCAATTGTAATGTGGAGATAGAAGTACAAAAAATGGGATTTGATTTCCTTACATTGCTTTTGGGAGAGGCACGATTTGAACATATAGTTTCTTTGACATCTTTTTGGCACTCCTCTTCCGAAGACAGTAATTCTTCTTCTCTTCCATTTGATGTGTGCTCCATTGATCCATCATGAGAGGAGCATTCTTGAAGACTTGTGCAAACTTGCATATTCTCCGGTTCTTTCGAATGTTCCATACCTGTAGAAGGAGAATCATAAGTTCTTTCAAGAAAATTCCAAATCTCATAAGCGGTAGGTAAAGTGTAAATAAGTTTGAAAATATTTTGGTCTAATGCACAAAATATACTATTCATAGATTTTGCATTTAAAACAATTTCATTTATAGTTAATACGCTAGGTGGTTTTTCAATAGTAATATTCCAAACCTTTTCATCTAAGGCCTTAAGAAAATTTTTCATTAATATTTTCCACCCTTTATAATTTTTGCCCATAAATAAAGGTGGTGATAATCCATTTTCATTTACATTAAAATTTTCCCCACTCGTAGAAGCGAGATCATGATCAAAAGACGTCATTATTCCCGGTTGTTAAGCCGAATTGGAATAACCTCCCTGTGATACAACTTGTTGGATCTGTAGGCACCCTTAGAGGGGGGGTGAATACGGGTTTTAAATTTTTTAAACTTTAATAGAAAACTTTTGATATTTTGGTCGAAGTAAGTTAAATCAAAAGTAAAGAGATAATGAAATTAGAAATGAAATCAATTTTATTAAACAAGAAAAGACATGATTATCATTTATAAAGTTGATTACAAAATTTGATTTCAAAATTTGATTTCAATGACGCTAGAAATTGAAGCGAATAATATGAAAACCCTTTTTGTTTTCTATACCGACTCGTATCCCCACGAACCGGTTGGCTTTAGCCGATCTCTCCACAGATACGGCCTCAAGCCGCTCTAGCCTTTCGATCCCCAGAAAGGCCTCGAGCACCCCCTAGTTCTACTCCCTAGACCTAGTCGCCAACACAAGGCGAATTACTCCCTAAGTCCTACCCAGACCTAGTCGTCGTATGGCAAATTCCCCCTAGTCCCCGCAAGGCCCTAGTCATCGTGTGGCTAATTCCTCTACCGAACAAAAGATACAAAGGTTACAATTAGAAAATAAATTAAAATACAAACTAGAAACTCCCTCAAAGTAGAACTTGATGTCGATGTAGATGTGATTGTATGGGTCTTCAAGTTCTTTGCATTCACGAACGTTGACGGAGTTCTTCGGGCTGCTTGAAGAAGGCTCTCACGAGTGCTCTGAATATATGGCTTCAATTTCTTCTGTAATAGCAAGCAACAACGGAGGAGGCGCGCGTCTTTTTATAGAATCAGCCACTACCGCCTGCGGTAGTACTACCGCCCCGCAGTATCCACATTAGGCAATGAAGCACACTGATCGTGGTAGTTTAGGCAACATTTTGAGCACCAAACACTAGCGCGTTGCGGTAACGCTAATGCCTCGCGATATCGAGATATCCTTCCTTCAACCACTATCTCCTTCCAAATCTGCTCCTCAATCAACTGCAGACGGGAAGTTTCCAAAAGCTACCGCCGGGCGTTATCCTTAACGCGCCGCGATAGTACTTGCCAAAATAGCGTCCCTTCGACATTCCTTTTTCTCCACTATTTCCTTCTCGTCAAATATTTCCATTTATGCTAGCGCCAGCGGTAGTGCTAATGCGCCGCGGTAGCAATGCCTGGCACCAATTTTCGTCGACCGGCATTTATTTTGGTCAAACACCTTTCGTCGAACGCCATCTTCATTGAACACATTTCGTCGAACGACATCTTCGTCGAACACATTTTGTCGAACGACATTTTTGCTAGCGCCAGCAGTAGTGCTAGCACTCCGCGGTAAAGCATGCATTTCATCGAGCGCCGCGGTAGAGCATGCAGTTCATCGAACAGGCATTATATTTCGTCGATTGAATTTTCGTCAAACGGGATTCAGCTTTCGTCGAACGCAGTGATAAGCATTTCGTCGAGCGCAACTTTCATTTCGTCAAACGAACACTAGCGCCAGCGGTAGTTCTAACACTGCGCGGTAGTAACAACAAAACACATTTCCATGGAGATTTGAAAGCACTGAATCCTGCATACTATAAGCACAAAACAAGTATGATCAAATACAATAGGATTTGTTATTGTCAAACCAAGAGATGCGGAAAGCATGTTCCAACACCAAGTCTCATTCTTCCTAAGGGTAGCCATCTCTTTATCCTTGGCTCCTTCCCACTCCTTGACTCCAACGACATTTTCATAACAAGATGGCTCTGTCTAATCTAGGGGACCTACGAAGAAACATGAGACAAAGCTCACCAAGTTCCCACACATATACCGATCAGGTGGAATAATAGTCCTCTTGGACCCCCTCAGAGCTTAACTCTAAACCACCTCTTCCACTGCAGCTTCTGGACTAGCTCTCCTCTCAGGTAGACATGGAGCCTCGCTCCCCCTGCTTCCAGAACCCGAAGCACTTGATCCCGAGCTAGAAATACCTGGAGCACCTGGAGAAACAGGTAACTCCACCAGAGCTTCCCTTGCAGCTTCCTCTGGTCCACCATCTACCCTGCTTCCTTGTAACTCAATAGAAGAGCTACCTTGGTATGAGGTCAGCTTGTCAAATACCACATCTCTAGAGACCACATATCTTTGTGTCTCGGGATCCATGCATCTCCACCCTTTCTTCTGGTCATCATAACGGACGAAGACTAACTTCCTTGCCTTAGCATTTAGCTTCGTTCGAAGGGCATCCAGAACATGCACGTAGTAGGTAGAACCAAACACTCGAAAGTGTTCCACGCTTGGCTTCTCCTTGAACATCAACTCGTGAGGGGTCTTCATGTTGTTGGGACTGAGAGGCATCTGGTTGATAACAGAAGCTACACAAGACATACCCTCTGCCCAAAAGGACTTAGGAATACTCTTGGCATGAAGCCAACATTTGCAGGTCTCCATCAGGTGATGGATCTTCTGCTATGCAACTCCGTTCAATTGTGGAGTGTGAGCACAAGAAAGCTCCCGTTGGATGCCATGCTTCCTGTAGAAGTTAAAGAACTCCTTAGAGGTGAACTCCCCTTTATTGTCTGTTCTGAACTTCTTCACCCGCAGGTTTAGCCGACCTTCCACCAGCTCCTTGAACTTCACAAACTTCTCGAACGCCTCCGACTTCTCCCTCAGAAAATACACCCAAGTATATCTGGTGAAGTCATCAACCAAAATCAGCATGTACCTGCTACCTCCAAGACTGGCAGTGTTGGTAGGTCCAAACAGATCACCATGGACGCACTCCAATGGATTTTTACATCTGCTTTGTGATTTGTCAAATGGAAAGCACTGAGCTTTACCAAACTGACAACCTGCACAAACGAGACCATCCCCGAAAGATGACAAGCTAGGTAGACCTTTCACCAGGCCTCTTCCCGTCATAGCTTTCAACTTATCCATTCCAACTTGCCCAAGCCTTTCATGCCAGATAGCAACGCTGTCGTTAGCCCTCATCTTATCAACATAAGAATTTGTTGAAATAACAAACAAATCCTTCACCCGTCTCCCAACATGAGTGACCTCAGCTTTCACTGCTGAAATATTTCAGAGAAATTTCACTTCTGTTAGACCAAACAGAATGTGATAGTCAGCATCCACCGCATTGGTCACCGAGAAGAGGTTCTTCTTCATCCTCAGAACATGATAGACACTCTTCAACGTAAGAGTACCTCTATCATCGTTCAATGAAACCACACCCTCCTTCTCAACTGCATGAACAATATCATCAGCCGTAACGATAGCGTCATTACCTGTATATGTCTGCATCGAGGAGAACTTCGACTCATCCCTAGTGAGGTGATGACCACACCCAGAGTCCACTATCCAATCATCCTGATAGTTGATGGAAGTCATAGCCCGAACACACGTGCCCATCATGAATGCACCTCCACCAACCCAACTACCTTCAGAATTGGAACCAGCCTCCTCCTTCCCTCCAGCATGCACTGGCTGAAGATTGACTTTGTAGTCCCTTTTGAAATGACCAAGCTTGTTGCACCTAAAGCATCTAGGTCATTCCTGCTTCTTCCCATCACGCTTAGGAGCATAGCTCCTCTCCTGCTGATATGAAGTAGACAGACCATCATCTCCAGATGTCTTCTTCTTGTCCCATCTCTTCTTCTTTCCAGAGAAGAGAACCTCGTCTTCTCCCCCAGAGACAGACATCCAAGCCATTTGCTTTGCCAAACTTTTTTGCGAAGCAAGTAAGTTCTCCAGCTCCAGCAAGGAAGGCTGATTGGCCCAGCCTTGAACAGAAGTAACAAAGGCCACATACTCCCTCTACAAGCCGCAGATTATGTGCCTCTTCAACTTAGCTTCTGAGATTGGCTCATCCGGGTCCAAAGCTGATATCTCTGCGCAGAGGTTCTTCATCTTCAAGAAGAATGTTGAAATGGACAAATCTCCTTGAGTTGCTTTCACCAACTCATTTTCCAAGAACTGTAGCCTCGCTACATTCTTCTTATTGAACAAGCCATCCAAGGCTGTCCAAATCTCAGCAGTTGATCCGCATCCAATGATGTGATCAAATAACTCTGGAATGATAGCTCTCTTGAGAGTGAACTCCGCCTTAGCATTCATTCTTCTCCAAGCCTTCACGAGCTCAGTATTCCCTTCAGCAGTAACAACAGCTTGTCTTGCTTCTCCTCCTACAACCTCCCACAAATCCTCACCGAGAAGATAGCTCTCCATGCAAGACTTCCACTTCTTGAAGTTAGTCTGCGTAAGGAGCTCAATACCAAGACCTCTAGCATATCCTCCTTCCATTGTTATCCCACTGATTGCTAACCACTTGAGAAACCCGAGAGAAGTATCAGCAATTTCTGCTTCGCAACCTCAGCAACCTCGCTCTGATACTATGTTGAAAAAATTGAGGTCCGGAGGTGAACTGAAAAATGCGAAACACACTTCACAAATCCTTTCACAAGTGTAGCACAATAATGACAATGAGAAGAACGAATAGTGCTATGGCATTAACTATCTCTTTACAATGCGAGGTATACATGGTGAGACATGATTCATAAGAATCACGGAGGAGAGAAGCACACAACACAAAGGTAAAACAAGCTGCAGCGACCTGACGCTTGAGACCGCCAGACCGCATGAACAGACAAGCCAGATGGAAGCCGCTGACACCGCGTGAGCAGAGTACAAGCTGCACCTGTCAGACCGCAACCACAGACCGCCAACTCGCTGCTTTATTCCACTGCTGAAAACAAAAAGTTCACACATCTTGATCGCCTAGACCGCACGGTCTTGATCAAAGAAGAACCCGCAAACTCTGAACAGAGAAACTACTATCGGCGACAGATCGCAACTTAAGACTGCCTGGCCACTTAAGACCGCCTGATCAACTGAGTCTGCTGCATAGACCGCGAACACCTAAACACAGTCTGCCCGGACTGGTTTATTCAAAGCTGGAAGAAGAAGACAAGCTGACCGCAAGATGCAAACCGCGAACCTGCGAACACAGAAACTGGTCAGACAAAATCTCAAATCGCACGACCTCAAAGAGAGACCAGCACAATCAAGCCATCTTTGGCTCTTACAGTTCTCGTTATTAATGACGGGCCCTGTAACCCTATTTATAGGCGGACAAATGAATGTTGTCACCACACAAACCGGGATACAATAACCGCCCATCAAATCGCGAGCGATCTCGCAAAGCAGACCGCCCGAGTTCAGCAAAGCTACCACCTCCTTTATTAAACCTTGCGGTTATAACCAAACCGCCCGGTCACCGTGGTCTTAATAAGCGGACCGCCAAGTCTTATTGCAAAGCAAAGAACTCCTTCAGTAACCAGACCGACTAGAATAGTCGTCAGACCGCCCAGTCACTGCAAGAAGTCAGACCAAGAACATGTGGCCAACTTAGGACAAGTCGCCAGACCAACCCGTGCAAGCCGCCAGGACAGAAGAGGCGGTCTCCCAGATCAGACCGCTCAGACCAAACCGCTGAGATAAAACCGACCAGAGGACCAACGCAGACCTCGCGGTCTCTGCGGTCTCCAATCCACAGACCGGCCAGCTCAAATCCACTTCCACTTCAGAAATTTAACAGCATTTTCATAATAAGATGACTCTCTCTCATCCAAGGGACCTGCAAAGAAACATGAGACAAAGCTCACCAAGTTTCCTCCCTTATACCGATCAGGTGGAATAATGGTTCTCTTGGACCTCCTAAGAGCTTGACTCTGAACCACCTCTTACACTGCAGTTTCTGGACTAGCTCTCCTTTCAGGTAAACATGGAGCATCGCTACCCCAGCTTCCAAAACCTGAAGCACCCGACCCAGAGCTAGAAATACCTGGAGCACCTGGAGAAACACGCAACTCCACCAGAACTTCCCTTGCAGCTTCCTTTGGTCCACCATCTACCCTGCTTCCTTGTAACTCTACAGAAGTGCTACCTTGGTATGTCGTAAGCTCGTCAAATAACACATCCCTAGAGACCACATATCTCCGTGTCTCGAGATCCATGCATCTCCACCCTTTCTTCCGGTCATCATAACCGACAAAGACTAGTTTCCTTGCCTTTGCATATAGCTTCGTTCGAAGGGCATCCGGAACATGCACATAGCAGGTAGAACCAAACACTCGAAAGTGTTCCACGCTTGGCTACTCCTTGAACATCAACTCATGAGGGGTCTTCATGTTGATGGGACTAAGAGGCATCCGGTTGATAACATAGGCCGTACAAGACATTCCCTAAGCCCAGAAGGACTTTGGGATACTCTTGGCATGAAGCCAGCATTTGCAGGTCTCTGTCAGATGACGGATCTTCCGCTCTGCAAATCCGTTCTGTTGTGGAGTGTGAGCACAAGAAAGCTCTCTCTGGATGCCATGCTTCCTGCAGAAAATAAAGAACGCCTTGGAGGTAAACTCCCCTCCATTGTCAGTTCTGAACCTCTTGACCCGCAGATTGAGCCGACCTTCCACCATCTCCTTGAACTCCACAAACCTCTCGAACGCCTCCGACTTCTCCTTCAAAAAATATGCCCAAGTATATCTGGTGAAGTCATCAACTAAAATCAGCATATACCTGCTACCTCCAAGACTGGCAGTGTTGGTAGGTCCAAACAGATCACCATGTATACACTCCAATGGTCTTTTACATTTGCTTTGTGATTTGTCAAATGGAATACGTTGAGCCTTACCAAACTGGCAACCTGCACAAATGTAACCATCCCTGAAAGATGACATGCTAGGCAGACCTTTCATCAGGCCTCTTCTAGCCATAGCTTTCAACTTATCCATCCCAACATGCCCAAGTCTTTCGTGTCAGATAGCGGCGCTGTCGTTAGCCCTCATCTTATCAACATAAGAACTTGTTGAAAGAACAAACAAGTCCTTCACCCATCTCCCTACATGAGTGACCTCAGCTTTCACAGCTGAAACATTTCGGAGAAATTTCACTTCTGTTGGACCAAACAGAATGTGATAGCCAGCATCCACCGCATTGGTCACCGAGAAGAGGTTCTTCTTCATCCCCGGAACATGATAGACACTCTTCAATGTAAGAGTACCTCTATCATCGTTCAAAGAAACCACACCCTCCTTCTCTACTGCATGAATAGTATCATCAGCCGTAATGATAGCGTCATTACCTGTATATGCCTGCAATGAGGAGAACTTCGACTCATCCCCGGTGTGGTGAGGACCACACCAAGAGTCCACTATCCAATCATCCTGATAGTTGATGGAAGTCATAGCCTAAACACATGTGCCCGTCATGAATGCACCTCCACCACCCAACTACCTTCAGAATTGGAACCAGCCTCCTCCTTTCCTGCAGCAAGCCCTGGCTGAAGATTAACTTGACAGTCTCTCTTGAAGTGACCAAGCTTGTTGCACCTGAAACATCTAGGTCCTTCCTTCTTCTTCCCATCACGCTTAGGAGCATAGCTCCTCTCCTGCTGATACGAAGTAGATGGACCATTATCTCAAGATATCTTCTTCTTCTTGTCCCATCTCTTCTTCTTGCCAGAAAAGAGAACCTCACCTTCTCCCCCAGAGACATACATCCCAGCCATTTGCTTAGCCAAACTATCTTGCGAAGCAAGTAAGTTCTCCAGCTCCAGCAATGATGGATGATTGGCCCAGCCTTGAACAGAAGTAATAAAGGCCACATACTCCCTCCGCAAGCCGCAGATTATGTGCCTCTTCAGCTTAGCCTCTGAGATGGGCTCATCCGGGTCCAAAGCCAATATCTCTGCGCAAAGGTTCTTCATCTTCAAGAAGAACGTTGAGAAAGACAAGTCTCCCTGAGTTGCTTTCGCCAACTCATTCTCCAAGAACTATAGCCTATCAACATTCTTCTTATTGAACAAGCCATCCAAGGATGTCCAAATTTCTGCAGCTGACCTACATTCGATGATGTGATCGAACAGCTCCGGAATGATAGCTCTCTTGAGAGTGAACTACGGCTTAGCATTCGTTCTCTTCCAAGCCTTCACGAGCTCAGCATTCTCTTCAGCAGGAATAACAGCTTGTCTTGCTTCTCCTCCTACAACCTCCCACAAATCCTCGCCAAGAAGATAGCTCTCCATGCAAGACTTCCACTTCTTGAAGTTAGTATGTGTAAGGAACTCAATACCAAGACCTCTAGCATATCCTCCTTCCATTATTCCCACTGGTTGCTAACCAACTTGAGGAACCCGAGAGAACTATCAGCAACTATTGCTCAGCAAGCTCCCTCTGATACCATGTTGAAAAAACTTAAGGTCTGGAGATGAAGTAAAATGCGGAACACTTCACAAAACTTTCCACAAGTGTAACAACATAATGACAATGGGAAGACCGAATAGTGCTATGGTATTAACTATCTCTTTACAATTCGAGGTATACATGACGAGACATGATTCATAAGAATCACGGAGGAGAGAAGCAAAAAACACAAAATACAAGCTGCTGACGATCTGGCAACTTGAGACCGTCGGACCGCCTGAACAGAAAAGCCAGACGGATAACCCCTGAGACTGCGCGAACAGAGCACAAGCCGCACCTGTCAGACCATAACCACAGACCGCCTGAACTACTGCTTATTCAACTGCTGAAAGACAACTAGTTCGCACTCCTTGATCGCCCAGACCGCACGGTCTTGATCACAGAAGAACCCGCAAACTCTTGCCAATGAAAACTGCTTCCTGATGCAGACCACAACTCAAGATCGCCTGGCCACTTAAGACCGCCTGATCAACTGAGCTCGCTGCACAGTCCAAGAACACCTAAACAAAGTCTGCCCGGACTGGTTTATTCAAAGATGGAAGAAAGGAGAAAAGCTGACCGTGAGCTGCTAGTCGCTAACCTGTGAACAAACAAACCGGTCAGACAAAATCTCAGACCGCGCGACCTCAAATTGAGACCGGCACAATCAAGCCAACTTTGGTTCTTATAGTTCTTCGTTATGAATGACGGGCCCTGCATCCCTATTTATTGGCGAGTAGACGGATGTCGTCACCGTACAAACTGGGATACAATAACAGCCCATCAGATTGCCAGCGGTCTCACAAGATAGACCGCCCGAGCTCAGCAAGGCTAAACAGCTCCCTTATTTAAACCATACGGTTATGTACGAACCGCCCGGTTACCGCGGTCTCCGAAAACAGACCGCCCGGTCTTATTGCCAAAAGCAAAGAACTTCTTCAGTAACCCAGACCGACTAGAACAAAATGTCAGACTGCCCGGTCACTGCAAGAAGGCAGACCTATTTGAACATCTGGCCGACTTGAACAAGTCGCCAGAACAACCTGCGCGAGCTTCTTGGATAAACATGCGATCTCCCAGATCAGACCGCCCAGATCAGATCGACTGAGACAGAACCAGCCAGAGCACCAGTGCAAACCGCGTGGTCTCTGTGGTCTCCAACCTGCAGACCGCCCAGCACCATTCCACTTCCACTTCAAAAATTTAACATGGTTTGGGATAGAATGCTCAAAACTCAAGGAAAACACGTGCATGGTCTAAAACGCTCATGTGATAAGGAAATCACACGGCTGTGCAATTTGTTTAAATTCAGACCTCCCGTGCAATTATCTTGAAGCACGGTCGAACCTGACCTTGTGAGAAGAAAATGCACAGGCACGCACAAAACACCGATTTCAGACCAAAACATGCATTTGGCTAGAAGGTTGCTCATGCACGACCATCCAGTGCGTGCGAGAAGAAAAACGTACGAACATGCAATTTTGAAATTTGACTAGATGGGTACACAGACATGCCCGTGCGTGAAGGAAAATTCACGACCGTGCATGAGCAACAACATTATTCCTAGACAACTCAGCATGTGCTCGCGACGTGCTAACAGACCTAGGCAAATGGCTGCTGGCATGTGCAGAATTGCCAAGTGCATAAAAGTGAATAAATGAGAGAGCAAAGTGACTTCTCCACATTAGTTTGGAATCAGCACTTCACACACCAAATTAGGCGTCAAAAGTTCTTTAAGCGTGAGTCATGATCAAGTGAGATATACACTCTTTTCATATAAAAACAAAGCTATAAAAATAAGAAATACGCCTAGATTAGTCTAAAATATACTATATGAAATCTACTCATCATGGGTCTATAGGAACAAGCTAGATGAGAATGGCATCATCATCGAGAACAAAGCAAGGCTAGTTGCAAAGGGATATAAATAAGAAGAAGGGATTGACTATGGTTAAACCTATGCACTAGTGGAAAATTTTGAGGTAATAATGCTATTCTTAGCCTATGCATTTCACAAAGGATTCAAAGTGCATCAAATGGATGTGAAGTCTACTTTCCTCAATGGTGAATTCAAGGAAGAAGTGTATGTAGTGCAGCCTCCAGGTTTTGTTGTTCCTAACCTTTCTGATAATATCTACTTTTTAAGGAATGCTTTGTATGGATTAAAACAAGCTCCTAGAACTTGGTATGAAACTCTATCTAGTTTCCTCATTGAAAACAAGTTTTCAAGGGGGTCGATAGATAAGACATTATTTCTAAGGGAAGTAAAGGGAAAACTTTTGCTAGTCCAAATTTATGTTGATGACATATTTTTTGGCTCTACTGATGACAACCTTTGCAAGAAGTTTGCTTACTTAATGCAAGAGAAGTTTAAAATGAGCAGCATGAGAGAGCTAAAATACTTCCTAGGGCTCCAAGTGAAGCAATCTGAGGATGGAAAATTCATCTCTCAAACCAACTTCACTATAGATCTTATAAAGAAGTTTTGAATGGAGAGTGCAACCTTAATGAGGACTCCAATGTACTCCAATCTAACTCTGGACAAGGAAGAGAAAGGGAAACCTTTTGATGAGACCTTGTATAGATGCATCAATGTATCTCTGCTCTACTTAAATGCTAGTAGACCAGACATTACGTTTGTTACATATCTATGTGCTAGGTATTAAGCTTCCACTAAGGATTCTTATTACACCTATGCTAAGAGAATATTGAGATACCTCAAGAGAGTTCATAATCTTAGCCTTTGGTACCCTAGAAGTAATGATTTTGAGCTAACATGGTATTCAGATGCAGATTTTGCGTTTGCAAAGAAGACAAGAAAAATACATCTAGAACCTGCCAATTTTTAGGGAAGAGGTTGATCTTATTGAGCAGCAAGAAGCAAACAAGTGTGGCAAACTCAACAGCTAAATCAAAATACGTCTTAGCTGGGAGTTGCTGTGCTCAACGGCTATGGGTACATCAGCTGGAAAATTACAACATCAAGACCAGCAAAACAACCATGTACTATGATTCATCCTATGCAATCTCAATTACTAATAACCATGTATCAAACACCAGGACTATGTACATTGAAATCTGGTACCACTTCATCAGGGAGATTGTTGAAAAAGAGGATATCTATCTTGAGTATGTCCCCACTGACAGCCAAGTAGCATATATATCTTTACAATGCCCCTTGATGAAGCTAAATTAAATTTCTTTAAGTTTGAGCTTGATATGCTGAATTTAGAGTAAACATATCAAGGCTTTCTTATTTATAACTATTATGCATATGTATGCTATCAAGATTCATGCAGAGAACTAACCAAAAAATGCAGGAAAATCGTAAGTTAAATTTGTGTCGTCGAGGATACAAGTCGACATAAAGGTCTTGTCGAAGGATTGTCAAGCCAACATAATAGGCGTATCATCGTGGTGCATCTTCGACACTCAAAAATTAGTTAATGTTGGATCTTTTATCACAACCGTTCAATTAAAGATCAATTGCTTTAGCAAACGTACCCAGGTACATGCCTTTTGACATTTCTAAAATAGAACATATATGCAAATGCTTAGAAAAAGATTATACTTTCATTTACCCTAAGTCGTCAAAACAAAAATCTAATCCCGCTCGACACCCTGCGACATCGGAGACCTTCAACTCGCTAACTTTTCTTGCAATGGCACCAAAGAAAGGGGAAAACTACTACAATATCGGATGCGAGCTCATTAGAGGTGGATTCAATAGGGCCGAAGAAAAGATAAAATCTATTATTGGACTATTGACAATGACCGGCCTAGAGTATATCCTATCTAAACCCACTGTGATCATGCATAGAGAACTAGTGGAGTGATATTCCAAGCCCCAGATAAGCTCATCAAGCTAAGCCATTAAAATAGGGGTAAGTGATACCTTGTTAAGAGTTACAGTTTAAGGGATGACAAGAGCACTCCGCCTGCCAGTCTTTGAAGAGGATGATGATCAGGATGAGATTTCTAATGATGATTACTCTGAAGGTTTAAAATGGTATGGAAATGAAGTAGAATGCTATGGCTCCTTGAAACGGGCAAACTTTAATTCCAAAGGGAAGCTCCTGACAAATATCATTGGAAAGGTCTTGATCTGCAAGCCTTAATCACACGATAGAATTTCAAGCAAGATTTTTGAAATAATGACAAGGGTCATTTTGAGCAAAAGGACAAATTGGGCACAGATTCTATTTGTTGCCCCAAATTTTGGTAGAATATTATCCCTGTATCTGCTGCCCAGCTTACCAAACAAGCTGAATAAGAAGTTGGGGGCTCCCATCCATTGCATGAAGAAAATGGATATAAGAACCCTGGTATGATGGGAGAAAGTGTTCTTTAAGGCTCCTAAAAAATCAAAGGGGGTCAGCACAGTGAAAAGTAAGAGAGCGGTTATAGCTAAGGGAGGCATTTTATAGGAAGAGGAACATATTGCAAGCTCAACCCTTGTGCAAATTGAGGGGGAGACTGGTTAGTCCTCAATCCTAAGTCTTACAACAGAACCATTGTGTTGGGAATACTGTCCACAAGATTCTTGATTTGAAGAAGGCCTCAAGATCATAATAAATCTTGTATTTGTTGCATGTGTAAGTTTTGATGTGACAGGTACAACAGAAATGCTTGGCTAATATAGTGTTAGGCAAATGGTCACCCAAATAGGGTTTTGCCCTTGTAATCCCTCAAGGTGCAAAACTCATGTTGTCCTATGATCAAATCGTATATTAGACATGTAATTATAATGAGGAGAAGTAGTAAAGATAAAAGAAATTAAAGGTAGAAGCAAAAAATATTCCAAGTCAAATGTCGACTGCAACGACTGAATGAATAAGGAAAATCTTGACTACATTGACTGAATGACTAAGGAAAATGTTGAATGCATCGACTGGAAGCTAAGTCATTTATCGAATGTATCGACTGGACAGTAAAGTAATTTTTCAACTGCATCATCTGGAAGACTACTTGATTTATCAGCTGCATCATCCAGACTGTGATAAAAGGATTTTCCCTTGTTTGACTGCTTAAGTATAGACTGCATCAGGTTGTGTTCTTAAGGTACAGATTGTCGACTACATCATATCTATAAGTGCTGAAGGATTTTATTGACTACATCATATTAATAAGTGCTGAAGGATTTTAATGACTACATAGATTATTTTGTCGCCCTGAAGTGTGTTCTAATGGATTTTTGCTGAGATCAAGCCGCAAACTACGTAGTTATTCAAATTGATTTGAATTCTGCTTTCTGCTGCAATAATCAATGTGATTTAAGAGAAAATGTATTATACTCATTGATTTCAGATTGTTGCCATTTGAAGATCTTTCCATAAGAAAAATCTCTAGCCGTTGAAGCATTCATTTTTGTAGAAGCAAGGCCTTTAGCGATCCAGTTTTCTATATAAAAGGGATGTAAAAATTGAACAAGGCATACATATATAAGAAGGCATATGTGCATACACTTACAGAGATTTTTGTGCCAGAATTTTGCAAGTGCATAAGCTATAGAATTATGCCAAGTCTTCAGTAACTACAAACCTGGGAGAGAACTCTTCTAAGGCTCAATAGAACAATATTCTTTCTGAAGAACATTTCTCTCTTGAAAAAGTCTTCTTGATTCAATCTAACTCATTCCAAGCAGATATATTCAAGTGTTGATCAAGGAAGAATAAGCCTTCACGATGCTTCTATTGAAGACTCAAGTGTTATTGTTTGAGTCAAAATCTTTACAACTTCTTTGTAACTGTAGGATTCTTTCTAGATCTGAGTTTGTTGTAGAATTCAAATGGGAATCTGAGTTATAGGATCATTGTGATCTGAGGTAGGATACTTGATAAGATCTGAGTGTAGATCTCTTGTTGGAGAGATTGAGGTAGGGCTACTTTTGTCCTGAGTGTAGGATTTTATGATTGAAGATCTCAGTTGTAGGACCTTGTGTTGATGGTCTAAGGTAGAGGACTGTTGTTCCTAATGTATAGGAGTTAAGGAATCTGAGTGTAAGATGTTTTGATCTGAGAAATTTGTAGAAGTTGGCCTAAGCTAGCACTCTGTTAGATAGGTGAAGGGGGAAAGTGGATATACCCATAATTGGTGAACCACTATACATCTTGTGTACTGTGTTGTGGATTGTGCTTGTTTATTTCTTTTTTGTGCTTAAAAGAAGAAAATTAAAAGAAAGAATAAAACACTTAAAACACATATTCACCCACCAAGTAATTAGACAATCCTTACGGTATCAGATCCAGGCTTCTTCAAAAAGGCTTCACAGCTGAACATAATCCTTTAATGGTAAATATTAAAGCATCATGACTTTTGGAGAGAGCTGTAAGGAATTAAGCTCTATGAAACTTCCTATCTACAGGATGGAAAACTTTGGATTATGGAAGCAAATGGTTAAGCTCTTCATGGAGGGCTCTGGCCCTAGGATTTTTTCCACCTTTGAAGAGGGACCTTTCATCTCCATGAAGGTCTCATCTATTGGTGAAAATCTGAGAGTTCCAAAGAAACTATCAGAGATGACAAAAGATGAAGTCATCTTGGCCACTATAAATAAAAGAGCTAAAAATATTTTAGTTAGTGTGATTGATGACTCCACATTTCAGAACCTAATACACTGTCAAATAACCAAAGAGATGTGGGACACTTTGATAGTTTACATGGAAGGCACAGAGGAAGTAAGGGCTGACAAGATGTCCCTGTTGAATCAAGAATATGAAGCTTGTAGGAAAGAAAATGACACTATAGCACACTACTATGAGAAATTCTTCAGGATAGTGAATGGACTGAAGAATTATGGAAGATCCTTCATTAATTATGAACTGAATGACAAATTCTTAAGATCCCTCAATAAAGATTGAGACATTAAGATACGTGCAATAAGAGAAATGGGAAATCTGGGCAACATCCAACCTCAGATTTGTTTTGGGAAATTGATGTCCCATGAATTGCACTTGAATACCAGGAAAAGTGAAGAAGGGCACATCAAAGAATAATCAGTGGCCCTAAGAGCTCTAGAAGAGGCAAAGAGAAGACATTATCCCCTACAAGAAGAGCAACTAAGTCAGAGGAGTTTGAACCCAGCACTTCTGATGCCGTAAAAAGATTCACATGTTGTACCATTCAGATATCCTTTTAACCATGGGAAAAGCTATCCAATTCCTGTTGTGAGCACAAAAAGAAGGTACAATAGGTTTGAATGTTGGTGTTGTGGTGATGAGTCCTGATCATATACACATTTATGGACTCATCCGGGCCGTTATTTAGTCATTTCTCCGCACTTTAGCCTTGTTATAGTTTATATTTGATAATCCATGCTAGGTGCACATCTTGGCCCACTTTGGTGTGATTTTCGTGCTTATTGTCATTAGTAGTATTCTTGTGCTGTTAGGTGCCATTTTCAGTGGCTAGATCTGTGGTTATGCTGGAATAGGAGTCGTGCAAGTGTTCCCGGTGCAATTCTGCACAGGAACACTGCGCACGATCACTTGTTCTATTGCGCACGACCACTAGTCGTGCGCCACTGATCGTGTGCACTTAACCCTTTTTCACGAGTTCTGTTTGGTGCAGTGCGCACGACCACTAATGCCAGTGCGCCACTGCTCGTGCGCACTTACCATTTAATTTCCGAGTTCTGTTTGCTCCAGTGCGCACGACCATCAACTCCAGTACGCACGACCACCGGTCGTGCGCCACTGGTCGTGCGAACATTTTATTTTATAATTTCGTATCTTGCAGGTTCCACCCAGGCAGTGCGCACGATCGCAGAATTCCAGTGCGCACGACCACTGGTCGTGCGCCAATGACCGTGCGCGCTGTTTAATTCAGCACCTATATAATGACCTGATCGCGAATTAGGTCGGGATTACGCATTTGGACTCCGTTCAGCCCGCCGTTTTCGCCATTTCCAGAGGTTTTTCACCCCCTAGGCCTCCTTCATCATCCAAGGGCTTGCAAGAAGGGATCCTACACTCATTTTGATCGCTAAGGAAGAAGTTCTTCGCATTAGACGTGGCCGGATGGTAAATCGCTGGAGAAGACGGGTCCATTGGGAGGTGTGACAGCCCTCCTCTACCCCGGACGCAGTTGGGACCGAGCTAGGACGCGGATTGACAACCCGGTGCTTCCTACCGTGAATCTACAACGAGACTCCGGATTCGGTCGTATTTCTTGCCTTTTTCTTCTACTTGTGTGGTTATATTTGTTGTAATCTCTTTATTTAGATGATGAATGTTATGAACCATGTGTATTATTTCTTATTTCATGATTTTGGAATTATCTAGTTCATTTGTGTTAATAAGGTGCGCCCTATTCCATCTCCCACTCCACCACCGTGACCGGTGCCGCACTAGCAATTGCTTGTGGCGTGCTTATTGTTGACGAGGTGCTTGCGACCCTCATTCCGCTTGCCTTCTCGCCCATCCGCCCTTTCGACGCAGCGTGCTCAAGGCCTGCTTAGTCTCCATCTCGCCAATCGAAGCATTGCATAGCGGCATTGCATAGGAGTAGGCGTAGTATTTTATTTTATTATTCGCAAACCAAACCAACCATCCATTGTAACACCGACCAAGGACTTCGATCTCAAGTCCTTCCTCGATATTAAATTCCACCTTACTGTGTTCCTCAAGAGACCGACACTCGGGGATTTCCCCATTTTTATTACTTGCGCGACCGGTGCACTTGCCGAAAATATCGCATCAAGTTTTTTGGCGCTGTTGCCGGGGAACACAGTCGTGTGAGTTTTCTGTAGAGGGAGACAAGAGATAGTAGTTCTTCCATTGTGAATAGCCGCTTTATTATTTTTGTTTGCCTTTTAATCTTCTGTTGTTTGTGTTTATTTCTTCTCTCCTATTTTACAATTTTAAGCAAGTTTAATCCAAGGATTTTTATTAGTTTGTGTAGTTTCCCGTGCAGAGCATTTCTGTTTCTTTATATCTGCATTTATTAGTGAAAATGTCTTCATGGAATATTTCTCCTGGCACTTACGACATGATGGATTATTATATAGCCCAAATGAATGAGTTAAATGCCAGGCAGTGTAGGAACATTGTTTGCTTGCTGTGTCGAGGAGAGGGTCATGAATTGAAGGACTATCCTAGTCTTGTCAAGCCTGACCGCCGCTCCTCCACTCAGGACGACATTGTCCCTATCACTCATTCTTTACCCATGGAGGTTGTTGTACCTTCTACCCCAGAGCCTGTTTCGTGCATGGACTCCTCACTCCCTGTGTTTGGCTTCACGCCCAGCGATGATGATCACTCATCCGTTTGTCAACAGGGAGAGGAATGGGAGATCCTAGATGCACCTGAGTTTGACGAGGAAAGTATTCTTTCCATCGGGGAGGCTTTAGCAGATCTTTTTGCTGAGGAACCAAACCTTCTCGTTCCTCCAGTTTCTTTGCATACTTTTTCTACGCACATTCTTTATGATCCTATCGAAGTAAAGGAGTTGGGTGATGCTTCTGACTCGAAGGGTGCTCCAAAGTGGGTTGAGGAGGATACTCTCTCTGATGAGGAGGTTTACACTTCTTCATGGGACGAGGAGGTCCAAACCACCACTGAGGACCCTGAGTTCTTGAGTTCTCCTCGCCATGATACTTACGATGATGATAGCGATCTATCCTTGGATCCTGCTGGGAGTGAGACCGGGACCACTCCCCCGCTGTTTGATTATTTATGTCATTCTTCTCTTTTATTTCCTAACCCCCCTTCTCCATCTGAGCCTGTGCAGGTTGAGTCTTCACAGGTACTTCAGGAGGACTTGGAGCTTCTTGCCCGAGTCAATGATGATTGCATCCTCATATGCGAGGAGGTTGACCCCTCCTCCGTTAAGGAAGCCTCATTCGTTGCCTCCTCCTCCTGTAAACTTGTTGTGGACGATACCTTGCTAGGCAAGGATGTGTTTTGTGAGTTGAGTAAGGACCAGGCTGCCTCCTTTTCTTACATTCTCTACCCTCTACCTGTGGGGAGCAGGTATCTTTATTTAGGTAGCGGGGTGACTGTTCTATCACCGTATCGGTACCCGCAACCGAAACGGATAGTGGAACAGTTACCTGTGCATTTTCTCTTCCATAGGCCCATTAGCTAGGACCTTTAAGTTTTCAAATAAGTCGTGCTGGGATGACAGTAACCCCAGTAGTTATCTTTCTTTTTCCTGAAATTTTATTTTGTCTAGTTTAGTTAAGTTTTGTTAAGGCTGTGAATACCGCGTTGCTGGTGCTGAATCCTGTTTGTGCGTAAACTGCACGGTGGATGGACATTCTACTAAAATTTTGGCCGCTGGAAAATTCCTAAGGCGCACGATCACTGGTCGTGCGCACTACTTATCGCGCACGACCACTGGTCGTGCGATCGGCCCAGATTTTTATAAAAAGCCCGTCCGCCCGAGCCTTTCGCGCACGATCTAGGGTTTTCATTCTCCGACGTCCGTGCGCCGTTTCTGCCTGCTTGCCGCCGATCGTGCGCCTCCTTCCCTTCCGGTGAGCCCATTCCCTATTTCTCCTCCTTCCTTTGCCCTCCTACCACCATGAGCTCCAGAGATCGCCAAAAGGTCTACCAACGCTCCGGCCGCTCTTCCGCATCTCCTGCTCAGATCCTCGCTAGGATGGCGACTTTTTCCAAGGATTCGCACACGCGGCGATTCAATTCTCTTAAGGAGAAGCCATTCCTATCGCAGCGTCTCGTGGATTGGAACGAGTTGAACTCTATCGGCGACAATGGGGAGTTGGGGGAGGCCGTCCGCCAGCGCTATTATTTCGATCATTGGAGCGGGGTGTTCGAGTGCAATGACCTCGGCTACCGGGAGCTCACCTTGGAATTTCTTGCTACGTTTGAGTGGGAAGTGTTGCCCTCCGGTCAACGTCCGGGAAAGTGCTCTTTCCGAATTTTGGGCAAGGTTTTCACTCTCTCCTTATCCGAGTTGGCGGTGCACGCTGGATTTTACACCAAAGCCGAGGCCACGACGATCCCTTTTCTGGATTTGGATGTCTCCTTCCCTGATGGTGTTACCCCGCGTGCCGCGTGGTGTGCCCTCACGGGTCGTGATGAAGAATATGTGGCCAGAAAAAGCAAATCCGCATGGATCGTCGCGCCTGCTCTCCGATACCTGCAGCACGTCCTTAGCCACTCTCTCGTCGCCCGTGTCCTTAGTCAGAATGTAGTGGGGTGGCAAGATCTGATCTCCCTCTATAGTATGGAATTTCGGCAGCCTTTGCATCTTGGCTACATGCTAGCTTTCTTCTTCCACCACGAGGCCACTTACGGTCTCACAGGTGCCATTGGTGGTGCCTACTATATTACCCGCATTGCCAAAAGCCTGGGGGTTTGGAGTCATCTGCCTCCGATGGTGCAGGTGACTGTGCCCTCCTTCATCACTCGGGCCACCATGGTGAGTTTCCATCTATTACGGGTCGTGGGGAAGAAGAGTAGTAGACGCTTTGTGGTCGTGATGTCGGGAGATGCGCCTAGGGAGAGGCAAGGCGACGAGGAGCACGGAGAGCCGGCTGAGCCGCCAAATACTCACCGCGAGGTAGCCCTTCTGCAGCCGCGAAGGCATTCATTTCAGCAGGAGCGGAGAGCCAAGGAGGAGGGCAGTTCGTCAAGAGCGCCGGAGGTGCCAAGTTTCGATCGGCGCCTCTCCGATTTGGAGGCAAACCAGTACTGGCTTACGGATTTTGTCTATCAGCAAGCACTGCGGGGAGGGCTAAACATCCCCCCACCTCCGGGTCGGGCCGCATCATCTTCCAGACGGTCGCCGTCCGTTGTGGTGTTAGATAGCGACAGCGACGACGAGTGATCTTCCTCCCTGCATGCGAGATATTCTAAGCCGTGCTTTCTGTTTAGTTTCTTTTGTTGAGTCGTTTGAACTCCTTCTCTTTTGATGTTTGTAATAATAACATTTTGCTTGTGGAATGCTCTTCTGGGCATAGTTTTATTTATTCAGCTTTTTCTGTTCCCTTATTTTGTGTGCGAGTGCTCAATATTTATTGCAGGAACAAGTTCACTCCCATGGGTGATAACTTAGAATTCTTGATTTTTTTTTGTTGTGCTCTCACATGTTTAGTCCAGTTTTTACTATTTTTGTTGGTCTAGTGTATAACTTTCAGGTGGCCTTTGTTTCTCATGAGAGCGGATGCTGCGGACTATTCTTGATCATTTACGCCAATCGTCTGGTATGCTCATTTCTGAGCATTGGGTAACACTTCCTCCCCTCTTTTTGCTTCAATTTCTAGATATATCGCTTAGCTTAAGTCTGGGGGAGCGGTTGTTGTTATCCATTGTGCACATGCTGCATTGCATACTAAAAGGTTGCTTTTTATTTATCATTTTCATTATCATCGTTGCATTCTTCTCACACCACTTCACCCACTTGAGTGCGTGCTTGTCTTTTTGTTGTTGTTCCGTTTAACTAGTTTGGTTGGAATGTGAAATAGGTTGTTAACGTAGGAATTATTATTTGGAGTGCGATGTTGACTCATGTAGTGTTCTAGTCACTTCGCATGATATGGTAGAATTTGTGTAGAACTAGATTTTCTTTATGCATCTAATTTATGTTTAGTATTTCTGCGTGAATTTAGATTTTATATACTCAAGTGGTGAATTTGTATGGAATTGACGATAACCCGGTGTTGTGTGTGTGCGGTTGCTAGTCGTGTGTTGCTCGAGTCGGGAGGAAGGTTTATCTTTCTCGTGGGCTAAGAACTTGCCCCAAGCGACTCTCGAAGCATGGGTGAGAGCTACTCGTTGAGTCAAGCATGATGTAGGCCACCATTTGGCTAGTTTGAGCTTTGTTATTCCATGTCCATTTCATTCACCGTTGCAAGCCCATTTTGTGCCTACCATTCCTTTGTACAGCCCCTCTTCATCCACCAAAGCCTGAAGCCTATCCTACTCCCGCAACCAAAATGTTTTTAACTGCGCTCATAAGTCTCAACTTGTGTGGAGTGTGGAATCCTTGTGTTATGAAGGGAAAATAAATTATGTCTGCTGATTTTTAACCAACCGGAGGATTCTTAAAAGAAGTAAAATGTGTAAAAAAGAAAAAAAAGGAGTATTGTGAAAAAAAAAATCCTCCCGAGCTAAAAACAGAAAATCTGTTGATATTTGTAAAGTAGGCCGTGTGCACACCTGGTTTTCATGATAAGTCTGGGGGTGTGTCACACGAGCATTGTTGTTGGTCTTGCGTGGTGCAGCGTTCCGTTTGCTCACTTGGGTTGCGTAGCCGCCGTGTTTAACTTTGAAATATCATACCGTAACCTAAGCCCCGTTTTACTCCTAAAAGCCCTACTGATTTGACTTGCGAGAGTGCTAGCGCCGTGGAGAGAGTGTGACCGGGCAAGCGTATGGTTCACGACGTTGATGGATTTCAGTGGAGTTATTCCTAAGCCCCGATCTTTTGTAACACCCGCCTCAGTGTCTCGTCACTTTCATACCGGGCATGATCGTCAAATTCTTCATAACTCACCAATTGAGTACATCTAAATCTTTAATTACGCTTTAATACTCTTGTAAATTAGTTAGCATAGTTAGAATCTCCTTCTACTAAATTCTCTACTTGCATGCGTATGTTACTTCGCACCGTACTCCCTTGTGTAATTCTCTATGTTAATTATCATTTTCACGCTCCACCGGATTCGTTTGCTCGGGACGCGCAAACAGTTAAGTCTGGGGGTGTGATGAGTCCTGATCATATACACATTTATGGACTCATCCGGGCCGTTATTTAGTCATTTCTCCGCACTTTAGCCTTGTTATAGTTTATATTTGATAATCCATGCTAGGTGCACATCTTGGCCCACTTTGGTGTGATTTTCGTGTTTATTGTCATTAGTAGTATTCTTGTGCTGTTAGGTGCCATTTTCAGTGGCTAGATCTGTGGTTATGCTGGAATAGGAGTCGTGCAAGTGTTCCCGGTGCAATTCTGCACAGGAACACTGCGCACGATCACTTGTTCTATTGCGCACGACCACTGGTCGTGCGCCACTGATCGTGTGCACTTAACCCTTTTTCACGAGTTCTGTTTGGTGCAGTGCGCACGACCACTAACGCCAGTGCGCATGACCACCGGTCGTGCGCCACTGCTCGTGCGCACTTACCATTTAATTTCTGAGTTCTGTTTGCTCCAGTGCGCACGACCATCAACTCCAGTGCGCACGACCACCGGTCGTGCGCCACTGGTCGTGCGAACATTTTATTTTATAATTTCGTATCTTGCAGGTTCCACCCAGGCAGTGCGCACGATCGCAGAATTCCAGTGCGCACGACCACTGGTCGTGCGCCAATGACCGTGCGCGCTGTTTAATTCAGCGCCTATATAATGACCTGATCGCGAATTAGGTCGGGATTACGCATTTGGACTCCGTTCAGCCCGCCGTTTTCGCCATTTCCAGAGGTTTTTCACCCCCTAGGCCTCCTCCATCATCCAAGGGCTTGCAAGAAGGGATCCTACACTCATTTTGATCGCTAAGGAAGAAGTTCTTCGCATTAGACGTGGCCGGATGGTAAATCGCTGGAGAAGACGGGTCCATTGGGAGGTGTGACAGCCCTCCTCTACCCCGGACGCAGTTGGGACCGAGCTAGGACGCGGATTCACAACCCGGTGCTTCCTACCATGAATCTACAACGAGACTCCGGATTCGGTCGTATTTCTTGCCTTTTTCTTCTACTTGTGTGGTTATATTTGTTGTAATCTCTTTATTTAGATGATGAATGCTATGAACCATGTGTATTATTGCTTATTTCATGATTTTGGAATTATCTAGTTCATTTGTGTTAATGAGGTGCGCCCTATTCCATCTCCCACTCCACCACCGTGACCGGTGCCGCACTAGCAATTGCTTGTGGCGTGCTTATTGTTGACGAGGTGCTTGCGACCCTCATTCCGCTTGCCTTCTCGCCCATCCGCCCTTTCGACGCAGCGCGCTCAAGGCCTGCTTAGTCTCCATCTCGCCAATCGAAGCATAGCATAGCGGCATTGCATAGGAGTAGGCGTAGTATTTTATTTTATTATTCGCAAACCAACCATCCATTGTAACACCGACCAAGGACTTCGATCTCAAGTCCTTCCTCGATATTAAATTCCACCTTACTGTGTTCCTCAAGAGACCGACACTCGGGGATTTTCCCCATTTTTATTACTTGCGCGACCGGTGCACTTGACGAAAATATCGCATCAAGTTTTTTGGCGCCGTTGCCGGGGAACACAGTCGTGTGAGTTTTCTGTAGAGGGAGACAAGAGATAGTAGTTCTTCCATTGTGAATAGCCGCTTTATTATTTTTGTTTGCCTTTTAATCTTCTGTTGTTTGTGTTTATTTCTTCTCTCCTATTTTACAATTTTAAGCAAGTTTAATCCAAGGATTTTTATTAGCTTGTGTAGTTTCCCGTGCAGAGCATTTCTGTTTCTTTATATCTGCATTTATTAGTGAAAATGTCTTCATGGAATATTTCTCCTGGCACTTACGACATGATGGATTATTATATAGCCCAAATGAATGAGTTAAATGCCAGGCAGTGTAGGAACATTGTTTGCTTGCTGTGTCGAGGAGAGGGTCATGAATTGAAGGACTGTCCTAGTCTTGTCAAGCCTGACCGCCGCTCCTCCACTCAGGACGACATTGTCCCTATCACTCATTCTTTACCCATGGCAGTTGTTGTACCTTCTACCCCAGAGCCTGTTTCGTGCATGGACTCCTCACTCCCTGTGTTTGGCTTCACGCCCAGCGATGATGATCACTCATCCGTTTGTCAACAGGGAGAGGAATGGGAGATCCTAGATGCACCTGAGTTTGACGAGGAAAGTATTCTTTCCATCGGGGAGGCTTTAGCAGATCTTTTTGCTGAGGAACCAAACCTTCTCGTTCCTCCAGTTTCTATGCATACTTTTTCTATGTACATTCTTTATGATCCTATCGAAGTAAAGGAGTTGGGTGATGCTTCTGACTCGAAGGGTGCTCCAAAGTGGGTTGAGGAGGATACTCTCTCTGATGAGGAGGTTTACACTTCTTCATGGGACGAGGAGGTCCAAACCACCACTGAGGACCCTGAGTTCTTGAGTTCTCCTCGCCATGATACTTACGATGATGATAGCGATCTATCCTTGGATCCTGCTGGGAGTGAGACCGGGACCACTCCCCCGCTGTTTGATTATTTATGTCATTCTTCTCTTTTATTTCCTAACCCCCCTTCTCCATCTGAGCCTGTGCAGGTTGAGTCTTCACAGGTACTTCAGGAGGACTTGGAGCTTCTTGCCTGAGTCAATGATGATTGCATCCTCATATGCGAGGAGGTTGACCCCTCCTCCGTTAAGGAAGCCTCATTCGTTGCCTCCTCCTCCTGTAAACTTGTTGTGGACGATACCTTGCTAGGCAAGGATGTGTTTTGTGAGTTGAGTAAGGACCAGGCTGCCTCCTTTTCTTACATTCTCTACCCTCTACCTGTGGGGAGCAGGTATCTTTATTTAGGTAGCGGGGTGACTGTTCTATCACCGTATCGGTACCCGCAACTAAAACGGATAGTGGAACAGTTACCTGTGCATTTTCTCTTCCATAGGCCCATTAGCTAGGACCTTTAAGTTTTCAAATAAGTCGTGCTGGGATGACAGTAACCCCAGTAGTTATCTTTCTTTTTCCTGAAATTTTATTTTGTCTAGTTTAGTTAAGTTTTGTTAAGGCTGTGAATACCGCGTTGCTGGTGCTGAATCCTGTTTGTGCGTAAACTACACGGTGGATGGACATTCTACTAAAATTTTGGCCGCTGGAAAATTCCTAAGGCGCACGATCACTGGTCGTGCGCACTACTTATCGCGCACGACCACTGGTCGTGCGATCGGCCCAGATTTTTATAAAAAGCCCGTCCGCCCGAGCCTTTCGCGCACGATCTAGGGTTTTCGTTCTCCGACGTCCGTGCGCCGTTTCTGCCTGCTTGCCGCCGATCGTGCGCCTCCTTCCCTTCCGGTGAGCCCATTCCCTATTTCTCCTCCTTCCTTTGCCCTCCTACCACCATGAGCTCCAGAGATCGCCAAAAGGTCTACCAACGCTCCGGCCGCTCTTCCGCATCTCCTGCTCAGATCCACGCTAGGATGGCGACTTTTTCCAAGGATTCGCACACGCGGCGATTCAATTCTCTTAAGGAGAAGCCATTCCTATCACAGCGTCTCGTGGATTGGAACGAGTTGAACTCTATCGGCGACAATGGGGAGTTGGGGGAGGCCGTCCGCCAGCGCTATTATTTCGATCATTGGAGCGGGGTGTTCGAGTGCAATGACCTCGGCTACCGGGAGCTCACCTTGGAATTTCTTGCTACGTTTGAGTGGGAAGTGTTGCCCTCCGGTCAACGTCCGGGAAAGTGCTCTTTCCGAATTTTGGGCAAGGTTTTCACTCTCTCCTTATCCGAGTTGGCGGTGCACGCTGGATTTTACACCAAAGCCGAGGCCACGACGATCCCTTTTCTGGATTTGGATGTCTCCTTCCCTGATGGTGTTACCCCGCGTGCCGCGTGGTGTGCCCTCACGGGTCGTGATGAAGAATATGTGGCCAGAAAAAGCAAATCCACATGGATCGTCGCGCCTGCTCTCCGATACCTGCAGCACGTCCTTAGCCACTCTCTCGTCGCCCGAGCCCTTAGTCAGAATGTAGTGGGGTGGCAAGATCTGATCTCCCTCTATAGTATGGAATTTCGGCAGCCTTTGCATCTTGGCTACATGCTAGCTTTCTTCTTCCACCACGAGGCCACTTACGGTCTCACAGGTGCCATTGGTGGTGCCTACTATATTACCCGCATTGCCAAAAGCCTGGGGGTTTGGAGTCATCTGCCTCCGATGGTGCAGGTGACTGCGCCCTCCTTCATCACTCGGGCCACCATGGTGAGTTTCCATCTATTACGGGTCGTGGGGAAGAAGAGTAGTAGACACTTTGTGGTCGTGATGCCGGGAGATGCGCCTAGGGAGAGGCAAGGCGACGAGGAGCACGGAGAGCCGGCTGAGCCGCCAAATACTCACCGCGAGGTAGCCCTTCTGCAGCCGCGAAGGCATTCATTTCAGCAGGAGCGGAGAGCCAAGGAGGAGGGCAGTTCGTCAAGAGCGCCGGAGGTGCCAAGTTTCGATCGGCGCCTCTCCGATTTGGAGGCAAACCAGTACTGGCTTACGGATTTCGTCTATCAGCAAGCACTGCGGGGAGGGCTAAACATCCCCCCACCTCCGGGTCGGGCCGCATCATCTTCCAGACGGTCGTCGTCCGTTGTGGTGTTAGATAGCGACAGCGACGACGAGTGATCTTCCTCCCTGCATGCGAGATATTCTAAGCCGTGCTTTCTGTTTAGTTTCTTTTGTTGAGTCGTTTGAACTCCTTCTCTTTTGATGTTTGTAATAATAACATTTTGCTTGTGGAATGCTCTTCTGGGCATAGTTTTATTTATTCAGCTTTTTCTGTTCCCTTATTTTGTGTGCGAGTGCTCAATATTTATTGCAGGAACAAGTTCACTCCCATGGGTGATAACTTAGAATTCTTGATTTTTTTTTTTGTGCTCTCACATGTTTAGTCCAGTTTTTACTATTTTTGTTGCTCTAGTGTATAACTTTCAGGTGGCCTTTGTTTCTCATGAGAGCGGATGCTGCGGACTATTCTTGATCATTTACGCCAATCGTCTGGTATGCTCATTTCTGAGCATTGGGTAACACTTCCTCCCCTCTTTTTGCTTCAATTTCTAGATATATCGCTTAGCTTAAGTCTGGGGGAGCGGTTGTTGTTATCCAATGTGCACATGCTGCATTGCATACTAAAAGGTTGCTTTTTATTTATCATTTTCATTATCATCGTTGCATTCTTCTCACACCACTTCACCCACTTGAGTGCGTGCTTGTCTTTTTGTTGTTGTTCCGTTTAACTAGTTTGGTTGGAATGTGAAATAGGTTGTTAACGCAGGAATTATTATTTGGAGTGCGATGTTGACTCATGTAGTGTTCTAGTCACTTCGCATGCTATGGTAGAATTTGTGTAGAACTAGATTTTCTTTATGCATCTAATTTATGTTTAGTATTTCTGCGTGAATTTAGATTTAATATACTCAAGTGGTGAATTTGTATGGAATTGACGATAACCCGGTGTTGTGTGTGTGCGGTTGCTAGTCGTGTGTTGCTCGAGTCGGGAGGAAGGTTTATCTTTCTCGTGGGCTAAGAACTTGCCCCAAGCGACTCTCGAAGCATGGGTGAGAGCTACTCGTTGAGTCAAGCATGATGTAGGCCACCATTTGGCTAGTTTGAGCTTTGTTATTCCATGTCCATTTCATTCACCGTTGCAAGCCCATTTTGTGCCTACCATTCCTTTGTACAGCCCCTCTTCATCCACCAAAGCCTGAAGCCTATCCTATTCCCGCAACCAAAATGTTTTTAACTGCGCTCATAAGTCTCAACTTGTGTGGAGTGTGGAATCCTTGTGTTATGAAGGGAAAATAAATTATGTCTGCTGATTTTTAACCAACCGGAGGATTCTTAAAAGAAGTAAAATGTGTAAAAAAGAAAAAAAAGGAGTATTGTGAAAAAAAAAATCCTCCCGAGCTAAAAACAGAAAATCTGTTGGTATTTGTAAAGTAGGCCGTGTGCACACCTGGTTTTCATGATAAGTCTGGGGGTGTGTCACACGAGCATTGTTGTTGGTCTTGCGTGGTGCAGCGTTCCGTTTGCTCACTTGGGTTGCGTAGCCGCCGTGTTTAACTTTGAAATATCATACCGTAACCTAAGCCCCGTTTTACTCCTAAAAGCCCTACTGATTTGACTTGCGAGAGTGCTAGCGCCGTGGAGAGAGTGTGACCGGGCAAGCGTATGGTTCACGACGTTGATGGATTTCAGTGGAGTTATTCCTAAGCCCCGATCTTTTGCAACACCCGCCTCAGTGTCTCGTCACTTTCATACCGGGCATGATCGTCAAATTCTTCATAACTCACCAATTGAGTACATCTAAATCTTTAATTACGCTTTAATACTCTTGTAAATTAGTTAGCATAGTTAGAATCTCCTTCTACTAAATTCTCTACTTGCATGCGTATGTTACTTCGAACCGTACTCCCTTGTGTAATTCTCTATGTTAATTATCATTTTCACGCTCCGCCGGATTCATTTGCTCGGGACGCGCAAACAGTTAAGTCTGGGGGTGTGATGAGTCCTGATCATATACACATTTATGGACTCATCCGGGCCGTTATTTAGTCATTTCTCCGCACTTTAGCCTTGTTATAGTTTATATTTGATAATCCATGTTAGGTGCACATCTTGGCACACTTTGGTGTGATTTTCGTGCTTATTGTCATTAGTAGTATTCTTGTGCTGTTAGGTGCCATTTTCAGTGGCTAGATCTGTGGTTATGCTGGATTAGGAGTCGTGCAAGTGTTCCTGGTGCAATTCTGCACAGGAACACTGCGCACGATCACTTGTTCTATTGCGCACGACCACTGGTCGTGCGCCACTGATCGTGTGCACTTAACCCTTTTTCACGAGTTCTGTTTGGTGCAGTGCGCACGACCACTAACGCCAGTGCGCACGACCACCGGTCGTGCGCCACTGCTCGTGCGCACTTACCATTTAATTTCTGAGTTCTGTTTGCTCCAGTGCGCACGACCATCAACTCCAGTGCGCACGACCACCGGTCGTGCGCCACTGGTCGTGCGAAAATTTTATTTTATAATTTCGTATCTTGCAGGTTCCACCCAGGCAGTGCGCACGATCGCAGAATTCCAGTGTGCACGACCACTGGTCGTGCGCCAATGACCGTGCGCACTGTTTAATTCAGCGCCTATATAATGACCTGATCGCGAATTAGGTCGGTATTACGCATTTGGACTCCGTTCAGCCCGCCGTTTTCGCCATTTCCAGAGGTTTTTCACCCCCTAGGCCTCCTCCATCATCCAAGGGCTTGCAAGAAGGGATCCTACACTCATTTTGATCGCTAAGGAAGAAGTTCTTCGCATTAGACGTGGCCGGATGGTAAATCACTGGAGATGACGGGTCCATTGGGAGGTGTGACAGCCCTCCTCTACCTCGGACGCAGTTGGGACCGAGCTAGGACGTGGATTGACAACCCGGTGCTTCCTACCGTGAATCTACAACGAGACTCCGGATTCGGTCGTATTTCTTGCCTTTTTCTTCTACTTGTGTGGTTATATTTGTTGTAATCTCTTTATTTAGATGATGAATGCTATGAACCATGTGTATTATTGCTTATTTCAGGATTTTGGAATTATCTAGTTCATTTGTGTTAATGAGGTGCGCCCTATTCCATCTCCCACTCCACCACCGTGACCGGTGCCGCACTAGCAATTGCTTGTGGCGTGCTTATTGTTGACGAGGTGCTTGCGACCCTCATTCCGCTTGCCTTCTCGCCCATCCGCCCTTTCGACGCAGCGCGCTCAAGGCCTGCTTAGTCTCCATCTCGCCAATCGAAGCATTGCATAGCGGCATTGCATAGGAGTAGACGTAGTATTTTATTTTATTATTCGCAAACCAAACCAACCATCCATTGTAACACCGACCAAGGACTTCGATCTCAAGTCCTTCCTCGATATTAAATTCCACCTTACTGTGTTCCTCAAGAGACCGACACTCGGGGATTTTCCCCATTTTTATTACTTGCGCGACCGGTGCACTTGCCGAAAATATCGCATCATGTGGAAAGTTGGCCACTTTGCCATTGACTACTGGTATAATCAAACAGTTCCAAGGGCAACTAAAGGCAAGCCAGCATGCAAACCTGGAGTAGTCCATAATGTACTTTAGATTGGTCAGAAGCTAAGGAAAATCTTTAATGCTAACAAGAATCTAGGACCCAACAAGATTTGGGTGCCTACGAAGAAATGATTCTCTTTTGCAGGTATGTTCAAAGACCAACCACACTCCTATCTGATATTTGGACAGTAGATGTTCCAGGTAAATGACTGGAACAAGAAGCCTATTAACTGAATATTCCTCAGTAGAAGATGGTACAAAGGTCATTTTTGGAGGATCTGACAGAGGAAAAACTAAAGGCTATGGTAAGATCTCAAATGACATAGTCACCATCACATGGGTGGCATATGTAGAATGATTACAACACAATCTGATCAGCATAAGTCAACTATGTGATCTTGTTTATGTGATTGTATTCCACAAGGATGAGTGCCTGATTAAGAAATCTCAAGAGATCATACTAACTGGCCCTATGAGTGGAAATTTTTATTGCCTTAATTTCTTATGTGTAAATTCAGATTTTTATATCTATCTTACGGCTGAAAATAGAGCAAGTCTCTGTGTGCAGTGGCATATGAGGCTTGCTCACATTAACTATAAGACTATCAATAAGCTCTTATCAGAAAATTTGGTTAGAGCTGGCCCCAAGAGAAATTGTGTTCAGGAAAGCCCTTGTCATGCATGCCAAACGGGCAACAAACAAAGGCTTCATTCAAACCAATTGGGGTTAAGGAATCCACTAGATCTTTATACTTGCTCCACATGGATTTGTTTGGTCCTATGCCTATTCACAGCTTGGGAGAGAAAGTCTATACACTTGTAATTGTTGATGATTTCTCTAGGTTTATATGAGTGCTATTTCTTAAACAAAAGTCAGATACTCTAGAAATATTCACTAACTTTGTCAGGCAAATCAAGATTTTAAAAATAGGCACCTAGGGACTAGTATGAGACCTTGTCTAACTTTCTCATTGAAAACAAGTTTTCAAGAGGAAAGATAGATAAAACATTGTTCCTAAGGGAAGCTAGAGGAAAGACTTTGTTGGTCCAGATATATGTGGATGACATAATCTTTGGATCTATAAATGATAACCTTTATAAAAGATTTGCTAATCCGATGCAAGCGAAGTTTGAAATGCTGAAATACTTATTAGTATTTCAAGTAAAGCAATCTGAGGATGGTATATTCATCTCTCAGATCAAGTTCACAAAAGAATTTATAAAGAAGTTTGGAATGGAGGATGCAACCTCAATGAAAACTCCAATGGGCTCCAAGGTGTCTCTGGACAAGGATGAGAAAGGGAAACCTTTTAATGAAACCAAATACAGATGCATCATTGCACTACAAGAAAAATCGGTTTTAGTGACCAAAATTTAGTGACAAAATATATTTCGTCACTAAATGCATGCTTCTAATGACGAAATAAATTTCGGTCACTAAAGATACGTCTACAGTGACGAAATAAATGTCGGTCACTAAAGAGACGTCTTTAGTGACCAAACTTAAGGCCGGTCACTAAAGATATGGCTATTGTGACAAAATAAAAGTTTGGTCACTAAATATACGTCTTCAGTGATAGATATTTGTGACACAATATATTTTGTCACTAAAGACGTATTTCTTGTGACGCAATATAAATTCGTCACTAAAACTCATTTTTGTGACTGTAATTATTTTGGTCACCAAGTATGTATAATTAGTGACGAAAATCTTTTTGTTCACTAATTATATTTAGTGGCGGGGCATTTGTGACCGCCTTGTGACAGACTGAATTTGGTCACTAATTATCTTTAGTGACCAAAATCTAATCTTTAGTGACGAATATTTTCGTCACTAAAAATCGAATTTCTAGTAGTGTTGGATCTCTGATCTACCTAACTGCTAGTAGATCAGACATTATGTTTTCTACCTGTGTTTGTGAAGTGATCCCCAAGGAATCTCACTACTCCTCTGTCGAGAGGATTTTAAGATACCTTAAAGGTACACCAAATCTTGGCTTATAGTACCCTAGGAGTAATGATTTTGTGCTAACAGGATTTTCAGATGCAAACTTTGAAGGATACAAAGAAGATATGAAAAGCACCACATAGGAGGTCTTGTGCTTGAGTATTCTTTGTTCTTTGTCATGAGTTTTTAGAAAAAGAAAAATTCTAGAGGAAATTAAGATCTAAATGATCTTTTGATTCAGGTGTTAGCATGTAAACAATCAACCAACCTCTGATACCAATTGAAAGTCCTCTGATACTAATTGAAAGTGAGGTTAGATCTTAGATTTACACTAGAGGGGGGTGAATAGAGTATTAAAAGTTTTTAACTTATTTTTATAACGGAATTAAAATACTGATATATATATATATTTGTGTATAACAGAGTGAGTGTAAAAGCAAAAATACAAATCACAGCATAGCACAGTATAGAAAATAAACACAAACACATAAGACACAAGGATCTATAGTAGTTCCCCAATCAAACTGGGTGCATCTACTCTTCTACCACCCTTGGTAGAAATCCACTAGGTTTTTGATCAGGTGCCCTATCACCAATGGAGTTTTGATCAGGTGCCCAAACACCAATGGAGTTTTGATCAGGTGCCCAAACACCACTGAGCTTTTGATCAGGTGCTCAAACCAAATCACAGGTTTTTGATCAGGTGCCCTGCCACCAAAGGGTTAACTTTTAAAGGGAGTTAGAACCCTGTACAAGATGGGATAAAAGTAAACAAAAATATTTAAGAGATTCTTCTCTGTCAACAAGCTGAGAGAAGACTAGTGGATTGTTGTGTTGTAAAGCTCCTCATGTCTGATAGAAATGGTTGACAGTTGATGGATGGAGCTTTCTCTTGAAGGTGAATATCTTCCTTGATAGCAGATGAATCTGAGAGACAAAGTTTCTCAGATTGTTGTTGCTCTTTGAAGTTTTAGAACTAGCAGCTGAAAATTGAGAGAATGAAGATTGATGTTCTCAGAGATTGAGAGTGCTGCTGTTGAGGATGAAGATTGATGCGATGATTCGGCAAGTGCACCGGTCGCGCAAGTAATAATAATGGGAAAAAATCCCCGAGTGTCGGTCTCTTGAGGAACACAGTAAGGTGGAGTTAGGTTTCGAAGAAGGACTTGAGATCGAAGTCCTTGGTCGGTGTTACAATGGATGGTTGGTTTGGGTTGCGAATAATAAAATAAAATATTATAACTACCCCTATGCAGTGCCGCTATGCAATGCTTCGCTTGGCGGGATGGAGACTAGGCAGGCCTTGAGCGCGCTGCGTCGCAAGGGCGGATGAACGAGTAGGCAAGCGGAATGAGGGTCGCAACCACCTCTTCGACAAGCACGCCACTAGCAATTGCTAGTGCGGCACCGGACACGGTGGTGGGGTGGAAAATCAATGGGGGCGCACCTCATTAACACAAATGAACAAATTGATTCCATAAACATGAAATAAACAATACTAAACATGGTTCATAGCGTTCATCATCTAGATAAAGAGATTACAACAAATACAATCACACAAGTAGAAGAAAAAGGGCAAGAGATACGACCGAATCCGGAGTCTCGTTGTAGATTCACGGTAGGAAGCATCGGGGTGTCAATCCACGTCCTAGCTCGGTCCCAACTGCGTCCGGGGTAGAGGAGGGCTGTCACACCTCCCAATGGACCCGTCTTCTCCAGCGATTTACCATCCGGCCACGTCTAATGCGAAGAACTTCTTCCTTAGCGATCAAAATGAGTGTAGAATCCCTTCCTTTAAGCCCTTGGATGATGGAGGAGGCCTAGGGGGTGAAAAACCTCTGGAAATGGCGAAAACGGCGGACTAAACGGAGTTCCCAGTGTAATCCCGACCTAATTCGCGAACAGGTCATTATATAGGCGCTGAATTAAACAGTGCGCACGGTCATTGGCGCACGACCAGTGGTCGTGCGCACTAGAATCTTGTGATCGTGCGTCCGACTGGACGGAGCCTGCAAGAAAAGCATTTATAAAATAAAATGTTCGCACGACCAGTGGCGCACGACCGGTGGTCGTGCGCACTATCGTCGGTGGTCGTGCGCACTGGTTGAGACAGAACTCATAAAATTAATGATAAGTGCGCACGAGCAGTGGCGCACGACCGGTGGTCGTGCGTACTATCGTAGGTGGTCGTGCGCACTGCACCAAACAGAACTCATGAAAAAGGGTTAAGTGCACACGATCAGTGGCGCACGACCAGTGGTCGTGCGCAATAGAACTGGTGATCGTGCGCAGTGTTCCTGTGCAGAATTGCACCGGGAACACCTGCACGACTCCAATTCCAGCACAACCACGAATCCAGCCACTGAAAGTGGCACCTAACAGCGCATGAAAACTACTAATGAAGAAAAGCAATGAAATCACACCAAAATGGGCCTAGAAGTGCACCAAGCATGGAATATCAAATATAAACTATAACAAGGCTAACGTGCGGTGAAATGACTGAATAAAGGCCTAGATGAGTCCATAAAAGTGTATATGATCAGGACTCATCACACCCCCAGACTTAACTGTTTGCGCGTCCCGAGCAAACGAATCCGGCGGAGTGTGAAAACGAGAGTTAACATAGAGAATTACACAAAGGAGTACGGTGCGAAGTAACATACGCATGCGAGTAGAGATTCTAGTAGAAGGAGATTCTAACTATGCTAACTAATTTACAAAAGTATTAAAGCGTAAGTAAAGATTTAGTTATACTCAGTTGGTGAATTATGAAGAATTTGAACGATCATGCCCGGTATGAAAGTGACGAGACACTGAGGCGGGCGTTGCACAAGATCGGGTCTTAGGAATAACTCCGCTGAAATCCATCAACGTCGTGAACCATATGCTCGCCCGGTCACACTCTCTCCACGGCGCTAGCAAAATCGCAAGTCAAATCAATAGGACTTATAGGATTAAGTTGGGGCTTAGGTTACGGTATGGTATTCAAATTTAAACATGATGGCTACGCAACCCAAGTGAGCTAACGGAACGCTGCACCACACAAGACCAACAAACTATGCTCGTGTGACACACCCCAGACTTATCATGAAAACCAGGTGTGCACACAGCCTACTTCACAAATACCAACAGATTTTCTATTTAGCTCGGAAGGATTTCTTTTCAATAAACTCTCTTTTTTTTCTAGATTTTTTTTTCTTTTAACATACTTTGCTTCTATTATGTATCCTCCGGTTGATTCAAAATCAGCAAATAGACTTTATTTCCCCTTCATAACACAACGATTCCAAACATCACACAAATTGAGAATTATGAGCGCAGTTAAAAAGCAATTTGGTTGCGGGTGTAGGATAAGCTTCGGGCTTTGGTGGATGAAGAGGAGCTGAACAAAGGAATGGTAGGCACAAATTTGGCTTGCAAAGGTGAGCGAAAAGGACATGGAATAACAAAGCTCAAACTAGCCAAAGGGTGGCCTACATCATGTTTAACTTTACGAGTCGCTCTCACCCATGCTTCAAGAGTCGCTTGGGGCAAGTTCTTAGCCCACGAGAAAGGTAGACCTTCCTCCCGACTCGAGCAACACACGACTAGCACTCGTACACACACTACACCGGGTTATCGTCAATTTCATTCAAATTCACCACTTGAGTATAACAAATCTAATTTTACGCAGAAATACTAAACATAAATTAGATGCATAGAGACAATCTAGTTCTACTCGAATTCTACCATATCATGCGAGGTGCTAGAACACTACACGAGTCAACATCGCACTCCAAATAATAATTTCTAAGTTAACAACCTATTTCACATTCAACCAAAATAGTTTAACCGGAACAACAACAAAAAGATAAACGCGCACTCAAGTGGGTGAAGTGGTGTGGAAGCATGAAAACAATGATAATGACAAGGATACAAAAGGAACAAACTTCTAGTGTGCAGTGCAACTCGTGCACATTGAATGACAACATACGCTCCCCAAGACAGTCTAAACAATATATCTAGAAATTGGAAGCTAAAAGAGGAGAGGAAGTGTTACCCAATGCTCAGAATTGAGCATACCAGACGATTGGCGTTTACGATCAAGAACAGCCCGCAACATCCGCCATTACAAGGAACAAAGGCCACCAAAAAGTGACACACTAGAAACAGCAAAAATAGTAAAAACTGAACTAAACATGTGAGAGTACTAATAATCAAGAAATCTGGGTTATCACCCATGGAAGTGAACCTGTTCCTGCAATTAAAATTAAGCACTCGCACACAAAATAAAGGGAACAAATTATGCTGAATTCATAAAACTATGCCCAGAAGAGCATCCAAAAGCAAAATGTTATTATTACAATTAACAAAAGAGAATAAGTTCGAGAGACTCAACAAAAGACCGAAACAGCAGCAAGAGAAAAAAAAAAGATAACAAGGCTTAGAATAGCTCGCACACAGGGAGAAAGATCACTCGTCGTCGCTGTCGCTATCTAGAACAACAACGGACGGCGGAGGTCTAGAAGATGATGCGGCCCGACCAGGAGGTGGGGGAATATTTAGTCCTCCCCGCAATGCTTGCTGATAAACAAAATCCGTCAGCCAATATTGGTTCGCTTCCAAATCGGAGAGGCGCTGATTGAAACTTGGGACCTCCGGTGCTCTTGAAGAACTGCCCTCCTCCTTGGTTCTCCGCTCCTGCTGAAATGAGTGACTCCGCGGCTGCGGAAGGGCTATCTCTCGGCAAGCAGTCGGCGGCTCAGCCGGCTCTCCGTGCTCCTCGTCTCCTTGCCTCTCCCTAGGCGCATCTCCCGGCATCACGGCCACAAAGCGTTTACTACTCTTCTTCCCCACGACCCGCAGTAAATGACAACTCACCATGGTGGCCCGAGTGATGAAGGAGGGCGCAGTCACCTGCACCATCGGAGGCAGATGACTCCAAACCCCCAGGCTTTTTGCAATGCGGGTAATATAGTAGGCACCACCAATGGCACCAGTGAGACCGTAGGTGGCCTCGTGATGGAAGAAGAAAGCTAGCATGTAGCCAAGATGTAAGGGCTGCTGAAATTCCATACTATAAAGGGAGTTCAGATCTTGCCACCCCACCACGTTCTGACTGAGGGCACGGGCGACAAGGGAGTGGCTAAGGACATGTTGCAGGAATCGGAGAGCAGGCGCGACGATCCAGGTAGATTTTCTTTTCCTGGCAACATACTCTTCATCACGACCCGTGAGAGCACACCACGCAGCAGGCGGGGTGACGCCATCAGGGAAGGAGACATTCAAATCCAGAAAAGGAATCGCCGCAGCCTCAGCTTCAGTGTAGAAGCCAGCGTGCACCGCCAACTCCGACAAGGATAGAGTGAAGACCTTGCCCATCATTCGGAAAGAGCACTTTCCTGGACGTTGACCGGAGGGCAAAACATCCCACTCGAACGTTGCAAGAAACTCCAAGGTAAGCTCCCGGTAGCCGAGGTCATTGCACTCAAACACCCCACTCTAGTGATCGAAAGAATATCGTTGGCGGATGGCCTCCCCCAACTCTCCATTGTCGCCGATGGAATTCAGCTCGTTCCAATCCACTAGACGCTGTGACAGGAATGGCTTCTCCTTGAGAGAGTTGAATCGCCGCGTGTGCGAATACTTAGAAAAAGTAGCCATCCGAGCAAGGATCTTAGCAGGAGAAGCAGAAGGGCGGTCGGAGCGTTGGTAGACGTTGTGGCGATCTCTAGAGCTCATAGTGGTAGGAGGGCAAGGGAAAGAGGAGAATCGGAAGTGGGCTCACCGGAAGGAAGAGGGGCGCACGATCGGCGGCAACCCAGCGGAAACGGCGCACGGGCGACGAAAGACGAGAACCCTAGAATGTGCGCTAAGGCTCGGGCGGACGGGCTTTTTATAAAAAATCTGGGCCGACCGCACGACTAGTGGTCGTGCGCGATAAGTAGTGCGCACGACCAGTGATCGTGCGCCCTAGGAATTTTCCAGGCGGCCAAGATTTTAGTAAAAACTCCATCCACCGTGCAGTTTATGCACAACCAGGAATCAGCACAAGCAGCGAGACATTCACAGCCTTAACAATAACTTAACTAAACTAAACGAAATAAAAGTTCAGGAAAAAGAAAGATAACTACTGGGGTTACTGTCATCCCAGCACGACTTATTTGAAAACATAAAGGTTCTAGCTAATGGGCCTATGGAAGAGAAAATGCACAGGTAACAGCTCCAATATCCGTTTCGGTTGCGGGTACCGATACGGTGATAGAACAGTCACCCCTCTACCTAAATATAGATACCTGCTCCTCACAGGTGGAGGGTAGAGAATGTAAGAAAAGGAGGAGGCCTGGTCCTCACTCATCTCACAAAACACATCCTTGCCTAGCAAGGTATCGTAAACAGCAAGGTGGCAGGAGGAAAAGGCAATGAGTGGAGCTTCCTCTACGGAGGGAGAATAAACCTCCTCGCATGAGAGGATGCTCGCATCATTGACTTGAGCAAACAGCTCCAAGTCCTCCTGAAGTACCTGTGAAGATTCAACATGCACAGACTCAGATGAAGGAAGGGGATCAAGAAATAAATAAGGCAAAGAACATAAATCATCGTCAATCGGGGGAGTGATCCCGGTCTCACTCCCATCAGGTTGGGGAAGTAAAATAATGTTAGCATTGTCATCAATGCTACAAGATTCGGCGGGATCAATGGTGGTCAGGCTTAGGATTTGGACTTCCTCCACCGGTGTTGAGGAAAACTCCTCTTCACCTAGAAGGTTGTCCTCCTCCATAGGAATAGGCACAACACTCAGATCACCCACCTCATCCTGCGACACATCATCAACAATGTCGTCGGAGACGAGAGTAGTATGCACAACAGGGGGAAGAATCGAATCCACTAGAAGTGGTGGATGCACATGGAGAATAGGCTCAGCAGTGTCGGTGCATAGATCAGCCGCACATCCGGTGACCATGTCCATGCCATACCCTTCAAGATGTGAAGGTGACAAAGACACATAACCGGACGTTGAAGGTGTGCCGCCAGAGTTAGGAGTTGGGACGATCTGGATGTCCGGTTCGTCATCCTCGTCCAATTGGCGAAGATACTCTGCACAGTCCTTCAGGACATGATCAGTGCTCTGACAAAACCGGCACTGCCTTGCGGGCTTCTTTGGCATAGCGGGAGCTGGAGCCGAAAAGAAGTACGACGATAAAGGCTCAGCAGAGTAGCCATAAGACTTACGCGCACCATATGGAGTACCAGACGAAGTCGGTGCTCCATATGCTGGGCTATAAGAATTATGCCTACTATTCTCCGTAGGGCATTCATCACTAGAGTGGGAGGTAGCTCCACACCAACGGCAACGGAAATTAAGATGTGCCCACATAGTGCGGAGATAAAATGATTCAAAATAAAAATGCTATTGTGCAAAATACTACACCTAACAAAGATTACTAAAGCAACCTAATTAGAACAGAAAATAGAATAAAAAGAACAAAAATAAAATAAAAGATGCAATTTACAAATGGAAGGCTTTTCTCTCAAATTCTCCCTCTCCAGAAAACTCACACGACTGTGTTCATCGGCAACGGCGCCAAAAACTTGATGCGATGATTCGGCAAGTGCACCGGTCGCGCAAGTAATAATAATGGTGAAAAATCCCCGAGTGTCGGTCTCTTGAGGAACACAGTAAGGTGGAGTTAGGTTTCGAAGAAGGACTTGAGATCGAAGTCCTTGGTCGGTGTTACAATGGATGGTTGGTTTGGGTTGCGAATAATAAAATAAAATATTATAACTACTCCTATGCAGTGCCGCTATGCAATGCTTCGCTTGGCGGGATGGAGACTAGGCAGGCCTTGAGCGCGCTGCATCGCAAGGGCGGATGAACGAGTAGGCAAGCGGAATGAGGGTCGCAAGCACCTCTTCGACAAGCACGCCACTAGCAATTGCTAGTGCGGCACCGGACACGGTGGTGGGGTGGAAAATCAATGGGGGCGCACCTCATTAACACAAATGAACAAATTGATTCCATAAACATGAAATAAACAATACTAAACATGGTTCATAGCGTTCATCATCTAGATAAAGAGATTACAACAAATACAATCACACAAGTAGAAGAAAAAGGGCAAGAGATACGACCGAATCCGGAGTCTCGTTGTAGATTCACGGTAGGAAGCACCGGGGTGTCAATCCGCGTCCTAGCTCGGTCCCAACTGCGTCCGGGGTAGAGGAGGGCTGTCACACCTCCCAATGGACCCGTCTTCTCCAGCGATTTACCATCCGACCACGTCTAATGCGAAGAACTTCTTCCTTAGCGATCAAAATGAGTGTAGAATCCCTTCCTTTAAGCCCTTGGATGATGGAGGAGGCCTAGGGGGTGAAAAACCTCTGAAAATGGCGAAAACGGCGGACTGAACGGAGTTCCCCGGCGTAATCCCGACCTAATTCGCGAACAGGTCATTATATAGGTGCTGAATTAAACAGTGTGCACGGTCATTGGCGCACGACCAGTGGTCGTGCGCACTAGAATCCTGTGATCGTGCGTCCGACTGGACGGAGCCTGCAAGAAAAGCATTTATAAAATATAATGTTCGCACGACCAGTGGCGCACGACCGGTGGTCGTGCGCACTATCGTCGGTGGTCGTGCGCACTGGTCGAGACAGAACTCATAAAATTAATGATAAGTGCGCACGAGCAGTGGCGCACGACCGGTGGTCGTGCGTACTATCGTAGGTGGTCGTGCGTACTATCGTAGGTGGTCGTGCGCACTGCACCAAACAGAACTCATGAAAAAGGGTTAAGTGCACACGATCAGTGGCGCACGATCAGTGGCGCACGACCAGTGGTCGTGCGCAATAGAACCGGTGATCGTGCGCAGTGTTCCTGTGCAGAATTGCACCGGGAACACCTGCACGACTCCAATTCCAGCACAACCACGAATCCAGCCACTGAAAGTGGCACCTAACAGCGCATGAAAACTACTAATGAAGAAAAGCAATGAAATCACACCAAAATGGGCCTAGAAGTGCACCTAGCATGGAATATCAAATATAAACTATAACAAGGCTAACGTGCGGTGAAATGACTGAATAAAGGCCTAGATGAGTCCATAAAAGTGGATATGATCAGGACTCATCAAAGATCTGAAAACTTTTGACTTTCTGTATTTCTCTCTCGACTGTGTCTCTGGTTCTACCTACTGTAATGCTGTGATTCTTACTTCATCCTTTTTCCTTAGAGAATATATCTCAGATTTGAAATTCAAATCTTCTAATTAAGGAATAAAATAATCAGAGGAGAATATATCTTGGAACTGCAAACTGATTCAGCAATATCCTTTAATTCTTTTTCCTTTTCCATGATAGTATCCTTTTCTTATATATGTCAACGGCTACTTTCTCGAGAGAGGAGAATGGAAAGGAATAATAAAACGAAGAATCAAAACTTGACTTATTTGATAATGAATAAGTCCAAATAATAGAATAGATCCATTGCTGATAGTCGATCTGAGTTCAGATAAAAATATATAGCTGAGGAGAAAATTCGTCGATCTAAGAACTGAGTTCGTCGAACTGAAAGTTGAGTTCGTCGAACTGAATCTGGAGTTCTTCAAACTGAATTAATTCGTCGAACACAATCTGGAGTTTGTCGAACTGAATCTGGAGTTCGTCGATCAGAGAGATAATCTGCTGAACTGGCTGGAAGAATTGAGTTCGTCGAGCTGAGAAGAACTTTCGTCGAACTGAACATCTTGATACTTATTCATCGAATGCACAGCTGAGTTCGTCAATCTCAAACTGGAGTTCGTCGAACTGAAGATAAAATCTGCTGAACTGGTTGGAAAACTAAATTCGTCGAGCTATGAATGAAAGTTCGTTGAACTGAACCACAACGTTCGTCGAACCTAGGATGGAGTTCGTCGAACGCAGAATGGAGTTCGTCGAATGCAGAAACTTAGAGTTTTTCATAAGTTCTAGCTAACTTAGACAGCCTAAAACCTTGACCCTTAGACTATACATTGGGGTCAACTTGAGTCCTAATCAATAGATAGTGATCCTAGCCCAAATCAGTAATAGGGTTGTTCCAACAAGATGTGCGTAATCTCGCTCAAGAATGCTCAGCTTGTGCTCGAAGGCCTTCTGGTTGGCCAGGTCTTGTTGCATCCAGGTCAGCATGCCGAGGACCTCTATCATCCTTTCCTTCATTGCCCAGGAATCATCAGGATCGCCCAGAAAGTTTGAGAGGTCGTGGAGTTTTCATGCGTGAGTTTTTTGGATGCGTTTTCTGGCTATCATCAAATAAAAAAGCACAAGCCCGACATTCCTCATACCTCATTCATCACGAATGATGGATGTTTTTGTTATCTCGTAATGCCTTTTGGGCTAAATAATGTTGGCGCAACGTACCATAAAATGATGGATACTGTGTTTAAAACCCAGAAAAGGAGAAATTTATAAGTTTATGTCGATGATCTCTTAATCAAAAGCAAGCTCTTTTCAACTCACCTTAGCGACTTAAATGAAACATTTGCAACCCTCCGAAATTTCAATATGAGATTGAACCCGTTGAAGTGTATTTTCGGGGCTAGCAAGGAAAATTCCTTAGTCATCTCCTTACTCCGGAATGGTTAGAACCGAATCCTGATAAGGTAAAAGCTATCTTGGAAATGTCATCTCCCAAGACCCTTAAGGAAGTTCAGAAGCTGGGTGGGAGGATGGCAGGTTTGAGCCGTTTCATCTCCCGCTCTGGAGATAAAAGTGCTCCTTTTTCAAGACTCTCTGTGGAGGGGCCAAGTTCGAATGGACAAAGGAGTGTGATGATGCCTTCAATCAGCACAAGAAGTAGTTGACATCAACCCCTTGCTCCAGAGCCCCAGGGAAGGAGAGGACCTCTTTATGTACCTCGGAGTCGGCTCCGATGCCATCAGTTCGGTTTTAGTCAGGAAAGAGAAGAAGAAGCAGTTTTCAGTCTATTACGTAAGCAAAATTTTAAAGAGTGCAGAAACCCGGTACCCAATCCTCGAGAAATTAGCCCTGATGCTTGTGACGTCAGCACGAAGGTGGAGACCTTATTTCCAAGACCGTTCAATTCAAGTTGTCACTGATCTTCCGTTAAAGAATTTCTTAGAGAAGTCGAAGCATTCAGGTAGATTGGCAAAGTGGGCAATAGAACTCAGCGAATTTGATATATGTTATGTTCCAAGAGTAGTAATCAAAGCTCAAGTACTAGCAGGTTTCATGGTTGATGCAAATGAGGCTAATTCAGAAAAGGAGCTCGGAACCCCTCTCGCCTGGACAATCTTCGTCGATGGAGCCTCAGGGAAAAATTCCTCCAGAGATGGAGTTATTTTGATCAATCCAAATGGAGATAGATTGGATCAGGCTTTGAAGTTTTATTTTCTAACAACAAATAATCAAGCAGAATATGAAGCTTTGCTCGTCGGTCTCAGATTCGCAAGTAAATTGGGAATAGAGGATGTTCAAGTCAAAACAGATTCTCTAGTGATGGCGTCTCAAGTAAATGGGAACTTCGAGACCAGAGATCATATTTTGAAGCAGTATCAAGATCTAATAAAAGTCAAGATAAGCAAGTTCAAGAGCTTTACAATCCAACATATCCCAAGAGAAGAAAACAAGGAGGCAAATGAGCTAGCAAAATTTGGTCTCCTCTCAGGAGGAACTACCTCAGAGTTATTCCATCCAGCTATCGAGGAGGGAGAGGTTATGCAGATAGATCAATGTCCGTCTTGGATGGACCCTTTCATACTCTACCTCTCGACTAGATAATTTCACCTCACGGTAAAAGATATGAAGAAGTTTAAGCTTAAAGCAGCCTATTATTTTCTTGTTGCAGGAATTCTTTACAGGAAAACCTTTCTTTCGCCTCTGGCACGATGTGTTTCCGAAGAAGAAATCCCAACTATCCTTCAGGAAGTTCATTCGGGAGAATGTGGTAGTCATTCGGGAGCTAGAACCTTGGAAAAGAGGATTCTGAGGCAAGGGTATTTTTGGCCTCGGATGAGGAAGGATGCAGAAAAATTTGCAAAGAAATGTGTTTAATGCTAGAAGTTTGCCCCTCTTCAGCATCAGCCAGCCCAATAGCTAAGGTCAATAGCCACCCCATGGTCGTTTGAGGTTTGGGGAATGGATTTGATTGGACCTTTTCCTTTGGCAAGTGGGCAGCGCATATTCATTCTTGTAATGATTGATTATTTCAGTAAGTGGATTGAAGCAAAGGTGTTGGCAAAGACTACTACCCAAATAATAAGGAATTTTATTTGGGGGGAGATAATTTGCAGGCATGGAATTCCCATGACAATCATCACAGATAATGGTCCTCAATTCAACAACTCAAGTCTTATAAATTTCTATGATCAGATCGGCACTGAGTTACGGTTTGCTTCTGTGCATCACCCTCAGAGTAATGGTCAGGTAGAAGCTGCTAACATGCTCATAATCAACCTCTTGAAGAAGAAAGTGGAAAATCTTAGAGGTAATTGGGCAGAATAATTACCTTCGGTATTATGGGCTTTGAGGGAAACACCGACTTCAGCTACTGGGGAGACTCCTTTCAAATTATCTCATGTCTCAGAAGCTCTCATCCCCGTCGAATTTGAAGTTAGGAGTCCAAGAGTCCTATTATCTCAGCAGCATCAAGATAGCTGGATGGAAGAAAATGATGAAGAGTTGAAATGTAGTCTTGATCTTATTGAAGAGCTAAGGGATACAACAACTACGTGAAATGGAGAATGGATAGATATTTCGACAAAATGTAAGAGTTAAAGAATTTGCTGTTGGAGATCTAGTCCTCAAGAAAGTTGACGCAACAGCAAGATCTGGTTCGTTTGGAAAACTTAATCCAAACTGGACGGGACCATTCATTATCAAGGAAGCGCTCAAGAATGAAGCATATCGTCTTCATTCATATGAAGGAGAAGATTTATCTCATATGTGGAGTGGAGCTGACCTCAAGCATTTCTTTTCTTAAAGCTTGTATTTTCCTGTCTACTTTCTTTCTTTTCCTTCTTGAAAAGCATTATGATAATGTGGGTGTAAATTCTTACCTCATGCCTATTAGAAAGAAAACTTTGTGATATATTACTTAACTATTAAAGGCTAAGGTCCTAACAAGAGAGGTAACGACGGATCCTACTTCATTGCCCCTCGACTTGAAGCTTGGGTAGTAAAATTTGCCAGGACCACAGGTAGCGGGGAGATTTCGCATCTGTGTAGCAGTGGCTCACCAAGCTCGTGCGGAGAAACTTTAGGATGTTGGGTCCTAGTTAACATCTGATGCACCTTTACGTTAAGGGAGGTCTCAGGTGAATGTTCAGCTCTGTCATGCATTGTAGAAGTCTTGATAATCTTTCCGGGGAAAGCAATGTCGGTGTAACCTCCACGGTATGACCACATCTGCCCAATGGATCATCTTGTTTTGTGACCTTCGAATGCTAATTAGTCTGAGGATAGCCAAGAAGAGGATGGATGTATGATGTAATCTTAAGAAGTCTCATGGGGAAAGCAATGACGGTATGGCCTCCGCGGCATAACCACACCTGCCCTTTTTTGATCATCTTGAGCTGGTTTTTTCTTTTCCTCACTCTCTTTTCCTGAAGATACTAGAATTGTGATGGTCTTTAGAGGAAAGCAATGTTGGCATGGCCGCACCTGCCCTTTAGATCATTACAGATTATCTTCATCAAGCTCTTATTATAAAGGGGCGGCCTGAAGTTTTTAAAGACCGCTGGTCTCAATGTTGGATAGTGTTGAGCGTGGGACGGTCTGAAGCAATTGAGACCGCCGCCTACAAGCTTCTGTACCTTGTAAAAATTTTCTAAGCCAAGGAAGAGATGGTCTGAATTATTGGAATACCACCATTCAAGTTCTCATTAAAGGTTATTCAGGGATCACATGGATTTTCACTTTTATCTCCAAAAGATTTTATGAATTTAAGATCAGTTTAAAGAAAGGCAACCTGTGAAATGTTGAAGATCGCGTCTTATATTTGTTTATTTGAGAATTAGCATCAATGAATTATCATTTTTATTCATGACAGATATTCAAAGCTAGAGATCGCCAAAGTGATAAGCGGCCTCGTGAAGATAAATTAAAGTCAGAGACCGTAGGCATAAGCGATCTCGTTCATCCTCCGTGACCTCAGGATCTCGTGCTTGTTTAACCAAAATTATTATCTATCTTTATATCAACCGGTCTGGAAAAATAAAGATCGTGGATTCAACATATTCATCTTATAAGTTTGGGAGGTCGTTGGTTATCACAAGAAGATATTTTCCAAATATCCAAGGGATAGCCTGGAGAATTAAAAATCACGGACTATCCACTATGAAAGGGTTGTATTTTTCCAAGGAGCGGTCTCAACCATGACAAATCATATCTTATGTTCTTACTCAAATTATTAAGGAGTAGTATCTACAAATTAGTGTTATCTTGACAAGATCTTAAAGTCCCTAGACCGCAAATCTAATAAGCGGCCTCGTATAGGTATTTTTTAGCCAGAGACCGCTAGTATTAACAGATCTTTCCCATCTTCGGCTCTTGTGATTTCATTCTTGCTTAATTAAAACTGATGTCTCCTCCCGATAATACGATCTGAGAAGTATGAGGTCGCCCTTACTGAATCACTCAACATGAAATGTATAAGGTAATTACCCCGAGCTCGATAATGATTAGGGCATTGAGATTAAATGTCAGCTCTGTCCTTATAACAAGATCGTGAACAGTATAATCGACATCTAAAAGAAAAATACAAGAAAAAATACTCATTCACAGAGAAGACAAAGGTATATCAAATTTCTATTCTTTTTATTTCATTGTTCATTACATCAGATCGCGCAGTTACAAAATCCGCATAATGCAAGAAGTAAAAAAAAATTACAACTAGATCTATTTGCTTCTTGATCTTTTGGGAGACCCCTCATCATCTGAAGAAGAACCGGTCTCCTCTGAAGACTCTCCAGAATCTCCGGTAGGAACTTTAGGTCCCAAGCTCGAGTCCGCGGCAGAGCTTGTATTATTACCAACAACATACTAGCTCCCGCTCACTTCATCACCATTCCCTTCAATATCAAAATCTGCTTCCTCTTGTTCTCCCTCGGCGGCGGCCTCACTAGTCGTGATCGACTGTTCATCTATTACTCTCGCAGCGTCAGGGAAAAGATCGGCAAATTTGTTATCTTTAAAATCTTCAGTAAGACCGTCGCGGTCTCGAAGTTCTGAGATCACCTACTCTGCGGTCTCTTTTATATGTTGCATTAGGGCATTCTGGAATTCAGGATTGTCCGGATCATACGCTGCTTCTTTTGATTGTTGCAAAAGAAAATTGTTACATCGCGTGGTTTCACATAAAAGAAGCTAATTAACTCAAGTAAAAGTTCTTACTTTTCATTCCTCATGCAAGACCTCGATTTCTTTCAGGGCTCTTCGCAAAGACTGCCCCACATGGTGATTCAAGACCGTGCTACTGGCAGTCGCTTGAGCGCAGGCTTCGGGAAGCATTTCGGTCTCAAAATTATACGCTTCTTAGAGATTTTTCTTCCCATATAAGGCTGAGGTGACCGCAAAGGCATGATGAGATAATTTTCCACTCCAAAGAGGGAGATCGGTGGACACCTTCAGGCCTTTCCCTCTGGCACCACATCTGAGAAGGGGTTTTCCCTTGATATCCTTTTCTTTCTTCATGAAACCAGCCATAGAAAACTGATCGTTGCGGTCTCAGATGTATTACCGACCCCAGTAGTCTCGCACTCTTCTTCACTTCTTTTTCTTCTTTCCCTCTGAGTGAGCACCTCTTCAGCTGGTGCCACCGGGTCGGCTGTAGTGATCGCAAAGGTCGCTGAAAAAGGAAAGTTAGAAAAATCAAGAAGTTATGGAAAGGACATATGAGATCGCAGGGAAAATACTCACTTTCTTCCGGGGGAATCTCAGCGATCTTAGGCAAGATCGCCAGATAATGGAGGAGGTCCAACCTCTTGCCCGCTAGAAAGGCCAGAAAGTGCAGCTCCTCTTTTGAGTTCGTCTTGTTTTTTCTATAGACGCCTTCTGCTCTCGGAGATGGTCAGTTGCTGAGACCGTCGAGGTCGTCTTTGAAAATAAGGAACCTTTCCGTCCAGAAAGGAACTTTATTTGGAAGATTCAGAATTTTACTCCTACGCATGAAAAATAAACTAACCCCTTGAACTCTTCTTTCTTATGTCCTTATTTCAGTTTTTTTGATGTAAAGGTCACGCGGAAAAGTGCCATAAAAAATTTAATTCTTTCCGACCTCAAATAATTTATGAAGACATTGATGAGACCGATAGAATTTGGAGGCAGCTGAGCGAGCACAAATCCGTAGTACTCCATTACCTCAAGAATTTTGTAAGGAAGAGGGAGTTTTAACCCATCTTCGAAGTGATAGATGGCAATGACGAATTTGTTCTCCTCTCCAAAATTCAATCCTTCACCCTCTTTCGGCGGTCTCACCACGATCTGTTTTTGGACCATATGCTTTGCTAGGAAAGACAGGTATTCATCCTTGGAAAGACGGCTTGGTTTATGATCAGCCTCCAAGAAGACTTCGGCAGAGGAAGCTCGCGCGGACACCATAATGGGAGTTCGCTGAAACTAGTGCTTAGGGCGCATTCGAAAAGTATGAAATGAAAATTCAAAGGCCAACTATATATAGGAATCCAAGGATATTTTCATAATGATGACTTTTCCTGAGACCGCCCAGTAAAATCGCTCAGACTGATGGAATACTTGCATAAGATTAGAAATATCACTATGCATTCAGTCTCATTATGGAGAGACCGCAGAATCCCAAAGCGTGATCAGTATATGGATAAAAGAAAAACAAGCAACACACAATAATAGGAGATCGACATCATAACATCATAGAGATCGCATAAATGAAAATTATTGTTACTGTTGGATCTTAAGGCGCCCTTAGAGGGGGGGTGAATAAGGGCCTTTTAGAAAATATGATTTTTACTTAAGAATTTTAAAACAACTTTTACTTTTCTAAAAGTTACTTATAAAAATTTCAAACTAATGTAATTTTTAGAATAAATTCAAACACAAATTTCTATGTTAAAGATTAAACAACCATATTTGCAATTAAAGAAAAAGTCATAACTTTATAATTATGAAAATCACATACAAATAATATGATTTTAACAATGCTTAAGATCAAGTCACAAATATGATAATAACCCTTTTACAATTTGTGTTTACCAATCCTTCTCCCAAGGATCAAAAGGCTATCACTTATCTCTCTCTAGACCAAGCCCAAGCCTATCCTCTAGATCTTCCCAAGATCTAGACGTAGCACACAAGGCCACGATTTCCCACCAAGCCACGCAAGGACTTGGACGCTCCACACAAGGAAGCGATTTTCCCCTAAGCCACGCAAGGACTTAGACGTCACGCACAAGGAGACGATTTCCCTACCAATACAAAATGAAATGTATATAAATGAAAATACAATATGAAAAGAACAACTCCCTAGAAATTCAGATCTCTGAAAGGAAGGTTGAAGCCTCGAGATGATCGTTGATGAAGAAGCGCGCCCGATCTCGTCTTCAATCTCAATCCTTCTAAGCACAAATGGGAGTTGATGAGGTTCTGGAGCTCTCTGGTTCGTATGCACTCAGGAAGGGACTTGAAATTATCAATGATTGGAATGCACGAACAAAGGGAGCCAATATATAGAAATTAGCTGTCGCCTGGGCGACATCGACTGTCGGAATTTCCGACAGCGCTAAACTGTCGTCGTAGTGCTGTCGTGCGTGCAGTTGCTGTAACCTCCGAGCTGTCGCCTAGGCGACATCGATGTCGGATTTCCAACAGCGCAAAACTGTCGCTCGTAGTGCTGTCGTGTGGGCAGTTGCTCTAACCTCCGAGCTGTCGCCTGGGCGACATCGATGTCGGATTTCTGACAGTGCAAACTGCCGCTCGTCTTGTTGCTGTGGGGGAAGTTGTTGTAACTTCTCTGCTGTCACCTGGGCGACATCAGCTGTCGGAAAATTCCGACAGTGAAAATTTCATACTCTCAAATTGAGCTCCAGCAGAATTGTGAATATCTCATACCTGTTACCTGCACACCATTAATAAAAATAGAATCAAATACAAACGGGACTTTGTTATTATCAAACCGGAAGAATGTGAAATGCATGCTCCAACAATCTCCCCCTTTTGATAATAACAAATCCGTATAAAAAGAAATCATGTCTATTTAGGTTGTTGATTTTAACATATGGTGTGTGCACAAAAATAACATGATATATTCCTCTTAAGAGTAATCTCCCCCTAGATGAAAGCTCCCCCTAAATGAATGCTCCCCATAAATGTTATAGTAAATTGAAATGATGTATTGTTTAGGTTGATTATTTAGGTGTAATGGTTCGTTGATTTCTTGAATATACTTATAATTCTCCCCCTTTTGGTATTAGCAAAAGGTAATGAATGAGTAGATCTTAAGGGAAGAGAGAGGATGGAGAAAATAAGAGTAAGCGGAAGCACTTGTTGGGAAAATGATTGAAGTTGTTGAAGGAATAGTAATATGTCATAGTGTTGAAGAAACTCATGAATAGGCGGTATAGCCATATGAACTAATAAAATAAAATAACTTAAACATGATTAAGGTCATTTTAAAGTATCATGGAAAGACAATTGTGTATAGAAATTTGGAATATTTTAGGTCCAATTCTCATGAGATGAATGTTTATATAACATAATGATGTGTACAAGTGATACTTAGATCAAACATATGAAGTTATGTAATGTACATGATCATTGGAATAGAGAACATAATATAAGCATATAAAGACAACTTTGACCTTGAAGAGATAGCATAATAAGAATAGAATACCATTTTTCTTTTGCACAAGACACTTTACAATTCTTTCCAAGGTGCTTAACCTCACAAAGCTTATTAAGACTTATCAGGAGGGTAAGTAGTGCTTGGTGGAGTATCCTTGTCTTTAATTTAAACTTCTCGTTTTTTTTATCACATATTTTGTGATATCTTAATTTCGAGATATTTATAATTTTTTAATTGACCAAGGGTCTCCGAATTCACTTGAATCGCAAAAGATGGTGTATATTTTGTTGTGCTAACAAATCAAGGTTGAAAGTAGTATTTATGAAGTGCCATTATATTATGTTAAAGCAAATATGATTCATGTATATATTAAATAGAAAGACGTATGTATGGATCAAAGAAGTGAACGTGATAGTTCATTATAATATATAAACAATTTCTCATACTTAGAGGCATGCGAAAACAATTTCCAATAGTCTAAACAACTTAGTAGGAGTGTCAATACGATTATAGATTGGAAATGAAATCATATAATCATGTAATAGCCATTTTTTTAAACATGGTTTGGCATCAATTCATGAGTTGTAGCATTAGTAAAGACATAACTATTGGAAAAACATCAAAGGGACCAAAAACTGTAGATTAAGCAAATCGGGAGCTGTCAGAAATTTCCGACAGTCACTATCGCCTGGGCGACAGCTAAAATTATAAATACGGCTTAAAACCGAGTCAAACCCTATTGTGCATTATTTTCTGGACTGAAGGGCGAGAGGAAGCTGTCGGAGTTCGGCCACAACCCTAGATTTAAGGTATGGGGTTTTTTATTTTGAAGTTTTTGATTAAAAATTTTTAGAGATTTGTGATTTTGGATAGGTGAGAAGATGAAAAATATGTTTTTCATTTTACCTTTGATGAATGGTGTAGATCTTTTGAAGTTTTTTGTAGAAAAGGTGTAGATCTAGTGTAAATCAAGTTGATCTTGGTGGATCTAGGTGGATTTTGTTTGGATGTTGTGATTTTTAGGGTTTAGGTTTTGTATTTTTTTTTGATACATTATTTAATTTCAAAAACTGAAGCTTGTTCTTTTGAAGAAGGTTGAAGAAGATGAATAGTAATGGATATGTGAGAAGATGTGGTTTGTTCTAGAAAAAAATTTTTTAGTTAACTTGATTTTGAAATATAGCTTGATTTTGAGTAGATCTGGAAGTGTAGTGGAAAGATTTAAAGAAAAGTTCACTGGTGTACTGTCGGAATTTTCCGACAGTCAATGTCGCCTGGGCGACATCGTTCCAGTGCATAGAACTTGTTTAATTCATTTTTGGTATGTTATGTTTGCAGAATGGCTTCCAGTTATAAGGCACGAAGGAGTACGTCAGAAGATGTGCATAGTTCGTATCAAGTTTACCCTGGGGTGGAGAAAGCAATAACTAGAGTAGCAAAATATGTAGAATTTGATTCTCCGAAGCACGATCATATCTATGATCGTCTTGCGAATGCAGGTATAATATCAGTAATCACAGCAGATACGTTCTCATCCTTTTTGATTCGAGAATTTTATAATCATTTGGAAGACCCGAGTTATACCGAATTGGATGGGGGAGTGAGATCTAGAATCCAAGGTCAACAAGTGGAAATAACACATGTTGATCTTAGAGAGGAATTCGGTCTTCTTATGAGTGAACATATGCCTGATATAGTAGAGAGCTATAGAAAGGATAGAGATTGGACCCTTGTAAACATGAGTTTACATGGAAGTCAAAAGAAGACCCTAACCACTGAAGTTTCGTCACTCACTCCGGATGCATATTTAGTCTAAGATATATTAAGGAACTCAGTTATGTTAAAGAGTGGAGATACAAGGAGTATCACGGCACAGTTGACGCTGATTACATACATTATTATGGAGGAGGAACCTTTTGATGTAGCGGACTTCATCCTTTCTCAGATTCGGTATGCTTTTAGATTAAAACATCCAAAATGGGTGAAGATTCACTTTGCCAATGGGGGAAATAATTCAACGTATACTATATAAGAAGTATGAATGGATAGTTCAAGATTCGTACTTTGATGATTGTTTTCCTGAGATATACTATACGGGAACGATGAGAGTGAAGAAGACGCAGAAAAAACCTCATCCTGGAATTGAGATTAGAGAGCCTACAATGCCTAGGGCAGGATCACTACGAGAGTCTATAGATGATCTTCGTGATTCATTAGAGGATCACAAGGAGGAAGTGAAGAAGGATCGTAGTAGAATGCAAAAGTTTATGAAATTTATGGTGAAAGGTTTGAAGTTAAAGCCTACTCCGGAAGAAGCGGCCGAATGGCAAATTCCAGATGAAGAACCGCCATGCCAATCGGTGAGGCGGACTCGACGTGGTAAGGCCGTAAGATGAGGACCTCTAGAAGACTGTCCAGAGAGCAGCGGGGCTGGTTATGAGGATTCTGAGTAGTTATCATCAGGGTGCTGCTTCTGACTGATGTCAGAATTATCCGACATCCACTGTCGCTTGGGCGACAGTGAATTTGCCCAGATTTCATTTTCTGTAATCTGAACTTGAGCCTATGTTGATTTCTACTATTTTTTTGTGAAACAATTTTATGTAATATTAATTATGTGTGAATTTTTCTTAAGTAATTCAAATTCTATGGTTTGATTTAAAATTTAGTCTTTCTTTTTAAAATGTATAGGTTTTGTGATATATTTTTTTTAATTTTATAGGTCATAAGAAGTGATATAATCATTGTGAAATGTCTAGGATTCCCAATTCTAGCCTAAGCATAGAAAAATGGGAATCCGGTAATGGTTTAGTGAATATATCCGCTAGTTGATTATCCGTGCCTATAAATGAAATTTTTATGTGGTTATTTTTAATATGATCTCTAATAAAATGATGTCTCACATCAATATGCTTAGACCTTGAATGATGGACCGGATTGTATGTTAAATCAATTGTACTTTTATTATCACACCATAATTCAATAGTTTGTTATTGAATATTAAAGTCTTCTAAAGTTTGTTTCATCCAAAGAGCTTGTGCACAACAACTACCAAGTGCGATGTATTCGGCCTCGGTGGTTGAGAGGGCAACAGAATTCTGTTTCCTACTCGACCATGAAATGAGTGAAGGGCCTAAAAAGTGACAAGTGCCACTAGTGCTTTTCCTATCTAGTGAATAACCGGCATAATCAGAATCAGAGTAGCCAAAAAGAGTAAAATCATCGCTATGAGGATACCATAAACCAAGTTTAGATGTGCCAATTAAATATCTAAAAATTCTTTTTACCGCTTTTAAATGTGATTCTTTGGGATCGGCTTGAAATCTAGCACATAAACAAACTGAAAACATAATATCCGGTCTAGAAGTAGTTAAATATAAAAGTGAATATATCATGCCTCTATATAAAGTTTGATCTATTGATATTCCATTTTCATCTTTTCCTAATTTTAAAGATACACTCATAGGAGTATTTGCTTGTTTGAGATTTTCAAATCCAAATCGTTTTAAAACATCATGAATATATTTTGATTGGTTAATAAAAACTCCATCATGTTTTTGAACAATTTGAAATCCTAAGAAATATTTTAATTCTCCTACCATACTCATCTCAAATTCACTTTCCATCATTTTTACAACATAATTACACAACTCTTCATTAGTGGCTCCAAAAATAATATCATCAACATAGATTTGTAAAACAATTAAATCATCATCTACTTGCTTAATGAAGAGTGTACAATCAACACCACCCATTTTAAAACCATTTTGTAATAAATATATAGTCAATCTATCATACCATGCTCGTGGTGCTTGTTTTAAACCATACAAAGCTTTTAACAATCTGTATACACGATTAGGAAATTTTTCATTGGCAAATCCTGGGGGTTGTTCAACATAAACTTCTTCTTTAATCAACCCGTTTAAAAATGCAGTTTTAATATCCATTTGCAATAATTTAAACCTTTTATGACTAGCAAATGCAACAAAAATTCTAACTGCTTCCAAACGTGCTACGGGTGCAAATGTTTCATCAAAATCTACCCCTTCAATTTGATTATATCCTTTCGCTACAAGCCTAGCTTTGTTTCTACTGACCCTAGAGTCACTATCTAATTTGTTTTTGAAAATCCATTTGACTCCTACCACAGGATGATCACTAGGTCTATCTACAAGAATCCAAACTTTATTTCTTTCAAATTGGTTAAGTTCTTCATTCATAGCTAGAAACCAAGATTCATCATTTAAAGCGGTGGCAATATCTTTTGGTTCTATATTTGAGACAAAACATAAATTTGAAAAACTTTCATGTAAACCAGAACGTGTACGTACCCCACTTAATGGTTCTCCAATAACAAGTTCTTGCGGATGATCTTTTGAGAACCTTAGCTCGGTTGGAGGTACATATCCTTGTTCTTCTTCTTCTTCACCATCTTTTTCATCTTCTTTCTCTACTTTTTCCTCATCATTATCATCATCATTTTTCTTCAGATTTTGTTCCACATCTTCTTCATTTTTCTCATTACCTGCAACTTTAGTATTTTCTACACAAGAAATGTTTTCATCAAATTTTACATGAATAGATTCTTCAACCACTTTAGTACGTTTATTATAAACTCTATAGGCCTTGCTAGTTGAAGAATAACCAATGAAAATTCCTTCATCACATTTTTCATCAAATTTGCCTAAGTTATCTTTTGTATTCAAAATAAAACATTTACAACCAAAAACTTTAAGAGAAGATACATTTGGTTTTCTTTGAAAATAAATTTCATAAGGAGTTAATTATAATGTAGGACGAATCATGACACGATTAATAATATAGCATGCAGTACTGACCGCTTCGGCCCAAAAATATTTTGGCATTTTAAATTCACAAAGCATAGTACGTCCTAATTCTTGAAGTGTTCTATTTTTCCTCTCCACTACACCATTTTGCTGTGGTGTGCGAGGAGCGGAAAATTCGTGTTTTATCCCAAATTCATTACAATATGAAATAAATTTTTCATTATCAAATTCTCCTCCATGATCTGATCTAATGCATTTTACTTTTAAATCAAGTTCATTTTGAATACATGAAATTAGTTTTACAAATTCATCAAAAGCATCAGATTTTGAATTTAAAAACAATGTCCAACAAAATCTAGAATAATCATCAATAATAACAAACGTATATTTTCTACCTCCTAGACTTTGTGTAGAAATTGGACCAAACAAGTCCATATGTAATAAATGTAAAGGTCTAGTAGTAGAAATAATATTTTTGCTTTTAAAAGATGATTTTGTAAACTTTCCTTTTTGGCATGGTGAACATAATGAAGAAAGCTTTCCATTCAAATTTGGTAAACCTTTTATAATTTTATTTTTAGAAAGCTTTACTATACGTTTGGCACTAGAATGTCCTAGTCTCCTATGCCATAATTCAAGTTCATCATTCTTTGAAATAAAACATTTAAGTGTAGAATGAGATAAATCATGAAAAGTGATTATATAGACATTGTTTATTCTTGGTGCAGTAAGTACGATTTCGTTTGTTTTAGAATCAATAATTTTGCAAAGGTTTGAGCTAGAGTCATATAGAACATTTAGATTTGTATCACATAGTTGACTAATAGAAATTAAATTATGTTTCAAACCTTAAACATATAAAACATTTGCAATTTTAAATTCTTCGTTACCTACTACTCCAATGCCTTTGACTTCACCCTTGCCATTATCTCCAAATGTCACTGTTCCACCTTTCTTCATCTCCAGGCTAAGGAACTTTGATTTATCGCCCGTCATGTGTTTTGAACATCCAGAGTCCAAATACCACACGTCTTCCTTGTTCCTAGCCTGCACGCACACCTAAAACGATGATGAGAGTAAAGATCTGGTTACCCAAGTTGTCGATCCCATGGTATAGGTGGACGCCTTAGGAACCCAAATTTGTTTAACATTAATTTTTCCTTTCTTCCAACATGAGCCCGAGATGTGACCAAATCGATGACATTTGGCACACACAATGAATGGTGAGGAACCATTTTTCAATGGTTTCTCTGGACTCTTGCTGGTGGAAACATCTTTATGTGTGGACTTAGAAAAAATTTCATTTTGAAAAACAGGTTTTCTGAACCTGGAGCTGTCGCTGGTTCCGACAGCAGCTGTCGGAAATTTCTGACAGCTTCCAGAGCTTCCAGAAACGTATCCTAGCCCAAATTTTGCTGTCCCATGGCATTGGTTGGCTAAAAGCATATCCAGAGATTTTTTCCCAACACCAAATTTTTCAATTGCCATGTTCAACTCATTTACTTTCGACTTTAAAATTGAATTTTCTTTTACTATCATGCCACATCTATTTGCAACACTTTTCTTATAATTTTCTAATTGAGAATGAGAGATTTTAATAACTTTTTCTAAATCCTTTTTCTCTTTTAGAAGTTGATCAATTTTTTGATCGGACTTAGAAATAGTGTTTTCAAGTTCTTTTATCCTTGTCGAAGAGTGATCACACTCTTGACAAATTTCCTTCTCGTTCCCAATAGATTTCAAATCATTTGATAACTTTTTATTTACTTTCAAAAGAACTTTGTTTTCAGATTTTAAAAAATCAATTTGTTTTAGGCTTTTATCCAAAAATTTGCAAGTTTTCATAAATTCAGAATATAAATCTTCATAAGATGGAGAAGTTACCTCAGTGTCGCTTTGGACACTGCAATCGTCGTCAGATGACGCGTTTTCTTTCCCCATCAAGCAGACATTTGCCTCCTCTTCCTCCTGTGTTGAGGAATCACTTTCTTCACCAGACGAAGAATCATCCCAAGTCTCTGCCTTTAACACTTTCTTCTTGTAACTTTTATCGTGCCTCTTTGCTTTTTGCTCTTTCAGATACTTTGGGAACTTGCTTCTGATATGACCAATCTTCTTGCAATGGTAGCACTCCGGTAGCGGACGCTCCTCTTCATTCTCCATTTTTCCTTTGCCTTTTTGGTAGGCAAAATCGTTCTTTTTAAAAATCTCTTAAATGAATTTCTCCTCTCCGAATTTCTCATAAATTCTTAAAGTTCCTCACAAACAGTCCTTCCTCATCTTCCTCACTTTCTTCAGCTTCAGTTTCAACTTCTTTTTTAGATTTCAATGCCAAGCTTTTCTTTTTGGGCTCCAAATTGTACTCTTGGCTTTGAATCTTCAACTCCACTTCATGGGTTTTTAGATTCCCAATGAGGCTCTCCAATTGTAAGGTCTTAAGATCATGTGACTCAGAAATTGCAGTCACTTTAGGATTGAACTTCGGGGGAAGTGATCTTAAGATTTTCCTCACTAAATCTCCATTGGAGAAAACCTTACCCAACACCTTTGAATCGTTCACGATTTTAGTAAATCGTGTGTACATTGTATCAATTTCTTCATCCACCTCCATTTTGAATCTTTCGAATTCTGACTCCAGTTGAAATAGCTTTGAATCCTTTACCTGCGAAGTACCTTCATGAGTGATTTCTAAAAGATTCCAAATTTCATACAGTATCACAAGCACAAACTCTATTAAATTCAGTGCGATCTAGTGCGCAAAATAAAGCATTCATGGCTTTTGCATTGTTTTTACATCTTAATTTATCATTGTCATCCCACTTGTCTTTGGGTTTAGCCATAGTTACATCTCCTACAACAATTGTTGGAGAAGAATAACTCGTCTCGACCATATTCCAAACTTCCATGTCGAGAGCTATTAGAAAACACCGCATTCGGGTTTTCCAATAGTTATAGTCCGTGCCCGTAAAAAGTGGTGGCCTACTAATTCCTTGCCCCTCAACGAACGTGTGATCGTTGTGCGCCATTACTCCTAGTGGTAAAACCGTTTTGGAGTAACCTAGCTCTGATACCACGTATTGGATCTTGAGGCGCCCTTAGAGGGGGGTGAATAATGGCCTTTTAGAAAATATGATTTTTACTTAAGAATTTTAAAACAACTTTTACTTTTCTAAAAGTTACTTATAAAAATTTCAAACTAATGTAATTTTTAGAATAAATTCAAACACAAATTTCTATGTTAAAGATTAAACAACCATATTTGCAATTAAAGAAAAAGTCATAACTTTATAATTATGAAAATCACATACAAATAATATGATCTTAACAATGCTTAAGATCAAGGCACAAATATGATAATAACCCTTTTACAATTTGTGTTTACCAATCCTTCTCCCAAGGATCGGAAGGCTATCACTTGTCTCTCTCTAGACCAAGCCCAAGCCTATCCTCTAGATCTTCCCAAGATCTAGACGTAGCACACAAGGCCACGATTTCCCACCAAGCCACGCAAGGACTTGGACGCTCCACACAAGGAAGCGATTTTCCCCTAAGCCACGCAAGGACTTAGACGTCACGCACAAGGAGACGATTTCCCTACCAATACAAAATGAAATGTATATAAATGAAAATACAATATAAAAAGAACAACTCCCTAGAAATTCAGATCTCTGAAAGGAAGTTTGAAGCCTCGAGATGATCGTTGATGAAGAAGCGCGCCCGATCTCGTCTTCAATCTCAATCCTTCTAAGCACAAATGGGAGTTGATGAGGTTCTGGTGCTCTCTGGTTCGTATGCACTCAGAAAGGGACTTGAAATTATCAATGCTTGGAATGCACGAACAAAAGGAGCCAATATATAGAAATTAGCTGTCGCCTGGGCGACATCGACTGTCGGAATTTCCGACAACGCTAAACTGCCGCCGTAGTGCTGTCGTGCGTGCAGTTGCTGTAACCTCCGAGCTGTCGCCTGGGCCACATCGATGTCGGATTTCCAACAGCGCAAAACTGCCGCTCGTAGTGCTGTCGTGCGGGCAGTTGCTCTAACCTCCGAGCTGTCGCATGGGCGACATCGATGTCGGATTTCCGACAGTGCAAAACTGTCGCTCGTCGTGTTGCTGTGGGGGAAGTTGTTGTAACTTCTCTGCTGTCGCCTAGGCGACATCAGCTGTCGGAAAATTCCGACAGTGAAAATTTCATACTCTCAAATTGAGCTCCAGCAGAATTGTGAACATCTCATACCTGTTACCTGCACACCATTAATAAAAATAGAATCAAATACAAACGGGACTTTGTTATTATCAAACCGGAAGAATGCGAAACGCATGCTCCAACAGTTACCACATATATTACAACACATTTAAATTGTTCAGGTTTTTGAGAGTTCAAGACCGCATGAAGAAATAATCTATCTCCTATTCAGACGTTTTCTCCCTAAAAAGGCCGCAATGTCCTGCATCTCATTCACAACGATCAGAACAGATGCCAGGTTATGATTAGCAGACATCGCAGCTCGATGAATTTTTGACATCTCTCTGTCCACCTGCTCCATAGGGATGACCCTAATTTCTGAAGCCGGTCCAGCACCTGCAAGATCGAACAAGAGAGGTCATTAGAGGAATCTTCATCAGGATAAGCAATCAGCTCAGAGTCTGCTTCTCTTGAAGAAGCTGAGATCGCAGAAAAGAAATGGAAACCAACCCCACTACTTGTCTTCTCAGGGGCATCCTCTGGATGCTTAAGACCGCTGCTTTCAGGAAGAATGACCGCCCCCGGAGCAGTCACTCCTTTATTTTCTTCATTTTTCTTTTTCTTTGCAGGTTTAGCAGAAGAACTTGAGTTCGTTCTCTTTTTTGACTTCGCAACTTCTTCAGAATCAGCGATCTTCTGCTTAATTTTCTCAACCATAATCTTCTTCTCACGCATGCCAGCCAAAATAACTTCTGTCGAAGCGGTCTCTCCAGATAGCACAACGGACTGATTAAGGACCTTAATGATTTTCTAGCAATCAAAAGAAATAGACAGATCAAGAATGTTCAGCACGGGAGGACCCGAAGAACTACTCGACAAATTAACAACGGTATAGAAGGGTAAAACCGTACTCTCCGGCAAGTCAGGCTGTTTATTTTGGGAAGTTCGAGCGGTCTCCTTCGATGTGCCCGCCTCAGCCATAGCCTGAGAAGCCTTATCCATTTTATTTTGGCTAGCAGTCTCTTTTTTCTTTGGGGAAGCCGATCCTGGCGATCGCTTATTCAATCGAGATAGCACAGACACCATTATGAAGATCATTTTTGTATGATTTCAGGTGATCGCTTGAGGTTCAAGCTCGCTGCTCCTTTCAGGAAGTTATGAATGATGAAGCTCTGAAGCCATATTTATAGAGCCCAACGCATTTATGGTGGTCGCGGTCTCAGCGGTCAAATAGAACATTTTTGAAGTTCCGGCGCAACTTGAAAATGTGCGTGGATCATGTTTGCCCAAAAATCCACGACCTCTCTTCTCCAGCCAGGATAGACCCTTCCAGCGGTCTCAGAATTGCGAGACCGCCCAGATTGTCTGCCCTCCCTCCGGTATTTTCTCCCAAGGCATAGGCGGTCAAGCTTCTGCCGGCTCGCCAAACCGCGCGGTCTAGCCTCCTATTTCCTTTTTGTTATTAGCACCCCTTTGCTCTGCCCCGTTCTCATGTACCCTGGGCAGCCCATAATTTTTTGATCTTCCCATTTGGGCAGCCTCTGCGTCTATAAATAGAGGGGTATGGGTACCTAAAAATGGACTTTTGCTTCGAGCCTCCAGCTTACAACCTGTGTAAGCGGTCTCGAATTATGTCGCTTTTCTACCTCTCACCCTGACCTTTTTTAGACCCCCCCCCCCCCCCTCCCTCTGTAATCCTTTTTTGAGATAAATCAAAGATGTTTTTCCCTCAGAGATCTCTTCTCTGACATTCTCCGTCCTAAGTAAACCGCATTCCGCAGTCCCTTCCCTCTTCTCTTAGTGTGAGTCGTGGAGGTACATTTTTTGTACCAACAGGAACTCTATGCTCAAATCTCACCGCATCCAAAAGAACTGTAAGGAAATCAAATTCCCTTATTATTTGCAATTCTATTTCTACTTTACAATTGCTATAAATTACAAAGCGCAAAATTATGAAATTGAAAAAAGCTAATTGCAAATTGCGCTTAGAAAATAAAGGTTAAAAGCAAAAGTTAATGTAGAATTAAAATCTGATTTATCTAGTTTTACACATGTCTCTTTAGTTGAAAATATTACACCTTGTATAAAATCGAATGAATTAAATGGAAAATATAAGGAACTTGAAAAGGAACTTATCTTTGTAAAAGAGCATAATGAAAAATTGTCTTTAAAAAATTCATCTTTGAAAAGTGATTGTCCTATGTGCCAAAGTTATAAAATTGAAATCAAGGAGATGGATGAAACATTTGAGGAATTAAGAAATGACTATCAAACTTACATTGACTCCATTGTCACCACTCTTACAAATAGCACAATTGTTTATAATAAAGCAAGACATAACCTCAAAGTTAAGAATTATGAATTAGAAACTAATATCAACTCACTTAAGGAAATCATAAAGGAAAACTCTCAAAACATATATTCACAGTATCAAGCAAAATTCAAAAACAAGTTAAATACAAATTTCCAAAATTTATCTAATCAAAACATAGGAAATAAAAAACAACAAAAACTTGTAAAAGAATTTCCAAAACATCATCATTTACAACATAATGGTTTTCCCAACATAAATTTAAATACAGATAAATTTCCCATAAACAAACTCAAAAGTCATTTTTATCCAAATAATCAAGTAAATAACAATGGAAATTTGAAAGATAAAATTAATGTCTTTCCAAGATATGAATGTAGACCCATACTTAAGAATGATGCACAAATGACAAATGAAAGGGTCCATTCATCCTTGTCTCCCAAAAAGCCAACTCGATGTATTTGGGTACCCAAAGGAACCATCCCACTTTGTCCTCTTTGGATACCTAAATCTCTTATTCATTAGGTATCATACAATTGCATGAAGTAGAAACAAATCAAAAATTGAATATCATTACTCAACTTCATGATATGCTTAACTTTATTTTATTTTATTTTGTCCTTTCTTGAGCCAACATGCTAAGGTCACTCTATATAACTTGTGATATGATTTTTCACACGTTAAGCCTAAATTCATTAATAAATCAAATTCAGTAAAATTAAATAAAAAGACATATTATTTCTCAAGTACCTATCTATCTTTTTTATTTTTTTCCTTCTAAATCCATTTCCTATAAATGTCTTATATTATCATTAAAATTTGAAAACTAAATTTGTTATATGGTATTATCAAGACTAATCATATAATTGTCAAAATGGATTTGAAAGGAATGTTACGGGTCTTAGGCTAAAAGTATAAAATGCGCAATGTTTTGCTTATTTATTGAATATCCAGGTATCATTTGATAGCCCCTATCATGTTTAACCATAATCATGAAAAATCGGAATTGAAAATTTTCAATAATCATGTGTTTTAAAATGAAAATCTTAACTCTATTGCGAGCACCTGACATTAGTTTCTGACGTCGGTGGTAGCACGATTTTTTGAAAAATTCCAATATCTCTAATTATTAATTTCTGAAAAGGGTTTTACTACTATTATCATTTTACTCCACTTTCAAAAAAATAATATAGGCCTTTGGTAACTTTTTCAAAAAAAATGCGAGATTTCGACCTAAACTTCAAACGATCATAACTTTTGTCCGCTTGTCAGAATTTCGCCCATAATAGCTTTTCGGAATGAGGTCTTATATGTAATGGCAAACCTGCTATGCTTGTTTAAGTTCATTATGATCCCGCGGATTGCCAAAATTCAACTCCGTTTAGAAGTTATCTCAGCTTTCTCCATTTCAGCAATATTTGTGTCTACGGATTTTACGTCACAGGCTCCCGGGTACCCTTCCAATGACTTAGAAATTCTTACTCTAGTTATCATATCCTGCCATGACATAAAAGTAGAAAATTTGAAAGTTAAAATTCATAATAACTATGTTGCATCATAATCAACTGTAATTATAAATCAATATCTATGCTAGTTATATCATGCAATGTTATGTTAAAGCAAAAATGGAATAAAATTTGAAAAACTAAGAAATATATATATATATAAACATGGTTTGTTTGTTGGAAAAATCCCTTTTGATTTAGCTTAACAAATTAACTATAAGTGATTTTACCTCTTAGGGTGTATTACCCACATTGTATAGAAATGGTAAATTGTTCATTATATGTCTTAGTATGTCACACTCAACTTAGAGTGTCAGGGCCAAGCCAAAGCAATCACAGAATAAGTTAAGATAAGACATTCGTCGAATAGAAGTCGATGCAACTTCGACTAGATGTCGACGAAACTCTGACTAGAAGTCAAAGCAACTCAATCAGCCTATCAAAGAATAAGTCAAAGTTGATGCAACATCGAATGGAACTCGACGCAGAAGGAAGAGCTTGTCGAAGCCATCTCAGAAGTCGACGCAACTTTGACTATAATTCGACGCATAAATAAAAAGCTCAAGTCCAAGGCTTCAACTCGATGGACATGTTGATAAGGAATCGACGTACCGTCGACATCTGAGTTCAGCCAAAGCTAAGAAGAAATACTAAGCTACGTCGATAAGAACGCAGAGGTGCGTCGACATGAAGATTGATGAAGTCGACGCAGCGTCAAATACAGTCAGAAAAAGGAAGCTTTTTCAGCTATCCTTTTGGGACCTTTTCATAAGGACCACCAGGCTAGAGACAGTTCTCCAATGGCTCATTTATTGCCAAGTATAGAATGAAGCTTTCCAGGACACAGCAAATTACTTTTGGAAGGTATTCAAAATGAATGGACGGATCGAGAACAAAAGGAGAAAGGAAATTATGTGGCTAAGAGGAATTCCTTTTCAGGACAAGCCAAAAGAAGAAAGGTTTTTGAAAACTCAATCATACACAATAAGTATGAAAAAAGAGCGGAAGAAAAAAACAACACAGTTATCACATTATTCGGTCTGTCGAACAGGGTCTTCATCTTCTTCCTTCTCAAACCCTAAAAGACAGATGTACAGAAGTGCTCTCTCTGCACAAGAAGATATAATGCTGCTTCTTCTTCATCATTATACAGCAGCAGAACTACAACAAGTGCTGGGAGAAAAGGATCATGCAAAATAACCCTTGCAAATCATCACTATCATAAGCAAGGGTTCATCATTTCATATCTAGTGAAAGAAAGACAGAAGCAGCATCAGAGCTTCTGAAGAATTCTGAGAACAAATTTCTTACCTTCTCCCTCTTACTTTCTTCTTACTATTTCCATCAACTATAAAGAGTTTTAAAAATCCCTCTTCCAAAGGATTCAGTGGTTCAATATCTCCTTATTAAAAAACCTTTCGCTCTAAGAGTCTCCTTACCAAAAGACTTAGCGGTTCAAGATCTCCTTATCAAAAGATTTTTAGTTCTAAGAGTCCCCTTATCAAAAGACTCAAGCACAGGTTGTGCAATCCTACCAGGTAGGTAGAAAAGAGGACTACTGATGATTAAAATTTATTTGAGAGCACCGCAAAAGCTTTCCGGGTGCGGGTAGAATTTGGCGGGCGCTTTCGAGGCATTTCGCGAGTACTCCTACTTCGAGGAACTAACCTTTATCCTACTTCGATGAATAAATGTGACGGTCTTTCCTTCTTTTGGAATATCGACGATCACGCCGTGGCGGCACCGCCGAATTCATTTAAAAAGTTTTACAGATAGTGAGAGTTTTTGCGTGTCTTTGTATAGTTATTATCCAAACTAATCATTCAAAAAGGCAAGTATACCTTATCGCGTATATTATAGGATATTTTTTTAGAAAAATATCAAGGTCATATTTTTCCACGGATCTCATCGAGTACTGCTACTTCGAGAATACGACTATTATCTTATCGAATAAAAACGTGATTGAAAGAAATTAAAATTACAGAAAATGAAAGACAGAAATTAAAATTACAGAAAATGAAAGACAAAAGTGCAATCTATACCCGAATAGGTAGAGGGGAAATAAATGCGTGAGCAAGTTCTACCCAAATGGGTAGATGGGAAATAAATGTGTGAGCGAGTTCTACCCAAACGGGTAGACGGGAAATAAATGCGTGACAATAAAAAAAACTAAGCTATTAATGGAAATGCATAAACTATTAATAAAACAAAAATAGAAATAAACGAAAAACATAAATTTAACAAAAACCGAAAATGACGAAGAGAAAAAAACGGAAACAGAAAACAATGAATGCGGAAATTGCGGGAACAAAATTAACGAGAACGAAAATTGCTTCGAAACAAAAATAAACAAAAATAGAATATTTAGCTCTAATCTCTACCGCGTCAAGGAAGAAAAAGAACGAAAATTACGGCGACGAATACTTTCGAATCAAAGCAAAAAAAAATAAGATAACCAAAATTCGAATTAAAGCAAAAATAAACTAAAACATAATATTCGACTCCATCGATTCCGTGTCAAGGAAGAAAACGAGCGAAAGTTACGAAAACCCATTCATCCTAATCATGATTTCTATCCTAATCAATACCTCTATCCTAACCAAACTTTCTATCCTAACCAAAATTCCCATCTAAATCAAACTTTCTATCCTAATCAACACCTCTATCCCTCTCTAAACTCAAAATCTCACAATACTAAGATAATCAAGTGCTACATATGTAACAAAACTGGCCACCTTGCCAAACAATGTTGGCACAATCAATCAAACTATATGTGAAAATTAGTCCAAGACTAACTTAGAAACCTTTAGGATTAGGAAGAGATAAAAAGAAATAAACACCTAGAATTTTTCAGGAAAATCAAAAGTAATGTCGACTTCTAATCGACGCACTGTCGATGACTCAACTCAATAAGTGAAATCGATGCATGCGTCGATTACAATCGACGCATACGTCGATACGAAACCCTAGCATCTTAACGCGAGCTATATCGACGCTTATGTCGAATTCCACTCTACGTAACGTCGATTTCATGAAAATGATCGGCAATACTAAAATATTTTCGGTCACATCCACTGAAGTACCGAATAAGCCTCGAGTAGTGTCACATTTCGACGTTTCACCTGACTTAAAAAGACTCTTTAGTTAGAAACCTTCACTACTCTGCATCCTTCATCCTTCTTGCTCCTCAGTCCAGCCGATTTCTTCCTCTCTCTCTCACTGACCTAAAATGGATCTGAAAACCAACTCTGGCTTCGACATTGACCTTGAATCTTTCCAAGCTGCTGCAGAAAACTACAAGAGCATCATTGCTCTGTTCACTGAAGCTGGACTAGATAAGCTCATCTCCACAAGATGCAAGCTCCTGGAAACAGAGCTCACAGAGCTGATGACTCATGTTCAGATATCTGAACAAGGAGAAATCCAAGGAACAATCCATGAGACATCTATCTCAATATCTACAGAACACATTAGGACAACCTTTGATCTTACATCAGGTACACCCTAATATTATCTTTGTTCAAAGCAAATAGGGAAAGAAAATCAGCTTCTAAAGAATAACTAAAAAAGTCTTCATCACTCCCTTATTAGGTGATGAATCTATAGACCTCACACCTGATCAAATCAAGCATCTGCTAACCACCATGAAGTTTTCAAAGGATAAACCAATCCATCTAAAGAAAATAGACTTTTCTGAGGAGTACAGACTGTTAGCAGATATAGTAGGAAAAATCCTGCTATGCAAGGCCTCAGCCCATGATGCAGTGCCCAAGCAGCAACTGAATATCATGGGGGCCCTGGTGCTGAAGAAGAAGGTGGACTGGGCCACATGCTTGCTCAAGATGATAAGCTCTAAATACTTACACAAAGAAAATGCATATATGAGGATTATGAGTCAAGTACTCTTCCACTCCTTCCCTGACCTATGTAGGTCAAAAGGAATCCCTATTCCTCCAGGGAAAAGGATGTCAATAGCTCTATTCTCCAAATGGACCAGGCAAATTCCTAAGCCTGGTTCCAATCCTGAAAAGACTCCATCTCCTCCTCCTCCTCCTCCTCCTCAAAGAGACAATCCTTCTCTACCACCATCATCTACTCCACTAGTCTCTACCACTCTCACAACCCCTCCTCTACCTACATCTTCTCAAACACCTGCTCAAACAGCAGTTTCTCCATCTCTTCCTCCTCATACTTTCTCATCCTCTCCACCTCCTTTATCACCCATACCTCATGTATCAACTAACTTCTCTCCAGCTTCATCACCACCTCCACCACTCTCTCCTCATCACCAACCACAACATGAACCATCTGCATCCACTGAAGCTCTCCTCACTCAATGCATTGCATCAGCAGCTCAAACATTCCAAGCAATGCTGGATGAGCACTTCTCCCAGATTCATTCCTCCATCCTACATATGCACACCCAAATAGATGGGGTCAGTGCCTCTGTGCAAAGTCTGAAGACCTCTCTTTCTTCCTCTAGAGTAACCAGGTCTTTCTTAACCACCTTGGCCAAGAAGGTCAAGAAGGGGGAGAAGCTAGATGAAGAGCAGGCCTCCACTCCTAAATCTCTCTCCCACAAGTCAATTGGAAATGAGAGAGTACCTGAGCTACATATTGAAGAACAAACAATAGAGGTACTCAATATAGCAAGAGAGGCTGCAAATCAAGTGGTATTGTTACAAGGGGAGCTAAGCAGAGCAGAAAATGAAGTTGAAAAGGAAGATGTGGCAGATGGTGAGAAAAATAAAGAAGCTGAAACTCAGGGGGAGCTGGATACTGTGATAGGTACTGCTATGACTGAAGCTGAAACTGAAAAAGAAACTGAAGAGGCAGAAGTAGAAGCAACCAAGGAAGTTCCATCCCAGGGGGAGCAAACTGATGTAACTCAGGGGGAGCTGAGTGAACTACCTGGTGTTGAGAAGGAGCAACCCCCCTCTCTTAAAATAGTTGTATTCACTAGAAAAAGGAAGACTCCTCCTACCCCTCCTGAAATGCCTTAAAAACAATGACTGATATATTTATGGTTGAATACTGATTAATCTGAACATGAAGTTTGTTTATAAGATTTCCTTTTCTAATTTTTCTTCTACTTGCTTAAATGCTTTGCTGTGATTGATCAATATGCTGATACAATTTCTCTCTAAATAGGGTTAAGACAAATAGGGGGAGATTGTTGGGAAAATGATTTCTCTTAACCCCTGAAAATGAGTTGAATATGAATTCTAAGAAAGAAAAATCAAGGTTAAGTAAATATGCGTCGAATAGTATTCGACGCAACGTCAAAGTGGTGTTGACGTTCCTTTCAGAATGAGTCGAAGTAACTTTAAGAAGAATTTGACGTATCCTATGTCGACGTAGCTCTGACTTCTAGTCGACGCATCTTGAGAAGTCGACGCACCTTAGTCGACGCACCTTCCTTATTCTTCTCTCGACGTCCAGCCAGGACGAATTCGATGCTTACGTCGAATAGTAATCGACGCACGTCGATTTCTATGTTTAATTCAAAAATCGCCTGATCTCTTTCATTCTGTTATAGATCTGATTTATATGGAATCAATTTATTCTTTATAGCCGTTCTGAATCATTCTTTTCCTCTAATAGATTCTTGGCTAATTTGATTAAAACCATTATGGACATTATTTGAAATCAGAATGAATTCTTTCCTTCTATTGATATAATTATTATGGAAATATTTCTATCTTTCTATTTCTCTGTCTGCTAATCAATTATCCTCCTATAGTATTATTTGAATGGACAGAGCTATAAAATAACAAGGAGGTCGGCAGAGAATACAAGAAGTGATCCACCATTTTTACATTTGAAAAAGAGGAAGAGCTCCCAAGTAAAAAGAAAGAGAATTGAGAAATAATTCTGCAGCAACCATCAAGCTTCCATCTTCTCCTGCTTCTGAAGCCATTTTGCTGCAAACTCTGATAGCTCTCATAAAAGAGAGAAAAGGCCTACAATCTCCTTCTCACTATAGAAGAGAGATTTCATTCACTACTTCTTGTGCTTCCAATCTTCTTGCTAGGAAGAAGATTCTTTCTTGTCTTAAATACTTCTTCTCCTTTTTCTCATTTCACTTTCACATATTGTAAAAGAGTTTTTAGAATCTCTCTTACAAAAATTCAGTTGTACTGGTTCTAAGAGTCTCCTTTTCAAAAGACTCAGTTGGTTCTAAGAGTCTCCTTATCAAAAGACTCAGGGTGGTTCTAAGAGTCTCCTTATCAAAAGACTCAGTGCAAGATAGTGAATTCCTATCAAGGGGGTAGAAGAGTGGACTACCCAAAGTTTGGGGAACCACTATATTTCTTTGTGTTGTGCTGTGAATTTTCTTCTTGCATTTATTTTCCTTACTTGTTTAATTCTTGTTGGTGTGTGGGAAGCTCTAATCTGTGATCACTACACACACACATATATATATATATATATATAATTATTAACTTTGCACAAAAATATTTTAAATCTCCATTCACCCCCCCCCCCCCCCCCTCTAGAGAATTCTAGTGAGGTTAACTGTGCACTTTCAATTGGTATCAGAGCAAGGTTGATCTAAAAAGGTTAACTCCTTGATCAAAAAAATCCTATCTCTTATTTTTATATATATATATTTCTAAAAATTATTCTTCACATGGCACAAATCAAAGATTATGCTTCCACCAGACCACCAATGTGCAATCTTGAAAAGTTTGCAGTTTGGAAAACAAGAACTAGGATTTATATGAATTCTATTGATGAAGAGTTATTTAATGTTATCTTGACAGGTCCTCCCAAGCCTTATAGAAAAGACTCAAGTGGTGAAGTGACTCAAACACTTGTTCCAACGGCTGAGTGGACAGTTGAAGAGAAGAAGGCAGGAACATGTGATGCAAAAGTTGTAAATATTCTGGTCTCAACCCTCTCTGATGAAATCTTTCAAAGGGTTGTTGATTGTGAATCAGCCAAAGAAATTTGGCAGGCTCTCATAAAGATGGTAGAAGGAAGTGCTGATGAAAGGAAAGATAGGAAAGCTCAATTGATCTCTCAATATGAGAACTTCCAAAAGAAGAATGAAGAAAGCATCTCTGAGATGTATGACAGATTCAGTCTGATCATCAATCAACTAAGGGACTTAGATAGAGAAATCTCTCTCACAGAGATCAATGACAAATTGCTGATGAGTCTCCCAAGTTCATGGGACTCAAGGAAATGGGCAATAAGAGACACAAGAGGACAAAGGGAAATTTCAACAGATGCTCTCTTAGGAAAACGTAGATCCTATGAGCAACTGCTGAAAACCAGAGAAGAGAAGAAGAGAAGAGAAAACACTCCAACTTCTTCAAAACACAGGAACATTGCATTAAAAGCAACAGAAGAAGGAAGCTCTGTCACTGAAGAAGAACTATTCAGTTTCCTGGCCAGAAAATTCAAGAAATGGGTCAGGACAGATGGATCAAGAAGGAGAGAGTCAAAACCAAGGTATGACAAAACTCCTACTAAAGAAATTGTTTGTTATTCTTGCAGGAAACCTGGACATATTGCCCCAGAATGTCCAGAAAATGCTGAGACAAAGAAAGACCTGAAAAAGAAAGATCTCAAGAAAAAGGGGAAGAAGAAAGAAAGAGGCTTTATTGTAGAATCCTGGAGTGAAACAGACTCTGAGGACAGCTCCTCTTCTAAGAGTGACAATGAAGAGCCTAAGCAAGAAGACCTATGCTTAATGGCACTTGAAGGCTCAAAGAAAGATGATGATGCTAAATCATGGAGTGAGACAGGATCAGAAGAAAGCATATCTTCTGAAGATGAAAGAGAAAATAGCCTTATTCTCATAGAGGAATCTGAGGATAAGGAGGAGGTAAGCATTTTTGATGAAATAGATTTTCAAAGTGATAATTTCAGAAATGATTTTATGGGAATGTGTCTAGATCAACTAAAAGCTAATCAAGAAATTAAGGATCTAAAAGAACAAAATAATATGGCTAAAAACCAGAGAAATAGAAAAGTTAAATGCTCTAAAAATTATGAATTAACGGCTAACATCATAGAAAAGGAAGTAGAAAGGGCTAGAATAGAAAACCAGCTCCTAAAGGATAAGGTATCCCAGGCAAAAGCTTTTGAAGAATCAATAAAAATGAGAAGCCAAACTCTCAAGGAAATCACTGAACAACAAAAAAGGAGACATAAAAATCTTGGTCTAGGGGCTGATCCCTCAACAGCCAAATTCCATCCAACAAACCTGCTTGGATGATCCATGTAAAATTCACCAAACCTAGCAAATCAAACCAAGAAAAAGACTCACTAAATAAGGAAGAAGACTCCCTCAAGGAAATAAAACAATTTGATGAAACATCATATTATTCAGCTGACGACTCTCAAACTTCATCTGAAGAAGCAATTAAGCCAAAAGAAACAATACATAAAAGAGCCAAATCAGAAAAAGGGAAAAAGGAAATTTATGAAGATACAGTTGCGTCGACTTCATATCGACATATGAATGATAGTGCGTCGAATTTTACTCGACGCAATCTCTCAGATTCCTCGACCTCAACTCGACGCTTGAATAAAAGTACGTCGACATCAAATCGACGCAATTTTGTTCATGCGTCGATACCAGATCAACGCTATCTGGAGAAAGCGCCGAATATAAATCAACGCAACTATCAACATACGTCGAATAGATATCAACGCATACAAAACCAGAGCAACATAAATGCCTATCCTCCAAAAACCTTCCATCTTAACCCCTATTCAGGACCCATTCATCCTAATCATGATTTCTATCCTAATCAATACCTCTATCCTAACCAAACTTTCTATCCTAACCAAAATTCCCATCTAAATCAAACTTTCTATCCTAATCAACACCTCTATCCCTCTCTAAACTTAAAATCTCACAATACTAAGATAATCAAGTGCTACATATGTAACAAAACTGGCCACCTTGCCAAACAATGTTGGCACAATTAATCAAACTATATGTGAAAATTAGTCCAAGACTAACTTAGAAACCTTTAGGATTAGGAAGAGATAAAAAGAAATAAACACCTAGAATTTTTCAGGAAAATCAAAAGTAACGTCGACTTCTAATCGACGCACTGTCGATGACTCAACTCAATAAGTGAAATCGATGCATGCGTCGATTGTAATCGACGCATACGTCGATACGAAACCCTAGCATCTTAACGCGAGCTGTATCGACGCTTATGTCGAATTCCACTCGACGTAACGTCGATTTCATGAAAACGAGCGGCAATACTAAAATATTTTCGGTCACATCCACTGAATTACCGAATAAGCCTCGAATAGTGTCGCCGTTTCACCTGACTTAAAAAGACTCTTCAGTTAGAAACATTCACTACTCTGCATCCTTCATCCTTCTTGCTCCTCAATCCAGCCGATTTCTTCCTCTCTCTCTCACTGACCTAAAATGGATCCGAAGACCAACTCTGGCTTCGACATTGACCTTGAATCTTTCCAAGCTGCCGCAGAAAACTACAAGAGCATCATTGCTCTGTTCACTGAAGCTGGACTAGATAAGCTCATCTCCACAAGATGCAAGCTCCTGGAAACAGAGCTCACAGAGCTGATGACTCATGTTTAGATATCTGAACAAGGAGAAATCCAAGGAACAATCCATGAGACATCTATCTTAATATCTACAGAACACATTAGGACAACCTTTGATCTTCCATCAGGTACACCCTAACATTATCTTTGTTCAAAGCAAATAGGGAAAGAAAATCAGCTTCTAAAGAATAACTAAATAAGTCTTCATCACTCCCTTATTAGGTGATGAATCTATAGACCTCACACCTGATGAAATCAAGCATCTGCTAACCACGATGAAGTTTTCAGAGGATAAACCAATCCATCTAAAGAAAATAGACTTTTCTGAGGAGTACAGACTGTTAGCAGATATAGTAGGAAAAATCCTGCTATGCAAGACCTCAGCCCATGTTGCAGTGCCCAAGCAGCAACTGAATATCATGGGGGCCCTGGTGCTGAAGAAGAAGGTGGACTGGGCCACATGCTTGCTCAAGATGATAAGCTCTAAATACTTACACAAAGAAAATGCATATATGAGGATTATGAGTCAAGTACTCTTCCACTCCTTCCCTGACCTATGTAGGTCAAAAGGAATCCCTATTCCTCCAGGGAAAAGGATGTCAATAGCTCTATTCTCCAAATGGACTAGGCAAATTCCTAAGCCTGGTTCCATTCCTGAAAAGACTCCATCTCCTCCTAACTCTCTTGTTCATCCATCTCCTCCTCCTCCTCCTCCTCCTCAAAGAGACAATCCTTCTCTACCACCATCATCTACTACACTAGTCTCTACCACTCTCACAACCCCTCCTCTACCTACATCTTCTCAAACACCTGCTCAAACAGTAGTTTCTCCATCTCTTCCTCCTCATACTTTCTCATCCTCTCCACCTCCTTTATCACCCATACCTCATGTATCAACTAACTTCTCTCCAGCTTCATCACCACCTCCACCACTCTGTCCTCATCACCAACCACAACATGAACCATCTGCATCCACTGAAGCTCTCCTCACTCAGTGCATTGCATCAGCAGCTCAAACATTCCACGACATGCTGGATGAGCACTGCTCTCAGATTCATTCCTCCATCCTACACATGCACACCCAAATAGATGGGGTCAGTGCCTCTGCGCAAAGTCTGAAGACCTCTCTTTCTTCCTCTAGAGTAACCAGGTCTTTCTTAACCTCCTTGGCCAAGAAGGTCAAGAAGGGGGAGAAGCTAGATGAAGAGCAGCCCTCCACTCCTAAATCTCTCTCCCACAAGTCAATTGGAAATGAGAGAGTACCTGAGCTACATATTGAAGAACAAACAATAGAGGTACTCAATATAGCAAGAGAGGCTGCAAATCAAGTGGTACAGTTACAAGGGGAGGTAAGCAGAGCAGAAAATGAAGTTGAAAAGGAAGATGTGGCAGATGGTGAGAAAAATAAAGAAGCTGAAACTCAGGGGGAGCTAGATACTGTGATAGGTGAAAAAGGAGCTCAGGGGCCAGGTACTGCTATGACTGAAGCTGAAACTAAAAAAGAAACTGAAGAGGCAGAAGTAGAAGCAACCAAGGAAGTTTCATCCCAGGGGGAGCAAACTGATGTAACTCAGGGGGAGCTGAGTGAACTACCTGGTGTTGAGAAGGAGCAACCCCCCTCTCTTAAAATAGTTGTATTCACTAGAAAAAGGAAGACTCCTCCTACCCCTCCTGAAATGCCTTAAAAACAATGACTGATATATTTATGGTTGAATACTGATTGATCTGAACATGAAGTTTGTTTATAAGATTTCCTTTTCTAATTTTTCTTCTACTTGCTTAAATGCTTTGCTGTGATTGATCAATATGCTGATACAATTTCTCTCTAAATAGGGTTAAGACAAATAGGGGGAGATTGTTGGGAAAATGATTTCTCTTAACCCCTGAAAATGAGTTGAATATGAATTCTAAGAAAGAAAAATCAAGGTTAAGTAAATATGCGTCGAATAGTATTCGACGCAACGTCGAAGTGGTGTCGACATTCCTTTCAGAATGAGTCGAAGTAACTTTAAGAAGAATTCAACGTATCCTATGTCGACGTAGCTCTGACTTCTAGTCGACGCATCTTGAGAAGTCGACGCACCTTAGTCGACGCACCTTCCTTATTCTTCTCTCGACGTCCAGCCGGGACGAATTCGACACTTACGTCGAATAGTAATCGACGCACGTCGATTTCTATGTTTAATTCAAAAATCGCCAGATCTCTTTCATTCTGTTATAGATCTGATTTATATGGAATCAATTTATTCTTTATAGCCATTCTAAATCATTCTTTTCCTCTAATAGATTCTTGGCTAATTTGATTAAAACCATTATGGACATTATTTGAAATCAGAATGAATTCTTTCCTTCTATTGATATAATTATTATGGAAATATTTCTATCTTTCTATTTCTCTGTCTGCTAATCAATTATCCTCCTATAGTATTATTTGAATGGACAGAGCTATAAAATAACAAGGAAGTCGGCAGAGAATACATGAAGTGATCCACCATTTTTACATTTGAAAAAGAGGAAGAGCTCCCAAGTAAAAAGAAAGAGAATTGAGAAATAATTCTGCAGCAACCATCAAGCTTCCATCTTCTCCTGCTTCTGAAGCCATTTTGCTGCAAACTCTGATAGCTCTCATAAAAGAGAGAAAAGGCCTACAATCTCCTTCTCACTGTAGAAGAGAGATTTCATTCACTACTTCTTGTGCTTCCAATCTTCTTGCTAGGAAGAAGATTCTTTCTTGTCTTAAATACTTCTTCTCCTTTTTCTCATTTCACTTTCACATATTGTAAAAGAGTTTTTAGAATATCTCTTCAAAAAATTCAGTTGTACTGGTCTAAGAGTCTCCTTTTTAAAAGACTCAGTTGGTTCTAAGAGTCTCCTTATCAAAAGACTCAGGGTGGTTCTAAGAGTCTCCTTATCAAAAGACTCAGTGCAAGATAGTGAATTCCTACCAAGGGGGTAGAAGAGTGGACTACCCAAAGTTTGGGGAACCACTATATTTCTTTGTGTTGTGCTGTGAATTTTCTTCTTGCATTTATTTTCCTTACTTGTTTAATTCTTGTTGGTGTGTGGGAAGCTCTAATCTGTGATCACTACACACATATATATATATATAATTATTAACTTTGCACAAAAATATTTTAAATCTCTATTCACCCCCCCCCCCCCCCCTCTAGAGAATTCTAGTGAGGTTAACTGTGCACTTTCAGGGAAATAGTGAGGGGAGACAGCCTCTATTTATAGAGAAAATTTGGGCTGCATTTAGCAAAAAAAGGTGTTGAGGAAGGTGCTAGAAGAGCAACTGGCGGTTTGACTAGAGAAGCCAATTTTGGCTTGAGAGCATTGGGGTGCGAATAGCAGGTAGCAGCTGGCGGGTTGAGGTGCGGATAGCTGGATTTAATCCAGCAAAATTGGACCAGGCCTGGATTCGACCCCCCACCTCAAGGGAGGCTAGCCAGACTAAGTTCACTGGAGCAAGCGCGCTTCTCTGTTGAATAAAAAAACATATACATATATATATTGATTTATATATATATACGAGTGATAGGCACGGGCCTCTGGCCTTATGCAAGACGACATTCGTTGTGGGGGCGACATTCGTCATGGGGCGACATTCGTCGTGGGTGGAAACATTGGTTGTAGTGGGCAACATTGCTCAAATATTAGTCATGCCTATAAAAAGATTCTTATAGATGCCTTGTACTAATTACAAATATCAACCATGCATATAAGAGTTGGTGTAAATATCAACCACACATATAAGAGTTGTTGTATATATCAACCAAGCATATAAGGTTTAGGATTACAAACTGGATCATCACAAAGAGCTAGACGATAATTATATTGCCCGTGAAATTTAGACTTGCAAACTGGATCAAACGGCTAGTCAGAAAATAACAAAAAAGATTGATTGACATGGAAGTAGGTGAAAAATGGCTATTAACTATTTCAAATAACAGTTAGATAAGCTCAAACATAACAATGGATTCAATTACTTGTGGAATGTCAAGATGAAGGGCTGCTGACCGATGCACATACAGAGGAATTTGCAAGATGGGTGAAAGCTAGCCAAGCGAACAACAATTAAAGCCATTCTTGATTACACAGAGTGGCTAGTTTAACTATCAACCCTGCAAAAACATAGTAGATGTTGGAAATGCACTAAAATATTCAAAGCAGATGTGAACACCTCAGAGATTAAAAAGTCTAATCTTGCTTGCCCTTAAACTATGATTATACCTAAACATAAGCCATTCAGAATTGGAAATTCTTGCTAGTATTATGGAACATAAACATATAGTGGATAAAACATAAAATCCTGCTCAAAATTCTCCTGATCATCACAACTCCTGGAAGCCCATAACATCTTTTAAAAAAATTCTTCATCCAACATTCCTAATAACGATTTTGTAGCTCCTATCTACCTATTATTGCCCTTTTATATGGTCTAAAAACCCTTAAAGCATCCACCTTGTTATGGATCTATTTTTCTGGGGAAAGAACATTATAAGTCCAAGAATCCATCATCCAAAACAAAGTGTAGTATAAATTATAAAAGGTCGAAATCATTTAGCAATGCAAGGTAGAGATCTCAAACCGGTGCATTCAGTGAATGCATTGCTGAAGCCATAATTAGGACAGGTGGTGATCATAAATAAATAAAAAATTCCAGCCAATAATTTGATCAACAACATGCAAGCATATGTAGATGTTCTGATCTACTATCACTGACTATATATTGCTATACCTAGAATTTATCAAAACATAAAACCTTGAAAAACATCAAATTGTCATTGTGAAGATATACCTTGCTGATGGGTGGAGTGGAGAAGAGTAGATTCCAAAACTAAGGCTAAAAACTCATTCTGAACTGCGGTGTACAGATTTATGCACTACATTGCATACATCAAATGAATCGCAAAAATATGTGAGGTTGTCAACAAATGAATCACCATATATGGTAGGAGGAAAAAAAGGACAACATTGCATACATCAAATGATTTTAAGCTTGTTGTTAATACCATAATTTTTTGGTTAACCTGTGAAGTTCTCCATGAGTTTTTCATAGTATCTGAATATTGTAAAAAACTATAGCAGAAAAAAACTGATAGTAATTTCATGAAATAGTCCTAAGTATTACCTATGAAGTCTAAATTTGCAATACTAAAAAGGAGAAGCACCAAAAAGTAAGAAAATAGTCAACTCGGCAATTTAGAAATAGCTTGTAAAGTGAGAAGGGCAATATATCACCTCACAAATGTCTAAAAGTGGAGAAACCAATTACCCCAAGTTGATAAGCATTAATCCAGGAATAGTACACAAATCATAAACTTATATTTGTAGTACCTACCAAATTAAGAACAAAAAAGGAAGAAACACAGACCAACTCTGCAATTTATGTCAAATAATTATAGTAGCTTACTCTATTGGAGAGAATTTTTATGATGAAATGGGAAGGAAATAGAAATAGGAACCTGTTCAAGCCAATTGAGATCCACGGAAAGTCTGGGATAAAATGAAATTTCACTGTTAATGATTGTCAAATGAATTCTTTGTGTAGTATAAGGAAACAAAGCCAGAGGAACTTTGCTGAAGAGGTATTAGACCCACCGTCAAGCAACATCATCTTTAACTATCTCCTTCACTGTGTTCTTGCCAAAATACTGAGACAATCTCTAGCCTTTCTCATCCATGTGTCTTACCTTTTGCTGCAAGAATCTACTTGGCTTCATATATTCGCCTAAAGTCAAACTTCTGGAGTAAGACATTAGAAGAGGTGGAGTCAGAGTTGGAAAAAATCGATTGATGCCCGGGGGAAATCAAAAATCAATAGTCGAATAAAGGGCATAAAAAATCATAAAGAATCATCAGGCGGGTGGGCGTTTGGCCGTGAGTTTCATTCTTTGACATGGCGTGTGAACGACGACGGTGGGAGAGAAATCTTCTTGGGAATGGATAGGATCCAGGGAAGAATGAAAGTGTGAGTAAAGTTACCTGGGAGAGTGTAGATGTCTCACACTGCTCCAATGTTGATGGTGAAGGAGTCGCATGGATCTCGATTGGACTTCGATGTCTGCGGCTCTACTGCAATAGATCCCTGCTCTCCATTTGGATCACCTCCGATGATCTATCTCCGCCCATGATGATCGATCCTCGTCGATGTGAGGAGAGCCTTTGAGCGTGAGAGGAAGTAGCATTTTCTTGCGATTTGGGCGCGCGTTGGATATGAGAAGTCGAGGGGTATGAGATGGGGTAGAATTAAGCTGTAGGAGAGACCGAGTGTAGGTCTTCTTCTCAAAAAATTGATCGAGGAGGGACGCGCTTGAGGCGAAGGTTGCGACTGTGTTTTACGAGAGGACTGAGATGAAGGAGAGGTGTGAGAAGAAGGAGGACAGAACCTGGGCGACGAAATATTGGAGAAGCTTCAGCAGGCGAAAGAGGGAAGATGGGAGGGCGAGCGGGGAGAAGAAGCAGTCGCGGGAGAAAAAATTAGGGCAGAGCAGAATTGGCGTGGGAGAGGATGGCTTAAGAGAATCGAAAAATATATGAACGGTGTGATGGTTATAATGAACAGTTAGGATTAAAAGATGTCTCATTTACCTTGCCTAATTACTTGCCATGGAACCCTAAATTATATTTCTTTTTAATATAGTATAGATATATATTATAATATCTTAGAATAACTATAAGTATTATAAAGACTGGAAGGGAAAATCGACATCCCGTCCCGTCGATCAACGGGACGGGATGTCGATCAGGACTTAGGCCAGCGAGCAGCTAATCGATGGGAAGGGCTGATCGACGGGATCGACATCCCATCCCCTCGATCGACGGGATGGGATGATGATCGGCGGGAGGCTTTTAAGGAAATAAAACCAAGTCATAATATCGACGGCAAGCCGGTCGACGGGATCGACATCCCGTCCCGTCGATCGACGGGATGGGGTGCCGATCGACGGGATGGGGTGCCGATCGACGGGAAGCTTTAAGGAAATATATATATATATATATATATATATATTTAACTTTGTTTACAATCTAAATATATATATACTTAGTTTTTATTTAATAAGTATTTACATATATATTTGTAAATACTTTACATATATATATATATATATATTTACATATTTACTATATATTTATATATATATATATATTTACATGTATAGATATATTTTTACATATTTACTTAAACATTTACATACTTACTATATAGTTACATATATTTATATATATACTTAAATAGTTTCATTTTACATAAAACTAAATAAATATAAGTTAAAACAAACCATTTATTCAATAATTTACAAGAAATATTACAAATTTTTAATAAAACTATACAAAAAACTGTATAGAAAATAGGTATATTTCACTATTCATCAAATACCCTCATACTTAAGCTTTTGCTTTTCAGAGCAAAAGTAAGGGATACCTATAAGACGTTAATAAAATTTCTAAGTTACTAAAATTTTATTTAATCAAAAGTAAGATCGAAAAAATTTTGGAGATTAAAAGAGGTAAGTCCTAAATTATGAAAATGATTTAAAAAGAGCGAAACGGTTTTTGCTGCGAGACTTCTAAAGTTAGCTAAATAGCGAACAAATATTGCAATCACTAGCGCCTTGATTAGATAGAATTATAAAAACTTTAACTTCTTAAATAAATTTTTAAGAAGAAATAAAACCTACTAATTATGCTCTCCCAAAATTGTTAATTTATATCTAGGTTTCAATTTTATTGGCTAAGGGGTAGGGGAAAACTTAGTAAGAGAAGATGATTCTTGATTTGGTGGTGATGGATTTTATCCTGGCACACCACTCAAATTTTCTTTTGGATTTGTTTAAGGGAATGAAATCATACTCCCAAAATGAATTTTTTTCAATCTTCAAAAATAACCCAATGTATATGTTTAGGGAACGAAAATCTTATTCCCATACCATATAATCTTTTAATAAAATTGGGTGTCTATGTTTACGGAATGAAATCTTATTCTCATTGACATAAGATCTTTTTAGAATAAAATACCAAGGAAAGGGATAAGGGGTAACGTTTGTAGAAATTTCTAGAGTTTATAAATTAAGAACTTTTAGAGGGCAAATTTTAGTAGATTAGACTATTCCTAAAGTTTCACAAGTTTGAAGTAAGAATACTTAAATCTAAAAATGGTTTGCCAATATAATACAAACAAAAGCTATTTAGGGTTAACTCAAAGTGGTGCTAAAAAGTTTGTTCTCTAATTGAATTAAAATCACAAAATGTTCTTTACAACTAAAATTCCAAAAGTTTAATTCTACAAACTATGATACAAATAAAATGATTTAGCAAATCAAAAATAATGAAACACTTATAAATAAACTCAACCTAGCTTTGAAAATAACAAAAAGCTAAGTAGGGGTTATATTTTTTTTTGGATTTTTGGATAAGTTTTTCATCATTTTTTTTTTATTTTTAATTATGATCTTTTTATTTGAATTTTTTTTCAAATTTTTTTTTAAACTAAGTTTTTTTTCTTCATCATTTGTTTCAAATTTTTCAAATATTATTTGTTTATACATTAATACAACAAAGAAAAGAAGAGAAGGAATGAGAAAAAGAAAAAAAACATATATAATAATTTTTTGGTGTTTTTCTAAAATTTTCATCATTTTTTTGGATTTTGAGTTTTATTTTTCAAATATGGATAATTAATTATATACAAACTAAGACACACAAAAAACAAAATTACAAAAAGGAAATAAAACATATATTTTTTTTTGTTTTTTCTAATCAATTTTTTTCATCATTAATTTTTTTTAATTTTTTTCAAATATTTACACATTAATACTTAATAATAAAAGAAGTAATTTTTTCGAAGTAATTTTTTCAAATATTTTTTCGAAGTAATTTTTTTTCATTTTTATGGATTTTTCAAATGTTATCTATATATACATAATAAAGAAACAAAAGAAAAGAAGAAAAGAAAATAATCATCATTTTTTGAAGCTTTTCTAATAAGGGAGGGACCAAAATAATTACAAAAAGAGAAAAACACCCCCATACTTAAAAGTCAACATTGTCCCCAATTTTGAATTTAAGTATAAGGACCAAAATTATATACACAAATGCACGAAAAAAAATAATATGTGAGTAAGAAAATAGCAGGGTAAAAAGCACGTCCCTGTTTTGGACACGGGGCAACCGGATTAATACCTGCAAAATATGTTTAAAACAAAATAATAAAAGTATTTACAAGGGGGATGTTAAAAAGGAGGAATAAGAAGATGAAATTAATGTACAAATAAAGTCTACAAAAAGGAAGAAAAAGAAGAAGAGAAGAGAATAAAAAAAGGTAAATACAAAATTTTTTTTTGTAGTTTTCTAAAACATATTTTCATCCTTTTTTGGGGTTTTTTTTGAAATATGCATATATAAAAATATACAAATACTTAAGAAAAATAAAGAATAAAGAAAAGCTTTTAGATAGAAAGCAAAGAAAAAAGAGAAATAAAAAGATAAAAGCAACAGGGTTTTCCCTTTTCGAAATATCGACAAAAATCCCCTTTCGGGTCTGTTGAATAATCCTACTTCGAGAAAACGACCTATTGTTCTATCTTAAAATTCATACAATTCTTTTTTTATTAATATTTTAAAGCTTTTCATTATTTGAGTTTGTCATTATTTTTGTTTTTTCAAAGCTTTTTGATGTTTTCAAATATACGTATTTGAACACAAATCAAAATTTAAGAACGAGAAAAGAGAAGAGGAACTGAAAATAAAATACAAGGGAAAAAATGAGATTTACAAAAAGAAAACATCTATTTTGGGGTTTTGAGTATTTTTAAATTTTTTTTGGGGGATTCGAATATGATAAAATCAATAGCGTTAACTCTTTTCAAAATATCGACAACGTTCCCCGGCAATGGTGCCAAAAACTTGGTGATTAAAATTTTTTGAGAGTGCCGCAAAAGCTTTCCGGGTGCAGGTAGAATTCGGCGGGCGCTTTCGAGGCGTCTCACAAGTACTCCTACTTCGAGGAACTAACATTTATCCTACTTCGATGAATAGAAGTAACGGTCTTTCCTTATTTCAGAATATCGACGAACACGTCGCGGCGACGGCGCCAAATTCATTTAAAAAGTTTTATAGAAAGGGAGAGTTTTTGCGAGTCTTTGTATCGTTATTATCCAAACTAATCATTCAAAAAGGCAAGTATATCTTATCGCGTATAGTATTGGATAAATTTTTAGAAAATTATCAAGGTCGTATTTTTCTATGGATCTCACCGAGTACTGCTACATCGAGAATATGGCTATTATTTTATCGAATAAAAATGTGATTTAAACAAATTAAAATTACAGAAAATGAAAGACAGAAATTGAAATTACAAAAAGTGAAAGACAGAAGTGCAATCTCTATCAGAATAGGTAGAGGGGAAATAAATGCGTGAGCAAGTTCTACCCAAACAGGTAGACGGGAAATAAATGCGTGAGCGAGTTCTACCCAAACGGGTAGACAGGAAATAAATGCATGACAATAAAGAAAACTAAGCTATTAATGGAAATGCATAAACTATTAATAAAACAAAAACAAAAGTAGAAATAAATGAAAAACATAAGCTTTAACAAAAATAGAAAATGACGAAAAGAAAAATAACGGAAACGGAAAACAATGAAGGCGGAAATTGCTGGAATGAAAATTGCTTCAAAACAAAAATAAATGATAACATAATATTCGGATCTAATCTCTACCGCGTCAAGGAAGAAAAAGGATGAAAATTACCGCGGTGAATACTTTCGAATCAAAGTGAAAAAAGAGATAACCAAAATTCGAATTAAAGCAAAAATAAATGAAAACGTAATATTTGGCTCCATCGATTCCGTGTCAAGGAAGAAAAAGAGAGAAAGTTACGAAGACGAATAAATTCGAATTAAAATGGAAACCAAACTTATGCCAATAAATAAATTGCTAACCAAAGCGAGAAAAAATGCAGAAAATGCAGGAATTGAAGCTAAGCTAGGAATTAAAATTGCATGACATAATTAAAACTGTAGGGAAATAAAGTTAAGCTAAGAATTAAAATTGCAGTGCAGAAAGGAAATTGCAGAATTGAAATTGCATGAAATAAATACTAAGTTACAAGAAATAAAAAGACAATAAATAAAAATTACAAGAAATAAAAAGAAAATACAAGAAAAAATACAACACTTAATTAAATACATAAAAAGAAAAATAAAAAGAAAATATAAAAAGGTGTGGAAAAGATGGTGGAAGATCACCCCAAAATGGGCGATCTAAGAGGGGGAAATAGTGAGGGGGCAGCCTCTATTTATAGAGAAAATTTAGGCTGCATTTAGCAAAAAAAGGTGTTGAGGAATGTTGGGTATTGTATCCACAATAACCTTGATTTGTAGGAAGTCATCCTTGAACAAGATTGAATTGCTTGTGTATTTGATATGCTTTTGTAGTATTATTCTTGCAGGTTCACATTGCTAAGTGTAGACCAATGTCAGGTCACAATGGGTCAATAAGCAAAGTTTCAAAAAATGTAATTCCTCACTGTGTGGGACATGGTGTTGACTCATGTGTGATCTCTCTATTGGGATACACTTCATTTTCAAGACATTTGAAGCTCATGGTTTGGAGGTGCAGCTGGTGTACAAGAGTGGAAGAAAGAAAATTTCCTGAAAATTTTCCTAAGTCAATTTTTCGAGAAGTTAAGGTATTTCTCGAGAGATTCAGTTGATTTCTCGAGAAGTCCTTATGAGCTTTCGAGAAATCCTTGTAGTTCTCGAGAAGTCCTTATGAGCTTTCGAGAAATCCTTATGAGCTTTTGAGAAATCCTTGTAGTTCTCGAGAGGTCCATCATTTCTCAAGAAGTCTTTCAATCCTTCGAAAAGTTTTTCTTTATCGTTTCTCGAGAAGTCCATCATTTCTCGAGAAGTCTATTCCAAGCCTCTGAAATTTTCTTCCATGATTTTTCTCGAAATCAGGTTGCTTTCTCTTGAGAAGTTATTCATTTCTCGAGAAGTTTGATTCTCGTTCTTCTCGTGATTTTAATCTATTTGACGTTACATCTTTTCTGTCTGTTTGACGTGACGGCTTTCTTCGTTTCGGTTATGGTTAATCCTTTCCTAATTCTTATCATTAAGCCTTTGTCTATATAAGGCTCTCTCTTAGGATTAATCTTAACAAGGATTATTATTGATGAATCATTAATCTCTTCCGTAACCTAATCTCTCCATCTGATTCAAGAAGAACAAAAAGTGTCGCGCTCGTCGCCAATTGTTGGAGATCGATCTGAAGTTCTGATTTATCATCTCCAGTGGAAGAAAAGTTTCAATCGATCCTCGCTCCATCATCTACTGTATCTGTTGGATCGAATCGAATTATAGAAGATCAGGTCTGTGTCATTTTCAAGTCTTCCTCATCGACATCTCGTCAAAGCCATTCAAGTCTCAAGAAGGAAGAAGATCTCTAAGGAGTTTTCTGATCTGTTCGTGAATTGATAAGTATTGTATCATTCTTTAATTTCATTTGATTGTAGGAGAGGTTTTCTCCGAGTTGTAGGAGAGGTGTTCTCTGAGTTGTAAGAGAGGTTCTCTCTGAGATTGTAGGAGATTTATCTCTGAGTTGTAGGAGTGTTGACTCCAAGATTGTAGGATCATTCTTGATCCGAGTTATAGTGAAGTAGTCAAGTCTGGCTGTGGTGCTAGATTGGCGAGGTCGGCAAGTGGAGTACCCAAGAATGGGGAACCACTATAAATATCTTGCGTCATCTGTGATTGTGATTTGCTTTCTGTGCATTCTTTTTATCAAGATTTTTTATTCCGCAAAAGACGCAGTTATCAGCTATTCACCCCCCTCTAGGTGATTTAGGTTGGCAACTAGATATTATAATTGGTATCAGAGGGTCGTTGTTCTTTAAAGGTTAACACTTTGAATAGGATCTATCCATTCTAGTTGCTAGCAAATCATGGAAAGAAGCAAGGAATCTTCCTCGTTGAAATTGCCAATATGCACAAAGGCTAATTTCCCTATGTGGAAAGAAAGAGTCAAATTTTACATGGAAGCCGCAGACCCAAGAATTTTCCAAGTCGTGGAAGAAGGCCTCATGTGCCAATGACTGCCTCAACAATTGACCCTACCGTTCAAGTTCCAAAGAAAATGATAAATTTAACAAAGGATGAAATCCCTCTTGTTGCCCTTGATAAAAAGGCGAGGAATATAATTGCTAGTGCGGTGGACGACTCCATGTTACAAAATCTAATCCACTGCAAGTCAGCAAAAGATATGTGGACATCCTTAATAGTTCTTATGGAAGGTACTGAAGAAGTAAGGGATGATAGAAGATCTATTCTAAATCAAGAGTATGAGGCATTCAAGCAAAGTAAGAAGGAGTGCATTGCCGATGCATACGAAAGATTCTTCAAAATCTTTAACGGCCTAAGAAATTATGGTCGGGAATTTACTAATGGTGAACTGAATGACAAATTCCTGCGATCCCTAACGAAAGACTGGGATAGCAAGATAGTTGCAATCAGGGAGTTTGGAAAGTTACCAAACCTAGACCCACAAAATCTGTTTGGGAAGTTACTATCCCATGAGCTGCAAATGAATATTCGCAAAACAGAAGAAGATGGGAATAGGATTTCAAGCAAGGAAAGGACCTTAGCTATGAAGGCCGAGAGTTCCAGAAAAAGCAGAGCCTTGTCTCCAATTAGAGCACAAGAATCTGATGATGAAAAAGAATCAGAAGCCGGCTCCTCCAGTTCTGAAATGTCTGATGGGGAGTTTTCTCTAATCTCCGGTCAGTTCAAGAAACTGCTTAGTAAAAGAAGGCACATGAAGAACAAGTCTTCCTCCTCTGACTATAGATGTTCTTGACATGATGGTGATCATCACAGAAAGGGTTCAAGCAATCATGACAGGTATAAGACTAAACCTAGTAAACATATTTCTTCTGACATAGTTTTCTATTGTTGTAATAAGCCAGGGCACATGATCGCTGAATGCCCTTATAAGAAGAAAGAGGGTGGAAGAAAAGATGAAAATAAATCCACCTTCGTGAAAAAGAAGACTGAAAGAAGCCTAGTCGCCAAAAAGTCAAAAACTTTAAGCGACAGTGACTCAGAGAAATCAAGTAGTGAAGAAGAAGCCTACTTCGGGATGATGGCCATGACTGATGATGAAGAAGAACCCCCATATACCGGAAAGGTAAATTCTCACACCATCTTATCTGATTCTGATTATGCCTCAGCTGAACAAAAGGATTACCCCTCAGATGATGACTCAAATCTCATGACCCAATATACTGAAATGCTTAAAAGCTTTGACAGATGTCGAATGGTAGTCAAAATTTAGGCCAAGGAGATCATGTCTCTCAAAGAAGTGGAAACTAATCTGAGAAAGGAAGTTGAACAACTTTCTTCTTTCAGAGAGGAAATCCAAGTCTTGAAAGACAAGATCAAAAGCTCGGATGAGCTCCTTGATCGGAGAGAGAAACCCATCAAAGTTCTGGAAGAACAGCTAGCCACTTAGAAGAGGCTAGTTGAAAAGTTTTCACAACCTAAAACTATTCTTCCAATTATTAATACTTTCTCTGCTAAAGCAGGTAACAGTGGTTTAGGTCATGTGGCTGGTCCTAGTAATTCTTCTAAGGGCACCCTTGCCAAGAAGAAAGATAAGAAAGCTAAGAAAGCTACCTTCGAAGAGAAAGGGAAAACCCATCAAGATCAAGTGGCATTTAAGAAAGTTTTCTTTCCTACAAATGTCTATGATATGGTGAGCACTTATGGTCACTTGACACGGCCAATTAATTTTGTGCTTGTCAATGACTATAAGGGGTGGGCTCGTCCTCGAAACCTCGGTGAAAGTGCTTTCAAGGCACCTTATTAAGAGATAAATCTGAGAGATTATGGTCCTTATGTTCATGGTCCGAGTGCTATGAGAGCACCAATAGTGAAGGCTGTTGCACCCAAGCCTAAGGAGAAAGCACTACCATGTGTGTGCTGTACTCATGAGGCATCCTCATCTAGAAGGATTGCTCCTGCCAAAACTAACGTTCAAAAAGTTAAGCAATAGAATACTAAGAGAAGGTACAACCGGTTTAATTGTTGGTGTTGCGGCATAATAGGTCACTTTGTCGTAGATTGCTGGTTCAATTCCACTTATTCCAAGAGACCACAAGTTAACATTGCAAGAAAGACCGCTCGGGTTGTTAATGTTCAGCGTGGTGCTCAACTAACGAGGGACCAAGGACCCAAATTAGTTTGGGCTCCTAAGGCAAAATAATTTGTTTTTGCAGGTATGTCCAAAGGCCAACAAAAATCCTATCTGGTATTTGGACAGTGGTTGTTCTCGGCATATGACCGGAACTAGAAGCCTCTTACAGAACTATATTCCAGTTGAGAATGGTCCAAAAGTTATTTTTGGCGGATCTGACAGAGGAATAACAAAAGGCTACAGTATGATTACTAACGGTAATGTATCCTTTTTAGATGTAGCTTATGTGGAAGGACTAGAACATAATCTGATAAGCATAAGTCAACTTTGTGATAAAGGATACATAGTTGATTTTCGTAAAGATAAGTGTTTGATAAAGTCGGCTGAAAATCTAGAAACGATTTTATCAAGCACTCGTAGAAATATATTTTGTTTAAATTTTCTTTGTTTATCCTCTTCTACACCAGTGTGTCTTTTAGCAAAAGATAGTTAATCTCTTGTTGACCAATGGCACAAGAGATTAGCACATATTAATTTCAAAACTATAAATAAATTATTTTCACAAAACTTAGTGCGTGATGCGACAAATATTAAGTGCATTAAAGATAGACCTTATCATGCTTGTGTAAAAGGCAAGCAAACAAGAGCTACCTTTAAGAGCATAATTGGCAAAGATTCAACTAGGTGTTTATACCTACTTCATATGGACTTGTTTGGTCCTTTGCAAATTAGAAGTTCAGAAGGTAAGTCTTACACATTGGTTATTGTAGATGACTCCTCACGTTTTGCATGGGTATTCTTTCTAAAACACAAGTCGGATACCTTTGATATTTTCACTAAGTTTGTCAAGCAAATCCAAAATGAATTTGAATGTTCGGTGGTCAAAATCAGAAGTGACCATGGAACAGAATTTGAATTTGGGGCCATGACAGACTTTTATGAAAGCCTTGGTATCTTTCATGAGTTTTCCTCTCCTCGAACTCCACAACAAAATGGGGTAGCTGAGAGAAGGAATAGAACACTCATTGAGGCTTGCAGAACAATGTTGAGTGACACTTCACTACCCGAATACCTTTGGGCTGAAGCCGTCAACACTGCTTGCCACGTGCAAAATAGAGCACTCATAAATATGAACCATGAAAAGACTCCTTATGAACTACTAAAAGGCAAGAGACCAACCATCTCTTATTTTAGAATCTTTGGTAGTAAATGCTTTGTACTTAATAATGGAAAGCATTACAAAACCAAGTTTAGTGAAAAGAGCTTTGAAGGAATTTTCGTAGGCTATATTAGCCATAGTAGAGCTTATAGAGTTTTTAATAAGAAAATTCTGGTTGTAGAAGAATCCATTAATGTTGTATTTGATGAGACGAGTATGCTACATAGCAGCTCCTTTAGTGTTTCTGTTGTAGATGCAGGTTCAAGGCTGCAAGACTTATGCTTGGAGAAGCCAGTCAAAGATGATGCTCAAACCTTCATCAAGATCTCTCCCCCAACCTCAACTGAAGAAGAAGATCGTATTGATGAAGAACCAACTCAAGTGGAAGAAGACATTCCAGTAGTAGATGTTCCCGATGCTCCAAATAATGTGAGGAATCTTAAATTCAGACATCTGAGGGACCATCCTATTGATCAGATCATAGGAGACCCTCATGTCGGCATAATAACCAGAAGAGGTACTACTAACAAAAATATGTATTTGAGTATTCTTTCACAGGTTGAACCGAAGAAGTTTCAAGAAGCAAATGAAGACCCTCATTGGATAATTGCAATGGAAGAAGAGTTGAATCAAATCAAGTGTTGCAAAGTGTGAACTCTAGTTCCAAAACCCAAGGATAAAAATATCATTAGAACGAAGTGGGTCTACAGAAACAAGTTGGATGAAGACGGAACACTCATAAAGAACAAAGCCAGACTTGTAGCAAAAAGGTTACAGACAGGAAGAAGGGATCGACTTCGATCGAACTTATGCTCCAGTAGCAAGACTTGAAGCGACCAGGCTGTTTTTAGCCTATGCTACATTCAAAGGATTCACCGTATACCAAATGGGCGTCAAGTCAGCTTTTCTGAATGGTAATATAAAAGAAGAAGTATATGTTGAACAACCTCCAGGTTTTATAGATTCTGAACATCCTGATTATGTTTATTTACTGCGAAAAGCTTTGTATGGTTTGAAACAAGCTCCTCGAGCTTGGTATGAGACGCTGTCTAACTTTCTTCTTGAGAACAAGTTCACAAGAGGAAAGATAGATAAGACATTATTTTTTAGGGAAGTAAAAGGCATGATTTTGCTAGTGCAAATCTATGTCGATGACATTATTTTTGGCTCTACAGACAACAACCTTTGCAAGAAGTTCTCCAAACTTATGCAAGGGAAGTTTGAAATGAGCAGTATGGGTGAGCTGAAATTTTTCGTAGGACTTCAAGTGAAACAATCTGAAGATGGAATTTTCATCTCACAGACAAAGTTCACCAAGGAGTTGATTAAGAAATGTGGAATGGAGAGTGCAACCTCTATGAGGACTCCAATGAGCTCAGCTATGTCTCTGGACAAGGATGAGAAAGGGAAACCTTTCGATGAAACCAAGTACAGAAGCATAATTGGCTCTCTGCTCTACGTTACTGCTAGTAGGCCTGATATAATGTTTTCTATATGTGTATGTGCTAGATATCATGTGAACTCTAAGGAATCTCACTATACTGCTGCAAAGCAAATTTTGAGATATCTTATGGGTACACCAAATCTTGGATTATGGTACCCAAGAAGTAATGATAGCAAACTAATAGGTTTTTCAGATGCAGATTTTGCTGGTAGCAGAGATGACAGGAAAAGCACTTCCGGAACATGTCAATTTCTCGGAAGAAGACTTATATCCTGGAGCAGCAAGAAGCAGAATTGTGTTGCAATTTCAACCGCCAAGTCAGAATATATTTTTGCAGGCTGTTGTTGCACACAATTTCTTTGGATAAAGAATTAGCTTGAAGATTACATCTTGAAGTTCAAAGAAATTCCAATGTTTTGCGACTCCTCCAATGCTATAGCAATTGCAAATAATCCAGTCTCGCACAGCCGTACAAAGCATATTGAGTTGGAATACCATTTCATCCGGGAGCATGTGGAGAATGGGGACATCAAACTATGTTATGTCCCTACGGATAGGCAAGTTGCGGATATTTTCACGAAGCCGCTGGATGAGACCAAGTTCTCTTTCTTCAAGACAGAACTTAGAATGCTCAACATGGAGTAATTCAAGCCAAGAAGAAGTCAAGGAAATAGATAGATCGTCAAATGTTCTAATTCTAAGGGAAGTAGAGGTCTATCATTTCAGAAGAAGAAAAATCTAAGTCTTCATTGGATTTCTCGAGAAATGGAATTTAATACTCGAGAAATGTTATGTCTCTGGTGAAGTTGAATGAAGACGGGATTTTAGCTCTTTTCGAGAAATGATACTTTACTTCTCGCAAAATGGGATTGCAATTCTCGAGAAATGGGTTATCCCTCGAAAAATGAGCTTGCGAAGATAGATCGGCAGAATTATTGGATTTCTCGAGAAATCAGACAATTTCTCGAGAAATAGATCTTATTTTTCGGAATTCAATTTTCTATTTTGAGAATACGAAAGGTCAGGTATGCGTGTTTATTTTCTTATATATTAAATAAAATTCATTTAAAATTAGCACATCAAATCAAACTATAAATAGACAATCAAAATGAATTAATGTTCACGCGAGATCATCTTCCGTTCTTCTCGAAAATCCGCTGACTGTTCATCTCCCTTCTCGCGACATCTGATTTCTGGTTCGTCCCTAGACGCGATTTCTCTCTTTCAGCTCTCGTTCTTCGATCTCCTCTCGATCAATGGCGCCTCCTTCAAAGCCTAAGATAGGCGTGGGCAGTGAGCTGGTGCGTGCAGGCCTCAGTTCGATCTCATATGAGTTTCTGAATCTGTTATATCTTCTACATGCAACAGGTTTGACTTTTGTTCTTTAGCATCCCTGTCAGATTTTATTCAAAGAAGTAGAGGAATTCTTTATCAACATCAAGGTTCACAAGGATGGGAAAAGGATGAAATCTACAGTGGGCAATTTCAAGGTCAAGATCAGCCCTAGGTCTCTATCCAAATATCTGAGACTGCCAGTGGTAGAATTTGAGGACATCCTAGAAGATGCTGATTGGGCTAAGGCAGTAATTATTTGTTGAATATATAAAGAAGCTACAACAATTAGAAGGCACAAAATGAATGATGAAGGAAAGTTGTTGGTAGACATCATTTCCAAAGTGTTGTTGTGTAAAACAGGAAGCTTGGGTTATGTCTCAGCAGATGTCTTCTGCTTGATGACAGCAGTGATCTGTGGGAAGAAGTGTAACTGGGCAAATCTTCTTTTCTCCAAGATTAAAGACAGCATTCTGGCTCCAATTTTTTTACTTTGAATTAGCGAACAACTCTGAAATTTGTATCTCCATTTGTATTCCCTTAATGAATGCAAAATCCAATTGATTTACGACTAATCATTTTCAATTATAATAAAATATATGTGTATATGTAAACCCCAGAACATCAATTTTTATACGTGGGATACCGACCCTAAGAACCCAGCAGCCAACTCAATAGGTTACCTTGGTTAATGTGATCTTGAATAGGAATCCTACAGCGATGGATAGTTGGCACCGGTATAGGCGAACAACCCAAGAGGGGATGAGCTTACCACTGGGTTAAGTAGGTCGTTTATCACCACAAAAAGGGTCGCCGAGAGGTGAAGGATAGAAGGTCACAACACAAAAAGAGGGAGGGGGACCAAAGGAAAGAACTTGCAGAGAAAGATCCCAGATAGCATGGGTCGGCCAATTACTCAAATTACTCAGAAGATTCTTACACAATCAGCTCAACCAAGAGGTTTTTGACATGTCCAAGGAGCAATCCTTCACCATCTGAAGAAGATAGATGTCCCCACAATAAAGAGGTGGGACATTAGGATTACAAAGCCAACTGCAGGTGCAAGTTCCCGGGGGGAGCCACTTCCTTCTGTTTCTTCTAAACCTCAGAATGTCAATCAAGCTCTAGCTCCCTCTGCTACTCTTCCTCCAGATGTCACTTCAACCTCCAGCTCAGCAACAAATTCCAGATCCACCTCAATCATCAATTCCTCAAGACACCATTCCATCTGCAGAGCCAGTTCTTTCTCCACTCTCAGCTCAGGTTCCATCTGATTCAGTTATTTCTGCTGATCCAGTTATTCCAAATGTACAAGATGATCAAGACACTCATATGGAAGACACTCCTCTTTAGATGATGATGTAGTTAAATCACTACTTCCTTCTCCAGATGTTGATGTAGAAAAAGTTGATTCCACTATTGTAGAAGTTGTAAATGATATTCAACAGGATGTTGTTGATGAGCACAGTCCTAGTGGCCACATGGCAGGGTCTGGTGCTGATTTTGATTTCTTCAATAATGCAGATGTTGATTAAGTCCAAGTCTTATCTCCTCCCCCAGTACATGTTGAGGGGGGCAAGAGTCTTGTTTGGAGTCCAACAAGAATGCTCAAGGAGAGCAAGTTGGTGGAGAAGGTGAGAAGGTCAAAATTTCTTCTCCTAAAGTTATAAGTTCTGTGATTCTTGAAGAACTTCCAGAGGATTTTCAGCCTGCTTCTATCCCTCCTCCATTATTTGAAGAAAACTCTTTGATAGGTAAGATAGAGATGTTGCTTAAAAGGCAAAGTGATAAATTTGATTATTCTTTTAAAGAAATTCATGCTAGAATAACTGATGTTGAAAGAGAAATGAATAGAAAGCTAGCCAAATCCAAAGCAAGTACTGGTCAACTCAGGGAAGTTGTTATTCAGGGTGGAAAAGCAATAGATCACATCATTTAGGGTGTAGGAAGAGTTTTAGATGAAGTTTTACAAGTCAGAAAAACACAAGAATCCATGACTTCCAAGGCTGAAGAGAATAATTTTAAGGTTATTGATGAGGTAGGATTGCTTAAAGAATCTGTTATCCAAACCCTTACTGTAGAAGTCAGAAAGGGGGAGGACAAGATGACAGAATTTTTAGATCATTCTTTATCTAAATTTCAAAGGAATTTGGGAAATCTGTTAGAGTAGTTATCTTATGGTGTTCAAAGGCAAATTGCAGATATCAATGATTACACCTCCAAGAATGCAGTTTGGCTCCATCATGAGATCTTTCCTAAATTGGGTATTGACCCTGATCAGCCTCCTCCTCAGTTTTCTTCCAGGCCAGCAGGGCTGCAAGATGATGCTCCTCAGTTCTCTCCCAGGCCAGTAGGGATGTATGATGATACTCCATCAGTTGAAGTTCATTCCTCAGTGCCTACTTCTAGAAAAAAGAAGTATGGTGAAGGTCCTTCTGCTAGCAGGTTAGTTCCTGGAACAAGCTTAGCAGGCTCTGTAAAAGTTGTTGCTGCTGATGAATTTCCAGAAGTTTGGAGTCCAGTTTCAAAGATAATTATTCTTGACTCTCTCATGCTGGTAGAGGAAGGTGGTGTGAATTTTTATGAAATTCACAGTACAACTGAGTGGAAGAAGTATGACACGAGCAAGAAAAAGAGAAGGATTACTTTAGGACTCATGGTTACAACAATCCTACAGCTCCAGCAGCTCCTCCAAAGTGCCATCCCAAGCCATATGCCTATTTTTCAAGACAAGGACAGAAGAGAAAGAACAATGCCAATGTCTGAAGACAAGATTATGAAGACCATCAAAACTTTCTTGTGTGAACATTAATTCATAAGACAATCTTGAATCTATATATATAGTTTTTTTATTTTGATGAGACAATCTTTTATATATATATAGATATTGTTTTTGATGCTCTCTCTGCTTGTATATTTTTTCATCTGTGGCATGTTTTGTTTGTGTTTTATATTAATGCAATTCATCTTGGTAAGTAGGGTTCTGACATCTACAAATAGGGGGAGATTATTGTGTATTGTATCCACAATAACCTTGATTTGTAGGAAGTCATCCTTGAACCAAGATTGAATTGCTTGTGTATTTGATATGCTTTTGTAGTATTATTCTTGCAGGTTCACATTGCTAAGTGTAGACCAATGTCAGGTCACAATCGGTCAATAAGCACAGTTTCATACAATGTAATTCCTCATTGTGTGGGACATGGTGTTGACTCATGTGTGATCTCTCTATTGGGATACACTTCATTTTCAAGACATTTGAAGCTCATGGTTTGGAGGTGCAGCTGGTGTCCAAGAGTGGAAGAAAGAAAATTTCCTGAAAATTTCCCTAAGTCAATTTTTTGAGAAGTTAAGGTATTTCTCGAGAGATTCAGTTGATTTCTTGAGAAGTCCTTATGAGCTTTCGAGAAATCCTTGTAGTTCTCGAGAAGTCCTTATGAGCTTTCGAGAAATCCTTATGAGCTTTCGAGAAATCCTTGTAGTTCTCGAGAAGTCCATCATTTCTCGAGAAGTCTTTCAATCCTTCGAAAAGTTTTTCTTTATCATTCTCGAGAAGTCCATCATTTCTCGAAAAGTCTATTCCAAGCCTCTGAAAATTTCTTCCATGATTTTTCTCGAATTCAAGTTGCTTTCTCTCGAGAAGTTATTCATTTCTCGAGAAGTTTGATTTTCGCTCTTCTCGTGATTTTAATCTATTTGACGTTACATCTTTTTCGTCTGTTTGACGTGACGGCTTTCTTCATTTCGGTTAAGTTTAATCCTTTTCTAATTCTTATCATTAAGCCTTTGTCTATATAAGGCTCTCTCTTAGGATTAATCTTTATAAGGATTATTATTGATGAATCATTAATCTCTTCCGTAACCTAATCTCACCATCTGATTCAAGAAGAACGAAAAGTGCGCGCTTGTCGCCAATTGTTGGAGATCGATCTGAAGTTCTAATTTATCATCTCCAGTGGAAGAAAAGTTTCGATCGATCCGCGCTCCATCATCTACTGTATCTGTTGGATCGAATCGAATCATAGAAGATCAGATCTGTGTCATTTTCAAGTCTTCCTCATCGACATCACGTCAAAGCCATTCAAGTCTCAAGATGGAAAAAGATCTCTAAGGAGTTTTCAGATCTGTTCGTGAATTGATAAGTGTTGTATCATTCTTTAATTTTATTTGATTGTAGGAGAGGTTTTCTCCGAGTTGTAGGAGAGGTGTTCTCTAAGTTGTAAGAGAGGTTCACTCTGAGATTGTAGGAGATTTTTCTCCGAGTTGTAGGAGTGTTGACTCCGAGATTGTAGGATCATTCTTGATCCGAGTTATAGTGAAGTAGTCAAGTCTAGCTGTGGTGCTAGATTGGCAAGGTCGGCAAGTGGAGTACCCAAGAACAGGAACCACTATAAATCTCTTGCGTCATCTGTGATTGTGATTTGATTTCTGTGCATTCTTTTTATCAAGATTTTTTATTCCGCAAAAGACGCAGTTATCACCTATTCACCCCCCTCTAGGTGATTTAGGTTGGCAACTAGATATTACAAGGAAGGTGCTAGAAGAGCAGTTGGCGGTTCGACTAGAGAAGCCAATGTTGACTTAAGAGTTATGGGGTGCTGATAGAGAAATTTGTGTTCTCCAATCTATACTCGATTAAGGCAAGTGTACCTATCGAAATATAGCATAGGATATAAAATATATCAAGGTTGTATTTAAACTCGGGTCTGGCAAGTACTATTACTCACAACGACTATATTATCCTACCGAACGATTGGTGGGTTTTGAAAATAAAAATAAACTAAGCTTAATTAAAAGAGAAATAAACTATTACGAAAAGAGTGCTCGATCAACGATTCACTTTGAAATAAAATAACGGAATAAATTAGTTTGACATTTGCAATTTTATAAAGACCGTGGCGGATCTGAAACTAAGAAATATTCTCGCTAGAGCAATAAATATCCTAACTTCTAGACGTTTTGACAGAAATCTCTTTGCAAATCAAAAGGCCTAAAGTCACATTATCGAAGTGAACCGCGCTATTGGATTTGACTCCAATCCGGAGGATTTACGTCATCCTATCTCTAGGGTTGCGTGCAACTCCTTCCTTCCTTGAGTGATCTTTCACATTCACGAGCCTCTCGGCTACTCGAATAGGAGATCGGAATCTACTACCGTATACTAGAAATACGGAGTCGATACGAAATAATTCAAGGTCGGATCAAAAATAAAAATACAAATGCAAACATAAAATGAACGAAATGTTATTCCATTGCAAAGATCATCACGATCGAACACAAAATGAAAATTAGCTAAGCATTATAGAAAGAGAAAAGAGAAACTTGCATTTTCATTCAACTTGAAATAAAAGTACAACAATGAAAAATACTAAACTATTACTTGGAGAAATAGAAAACAACAAGAAAATACAAATACTTGGAATGGAAGCTTGCTTTCTAAAATATTCTAACTCCTCCATTCTAACTCAAGCATGAGGGATGGGGTCCTTTTATAGGAGAGGGAGAAGGATCTAGAAGGAAGTGGAGATGAAGGGACACATGAGGTGGAGAGATGCATGAATGGATAGGTGAATGAATAATAGTGAATGAGAAGAGAGAGAGGGGCTACATGCAATGTAATTTATATAAAATAAAATATAAAATAAAAATAGAAAAAAGAGGGGGGATGGATGGAATTAAATGAGGAGAGAAAAATATAAAAGAGGAGAGAGGAAGATGAGAGAGATGCATGCATGAAGAAGAGAGAGGTTGGGAGAAGGAGAGTCATGCATGAATATGCAAGATGGCGGGTGATGAATGAGAAGGAGGCTGCATCACGTGGATGAGCTGGACAACAATTGAAGCTCACGGTTTGGAGTGAAGGGTGTGAGTGTGGGCTGCTTGAATAAATGAAATGAAGTGCATGGGCTGCTATGGATTAATGTGAAGTGGGATGTTTTGTAGTGGGTTGTATTGAGCAGTAAGGCCGTTTGCTGCTTTGGAGGATGGCAGGACAGCACACAAGGAAGGTGGCTGCATGTATTGTTCACGGCTGCACCATTGGGATGCTACACTTGGTCAAGGTGGTCGGCTACAATTCTTCAAACTGATGCGGCGATGGCGCGGACTTCATGCAAAGGTGGCGGCAATGGCGCCGACGTGGCATTGCGGCGAGCATGGCGTTGCGGCAATGATAACAACGTTCCTACAAAATAGAATAAAATATAAATATAGTTATGACAAAATAAAATAAGAAATTAAAACAAAACAAATTTAAGACACAACATAAAATTAATATAAGAAAATATAAAAATATTAAACAATAAAAATAAAACATTAGATTTTAAAAATAGAAAAATAGGAAAATAACAAAAACATGCATACAAACATAACAAAAGATGAAAATAAAAATGCAAATATCATAATAAACTAACCTAAAAACTATGACTAAAAACTAATTATCAAACTCTCCCATGCTTAAGTGTTTGCTTGCCCTCAAGAAAAACAGAAATTAAAATATAGGAGGCTACACTACCCAATATTTTAGTTGCGAAACCCAAACAAAGATTAAGCTATCAAAACTAATATGCTACCAATGAGTGCGGTGAGAAATCGATGTAGAGGAGAATAGAGAAGAGTTTAAAAACATTACTTAAGCATAGAACTAGATTGCAAATTTCCTACTAACATAATAAAAAGGCATCAAAAAGGTTTAAGCTAATAAACATAACAAGAGTAGCAATTTAACCAAAATAAGTGCATTGAGCAAGCAACAAGTTGCTGAGACTACGATTATTCTACAAACACTCCAAGGTAACCTCCAAAGAAATCCATCAATGATGGTGTCCATAGGCTTGCCCGGTCACACCCTCTCCACTACACGAGTATATTGTCATGGCTTAAAGATCAATAGGACTTTTATTAGGTATAAAGACTTGGCTTAGGTAAAAATAAGGATTTGGAAATCAAAGATAAACACGATGGCTAAAATATCACACTAAACCAAGGGGAGAGTTTTAAATAAATTTCAAAATAGAGCACACCAGAATGAGAAGTGACAAGAGACGTACGTCAAATTTCTCAAGATTTAAGAAACATAAGGCCATGGATATTTTTCCTTTTTCATACTTGGCGAACAATAACTTTTCAATTAATTTTTTTTTGGAAAATAATTTTTCATGATTTTTTTCATTTTTTTTAACTCATTGCACATAAGAGCTCCTAAATAAGCTTGAAATAATTTCCTCCTCATTTTTCAAAATAACATCCCAACACAAAATGATATTTAAATAAAACTCAATAGTTTAGTGTGATAATAGGAAGGGCATTTGGCTTTGGTGAAAAATGAGAGGTGGAGCTAACAAAGAAAATAAGAAGAAGACCCAAAATTGTTTTAGCAAAGTAAATGTTTTAGGTGGGCAAAAAGGCACAAACTATCCAAAAGATGGCCTAAATCATTTCTAAAAACCATGACAAACTTATGCAAATGCTTCGAGGATCGCTAGAGGCAAGTTCTAGCTACCAAGAAAGACTACAATGTGAGTGAGTGTCTAATAATATCATCTAACAACAAATACACGCTACTACACTTAGATTAGAAGAAAAATTACAACATCGTTATGATGATAAAATAAAATTATGATGCCAAAAGTTATGAAAGAGAAAACGCAAAACTAACGTATGCAAAAGTAGTATAGTTAAACTAAACTCTATCCTAACATACTACCAAAGATTAAAATACTACATGAGCCTACACAACACTCAAAGAAACATACTAAAGAAATGATAGAAAATAATATTTGATGATTTTCTCATTTTGTGTTTTTTTTATTTTTTTCAGTTTTTATACTTTTTTCTACGCATTTTGGGTTTTGAATTTTCTAGTTTTTTGGATTTTTGATAAACCTTAAAGAAAAAGTAGAAAAACTACAATTTTTTTGTGATTTTTATATTTTTTTTAGAAAAGAGAGAAATAGAACAATGAAACCCTCCCCCATGCTTAAGTTTTTTCATTGCCCTCAATGAAAAAGAAAAACAATGAAGAGGAAGAGAAAGAGAATAAAGGGAAGAGACAAGAAATGCAGTAAAATAAAAAAAAATCGGACTTCCCCGGGGTTGTGATGGCCGAATGCGGAAGTCGCTCCCCCATGCTTGAGCTGGAAACCGACTCAGGCCTAAGGAAGAGAAGATGGAGCTAAACGAACCGCGGAAGGTTTTATTCCTGCAAAACAAAAGAAAAAGAAAAAGAAAGAACAAAAATGGTAAGCAAGGGGTGCCTCCCAAGAGCGCTCTTTGTTTAACGTCGTCTGAGCCCGATGTTATTGGTTAGCTAAATGGAAAATAAAAACTAAGATGAAGAGGTAACTCCCTAAGTATGCGCTTGGGAGAGTAAATAAGAAAAAAGAAGGAATGAAGAATCGCACCGACATGCGATGGAATCTTCAAAGGAATGACGGCCAAAAATGTACGGACGGAGTTATAGAAGAACTCCGCCGTTTGTAAAAGGGGAAAGAATGGGTCGTCAAAAGAAGAAGAAATAAAAGAGGAAGAAATAGAAAGAGGAATAAAAGATGTAGAAAAAGAAATTCCATTAACGGAAATTTCACAAGGAGAAAGTGAATCTTGTGAAATTTCGGGAGAAGAATGGGTAGAAAGAACTAAAGAGGAATTATCTAAAATAAAAGAAGAAGAAGAAAAAGACTCTCTAAATCTAGGAAAAGTTGGAACAATTGAAATTAAACTTGACATGGAATCACATATGTCTTCAGAAAAAGAAGGAAAATTTTGAGACGGCTCGTCATCCTCAAAAGGTAAGAAGCACGCCGGAGTATCCATATGTGTGTCATCCAAAGGAGGAAGGAAACAATCTGGAATATCCGAATAGTTATCTTCTTCGAGAGGAATAAGACAAGCCGGGATATCCGGTGACTCATTACATAAAGAAATTGGAGGAGACGGAGAAGAAGACGAAGAAAAAGACGCGGCCTCACAAGAAAAATAATCAATAATGGTCTTAAAATGCGAATTAATATTATTTAATGAAGTTTGCATTTCAAGATACCAATTATCGATAGAATTAAAAATTGGAGGCGCGGCGCTTTGCGGGGCAAAATCATGCGAAAAATAAGACGGGTTCCCCACCTCCCATGTAGGATAAAAATTGGAGTAAGGGTCAAATTGACCACTTTGTCCTACTCCAGAAAAATTGAAATCATATGAGGGAGGGGTTCCCGAAAAACATGCAAAATTAAAATGGTCGGGAGACCCGCAAAGAGCGCAAAAAGAAGATGATTCCATGATAAAAAAAAAACTGTTACCAAAAAGAAAGAGAAAATTTAAATTTTTTTGATTTTTTTTTCTTAGGCGGATTATGTTAGTCCTGGACTTCCCGAGATCTGCCCCGTGAGGGGTTTGCAACGGTACTAGAGGCTGTGATGGGAATTCAAGCCCAAAGTGTCCTTTCCAGGAATTTAGGTGGGGGTAGAAAAATTAAATTTAAAAATGTTTTTATTTTTTTTATTTTTTTTTTAAATAGTAGAAGTAATAAACTCGGTGCTTTCGTAATATTGCCAAAAATACTCCCCGACAATGGCGCCAAAAACTTGATAGAGAAATTTGTGTTCTCCAATCTATACTCGATTAAGGCAAGTGTACCTATCGAAATATAGCATAGGATATAAAATATATCAAGGTCGTATTTAAACTCGGGTCTGGCAAGTACTATTACTCACAACGACTCTATTATCCTACCGAATGATTGGTGGGTTTTGAAAATAAAAATACACTAAGCTTAATTAAGAAATAAACTATTACGAAAAGAGTGCTCGATCGACGATTCACTTTGAAATAAAATAACGGAATAAATTAGTTTGACATTTGCAATTTTATAAAGACCGTGGCGGATCCGAAACTAAGAAATATTCTCGCTAGAGCAATAAATCTCCTAACTTCTAGACGTTTTGACCGAAATCTCTTTGCAAATCAAAAGGCCTAAAGTCGCATTATCGAAGTGAACCGCGCTATTGGATTTGACTCCAATCCGGAGGATTTACGTCATCCTATCTCTAGGGTTGCGTGCAACTCCTTCCTTCCTTGAGTGATCTTTCACATTCACGAGCCTCTCGGCTACTCGAATAGGAGATCGGAATCTACTACCGTATACTAGAAATACGGAGTCGATACGAAATAATTCAAGGTCGGATCAAAAATAAAAATACAAATGCAAACATAAAATAAACGAAACGTTATTCCATTGCAAAGATCATCACGATCGAACACAAAATGAAAATTAGATAAGCATTATAGAAAGAGAAAAGAGAAACTTGCATTTTCATTCAACTTGAAATAAAAGTACAACAATGAAAAATACTTAACTATTACTTGGAGAAATGGAAAACAACAAGAAAATTTAAATACTTGGAATGGAAGCTTGCTTTCTAAAATATTCTAACTCCTCCATTCTAACTCAAGCATGAGGGATGGGGTCCTTTTATAGGAGAGGGAGAAGGATCTAGAAAGAAGTGGAGATGAAGGGACACATGGGGTGGAGAGATGCATGAATGGATAGGTGCATGAATAATAGTAAATGAGAAGAGAGAGAGGGGCTACATGCAATGTAATTTATATAAAAGAAATATAAAATAAAATATAAAATAAAAATAGAAAAAGAGGGGGATGGATGGGATTAAATGAGGAGAGAAAAATATAAAAGAGGAGAGAGGAAGATGAGAGAGATGCATGCATGAAGAAGAGAGAGGTTGGGAGAAGGAGAGTCATGCATGAATATGCAAGGTGGCGGGTGATGAATGAGAAGGAGGCTGCATCACGTGGATGAGCTGGACAACAATTGAAGCTCATGGTTTGGAGTGAAGGGTGTGAGTGTGGGCTGCTTGAATAAATGAAATGAAGTGCATGGGCTGCTATGGATTAATGTGAAGTGGGCTGTTTTGTAGTGGGCTGCATTGAGGAGTAAGGTCGTTTGCTGCTTTGGAGGATGGCAGGACAGCACTCAAGGAAGGTGGCTGCATGTATTGTTCACGGCTGCACCATTGGGCTGCTACACTTGGTCAAGGTGGTCGGCTACAATTCTTCAAACTGATGCGGCGATGGCGCGGACTTCATGCAAAGGTGGCGGCAATGGCGCCGACGTGGCATTGCGGCGAGCATGGCGTTGCGGCGATGATAACAATATTCCTACAAAATAGAATAAAATATAAATATAGTTATGACAAAATAAAATAAGAAATTAAAACAAAACAAATTTAAGACACAACATAAAATTAATATAAGAAAATATAAAAATATTAAAGAACAAAAATAAACATAAAATAAAACATAAAATAAAACATTAGATTTTAAAAATAGAAAAATAGGAAAATAACAAAAAGATGCATACAAACATAACAAAAGATGAAAATAAAAATGCAAATATCATAATAAATTAACCTAAAAACTAATTATCAGGTGCGGATAGCAGGTAGCAGCTGGCTGGTTGGGGTGCGGATAGTTGGATTTAATCCAGCAAAATTGGACCAGGCCTGGATTCAAACCCGCCACCTCAAGGGAGGATAGCAGGACCAAGTCAACTGAAGCAAGCGCGCTTCTCGGTTGAATATAGAAACATATATATATATTATAATATGTTAGAATAACTATAAGTATTATAAAGATGGGAAGGGAAAATCGACATCCCGTCCCGTCGATCGATGGGACGGGATGTCGATCAGGACTTAGGCCAGCGAGCAGCTAATCGGCGGGATCAACATCTTGTCCCGTCGATTGACGGGATAAGATGTCGATCGACGGGAGGCTTTTAAGGAAATAAAAATAAGTCATAATATCGACGGGAAGCCGATCGACGGGATCGACATCCCATCCCGTCGATTGATGGGATGGGGTGCCGATCGACGGGAAGCTTTAAGGAAATATATATTTAACTTTATTTATAGTCTAAATTTATATATATAGACTTAGTTTTTATATAATAAGTATTTACATATATATTTTTAAATACTATACATATAGATATATTTACATATTTACTATATATATTTATATATATATACATATATAGATATATTTTTACATATTTACTTAAACATTTACATACTTACTATATAGTTTCATATATTTATATATATACTTAAATAGTATCTTTTTACATAAAAATATATAAATATAAATATAAGTTAAAACAAATCATTTATTCAATAATTTACAAGAAATATTACAAATTTTTAATAAAACTATACAAAAAACTATATAGAAAATAGATATATTTTATTATTCATCAAATACCCACATTTTGGGGAACCTCTATAAAAATCCTTGTGTTTGTGTTTTGCATCGTTTGTGCTGTCCCACTTATATCTTACTATTTCTTTTTCTGGTTTATATTTACACCACTTATTTATTCTGTGTTGATTTTGTTCAGTGCATAATACTTAGTATTGTTTTATTGTATGCACAGTTAGGGTAAAAATATTTAAATCTCTATTCATCCCCCTCTAGAGAATTCTCGGAGGCACACTGTGCACTTTCAATTGGTATCAGAGGGAGGTTGATCATTAAAATGTTAACACCTTTATCAAAAGATCTCCTACTGTCATTTATTTATTTTAAAATTAATTAAAACTTTTGTTAAATAAAATGAGTTCTAAGGATTATGCATCAATAAGACCTCTAGTGTGTAATCTGAATAAGTTTACACTCTGGAAGGCCATAATAAAGATTTATATGAACTCTATTGATGAAGACATCTTTGATGTTATACTTTCAGGTCCTCCAGCTCCAGTCAGACAAGATACTAGTGGATCCTCAACACTAGAAGCTATCCCAAGGAATGAGTGGACACAGGCTGAAAAGAATGCAGAAGCATGTGATGTTAAGGCTATGAATATACTATTATCCACTCTGTTAGATGATATATTTCGAGAAGTGGTTGAATGCCAGTCTGCAAAAGAAATATGGGACACAATGATCAGTATAGCTGAAGAGAGTTCTGATGATAGGAAGGGACAGAAGAATGGAAGAACTTTCCTAACTAAAACCTAGTGTGACTTAGAATCTGAGTCATGCTCCTCATCTGGAAGTGAGCAAGAAAGTATTGCTGAAGAAGTCTGTCTGATGGATTTGGAGGCCTCCTCAGATAATGAAGAAGGTCAGGTACCATATTTTGATAATTTTGAATTATCTCCAAATGAATTTAAAACTTGCTTTAAAGAGTTCTGTCGAGATCAATTAGAGGCAGAAAATCAAATAAAAATACTTAGGAAAGTGTTAAAAGAACTGAAAAGTCACAGGATAAATGAAAATCATCCTTATGATAATCAACTCAGGATTGAGGTAGGAGAGTTAAGAAAACAAATAGATGAAGTAAATGCTAAAAATCTAAAACTAAAGGAAGAGCATATTAAGGCAAAAGCCTTTGAAGACTCACTCAATGGGAGGAGTCAAAAACTCAAATACAGCACACAAAATCTCAACATGAGATTTAAACATCTTGGTTTAAGAGCAGACCCATCCACTAGCACAGAAGTCCCTAGGAGACCATCCTGGAAAAATCCAGTAATTTTTGATGGATTTAGTGAGAATCAAGTAATTGAAAACAGTGAAATTTGTGAAGAGGTACATGATCATCCTGATAAAGATACAATATACTATATGGTGAATATTAATAATCAACAAGGAACACTAAGCAAACATCTTGTAGAAAAATCCATAAACAACAATCATCCTGAGAAAATCATTACTTTCAATAAAGTGAAGTCAACTAATGATAACAAAACTCTAGGGAAAAATAATTTAGGAAAACCAATGGATCTCAATCAAAGAACTAAAACCAGAAGAAAAATTATTAGGCATACTACAGATCTACTATATCAAGATATATTTTATGCAAATGTCAAATATCAAGATATTAAACATTGGTTAAATAGACCTATTTTCTGCCATCCAAAAGGGTATCATGAAAGACCCTCCTACTCTTTCATAGAACCTTACAATGGTAAAAGCAAAGGGCCCAAGATAACTTGGGTTCCTTCTAATGTTTGAGCTATGTGTGCAGAAGTAGGTAGGATCCCTCCTAGGAGATAATTGAAGGGGAAGGATGAACTATGGTCTAATAAAGACCCAAATCCAACATGGGAGTGATTTCTACTTTAAATCTTCATATTATCTTCTTTAGTTTATGAAAATAATAGTATAAATACTATTTTCAATAAAAATCATTGTTGGGAAAAACATCAAGAACTTTATAAGAAAATAGAACTATTCATTCAGAGTTGCGTCGAATAGAATTCGACGTACCGTCTAATTGTACTCGATGCCTGCCCCAAAAGCAATATGCTATTATTATTTTAGAGTTGCGTAGAATAGAATTTGACGTACTGTCGAATAGCATTCGACACAACGTCAATTTCATATCGGCGGATACGTCGAATTAATAGTTGCTCGTCAAATTTAAAGACGCGTCGAGTTCTAATTGACGCAATGTCGACATTTAGCGCGCGCACCTTCACTTCTAGGAGCTACTTAGACACATTTTGGCACACTGTCTATTAATCTTTTCGACGGTACTTCGGATAAAACCCTAAGTAGCGATGAATCATCTTCTTTTAAGAAAAATTGGTGTCAAATTCATTACGCTTTCGAATTCTCTCCTCTTTGCTCTCGTGCTCTCTTCTTCTCCAGCTCTCTCATGTTCTTTCTCTCTCTCTCTCCCTCTCTCATTTGCTCGTGTGTTTGCAGGTACCTCAAAATCGATGGCTCCACCTAAGGTGAATTCAGGTTTTGATGTGGATATGGACTCTTTCAGTGCAGCTACCGCAAGCTTCAAAGCCATTCTCGGCTTGTTTCAAGATGCTGGATTAACAAAACTGATATCCACAAGGTGTAAGATTCTGGATGTCGAGTTGACAGAGTTAAAGGAGAATATTCATATAGGAATTGATGGCACCCTCCAAGGGAAAATTTCTAAGCATGATATTAGCATAACAGAGGAAATGTTATCTCAAACATTTGATCTTACAACTGGGAATGACTCAGATGAATTAATAAGGGATGAGATCAAGAGGGATCTGGAGATTATGAAGTTCAAGAAAGACAAGCCCATTAATCTGAAGAAGATTAATCTTGGAGAAGAATACAGGTTCCTTGCTGACTTAGTAGGGAAGGTGTTGTTGTGTAAGATTTCAGCACATGATGCTATTCCAAAGCAACAACTTCAAATAATGGGAGCTCTTGTTCTTAAGAAGAAGATAAATTGGGGGAGATGCCTCCTGAAAATGATTGGGCACAAATATGCTCACAAAGAAAGTACATATATTAGAATAATGAGCCAGGTGCTCCTCCATCACTACCCAATGTTCTGCAAGTCCAAAGGAGTGCCCATTCCTCCAAGAAAAAGGATGAACATAGGAATATTCTCCAAATGGACCAGGAAGATTCTAAAGCCTGGTCAACCTGCACCTTCTCCTCCTCCTTCTCCAACTCTATAGGACATAGTCCCAGATCTCTCAAGAGATGACATCCTAGCACAGGGTCCTGCAGCAGCACAATAAGATACCATCCCAGATGATACTCCTGCCCAGAATGTCCAGTCCACCCCATCTACTACAGTTCCAGAGCCAACACCTCACATTCCTCTCCAACCACAGCAACAAACATCCACCTTACTTCTAGACAATCAGTCTGCTCCACCACCACCACTAGTTTATATCTCTCCAGAAACCTATCAATCCTTTTCTCCTATCCACCAGGATCCTCCAGATCTGAATGAGAACTTCAATTCAATTCATCCAAAAATCTTATCCACTCCTCCACCTTCTTCTACCTCTCATTCAACACGCCCATTTAATATTGGGCAAGCAATTGCAAAGGCAGTAGGATTGGCTTCCAGCACCTTTGCTGACCTAATGGCCACTCAAGCTAGAAGGTTTGATAAAAAATACTCTTTGATGGAAAGTGAAATACTTGATTCAAGAGGATCTCTCCTAGCTATCAAAGAATTTGTGTCCTCCTCCATGGTCACTAAAGAGTTCTTAACCTCCCTTCTCAGCAAGGTTAAGAAGGGGGGAGAAAATTCGGGAGGAGGAAAGGTCTATCCTAGAAAAGAATGACCAGTAGAAGGATAAGGATATGGAAAATCCTGATAAACTTACTGTATTTCAAACAGTAAGTCCAGATGCAAATGTCCAGGGGGAGCCTCATACATGTTCCCAAGATAATACAAAAATCAGGGGGAGCTCCTTGTAGATGATCTACTTCTAGATGAGGTTGCAATAATTGCTAAGAAGCTGCTCAGTATGCTGAGGAGAATGCGCAATCTCAGGGGGAGCTTCCCAAAGATAATGAAATCAATAAAGAAGCAGAGAGGAATTCTGAAGAAGAGAATAAACCACTAACATTTGCCCCAAGTAAGGTAATTCCAAAAGTATTCTCAAGAAAAAGGAAAACTCCTGAGAAGGAGCATTGAAGCTCACGTACTCTGTCAATACTATACTTTCTAAAAGCAAACAGTTGTGGTGAACAATAAAATTCTTTGACAATGTGTGAAATGACATGTGATTTTGTTCTATCATATCATATTGTTTATGTATGTCTTGTCTGAATTTCTGTTTATGTCAAAGTATGTGTAAAATCATTTTAAACTATATGTAAATTTTGTTAAGATAAATAGGGAAGATTATTGGGAAAACTCCCTTTTGATTTAACTTAACAAATTAACTATAAGTGATTTTACCTCTTAGGGTTTATTACCCACATTGTATAGAAAGGGTAAATTGGTCATTAGATGTATTAGGATGTCACACTCAACTTAGAGTGCCAGAGGTAAGTCAAAGCAATCACAAAATAAGTTAAGATAAGACTTGCATCGAATAGAAGTCGACGCAATTTCGACAAGATGTCGACGTATCTTTGACTGGAAGTCGAAGCAACTCAATCTACCTGTCGAAGTATAAGTCAAAGTCGATGAAACGTCGAAAAGAACTCGATGCAGAAGGAAGAGCTTGTCGAAGCCATCTCAGAAGTCGACGCAACTTCGACTACAATTCGACATAGAAATAAAAAGCTCAAGTCCAAGGCTTCAACTCGACGGACACATCGATAAGGAATCGACGTAACGTCAACATCTGAGTTCAACCAAAGCTAAGAAAAATTCGATGCTACGTCGATAGGAACTCAGAGGTGCGTCGACATGAAGATTGATGAAGTCGACGCAGCGTCAAATACAGTCAGAAAAAGGAAGCTTTTTTAGCTGTCCTTTTGGGACCTTTTCAGAAGGACCACCAGGCTAGAGACAGTTCTCGAACGGCTCATTTGTTGTTAAGAATAGAATGAAGCTTTCTAGGACACAGCAAATTACTTTTGGAAGGTATTCAAAATTAATGGACGGGTCGAGAACAAAAGGAGAAAGGAAATTAGGTGTATAAGAGGAATTCCTTTTCAGGACAAGCCAAAAGAAGAATAATTTTTGAAAACTCAATCATACACAATAAGTATGCAAAAAGAGCATAAGAAAAGAACAATATAGTTATCACATTATTCGGTTTGTCGAACAGGGTTTTCATCTTCTCTCCTCTCAAATCCTACAAGACAGATATACAGAAGTGCTCTCTCTACACAGGAAGATATACTGTTGCTTCTTCTTCATCATTATACAGCAGCAGAACTACAACAAGTGCTGAGTGAAAAGGATCAAGCAAAATAACCCTTGCAAATCATCACTATCATAAGCAAGGGTTCATCATTTCATATCCAGTGAAAGAATGACAGAAGCAGCATCAGAGCTTCTGAAGAATTCTGAGAACAGAATTCTTACTTTCTCCATCTTACTTTCTTCTTACTATTTCCATCAACTGTAAAAGAGTCTTAAGAATCCCTCTTCCAAAGGATTCAGTGGTTCAAGATCTCCTTATCAAAAGATTTTTGGTTCTAAGAGTCTCCTTACCAAAAGACTCAGTGGTTCAAGATCTCCTTATCAAAAGATATGTGGTTCTAAGAGTCTCCTTGTCAAAAGACTCAAGCGCAGGTTATGCAATCCTACCAGGAAGGTAGAAGAGAGGACTACCCACATTTTGGGGAACCTCTATAAAAATCCTTGTGATTGTGCTTTTCATTTTATGTGTTGTCCCACCTATATCTTACTATTTTTTATGTTTTATATTTGCAACACTTATTTATTCTGTGTTGGTTTTGTTCAGTGCATAATACTTATTATTGTTTTATTGTATGCACACTTATGGTAAAAATATTTAATTCTCAAAGGCACACTGTGCACTTCCATTGTTAATATTAAAAAATGAAAGAGAAAATTTATAAAACCTTTCAAAGATAACTAAAAAAATTCTCATTGTATTCATTATTCACCTTACAATCTTTCTCTTTAATATTTTGAAAAGGATGAATATGAATTGTTTTATATGTTGAAATTTTGAAGTGAAGTGGAGGTGACCGGGCAGTCTGTTTTTGGGTGACCGCCGAGACCGCGCGGTCTGTGTTTGTAGTCTGCCGGTCTGGCTCTGCCGGTCTGTTCTGGCAGACTGTTGGTTCTGTCGGTCTATTCTTGATTATTGTAGTCTGTTCCCGAGTTGATCTGTTGGTTAGCCTGTCTTCTTTGTTGGAAGACCGGGCGGGTTGTTCTTATATGACCGCCTGTCCGGGCGGTCTGTCTTGGCGATCTGGCGACTTGTTTGAAGTCGGCTAGAAGGTTCCTGGTTTGCTCCTGGTGGTCTAAGGGAGGAGTTCCTTTGTGCCCGCGCGGCTTGTGCGCTGTCTCACATTCGCGCGACCTGTGCGCGGTTTGCTTGCTGATCTGTGGTCTTGGTCGGATGGTCGTCCAAGTTGTGTGATCGCGCGGTTTGCCTTTGTGAGGCCGCTGGCGATCTGATAGGTGGTGATTGTACCTCACCTGTGCGGTGACGACATCCGTCTACCCGCCTATAAATAGGGGTGCAGGGCCCGCCATATATAACGAGAACTGTAAGAACCGAGCCTGGGTTAATTCGTGCGGTCTCACTTTGAGGTCGGGCGGTCTCGGAAGTGAGTTGACTGTTTGTTGTGTTCGCAGGTTTGCGGTTAGCAGGTTGCGGTCTCCTTCCTTGGTGATTCCCAGCGGCTTGAATAAACAATTCGGCAGCGGTCAGTCTGCGAACTGGTTTATGTTCTTTCTTGTGTTGTTCGCAGCGAGCTCAGCGACCAGGCAACCTTCAGCGGTTAGGCGATCTGAGTTGCGGTCTGGCGACAGCTTCAGTTCTTCGTTCCAATAAAGCTCCAGTTCGTGCGGTCTGAGGTGGCGGTCTAGCAGTGCAGGCGGTCTGTCTGTTTTCTATTCGCGCGGTCTCAGGTCAAGCCGGGCGACCTCTGGAGTCTAGCGGTCTGTACGGTCTCAGCTTGTCTAGCTGCCAGATTTGTTTTGGTGTGTTTTGTTCTTCTCGCCTCCGTGATTCTTATGAATCATGTCTCGCCATGTATACCTCGCACTGTAAATGAAGTTTGTGTTTCAATAAAGTTTCTTGTGTTGCTGTGTGGTATTGTGGTTGTTTGGCTTTAACTCAGTTGATGCAACTCCTGCTTACTCCTAAACGATTCAAATCAAAAATTTTAACATGGTATCAGAGCTAGGTTGTTGGAGTGGATAAGCAGTGTTCAACTTGAGTTGTCATCGTCTTTGTGAAGAAGAGACCACATAGATTGCCATGGAAGGTGGATACGCAAGAGGGCTTGGTATTGAACTCCTCACATCGACTAACTATAAGAAATGGAGGTCATGTATGGAGAGCTATTTACTTGGCGAGGATCTATGGGAGATAGTTGGAGGAGAAGACACATAAGAGGTGTTTCTAGCAGGAGATAATATGGCAGAGGTAAGACTTTGGAGGAGAACTAATGCTAAGGCAGAGTTCACACTCAAGAGGGCTATCTCACCGGAGCTGTTTGACCACATCATTGGATGTAAATCTGCTGCTGAGATTTGGACGTCTTTGGACGAGCTGTTTAATAAGAAGAATGTATCTCGGCTACAATTTCTTGAAAATGAGTTGGCGAAGGCCTCTCAAGGCGATCTTTCTATTTCTACCTTCTTTCTCAAGATGAAGAACCTCACAGCAGAGATTTCTGCATTGGACCCTGATGAGCCCATCTCGGAGGCAAAACTGAAGAGGCATATCATCTGCAGGTTGTGGAAGGAGTATCTTGCCTTTGTGACTTCAGTTTAAGGTTGGGCAAATCAACCATCTCTGTTGGAGCTGGAGAACTTACTTGCTTCGCAAGAAAGTTTGGCAAGACAGATGGAGGGGACTTCTATCTCTGGGGGAGATAGTGATGTGTTGTTCTCTGGAAAGAAGAAGAAGAAGTGGGAGAAGAAGAAGCCAGGTCAGGATGGACCCTCTACTTCAGGTCAGCAGGATAGGGGTTATGCTTTTAAGTCTGATGGGAAGAAGAAGGGAGAGGGACCAAGGTGCTTCAGGTGCAATAAGATTGGCCACTTCAAGAAGGATTGCCGGGTTAATCTTCAGTCGGCACATGTAGCGGAGAAGGAGAAGCCAAAGTCTGATGAAGCTGGATGGGGAGGAGCCTTTGCGGCTAATATAACGGCGATGCCCGTTAAGGCCTTGGATGCTATCAACTTCGAAGAGGATTAGATTGTTGATTCAGGGTGTGGGCACCATCTCACCGGGGATGAATCAAAGTTCTCTTCTTTGGCGCCTTACTCAGGTAACGATGCTATCATTACGGCTGATAATTATGTCATGCAGTCGAACAAGAAGGTGTTGTCTCCCTGAGCAGTGATAAGGGTCCACTCAATTTGAGGAGTGTTTATCACGTGCCTGGTATGAGGAAGAATCTCTTCTCTGTGACCAATGTAGTCGATGTCGGTTATCACGTTCTGTTTGGCCCAACAGAAGTGAAGTTTCTTAAAACTCAACCGGAGATAAAGGGAGATGTTATCCATGTTGGAAAGCGGTTGAAGGACTTGTTTGTTTTATCGACAAGTACCTATGTTGATAAGATGAAGACCAATGATAGCGTGGCTATCTGCCATGAAAGGTTGGGGCATGTTGGCATGGACAAATTAAAGGCTAAACCAGTAAGGGGCCTTGTCAAGGGCTTGCCTAGCTTGTCCTCTTATGGAGACAGTCATGTTTGTGCTGGATGTCAGTTTGGTAAGTCTCATCGACTTCCATTTGATAAATCGCAAACAAAGTGTAAAGCGCCGTTGGAGTGCAACCACGGTGATTTGATGGGACCGACAGCCACCCCAAGCCTTGGAGGCAACAGATATATGTTGGTGTTGATTGACGATTACACCAGATATTTTTGGGTGTATTTTCTGAAAGAGAAGTCGGAAGCCTTTGCGAAGTTTGTGGAGTTCAAGGAGCTGGTGGAAGGTCGGTTAGGCCTGCGGGTAAGAAAATTGAGAACTGACAATGGTGGGGAGTTCACCTCTGGTGAGTTCTCTAGTTTTGCAGGAAACACGGCGTTCGAAGATAGCTCACTTGTGCCCATACTCCACAGCAAAATGGCGTTGCGGAGAGGAAGATCCGTCATCTGACGGAAACCTACAAATGTTGGCTTCATGCCAAGAGTATCCCAAAGTCCTTTTGGGCGGAGGGAATTTCTTGTGCGGCTTACGTCATCAACAGAATGCCTCTAAGTACTATCAACATGAAGACCCCTCACGAACTGATGTTCAAGGAGAAATCGAGTGTTGCACACCTTCGGGTGTTCGGGTCAACCTGCTATGTGCATATTCCTGATGCTCTTCGGACAAAGCTAGATGCGAAAGCAAGGAAGCTAGTCTTTGTTGGGTATGATGAGCGGAAGAAAGGATGGAGATGCATGGATCCTGAGACACGGAGATCGGTGGTATCTCGGGATGTGGTGTTCGATGAAGTGACTTCCTACAAGGGGAGTTCAGGAGTTGAACTACCGGAGAGCAGGTTGATGAAGCAGGGAAAGCTGCGGGAAGTCTTCAAGTGGAGTTGCCTGTTTCACCAGGAGCTCCAGCTGTGTCAAGCTCTGAGATGGAAGCTTCAGGTTCTGGAAGCAGGGGGAGCGATGCTCCAAGTTCATCTGGAAGAGGAGCTTGCACAGAAGAAGCAGCTGAAGAGGTGGTTAGTCAGGTGCAACCTCTTAGGTGGTCGAAGAGGACTATCAAACCACCAGATCGATACACAGGAGGAAACATGGTGAGCTTCGTCTCATGTTTCTTCGATGGTCCCTTGGATGAAAGGGAGCCGTCGAGCTTTGAGAAAGCCAAAGGTGTGAATCGGTGGGATTTTGCTATGCAAGAGGAGATGGATGCTCTTAAGAAGAATGAGACTTGGTCTCTAGTGCCTGGGCCCAAGGGCATTACCCCTGTGACATGCAAATGAGTTTATAAACTCAAGAAGAAAGCCGACGGCACGATCGAGCGATACAAGGTTCGCCTTGTAGCTCGGGGGTTCTCACATCAGTATGGTGAAGATTATGATGAGACATTTAGTCTAGTGGCAAAGATGACTTCGGTCTGATTTGTTATTGCTTTGGCGGCATCTTGTGGATGGGAGATTTGGCAGCTCGATGTAAAGAATGCCTTCTTATACGGAGAGATTGACAAGGATATCTTCATGATCCAGCCGCCGGGTTTCATCTCGGAGGATCGTCCGGACTACATCTGCAAACTGAAGAAGGCCTTATATGGGTTGAAGCAAGCGCCTCGGGCGTAGTATGGAAAGATCGCGGAGTATCTTCTATTCTGCGGATTCTTTGCTTCAGACTCTGATTCCAGCTTGTTCATCAAGAAGGAGGGGGCGCTTCAGGTTATTGTGCTGCTGTATGTGGATGACATGATTGTCACTGGGAACTCGAAGGAGGCGGTAGCAAGGCTGAGAGCTGAGCTTGCTATCAGGTTCGAGATGAAGGATCTGGGGGAGCTTCACCATTTCCTTGGACTCGAGGTCCAGAGGCGGGAGAGCGGAGTGCTCGTTTCTCAGGAAGGATATGCGGAGCGGATCATTCAACGATTCGGCATGGAAGAAGGGAAGAGCGGCTCTATACTTCTGGAACAGCATCATAAACTTCGGAAGGATGAGGGAAGAGTTCTATCTGATCCGTTGGTGTTCCGAGCTCTAGTTGGGAGCTTGATTTACTTAACCATCACAAGTCCTGATATTGCTTATGCAGTTGGCAAAGTGAGTCGGTACATAGCGGAGCCACGGAAGCCTCATCTTCTGGCGGCAAAAGGAATTTTGAAATATGTGAAGTCGACCTCTGATTTGGGTCTCCTATTTAGGAGAGGGTCAAGCTTGGAGTTGCATGGATACATGGATGCTGACTACGGGGGAGACGTGGATGATCGGAGATCAACGTCTGGTTATGTCTTTATGACGGGCCCCACAGCTATCTCTTGGTGCAGCAAAAAGCAGGACTAGGTGTCCGTATCTACCACAGAAGCGGAGTACAAGGCTTCGGCCTTGGCAGCTCAGGAAGTCATTTGGCTCAGGAGGTTGGTGGAGGACGTTCATGAGGAGGTTCGAGGTCCCACTATGTTATGCGAGGACAATGTGAGTGCTCTCAAGCTGGTTAATAATCCAGTCTGTCACGCGAGGACCAAGCATATTGAGATTGAGCATCATTTCATTCGTGAAAAGGTGTTGGGAGGATCTCTTATGGTCGAGCATGTTCGGAGTGCGGACAATGTCGCAGACATCTTCACAAAGCCGCTGGCGAAGGGACCGTTTTCACGGTTGCGGAGTTTACTCGGGCTAGTCTCCACTTCCCACTTCAAGGGCGAGTGTTGAAATTTTGAAGTGAAGTGGAGGTGACCGGGCGGTCTGTTTTTGGGTGACCGGGCGGTATGTTTTTGGGTGACCGCCGATACCGCGCGGTCTGTGTTTGTATTCTGTCGGTCTGGCTCTGCCGGTCTGTTCTGGCGGATTGTTGGTTCTGCAGGTCTGTTCTTGATTGTTGCGGTCTGTTCCCGAGTTGATCTGTTGGTTGGTTTGTCTTCTTTGTTGGAAGACCGGGCAGGTTGTTCTTATATGACCGCCTGTCCGGGCGGTCTGTCTTGGTGATCTGGCGACTTGTCTGACGTCGGCCAGAAGGTTCCTGGTTTGCTCCTGGTGGTCTGAGGGAGGAGTTCCTTTGTGCCCGCGCGGCTTGTGCGCGGTCTCGCGTTCGCGCGACCTGTGCGTGATTTGCTTGCTGATCTGCGGTCTTGGTCGGATGGTCGTCCAAGTTGTGTGATCGCGCGGTCTGCCTTTGTGAGACCGTTGGCGATCTGACGGGTGGTGATTGTACCTCTCCTGTGCGGTGACGACATCTGTCTACCCGCCTATAAATAGGGGTGCAGGGCCCGTCATATATAACGAGAACTATAAGAACTGAGCCTGGGTTAATTCGTGCAGTCTCACTTTGAGGTCGGGCGGTCTGTGAAGTGAGTTGACTGTTTGTTGTGTTCACGGGTTTGCGGTCAGCAGGTTGCGGTCTCCTTCCTTGGTGATTCCCAGTGGCTTGAATAAACAGTTCGGCAGCGGTCAGTCTGCGAACTGGTTTATGTTCATTCTTGTGCTGTTCGCAGCGAGCTCAGCGATCAGGCGACCTTCAGCAGTTAGGCGATCTGAGTTGCGGTCTGGCGACAGCTTCAGTTCTTCGTTCCAATAAAGCTCCAGTTCATGCGGTCTGAGATGGCGGTCTTGCAGTGCAGGCGGTCTGTCTATTTTCTATTCGCGTGGTCTCAGGTCAAGCCGGGCGACCTCTGGAGTCTAGCGGTCTGTGCGGTGTCAGCTTGTCTATCCGCCAGATTTGTTTTGGTGTGTTTTGTTCTTCTCGCCTCAGTGATTCTTATGAATCATGTCTCGCCATGTATACCTCGCACTGTAAATGAAGCTTGTGTTTCAATAAAGTTTCTTGTGTTGCTGTGTGGCATTGTGGTTATTTGGCTTTAACTCAGTTGATGCAACTCCTGCTTACTCATAAACGATTCAAATCAAAAAACTTAACATTATATATATCACTTACATCATTATGAATTAATGCCTAAATTTCTATGTGATAAATTTAATGATCATTTATAATAATTGTGCAAAATCAAAAGATCTTTTAAATTCAAATATTCAACATAACTACAAAAGATCATATTACTTCCAACATATGGTTATGATCATTATCATTATATGAATGTTTTATGACTTGCGTGAATCTCATTTATATGTAGACCATAGAATCAATTTATATCAAAAAGAATAAATTAAATAGAATCATCACTTCATTCTATGTCTAAAAATTGAATCTTTATTTTTGAATACATGCAACATTATCTCAATTAATCTTATGGCATATCATTGCATTCTAACTCATCACTATAGAGTTATCAACTAATAAATATTATTATTAATGCTAGTTATTTCATATTGCCATAATGAATTAATTTTAAAGTAAAAAAAAATTGAAAGATAAAATTCATAATAACTATGTTCCTTTGAAATCAAATATAATTAGAAATCAATCTCTTATAAAAGCCATAGTTTATAAATTGATTCTATAGGAAAAAATGTTTAGGATGACCATGATCAATCACTCACATTATGTGTCTCACAATAGCGAGGGCATAAGATTGTATGCATTAGATGGCCTAACCTCTAAGGTTTCGTTTGGGGGGACTTATTTTCACCGGTCAAGCGGTTACGACCGCATGAACCGGACCTTAATTAAGGTCCGGTTCATGCGGTCGTAACCGCTTGACCGGTGAAAATAAGTCCCCCCAAACGAAGCCTAAGACATATCTTGTCCTTAACCGGGGAGGGTTCCAGTGGGGCCTTGCGAGGCACTGGAGGGAAAGAGTGCTAGGTTGAGCGTTCTCTAGTGTGTGCATATGGAATTAACACCCCAACCTACGACATGTGTGTAGCTCATCATACCCATCCGTCACTTAGTACGAGAGTAGTGTGTAGGCATATAGTTATGGTATTATAATTTAGGACATACCTATATCATATGTTTTGCATGCACTCTTTATGATTATATTATTTATGCATTTTTGTTTTGATCAAACATGCTTATTTTGTGTTTTGCATATTTTATCATTTTGAGTTTTAATGATCTTATAAAACACAAGTATTTGAAAAACTAATAAAAATATAAAAACCATTTTTATACAAACAAAAACAAGCTTACTGAGCCTTCTAAACATCTCCAAACACTACAACATAATTAATTTACAGCGGCATTTTATCCGCGGCACTTTTAAATAACACCGCCGTAAATATTATATTTCGCGGTGCTTTACTAAGAAAAATGCGGCCAATATTTCATTTGGACTACGGTGGCATTTTTTTAAATGCGCGCCGCGATACATTATGATTTTGCGGCGCTTTTATCTTAAAACGCCACGAAACATCCCATTTTTAGGGCTCCGCCAAACAGTATTCTAGCCACCATCAGAATGATCGGCAAGTTATCCCACCCTACTCTCGTCGGATGTCCTCACCTTCTCCTCCCCCTACTGATACTTCTCCTGTTTCCGATCCAATCGGGGTTATGTAGACATTGTCGTGAATCTTACAGGTGAGCTCCTCATTCATAGAAAATAGTTGAGTAAGGCATTGAACATGGCAGTGACTAGAGTTTTCCAGATGGCATGTTCTAGGGGATTTATAATAGAAAGAAATGCCATGTCGACGATGTCCAAACCGTTCTCTCACAAGCATGGGCCACCAGTGTTGACCGCATCATCGTTAGCTCCTACCGTTTTTTGCTTTACATTTTCCTCTACTGTAACTTGTTCTTCTGCATTCAAATTGATTAGTTGAGTGTTTGTTTGGAATTGTGGGAAGGTCACGGGCGGATCGCTGGAGGAGTCTCGTGCGGTGCTTGCCATCGTGGAAACCGATGGTGCGGCTGTTGCGATCCCACTACTTGATGAATGCCATTTCTAAGATTTGCACTGGTCTTATTTAATCTTACGTTCATGTTGCAGGAAGACTCTTCTGAACCACAGGCGCCCATCCAATGAGATGCAAGGTAGCTCATTGTTATGTTTACTTAGTTGGTGGTTTGGTTCCTTAATTGAATGATGGTGGTGATGTTTGCTGCTTACTTTGTTGCTTTTTGGATTTTGAAAAGAGCGGTGATCCTGATAAGTACTTTCAGGTACTTGTTGATAGAATAAATCTTGCCAAGTTTTTTTATCATTATGTTTTTATTTCCTCTTATATGTATTTGATTTTTTTTCCTTTTGAATACCTTCCTCGTATGAAGGTTGCTATTTCTGTTTTCCCAGATCCACATTTTGTGGAGGAATTTTCGTGTATCTTGTGTCTTTAAATAGTAAAGAGAATGGCAATGGAGCAAGTCGTACCTTCTCCTTGCCGAGTATTCTGTGTTCAAATTGAGAAAAGTTTCTTTCTAACATATGGTATCAGAGCCAGAAGATCTTATGTCCAAGCACATGCCAAAGGGAACAACTTCTCAAGCGATCGTGTTGCGGGAGGAAGACGAGGAAATTGAGATGGAGTCGGGGAAAGAAATCTCGATGATAAAATTTCTTCCGAAACTCAACCGCAGCAACTACACGTTGTGGTCGATGCAAATGAGGGTTATTCTGCAGTCGCAGGATACTTGGGAGGCTGTGAACACAGGAGGTGATACCTTCTCTGCGGGAGGAGCATCGTATCGAAAGGATCGGCAGGCGCTGATGATTTTATATCAGGCGGTGCCAAAGGAGTTCTTGCCTAGCCTCGCAGACAAAGACGGGGCGAAGTTGGCTTGGGATGCGATCAAGGCCGCATACGTTGGCCACGATCGTGTCCGTGAGTCAAATCTCCAAACATTGAAGATGACGTTCGAGAACCTGCGGATGTCAGAGGACGAAGCCGTGGATGACTTCTCAGGGCGAATGATGTTGCTTGTAAGCGAGATGCGCACGCTCGGGGAGAAGATCTTGGAGATTGATTTGGTGCAGAAATTCCTCCGTGCCTCGACTACCCGCTACCACCAAGTTGTAACATCTATTGAACAATGTGTTCCATTGGATACTCTAAGCGTAGAAGATCTCGTTGGCCGTTACAAGGCGTACGATGTAAGGTGTAAAGAAGCATTCGGTGACCCTAAGCAAGGTGAGAACTTGCTACTTACAAGAGCACAATGGAGGACGTTGAACAAAATGAAAAATGTTGGCGTTGGTGACACGTCCAACAGCAATGCAAAGAATGAAGGAGAAGAGACTTTCGAAAAGCCAAAGAAGAAGTTTGATAAAAGCAAGGTGAAGTGTCACAACTGTGGCATCTTGGGCCATTTTGCATCGGAGTGCCGAAGCAAGGAGAAGAAGGAGAAGGCTTACATCGCCAGGCATGATGATGATGACGAGCCAACCTTGTTGATGGCGGTGCGCACGGAGGAGAAAGACACCCTACAAGAAGAGACCGGCGAGAAGAAAAACTCGAATGTCTGGTATCTTGACACGGGGGCAAGTAATCATATGACCGGCGATGCTAAAAAATTCACGGAGATCGATTCCTCGGTGAAGGGAACCGTTAGGTTTGGAGATAACTCGGCGGTGAAGATCGAAGGTCGTGGTACGGTGCTTGTGGGATCTCGGACCGGAGAGCATCGATTGATTAAAGACGTCTATTATATTCCGAAACTTACGAATAACATCATGAGTCTTGGACAATTGGAAGAGCATGGATGCAAGGTGAACCTTGAAGACGGACATCTGCGGGTGTTCGATCGACAAGGGAAATTAATCATGCGGGTGAAGAGAGGAAGAAATAGACTTTATGTACTAGATCTAAATCCCGTTGTTCCGGTGTGTCTCTTGGCTAATCTTAAGGAGGAAGCGTGGCGTTGGCATGCTCGCTTCGGGCATCTCAATTTTCAATCATTAAAGAAGATGGGTCGTGAGGGACTAGTCGCCGGGATGCCGTGCGTTGAACATGTGGAGCAGGTGTGTGATGGTTGTCTTGTTGGCAAACAAAACCGTGTACCGTTCCCGCATGAAGCAACTTTCAGATCCACAAAGCCGATGCAGCTGTTCCATGCCGATCTATGTGGCCCGATCTCTCCACCAACACCAGGAGGTAACAAATATTTTCTTTTGTTGGTTGATGATTATAGTAGATATATGTGGATTGTGTTACTTCGCTCCAAAGATCAAGCTTTCGAAGCTTTCAAGAAAGTGAAAGTTGCAGTCGAAGTTGAGATGGAAGCGAAGTTGAAAGGACTTAGAACCGATCGTGGAGGCGAGTTCATGTCGGGAGAGTTCAAATCATATTGCGAGAAGTGGGGGATCAAACGATTCATGAGGGCCCCTTTCTCCCCACAACAAAATGGAGTAGTCGAACGACGAAATCAAACGGTTGTCGCCATGGCTAGAAGCATGATGAAGAGCATGGACGTTCCGGGAAGGTTTTGGGGAGAGGTCGTATCCACAGCGGTTTATCTCCTTAATAGGGCACCTACGAAGGCCGTGGAAGGAATGACTCCTTATGAAGCATGGCACAAGAGGAAGCCAAACATGCAACACTTGAGGACGTTCGGGTGTATGGCACATGTGAAACCGATAGGTGGACAAAGCACAAAGCTTGAAGAACGTAGCCATCCAATGATGTTCATTGGATACGAAGAAGGGTCCAAGGCGTATCGCGCATACAACCCTGCAACAAAGAAGCTTGTGGTGACTCGTGATGTCACGTTCGAGGAAGAGAGGGCATGGAATTGGAGCACCACTATTACAGCGGACAATCAAGTGCAAGGTGATTTTTTCAATGTGTTTTATGACAATGAAATTTCAGGTGAAGATCAAGAGGAGCCGAACGAATCAACCTCTGCCAATGATGCGACAGGGACGCCGCGCAGCAGCTCTTCCTCTGCTCGCAGCATCACCTCAGATGGCTCCTCACCAGGCCGCACCACTTCTGTCCCGAGCAGTCACTCTGCTGGCCGAGAATCCTCTGCAAGCACTGATTCGTCGAGAATTGGACCTCTGAAGATGCGCTCTATTGAAGAAGTTTATCACGACACCGAGCCGGTTGAGGAGGAACAATTGGGGTTGTGTTTGTTTGGTGCGGAGGAGCCCAACTCCTTCAAAGCCGCTGAAAACGACCCACATTGGAGGCGAGCCATGGAAGAAGAGATGGCGTGCATCGCAGAAAATGAGACATGGAGTCTTGTTGAGCTTCCGGCGAGACATCGTGCTATTGGCCTCAAATGGGTTTATAAACTCAAGAAAGACACGAAAGGCGATATCGTGAAGTATAAGGCGCGACTTGTAGCAAAGGGTTACGTGCAGCAGCAAGGCATCGACTTTGAAGAGGTGTTTGCACCGGTGGCTAGAATGGAGTCCGTAAGACTATTAATTGCGATGGCGGCTCAAGAGGGATGGCAACTTCATCACATGGACGTGAAGTCTGTGTTCCTCAACGGAGACTTGTTTGAGGAGGTATATGTGAAGCAGCCGCAAGGTTTTATCCAAGACGGTAAGGAACACAAGGTGCTAAAACTGCATAAAGCATTGTATGGTCTTCGACAAGCGCCGAGGGCCTGGAACTACAAGTTAGATAAGACCCTCTTGTCTCTTGGTTTTGAAAGAAGCCTTTTGGAACACGCAGTGTACAAAAGGGGGAGAGGGAAGTCGACTCTATTGGTTGGAGTCTACGTTGACGATCTAGTTATTACCGGGGCTAGTATTGATGAAATTGGCCATTTCAAAGAGCAAATGAAGGATCTTTTCCAAATGAGTGATTTGGGCTTGTTGACTTAATATCTTGGCATCGAAGTACATCAAACGGCGGATGGTATTTCATTGTCTCAAGGTGCGTATGCATTAAAGATTTTGGAGCGCAATAACATGGCCGATTGCAATCCAGCCCAAGTTCCAATGGAGGCGAGATTTAAATTGAGCAAACAAAGCGAAGCGCCACAAGTGGATGCCACTATGTTCAGGAGCACTGTAGGGAGCCTTCGGTATTTGGTGAATACAAGGCCTGATTTAGCTTTTTCGGTTGGGATTGTGAGTCGATTTATGGAGAAGCCTACTACTGAGCATATGGCTGCAGTGAAGCACATTCTTCGCTACATAAAAGGCACGGTGAACCTTGGATGCTACTACAAGAAAGGTGGAGAAATATGTCCATCCTTGATAGGCTATAGTGATAGCGACATGGCGGGAGATCCGGATGATAGAAAAAGCACGAGTGGCGTTGCTTATTTCTATGGAACATGCTTGATTAGTTGGTTGACACAGAAGCAAAAAGTGGTGGCATTGTCATCGTGTGAGGCTGAGTATATTGCTGCATCTACAGCCGCTTGTCAAGGAGTGTGGCTTGGCAATCTTCTTGGTGATCTCAAGAACAAAGATGCAGAAAAATCAGTGTTAAAATGGATAATAAATCGGCCATTTCATTGTGCAAGAATCCGGTGTTTCATGACAGGAGCAAGCACATTGATACGAGGTTCCATTTCATCAGGGGATGCATTGAAGAAGGAAAGATTGCCATTGAATATGTGAGCACAAATGATCAGCTGGCGGACATCCTTACCAAACCATTAGGAAGAGTGAAGTTTCTTGAAATGCGCGAGAGGATTGGCATGCGAGCTGCGAAGTGAAGATGGCAAGTTTTAGGAGGAGAATGATAGAATAAATCTTGCCAAGTTTTTTTATCATTATGTTTTTATTTCCTCTTATATGTATTTGATTTTTTTCCTTTTGAATACCTTCCTAGTATGAAGGTTGCTATTTCTGTTTTCCCAGATCCACATTTTGTGGAGGAATTTTCGTGTATCTTGTGTCTTTAAATAGTAAAGAGAATGGCAATGGAGCAAGTCGTACCTTCTCCTTGCCGAGTATTCTGTGTTCAAATTGAGAAAAGTTTCTTTCTAACACTTGTCTCGTTAGCCAAGGAGGGAGCTACAAAGGGAAAGGTAGGCAGCAGTGTTTGCATTGAAACACTTTCTATTGTTAATAATTCCTAAATATGCAAAACTTTGAGAAATCTTTACAGCTTGATCTAGGGGCGTTTCAAACTGCTTAATTATTTCCTCACGTGCATTTAGCGTGTCCATGAGCTCTAAGGATGTTAAGTTTGAATGATCCTTAGATTTTTCTATCGCTACCACAACATGATCAAACTTAGATTCGTATAGCCACCAAGATTTCTGATTTTGTTAATTATGGCGGTAGCACTTGTGAACTCATATGATAGCCTTTTATAGTATTCGATGAAGTTTACAGGGTCTTCCGATGTATGAAGAAAGGCATGTTGGTGGATATGCTTTTGCATGAAGAAAGGCATGTTGGTGAAGATGCTTTTGTATGGTTTGGATGCGTGCTCTAACCTAACTATTTTTTTCTGGCCTATTCATGTGACATTCTATTTTCCTATTTTCTTTATTTTTTTCAATTTCTATTGTTGATTACTTGGTCTATGCTACTTTTTGATGTAGTTATTTTCAACAAATATTTCTTTGAAATGAAAGTATTTTAGTTAAAAAATGCATATTAAGATTGTTCTTAAATTCTCCAGGTCATTAAGAAATTGGACTACAAAGAGATTCTATTTGAAAATGCTTTTGTACTCAAGGTAAGCTTATTCATGTAGAGGTGGTGTGCTCTACTTTTTCTCCTTCTAAATAATTGTCCTCTTCTAAATTTTTTCAGACATTGTTTGAGTTCAGCCTAAGAAATTACTTCCATTTGGTTCATAATTACACTGTCATCCAGGTAACTTCTTCCTTGGTTGTTCCTTCGTTATATTCGTCTTGGCCGCAAGGTTCTTCGTGTGTTGTGAATGCCAAAAAAAGCTTCACCAACACAATTATGAGGTTTGTCCATTTTATTGTTTTACCTGATTATGCACAGCTATATTAAAAAGATCATGTTGTACTAAGTAGATGTTTCTCACTTTAGCTAGTAATGTTGCTTTATATTTCTTCAGGTAGTTACACCTCTGAGAGATCTAGGGAGGAGTAACTCAACAATCAACAGAAGTTATTTGAGAGATCTAATTTGTATACCAATTTTGTTGTAGTGGGATTTGTATCTGTTACAAGTTAAATTCTTGAATATACATGTCTGTAATTATGTCTTATTGCATATTTTTTTAATCTCATTCCACTTATTTTTGTCAGCCGAACAGTGGTATCTATGAGAATGCAGTTGGGGCTTATGCACATTATTTTTGTAAATGCTACAGCTTTTGCTGTTTTTTTTATAAAAAATTGAAGCATTGGCGGCGTTTTTAAAGAAAAATGTCGCCAATTCTCCTGCCTTTTAAAGAAATCGTCGTTGTATTGGCGGCATTTTTTTAAACGACGCGGCTATTGGCGGAGTTTTAAAAAAAATGTTGCGGATTCCTGTATTCGCGGCACTTTCCAAAAAACGCCACTAAATTCTTTCGCGGCGATCCATTCCGTGGTGCTCCATTCCACGGCGCTTTTGCAGTGTTTATTAAAACGTCGTGAAAGCTTCCGCGGCGCTCTAAAAGCGCCGCTGAAGGCCCAATAAAATGCCGCGGTAGCTCAATTTTGTTGTGGTGAAATTCTCTGAAATTTCTACACCAAGAAGGTATACATAAACTCTATTCCAAAGAAATTTTTTTCCAAAACCTAAGAAAACAGTGTTCTGTTTGAGAGTTAAGAAGTTAAGGTCAGGAGTTAGCTTCTTTGGCTAAATTTTCATTTTATTTTGCCTAAAATATTTTGATATTTTTTCTCATTCATTTTTTCTGATTGTTTTCTCAGATTTGAACTTTTCTTCTATCCTTAATTTATTTTTAATCCAAAAAAAATTCAAAACAATAAAAAAAATTCAAATAATTCAAAATGATGAAAAATATGTTTTGTTCGCTTATATGTTTACAAAAATATGGTTTGATTATAAAAACTTCAAATGAGCAAAACATTTTAGTATTTTCATTACAAGGAATCAGACTTTTGGCCAGGGGCAAATTGCCCTAGCAAAAAGTTCAAAATCGTGGCTAAAGAGATGCCATGGTCTAGCCACGGGAAAAATTCGTAGCTAAAGGTCGCGTGGAAAAAGCTTTTTTGCCACGGATTGGCCGTGGCAAATAGTATTAGCCACGAAAAAAATACTTTCGTGGCTAATACCTTGACCTTTAGCCACAGTTTCAGACCCTAGCAAAAACTTCTTCATAACATTAAAATGAACTGTTTGCCACGGCATTGGCAAATAGTCTGACTATTAGCCACGGTTTAAAACCCTGGCTAATAGTAATTTCAATATTAAAAAAAAACTATTTGTGACGGTTTAAAACCGTGGCAAATTATAAATTATAATTTTTTTTTAAAAACTAGATGTCCAATATATTGTTTAAGACTCACGAAATTAAGTATTTGGCACTTACATGCACAAAGACATAATAGTAACTAATAAATAATGCGCATGACAATTACATTTAAAAAATATTAATTACAATCCTAAAGCACAACTATGAATATTCATCATGCATAAGCAATAATAGAAAATAATTAATTTTGTAACTGGTGTCTTAATGTGCTAGCCTACACATTGCAGAAATTCTATCTTCCAATGGAGTAAAGCCTTGGTCTGCCTCCTCCACGACTCCTAGCTTCGAAAGAATACCTAACTAGAGAAAATTCATATAAGTATTCCCAGCATACAAGTTATATTTGCAGGCCCTATATGGATATTTGCAGCCCAATTTTTACGAGTTATTACGCGCCTTTTGAAAATACTCTTTGTTAGGTGCATTTTTAGGAAAAGTGTTCAACATGAAAGTTGTAGATCTCGTCGAAATCTACAACTTTGATGTTGAACACTTTTCCTAAAAATGCACCTAACATTGCGTATTTTCAAAAGGCGCGAGACTATTGTGAAATTTTTCGCGCCTTTTGAAAATACGCAATGTTAGGTGCATTTTTAGGAAAAGTGTTCAACATCAAAGTTGTAGATTTCGACGAGATCTACAACTTTCATGTTGAACACCTTTCCTAAAAATGCACCTAACAAAGAGTATTTTCAAAAGACGCGTAATAACTCGTAAAAATTGGGCTGCAAATATCCATATAGGACCTGCAAATATAATTACCCTAAAATAAAAACAGATAAAAACATGGCCACAAAAAGTAGCCATATATCTTTAGCCATATACGTACTGAATTACATGTTAGAGATTTAAATCTTGAGTTAGCCACTAAAATATTTAAAAAAAATCCACCAGCTTATATAATTTTCTATAACTGTACAGATAACAAGTCCATTGATGGAAGGACGCAATCAAGATGCAATCAATTCTCTTATACACCCATACTCAACCTAAGTTTATTAGACAAACTGAAAGGCATCCAAAGTGACAAAAATCCCCAAATAAATCATACAACATGAAATTAAACTCAAACTGAAAGGCATGGGATACATCAAGATCATTGAAAAATTTAATTCCTGGTGTTGTTTAGCACAGACAGGGGAACATGCCAAGGGACCTATATATATTGAGTCGTCATACCATCCTCCGCATGTAAGTATATATATTATTTAAATAACAGCTGATGGTCAAAAGATTTGAATAATATATTACAAGGCATACTAGCAGTACATTGTCATGGTCTGTTCTTATACCTCTACAGCTGCCTTGCAAAACAATACCATCCTTCTTAGAATATCATGTTAAGGAGAAGGGAATAAGATATGCTTGCAAATATATGACGGCAAAAGCTGCATGCCGAGGAAACTTCTTAATGGTTCAAAGAATCTCGGCAAAGAAGGCATCCTACCACTCGGTTTCCACCGTATATATCATTCTTGCAGTCGTGAAATATTGGGCTATCAACGAAAACAAAATCAACCCCGTCGATATAGCCATGAAAATAAGCTACCTCCATATCTTGTATAACCCCCCAAAAAAGAAAAGCAACGTACTTGTTGCGGGTCGTTCAACGCTCTCCTGGACCGGTCGAGCTGAACCGCCTTAGCTCGAGAGTGAGCCGAACGCGCAAACAGTCAAAAATGAGAACCAACAGTAGACAGCGAGGTTTTTACGTGGAAAACCCGGAAAGGGAAAAAAACCACGGAGGCCTAGCTCAGTTCTGAACGATCCACTAGTTTTGTGAGTTACAAAGAGAATTGTTTTCCGAGGGTGACAAGTCATCGCTCGTTACAGAGATTTTGTTAAGTCCTTCAAATCCTCGGGAGGCGGGCGTAGTGAAGCGTGTTCGGGGTCAGCCTAGAGCAGAGCGTTGTAGATCAGCCTGGAGCGGAGCGCTGTGGAGTAGCCTGGAGCGGAGCGCTGCGGAGCAGCCTGGAGCGGAGCAGCCTGGAGCGTAGCTCTCCGGAGCAGCCTAGAGCGGAGAGCTGGCGAGCAGTTTAGAGCGAAGCGCTGCTGAGCAACCTAGAGCGGAGCGCTGCGGAGCAGCCTGGAGCGGAGCGCTGCTGAGCAGTTTGGAGCGGAGCGCTGCTGAGTAGCCTCGAGCGGAGCGCTGCTGAGCAGCCTAGAGCGGAGCGCTGGTGAGCAGTTTCGAGCGGAGCGCTGCTGAGCTGCCTAGAGCGGAGTGCTGCGGAGCATCCTGGATCCAAGCCACCGAGATCCTCCTAAGTTCTTGAAGTAAAGCTGGAATGCTGAGGGAAATCTCTCAGGGTAGCTCGAAGGTCGATGAAGATCTTCCAAGAGTCCTCGCCGGAAAACTCAAGAGCTCCTTCTTCTCCTCGTGCCCAAAAAGTGTCTTCAAATGGAGGTCTGACCCTCCTTTTATAGATTTTGAAGAGGGCATTCTGGTAACTGCGTCATGTTGATTCTTGGACGAGCGAATGAGGATGCTTGATTCAGGGGACGCGGATTGTAAACTGTGATTATGACGAGATCGCCCCTCAGTCACGCTGGGCAGCCCGGGCAGCCTCCTTGGTGGTGGTGGTGGCCTGCGATCGCCGCCGGCGATGAATGACAACGTCGAGCTCCGTGGAGCAGAAGTGAGCGGAAGCGTTCTTGTGGAGCTGGCCAGAGCGGAAGCGCTCTCTGCGGAGCGGGAGCGGAAGCGCTCTCAGCGGAGCGGGAGCGGAAGCGCTCTCGGCAGAGCGGGAGCGAAAGGGCTCTCTGCGGAGCGGGAGCGGAAGCGCTCTCGGTGGAGCGGGAGTGGAAGCGCTCTCGGCGGAGCGGGAGCAGAAGCGCTCTCGGCGGAGCGGGAGCGGAAGGGCTCTCCGCGGAGCGGGAGCGGAAGCGCTCTCGGCGGAGCGGGAGCGGAAGGGCTCTCCGCGGAGCGGGAGCGGATGCGCTCTCCGCGGAGCGGGAGCGGATGCACTCTCCGCGGAGCGGGAGCGGATGCGCTCTCCGCGGAGCGGGAGCGGAAGCGCTCTTGAGGATCGTGCGGGAGCGGAAGCGCTCTTGAGGATCGTGCGGGAGCAGAAGCACGCTCTGTGGAGTGGTCCGGGCGAGGCTTGCGATGAGAAAACACTTGGTCTGAATCAACCCAAACACTTTTAGGGGAACCCTATCAATTGCCCCCAATTTTCGAAGGCCGAGATTTGCAATCGATAGTCCGAAAATTTCGGTGGAGCAGGAAACCAGGCGATTACTCAGACGCGATCCTCTCGGCTTACTTGAGTGCGTTCGTGAAATTAATGACCTTTGCTAAACTCAAGATGAAAAACGCACGAAAAACAAGCCGCGCTTGCAACTTGGAAGAAACGGCGCCGCCACGCACGAGGAGCGCACCAACCCCGCACGTACGCGGCGCTACCTGCCCCCGGGCAGTGCGGGCCGCGCGACACTGCTGCGCAGGAGCTGCACGGCACTGCAGCGCACAAGGACTGCCCAGGTGCAGGCCAGCACTGCTGCGAGAAGGGGCAGCGCTGCACTGCCGCGAGGAGGGGCAGCGCATAATTGCCGCGAGGAGGGGCGGCGCGGAACCGCCGTGAGGAGGGGCGACCTGCCGCGCGCAAGTGCTGCGCGGAACCGCCGCGCGCAGGGGCAGTGCGGCCCAGCCGCACGCAGGGGCTGCGCAGCACCGCTGCGCGTGCGCAGGGACTGCGCGGCAACGACGTGCGCGGGCAGGGCGGCCTCCCGCACGCAGGTGCTGCGCGGCACCGCCGGCACCTGCCCAGGGGCAGTGCGGCCCCGCCGCGTGCAGGGGATGCGGGGCACCTCCGCGTGCGCGCAGGTGCTGGGCGGCCCCGCCACGCGCGCGCAGGGGCTGCGCGGCAACGCCGCGCGCGGGCAGGGTGACCTGTCGCGCGCAGGTGCTGCGCGGCACCGTCGTGCGCAGGTGCTGCACGGCACCGCCGCGCACAGGCAGGGCGATCTGCAGGCTGCCGCCCATGCCTTTTGGAAATCCTGAGATGTCGGCGCCACCCACGCCTCGAGCCCTCCCGGGTTTACGATTTCTTCGTCTGAAGCGGGACGAGGGAGGCGGCGAGAAAATTCTTACGATGGGTGAGTGGCCGGAAAGAACGATCCGAGAATTTACAGCTAACCCTAAATGATGTATCCTTTGCGCTGCCGCTGTAGGCTGCCTGGACTGGTTGTCTGAAGAGGTAATTTACTATTTTTCCAATTCTTTTTTCTTTATTTGTATGAATATAACTAAAAAAATGAGTGATTACACGTGAAAGCCAAATTTAGCTATGTACAAATTAAGGCTTCGTTTGGCAGGGTGGTGGCGGTCATGAACGTGGTGGTCATGTACCATTGTTCGTGAACGCTTGACCTCGCAAATATTATGCAGAAATAAAATTAAATAACGAAAGCATATGTTATGCTTTACTGCCACGCTCCCGGGGGTGCGGCTTGAAGTCAGGGGAGGGGCATGGTTCCTTTTTTGCTTTCTTCCCTCTCTTTTTTATATTCAAAGGGCCCTTGGTTATGAACAGGAACCAAGGAGGAATGGCCAAGTGAGGCCTATGCGTTTACGTTCGACTTTGAATGTGGACCGGGTTGAAACTTGGCGGAAGCGCGGAGTGCTTTCCATGGAGCAGGAGCGAACGGGAGCGCGAGAGCGCCTCTCGCTAAGAGCGCTGACGAGTCTCATTTATATACACAAATTTGGACTCATCTGGGCTTATTTTCATGCATATGTACTTCACTTTTAGTTCATTATTGCTTATATTTCACTTGATCACATTTCTTCACAAAGTGCACTCTTTGGGCCCGTTTTGGTGTGCAATTGCGCGCTATGTTTGTTGGGGGTAAGCACATGGTGCTCCCCAACCCTTTTTCTTTATTTGGATTGAGCTGGAAGGGTATTCCCAGCTGTGTGATTGCTGTTTGGTGCTGTACAGGTGGGTAGATCATCAATTATGCCCAGATTTCATGTCTGCATGAATCGCGCGATCGTGCGTTTTCCTTGACGCGCGGACGGCTGCGATCGTGCGCTCATGATGGCCGGCAAAATGGCGATCTGACTTTGGTCGTGCGTTTTACGCACGGGCGGATTCGCCCGTGCGTGAGTAGAACGCACGGGCGCGTTCCTCCTTCTCCTGCAAGCCTGCTGTGCTTAAGTTTCGCACGGTGCACGCACGGTCGTGCGTTCGACCGTGCGTGACCAATTTTCTGATCTTTTTCTATAAAAGCCGCAGCTTTCAACCTAAACCGGGGAGAGACCGTACACGCCGTACAGCTACGCCGTTTTGGCCACTTCCACTGAGGTTTCGTCCCTTTGGGCCTCCTCCATCATCCTCAAGCTCTAAGGAGAGGGATTCATCCCTACATCCACCAAGATCCAAGGAGAAGGAAGCTAGGTCGTTTCCGGATCGTGACACGAAGAAGACGGGCCATTGGAGGGTAGTGACAGCCTTCTCTACCCCGGACGCAGTTGAGGACCGAGCTTGGACGCGGATTGACAACCCAGCGATTCCAACCGTGAATCTTCAACAAGACTTCGAATTCGGTCGATTCCTTGCTCTCTCTATCTTTGTATTGGTAGTTGTAGTTAGTAGATCTCTTGTATTTTGATGATGAGCACTATAAACCTTGTTATTTAGAGTATTTCATGTCTATGTGAAATTATCTTTTATTTATATGTGTGTATGAGGTGTGCCGCCATCCATTTTCCATTCCGCCGTCATGTTCGTGTGCCACACTAGCAATTGCTAGTGGCGTGCTTGTCGACGAGGTGCTTGCGACCCTCATTCTGTTTGCCTACTCGTCCATCTGCCCTAGCGAAGTAGCGCGTTCAAGGCCTGCGTAGTCTCCATCCCGCCTCGCGAAGCATTGCATAGGAGTAGTTGTAGTATTTTCTCTTTATTTCCACCAACCAAAACCCCCGTTTCCGCAACCCATCCGACATAAAGGACTTCAATCTCAAGTCCTTCCTCAATAGTAAACTCCACCTTACTGTGTTCCTTCAAGATCGATACTCGGGGATTTGCTCCTCATTTTATATTACTTGAACGATCGGTACACTGCTGTTTCATGCCGCAGTCTTGCTACCGCCTATAGCGGTGTGCTAGATTTGCGCATCAAGCGCGCGGCTTAGAGAGCTAACCACCATCTTGTCTGAGGCTTTGCCTCTTTACTTGAAGATTCATTGAGGGAGCGTGGTTCCTGCCCGGTCACGAGGAGGGCGTACCCTCTGCGGTCGGATAGCGTAGGCTCTCCTGGGCCGGTCGAGCTGAACCGCCTTAGCTCGAGAGTGAGCCGAACGCGCAAACAGTCAAAAATGAGAACCAACAGTAGAAATCGGGATTTTTACGTGGAAAACCCAAAAAGGGAAAAACCACGGGGCCTAGCCCACTTATGAATGATCCACTAGTGTTGTGAGTTACAGAGAGTTATTTTTCGAGGGTGACATGCCACCGCTCGTTATAGAGATTTTGTTAAGTCCTCGGGAGCAGAGCATGGTGAAGCGTGCTCTGAGACAGCTTTGGGCCGAGTGGTGCAAAGCGGCCTGGAGCAGAGCGCTGCGGAGTGGCCTAGAGCGGAGCGCTGCAGTGCGGCCTGGAGCAGAGCGCTGCGGACCGGCCAGGAATGGAGCACTGCGGAGCGGCCTGGAGCGGAGCGCTGCGGAGCGGCCTGGAGCGGAGCGCTGCGGAGCGGCCTGGAGCGGAGTGCTGCGGAGCAGCCTGGAGCGGAGCACTTCAGAACATCCTGGAGTGGAGCGCTGCGGAGCAGCCTGGAGCGGAGCACTGCGGAGAAGCTGGGAATAGAGCGCTGCGGAGCGGAGCAGCCTGGAGCGGAGCACTGTGGAGCAGCCTGGAGCGGAGCGCTGCGAAGCATCCTGGAGTGGAGCACTGGGGAGCAGCCTGGAGCGGAGCGCTGCGGAGCAGCCTGGAGCGGAGCGCTGCGGAGCAGCCTGGAGCGGAGCGCTGCGGGACAGCTGGGAACAGAGCGTTGCGGAGCAGCCTGGATCCAAGCCACCGAGATCCTCCCAAGTTCTTGAAGTAAAGCTGGAGTGCTGAGGGAGATCTCTGAGGGTAGCTCGAAGGTCGATGAAGATCTTCCAAGAGTCCTTGCCGGAAAACTCAAGAGCTCTTTCTTATCCCCAGTGCCAAAAAGTCCCTTCAAATGAAGGCATTGCCCCCCTTTTATAGTTTTTGAGGAGGGCATTCTGGTAACTGCGCCATGCCAATTTCTGAACGCCGAATGAGAATGCTTGATTCGGGGCACACAGATCGTCAACTTTGAGATTATGACGAGTTTGCCCCCCAGTCACGCTGGGCAGCCTGGGTAGACTGAGCAGCCTCCCTGGTGGTGGTGGTGGCCGGCGATCGCCACCGGCGATGGATGATAGTGGTGCCTCTTGAGGATCATACGAGAGCGGAAGCGTTCCCCGTGGAGCGGAAGTGAGCGGGAGTGCTTCCTGCGGAGCAGGAGCGAGCGGAAGCCTCCTTTCGGAGCAGGAGCGAGCGGAAGCGCTCTTCCGGAGCAGGAGCGAGCGGGAGCGTTCATACGGAGCAGGAGCGAGCGGAAGCGCTCTTCCGGAGCAGGAGCGAGCGGAAGAGCTCATACGGAGCAGGAGCGAGCGGAAGCGCTCATACGAAGCAGGAGCGAGCGGAAGCGCTCTTACGGAGCAGGAGCAAGCGAAAGCGCTCTTACAGAGCAGGAGCGAGCGGAAGCGCTCTTCCGGAGCAGGAGCGAGTGGAAGCGCTCTTACGGAGCAGGAGCGAGCGCAAGCGCTCTTACGGAGCAGGAGCGAGCGGAAGCGCTCCTCCGGAGCAGGAGCGAGCGGAACAGCTCTTACGGAGCAGGAGCGAGCAGAAGCGCTCGTACGGAGCAGGAGCGAGCGGAAGCGCTCGTACGGAGCAGGAGTGAGCGGAAGCGCTCCTACGGAGCAGGAGTGAGCGGAAGCACTCCTCTGGAGCGGAAGCGCTCTTACGGAGCAGGAGAGAGCGGAAGCGCTCTTATGGACCATGAGAGATCGAAAGCGCTCTTACGGAACATGAGCGAGTGAAAGCGCTCTTACGGAACATGAGCGAGTGAAAGCGCTCTTACGGAACATGAGCGAGCTGAAGCGCTCTTACGGGGCAGGAGCGAGCGGAGGCGCTTTTGAGCGGTTCTTAAGGAACAAGTGGAAGCGCGAAGCTGCTTAGCTGCGGAATTAAGACCAAACATAAAATTAGGGCCGTCAAGCGGGTCCGGGTGAGGCTATGATGAGAAACACTTGGTTCGACTCAACCCGAACCCTTTTAAGGGGACCCCAACAATTGCCCCCCAGTTTTCAGAGGCAGAGATTTGCAATCGATAGTCCGAAAATTTCTACCGCTCATCGGGTGTCCGCGGGGGGAGTGTTTCGACATGACGGCCCTCGTGCTCTATAAATTGTGCTAGGCGATTACAAAACCGAGGTGGAAAAATTGACGGAGCCTTTGCGAGGGAGGATCGCCACTATCCGGAAGGAGAAAATTACCACGGTCGCAAGAGAGGAGGTTTTTGCTCATGGCGAAGAAGATCACGCGGAAGCTCGCCCGCGACGTAGCATGCGCAAGGGGTATAGGGGAGCGCACCTGAGCACACTGCACCTCAAAGAGGTGTGCCGGGCCCAGAAAATGCGCAAAGAGAGCGGGGGGCGCGCACCTGAGCTTACCATAACTCAGGAAAGGTGCGGCGCTGTCGTGCATGGGTCGCGGTGCTACCGCGCGCTGACTGCGTGACACTGTCGCGCGCTGGCAGTGCGCTGCACTGCCGCACGCGGGCAGGGCGCGGCACTACCGCGCGCAGGCAGGGCGCGGCACTGTCGCGCGCGGGCAGTGTGCGGAACTGCCGCGCGCGGGCAGTGTGCGGAACTGCCGCGCGCGGGCAGTACGGTCGTGCGCAAGCAGTGCAAGGCCTGCCGCGCACAGGGCGGGGCCTTGCCGCGCACGAGGTGCGCGGCAATGCTGCACCCGGGGCGCGGTGCTGTCGTACCCTAGGCACTGCTGTGCTTCCGAGAGTGCGGCTATACGCGGCCGCTCCACTAGGTGAGGCATGCCATGCCCGGGAAGCACACGCCCGTGCTGCACCTTGAGCGCGGGGCTTTTTGCGGTTCGGAGTGTTGCTCCATCTTGTCGGAGGCTTTTGTCTTTTCATTTGAAGATTTGTTGAGGGAACATGGTTCCTGTTCGATCATGAGTTGGGTAGGACCTGAGCAGCCGAATGGTTCGGACTCACTCTCGATGTGGAGGGTTGGCCACCATCTTATCAGAGATTGTCGCCCTGCCACTTGGAGATTTGTTGGGCGGACACGGGATGGCGCGCGAGCGGGGAGGCACGCGGATAGGCGCGAGCGCAAAGAGGCGACGCTCCCCTAAGAGGGAGTGGTAAGCCTAGGGCTGCACTCCGATGAGGAGTGCGGTCGAGGACGCGCTACAATATTTCATTTTGCGGCTTTAAATATTTCTTTTGGCTAAGCCTGAAGGCGTATGTTTGGGCCGTCATACAGAGGGATGCTTGCTCCCTTGTCCTGGTCGTGCTAGTGGACCCGAAGTGCATTTTTATTAAATAACACAGGGGACTCGATATTTGTCTTGATTGGTATCCGTAGGAGGACTTGGGGCTTTCACTTTTTGGTGAAGATATTATGCAGTCCGGGAGCGAGATGCTCTGCAGCGTGGGAGCAAGGTTCCCTGCAACGCGGGAGCCATATGTTATGCATCATGGGAGTGAAGTGACCTACAATGCGGGAGCATGATGCTCTGCAGCGTGGGAGTAAGGTGCCCTGCAACGCGGGAGCGTGATGCTCGACAGTGTGGGAGCGAAGTGCCCTGCAACGCGGGAGCATGATGCTCTGCAGCGTGGGAGCAAGGTTCCCTGCAACGCGGGAGCATGATGCTCTGCAGCGTGGGAGCGAAGTGCCCTGCAATGTGGGAGCGTGATGCTCGGCAGCGTGGGAGCGAAGTGCCCTGCAATGCGGGAGCATGATGCTCTACAACGTGGGAGTGAGGTGCCCTGCAATGCGGGAGCGTGATGCTCGGCAGCGTGGGAGCGAAGTGCCCTGCAACGCGGGAGCATGATGCTCTGCAGCGTGGGAGAGAGGTGCCTTGCAACGCGGGAGCATGATGCTCTGCAAGGTGGGAGCGAAGTGCCCTGCAACACGGGAGCATGATGCTCGGCAGCGTGGGAGCGAAGTGCCCTACAACGCGGGAGCATGATGCTCTACAGCGTGGGAGCGAGGTGCCCTGCAACGCAGGAGTGTGATGCTCGGCAGCGTGAGAGCGAAGTGCCTTGCAACGCGGGAGCGTGATGCTCGGCAGCGTGGGAGCAAAGTGCCCTGCAACGCGGGAGCGTGATGCTCTGCAGCATGGGAGCGAGGTGCCCTGCAACGCGGGAGCGAGGTGCTCGGCAGTGTGGGAGCGATGTGCCCTGCAACGCGGGAGCGTGATGCTCTGCAACGTGGGAGCGAGGTGCCCTACAACGTGGGAGCGAGGTGCTCGGCAGCGTGGGAGCGAGGTGCCCTGCAACGCGGGAGCGAGGTGCTCGACAGCATAGGAGTGAGGTGCCCTGCAATGCGGGAGCGTGATGCTCTACAGCGTTGGAGCGAGGTGCCCTGCAATGCGGGAGCGTGATGCTCTGCATCGTGGGAGCGAGGTGTTTTGTTCCATTGATGAGCTGAATTCCCATGAGTTTGGAAATCTTGTCATTTATGGTTGACGTCGGGGTTAGTGGCATTCACCCCGAGGGCTTTGTTTTGGGAGTTCTGAGCTGCTAACGGAAGTCAAAAAATGTCTCTATATTGTTGAAGAAAACAAAGCATGCATGTGCGCGCAAGCTTCATAATGCGGCTTATTACCACAAAGGAAACATCCAAAAGCATGGAAAGGAGATAAATGAGGCGCGTGATTTGCACTCTCTACCGAGAGAGGGACCTCTGCCTAGGAGTTCCAACTCATTCACGTCGGGCCAAGGCGTGGTCCTTGGCCGGATTTTTGCCCCGTGGTGAGAGCTGGTCCAGAGCTGGGTTTTGCTCGAATCTTCTGAGGAGTCCTTGTTGGATCAGGCGCTCGATCTCGTCCTTCAAATGGTTGCAGCCTTTGGTCTTGTGGCCGTATCCGTGGTGGAATTCACAGTCTGCGACTGGTTTCCCCTATTCGAAGCAAGTGGCTCGGGCCTACGAAGCTCCTCGCTATCATGGATGGCAAGGAGCACGTTGGTTCGGGTGGTGTTTAAGGGAGTGTAGTCCTGATGCTGCCGAGTTCCTCGGTCTTGGCGGGGGTTTGCACGGTTCTCGTTGTTTCTCCCAGGATCTGGTAGTGGATCCTGATACCTTTTCCTTTTCGAGCTTCTTTCGAACTGTTGGCGATGCGCTTCTATTTCTTCGTCCGCGGCAATCTGTGCTTCGACCCGGTGTACGAGGTCGGGATAGCTAGACACCGTCTCCCTCATTAAGGCTGAGTAGAAGTTTCTAGGCCGGAGGCCTCCTAGAAAGACTCCACGTAGAAGCTCGAGATCAACCCCCGGGATCTGTCGTGCCTCAGTAGTGAAATGGCGGAAGAAATCCTTGAGATTTTCGCCCTCCTTCTGGCGGATTCCTGACATGTGCGAGGGATCTCGAACAACCCGACGATTCAATACAAACTGGTCGACGAATAGTTGAGATAACTCTGCGAAGTTGTCTATCACGCCTTCCCTCGGAGAGTGGAACCAAGTGCGGGCTTGTCCTCTTAGTGTTGTTGGGAACACTTGACACAAAAGTTGGTCAGAGGCATTATAGATCCTCATGATGGTGGCGAAATGGCTGACGTGCTCCAGTGGTTCGTCTGTTCCATCGTAAGCCTCGATGCTCGGTAGTTTAAAACCGTGCAGGATGGGGTGTGCTAGCACTTGTGGAGTCAGCGGAGAGCCATGTCGAATGGGTCGCCGTGCAACTACAGCCCATCGCCTTCTGACACCATATTCCTCCTCGATCATCTCGCATACCACTTCGTGGGTGATCCTTACATTTTCCTGCTCTCTGTTTGCTTCCCCCGCTAGGGGACCGTGCTGTCTTCCCTCTAGATGCCCCCCGGGCTGCACCGGGTGGGAAGAACTGTCAGCATTGGAAAATTCGCCCTCAGTATTGGCTTCAGCGCGAGCGACGTTTTCAGGTCAAACTTGACTGGCGACTGTCGGAGGCCGAGGAATTTGGGCGTCAGCAGGAATGGGGGCGCGGGTTGCCCCGAGGTTTCTCAGTAGATCAAGCATCTCGACTTGCCGCTCTTCTATCATGAGCATTCGTTCCTCAACAGCAGTTTCCCCCGTCATACCGACACCTTCGAGCGGCGACATGCCAAAGCCGAGCGAGTTGCCAGGAGCGTGTTCAACATGCACCTCAGGAGCTGCTCCGTTTGCAGCGCGGGAACCTCTTCTGGTCATTACTGTTGGTCAATAGTACTACTGATTAGCACTATCTTCCAAGAATCTTCGTAGAGTTGGGAACCTTGTTCCCACAGACGGCGTCAAACTGTTGCAGATCATTCAACGCTCTCCTGGGCCGGTCGAGCTGAACCTCCTTAGCTCGAGAGTGAGCCGAACGCGCAAATTGTCAAAAATGAGAACCAACAATAAACAGCAGGATTTTTACGTGGAAAACCCAAAAAAGGAAAAAACCACGGGGCCTAGCCCAGTTCTGAATGATCCACTAGTGTTGTGAGTTACAGAGAGTTGTTTTTCGAGGATGACATACCACCGCTCATTACAGAGATTTTGCTAAGTCATCGGGAGCCGAGCATGGTGAAGCGTGCTCTGAGACAGCTTTGGGCGGAGCGGTGCGAAGCGGCCTGGAGCAGAGCGCTGCGGAGCGGCCTGGAGCGGAGAGCTGCGGTGCGGCCTGGAGCGAAGCGCTGCGGAGCTGCTTGGAGCAGAGCGGTGCGAAGCGGCCTGGAGCAGAGCGCTGCGGAGCGGCCTGGAGCGGAGAGTTGCGGTGCGGCCTGGAGCGGAGCGCTGCGGAGCGGCTTGGAGCAGAGCGTTGCGGAGCGGCCTGGAGCGGAGCGCTGTGGAGCGGCCTAGAGAGGAGCGCTGCGGAGCGGCCGGGAACGGAGCGCTGGGGAGCGGCCTGGAGGGGAGCGCTGCGGAGCGGCCTGGAGCGGAGCACTGCGGAGCAGCCTGGAGCGGAGCGCTGCGGAGCATCCTGGAGCGGAGCAGCCTGGAGTGGAGCGCTGCGGAGTAGCCTGGAGCGGAGCGCTGCGGAGCATCCTGGAGCGGAGCACTGCGGAGCAACCGGGAATAGAGCATTGCGAAGCGGAGTAGCCTGGAGCGGAGCACTGCGGAGCAGCCTGGAGCGGAGCGCTGCGGAGCAGCCTGGAGCGGAGAGCTGCGGGACAGCCGGGAATAGAGCGCTGCGGAGCAGCCTAGATCCAAGCCACCGAGATCCTCCTAAGTTCTTAAAGTAAAGCTGGATTGCTGAGGGAGATCTCTGAGGGTAGCTCGAAGGTCGATGAAGATCTTCCAAGAGTCCTTGCCGGAAAACTCAAGAGCTCTTTCTTCTCCCCAGTGCCAAAAAGTCCCTTCAAATGAAGGCATTGCCCCCCTTTTATAGTTTTTGAGGAGGGCGTTCTGGTAACTGCGCCATGCCGATTTCTGGACTAGCGAATGAGAATGCTTGATTTGGGGCACACAGATCGTCAACTTTGAGATTATGACGAGTTTGCCCCCCGGTCACGCTGGGCAGCCTGGGCAGCCTCCCTGGTGGTGGTGGTGGACGACGATCGCCACCGGCGATGGATGATAGTGGCGCCTCTTGAGGATCATACGAGAGCGGAAGCGTTCCCCATGGAGTGGAAGTGAGCGGGAGCCCTTCCTGCGGAGCAGGAGCGAGCGGAAGCGCCCTTTCGGAGCAGGAGTGAGCGGAAGCGCTCTTCCAGAGCAGGAGCAAGCGGAAGCGCTCATACGAAGCAGGAGCGAGCGGAAGCGCTCGTACGAAGCAGGAGCGAGTGGAAGCGCTCTTACGGTGCAGGAGCGAGCGGAAGCGCTCTTCCAGAGCAGGAGCGAGCGGAAGCGCTCTTCCGGAGAAGGAGCGAGCGGAAGCGCTCTTACGGAGCAGAAGCGAGCGGAAGCGCTCTTCCGGAGCAGGAGCGAGCGGAAGCGCTCTTCCGGAGCAGGAGCGAGCGGAAGCGCTATTCCGGAGCAGGAGCGAGAGGAAGCGCTCTTACAGAGCAAGAGCGAGCGGAAGCGCTCATCCGGAGTAGGAGCGAGCGGAAGCGCTCTTACGGAGCAGGAGCGAGCGGAACCGCTCTTATGGAGCAGGAGCGAGCGGAACTGCTCGTACGGAGCAGGAGCGAGCGGAACTGCTCGTACGGAGCAAGAGCGAGCGGAAGCGCTCGTACGGAGTAGGAGTGAGCGGATGCGCTCCTACGGAGCAGGAGCGAGCGGAAGCGCTCCTACGGAGCAGGAGCGAGCGGAAGCGCTCCTACGGAGCAGGAGCGAGCGGAAGCGCTCCTACGGAGCAGGAGCGAGCGGAAGCGCTCGTCCGGAGCAGGAGCGAGCGGAAGCGCTCTTACGGACCATTAGCGAGCAGAAGCGCTCTTACGGACCATGAGAGAGCGGATGCGCTCTTACGAAACATGAGCGAGCGCAAGCGCTCTTATGGAACATGAGCGAGCAGAAGCCCTCTTACGGGGCAGGAGCGAGCGGAAGCGCTTTTGAGCGGTTCTTAAGGAACAAGTGGAAGCGTGAAGCTGCTTAGCTGCGGAATTAAGACCAAACATAAAATTGGGGCCGTCAAGCGGGTCCGGGTGAGGCTGTGTTGAGAAACACTTGGTCCGACTCAACCCGAACCCTTTTAGGGGGACCCCAACAGTACTAATGATAAATGAGCCAAAAAGCTATCTCAAAATCCCTGATACAAGTGTGGATGAATGCGTACTTGTCCGGTAACATTGTACTTCTTGCATATTCCTACGTCACAAGCCTCGCTATAGTTCTCGTACCGTGGAACAACAACCTGCAAGCCAAAATAAAGTATAGATTGAAGTCATGTTCATCGGGATGCCTCCAAGTTGATATCCCCAGAAGTCCACTAGTTGTGCATGTATCTCAACTAGCTTGCTTCCTTCAAATTTCACATGCTTATTTTGCATCATTTTTTCGGGAAAAAAGAAGGCAAAACCTCCTTAACAGCATTGTGTACTATCAAATAGTATTTGTTGAAACCCAAAAAATGGGATTCGAACAGTTCGAAATTGGGGTAGGCAGCTTGTCCTTACTCCTCTCGGGTGAAGTCTCACGATCGGTTACTTACAGCCTAGGAACCTCTCTACTTGTGGACTTAGATAAAAATAGACCCCGCGAGCTGCAGCGAGGAGGTCCCGCCACTAACCCGTAAGATCCGAAGATCTTAGCCTCCCAAGACAATGCCGAGCCTGGGCACCTCGGAGAACACTAGCGTACACCTGACCGCTTGCCTAAGGGACTTGGCAAGCAGAAGACCGGGATGCCTGCTAACCGACAACACACTAGGGGGGGGGGGGGGGGGGGGGGGTTGAGAGATGCCAACCCTTCCCAAGGTGCCCATGGGGGTCTATTTATAGACTTCCTCGCGACCATGTACACGCTGTGCTACACGCGTTCGGCAAATATGGGTGGTGTTACATATACTTTCTTCCCGGGTGAGTGGTCTCCGGTTGCTTCTGAGCGGTCACTTTACCTGTCTTGGTCACCTTAACTTCCGGTTTGGTCTCGATGAATTACGGGTAATACATAATCCCCGCTTTTTTCGAGTTCGACACGAGCCCGGAAAAACAATGGATGACCCGTGGTTCGGAGAGACCAACGACGAGAACTCGAGGGTTGAACTATTTCAAAAATGTTTCAAACTGAAGTAAGCATAGGAAAGAAAAACCTTTTCTCCACTTAACAACACTCCCATGAACCGAGCTCAACGGGAGGTGAAGACAACTCAACACCTTTCAGGGAGTCGAACTCAACTGGAAGTGGAGACAACTCAACACCTTCTAGGGAGCCGAACTCTACTGGAAGTGGAGGCAACTCAACACCTTCCAGGGAGCCGAGCTCAACTGGAAGTGGAGCCAACTCAACACCTTCCAGGGAGTCGAACTCAACTGGAAGTGGAGACAACTCAACACCGTCCAGAGAGTCGAGCTCAACTGGAAGTGGAGACAACTCAACACCCTCCAGAGAGTCGAGCTCAACTGGAAGTGGAGACAACTCAACACCTTCCAGAGAGTCGAACTCAACTGGAAGTGGAGACAAATCAACACCTTCCAGAGAGTTGAACTCAACTGGAAGTGGAGACAACTCAACACCTTCCAGGGATTCGAACTCAACTAGAAGTGGAGACAACTCAACACCTTCCAGAGAGTCGAACTCAACTGGAAGTGGACACAACTCAACACCATCCAGAGAGTCGAACTCAACTGGAAGTGGAGACAACTCAACACCTTCCAGAGAGTCGAACTCAACTGGAAGTGGAGGCAACTCAACACCTTCCAGGGAGCCGAGCTCAACAGGAAGTGGAGACAATTCAACACCTTCCAGGGAGTCGAACTCAACTGAAAGTAGAGCCAACTCAACACCTTCCAGGGAGTTGAACTCAACAGGAAGTGGAGACAAATCAACACCTTCCAGGGAGCCGAGCTCAACTGGAAGTGGAGACAACTCAATAACTTCCAGGGAGTTGAACTCAACTGGAAGTGGAGGCAACTCAACACCTTCCAGGGAGTCAAACTCAACTGGAAGTGGAGACAAATCAACACCTTCCAGAGAGTTGAACTCAACTGGAAGTGTAGGCAACTCAACACCTTCCAGATAGTCGAACTCAACTGGAAGTAGAGACAACTCAACACCTTCCAGAGAGTCGAACTCAACTGGAAGTGGAGACAAATCAACACCTTCCCGAGAGCCGAACTCAACTGGAAGTGGAGACAACTCAACACCTTCCAGAGATTCGAACTCACCTTGAAGTGGAGACAACTCAACACCTTCCAGAGAGTTGAACTCAACTGGAAGTGGAGACAACTCAACACCTTCCAGAGAGCCGAGCTCAACTGGAAGTGGAGGCAACTTACAAGAGCCCGCGCAGTGGTCTCTTGTTAGGGTCTTAACCATCATAAGTCTCCTGCCTCTTCGAGTGAGTTCTCCTGCCCTGCCGACATCAACAAGCCCGGTCAGCGGTCTCTTCTCGGGGCCTTAACCAAATTTCCTTGCCTCTCCGAGTGAGTTCTCCTGCCCTGCCGGCATCAACAAGCCCGGTCAGCGGTCTCTTCTCGGGGCCTTAACCAACATAAGTCTCTTGCCTCTTCAAGTGAGTTCTCCTGCCCTACCGGCATCAACAAGCCCAGTCAGCGGTCTCTTCTTAGGGCCTTAACCAAGTTTCCCGCCTCTCCGAGTGAGTTCTCCTGCCCTGCCGGCATCAACTAGCCCGGTCAGCGGTCTCTTCTCGGGGCCTTAACCAAATTTCCCGCCTCTCCGAGTGAGTTATCCTTCCCCGCCGGCATCAACTAGCCTGGTCAGCGGTCTCTTCTCGGGGCCTTAACCAAATTTCCTTGCCTCTCCGAGTGAGTTCTCCTGCCCTGCTGGCATCAACTAGCGTGGTCAGCGGTCTCTTCTCGAGGCCTTAACTCATACAAATCTTCCTGACTAGCCTCCCAGCGACCGGCATCAACAAGCCCGGGCGAGTGGTCTCTAGTCGATGACTTAGCCTAAATGCTATCTACCGACGAGCCTCCCAGTGACTGGCATCAACAAGCCCGGGCGAGTGGTCTCCAGTCGAGGACTTAGCCTAAATGATATCTACCTGACGAGCCTCCCAGCGACCGGCATCAACAAGCCCGGGCGAGTGGTCTCCAGTCGAGGACTTAGCCTAAATGCTATCTACCCGACGAGCCTCCCAGCGACCAGCATCAACAAGCTTGGGCGAGTGGTCTCTAGTCGAGGACTTAGCCTAAATGTTATCTACCCGACGAGCCTCCCAGCGACCGGCATCAACAAGCTTGGGCAAGTGCTCTCCAGTCGAGGACTTAGCCTAAATGCTATCTACCCGACGAGCCTCCCAGCGACCAGCATCAACAAGCCCGAGCGAGTGGTCTCCAGTCGAGGACTTAGCCTAAATGCTATCTACCCTACAAGCCTCCCAGCGACCGGCATCAACAAGCCCGGGCGAGTGGTCTCCAGTCGAGGACTTAGCCTAAATGTTATCTACCCGACGAGCCTCCCAGCGACCAGCATCAACAAGCCTGGGCGAGTGGTCTCTAGTCGAGGACTTAGCCTAAATTCTATCTACCCGACGAGCCTCCTAGCGACCGGCATCAACAAGCCTGAGTGGTCTCCAGTCGAGGAATTAACTTAAATGCTATCAATAACTACTTTTGATACATCATAAATTGATTACATGGCATTACAATGCGCTTCCTCGCGCTTACTCGGCCACATTCATCTTGGTCATCTCCTTCATCACTCCCTCCATCTCCTTAGCTTCCTCCTGGTCCATCCAGGTAACGCTATCTCCCCTCTGTCGGGGTTCTTGTTCCTTCTCTTACCTCCAGAAACTCTGGGCAGGTGGCTGTCGCGTGACCCTCCTGCTGATGGAAGTCACAGTACGGCAGTGCCAACAATCTTGCTTCCTTCCCTGCGTGACCCCTCTTCTTATTTCCCCTTTTTCGGCCGATCGTCATGGCCTGTAGGGGTTGGGGTTGTTATGCCCTTGGGTCTGGTTTCCACCCTACTTGGTTGAATAGTCCCTGCCCCTCCTGAAAGTTTCCGCTCCCTTGGAAATGGCCTCTTCCTTGTCCTTGAGGGGGTCATCCTGGCGGCCTCCAGGTTGGTCGGGCGACTGGTGGTTGAAACCCCTAGCCTTGCTCCTGCCCAACGGGGGGTCCCTGGTGCCCCTGACTTCTTGCTTCCTCCTTCCTCTTCCTTCCTTGCTCCCTACTGTCCTCCAGCGCCCACTTGGCCATTCTTGTCGCGAACTCCGGGTTTGTTGCCTCTACTTCAATCTCCCGCCATGCTCGCTCCATCAACTCCTCATAAGACAGAGGGGGGTCCCGGGACAAGCCCATGTGAAACAACCATTTCCGCAACCAGAGGGTAAGCGCAAGTTGCAGAGTGTGTCCGGGGACCTCATTGAAGAGAAGGACCTCTTCTTGGAATCGATCCACGTGGCTTCCTAGCGGCTCTTCCGCCTCTGCTGGATCAAGAAAAGGGCTTCCGCCCCTTTTCTCCTCTTCTTAGACTTCGAGAACCTCAACAGGAAACTCCGCTTCAAGTCCTCGAAGCTATAGATGGACCCGGAGGGGAGTTGATGAAACCAGTCCCTAGCCTTCTCCTAGAAAGAGATGGCAAATAACCTACATTTGAAAGCATCAGTCGTCTGCCTGATAGACATGGCGTCCTCAAACCACTGGAGGTGCTGTTGGGGGTCATCCTTTCCTGTGTAGTGGGACATAATCGGCTCCCTAAATCCTTCTGGAACTGGGACGGACACTACCAGAAAATGGACTTTTAGCCAGGGCAAATTGCCGTGGCTAAAAGTCCAAAACCGTGGCTAAAAGTCCAAAACCGTGGCAAAAGGCTTTTAGCCACGACTTGCCCACGGCAAATGGGCGTGGGCAATGCGAGCGTGGCAAAAAATATTTGCCACGCTCATTCCGTGGCAAATACGTTTTTGCCACAACTTTTAGCCACGGTTTTAAACCGTGGCTAAAGGCCTTGATTTCAGCAGTTATTAACCACGGTGTCTCTGCCGTGGCTAAAAGCCCATTATTAGCCACAGTTAGTCGTGTACAAAAAAACCGGTCCTAACCGGTCCGGTCGGGACCGGACTGGTTAGGACTGGTCAGGGACCGGTCCTGTCCGGGACCGGTCCTAGGGGCTCGGCCGGTCCCTTATAATTTGGCAAAAACCGGTCCCGGACCGGGACCGGTAAAAGACCGGTTTTAACCGGTCTTTTACCGGTCCTGGGACAAAACCGGTTTCCCAGGACCGGTTTTTGCCAAGGAGCTATCGGCTCTTTTAATAAAGAGCCGTTAAGGCTCTTTATTAAAGAGCCTTAACGTTCGGCTCTTTAATTAAAGAGCCGAACGGGCTCTTTAATTAAAGAGCCTTAAGGCTCTTTAATTAAAGAGCCTTAAGGCTCTTTTTTAATTAAATTTATTTTTATAAATACCTCCCCTCCCTCATTCTCTCTCTCTATTTCTCTCTCCACTTCTCTCTCTCTCTCTCTCTCTCTCTATTTCTCTCTCTCTCTCTCTCTTTCAAATTTATTAAATGGCGTCTTCTTCATCCCAGCCGGCCTCCTCCTCCGCGTCTGCCGATATTGAGATTGTGGAGCACCGTCACAAAGCGGCAATATGGGATACATTTGATAAAGTGCGGGTTGATGGCGAAATGAAGGCGAAGTGCAAACTTTGCGGGAAGCTAATGGCCGTCGGCAGCAACACAACGCTCGTCCGACATGTGAAATCCTGCATTTCTAAGCAAGCCCCGGAGTCTACCCAAGCCCAAATTTCGGCGACCGGGCACATTTGGACGTACGACCAAGCTCGGCAACGAGAGCGACAAATGGAGAACGTCATCAAAAAAGGACTCCCATTCAACCACTACGACGATGAAGAAATGACGTCTTACATTCACGACGTACTCCAGCCTAAATATCACCAGGTAAGTCGTTCTACAACTAGACGCGATGCTTTAGCGGCTTACTTACAATCCAAGGAATTTTTAAAAAACTATTTTGAAACATTCGACGGTCGCGTTAGCTTAACGAGCGATGTCTGGACTAGCGGTATAAATGACGGTCTTTTTTATATTTGCATAACTTGTCACTGGGTCGATCCAGATAGTTGGGAACTAAATAAACGTATAATTTGTTTTGAAGGCTTTGAGTATCCGCACACCGGTAAAAATATTTATCAGGTTATTATTAAAACTATTAGAGAATTTAAAATAAAAGAAAAAATTATGAGCATTTCGTTCGATAACGCTTCAAATAATGGGATGGCCGTCAAATATTTATTATCAGATTTGCAACCAATGTTAGACGGAATATTTTTTTCATACGCGTTATGTATGTCACGTTTTAAATTTAATTGTGCAAGATAGTTTACAATTTATGAACGAATACGTTAGTAAAATACGCATTATGTTAAGAGTTATTTATAATTCGAAACGAAGAAAACAAGATTTCAAAAAATTTGTTATTTCTCAAGGTAAAAAATTTTTAGGACCATCGTATGATATGCCTATACGATGGAACTCGACGTATAAAATGTTAAAGCGCGCTTTTTCACAAAAAACGTTACTAATAGAATTTTATAATAGTGTCGAAGCACATGATTTAGGCCCGTCGGACTGGGCCGTGCTCAAAGATTATGTAAATTTATTAGAAAGTTTTTATCGAGCAACAACTATTTTATCCGGAGTTTACTATCCTACTAGCTCATTAGTTCTTGAAAATTTTTTATTAATTTCTGAAACATTTAAAAATTACAAAACGAACGAAATGTGGCGTCCGTTAATATTAATAATGGAGGAAAAATTTTTAAAATATTACAAAGATATGCCTCCTATGTTTTCTTGCGCCGCGGCTTTGAACCTTTTAATGGGCGTAGACGGCGTTGAAAATTTTATAGAAGAAATTAATCGTAATTTAGATTTAGACGAATCCTCTAGTATTTTTGTTAATGTTAGTGTTTCAAAATTTAATTCTGAATTTACTCGCCTTTATAATTATTACGATCAAATGTACGGAGCGCGGCCTCGCGTAGAATCCACCCAACCTAAAACAAAAGATACTTTAAAAAATAAACTTTTAGAACTAGCTTCTAGGAAAAAACAAAGAACTTCGAGTACTTTAAACGAATTAGGTTTATATAGCAAAACACAATTTCAAGATTATATGACCGCAAGCGAAATAGAAAATTTTGATATTTTAAAATGGTGGAAATCTAAAAATAACGTGTATCCTATTTTGGCCTTAATAGCCCGTGATTTACTAACTATCCAAGCTAGTACGGTAGCTTCGGAATCTGCGTTTTCTTTGAGTGGCAGGATTCTGAACGAGCGAAGAAGTCGTTTGAACGAAGAATCTTTGGAGATTTGCATTTGCTATAAGGATCATTTGGACGCTCTAAGGAGAAGACAACATGTCTCGTCAATCGAAGATAGCGATTCTGAAGTTGACGACGAGATGAGCAACTTAACTTTGGGCAGCGCCGCAGAATAAACAAGTTGTATTTTTCGTTAATTCAATGTAATTTCATTTTATTTTAAATGTAATTTTCATTTTATTTTATTGGATGTAATGTTATTTAATTTTTTTTAAATGTATTGTAATTTGTAATTTGTAATTTTGCTTCATTTTTAATAAAAATCAGTTTTTATTTCATTTTGAGTTTCATTTAACTTTATTTTGTAATTTGTATGCACATTAGTTTTATATCCCAAAAAATTTAATTTTATATAATTATATATTTTATTTTTTTAAATTTTATTTTTTTTAATAAAAAGACCGGTCCGGGACCGGTTAGGACCGGTTAGGACCGGTCCTCCGGTCCCAGCCGGTCCTCCTCCAGAGGAGAAAAACCGGTCCCGGACCGGGACTGGTTTGCACGGGACCGGTCCGGGACTGGTTGGCCAAAAAACCGGTCTTTTAAAAGACCGGTTCCGGACCGGACCGGCAGTCTTTTTGCGCAGGACTAGCCACAGTTCCCCTGCCGTGGCTAAAAGTCGATTATTAGCCACGGTAATAAACCGTGACAAATACTTGGCAGATTTATAAAAAAAGTATTTGCCACGATTTGAAACCGTGGCAAATACTTAGCAGATTTATAAAAAAATATTTGTCAGGGTTTAAAGCCGTGGCAAATACTTGTTCGTGTTATTTTTTAAAAATGTATTTACTATGATTTGAAATCGTGACAAATAATTCAGTGCATTTAAAAATAATAATGTTATAAGCACATCAATACCGGCTATTCACAGCCAAATTATATTCACGGCTCAAATAATAATATTTGCACACCAACATATTATTGGCACACCTTGGCCTTCCTAACCATTTCATGCATGTCAACATAAAAATCCCTTCCAATTAGCATGATAGTAGTTTGTTAATGGGGGCAAAATGTATGCAGTAAATGTTTTTATATCCACTTGGACACCGAGTACTTGGTGTCGAAGAGATGAGCAAATAGGAATGGTCTTGAGAATCTAAGATGACAAGGACGCAAACGAATTTGCCAAATTGTAGGTAATCAATGATCTACTTTAAAGTTTATCATACTCAAAAGTAAAACAACAAAGAAACAAATCTGCTTTCCAATGTCATCGACGATGTTATTATGAAATTAGTATATAAAAAAGACAGCAAACCAAACAAACGGTGTATTATATTAGGAACTCAGACTCTTATCTCACTTATCAGGTAACCAGAATGTGAGTAACCAGAATGTCTCACCTTAGTCCATGAGTAAGGATTGGCAACTAAGGTGGGCATGTTGCCATCAAAATAGTCCACGTTAAATTTTGCAGGAGCTGTACAGAGCAAACAAAGAGAACAAGGAACATAAGCAACTATTCAATGAGCGCAGCTTAAGATAATCATATCATGAAGCAACAAGGAAAGGAAACATGCATATCTACCCATATCCATAGCAAATCCGCTGAAGGCGGAGCATCCGGGGCCACCGGTGAGCCAAATTAAGACAGGATCCTTGCTAGGGATTCTTTCAGATGGGACGAAGTAGAAAAATAGATCTGCTCCGCTCACCTCATTCACAGTGGTATAACTGACATCGAGAACAAGTATTGATCCGGTTAACTCGTCAAATAGACAAAAATAATGTAAACCAGCACTGCCTCTTACCCAGTCTCCAAACGGAAGGGGAGGGCGCCATTAAAGCTGGGAAGAGTGGTGAGATTAGCGGCTGAAACCGGAAGAAGGAATCATGTGTAAGAGTGGGCATGCATGATATCTTAATATTGGAGAGGAATCATGTGTATAGATTGAGTGATGAGATTAAAAAGATACACTGCATCCCTGACCTCATATCCAAAAGGAAGCAACTTGTTGGATACAACCCGTGCATTATCACGAAATGCTTCTTCATCAACAATCCAAGAAAATGAATCATAAGAATTCCACCCTCGTGGAGTAACAGCATAATGTCTTGATGCTTGAAATAATCTGTTGAAATGTTGCTCGAGAAAATAACAGTAGAAGCTGCTGACTTTGAAGGTCTAATAGATAAGGCAATTGATAAGGCAATTGACTTTAAAAAGCGCCGCTAAAGCGTCGCCGTTGCGATCGTCGCGGTAGAGCTTTGCGGCGCTTTTTAGAAAAGCGTCGCAGTAGCCTTCAGGAATTCGCGACGTTTTCCAATAAAAGCGTCGCGAATGCTTCTTGGCTACCGCAACGCTTTTTTAAAACCGCCATAAATAATTGCAACGGCAAAAAATGTAGCTTGCATGCATGAATTTTAAGTAACTTATCACAAATTGGATATAATAAACAGTGATTATTTATTAGTACAAATACCTTGAGCTGCCACTTCAATACATATAATTTAGATTCATAAAAAAGTTTCAAAGAAATGTTTAAGGGAATAGAAAAATCTACAAGAAATCAAGAATAGTAGAATGTTTTTTAAGAAATTTAATTGCTATCTTGACTTGCCTTGGAAGAAGCAGAGCCAGTCACCATCAATGATTTCTTTTCGTCTCTTTTTATAGGTTCTTCAGATATGGAACTTTTCTGAACTGCAAGCACACACTACATTTTTGAAAATTAACCATCCCATGATGCTAGACTAGCTAACAGAAGGTTACAATTAAATCAATGTAAATGCAATACTCTATAGTTTCCTCTATGATCATTGTAGCACACATACTAATAAAAGCAAGCATCATAAATACATAATTGTAGCTTTCATTGACATTTGCAATAAATCAAGTGCAGCCTGAAGCCTTAGAAATGATCTGGGATGAATATGAAAACACCAGGTATTGATCTGTTATGAGACACCAACACAAATGTTAGACATGAAGCGAGAAGAATGAAGTTTACCTTTTTTATTTTTATTTTTTTGGTACACAATCATGACTTGGCCTGAGTCACAATACCCCCTTCCACATACCTGCTAAAATTTGTTGTATCCACCTCAACAGTAAATGAATTAGCCTTGCCAAATAATAAAAATGAGAAAATGACCAAGAAGAAAATAGATACACTATAGCAGTAACCTGAGAACAACATATTTTCCTCCTGGAATTTATTTTTATTATGGATCTCCTAAATCTTGGACATGTATCTTCATTTTGGATAATTCATCACAATCTATCTATCGCCAATATGCCTTCCTCCTTTGCCTAAAAATCCCAAAAAAAAAAATGATATGCGATAGCTAAGTAGTTAGGAGAGAAAGAGAGTCAGATCCATTGTTGCAGGTGAAACCATTACAGGAAATTAAAATAGGTTCATATGAAATAGCTAAGCAGTTAGGAGAGAAAGATAGAGTAATATGCAGCGTTCAGTACATACCGAGATAGAGCGGAAGAAATCTGCGTCGAGATGGAGCTTGGCCGGCGAGAGGGGGAAGGAAGGACCTTGTCAGCGTGGACTGCGGCGCCGAACCCTAAACCAGAGAACGGAGAACCCTAAGCCAGAGAAAATGAAGAATCGCTGGTGGAATTGAGGAATAGAGCCTGCGCCGAACCCTAAACTAAAGCGGAGTCGGGGCTGGAGTGCGGATGTGAAGCATATTGAAGAAGCAGCGGATTTACGGAAGTGAATGATGGACGCGTGGAATATAATATAATATTAATGTTCCTTTTAGTTGCGCGTCTTAGGAAGAAAGCGTCGTCAGATTCAATCTTTTTAGCGGCGTTTTAATAAAAAAAACGCCACCAAAACTGCTATGAAATAGTGGCCACGCTTTTTCAAAAAAGCATCGTGAAATCTAAAATCTATGGTGACATTTTAAAAAGCGCCGCAAAAAAAACGTGGCAGGGCGAGGGCGAGGAGAAGGTTGTCGAAGAGGCGATCCGGAGGGCTTTGACTTAGGCGAGATCTTGAGCAGGTGAGGGAAATATAATCTGGAGGGCTTCAGAGTTCTCCGGTGAGGGATCAAGAGCGGGGTTTCGCTGGGAGGGCAGGGCGAGGGGAAGGCTGCGTGACTGCGGGGAGATATTAGGGTTGGGTGTCGAGAGAACTGGAGTCAAAATTTATAACATAGTTTTTTTTGCCACGGCCAAAACCGTGGCTAATACTTCCGTATTTGCCATAGACTAGAAAGTGTGGCTAAAGCATTGGCCACGAATTAGGCAATCGTGGCTAATACAATCTTATTAGCCACGAATTAAATAAACCGTGGCTAATACTTTCTTTTTTGCCACGAATTAGACATCTGTGGCTAATACTTGATTATTAGCCACGAATTAGGACCCGTGGCTAATACTTCATTATTAGCCACGATTTTATACCCGTGGCAAAAAAAGGTGTGGCTAAAAGTCACTTTTCTAGTAGTGGGACAAGATCATCTCGCAGAAAGGGCTTCCCCTTCCTACCTGGCGGGTCGGCATTGCTCTCCCGACCTCTTCGCTAGGATGCAGAGCACTCACCGGGCTAGGAAACAGTACCCGTGCATGAAGAGTTCTATCATCTTCCACCTGCACTTCCTTGCCGGGTCGCCCGACTGGTACCGTCTCGCCCAGAGAAGGCGAGGCGAGAACAGGAACCGATGGAGTCGAGCACTCGCCCGCAGGGTTGAGCGCCAAGCGCAGGGTCTTCAGGATTGACTTCCTGAACTCATCAAAGTCACTCTTCCGCACGTAGTCACCGGGAGGGGGTGAGTTCCCTTGCTCTTCACTTCCAGCCATTGGACTTACTCAAGATTTTTCCGAACAAACTGCGCTCCACGCTCACCGCACCAGAATGTTGAAACCCAAAAAATTGGATTCGAACAGTTCGAAATTGGGGTAGGCATCTTGCCCCTACTCCTCTCGGGTGAAGTCCCACGACTGGTCACTTAGAGCCTAGGAACCTCTCTACTTGTGGACTTAGATGAAAATAGACCCTGCGAGCTGCAGCGTGGAGGTCCCGCCACTAACCCGAAAGATACGAAGATCTTCCCCTCCCAAGCCAATGCCGAGCCTGGGCACCTCAGAGAACACTAGCGAACACCTGACCGCTTGCCTAACGGACTTGGCGAGCGGAAGACAGGGATGCCTGGTAACCGACAACACACTGAGGGGGTGGGGTAGAGAGATGCCAACCCTTCCCAAGGTGCCCATGGGGGTCTATTTATAGACTTCCTAAAAAAATGGTCTGCGGATAGTCGAAATGGTCTGCCAATAGCGAAGTTCCGCTGTTTGAAAATACTAAAACGCGGGTCAAAACATTACTTCCTGAGTCTTCCCTGGCAACCCTGCAACCTTGCAACCATGCAACCCTGCGACCCTGCAACCCTGCAACCCTGCAACCCTGCAATCACCACCAAGGCAGGCGAGGGGGGACGAGTAGGACATGAAATCCACTCCCGCCCTTGCCGGAAGTCCAAACATGTCACAACCCGTATTTTCCCGAAATAAATTATATTATCAGAGCGAAGGGGAAAACACGCGTCATGATGCCACGTCCTGTAGGGGACAACTACAGACGTTCAGGCGAGCATTCAAACGAACATTTTCTTTTACAAAAAGGGATGAATTAAGTAAAAGGATTATCTTTTAAGATTCATTTCATTAGATTAGGAAGCCGTGTCCCTCGGCCCTGCGGTTTACCTAGCCGCACCTTATAAAAGACAAGCATTCACAACGGAAGAAAATAAGTTCCCTTTATCCCCTACGGCGCTGAAGACTAGAGACGTCTCCAGGGCAATCGTCGGTCTAAATTTAGTATATAATAAGGAGTTATTAGTTTTATTTAGGTTTACGTTTTGCAAATATGTGATACTTAATAGTAAATGCAACAGACCGTTAAAAGATCGAATTTTCTTATAACGCTAGAAGAAACTGCTATAGTATACATCAAAATAAGCTTTTCCCAGAGTGTATAACCACAAAATAACTAAGTAGCAGAAAAGGAAGCTAGCAGCAGCAGCAGCAAGTAAACTAAGCAAAACCCACACGGGCGTCAACAACTGACACGAACCCGCAGGGAGAAGAGTCCACAGTCCAGAAGGAAACTACAACAAAAGAAACTGAATCCTTACCTACTAGGAAGGGAAGGCCTCAACAACGATCAGTACAACCCCGCTCGAACTCTGGCAGCAGCTACAAACCTGAACCTGAGGCATTCATAAGAAAAGAATGCCTCAGCCCAAAGGGTGCAAGAAAACAGCATGGGTAAAAGTAAGAGCAGGCAAGGTAACCAGTAGTATAACCAGTCTGAAAGGAGTATATAAATACATATATATATACACATATACACGTACATATATAACTATATATATATATGCATATATAAGGATTTCAGTAATAGAAGTTTATGAAGGATCCGTATAGAGCCGGTACGATAAGCAGGAGCATAACTAAATTAGGCATATATAGCAAAAGGACCAGTGGTGGCGGACCCAAACCATGTCACTATCCAGTCACAATAAGGGGACATTTACCCCAAATAAACAAAGGCGCCGTGGTGGTGGTCTCATTGTCCTACCAACCACTACTAATAGAACTGCGATGGAGGACCCCATTGTTCCCTTTGCCCATCCTTTCATTTCAAACATTTTCACCAACATTTAGCCAATAAACTATGGGAGGTATGCAGAATTAAAGTACCCCCATTAAGCAAACAAGATCAAGGTGCAGCCCCCACTTATAACCAACCAAGGAGCAATCCCCATAATGGCATAACAGCAGCCCTTTAAGTAAAAAAAAACAACCTCTAAGTGGCATGACAGCAACCAGTCCAAGTTAAGTCCATAGCAGCAACCAATTGAAACACAAAGGGCAGCCCCAAGCAACACAAGCAGCAACAACCTCACAAAGGCAGCAACCGACTCACAAGGAAAGCAAACCAACGGGACATCCCCAAACAACACAAGCAGCAGCAACCTCACAAGGGCAGCTAGGAGTGAGAGAAAAGGGAACCCCAATTGAAAGGGTAGGTCCAGCCCGAGCACATCCCTAGCAGCAGGGGTATAGTAAAAACCCCACAAATAAACTAAATCATATATTCAACAGTACATGCATGGTAGCAAGGATAGCATAGCAAGTGTAGCATAAAACCCCCAATTAACCAGTCCAACAAAACTTAAGCATAGCAGCAGGTCTATGGCAGCAGGAAGGAAACAAAAGAAAACCCCAAATTAACAGGTGTATGGTAGCAGGGGGGAAGGAGAAAACCCCAATTTAACAAGGATAAATAGTAGCCCTTAGCAAAGCATACCAGCCCCCAATTTAAAACCAACCAAGGTATAATCAGCACAAAGAAGATGATTCATAAGCCTTCACAAACAAAGAACGAAGGGAAAGAGGAGGAGGCAGTTTTCTTGCCTGAACGGAGCCGACGCCACGCGAAATGAAGTCTACGGCCGGACGACCTCACCACCAACGCCGACCCCGACACGATCTCTCCGCAACCCCGCTCCGGTGAAGAAAAGCTAGCTCCGGCAGCCCCTAAACCTCCTCCGACGGCCAACGACACCGACGAAACCCTATCTCGCCACTCTCTCCATTTCGGCAAACCGAAGTCATCGGGGGGGGGGGGGGAGGCGCAGAATGGCTGAGGGTTACTTGGCTTTTATAAATATATATATATATTATATAACTTATATATATATATAAATTACATATATATAAATATATAAGAAAAAATTAAGTACGTAAAGCTTATATGCACTTATTCAAGAACCTTTATACGCGTATATACCTCCACCTACATATGCCTCCCTATACGAAAACATGATTGTAAAAATTTACCTATACAAGAACCCCTACACACGTGTGTGCGTGCATATATATATATATATATATATATGAATAATTACATTTATAAATCAGCATATACGCCTCCTTTTAGGAACGGAACGCCGGATGACGGCGACGCTCCCGACACGGTAACGCCCCATTCGCCGCGATGCCCTGAATAAATAATTCGCTCTGGAATAATCATTATTAATTCCTTAAGTTAAATTAAAATAATTAATAGAAAAACCCGGGGCGTTACAGCCACCCCCCCTAACAAAAAGTTTCGACCCGAAACTTTGCAACAACAATTCCTAACAATGAAAAGCACAAGATACGAAGACTTACAGGGGAAGCTAGCAGAAGAGATGAGGATAGGACTCCTTCATCACTGCTTCTAGCTCCCAGGTCGCACCCCGAACATCCTGGTTATCCCAGAGGACCTTCACCATAGGGATGGTCTTCCGCCGCAACACCCGATCCTGCCTCTCCAAAACACGAACAGGCTGCTCCACAAAGGATAAATTGGGTTGCAGCACTGGCACGGAAACTAGAACATGGCGATCGCTGCGGACACACTTCCGCAGCTGGCTCACATGGAAAACGTCGTGCACGCCGGGGAAGGTGGCCGGTAACAACAACCTGTAGGCAGAAACCCCGATGCGTTCGACGATCTCGAATGGGCCTACATACCTGGGGTCCAGCTTGTGGCTCTTTCCAAACCTCTTAACGCCTGCCATCGGGGACACTTTAAGGAACACCATGTCCCCCACTGCAAACTCCAGATCACTCCTACGCCGGTTGGCGTACTTCTCATAGCGCTCCTGCGCTATCCGCAGCTTCTCTCGGATCTGCGTCACAGCAAAACCCATCTCCTCCAAAGCCTCAGGACCCAGAACAGGCTTCTCGCCCACCTCAGCCCAAAACAGGGGAGTCCGACATCTCCTCCCATACAGCGCCTCAAACGGAGCCATCTGCAAGCTCTCCTGGTAGCTATTGTTGTACGCGAACTCCATGAGCCCAAGGCGTTCATCCCAAGCTCCGCCATGCTCTAAAATATAGCACCGGATCATATCCTCCACGATCTGATTAACCCTCTCTGTCTGCCCATTCGTCTGCGGATGATAAGCTGTGGAATACCTGAGATCGGTGCCCAAAGCCCCTTGCAGACTCTGCCAAAAACGAGAGGTATACCTGGAATCGCGATCAGACACTATGCTCGCGGGAACCCCATGCAGCCTAATGACCTCCTGCACATACAAAGACGCGATCTTCTCCATCGAATAACCGATCTTGTACGGCACGAAGTGAGCACACTTGGTCAACCTGTCAACGATGACCCACACTGCGTCATACCCCCGCGGAGATCTCGGCAGTCCTGTAATAAAATCCATAGAGATGCTCTCCCACTTCCACAAGGGAATATCCAACGGCGACAACTTGCCCCCAGGCCTCCTGTGGTCTGCCTTGACGCGCTGACAAGTGTAGCACTGCGCCACGAATCTCGCAATATCGCCCTTCATGCCGGGCCACCACACAATCTGCTTCAGGTCGCGATACATCTTGGTAGAGCCAGGGTGATAGGATAGGCTGGAGTCGTGAGCCTCCTCGCAAATCTTCGCCCGAATCTGCTCCACCGCGGGTATGCACAGCCTGCCGCGGTACCGCAAAGTACCCTCCACATCAATCGAGAAATCTGGCAACTCGTCCCTCTCCGCTCTACTCCGGAGGTGCTGCAAATCCAGATCATCCCTTTGGTGCAACTTTGCCAAAACAATCCAGGACGGCTCCTCAACCTCCAAACGAGACGGACCACCACTGGGCTTCACCGCAATGCTCATCAGAAAGAACTCCTCCACCAAGGACTGCACAGAGAGTCCGAAAACAGAAGCTGACTTCCTGCTCAGGGCATCCGCCACTACGTTGGCCTTGCCGGGATGATAGAGGATCTCCACATCATAATCAGCCACATACTCCATCCATCGACGCTGGCGCAGGTTCAGCTCTCGCTGCGAGAATACGTAAATCAAGCTCTTGTGATCTGAGTAGATCTTGCACTCCACTCCATACAAGAGATGCCTCCACAGCTTCAAGGCATAGATCACCGCAGCAAACTCCAAATCATGCGTCGGGTAATTTCGCTCATGCACCTTTAGCTGCCGCGACCCGTACGCAATGACCTTGCCCTCCTGCATGAGGACACAACCAAGGCCCAACAGCGAAGCATCGACATAGATCTGGAACTCCACTCCCTCAGCCGGGAGAGCCAAAACCGGTGCGGAACACAGCCTCCTCTTTAACTCCTGGAAGGCCTCCTCGCACTGCTCGCTCCAAACGAAAGTCGCTTCCTTCCGCGTCAACTTGGTCAGAGGCGCGGAAATGCCTGAGAAACCCTCCACAAATCTCCGATAGTAGCCAGCTAAACCCAGGAAACTGCGGATCTCCTTCGGCGACGACGGCCTCTTCCAGTCCAAAACAGCAGCGACCTTCACTGGGTCCACGGAGATGCCACTCTTGCCCACGACGTGACCCAAAAACGAGACTTGCGAAAGCCAGAACTCGCATTTGCTTAGCTTGGCGTACAGCTTGTGTGCCCTCAAGGTAGACAACACCAACCGCAGATGCCGAGCATGCTCCTCCTCGCTCGAAGAATAGATCAGCACATCATCAATAAAGACCACTACGAACTGGTCCAGAAAATCCCGGAACACCCTGTTCATCAGATCCATGAAGGCAGAAGGCGCATTTGTCAGCCCAAAGGACATCACCAGGAACTCAAAATGTCCATAACGTGACCGGAAAGCAGTTCGCGGCACGTCTGAGTCGCGAATCCTCAGCTGATGGTAGCCGGACCGGAGGTCGATCTTCGAGAACACGCAGCTACCCTGCAACTGGTCGAACAAGTCATCAATCCGTGGGAGCGGATACCTATTTTTGATAGTGACCTTGTTCAACTCTCTGTAATCGATGCACAGCCTCATCGACCCATCCTTCTTCTTCACAAACAGAACCGGCGCACCCCAAGGCGACGAACTCGGCCTAATGAATCCAAGCTGCAGAAGCTCATCCAGCTGAGTGCGCAGCTCCTCCAACTCCCGTGGTGCCATACGATAGGGTGCCTTCGCGATAGGGCGGGTCCCGGGCTCCAAATCTATAGCAAACTCAATCTCCCGCTCAGGAGGGAGACCAGGAAGGTTGTCGGGAAAAACGTCCGGGAACTCCCGCACCACAGGAATGTCCTCCACACAAAGCGCCGACGCACAATCTGCAAGCAACACGGAAACAACACAGACCCGGCCATCAAACCCCGCCAAAGCCTGGGCACAGACTACCGACATAACTGAGGAAGTCTGACGCGGGAAACCGAACACGCTCCTGGGCTGGCCATCATCCATCAGAAAATCTAGACGCTTATCTCTACACTGAATCACGGCGTCATAGCGGGCTAGCCAATCCATGCCCAAGATCACGTCGAAATCCTCCAAGACGATCACCATCAGATCTGCATGGCTCGCAAATCCATCCAACACGATCGGACACTGCCTCACCCACAGATCCGACACCACTGAATCGCCGGACGGGTACTTGACACGAAACGGACCATCAACTCGCTCCAGGGCCCAGCGATGCCGATCGACAAACCTCTTGGCCACAAAAGAGTGGGTGGCACCCGAGTCAAACAGAATGTGCGCCCAACAGCCTCGAACCTTAAACACGCCTAACCAAGCAGTATGGACACGCATCAACACAGGGATGAGGCATTGATATAGCAACCAGTTAAACATAACGAGATTAAACTATAACGAGAACGAGGACGAACCTGATATCACCTGGTTCGAGCACTGCGCTTCCTCCTTTGTCACTGCATTTAACTTTACTTTCCCTCGATCTACCTGCTGCTGCTGAGGCGGCGGCGGTGCCACGGCTGGGAGGGCAAGGTGCTGGCCGGTCGACTGCAGCTGCGGGCACTTGGACTTCACATGCCCCTTCTGTCCGCACTGATAACAAACCTTCCCCTTTGACCAGCAACGACTGACGTCGTGCCCCCTCAGTTTGCATGAAGTGCAAAACAAATCATTCTTCAGGGCAACCTGAAGCGCCATCAGCTGTTGCTGCTCCTGCACACCCTGCCTCCTGAAACACTTCTCGAAGGGGTGGCCCACACGGCCGCAAAAGCTGCAAACCATCTTGCCCTTCTTACCTGAAGCAAGGCTGCCTCCATCGTCGGCTTTCCTCTTTCCCCTTCTCGATTCCTTCCCTCGATTTCTGGCATTCTCGATCGCTTCTACCTTCAGAGCGGCCTCCACTGCGTCCGCGAAGCTCACGGACCGGTAAGCACTGGTCAACTGCTGGATCTCGCTGCGGAGTCCTCCCAGAAATCTCTTCACCCGGCTTTCCTCAGAAGCAACCAAGTCCGGGGCGAACCTGCTCAACTTGGAGAACTCGACCTCATACTCCCCTACTGAGAGCTGTCGCTGCTTCAAATGCAAAAAGCTGTTCATCAGGCGGTCTTGCTCCACTGAAGGCAGGAACTTCTTCAATAGCCTCCCCTTGAACTGCTCCCACGAACAGCCTTCTACCAGAGCCTCCTTCTCCCGGATCCACCAGCTCCTTGCCAAACCCTTCAGTTGGAAGGCAGCAATCATCACCTTCTGGTCCGCCGACGCGCCAGAATACGAGAACATCTCCTCCATCGCCAGGATCCAATCATCGAGTACCATGAAGTCCGCCCTCCCGTCATAAGTCGGGGGTCCTAGCCTTTGGAAATGCGTGATAAAATTCATTTCTGGCGGCAACGCGGCAGGGGGAACCAGGGGTGCAGGACGGGCAGCCTCCGGCTGACTAGCCACGGGCTGCTGCCGCTGAGTGGCAGTCAACAACGTCTGCATCTGCTCCTGTATCGCGACCAGCTGCCGCGCTAAGGTCTCGTTATTCAGACGCAGCTCTTCAATCGCTGCTTCGCTATGCGCACCCGAGGTCTCGCCCTTAGACTGGGGAACAGGATTCGCGGGTCGACGCCTAGGAGCCATACCCACTGGAACAACAACAAACAACAAGATAAGACCGGATTCAGACCTCTAGGAAAGGAAGACATACAAATACTTGCTTTTGCTACTGCCTTTTTCTCTGGGAAAAGTAAATACATAATATCACGCTATACTCAGGATGGTATACCATCCTTTACCTCTCGTGCACCTCACTCGTATGCACATAAACTTAAAATCTTGCCTTTTTAAATCATGGGTGTACATGTGTCATCGCGTAGATCTCTGGCTTGGCGCGTGTGCTTATGCAATGTTATGCTATGCATGCAGTGCTATGCAAACTAAGAAAAGGTCTTAATGCATGCTATGAGCGGCGTACACATGCGATCTTATGCATCCCATACTACATATTATCGCATGCAACGAAAAAGAAAATCTAATGGACACGCATGCGACCTACGTTATGCATCCCATACTACATAACAGTCGCATGTTGTCACCTATGAGGATCCATATACAGACACATATTATGCATCCCATACTACATAATATGCCCCGTATACTTCTTTCATGCTTATGAGTGTAGTGTTCGTGCTTCAGCCGAGATCTACCGATGACCCATCGGTGAGTGTATGCAATGATTAACGATTCTCACTGGACGGTTAACCGGGCCAACCAGACCATTTCCAGCAACCCGGCTAACCTCCCTCTGATACCAACTGTCACAACCCGTATTTTCCCGAAATAAATTATATTATCAGAGCGAAGGGGAAAACACGCGTCATGATGCCACGTCCTGTAGGGGACAACTACAGACGTTCAGGCGAGCATTCAAACGAACATTTTCTTTTACAAAAAGGGATGAATTAAGTAAAAGGATTATCTTTTAAGATTCATTTCATTAGATTAGGAAGCCGTGTCCCTCGGCCCTGCGGTTTACCTAGCCGCACCTTATAAAAGACAAGCATTCACAACGGAAGAAAATAAGTTCCCTTTATCCCCTACGGCGCTGAAGACTAGAGACGTCTCCAGGGCAATCGTCGGTCTAAATTTAGTATATAATAAGGAGTTATTAGTTTTATTTAGGTTTACGTTTTGCAAATATGTGATACTTAATAGTAAATGCAACAGACCGTTAAAAGATCGAATTTTCTTATAACGCTAGAAGAAACTGCTATAGTATACATCAAAATAAGCTTTTCCCAGAGTGTATAACCACAAAATAACTAAGTAGCAGAAAAGGAAGCTAGCAGCAGCAGCAGCAAGTAAACTAAGCAAAACCCACACGGGCGTCAACAACTGACACGAACCCGCAGGGAGAAGAGTCCACAGTCCAGAAGGAAACTACAACAAAAGAAACTGAATCCTTACCTACTAGGAAGGGAAGGCCTCAACAACGATCAGTACAACCCCGCTCGAACTCTGGCAGCAGCTACAAACCTGAACCTGAGGCATTCATAAGAAAAGAATGCCTCAGCCCAAAGGGTGCAAGAAAACAGCATGGGTAAAAGTAAGAGCAGGCAAGGTAACCAGTAGTATAACCAGTCTGAAAGGAGTATATAAATACATATATATATACACATATACACGTACATATATAACTATATATATATGCATATATAAGGATTTCAGTAATAGAAGTTTATGAAGGATCCGTATAGAGCCGGTACGATAAGCAGGAGCATAACTAAATTAGGCATATATAGCAAAAGGACCAGTGGTGGCGGACCCAAACCATGTCACTATCCAGTCACAATAAGGGGACATTTACCCCAAATAAACAAAGGCGCCGTGGTGGTGGTCTCATTGTCCTACCAACCACTACTAATAGAACTGCGATGGAGGACCCCATTGTTCCCTTTGCCCATCCTTTCATTTCAAACATTTTCACCAACATTTAGCCAATAAACTATGGGAGGTATGCAGAATTAAAGTACCCCCATTAAGCAAACAAGATCAAGGTGCAGCCCCCACTTATAACCAACCAAGGAGCAATCCCCATAATGGCATAACAGCAGCCCTTTAAGTAAAAAAAAACAACCTCTAAGTGGCATGACAGCAACCAGTCCAAGTTAAGTCCATAGCAGCAACCAATTGAAACACAAAGGGCAGCCCCAAGCAACACAAGCAGCAACAACCTCACAAAGGCAGCAACCGACTCACAAGGAAAGCAAACCAACGGGACATCCCCAAACAACACAAGCAGCAGCAACCTCACAAGGGCAGCTAGGAGTGAGAGAAAAGGGAACCCCAATTGAAAGGGTAGGTCCAGCCCGAGCACATCCCTAGCAGCAGGGGTATAGTAAAAACCCCACAAATAAACTAAATCATATATTCAACAGTACATGCATGGTAGCAAGGATAGCATAGCAAGTGTAGCATAAAACCCCCAATTAACCAGTCCAACAAAACTTAAGCATAGCAGCAGGTCTATGGCAGCAGGAAGGAAACAAAAGAAAACCCCAAATTAACAGGTGTATGGTAGCAGGGGGGAAGGAGAAAACCCCAATTTAACAAGGATAAATAGTAGCCCTTAGCAAAGCATACCAGCCCCCAATTTAAAACCAACCAAGGTATAATCAGCACAAAGAAGATGATTCATAAGCCTTCACAAACAAAGAACGAAGGGAAAGAGGAGGAGGCAGTTTTCTTGCCTGAACGGAGCCGACGCCACGCGAAATGAAGTCTACGGCCGGACGACCTCACCACCAACGCCGACCCCGACACGATCTCTCCGCAACCCCGCTCCGGTGAAGAAAAGCTAGCTCCGGCAGCCCCTAAACCTCCTCCGACGGCCAACGACACCGACGAAACCCTATCTCGCCACTCTCTCCATTTCGGCAAACCGAAGTCATCGGGGGGGGGGGGGGGGGGGGGGGAGGCGCAGAATGGCTGAGGGTTACTTGGCTTTTATAAATATATATATATATTATATAACTTATATATATATATAAATTACATATATATAAATATATAAGAAAAAATTAAGTACGTAAAGCTTATATGCACTTATTCAAGAACCTTTATACGCGTATATACCTCCACCTACATATGCCTCCCTATACGAAAACATGATTGTAAAAATTTACCTATACAAGAACCCCTACACACGTGTGTGCGTGCATATATATATATATATATATATATGAATAATTACATTTATAAATCAGCATATACGCCTCCTTTTAGGAACGGAACGCCGGATGACGGCGACGCTCCCGACACGGTAACGCCCCATTCGCCGCGATGCCCTGAATAAATAATTCGCTCTGGAATAATCATTATTAATTCCTTAAGTTAAATTAAAATAATTAATAGAAAAACCCGGGGCGTTACAAAACATGATTACACGATACCCTACTCGCCCAAGAAGGGCGAGTGGGGGCTTCCTCCCACTCCCCCCAAGGGGGCGGGCGAGTGGGGAGGGGATCTCCCCCCACCCGCCCCTAAAGGGGCGCGTGGGGGTCTCCCCCACTCGCCCCCAAGGGGGCGGGCGAGTGGGGAGGGTGGTCTCTCCCCACCCGCCCCCAAAGGGGCAAGTGGGAGTCTCCCCCACTCGCCCTCAAGGGGGCGGGCGAGTGGGGAGGGGAGTCTCCCCCACTCGCCCCCAAAGGGGCGAGTGGGAGTCTCCCCCACTCGCCTCCAAGGGGGCGGGCGAGTGGGGAGGGGGGGTCTCTCCCACCCGCCCCCAAAGGGGCGAGTGGGAGTCTTCGCCTTTTCTGATTACGGTCATTTCTGAACGCGTTTGAGCGGCCATTTTGCCCTGTTACGGTCATTTTCATCATCGCGACCATGTATACGCTGTGCTACACGCGCTCGGCAAATATGGGGAGTTGTACATATACTTTCTTCCTGGGTGAGTGGTCTCCGGTTGCTTCTGAGCGGTCACTTTACTTGTCTTGGTCACCTTAACTTCCGGTTTGGTCTCGACGAATTACGGGTAATACAGTATTAGTTTACCTTCAGAAATCTTACATCTTGATCTATCCTACATCACTAGCCATCTTAAGATACCAACAATCTGTAACCTGTAGAGATGCTAATAGAAAAGTTGCGGAGGGCAGCAATGATGTTCCAAAATAATTTCTAATACGCTTGGTAAACTTCATTGTAAAAAGAAAGGGCAGTCGGCATAAATACCATAACTCGATGACCTCTCGTGGACAAAGCTTTCGGTAAAGCGGCAGACACATCCCCAAGTTCGCCTATTGAATAACAAGCAATCATGTGGAGCATTAGTAGGTAAAACCTATTTTGTATCCTCAATTTCTATTTTTATTTTAAAAAGTGTGTTCTCATCACCTCAATTTCTGTTGAATATTGTATTGGACATGGCAAAAATTTTACGAGGATGTTGAACAGAGAATATACTATCGGGTTGGGGCACGAGGGAATCTCATGCACAACTGCTTTTCTCTGTGTGTGTGAGAATGGGTCATTAGCCCTAAATTATAATCTATTGTGATACGAAGTTAAAACCTTTGCATCTAACCTAAAACCAAAAATCAATCGTTTTAGTGGGTAAAAAACTGAAAATTTTGTGAATGTGTAGAAACAATTTAAAACAAGTGAGCAAAAAATTGCACAAAACAATGTGTATAGAGTGCATAATTACACCCCGTCTCAAAATGTAGAAAAAAAAATTCTCACCGCCGTTCTCAATGTAAGTAATAAATCATTCCAAACTATGTAAGAGTCTAGACGAATTCCAAACAACCAAGTTACTCATCATTTCTAATAGCTTAGTCAGTGAAAATAAGAACACAATCACTTCAACCGAGATTATTTTCACATATAGTCTGAAAGTTGGGATAAAAATATGATTACGAAGATGATAAAGAACATGAAAAGTTCTGAAAAGCTCATTTACCAGGTAAGGAAAATGCTTGGCCTTTAAGTTTTTTCTTGAGAAGAAGTCTCCCAACACTGAAATCTGGGAGAGGTACATATATCCTTTTCACCTGTTTTATGTCAACAGGTGCGATGCAACTCAAAATTTTATGCCAAAATGTAAACAAAATTTTGTTTACATGGAAAAAATAATCATGCTAACACATCAAATCATATTTTTATTTTCTACAAGGGGAAGATGTAGATGATAAACTTTGCATGCATACACACCCCTAAGTTTGTATTTTATGACTGGATACTTTATTTATTTATTTATATTGATATTATCCATGGAAGGTATGATATTTTCTTAAATATCAAAATTTGTTAGGCAAGCACCCTACTTTAAGGCAAGCACCAAACACAAAAGGGCAGATAACCTTGATCTCACTAATCTGCATGTGTTGGTTTGACAACAGAAATGATAATATCACAAGAATGTGCATAAAAACTCACAAGTCTTCTGAGAACAGCATCATCCAACTTTTGTGTTAGTAGATCTAGCATGTGTTAGTAGACTTACATTTTGGGTGTTTTGGATCTTTTTATTTTAAGACAATCCAATTAATAATTTATACAATATTGCACCAAATTCATAATTAGGAAACAAAATGATGATAAGAGAGAGACTAACTGTAGGATCCAGAAAATTTGCACCAAATTCATAATGTGCAGTAGGAACTTTTATGGTGTCAGAAGATTGTGAAGGAACTTTCATCGTGCCCATAAACATGCTGAATGATGACTATTAGATCAAAAAAGAAAACCTAGTGAAAATCACAAACATAACATTGAATCATAAGTACCTGTGGCCGAGAGAAAATGTCTTATTGAGGCCTTTCGTGAAGTCATGATACCATGAATAAATAAACATTAATCTTGTATTGTAATATCTTTAGGTGATACTTTGTTTTGGGGTATCTTAAGGTGAATTATATCAGGTAAAAGTGAAATTTCAGAAATCTTATAATTTCCTACATTGTTCGCCACAAATGCCCAAATTTTGATCACAACTATACTTGTATTTCTAGTAAATCATGTTATTGATAATATAATAATAGATCACAAAATTGGAACTAGAGATGATCTTTAGAACAATATGCTAGCTACATAATATAAATGATAATAAGCTACATTCCAGGTGCCTGATGAGTCCAATATGTTGCACAATATTTCCTAAGTTGATTTGAACATCAAACATCAACATTGCTCACATAGTAAGAACATCTTTTGCAAACAAGAATCAACAGAGCATAACCAGTAAACTATAAGGAATTCTTATAGGTATATGATTACTAAAAATGAATCTCATCAACAGTATTAAAGCATGTACATCAATCCTACTTAGGTAGCCTGAAACTCAAAACTTTTCAAACAGTCACTTGGCACATTCAGTATTTTGCACACCACGAACTCTGCAACTATCTGAGTTTATATAATATTCACCAGTAGAATTGAATTTACCAAAATACCTGTCCACGGCTTTTTGAATTTTCCAAGAACTCCCAATTTTCTGAAAGCTTAAAAATCACACCCATCATTAACCTATTTAATAGCAGTCAAATATGATATCAACACCCCAAAATTTAGCATTAAAAATATTAAGCTACTAAAATTTCACAAAAAGCAATAAAATACATCAATTAGAATAACACATCTAAAATGCAGGGAACAAAAGTAAGCAGCTAAAATGACTTTAGGCATATATTTTGAAAATTTAACTACTTTAGGAAAGACGCATTGCACTTCAAACATAATTTAATTAAAGCATGACGTCAACATTTTAGAGAATCGCTTCCTGAAACCATGGTTAATTCACATCCACATGCATATAGAGAATAAAATAAGCTTCATCACTAAATGATCACAGAGAAATCCCCCAAAAATAGCCAATGTTCACTGTTCCATTATTTTATCACTTAGGGACGTGCTAGCACTTGTCCATAAAAAGATACATAAGTTGTTATATGTTCAGGAAATCATGTCATGCTATTGTAGAAATATAGGTAATGAAAATAATATAACATAAATTCCACAGAGAAGTATTAGATGTAACTTTTAAATTAACAGCAAAATGTCAAATTCTATAGAATCCAGAAACCTAATAAAAATTTTACCCAGATTGAAATCCAAACAAAGGCCTGAATTGTTTTTTTTTTCCAATAGAAACCTAATTGTAAGAGCTTACATATGAATGCATCAAGAAAACATACAGTTGTGGTGAGTAAAAGTTTCACAAAAAATGTGTGAGTTGCCCTAGTGATTTCTGCCTTCATTCTAGAACTGCAAGAAATTAGAGAAAAATATAATTACAAAAATAGACCTTTGTGCCTGAGCGCGTTTGATTGGAAAGTTGTATAAGGAAATTAGTTTTGATACCCAATCCAACGTATCAAACAAATAGGCAAGAAAGTAGAGTAAAAGCACAAACCAAAAGCATTGGATCCTCTTCAATAATATAGAAAATTTGGTTGTGTTAGGAGATTCAAGAACCATCAATGGCAATGTGTAGGTCTGGTAGCAAAAATCAAAATCACATGATCAGAGAAAGCAAAAAACTTCCAGTATTAGATATGGTGCTAGAAATGATTTTTGTTACTCCTTGGTTTTAGCATAAGTTATAACTTGCACGATTTCTCTGCTTCCAAGTGGAGTTATTACCTTATAGAGTTCCGGGAGTCAGACGAGAATGGAGGACAACATACATATGGAGGAGTTAGGTCTTGGATTTAGAAGACACTAGAGGATAGCAGACCTACTCAGAAATAGATAGATCTGGAGAAGTTTTGTCTATCTGCAACCGGCGCAGGCGAGAGGATTTTATGGTCGCAGACGACGAATATGGGGTGGAGCATGAGGCATCGAGGGAAAGATGGGGAAGAAGGTGAAGACAACGCTGATTTGTGCCATGAGGAGTCAAATATGCTGCATTTTCGTCGATCTGCACCATTAGGCGTCGAGGGGAAGACGGGATAGAGCATGTGGTCTATTGAGGGGAAGATGGAATAGAGAACGCGGTCTATCAAGGGGAAGACTGGATAGAGCACGCGGTCTATCGAGGGGAAGATGGGATTAGGTTGCGGGGTTGTACATATCATCAGTGGTTAAGGTAAGTGTTAGCCACGGAATATAATTCATCATGGCTAATGATTTAGTATTTGCCACGGATTAAGATTTTTCATGGCTAATATGTTTAGTATTAGCCACAGATAATGATTTGTCGTGGCTAATACTTTTAGCCACGATTTATCTATCCCTGGATAAAACATAGTTATTAGCCACAATTTTTTTGTCGTGGCTAATGCACTATTATTAGCCATGACTTTTGTTCCGTGGCTAAAAGAAGTGTAGCTAAAACTCAACTTTCTTATAGTGAATGGTCAAAATTTATAAGGCATACACTTAAAGATTTTCTTCAATGTTTAATTTTCATTTCAAGTTTCCTAAAAATTATTTTATCTTGTCATGCCTTGACCTTAATCTTATTATGTGTAATGAAATAGTCTATAGAAAACTATGTAAGATTGTCTAGCATGCCTCTAAGTATGAGTAATGTTTTATGTTAATCAATGATTCATTCACTCACTATTTTAATAATCTACATGTGCTCATAATCCTAGTCTTGCATGATTGTGTATTGTAATAGCTTTAACTTATTAAGTTGTGTCTATTGGAACGGTAGGCGCCCTTAGGGGGGGGGGGTGAATAAGGGTTTTTAAACACTTATATTATATTTCGAAAAGCTTTGAAATAATGCGAGATTAAGACAATAAGAAGTCAAGTAAAACAATTGAAATAAAGTAGAGACATGCTTTATTAATATCAAATAGGGTTTTACAAAAGTTGATTTCTATAACGCTAGAAATCGGTGGCGATGAATAGTAGACTCTTTTTGTTTTCTATCCCGACTCGCATCCCCACGAACCGGTGGCCCTAGCCTATCCTCCCCGGATTCAACCTCAAGCCGCTCTAGCCAACCCTTCCCCAGATATGGCCTCGAGCACCCACTAGACCTAGCCTAGATCTAGTCGCTAACACGAGGCGAATTTCAGCCCTAAGTCCTACCCAGACCTAGTCTCCAACACAAGGCGATTTCACTAACCGTTTACAAGAAATAAGAAATGAAAATAATTAAAAACTCCCTCTTGATAAACTTCTGAAGTTGGAGACGAAGATCCGCTGTAGTATAAGCGTTGTAGAAGCAAACTTTGTTTGGATCCGGCGTGATGAGATTCTCCTTCAGAAGTTTACAGAACTTTGGTAGGACATCAACTTTCGGCCAAGGTAGCCTCTGGAATTCTAGCACTCAATCTCTCTCTCTGATATCTCTACCGAAACGAGAGAAGAGGTGTCATTTTAATAGCCTTAGCGCTAGCGCCTGCGCTAGTGGTACCGCCGGCGCTATCCCATATTAGGACATATTCTGCGCGGCAGAATCTTCAATCCAAGGAAACAATTCTCTCTTGCCTTCTATGCTCCCTGCTACCGCCTGTGCTATCGGATACCGCCAGGCGCTATCTCCTTCTATAAGTACTTCCGGAATTTGTGCTTAAGCAAACTTTTCATCGATCGGAATTTCGTCGAACGCAGCTAACAGTTCGTCGAGTGAATTCTCGTCGAACGCAGTGATGAGAATTTTGTCGAGCGCCGCTTACAGTTCATAGAACGACAGCTATCGCCTGCACTAGGACTACCGCCAGCGCTAGTAGGAGTGTTGGATTTGATGGCTCAACTTTGGGGGGCAACCTTCTTATGTAATCCTTGAGTCATATGGACTTTGTTATCCTACACACTTAAACACACAAGATCAAATGCACATAGGATTTGTTATTCTCAAACATAGGAGATGCAGAAGACCATGTTCCAACAAACTCCCCCTTTTGATAATAACAAATCCATTAATGATAAATCAGAGCATTAATATTCAAGCATGATGAAACTTACTTGTGTGTGTGTGAGACTGATGACTTAGGATAATTAACGATTTTAGCATTTAGAATTGTTCCCCTTAAATACATGCTCCCCCTAAGTGAATGCTCCCCTAATATGTAAGCTATCATCTTAATTAAGCATGTTAGTTTTATATTTTGATAGCAGATTATATTTATCATGTTAGTTCTCCCCCTTTTGTTATTAGCAAAAGCGGGTAAGGAGACACCACTTAAACGTTGACAATAAGATAAAGGCATGATCGAGCTTGTAGAGAAGGAAATGATAAGGAGTTTTAGAATACTTTTTATTGAAATAGATCAGAGTTTTCAGTATTACAACAATTTCATAAATCAGAGTTTGTAGCATAAACAAATACAAGGTAAATGTAAAGTTGCGGAAGACTTAGAAAAATACATGCAAACAATTTTTGTAATTCATGATGATTCAAAAAATATATGAGTTCAATTTCATAAAGAAGATGTTTTGTAAATCATTGTTCAAGTAAAATCTTTAAATTCACTAATAAAGTAACCAAGCATGAAATAATGTAACCAAAAAGAGAGTACTACAATGTTATGTTAATTCACAATTTCAAAAACATACTAAACATTGTAGAAAGCATGCTAGGTTATCTCGTGCATTTCATAAATAAAGAGTAGCATAGAATTTGCATTAGGATCCAATACTCATGAGAAGAAGTGTTATGGAAGATAATAATGTGCACATAAGTGTATTTTGGAGTAGAGTAGACACATGTTTTAATAAAAAATACAAGAAATATGTAAAGTAAGAGCACAATAAAACACAAATAATTTCACTTCCACACACTTCAATGCACAAACAAAAATGTACAACTACCAAGGTGCTTTGCACACACAATGCTCATTAAGACTTATCAGGGTGCAAAGTAGTGCTTGGGGGATCACATATTTTATTTTTAATGTTGAGACTAGTGATCCAGTGTACTTAAGAGTAAGTGGTTTTTATTTTGAAAGAAAGATTTGATTTGCAGAAGATACTTTACTATTCTTTCCAAGGTGCTCAACCTCACAACGCTTATTAAGACTTATCAGGAGGTTCAAGTAGTGCTTGGTGGAGTTATCTTTGTCACTTTATTTTATGATTTTTGTTTTGTACAAAGTTCTCCGAATACACTTGTTTTGCAAACCAATAAAATTTATGAAAACATAACCACTTTTCTTAATTTTTAAAAGTGCAAATAAAGGAGTGTAGGTTAAATACTTGTGCAATTTTATTTCATTGTACTAATACACATCATACACAAGCATTCTTAGATTAAACACATATGTAGACAATGCCAAAATAAGTGAGTGAATAAAGATCATTATCAAACATAAAACATTTACTCATACTTAGAGGCATGCTAAGCTTAGTTCTACACAACTTTGAAAGATAATTGATGCACATATTACTAGATATATCAAAGCATGATGAAAACAATGTTCAAAGTAGTTTGAAAAGATAAATTGCAACATTATAGAAGTTCTAAATAATAGATTAAATCATGCTTGATTTTCATAGGAAAATCCATACAATTTTTTTTGATAGTTTTAATATTTTATTTTTATTTTTTGTATTTGATTTTTGCAAAAAAATAGACTTTAAGCAAATGACAAAAACTAAAATGCAAAACATATTTTTTGTAATTTGGCATTTGTATTTTTGCATTTGATTTTTCAAAAATGAAATATAATCAGATGTGCAAAAATAAATAGTACATATAGATTAATATATTTTTAAGAATTTTTCAAAATTTTAAAAATACAGAAAAATGAATAAGTACGCTAGTGCCGGCGTTAGCTCTAGCGCGGGAAATAATACGCGATTTTTTATGATTTTGAAATTTTTAATTGTTGATTTTGATTAAGTGTCCCAATAGTAGTTTCATGCTGAAATTTCAGAATTTTAGGAGATGTTTTCGATGGTTTAAAATTACTAAATTGCGTTTGTGAATGTGTTTTAACTCGAAAGATCTGGGACAGCTAACTCAAGTCGTAATAAACGAAATCTTGCATCGGGAAGAGGTTTAGTAAATATGTCAGCGAGTTGAGAGTCCATGCCAATGAAACTTACTTTTACATGCTCTTTCTTAATGTGATCCCTAATGAAATGATGACGAATATCGATGTGTTTGGATCTAGAATGGTGTACGGGAATATATGTGAGGTCTATTGCACTTTTGTTATCACATTTAAGATCAATATTTTTTAGATGAAATCCAAAATCCTCTAGTGTTTGGCTCATCCATAACGCTTGTGCACAACAACTACCAAGTGCGATATATTCGGCCTCCGTTGTGGAGAGTGCAACCGAAGATTGTTTCCTACTAGACCAAACAACTAAAGATGGTCCTAAAAAGTGACAAGTATCACTAGTGCTTTTTCGATCTAGTGAACACCCGGCATAGTCCGAATCGGAATAGCCGTGGAGTGTGAATGAATCATTGTGTGGGTACCATAATCCTAATTTAGATGACCCTAATAGATAACGAAAAATACGTTTTACCGCTTTTAAATGTGATTCTTTTGGATTGGCTTGAAAGCGAGCACATATACATACGACAAATATTATATCTAGTCTAGATGCACTTAAGTAAAGAAGAGATCCTATCATTCCTCTATATAACGTTTGATCAATGGAAATTCCAGATTCATCTTTTCCTAGTTTTAAAGAAACACTCATAGGAGTAGAAGCTTGTTTAAGATTTTCAAATCCAAATTGTTTAAGCATATCGTGAACATATTTTGTTTGGCAAATAAAGATATCATCAGTTCATTGTGAGATTTGAAAACCAAGAAAATATGATAGTTCTACTACAAGACTCATTTCAAATTCTTTTTTCATTATTAAGACTACTTCATTACACAACTCTTCATTAGTGGCTCCAAAAATGATATCATCAACATATATTTGTAAAATAATTAGATCGTTATTATTATGCTTAATAAAGAGTGTGTTGTCGGCACTTCCCATAACATAACCGTGCTTTAACAAAAATGATGTAAGTCGATCATACCATGCACGGGACGCTTGTTTTAAACCATAAAGCGCTTTTTCTAATTTGTAAACATGATTAGGGAATTTTTCATTTATGAAACCGGGGGGTTGTTCTACATAAACTTCTTCTTTTATAAACCCATTTAAAAGGGCACTTTTGACATCCATTTGAAATAATTTTATTCTTTTAAAACTCGCAAATGCCAAAAATATTCATATAGATTCTAAGCGAGCAACGGGTGCAAAAGTTTCTTCAAAATCTACCCCCTCGATTTGAGAATAACCTTGAGCAACTAAGCGTGCTTTATTTCTTATAATCTTAGATTCACCATCTAATTTATTTTTAAAGATTCATTTTACGCCGATAATTGGATGATTATATGGTCTATCTACTAGATTCCAAACTTTATTTCTTTCAAATTGACCTAACTCTTCATTCATAGCCAAAAACCAAAATTCATCATTTAAAGCGGTGGAAATGTTTTTAGGTTCAATTTCGGAAACAAAGCAAATATTTGAAAACATTTCATGAAGAGAGGGTCGAGTTCTTACCCCAGTAGAAGGTTCCCCAATGACTAGCTCTTTTGGATGATTTTTTGAGAAGTTCAAAACGCTTGGAGGTACATATTCATCTTCCTTGGACTTCTCCTCCATTTCTTTGGAAGGTTCCTCTTCGTCGTGCTCCAAAGATGGCAAGGGTTCATCATTTGTACCTGTAGGAAGCTTCTCTGCACACGGAATAAACTCATGAAATTTAACATTAATAGACTCTTCAACCTTACTCGATCTTTTGTTAAATATTCTATAGGCTTTACTGGTTGAAGAATATCTAAGAAATATTCCTTCATCACATTTTTCATCAAATTTTCCTAAGAAATCTTTTGTATTAAGAATAAAACATTTACATCCAAATACTTTAAAATATGATACGTTAGGTTTCTTTTGATAATATAGTTCATATGGTGTGAGATTTAGTGATGGGCGAAGCATAACTCTATTCATTACATAGCATGATGTGCTTACGGCTTCGGCCCAAAAAGACTTAGGTAATTTATATTCAGATAACATGGTGCGTGCTAGTTCTTGGATTGTCCTATTTTTCTGTTCTACAACACCGTTTTGTTGAGGTGTGCGTGGAGCGGAGAACTCATGCTTAATACCTAACATTTCACAAAAAAATTTAAAATTTTTATTTTCAAATTCACCTCCATGATCTGAGCGAATGCATTTTATTTTTAAATCTAGTTCGTTTTGAATACGAGTACATAATTTTGAGAATTCGCAAAACGCATCAGATTTGGAAGAGAGAAATAAAGTCCAGCAATATCTTGAGAAATCATCTATTAGAACGAAAGTGTATATTCTACCACCAAGACTTGCGGTGTTAACGGGACCAAAGAGATCCATATGAATTAATTGCAATGGTTTTGAAGTAGAAATTTCGTTTTTGCTTTTAACAGATGATTTTGTGAATTTTCCTTTTTGGCATGGAGAACATAGTGTAGATAAATTTCCATTCAACTTAGGCAATCCTCGAATCAATTCCCTTTTTGCTAGTTTTAAAATGAGCTTTGTACTAGCGTGACTTAAACGTCTATGTCATAGTTCTAATTCATCATTTTTGATAATAGCAAAGATCAGCAAAGTCCTGAAAAGGAAAATGAGCCAAACCATTCACCCATAAGAAAATCTCTATCTCCAATAATTGAAGGGGATGAAGGACAGGAACAAGAAGAAGCTAGTTCACATCCAGAGAATAGACCAGTGGAGCTCTCACTATTATCTCAGATAAGGATGCTCCTGGAAGAGCAAAGATTAAAAATTGAAAGCTATGTCACCTCTGCTATCAATGAGCTAAGAAGGGAACTGTCTACTGGAACGGCATGCCTAAGAAATGATGTGAAAAATCTGCAAGAATACACTGCCCGTACCCAAAAGGGAATATCTAACCTAGGGGTTAATCAGACATTGATTGTCAGCAGCATAGAAAAGGCCTACATTGCATCCACCAAGAAGATGGCTGAACACAAAACTGATCTCCAAGAAAGTCTAGATCACCATAATAAAGATCTAGATAGTCATCTACTTGAGACCAAGAATCACTTGGAAGCAGGTATCCACATGCTCAAAAACAAGATATTGGCCTCTGAGGAGAATCTCCAAAGGGGGATATCTGAAGAAGTCATAAAGGGGGAGAGATCAATGATAAAGGCCAGTGGTGATCATGCCATTTGGATCACAAACACCATCAGGGAAGCAATGAATCTCCCTCCTCTACATTATAATGAGCATGTTGAAGTGCAATATACAGATATTCCTGATACTGATAAGGGTAAAGAAAAAGAAGCACTGGAGGATGAAGAAATAAAAATAAGAAAGAGAAAGTATAGGGAGGAAATGGAGAAAAAGGATGACTATGAAAGATGGAGTCCCATATCCAGGACCATCATTCTAAAAGCATGGGAACAAGTGAAAGCTAATAAAGCTGAGGGGTACAAAGTGTACAGTCTTCAAGAATGGGCCAAGCATGAAGATCAAGAAGAAGTAAGGAGAGAATACAGAAGGGATAAGCAAGCAGGAAGAATTCCAGCCAAAACTCCTGAACCTCTAAAGTATCATCCTAAACCGTTTGAGTACTTCATCAGACAAGCTGAAATGGAACGGGAAGCCATTGCCATGAAAGCAAAGGGTGAAGCTGCTATGAGGGCATCAGAGATATAGATGGCTAAATCTTTAGGGGGCTAAATGTAGAAATGTCAAAACTTTCGAAAACATTTGGCACTATTTATAATTGAAGTAATATTTGTCAAATTCTGTGATCACTCAACTATAGTTGCAATGTCATCATTATATGCTTGTTTGTTGAAAATATTAAACCTTTTATTTGAGTGGCATTTATCATTAAGTGGGTTATGACTTCTTCAAATAGGGGGAGATTGTTGGGAACAGTGCCCAGCTGTGTTCCTGATTTGAAGAAGTGCTCAGCTCAATGATAAATGCAAGTTGTATTTAATGTTGCATCTAGTTCATGCTTGCAGAAATTGGCAATATGACAAGTACTTTAGTTATTTCACTAAGTATTATATCATCGAGAAGAATAGGAGATGTCGTCGACAAAGTATGTTTGTCGTCATGATGATGAGCAAAGCAAAAGCTGAGACTTGGCGAGTTCGTCGAACGCAGAATGTTGTTCGTCTAACGCAGAATGTTGTTCGTCGAACGAAGAATGAAGTTCATCGAACGCAAAGATAGGACAAAAGCAAACGCTGAGACTTGGCGAGTTCGTCGAACGCAGAATGTTATTCGTCGAACAAAGAATGAAGTTCGTCGAACGCAGAGATGTGACAGAATAATGAGGTTCGTTGAACGCAGCATGTTGTTCGTCGAACGAAGAATGCAGTTCGTCGAACGTAGAAACTTCTCTACAGATCGACGAATCTGCTGAGAAGTGGAAGCCATCTCAGCCCAACCGCTGGGTCAGATTTAAGAGGAAGGAATGTCATCGAGAAGATGCAGTATCGTCGACATAATCAAAGAAGCCGTGTCGTCGAGAAGATGCAGTATCGTCGACATCATCAAAGTAGCCTTGTCGTCGAGAAGAACAAATATCATCATAAAGAAGCCGCGACGTCGAGAAGACTGAAGAAGGTCAGCTGAAGACAAGCAGTTGCTAAAGAAAAGTCTGTCGACATGATATCGCTCATGTCGTCGAAAGAACAAAGTGATTACGATGACATAGTCAGAGATAGCATATCGCTGTATATACAGAAATGCCAGAATATCTCGTATCGTCGAGATATTAATGTCAGAGGCAGAAGCTAGAAGACTTGAAGATCTTCCAAGGCCTAAGGCATCGACAAAGTCCTGTCGTCGAGATATTTTCCATATCGTCGTAAAGCTATCAGTATCGTCATAAAGCTGGAAATATCGTCGAGACAGAATTCAAATATTGTGGATGCGCTGTCAGCAATTAATGTCGCCGCCTGATTGTCCAATCAGCGCGTGCTCTTAAGGAATGGGCGTCTGACATTAAAGGACATTAGATGTGACCGTTAAGCGGCTCTTCCGTCCTATAAATGGGAACAATGATGCCTTAGAAAAAAGTAATCTTCGAGAGAGAAACAAGAATGAAAAAAAATCCCGTCGTTGCTTTTTAGTACAACAGTACATTTAGCGGAGAAGAAGAAGAACAAGTAGAGAACAAGAATAAAAAGTTCTCAGAATATTTAGTCATCTCCATTGACTGATAAGAAGCTGATTATCATCAGGCTAAGAAAAGAGATTGAAGAAGAACCATGCTTTCAAGATCTGAATAAGAAACATCTTCTTCAACCACAAGAAAGCGATCTCCATCAGGCTAAGGTGTCGATCTTCATCAGGCAGAAGAATCAGTTTTAATAACTGTAAAATCTCTTATTGTTGTAAGGCTTGAGGGCCTAAGTGTCTAGCTTGAGGGCTGGAGAGCTGTGAGGCATGAGGGCCAGGGCAGTGGACTTGCGGGTTCGACTTTGTCTAGCTTGAGGGCTGGAGAGCTGTGAGGCTTGAGGGCCAGGGCAGTGGACTTGCGGGTCCGATTTTGTCGAGCTTGAGGGCTTGGGTGCAGTAAGGGCTTGCGGGCTTAGGCTGTAGGCACAGGACTTGCGGGTCTGTGTTGTGTAGGGCTTGAGGGCCTGAGTGTCGAGCTTGCGGGCTCGGGTGCAGTAGGGGCTTGCGAGCTTAGGCTGTAGGACTTGCGGGTCCGTGTTGTAAGGCTTGAGGGCCTGAAGATTTGGCGGAGTTTGCCGTGCCTAGCACATTGCTAGGTAGGCGCGGAGGGAAAGAGGACTACTCAAGACACCCTGTCTTGAGGAACCTCTATAGATTATTATGTGCTTTTCTATGTTGTGCTTTATAATTTATAAATCTACTAATCAGAAATCAAGGACACCTAAAGGGGATAAAATAATTTGAAAAACCTATACACCCTCCCCCCCCCCCCCCCCCCCCCCCCCCCCTCTAGGCGATAAGTTGACACCCGATAAACAACACATATGTTAGTCATTACAATGGGCTTAACCCCTTTACCCAGCAATGGGAAGGATACTATCCCGACCTCTTCCAAGGCAAAAAATACTCAAATCAATATCTATGCAAAGCCGTGTAATAAAAAATCACGTGCTCTAATGGGGTTCACCCCACCTAGTCCCCTCATAGAACATATGCTCATCACAAATCATAATACATGTCAATCCACCCGTAACATCAAGTGTAATCTTAGTAGATGCCCAAGTCTTTATAGAGCTAACAAGATACGGGCTAAGTTTTCCGATTAGATTAAGAAGCAATGTAATCATTATTTTATCATTATTTTGAAGAGAAAAGAAGATATCAACTTTTATTCAAAGAAGGAAAAGCCAATATTATTATTTCGTAGAGGGAAAAGTCACTTTTATTACTTACCATTCTTTTCTTTTGATTATAAATCAATCTAGAATTATCATGTCAAGTAGAAAGAAAATATCATTCCTTACATAAAGAGAAAAATGCCAATTTACTTTCAATTTACTATTTTATATGAATGAGTGATGCTATGTCAATTTACTATTTCAAAGAGAAATAAATCAATATTATCTAAGAGAATATTACACATCACACAAGCATAAGATAAAATTTGAAAACTAAGTCTGGGCTATAGAAGAGAAATGAAAACTTGTAGTTGTTCCCAATTGTACACTACTAGGTATTAATGATGACTATTGACTAGTTAATAACAACAATTTTCTTGAATTATTTATATTAACATTATTAATGTTATAAACAATATTAACTTTAATTATTAATATATATATATTAATCTTAATATCGATGAAAGTTTATGTTACATTTTTTAAATAATTATTAATGCAAATAAATAATAATCATTAATAGTTATTAACTTCATTATTAATTTTAATATACAATAAAGTTATAGCTTAAAATATATTTGTAATACTATTAATAACAGTTAAAAAATAAATAACATAATTTGTGTTACTAAAAATATTATTAGAAAATATTTTTCAAATTTTATATTGCCTTATTATTTCAAAATTGATTTCAAGCATAATATTTAGCATTTCGATACTTTTATTTTAAAAAATATTATTAATCAATAAATTAATTATATTATTTATTTCTATTACTATAATATATCAACTACACTTTTTTAAGCCAAATTTTGCACGCATTTTATTAAAGTACAACCATGTAGTTCTTTTCATCAACTACATGATAATATTTTTCTTTTAAGGTCTGATCGATTGACTCAACTTTTTTGTTTGCACAAAAATGTCACAGCAATAAAATATGTATTTGAAATGACAACTATTATGACATCCGCCAAGAAAAAAACTAAATTTGAACATAAAAGTTGATGGAGTTCCTTAGGTCTTTGGTAAGGTCGTGCGTTCACGAACACTACAAGAAAAACACTAATTAGTATTGAGAGAATTTTCTTGATAAATGATAAATTTTGTTGTTAATTAAATTTAAGAAGAAATTTATAAACAAAATTATTTCCTGCCTAAATGGAGCCTATCTAATTTTAAAAAGGATGTTTTTCATTTCTAATTTGCAAATAATTTATAGTAAGAAAAATTTTCCCATCTAATTTATAAGGAATTTTTAATTATATTATTTAGTTCCATTAAATTATATTACCAAAGTTTTACGAAACAACATTGCATTTCGATACTTTTAATCGTGTGCATGTTTAAACCTTTTTTTTATAAAATAGATGATTAACATTTAATCATATTTATTTTAACTAGCTAAATATATTGTATATGATTAACACTTAATCAACTGCCCATTTAAACCATTTATATAAGAAAATTAAAAAATATAATATTCACATTACAGATTCATCCCAGATATACACATAATCACATCAAAATGTAAGGCGCTCCTGGCGGAGTTCTAAGGGGATGAATCCTTGGTAGGATCTCAGGGGCAGAGCCCTAGCGGTAGTGCAAATATTTCAAATCCATCGTCTCTTTGACAATATACAAGCTCTCCTAATTGTGTAACAATGAACGAATTTGTATAGAGATAGACGACAACTACGAAAAAGGAGGGAAATGATAATTGAAAGAGAGATTTTGCAACCTGCTCTGACACCATTGTTTGGTTTCAAGGGCATCAATTGTGCAGCGAAAATACAGGAAACCCTTGATATGATCCATGCGAAACACACTAAATCAAGAATAGAGTTTGTACCTGCATCGAAATCAAATTTTGAGAAGAATAACTGAAGTTTGAGTCGAAATGCAAAATAGTGTCTGCATCTCTAGAGGTATCTAAACGAATGTCAAAAATACCTCACAGTCTGTCTAACGAACTAGGGGTTGGAAGATGGCCATTTTTTCTCTCCTTCAAAATGCTAGTTCCGATCTTGGAGAGATGTGTTCTTTGTGGTTTTACAGAATTAAGAGATCTGAAAATGGCATACGTTCTTCAGGATAAGATAATCTAATTATAAGTGTGAACTAGTATGAACAAAATCAGCGCACACGCTCTTGGCACAGGGGCGTGTGCATGCCCCAAAAGTCATGTCGGTTTGTATAGATATATCTCCTCGTGGCTCAAGAATGACTAACTTCCCACGCCCTTGGAACACGGGCGTGTGACCTCGAAAGTCAAGCATTTTGCCCATAGACACATCTGACCATTATCCCACCATTTTGTGCCTGCATGTCATTGGTACATGGGTGTTTTCTTCAGACCGAGCTCCTCAATTATTGTACAATGTCTATCATATATACGTATTCAGAACTTGGTTTCATAAACCAACACGATCAAACACTCTAATTTCAACACGTCCTAATGTGCGACCATATATGCTTGTATTATGTTAGTAGTAAGACTAGTCTCATGACTACTTATAGATCACAAGATTCCAACATGTATGTATGCATTTCTTAAAACTTATAACTACAATACCATATTTGAGATATGCACAATCATAGCACATAAAAGTACAATCCTCAGCAATGGTCTTCATCCCATAAATTATCTCAGGCCAAAGGATATATAATCAGACTAACATAAGTAGGATATCCAATCACCTCCTAATATCATCATATTATCAGTCATGTATGGAAGATTCCACACATTCAGAGAGTGACCACTCATCAATAAAGCCATAATAAAGGCTCTCAGGGCCTCTTACTCACTACAAGGGATTCTATATATCATATTATAGCAATAATACGCAAGTCCTCGTATTCACAATAAATGATTGAGCATAAGACCCAAGTGTTCACGATCATTGAATAAGCTTGCTAGTATAAAAATTTATCACATTCAACGCACACCACAAGAGCAAGAACCTGATCATAGTATAACAATGCATGCCTTAAGCTTTGCTCGCATGATCATGGGCATGCACAAGTATTGTTAACTCATCATCGTTACAACATATGTGAATCATTACAATGGGCTTAACCCCTCTACCCAACAATAAGAAGGATACTATCCCGACCTCTTCCAAGACTAAAAATATTCAAATCAATATCTATGCAAAGCCACATACATAATTGTAATAAAAATCATGTGCTTTAATGGAGTTCACCCCTCCTGGTCCCCTCATAGAACATATGCTCATCACAAATTATAATACATGTCATTCCACCCGCAACATCTAGTGTAATATCAATAGATTCCAAGTCTTTATGGAGCTATCAAGATACATGTTAAGTCTTCCGATTAGATCAAGAAACAATGTAATCACAAGTTTATCATTATTTTGAAGAGAAAGAAGATATCAACTTTTATTCAAAGAGGAAAAAGCCAATTTTATTATTTCAAAGAGGGAAAAGTCACTTTTATTACTTACCATTCTTTTCTTTTGATTGTAAATCAATCTAGAATTATCATGTCAAGTAGAAAGACAATATCATTTCTTACATAAAGAGAAAAATGCCAATTTACTTTAAATTTACTATTTTATATGAATGAGTGATGTTATATCAATTTACTATTTCAAAGAGAAATAAGTCAATATTATCTAAGAGAATATTACACATCACAGAAACATAAGATAAAATTTGAAAACTAAGTTTGAGCTATAGACAAAGAGAAGTGAAAACTTACAGTTGTTCCCAATTGCACATTACTACTAGTTAGTGCTAATAACAACCGTTTTGGTTAGTTATTTATATTAACATTATTAATGTTAAAAACAATATTAACTTTAATTATTAATTTGTATATATATATATTAATGTTAATATCGATAAAAGTTTGTTACTTTTTGTAAACAATTATTAATGCTAATAAATAATAATCATTAATAGTTATTAACTTCAATATTATTAATTTGAATATACAATAAAGTTATAGCTTAAAATATATTTGTAATACTATTAATAACTGTTAAAAAATAAATAACATAATTTGTGTTACTAAAAATACTATTAGAAAATACTTTTCAAATTTTATATTGCCTTATTATTTCAAAATTGATTTCTTCAAGCTTAATAATTAACATTTCGATACTTTTATTTTAAAAATATTATTAATAAATAAATAAATTATATTATTTATTTCCACTACTTTAATATCACTTACAATTTTTTAAGTCAAAATTTGCATGCATTTTATTAAAGAGCAACCGTGTAGTTCTTTTCATCAACTACACGATATTATTTTTCTTTTAAACAACATTGCAACTAAAGTTTTACGAAACAGGGTCTGATCGTTTGACTCGACTTTTTTGCATGGACAAAACCGCCACCGCAATAAAATATGTATTTTACTTGAAGACTATTATGACATCCACCAAGAAAAAAAACTAAATTTGAACATAAAAGTTGGAGTTCTTTAGGTTTAGGTGAGGTCGTGCGTTCACGAAATGACATTTCATAAACAATTCGTTCATGGCCTCCACCACATTCATGGCCGCCACCGCCATGCCAAAGGAACCCTTGGCAGCTGTTAAAGGTAAATGGATCACCTTTTAATCGGGAAACATTATTGTTGAAACCAGAGAACTGGTCTCGACGTTCGCAAGGGGGATGCAACTAACCCTTACTTGACCCGAGCTAGAACCCTTGACCAGTTGCTAAGAGCCGAAAGACCTTGCCCTTGAAGAACACTTGAATCAAGAAACAGACCCCTTAGGCTGCAGCGTGGAGGTCCCACCACACACCCGAAAGTTCAAAGAGAGCTTCCCCTCCCAAGCCAATGTTGAGCCTGGGCACCTTGGAGGGCACTAAGGACCACCTCATCGTCAACTTTCACTGACAGGGGGAGGGGGGTAGTGCTTGCTCACAATACACACGCGAGGGAGGGGGTACCAACATCCTTTCCCAAGGTGCTCATGGGGGTCTATTCATAGACTTCCCAAAATTTGGTTGCGGATAGCCAAAAATCTACTATACACAGCTCAACAACGAACCTGAACGACCAAAAATAGGAGGGGGCGAGTGGAGCTTGAGACATCCACTCCCCCCTGTACAACCCCGATATTCGCCAGAAGGAAGGTGAAGATGCAAGAAGTCAGCTGACGGAGGAAGAGGAAAAGCGAGCCAGAGCCTCGAAGGTCGCTCGCAGGAAGGCGAGCGAGCCGAGCACTCGCCATAGGCCCGCAAGGAAGCGGGCGAGCCGGATTATCGTGGTCCGCTCACAGGAGGGCGGGCGAGCCAGATCATCGCGACCGGCGAATTCGCCGACCAGCTCGACGAACCCCCTTTAAGATCGACGAACTTCAAGTTGGGTTTGATGAAAGATGTTCTGCGTTCGACGAGCGTCATGCTCCAGGTCGACGAAGTCGTCTCAGTGGCTGGACTAGGAAGGCCAGCCATCTCAGCAGCTATCACTGCCCAGTCCCAGCAGACCCGCAGAGACAAGCGAGTGTCTCAGCGGGCTCAAGCACTTTTTCAGTGGCTCCCGGCCCAGTCTCAGCGGGGGAGCTCGCAGGAGGAAGAGCGAGATCCGACCTCAGAGGGTGTCATCGGGAGAGGAGTGAGCTGGATCTTCACGGGTCGCTCGACCGAGAGTAGGGTTTCAGATCCAACAGGTGGAAGAGGTAATAAAGAAGGCGAGCCAGAGCTTCGAGGGTCACTCGCAGGAAGGCGCTCGAGTCATGTCCTTGCGAGCCTGAGCCTCAAGGTCAGCTCGCGAGAAAACAGCCGAGCCAAGTAATCACCGGCTGCTCGCGAGAAGGTAGACGAGCCATATTTCTTCTAAGTCTTCGTGTTCGACGAGCTTCAAACGGCGTTCGAAGAAATCAGTTCTCCGTTCGACGAACGGGCTCCTCCGTTTGACGAACTCGTGTTACGTCTCAGATCGATGAACTAGCTTCTTAGCCCGGCTAGCTCAGCCACCCAGCCGGATCATCAGATTTACACTAAGGCCAAGCGGAGCACGCAGGAAGGCACGCGAGTCACGTTCCTGCGAGCCCAAGCCTCAAGGTCAGCTCGCAAGAAGGCGGGCGAGCCGGACAGTCGTCGATCTCTCCAAAGAAGGCGGGGCTCCCATCCGCATTCGGCGAACTCAGCTCAGGGTTCAACGAAATTTGTCCTGCGCTCGACGAACGACACCTCTGAATCTGTCTCAGCGGTTTGGCTGAGAGGATTGGCCGTCTTAGCGGTCACTTCTGTCCCATCTCAGCGGACCCGCTGGGACCGGGTTGTCTCAGCGGTTTTTCAGCCTGGCTGCAGCTCAGCTCTACAGGGAGTGAAATTACCCCTCTACCCCCAATGGTCTGCCGTTAGCCCATCCAAACAGCAGAGTTTGGCTGTTAGCAGGCCAAACTGGGTGCGTTTAGTGAAAACAAAATGCGGAATTCCGCTATTGACAGACCACGAACAAAAAACTATAAACAGACCTCAAAGGGCACCTTGGGAGAGGATTCTAATCTCTGTTCTCTGAGCTTCTTCTTCCCTCGGTTACTTTGGTTCAGCTCTCTAGCTCTCCAAGGTACCCAAGTCTCAGCTTTAGCTTGGGAGGGGAAGCGCTCAACGATCTTCCGGGTGTGTGGTGGGACCTCCTCGCTGCGACTAAGGTCTTAGTCTGTTTCCGAGTCCCCAGTCTGCTCCTTTCAAGGGACTAGTAAGTGCTAGTTGCCCCTCAACTTGTTGAGGGCCCGAGCTTCACAAGAGACCGAGAAATCGGTTTCAACATTTTGGTGCGGTGAGCGTGGAGCGCGGCTGGTCCAGGAAGATTCCAAGAAAGGAACATTGCAGGAGATGAAGAGCAAGGCGAGGAGTTCTGCGGGTCACCCCCGGCGGCGGTGCAGAAGATGTTCTCAGACTTCGGGCGAGAAGTACTCGACACCCTCGGGTTCGCGGTCGCAGTGCTACATAGCGAGCTCGCGACCCCAGCGACTCAAGCATCCCAACCTCCGGCAGCGGTTGGTGAGGGAGCCCCAGGAGGAAGGGCTGGAAAGGAGGTGGCCGGAGGGTCAGTGCCGGACCTGGAGGGGCAAGTGCTGTTCTCCAGTCCGGCGACCTCGGTGCCAGCGAGTGCGGCACAGGCAAGTGCGGCGTAAGCGAGTGCGGCGCATGTGAGTGCGGTATAGGTGGGTGCGGTACAGATGAGCCCGATTCCGGCGGGCGCGGCGCCTGTAGGAGTGGCCCCGGCGACGGTGGCTCTCGCAAGTAGGGCCCCAGCGAGCTCAAGCTAGGCAAGGGAGCTCGGGGGGCGAGTGGAGCAGGAGAAGACCGCAGGTAGGGGAAGCCCCTTCTGCGAGTGGGTGCTTTCCGCACCCGTTCCGGAAGGGTTCGGGGAGTGGGACAGGGTCTACTACCATGGTCGAGACGACCCAGTCCAGCACCTGCAGTTGGTCGAGGACTCGGTCTCTATCAGGCCGATGTCGGACGCCTTTAAGTGACTACTAGAAAAATGAGTTTTAGCTACACATTTTTTAGCCACGGTTTTAGACTTTTTGCCAGGGCAAATTGCCCTGGCCAAAAGCCTGTTTTCTTGTAGTGAGTGTCGGCTCTTCGCCGTCACCCTGAAGGAGAAAGCTCGGGAGTGGTTCCACCAACTTTCCGTCGGATCGATCTATGCATTCGAGGATTTGCGTAGAAGTTTCTTGTTGAGGTTTTCATCGTCGATGAAGAGGAAGAAGGACGTCGAGTCCCTCTTCAAGGTGAAGTAGGAGTCCAAGGATTCGTTGGCTCATTATGCAGATCGGTTTCAGGATGAAGTTCTGCTCACCCAGGAGATGCCCGGGTTTGCTCTTCAGCTCGCCTTCACATTGGGGCTGAAGGAGAGTTTCTTCAAGATGCACCTGAAGAGGAAAGCCCTCGTCTCCTACGAAGAGTTGATGGAGAGGGTGGCGGAGGAGGTCGAGAGTGAGGAGGCCAATCGAGAGCTCACCAAGAGGCTGGCAAAGCTCAGTGAGCCGTAGGTCAGGCAGCAGGAGGTGCGGAGAAGGGAAGAGCCCTGATCCACGGAGGGGAGATGGAGGCAACATGGCGGGGGGATGCAAGGTCAGGGAAGAGGCTACGCCACGGGAGGGGGTAACTTCTATGGGGGGCAAGGAAGACCTCAACAGTTAGGGTGGAGGCAGGGTCCGAGGCAGATGCCTTCCCCGCCTCGGCAGGATATGGCGATCAGACGAGGAAGAGGAGGAAGAGGAAGGAGAGAAGGAGCGGGAGCAGGTGTAACAGCCCTGGCCCGACCCACCAAACCGAGGCTTTAGTGGGACCGGACAGGCACTGTTAGACGCCTGGCCACCTATGTCCAGGATGCCCGGGCTGCAGCCCGCTTAGTAATTGATAGTGCATTATTTATAGTTATTTTTATATAGTATTTTAGTAGTAATTAATTAGTTTTTATATAATTTTAGTTTAATATATATCTAATTCGCTTTATTTTGTGTTTTCAGGTAATCTGGGGCTGCTAATAGCAAATTCAAGCTCACAGCCATGTTCAGGGGAAAGAATGGAACAAGTGTAACGCCCCTGATTTTCGTTAATTATTTTACGTACCCTCTGTGACGTAATTTTGGCGTAAGGGCGTTATGTCAGCTCGTCTGGTAGTGTTTCGAGTTTTAGCTTAGTTAAATCTTGTGATTTAGGTCAAGCAGGCGAGATTTCGCGTCGTTTCGAGTTAAAGTGAAGATTTTGAGTGGATATCAAGATTTTAGCTTCGGAAGGCTTTGTCCGGAGTTTGGCTCATCGGAATTGAATTCTGACTCCGCCGTTGGATTCGTAGCACCGTTTTTCAGTTAAGGCGCGAATTTCGTAGAAACCCGAGGTGTTTTGATCGCCCTCGCAGTTTAAGTAAATTGGGGAATTTATTTATTAATTAAATAATAATTTAGGGTTATATATATAAGCCTAAAATCTCCTCCTCCTATTCATCTTCTTCCTCCCTCGATCAAATCAGCCGCCGAGCGAAAGGGCGAGTGCGGAGCTTCGAGGAGCGTTCGATCGGCGATTTCTAGGGCTGTAGTAGTCGGAATCGCGTTAGGAGAGAAGATTTGGAAAGCTCTCGGCGAGATCTTCGTTCTAGCGGTAAGCTTTTCCCGTTCTGTGGAATTTTTGGAGTTAGGGTAGTGACCTAACCCCTTCTTTCGACCCGAAAAGTTTCAGGAATCTGTGCTCGTGTGTTTTCCTAGCCGAACCATAGCTTCCAGAGCGAAGATCTTCGAGTTTGCAAGGTTAAAGCAAGTGGCTTCTTCCTCCTCCTCTTTGTTTGGTTAAATCTTGGTTTTACCTCCTGATAAATGTTTGGTGGGCTGTGGGCTCGTGTTTCGAGCGTCTTGTGTGATAGTTAGAAACCCTAAATTTTCTTCCCCGTGTAGCGTCAGGGCATTTCTCCCGAAAGACACCGTCGTTCCCTGGATTTTTAGCAGTTGATTGGTCCTTCTCGAGAAGTCTTTGAGTGTCCCGAGACGTTGTTTTAGCCAAGTTTTCGAGAAGACCCCTCACCTCTCGAGAAATGCTTGAGTTCTCGAGAATTCCCTTGTCCTCTCTCGAGAAATTCCTTGAGCTCTCGAGAAATCCCCTGATCTCTCTCGAGAAATTGCCTTCCTCTCGAGAAATTGCCCTCCTCTCGAGAAATCAATTTCTCATCTCTCGAGAAATCCTTGCCTTCCTCTCGAGAAATTGCCCTCCTCTCGAGAAATCAATTTCTCATCTCTCGAGAAATCCTTGCCTTCCTCTCGAGAAATTGCCCTCCTCTCGAGAAATCAATTTCTCATCTCTCGAGAAATCCTTGCCTTCCTCTCGAGAAATTGCCCTCCTCTCGAGAAATCAATTTCTCATCTCTCGAGAAATCCTTGCCCTTCTCTCGAGAAACTGCCTTCCTCTCGAGAAATGCTCCTCTCGAGAAATCCTTGAGCTCTCGAGACATTCCCCCATCTCTCGAGAAACTGCCTTCCTCTCGAGAAATGCTCCTCTCGAGAAATCCTTGAGCTCTCGAGAAGTTCCTTGTAGTTTTTCGACAAGTCCTAAATTTTGATGTGATTTTTGTGTGATTTCTGGTGGTGGGATTTCAAAATTTTGGACGGGGCTCTGCCCCGCACCCCGCAAGGGCTCTGCCCCTTGACCCCGCTCGCTGATCGGTCAGCGAGACCACCGCCAGGGGCGCTGCCCCTTGGACCCCGTTAGGGGCGCGGCCCCTTGGAACCCCGCAAGGTGCGCATGTGATTTCGTTGCGATTTCCATGTTTTAATCTTTTGTCCTCTCTAGTGTACCAAGATGATTGCCAGTGTCCCTTCGGTGCTCCTGATCTTGAAACCCTCTTGGTTGTATCCTTTTACTCGTTGTGGTCTGTTAACATTTGAGTTACTCTTATGATTCATATTGATCGAGGTGTACTTTGCCTTGACCCTATTTTTTCTTAGGGCCTTCCAGTGATTATCCTTTCGGGTTGCGTCCCGTGTTTAAATAAAATTTAAGTAATAAGAACTACTGTCTTTAGCCCTTCACAGTAGTTGTGTTTGGGGGACAGTGGGGGAAAATGTTATAGCCTTGCACGGTAGTCGTGTTTGGGTGGTTGGGTCTAGTGGTACCCCCACCTGCTTTTGGGCTTGGGGTAGCGGAGGTAGTTAACCGCTCCCGTATAATTTGAGCTGATCAGTCTCTTTAATCGATGAAACTAAATAAATGAACATGTTTGTTCCTCTTTTGGTATATAGTGCACTTGATGCTTGTTGGTTCTTTGTTTGGGGCTCTCTTTCGGTAACTTTGGCTTGGGTTGGTACCCCTTATGCCTTGCTTGTTTTTCTGCTAGATTTCTGCCACTTGTAATCCCTTGCTGAGGCGTTCTTTGTTTTATTGAATGCCTCAGGTTCAGAGCCGTAACGGCTAGTGGTGTAGCCTGAAGTTCAGAGTTTTAGTAGCTGTTCACCCCGCTGCTGCGAGGTAGTTGTTTTTAGTTACTTCTTGTGCTCAGACATACTAGTTGGTGCCAATGGGTTAGTGTCATGTTGTTGACGCCCATTGTGCCCCTTTCTATACTTTATAGATTATTTGCCAGATTATGCCACTACTTTTAGATCTTGTGTATCTTACCCTCTGGGAATGATTTATGCTAGGTGCATTATAGTTATAAAATGATTTTTCTTCATCCTCATTGCATTCTTTCTAACTGAAACCCTTAACTTTAAAGTCGACTAAAGGTATTTTCTACTCTTACAGTACGCCTAGTTATGTGCATATCATTTATTTCATGCTCCGTCGTTTGCATACATGTAGGACTTTAAGTAAACTAAATTAAGTACATTCCGCTGCAATTATATATACTTTCTCGGTGGACTAGTTGATCCACGAACTGAGAGACACAGTTCTTATCTCAAAACCCCTGATAAATGATTTCAAATGATAACTTATCATATAATCAAGTTTGTTTAGTTAAGTAATAGGTTCCCGCCTGAGCGTCTACAGTTGTCTCCTGTATGACGTGGCATCATGACGTGTATTTTCTCTTACTCTGATATTCTTAAATTCGGAGAAAATGCGGGTTGTGACAACAAGTCTGCAAAATTCTTCAGTACACGCCCTCGGTCACGGCCATGACCAAGGGCGTGACTTCAAGTCACGGCCATGACTCAACCCAGCCATCTTCCAGCTGCCTGATCATGCCGCCAGCCCAATTTAGTATTACACGCCCTCGGTCACGGCCATGACCAAGGGCGTGACATCAAGTCACGGCCATGACTCAACCCAACCATCTTCCAGCTGCCAGAACACGCCGCCACATCATTTCCAGCCTACACGCCCCAGGTCACGGGCATGACTCCATGTCACAGCCATGACCTAGGGGGTGACCATTCCCGCAACTGCCAGAATAACTCCAAATCGCGCCGTTCCCGCCGTTTCCAGATTCGGTCAAGTCACGCCCTAGGTCACGGGGGTGACCGAGGCTGTGACCCGTCGAGATGATTAATTTTGGCGGTTTTTCTTCCCCAATGTTCCCGGGCTTTCAAGACGCAATTACGCAGCTTACACGCCCTTGGTCACGGGCGTGACCAAGGGCGTGACTCAGCAATTTTCTGCCTATAAAAGCCAGTTGCTGCCAAAGTGATGGGAATCCGATCCTAGCTTAGATTGGGTCATTTTTAGATTAGTTTTTTCACCATTTTCTTATTGTATTTTCTTTATGCAATTTACTTCTTGTCTTGCACTTCTTAATTCTTAGTTTAGAATTTTATTTCTTGTATGTGTTATTCCTTTTCTTAGAATAAAATTGTTCTTCTTTTTAAATCATTTTTAACTATTTTTATAGCATTTGATCGGATGATTTCCTAAATTTTTATATTTTGTAATCTTTTATTTTTAGTTTGGATTTGGAAACTAAGATTTACCGATAATTTGCAATTATTGGTTTCATATTTCTAGTGTATGAAAATCAAGTTTGATCCATATTTTAGTGTATCGAGAGATCCGTAAATACGGTAGATCGCTCATCAGTAAAAAGAATTGTTTGCATTCCTCGAGAGAGGGTGATGAAATTCTTCCGGATTGGAGTCAAATCCAATAGTGGGGCTCACCGCATAAAGCAAGCTTAGGGGTTTCGACTGGCCGAGGGGTCTTAATCGATCAACCTAAGGTTAGGTGGTAGTTCTCTCGAGAGAGGCTCTATCATATTTTGGGAACCTCCATGGTCAAGTTTGTCTAAATCGATTTCTTTCGAATTCTAGATTTACGAAATATTTTACTTTAGAAGGATTCCCGATCAAATGTTTCTCTTTATTTAATTATTTTCAAAACTTCATATTACTTCTGATAAAATAATATTAATTTGCGTGAGTAGAAGTAGTCAACAAACCCGTGGAATACGACACTTGATATTTATTTGTTTTAAATATCCTATGCTATGAACGATAGGTGCTCTTGCCTATAGTTCGTAGAATTTGGAGAAAATTATTTATATCCTAAATTTTAGCTATCAAGTTTTTGGCGCCGTTGCCGGGGAATATTTTTGTTGATATTTTGAAAGCGTGAATTTTATTACTTTTATCATTCTCTTTCTCCACCCCCATTTCTCTTTTTGCTTTTTCTTTTAAAATTCACTTCTATTAGGTAACGGTTGTTTAATTTTCTTTTTCAAAAAAATATGATGTTATCGCAGTTGGCCGCAAAAGTTGCCGAGCTTCAAAATAAAGTCATTCTTTTGGAAGCCGCACGAATGCGCCAAATTATTTGTCCTTTTTGTGGGGGTCATCATTCTAGTGAGGAATGTTATTTTTCACTTAAACATTTTTCTAATGAAAATCAAATTAATTTTTCTAATGAAAATTATAGTTTTTATAATGAAAATTATAATTTTTATGATGAAAATAATTTTTCTTTAAATAATGATTTGAGTGAATCTCCTTCTTACACTGATGTTGATTATTCATGGTGGCAAGGTCACCCGGATAGTTTTCAGTGCGAAGAAAGAAATTCCTTCAATTATGATTTGCTTTCCTCGCCTTTTCCACTGATTTGTTCTTCTTCTGATCTTGAAATTTTTCCGAATGTTATTTCTCCCACTTTAAATGTTTACTCTCAAGATCAAGAAGAACAATTGTACCAAGAATTTCGCAAAGTCATGGAGACACCGGACGAATTAGAAAATGAAAATTTTTCTTCTTCTCCTTCGCCCGTGTCTTCTCTTTTTCATGAAATTATTTTTCATGAAGAAATTGTGTCTCATGAATTTTCTCCACTTGGTATTGATTTTTCTGATAATTCGTTTATTTTTAAAAATAAACAACCGGCGCTTAATCATGTATTTTCACAAGAAACTCCTCCTTGTGAAAATTTTTCTGACTCGCTTAATCTTGATTCTTTTTATACTAATAATTTTCTTGTAGATGATGAGCCGTTGCAACCAAACGTCTTCACCGATCCATTTGCCGCTCATCTCCATCAATACAAATTACCTAGGGTATGTATAGGTAATTTGGATTCACAATTTTGCGCTAACGGAGAACAAAAGAATCAGGATTATAGCGGAGGAGTCGCCGGGCAACAGTTTTCAGCATTTTCACCTCAGCGTGAATTAAGGGAGTTGCCTGTTCATTTTCAATTTGAATATCCTTTAGCTAATCCTTAACGTCTAGCTAAAAGACGTTAAACAAAGCGCTCTTGGGAGGCACCCCTTGCTTATCTTTATATTTTTGCAATTTTTCTTTTATTTTATGCATTTTCTTTTCATGTTTTTGCCTTTTCATCCTTGTTTATAAACATTGGGGACAATGTTTATCTTTAAGTATGGGGGGGGGGTGTTCTCTTCTGTTTTTTTTATTAAAAAAAAATTCAAAAAAAAAATTGCGAAAAATGCTAAAAATCATAAAAAAAATGTTTCTTTGTTTTCCTTTTCAATTTTGTTTTTAAAAATATGAAAAATACAAAAAAAAATTAAACTATTAATCTAATAAAATAAATTTTGTATTATTAAATTTCTCCAAACTTCATTTATGCAAAATTAATTTTAATTATGAGTTGTCTTTATAGGCTTTTTAAGGAGTTTTCTTTTTATGAATTTTTAAATCATATATTTCTCTTCAAAATATGTTAGATTTAAATTTTAGATGAATTTGATTTAATGAGTTTTTCATTATTTTGATTTGTTTAGAATATTTCTTAGTTTTACTTTCTCTCTTTAAAATATCATAATTCAATTTTGTAGTAATTGTGTTAAATATCTCTAGATTTTACTTATATTAACTTGAACTCATAGTTTCTTGTAGATTGCTCAAATTATTTTCTATGCTCTTAAAATGTATCTTTGGAATTTTTTTTAGCCTTTAAACCCTAGTCCTTCCCCTACCTTTTTGTTAAACCCATTGTTTGGCATATAAAAAATTTTTTTGAAAAGATCATATGTCATGGAATGAGAGAATAAAATTCATCATTCCTAAACATATGCACCCAAATCAGTAAAAGATTATATGGCATGGAGTTGAGAGGATAAAATTCATCACTCCTAAACATATACATTTGGGATATAAAAAGAAGAAGAAATAAAAAAAAGATGGAAATGAGAGGATAAAATTCATCATTTCCCATATACAAAGTAACTTCTTCAATGCCAATTTTACCCCATTTAGCCAAGTTCACTTGTTTATCCAAGATATTATTGAGAGAGCATAGTTAATATTTTGTAGTTTTCTAAAAGTTTCTCATGATTGTAAAGTTTCTATAATTTTAATCTTGGAATATTTTGCTTAATTCAATGCAATTTTGTTTATGAAGATTTAGTTAGAGAATTTCAAAACTAAAATTTATTCTACTCATTTCAATTTATGAATTATTAATTATTTCTTATAAATCTGAATTTTAATTTCTTAACTTATTTTGACATGAGTTTTATGAGATTTGAAGTGCATAATTAAAAGTAAATCTTTTTGGAAATGTCCTATAAATTCCTCTCATACTTATAAATTAGTTTTTGCTCTGGAATAGCAAAAGCTTAAGTATGGGGGTATTTGATAGTGCATTATTTATAGTTATTTTTATATAGTATTTTAGTAGTAATTAATTAGTTTTTATATAATTTTAGTTTAATATATATCTAATTCGCTTTATTTTGTGTTTTCAGGTAATCTGGGGCTGCTAATAGCAAATTCAAGATCACAGCCATGTTCAGGGGAAAGAATGGAACAAGTCTGCAAAATTCTTCAGTACACGCCCTCGGTCACGGCCATGACCAAGGGCGTGACTTCAAGTCACGGCCATGACTCAACCCAGCCATCTTCCAGCTGCCTGATCATGCCGCCAGCCCAATTTAGTATTACACGCCCTCGGTCACGGCCATGACCAAGGGCGTGACATCAAGTCACGGCCATGACTCAACCCAACCATCTTCCAGCTGCCAGAACACGCCGCCACATCATTTCCAACCTACACGCCCCAGGTCACGGGCATGACTCCATGTCACGGTCATGACCTAGGGGGTGACCATTCCCGCAACTGCCAGAATAACTCCAAATTGCGCCGTTTCCCGCCGTTTCCAGATTCGGTCAAGTCACGCCCTAGGTCACGGGGGTGACCGAGGCCGTGACCCGTCGAGATGATTAATTTTGGCGGTTTTTCTTCCCCAACGTTCCCGGGCTTTCAAGACGCAATTACGCAGCTTACACGCCCTTGGTCACGGGCGTGACCAAGGGCGTGACTCAGCAATTTTCTGCCTATAAAAGCCAGTTGCTGCCAAAGTGATGGGAATCCGATCCTAGCTTAGATTGGGTCATTTTTAGATTAGTTTTTTCACCATTTTCTTATTGTATTTTCTTTATGCAATTTACTTCTTGTCTTGCACTTCTTAATTCTTAGTTTAGAATTTTATTTCTTGTATGTGTTATTCCTTTTCTTAGAATAAAATTGTTCTTCTTTTTAAATCATTTTTAACTATTTTTATAGCATTTGATCGGATGATTTCCTAAGTTTTTATATTTTGTAATCTTTTATTTTTAGTTTGGATTTGGAAACTAAGATTTACCGATGATTTGCAATTATTGGTTTCATATTTCTAGTGTATGAAAATCAAGTTTGATCCATATTTTAGTGTATCGAGAGATCCGTAAATACGGTAGATCGCTCATCAGTAAAAAGAATTGTTTGCATTCCTCGAGAGAGGGTGATGAAATTCTTCCGGATTGGAGTCAAATCCAATAGTGGGGCTCACCGCATAAAGCAAGCTTAGGGGTTTCGACTGGCCGAGGGGTCTTAATCGATCAACCTAAGGTTAGGTGGTAGTTCTCTCGAGAGAGGCTCTATCATATTTTGGGAACCTCCACGGTCAAGTTTGTCTAAATCGATTTCTTTCGAATTCTAGATTTACGAAATATTTTACTTTAGAAGGATTCCCGATCAAATGTTTCTCTTTATTTAATTATTTTCAAAACTTCATATTACTTCCGATAAAATAATATTAATTTACGTGAGTAGAAGTAGTCAACAAACCCGTGGAATACGACACTTGATATTTATTTGTTTTAAATATCCTATGCTATGAACGATAGGTGCTCTTGCCTATAGTTCGTAGAATTTGGAGAAAATTATTTATATCCTAAATTTTAGCTATCAGTAATACCCCAACAAATCCCTGTAGCCTGTTTCTCAGCTACAGTAGGGTGTTGGAAGCGAGGATCGAAGACCCGACCTCCCTTGATAAGAACCTCTTCAAACAGGTCTCATCACCAACTGAGCTGCAGCTCAGTTGGTGATGAGACCTGTTTGAAGAGGTTCTTATCAAGGGAGGTCGGGTCTTCGATCCATGCCTCCAACACCCTACTGTAGCTGAGAAATAGGCTACAGGGATTGGATGGGGTATTACTAAGTGGGCTGCAGCCCGGGCGTCTTGGACATAGGTGGCCATGCGTCTAACAGTGCCTGTCGGGTCCCACTAAAGCCTCGATTTGGGGGGTCGGGCCAGGGCTGTTACAGCAGGAGCTGGAAGAAGGAGAGGAAATAGGGTGCAGAGGCCAAGAGGGGAGAGGTGGCATTGCCGTACTGTGACTTCCATGATGAGGAAGGTCACGCAACGGCCACCTGCCCCGAATTCTTAGAGGCAAAAAGAGCTAGAGTTCCGATGTTGCTGCAGCAGCAGGTGAGGATCGAGGAAGTCCTGCCTCGGGAAGATGAGGAGGAGAGATGTGGGGACAGGGTCGATTTGGGGACCCGAGGAGGGATCGGGGTGATCCACGGTGGGGGGAGGGGGGGTAGAGGCAAACCGCAAGGCGAGCCTTCATACTATCTACCGTCGGAGCGTGGCTTCGACATCCACGGCTCCACCCCCAGCAGAAAAGATTACTTTCTCCCAAAGGGATATGCCGGGTCATGAGGACCCTTTCTGCGACGCATTAGTCATCCAAACCACCATCGAGAACTTTACGGTGTCCCGAATTCTCATGGCCAACGGGAGCTCGGTCAACGTCATCTTCAAGAAGACGTTCGACGAGATGAAGGTGGAGTCCAGAAGGGTGTTGTCTTCGGATGGCCCTCTGTTTGGGTTCTCAGGAGAGAGGAACGAAGTGGTAGGCGGAGTGGGGCTCCATGTGACCTTGGGGTGGCAGTCCCGGAACTGCCTCTTCGTGATAGTGGATGCCCCCAGCAGCTATAGCGCCATCTTCGGAAGCCCTCTCATCAGCGCGTTTCGATGCTTCCCATCCACCTTCCACCAGTGTCTCAAGTTCAGCACCGGAGGAATCCAGATTCGGGTCCGTGGAGACCCCAAGGTGGCGAGGCAGTATTACGTGACTGCCGTCAACACCATCTCTTGGATGGGAGAAGCTGAGGAGTGGGACAAGGTGATGGAAGAGGCGGTCGAGGCCGAGGAAGAGGAGAGGGCGGTAGGAAGAACAGAGGAAGGAGTAGTTCATTCCAAGGAAGGGGTCGTTGAGGGGCCCAGGGAGGAGGAAGGGAAAGAGGGAGAGAAAGAAGAAGAGGCCCCGGGAGGAGGGGCGGAAGAGGGGGCAGAAGAGTTGATGATGGTGGAGGAGGAAGAGGTGGGGGAAGGAGCCAGGGGGCTCGCTTGTGGCGGAGAGGAGGACGGTGCCTGGGGGGAGCGATCCAGGTTGGAAGCTGTGGAGGAAGTGGTGGAGGTGGAGGAGACCACCAAGGCCGGAACAATCGAGAAGATCTGGATCGGCGGGGAGCTCAGCCCGGAGGACCGGAGGAAGGTCTGGCTTGCGTCCAAGATAACGTGGTTGTCTTCGCATGGAGTGCTGCGGAGATGCCGGGGATCGATGCGGATGTGGCGTGCCATTGCTTCAACCTTGATCTCGGCACTCGCCCCGTTCGCCAAAAGAAGAGGTCCACTGCTGACAAGCTAGAGGCACCTATTTGGGAGGAGGTGAACAAGCTCATCAAGGCCGGTTTTGTATCGGAGATCCAGTACCCTGGCTGGGTCTCCAACGTAGTGATGGTGAAAAAAGGGGATCGTAAGTGGAGAATGTGCGTTGATTTTTCCTTGCTTAATAAATCATGCCCCAAGGATTGTTACCCCTTGCCTAGAATCGACGCGCTGGTTGACTCAGCCGTCGGTTTCTCTGTGATATCTTTTTAGATGCTTTTTCAAGTTATCACCAAATTCGCATGCACCCTCCCGACATCAAAGATGTCTCCTTCATCACAGGGGATGGATGCTATTGTTATAAAATGATGCCCTTTGGGCTCAAGAATGCAGGGGCTACGTACCAACGGATGATGGACAGGGTCTTCCGAGAGCACAAGGGAAGGAACCTGGAGGTCTGTGTTGATGACCTAATAGTAAAAAGCCGGGACCTCAAGTTTCACCTCCAAGATCTTGAAGAGACTTTTGGGACCTTGCGGAAGTACAAGATGAAACTCAACCCCCTGAAGTGTGTCTTTGTAGCGGAAGCGGTGGTGGACCTTAAAGGTAAAAGTTGACAAAAAATTTGGCATATATATGTAGATCAACACTTACATGCCTTTACCACATCTGATCTCAACTGATGATTTACCTTGTCCCCATAAAACACCTTCATTAAACCCTGCAAATGACCACTTCAAATTTTGAACCCCGGGTTTAAGCCTCTTTGTTTTATTGGGATTAAATACTCATTTTCAAAATTCCATTCGAGGTAAACTAATCAAATGGAATTTTGTGTGCAATATAAGGATTCTATTACTAATTTCAATCCCAGGTTTAAGCCTCTTTGTTTTATTGGGATTAAAAATTCTAGTTTTCCAAAATTTCATTTGAAGTGAGCTAATCAAATGAAATTTTGTGGGTATATGGAGAATTGCTCTGACTATTGCAAATATGAAGTATGCTTTGACTTGATATAACGTTTGTCAATATGACGATCTGCTTAAAATAGAGTTGTGCAATCGTAGACGAACTATGAGGTATGTTTCAATCTAACGCAACATCTATAAGTATGATCTCTTTTATTACTTTTACTATAGATTGCTTGCGGTGGAAAAAGTGGCGGGTCGGTCATGCCCGTAGACCGTACGTACCGGTGCGGGAAGGTTGACGACTCTAGGCGACAGGGAGATGTACACCCCGGGAGCTCTGCTGTATCGTATATGCCTCGCTGGGTACCTCCGCTAGTTGGCCAAATTCAGTCATTGTCGGACGTCTCCTACGTCCGAGAGTACACGGGGTTGTATGTTAGGGCCTGGGTAGTGCGACACATCCACACCCAGAAGTGGCAGGACCGTCCACTGTCACCGACGGCCACATCGGTGAGGCCCGCGGGGGTCGCAACCCTGCTGGAAGAAAAGCGGTCAAGCTATGTCAACAAAAGGAGCAAACTGGTAAAATATTGTATGTGATTACCGTGGCAGGTCAGTAATGCCCAAGGACCGTTCATACAGGAATGGGAAGGTTGACGACTCACGAGGCACTAGGGAGTGTGTAAACCCCGGGAGGTCATTCATTATATCCCCGGAAGGTCCCTCCGCTGGATAGCCGAATTTGGAATCGCCGGATGTCACTCACATCTAGGAGTACATGGAGTTGTACGTTGGGGCCTGGGTAGTGCGGTACGTCCACACCCAGAAGTGGCAGGACCGGCCACTGTCACCGATGGCCACATCGGTGAGGCCCGCGGGGGTCACGACCCTGCTGGAAGAAAAGCGGTCAGACTATGTCAATGTAGGGATATGTGATTGAGTCGTGAGTACTCGTTATGCATGGCTTGCAAATACATCATTTGCATCATAACATACATATTTACATGTACCATTAAGATATAGCCTTCGTATGGGAGTTGGTTATATGTTCATGCTGCTTACTTACATTTCTGTTTATCTGTACCATTAACATATAACCTTAATATGGGAGTTTGTTATATGTTCATGGATTTACCCTGCTTACTTACATTTCTGTTTATCTATACCATTAACATATAACCTTCGTATGGGAGTTGGTTATATGTTCATGGATTTATACCGCTTACTTACATTGCTTTTTATCTGTTCCACTAACACATAACCCCCGTAAGGGAGTTAGTTATATGTTTATGAGTTTCGCTATGTGCCTCTAGGACACAACTCATAAATTTTGCGTTTCAGATATGCAAACTTTGGAGGTATCCGACTATGCTAGAATTACTTATTCGATATAATTATCTAAGCTGGTAATTCAGTTAGCGAACAATTTGACGCACTAAATGTTCCCTCGAACAATATATATCAGAATTACGGCAGAACGGACATAGCCACGGTAAAGCTACCTTTGTTCCACTTAAGCTGCTTATTATGTTGCACGATAAAAGCAATCGACACAGCTCATTAGGAAAAACCAAATCTTTAGACCCTTAACTTTTGGGATCGTTCGACGCCTATAGTGGTCTACAGTAGGTCCCGTTTTGAATCTCCATGACCCACTCGTGTTTTCGGGGACGAAAATCTTCTTTGTTTTATTGGTTTGTAACATCCCAACTTTGAAAAAGGGGTCTAGCCGGTTCAGTTGAATCCTTGGAGGAACCTAGGCCGGGTCATAGGGCAACCACGACCCGACCTTCACCACATAGTGGTGGTTATTTAATGAAATAACTATATTGGGTAGCATCGTGCTTCGTCACAATGTCAAAGTTGTTTATTGAGCATACGTGCTCCGAATCGACTTCTGTCGGTTGCGTTAGACTTGTATGGTCGATACGAGTGCAACGGAATTCGTTTTGTTCCAATCCGAGGTCATTTGGTGAAATTGGCCGTTTTGAGTACCGTGGCGCGTCACGTCGACGCAGTTTTAGAATAAGAAGCATGTGTGCTCCAAATCGACTTCTGTCAGTTGCGTTAGACTCGTATGGTCGATACGAGTGCAACAGAATTCGTTTCGTTCTAATACGAGGTCATTTGGTGAAATTGACCATTTTGAGTACCGTAGCGCGTCACGATGATGCAGTTTTAGAATATGGAGCATACATAATCCGAATCGACTTCCGTCAGTTGGGTTAGACTCGTATAATTGATACGAGTGCAACGGAACTCGTTTCGTTTAGATCAAAGGTCATATGTAAAATATTACTATTTTGGGTATCGTAGCGCGTTACGACGACACAATTTTAGTGTAGTGAGCATACATGCTCCAAATCGACTTCCGTCAGTTACGGTTGACTCGTATGGTCATTACGAGTGCAACGGAATTCATTTCGTCCCAATCCGAGATTGTTTGAAGAAAACCACTGTCTTGAGTAACGTCGAGCGCCACAACAACGCTATTTTGAAATATTGGGCGAACGGACTCGGAATCAACTTCGGGTGCTTTCATTAGCTTCGTATGGCTGACATGAACACAAGGACACACTCCGCGCATTTTTCCTGTGCTTGTTTTGGGAGTTATAATTATATATATATATATATACATTTATATATCTATGTAGTTAAAACTGATCTCTCTCTCTATATATATTTATATATATATATATAATTATCAACCACCAAAAGATCTGAAACCAGCCGGTAAAGAGGAGGAAAAATTCCTGGACGGAAAACCATGGGCGCAAAACCTTGGGCGGGAGAAGAAGATCACCGGGGGCAGCGAATTTGTCTCCTGGACGAAGCTTGGGGAAAATCCATCGTTAAAGAGACTCTCCAAGGGAGGAGAGCCACATCTCCACCATCGTGGGAGCTCCGTATTGGCCAGCCATGTCTACAAATAAGGCTGGGCCTGCATCCTTTTGGGGCACAGCTCACGGTAAGAACTTCTTCCCCATCTCTCCCTCCTCTCCTCCTTCCCTTGAAGCTCTGTTAAATAAGGAAATGGCAGATGATGGCTTGGAGGGGGTATATTTCTCTCTTCCTTTCTCTCTCTTGTTCACAGCAAATTGAGAAAGAAATTGGATGATGGCTTGGAGGGGGTATTTCTCTCTCTCCCTTTCTTGCTCTTGTTCACAGCAAATTGAGAAAGAAATTGGGTGAGGCGGCAATCTAGAAAGGAAATATATATTTCTCTCCCTCTCATAAAACTCTATCCGAACATGGGCATCGTCTTCAAATTCATTTATATTTTGATAATTCATAACTGATGCTGAGTTGGTGAGGTGTTCTGCTATGGGAAATAGGGTTAGGAATGGATGGAGTAGAGGAGGTTGGATCATGTCAGCTTCTCCTCTCTAATTGAGGAGGTTTTGAATGGCCAAATCACCATGAGCTAGCTTGAAATTAATCTCTCTCTCTCTCTCTCTCTCATCTACCCTGTCTTGCTAATTCTATTTATAGAGCTGAATATTTTGGAACATAGCAGAATCCAAGGTATAAACCCATCCTGGTTTCGATTAAGGATCGATGCAGTTACATAGGGTTTCAATTAATGAAAACTATTTCAATTCCAGTAGCATTAGTTCTACTGAGGCATGAGCTTATTTTAGGTTGGATAGAGGAGGGAGCGATTTTGGCGCTGCAACCCCTCCATCCTCTTTTGTGAGTTATTGTCCTTCTTCTCCTATATTTATCCTATTTCCTTCCCCAACTCCAAAAATATTGGAGGAATGTTGATGGTGGGTTGCCTCTATTCCTCAGGTGCCGACCTGTTGACAATAATCAATCTTATTTAAGCATCTAGTTGATAGCTTGAGAGCAATATACTATGGGAATTAACTAATTATGGTTTGGTTCCTTCATGATGGCTAAACTTGGTGGAAAATAATGTTAAGCACTGAAGCCCAAAATCATTTGGTTATCAGTATCTTGATTTCATATAAGAATGCAGTAGGATTTTGCTGAACTGGTATTGTCTTTTGAGGGTATTTCATCTCTCTCTCTCTCTCTCACTCTCTCTCTCTCTCTCTTTCTCTCTCTCTCTCTCTCTCTCTCTCTCTCTTTCTCTCTCTCTCTCTCTCTCACCCCTATCAAGCTTCAAAATCGATGCCAACTTCCTGCGGCCAGTCGACTGGCTGCTAAATGGTTGGGTTTAAAGTCCTTCTGTTAAAACTCAGCTTTATACATGCAAGTGGTATAAACCTTGTTTTAACAGAAAGGGTGGAGCCGGATGATATATATAAGCATGAGTTAAAAATTTTCAGTCATATAATGTTCAGTTTGTTCTCTTTAAATTTCTAGTACACTGGTGTCTGTTTGGACTGGTAATTGCCTTGACGGATGCATTTATATGCATTACCAGCTGGTATACACAAAGTATTTAATTAACATCGGAAGGGTTAGGGTTCTCAAATTACTGGAAAATTGCTATTGTTATGCATATGATATAAAATATAAAGACAGAACTCTTTATACATATACACATTGGGAGGATATCATTTGGGAGTTTTGCCCAGTGTTTCTTTTTCCCTGATAAGTTAGTTAAATTACTGAATACTTATGGGGGAAATTGTTTCACCTTTCTCCTCATCCCCTCTCCTTCTCTTGCTTCTGAGGAAATCTGCCACCACCATTAAAGGGGGGGGGGGGGGATTGTTGGTATAATGAGATATTTCATTCTCTGGAACTTAAATTGGGGAAGGCAAACCTTAGAGCTCCTTATTTTGTTTGATTTATCAAAGTTCATTGAAATCTATTACAAATTTGGAATACAATATTAAATCCTTTATCAAGTGTTTCAAATATAATTACTTGTAGTTTTGCTCTCTTACTTTCATGTGTTTACGAGTTCCTGAACTGCGCGACATATGGTAAGAGGCTGTGAAGCTCGCCAAGCTGAGCCGAGGATTTTAGTTGCTGGCTCGCAACGGTTCAACTATTTTAAATACTAACTGTTCGTAGTTTTACTCTCTTACTTTCATGTGTTTACGAGTTCCTGAACTGCGCGACATATGGTAAGAGGCTGTGAAGCTCGCCAATTTGAGCCGAGGATTTTAGTTGTCGGCTCGCAATGGTTCAAGTGTTTTAAATAATAACTGTTCGTAGTTTTGCTCTTTTACTTTCATGTGTTTACGAGTTCCTGAACTGCGCCACATATGGTAAGAGGCTGTGAAGCTCGCCAAGCTTAGCCGACGATTTTAGTTGGCAGCTCGCAACAGTTCAAGTGTTTTAAATAATAACTATTCGTAGTTTTGCTCTCTTACTTTCATGTGTTTACGAGTTCCTGAACTGCGCGACATATGGTAAGAGGCTGTGAAGCTCGCCAAGCTGAGCCGAGGATTTTAGTTGCCGGCTCGCAACGGTTCAAGTGCTTTATATAATAACTGTTCGTAGTTTTGCTCTCTTACTTTCATGTGTTTACGAGTTTTTGAACTGCGCGACATATGGTAAGAGGTTGTGAAGCTCGCCAAGCCTAGCCGAGGATTCTGGTTGCGGACTTACAACAGTTCTGGTGCTTTAAATATGCATGTTAGCAGAGCAGAGCGCTCGAGTTCAATGCTTTTACGTATTATAGTTTTGTTGTCGTCAATGATTTAGAGTTGACGTGAAGACGTGACATACCTTCGGAGTCAACTCTAAATAGTGCCGAACTGGCCTCCGCTTGTAGAGCAGAGCGGACAGATCGATGTTTTGGCCTTTCCTTCTTTATTACCTATAAAATTGGAGTTGACATGAAGACGTGACATACCTTCAGAGTTAACTCTAAATAATGTCGAACCGGCCGCCGCTTGTAGAGCAGCGCGGTCGAACCAATGTTTTGAAGTATATTCTTGTATTGACAGTAATAAATATTCCTACGGGAATATATTGTGCATTCGAGAAGTAATTCCTACGGGAATAAAATGTTGCCTTCGGGAAGTAATTCCTACGGGAATGAAATGTTGCCTTCGAGAAGTAATTCCTACGGGAATGAAATGTTGCCTTCGGGAAGTAATTCCTACGGGAATGAAATGTTGCCTTCGAGAAGTAATTCCTACGGGAATGAAATGTTGCCTTCGGGAAGTAATTCCTACGGGAATGAAATGTTGCCTTCGAGAAGTAATTCCTACGGGAATGAAATGTTGCCTTCGGGAAGTAATTCCTACGGGAATGAAATGTTGCCTTCGGGAAGTAATTCCTACGGGAATGAAATGTTGCCTTCGAGAAGTAATTCCTACGGGAATGAAATGTTGCCTTCGAGAAGTAATTCCTACGGGAATGAAATGTTGTCTTCGGGGAATATTCCTACGGGGATATATTGTGCCTTCGAGAAATATTCCTACAGAAATATATTGTGCCTTCGAGAAATATTCCTACAGGAATACATGGTACCTTCGTGAATTATTCCTACGGGGAATATAATGTGCCTTCGAGAAACATTCCTACGGGAATATATTGTGCCTTCGAGAAATATTCCTACAGGAATACATGGTGCCTTCGGGAATTATTCCTACGGGGAATATATTGTGCCTTCGGGAAATATTTCTACGGGAATATATGGTGCCTTCGGGAAATATTCCTACGGGAATATATTGTGCCTTCAAGAATTATTCCTACGGGAATATAAAATGTGCCTTGGGAGAATGTCGGATGGCCTATGAGTTTTACTCTAAGGCAACCCGCACGATGGATGGTCTGGGAGGGCAACCCGTGCAAAACTTATAGAACTACGTGGGTCTGAGACCGTATGCAGGATGATACGAAATACATAGGCGGTGGTCATGGGAAGACTACCTCGGCCCAATAAAAGTCCAGATATCCCCTCCCTTATAAATTTTATATTATGTCTGTTTGTTAGTAGGGGTTGGATTATGTTCATAGTTCTAATAACTTGTCTTTGGCACAGGTGACAGGTGCGGATGAGTGACAACACCTATGTGTGGATGAATCCACAGAGCAGGCTACGTCAGGTATAAGTTTGTTTAGCCTCATCTCCTTTTGTTGTGCCCTATCCCAGGGTATATATATAATGGCAATAAATCCTTAATGGTTAGGATTTTATGCGGCAGAGATATGTAGATTATTTACAGGTCTTGAAATTGTGGTTTCTGTGATAAAACTACATCTTCCGCTAAGTATTATAATATGCACTCTTTGATGATGTCTTCCGCTAGAATACTGCTTCCCTACTCTGTTGGTGTGTAGTGACTTTCGCTTAACACCACCCCTAGGTGTGAAAACAGAGTGTTCAAGGAAGGGGGTTGGAGAAGCTAGTACCTCCACCCTTCGGGATCGCTTCGACGTCGTGCTGAAAGGGTGGTGTGCGATAAGATCCCCCGGTCGGACCGCCGATTTGGGAGGGGGGGTCTTACACCCTTCCCCCAGGCAAGCGGCCAAAGGAAGTTCCTACTGGTGATGATAGATTACTTTTCCAAATGGGTCGAGGTGAAGGTGTTGGCCAAGGTAACATCCCAGGTAGTGAGAAATTTTGTTTGGGGTGAAATAATTTGCAGGCATGGGCTTCCCCTAGCCATCGTGACGGATAACGGACCCCAATTCGCCAGCGAAGAGTTTGTTAGTTTTTGCACCCAACTCGGCATAGACCTTAGGTTCGCGTCGGTCCACCACCCAAGGAGCAACGGTCAGGTGGAGGTGGCAAACAAGATAATTGTCAACCTACTAAAGAAGAAGGTAGAGAACCTCAGAGGCAATTGGGTGGAAAAGCTACCGTCGGTCCCATGGTCTTTGATAACTACTCCAAACAAGGCCACAGGGGAGACCCCCTTCAAACTATCTCACGGATCCGAGGCCGTTCTCCTGATAGAGTTCGAAGTCAAAACCCCCAGGGTGATCACCGCGGGTGAAGGAGAGGGAGAATGGTTAATAGAAAATGATGCAGAACAAAGGTTGTCCCTGGACCTGGTAGAAGAGCTCCGAGACCTCGCTACTGTTCGACAGGAGGAAATCAAGAGGCGGATGGCTCGGTACTTTGATCAACATGTCCGGATAAAACAATTTGAGAAAGGTGATTTGGTCCTGAAGAAGGTAGATGCGGCAGGAAGAGGAGCCGTTGTGGGTAAGTTAAAACCCAATTGGGAGGGGCCTTACATTGTAAGCGAAGTGCTCAAGTCAGGGGGGGTATCACCTCCAGGACGTAGAAGGGGTACCTCGCAGCCGAGCCAGGAGTGGGGATGATTTGAAGAGATTTTATCCTTAGCAATTTTTTGTAACAAACTTTTGTATGTTTTCTCCCCAATACATATGCGTTGAAATAATTCTTGAGCAGGTTTCAAGTGGTTTGGTGCTGGAATGCCCCAAATAGATTCGGTTGTCGGGCTCTCATAGACGGTGGGTCAGGTTGATCTCTGGAGAGGCTGGCAAGGTTTCAAGTGATTTGGTGCTGGAATACCCCAGATCGATTCCGCTGCCGGGCTCTCATAGACGGTGGGCTAGGTTGATCTCTGGAGAGGCTGGCAAGGTTTCAAGTGGTTTGGTGCTGGAATGCCCCAGATCGATTCCGCTGCCGGGCTCTCATAGACGGTGGGTCAGGTTGATCTATGGAGAGACTGGCAAGGTTTCAAGTGGTTTGGTGCTGGAATGCCCCAGATCGATTCCACTGCCGGGCTCTCATAGACGGTAGGTCAGGTTGATCTCTGGAGAGGCTGCCAAGGTTTCAAGTGGTTTGGTGCTGGAATGCCCCAGATCGATTCCGCTGTCGGGCCCTCGTAGACATTGGGTCAGGTTGATCTCTGGAGAGGTTGGCAAGGTTTCAAGTGGTTTGGTGCTGGAATGCCCCAGATCGACTCTGCTGCCGGGCTCTCGTAGACGGTGCGCCAGGTTGATCTCTGGAGAGGCTAGCAAGATTTCAAGTGGTTTGGTGCTGGAGTGCCAAAGATCGATTCCGCTGCCGGGCTCTCATAGACGGTGGGTCAGGTTGATCTCTGGAGAGGCTGACAAGGTTTCAAGTGGTTTGGTGCTGGAATGCCCCAGATCGATTCCGCTGCCGGGCTCTCATAGACGGTGGGCCAAGTTGATCTCTGGAGAGGCTGGCAAGGTTTCAAGTGGTTTGGTGCTGGAATGCCCCAGATCGATTCCGCTGCCTGGCTCTTATAGACGGTGGGTCAGGTTGATCTCTGGAGAGGCTGGCAAGGTTTCAAGTGGTTTGGTGCTGGAATGCCCCAGATCGATTCCGCTGCCGGGCTCTCATAGACGGTGGGTCAGGTTGATCTCTGGATAGGCTGGCAAGTTTTCAAGTGGTTTTGTGCTGGAATGCCCCAGATCGATTCCGCTGCCGGGCTCTCGTAGATGGTGGGTCAGGTTGATCTCTGGAGAGGCTGGCAAGGTTTCAAGTGGTTTGGTGCTGGAATGCCCCAAATCGATTCTGTTGTCGGGCTCTCATAGACGGTGGGTCAGGTTGATCTCTGGAGAGGCTGGCAAGGTTTCAAGTGGTTTGGTGCTGGAATGCCCCAGATCGATTCCGCTGTCGGGCTCTCATAGACGGTGGGCCAGGTTGATCTCTGGAGAGGCTGGCAAGGTTTCAAGTGGTTTTGTGCTAGAATCCCCCAGATTGATTCCGCTGTCGGGCTCTCATAGACGGTGGGTCAGGTTGATCTCTGGAGAGGCTGGCAAGGTTTCAAGTGGTTTGGTGCTGGAATGCCCCAGATCGATTCCGCTGTCGGGCTCTCATAGACAGTGGGCCAGGTTGATCTATGGAGAGGCTGGCAAGGTTTCAAGTGGTTTGGTGCTGGAATCCCCCAGATCGATTCCACTGTCGGGTTGTCATCGACGGTGGGTCAGGTTGATCTCTGGAGAGGCTGGCAAGGTTTCAAGTGGTTTGGTGCTGGAATGCCCCAGATCGATTCCGCTGTTGCGCTCTCGTAGACGGTGGGTCAGGTTGATCTCTGGAGAGCCTGGCAAGGTTTCAAGAGGTTTGGTGCTGGAATGCCCCAGATCGATTTCGCTGCTGGGCTCTCATAGACGGTGGGTTAGGTTGATCTCTGAAGAGGCTGGCAAGATTTCAAGTGGTTTGGTGCTGGAATGCCCCAAATCGATTCCGCTGCTGGGCTCTCGTAGACAGTGGGTCAGGTTGATCTCTAGGGAGGCAGGCAATTAGGTTACTCCTGGTAAGAGACTTGGCTCGCAAGCAACATCAAGGCCCGAGCGAGGCGAGACCAGGGGCCCGTTCGCATAAGAGAACTGATCGTAGTAGAGCGACTGAGCCTGATGTTCGCAAATTTACTTGTAAATTTTGGTGGCGTGCGTAAAAACGGCGAACCAGAAAGGGCCCGTCGTCGCGGTGGCCCATGGGTAACGATGAAAGCTCGCAAGAAGCGAGCGCGAGCGAGGAAGGGTAATGCTGGCCCCGCTCGCAATGTTCCCCCACAGGGTACATCCCAAGCAAGGATAATGTTCTACAGCGTGATATCCTTATCATCGCCGTAGAAGAGAATGGGACGAGAGTGACCAAGATACAACACGGCGATGGGAGAATTGTTAATTAAAGAGACGCGAACGCGAGCGTCAAATGAAAGCTTTAAGGGCGCGAGCGTAAGAAAATCAGAATCGCGTGAGCACCAATGAAAGAGCACATGCGAATAAGAAATAAGACAATGACATTGGGAAGATAGACAAAATGTTTCTTTTTCATTCCTCAAAAAATGGGTTACAGCTGACGGCAAACTCGTCGGTCAAAATATGAATGTTACATTTGGCAAAAAATTGAAAACGTCAAAATGACCCGTCGGAGAAGCCTTTAGTCGCTCCCGCGATCCTCCATCTCAGAGACCGGCGCGAATAGATCGGGGATGACTTCCTCCGCTGTGAGCTCCATGGCATCCGGAACGATCAGATCCGCCCCCTTAAGGGTGTCGAAGACAAGCTCGGCGATCTCCATTGACGTCCTGCGGGCGGCCTCTTTCTCGGCTCGCGACTGGCCGCGCGCTCCAGCTCGTAGAGGGGGAGGGGGAAGTACCGCCAGGATTAGGTCGCGAACCTGGGATTTGAGGTGAGCGTTCTCCTTCTCCAGGTCGGAGATCCTCGTGGTTAGTTGGCACACTCCCTCGGCATCCTGCAAAAAGAAAATTAGCAGAGGCGAGACGAAGCGAAACAGTAAGAGATTTTGACAGATGTTGCTTACCAGGCCGCCTTGAAGGCTGGCGATGAGGCCCTAAGACAACCTCCTTCCCTTTAAGCTCCGCGACATCATCCACGGACTTCCGGAGCTCAACGTTGAGCTCTCTGATCTCCCTGTCTGCGGTGAAGTATCGGCAGCCCACCATGTGGGTAAGCTCCGTCGCCCGGAACTGGGCCCGCATGGCCTCATATACAAGCCCTTTCTGTGTGAAGGACTTGAAGAGGGAGGCGTCCTCGCGGCCATATAGCCCGAAGGCGAGGGTGAACGCCTCGCCTCCAACTTTGTCACACTCCACCCAGGAAGGGAGGAGGGAGGAGCAGACGATCTTATTCTGCTCAGAATCCCACGCGAGCAGCGGCTTGCCAACTGCGTCCGGAAGCTTCGCGCCGAGCCCAAAATTCGTATGGCTCGTCGGCCTGGGCTTGCCGACCGTCTCTTCTGGTTCGCCGCCCACCATGGTGGGCTCTTGATTCGCTGAGGGAGACAGGGGGGTGTATGGTTCGGAGAGATCCACGACATCCTTCCCCTTTAGGGTGTGGGGGGGGCCTTTTTGATTTTTTTCGGCAACCCCTGCGAGGCGGGCCAGCGCGGAGGGCGAGAACATTTCCTTCCCGCCGAAGAGCTCGGGAGGTCGCGAAAAGCCTCAGCAGCCACACTCGCGAGCGAGTCAGTGGCGAGGGAGGAAGAAGGCGTGTGCGGGGGGGGGGGGGGGGGGGGGGGGGTTGAGCGGAATATCGCGCTCCCCTGCAAAGATAGCTAAGAATGTTAGTTAATCGAAGGAAAGGGGAGTGAGGAGATTTGCGAGCGCGAGTCAAACCTTCTCCTTGGGGGACAGGCGGCAGCAGGTCCACCCGCTCTCGGAGGAAGGCGACCTCAAAATTCTTCCCCTTAGGATATTGGTATGGATTCGCGTCATAACCCCTTAGCGAGGAAGGAGGGCGGTAAGCGGCCTCGTCTCGCTGGGTTGGGTGTAGGAGATATTGCCGAAGGGGCCCTTCACCCGGACGTATTTCTGCGTCCAGAAGTGGGACTTGTTCACCTTTTCACAGATGGTGACTTGCTGGCTCGCGAAATGAGCCGTCCCATCTTTGTACGCACGAAAAGAAAACACCTTGTGAAAGACGAGCAGGCTAAACTCGATCTTCTCCGTCCGAAGGTAACTGGCGAACGCGACCACCACGGCGATCGCGTTCGGCATCAGCTGGCTCGGCAGAATTCCAAAGTATTTGAGTACCTAGAAAAATCAACAGGGGTTAGAGCGTCATTCGCGAAGCGAGCCAGGAATACTAGGGTCAAAGAACAAACATACTTGGCGCACTTTCAACTAAAGGGGGAGTCGCAGCCCATTCTCAAAGTGAGCGATGGGGATAACGAGCTCGTCGGGGTGCAGGTCGCTGATGGTGTCTCGCTCATTAGGGCAGCGAGCCACAAACCCGAAATGGATGTACTGGTCGACAGTGGCAAGGTATTCCTCCTTTGTGAGGTTGGCACAGAAGAAAAGGCCCTCAAGGAAGGCTCCGGAGCACTTGGCCCGCCCCTCCGCCTCCACATCTGTGACCATGGTATTGGAAAGCCATGAATCACAAAAGTGGCGAGAGCGAGCTAGATTTGCGAGAGAGTTAGAAGAAGAGGAACACGAAGGAAGAACAGTAAATGCGGTGGTTGAAAAGTAAAGAGACCGACTATTTATAGAAATAAAAAAGGCGGGAAGAAGTCGAAGCGCTGGAGTCTGCAGATAGCGAATTCGCACGGTACTCTTCCGCCTCCAGGGGTCCTATTCACTCCCAGCGAGTCAACACCTTGACGAACTTCCTCCCATTAGTCATCAGCGAGCCAGCGCTGGATAACGAAATATAATGAAACGCGAGAGCGAGTGATAAAAGCGTACTAAGCGGCATAGGTGATCAATGAGTAAGCGAGCCAGATATAGCGAAAGAAAAAATAATAGTAAAAATGGAAAGTGCGGCCTCGCAAGCAAGTCAAAAACATCATTATTACAGACCATGGAATTGTTCACGAACCCTCCCTACGACGGGGAGGGGAAGTAAAAATAAAAGAAAAGCTGCAGAGAAAGAGTCTTCAATAACGCAGCCATTTCCAGCGACCGCGACCCCGCACACCAGAGCGGGGGGGGGGGGGATTCAAGGGTAGTGATACTCTCGAAGTGACTGGCCCGCTTGGGCCGTCAGTCGCGCATAATCTTCGATCTGAGCGATGTACACCCCAGGGGAGGTCACCTCGCCGTGGTCGGCCGGCCGCACCTCAGCGAGGATGCACGCGCTCGCATCCTCCATTGCTGCGAATCTTTCCTCAAGCGCGAGCCAATCCTGTCGATTCTGTTCATGTAGATCCCGCAATAGAGAAGTATGCTTCTGGAATATCTCGGTGGCTCGCCTCTTCATTTGCTCGGGATCACTGGGGTCCCCCAGAAAATCTGTGACCTGACTCAGCGAGGGGGATAGCGACATCTCCAACGCTCCAGACTCCGGCTCGGTGAGCGGGGTCAAAGGATCACCTGCGAGGTAGAAATTAGCGAGAGAGAGCAGAAAATATCATTCGACAAGAGAAATCTAACCTGGCGAGAGAATTTGGGTGCCGGGCCGCTGGCGAGATGTGCTTGGCTAGCCCTTGAACGCTTCGGCGAAGGCGGGAGTAACGGCTTTCCCCAAACCGGGGGAGAGCATGGTTCTGGAGGCGATTCCGGACTCTCCCAGTAGTTTCCCTCCAGGGCTCCTTTGTCCCATGACACCAAATCCAGGAGTGATGATGGTCTGATTCGGTGGGGCCGCGGGAGGAGGAACTCGTCCCTCCAGGTCTGCGAGAAGAGAAACTGCATAAGGAATGAGGGTGATTTAGCGAGCAAAGAAGCATGAAGGAAGACAAGGAAGTCAGCTCACCCCGTCGTGAAGGCGAATCCCGCGGGCCGATGACCCTCGCGTCTGCCAGAAGAGCATCGACCCCGCCAGCAGGAGAAGTGTGGGCCTCCGCGACTGTTTTCCCCAGTGTATTCTCCCCCGGAGAAGCAATGTCGAAAGAAAAAGACATTAAATTGGTGAACTTGACAATACTACCTGCGAGGCGAGCCCATCAGGGGAGGAGGGAGACGAAAGAGAGGACCCATCCCCGCCAGACGAAAGCCGAATGGCCTTCGCCGTTTTGATGGAGGGCGGAGGTGGAGTACGCTGCGGAGAAGCCCAAGAGGCGATAGCGGTAGCCTTCCCTTTCTGGGCCGCTTGCGAGGCCTTCAGGCGAGCCAATATTTCATCTTTCTTAGACATCACATTGGGGCTCGTGGCGATTAAGAAAATAGAAAGAGGGATACAAAAGTTTGAACGCCGGTAGGGAAGGGTAGTATTTATAGTGGTGGGCATGGGCCCCACCAAAAGATTCGCGCCACGTAGTCGAAAGGCTGGCGAATATCCGAGGTTGGATGATTCTTCGCGAGCCCAGATAGCCTCGCGAAGAGCGGGGATTGTGTACAACCCCGATATTCGCCAGAAGGAAGGCGAAGATGCAAGAAGTCAGCACACGGAGGAAGAGGAAAAGCGAGCCAGAGCCTCGAAGGCCGCTCGCAGGAAGGTGAGCGAGCCGAGCACTCGCCATAGGCCCGCAAGGAAGCGGCCGAGCCGGATTATCATGGTCCGCTCACAGGAGGGTAGGCGAGCCGGATCGTCGCGACCGGCGAATTCGCCGACCAGCTCGACGAACTTCAAGTTAGGTTTGACAAAAGTTGTTCTACGTTCGATGAGTGTCATGCTCCAGGTCGACGAAGTCGTCACAGCGGCTGGACTGGGAAGGCCAGCCGTCTCAGCAACTATCTCTGCCCAGTCCCAGCGGACCCGCTGAGACAAGCGAGTGTCTCGGCGGGCTCAAGCACTTTTTCAGCGGCTCCTGGCCCAGTATCAGCGGGGGAGCTTGATGAGTAATTTATTTACTCATCTTTTAGTATAGTATTATTACAATTTTATTATGAAATTATGTTATTTTTATAAATTATATCGTATAAATCTTTTCTATGTTAATTTCATAAGCTAACTTATGTTTATTTTATATTTTCAGGTTTTCTGGACATTTGGAGCAGAAAATGCATTTACACGCCCCAGGTCACGGGCGTGACCATGGGCGTGTAACCTACGAAGTGTTCCAGACAGGTTTTTGCCACCCCGGAGTTTTTCCGTGAAGAATTCGCCAAGTACACGCCCTAGGTCACGGGCGTGACCAAGGGCGTGACATCATAGTCACGGCCGGACCCCACCACCAGCTGTCAGCACGCCTGCCACATAATTTTAAAGTTACACGCCCCAGGTCACGGGCGTGACCTGGGGGCGTGTAAGACCCCTTTTTTTCTTTTCAAACACCGGGTCTTAGGCCCATAACCGCCGCTTTGCAGTAACACCTTCACTCGGGAAGGTCACCACTACAAAACTCCGATCCTGCCGGCCAAATCGATCACAAAGAAAAGTTCATTAAAGATGACAAATCCACGGAATCAACATGAAATATAAAACCATAAAGGTAAATATCCACAGATAATAACTGAATAAAAGATTGTTACAATAATAAAGGGCACATGCCCTGTACATCATGTCCTCACTACAAGATCACTCGGGAAAGCTAACTACTAATCACTCACTGATCCTGAATCTGGTGCTCCTGTAATAAGCTGGCCCGCCTCCGTCTGCACTGGCCTCTGGTGCTGCTGCGTCTCCTCGATCTCCTAAAATGATATGGTCCACCGACCGTTAGTCAAAAAGACTAAGCCTTATGTTCCCCACCCCACCCCCAATGGCTCTTAGGCACCGTGCGGGAGGATGAAGCGGAGGAAAGCAAGGGGTATAACAAAGAGCAGGTGACAGTGGTACAGGAAATGTTTCTACACTACACATGTGTATATATATAACGGAAGCAGTAAAGGGGCATAGTAAGAGCAGGAAAAGAATAAGTAAAGTGCAGTAAGTAAAGACAATAGTAATAGAGAAGTAACCATTGATTTATAGGAATGCTCATACAAACCTATAGACCAAGGGGTCGTTTAGCAAGGCCTATCGTATAAGAAGTCCCATAATCGACTTATACGATAGAGGTAGGGGTTGAAATGCAATGTTTATGCTATGACATGCAAGGTATGTTGTTATGCTATGTTCATACAAGTGCAACTCACCCACTTCGACCCTATGCACATAGACCTTTAGTTCCCCCTTTTTGGAGCTAGCAAGACTCCCAGGATACTCCCGTAGTGGCAAACAGAAGCGGTGGGTTGGGCCTCGCCCACCTCTAGGTTGGTATTCACACTACCCTACCTAGACCTATCGTACGCCTCAACGCAAAACCGCAGAGCATCTGCGTACTCTTACTGGCTGGACCACCAGACTTTCAAGGCTAAGTGCAAATTCCACACTTGCCGAGTCAACGTATTAACGTCGGTGTGAACGATCATCCAATACTAGAGACCCACCACCTTCATGCACATGCAACATGTTCTATTACCTATCTCCGAGCCATAGGCTCCCCGGGCTAACCCGCTCGTTACCATAACCTTCTGAGCCACCGGCTCGCCTGACCAACCCGTCCGCACCAACGACATTACTGAGTCACAAGCTCACTAGACTAACTAGTCTGCTGCTACAACCACCGAGCCTACCGCTCGTACAACAAAACCAACTAACCTCCCGTAACTACGGGGTGTGCGTGTGTGTGTTATTGAGTTAATCTTGTATAACAACATCTTACTAGTACAAATTTTGGTTAATCTGGGACTTCCCGAGGATTACCCTGTAAGGGGCTCGCTACGGTACTAGGAACTGTAATGGGATGACACCTCAAAGTTCCCTATCTCAAGACACTTACTGTTATTGGTATCTACCCTTAAGAATTCCCTTCTACCATTTCACTTGAGTTAGACCTAAGTGCTTTAGGACCCACCAGGGAAAAGACGATCTTTCGTCAATCCCCAGGACAACCTTACTCTTAACCCAACAAGTACACTTTCCTCATATACACTTCCTGGAGTGGGCTTCTAACTATCTAATCAACCCATGTGCACCATCTGCACACCATTTCCACCTTGTAGGTCACTAAAAATCTAAGTTTCACAGTTTTACTAAACACAGACCAATCTAACTATATGAAGCTCACAACTAGAGGTACTCCAAATATTCATCCAACTGACCCAAGTAATTTACTGGAGGTCTATCATGATGTTATAAGACTAATTCCAGAGAATCATATTTTTCCCTAATTAATTAATATTTATTTTAATTTCTCCAAACATCTGCCAAGTATGAAAATGAACATGAAGTGTAAGTAAATCTTATGATATGGCTCTCCAAAAATTATGAAAAATCTATGCTCACTAAATAACATCAGAAACATCATATCATATTTTTGCAGTAAGAAATTCTCCTCTAATTTAATTATTTATCATCTATCCAAAATCGTAGTTTTATGAAGGAACCACCAAAAAGATCAACAATAAAATTATGGGAAAATTACCAAGCCTTTGTATTTATCAGAAAAGGCTACTAACTAAGTTGTATAATTTATGGGAATAAATTGCTCACTTAAATGAATTCCTTAAGAAAACCCCAAATAAGATAAGTTGTGAAGTAGCCTACTGATTTATGTCTCCAAAAATTATATAAAAATTCATAGAGCTTCCTAATACTCTGAAATGTCCTATCACCAATTTGCACAATTTATAAAGTAGTATCGGACCCTCAAATATTTTTCTTAATCCTAAGACAAAATAAATGCCTTGTGAATGAAGTACTTGTTAAATCATTTCAATAATTACACAAAAATTACCAGAGGTGTATAACATGATAATAAAGACACTACCCAAGTTTCATCATCATCCAAGACCATTTAAGCATGTAAATTTCCCTTATAAGGAATTTCCCTAAATGGCTTATGATCTATTTCAAAGGTAATAATTGTTCCTAAAATTTTTATAAATTTACCTAGGGCCTATTTACCCCTTTTGAACTTATCCACCAAGTTTCATAACCATTCAAGGACATTTGACCCCATGTCCTTCACAAGGTCCTATATGCACACCTAGGGCTAAAACTAGTGTCCTAGGGCATAACCACCTCCACACCACCCCATATCACTCATGGAGGTGTTTTAGGTGATCCTAAACCAGTTATCAAGGTTTCGCCTCATGGTCATGAGATTTGACCTCAATACCCCAAAATGAGCATTATACCCTATTTTGACCTAGTTGACCCAACTTGGATTGACAAATTACCCATTTAAAACAGTCCAAATTGGGCTGAGATTTTTACCAAGGTCATACAATAACCCTAAGGAGTACCCACCAAAATCTGGAGGGCATTGGCGGTCATTTGACCCAATAATTAATTAATATATGATTTATGAAATTATTACAAAAACCTTAGAAAAAGTTTCCCTTAAAATTCCCATCTTTGGGTATGATGTGTGGGTTGATATAAGTAGCCTAGTTTTCAATTCTCAAGTCCATATCTTTTCCCAATCAAAGGTTATTCAAGAAATGGTGGCTGTCCTATACTAGGGACCAGCCCCAACAAAATGGACCTACAAGGAGCTACAGAACTCCTTTTGGGGTGAAATTAATTTTAAAATAAAGTAGACTCCAAGGGCTACAACTTTGGTGTTGACCACTTTCTCATCAGAGGGCCCTAAGTATTTTAAATAATTAAAACTAGGTTCAGCAAAATATGTGACAGAAATTATATAAACATTTAATTATATAACTGTTTCTGCGTTCGACGAAAATTTAAACAGCGCTCAACGAAAGGAGAACAACTCTGCGTTCGACGAAATACTCTGCGCTCAGCGAAAGCAGAACAAATCTGCGTTCGACGAAATCCAGCCTGCGCCCGACGAAATCAGAGTAAAGCTGCGCTCGACTAATTCCCTTTATATCTTTGTTCGACTAAGTTAAAATCTAACTGCATTCGACTACTTTAATGTATAACAGCGCTCGACGAACACTGAACACATCAGCGTTCGACGAAATATACGCTCGACTAAATCAGAGCATAACAGCGCTCGACTAATACAGAACAAATTTTCGTTCGACTAATTAAATGAAATAACGTAAACAGTATAATATTTAATGTAAGATCTTGCACAGATCTTGAAGCACCTTTGGACGGTATCAGGATGTCTTCTTCCTCCAGTCAATAGCTGGGATCAACCGCGCCTGGGCTGCCTTCCTCCTTGTTTTCCCGGCCACCTAAGCGCCGCCCCGGCCGGCCAATGCCACCACCACCTTCGTCGAGGTGGTGGCCGGCGATTAACGGTGGTTGGCTGGCCGGAGGTGGCCGGAACAGGGATTTTAGGTCGGGATTTAAGCTCCAAAAACGGAGCTCGCGGCCTACCAGATTGGGGGCCAATTGGCCCCAATCCTTGCGGCCAACTTGATAAGATCTATCCACTGAGAGAGAGGAGAAGAACCAAACCTGTATGGAGGGTTGATTCCTTGCCGATTTCTTGCTGGCCATGGCCGACCTGGAGCTTTTGGTGCCATGCCGATTCCTGCTCCTGGTGCTCGATTTCTTCGGGGAAGAGGGGGGTTTCACTCCTTTCTAACCTCTGAAGATGTTAAAAGGGTCGATTGAGGCTAAGGGTGGGGAATAACTTGGATTGCCATTAATGGCCATAAGTGGAGATTTCAGTTTCTTCCAATTTTCTCTTAATACAGCCCCCCTGGCCATAGAAACCCCAGATTTCGTTTGTAACTGATGGGGGAAGGTGAATGCTCATCAATTGGGAAGGAAATGAAGGATCAACTACATTAAATCTCCATGAATGCTCTCTTTCTCTCTCCGATTTGGGGAAAACCACCATTCTCTCTCTCTTCTGGCCGACTTCTGAAATTGAATGGCCAACTCAGCAACATTCAATCCCCAATAAGTGGTGGACCACACCAATTGGGTCTATCTCAAGTGTAATGGGTCCAATTTGGGCAAATTAGATCATTTTGACCTAAATAAGGGCAAGGGTAAATTGGTCAAATTGCAAGTCCCATGATGAGGCTTTTTGGTCCATTAGGCTCCTAGTACCCATATAACGGTAGGGGCAGGGTCAATTTGGCATGGTAGGGTCCAATTGACCTTAATTGAGCTAGTTTGACCAATTTAGAGTTAAGTTTGACTTTAGTCAAATTGGCCTCTTAGGTTGACCCCAATGGGTCACTGGTGCTTCAAGGAGACCTCTAATGGGTTAGGGATGATATTGTGTGGTCAAAGTTCAAGGTGGGGTCCTAAAGTCCAACCCTAGGCTTGGTATCTGAAAATTTCTATTTGCAGACCACTTGGGTTTTCTCCTTCTCACCTATGTTCACAAGGCCTTGAGCTCTTCCTTTGGTTTTGTCATGACCTAGTCATGACAAAACCAACTTAGGGGGTCTAGCTGTTTGGGGGATGTTACAGGGCGTGACCACTAGATATGAGCAACGTTCGACAAATATTGATGCGTTCGACGAACTGCGCCCGGCTGAGGAGATCGACGAAAGTTCAGTAGCGTTCGACAAATATTGAGGCGTTCGACGAACTGCGCCCGACTGTTGTGTTCGACGAAAATGATGAGATCGACGAAAGTTCAACAACGCTCTTTTCCGCCAAAGTTTCCTGCCAGCTGCAAGATTTTAAGATTACACGTCCCAGGTCACGGGCGTGCCCTAGGGCGTGACGCGCCCGAATCGCCTGCATTAATGACAGTCGGCGTCCTTTCCGCACCGAGAAGATCGCGCGCCTTACATGTCCTTGGTCACGGGTGTCACAACCCGCATTTTCTCCGAATTCAAGAGTATCAGAGTAAGAGAAAATACACGTCATGATGCCACGTCATACAGGAGACAACTGTAGACGCTCGGGCGGGAACCTATTACTTAACTAAACAAACATGATTATATGATAAGTCATCATTTGAAATCATTTATTAGGGGTTTTGAGATAAGAACTGTGTCTCTCAGTTCGTGGATCAACTAGTCCACCAAGAAAGTATATATAATTGCAGCGGAAAGTACTTGATTTAGTTTACTTAAAGTCCTACATGTATGCAAACGACGGAGCATGAAGTAAATGATATGCACATAACTAGGCGTACTGTAAGAGTAGAAAATACCTTTAGGCGACTTTGAAGTCAAGGGTTTCCGTTAGAAAGAATGCAATGAGGATGAAGAAAAACCATTTTATAACTATAGTGCACCAAACATAAATCATTCCCAGAGGGTAAGATACACAAGATCTAAAGATAGTGGCATAATCTGGCAAATAAACTATAAAGTATAAAAAGGGGCACAATGGGCGTCAACAACATGACACTAACCCATTGGCACCAACTAGTATGTCTGAGCACAAGAAGTAACTAAAAACAACTACCTCGCAGCAGCGGAGTGAACAGCTACTAAAACTCTGAACTTCAGGCTACACCACTAGCCGCTACGGCTCTGAACCTGAGGCATTCAATACAACAAAGAATGCCTCAGCAAGGAATTACAAGTGGCAGAAAACTAGCAGAAAAACAAGCAAGGCATAAGGGGTACCAACCCAAGCCAAATTTACCGAAAAAAGAAGCTCTAAACAAAGAACCAACAAGCATTAAGTGCACTAAATACCAAAGGAGGAACAAACACGTTCATTTATTTAGTTTCCTCAATTAAAGAGACTGATCAGCTCAAATTATACGGGAGCGGTTAACTACCTCCGCTACCCAAAGCCCAAAACCAGGTGGGGGTACCACTAGACCCAACCATCCAAACACGACTACCGTGCAAGGCTATAACATTTTCCCCCACTGTCCCCCAAACACAACTACTGTGTAAGGCTAAAGACAGTAGTTCTTATTACTTAAATTTTAATTAAACACGGGACGCTGCCCGAAAGGATAATCACTGGAAGGCCCTAAGAAATAGGGTCAAGGCAAAGTACACCTCTATCAATATGAATCATAAGAGTAACTCAAATGTTAATAGACCACAACAAGTAAAAAGAGGTTCAAACGAGAGGGATTCGAGACCAGGAGCACCGAAGGGTCACTGGCAATCATCCAAGTGCACCCGAGGGGACACGAGATTCAAACATAAAAACTCAACGAAATCACATGCGTTCCGGGCGGGGTTCCAAGGGGTCGCTCCCCTGGCGGTGGTCTCGCTGACCGATCAGCGAGCGGGGTCAAGGGGCAGAGCCCTTGCGGGGTGCGGGGCAGAGCCCCGTCCAAAATTTTGAAATCCCACCACCAGAAACCACACAAAAATCACCCCAAAAAGAAGTTCTTACCGACATTTATCGAGAAGAAGAAGGACAGCATTCAAGGCAGCACTTCTCGGGAACTGGAAGGATATCTCGAGAGAGGACAAGGGATTTCTCGAGAAGTATAGGGGTTCCAGCGGGGAAAGTTCTCGAGAAATCAAGCATTTCTCGAGAGGTCGAGGGGTTCCAGCGGGGGATTTCTCGAGAAATCAAGCATTTCTCGAGAGGTCAAGGGGTTTCTCGAGAGGAGAATTTCTCGAGAGGGGCAAGGATTTCTCGAGAGGAGCATTTCTCGAGAGGGGCACGGATATCTCGAGAGCTGGGCTAAAACAACTTCTCGAGAACGATGAAGACTTCTCGAGAAGGACCAGGGATCTCTCGAAAACTTGGCTACACAACTTCTCGAGACTCTCAAAGACTTCTCGAGAAGGACCAATCAGCGGCTAAAATTCAGGGAACGACGGTGTCTTCCGGGAGAAATGCCCTGACACTACGCGGGGAAGAAAATTTAGGGTTTCTAACTATCACACAAGACGCTCGAAACACGAGCCCACAGTTCATCAAGCATCTATCGGGAGAAAGACAAACCACGACTTAACCAAACAAAGAGGAGGAGGAAGCCACTTGCCTTAAACCTTGCAAACTCGAAGATCTCCGCTCCGAAAGCTATGGATCAGCTAGGGAAACACACGAGCACAGATTCCTGAAACTTTTCGGGTCGAAAGAAGGGGTTAGGTCACTACCCTAACTCCAAAAATTCCATAAAACGGGAAAAGCTTATCGCTAGAACGAAGATCTCGCCGAGAGCTTTCCAAATCTCCTCTCCAAACGCGATTCCGACTACTACAGCCCTAGAAATCGCCGATCGAACGCTCCTTGAAGCTCCGCACTCGCCCTTTCGCTCGGCGGTTGATTTGATCGAGGGAGGAAGAAGATGAATAGGGGAAGAATATTTTAGGCTTTATATAAAAAACCTAATTTATTAATTAATTAATTAATTCCCCCATTCACTTAAAACCGCGAGGGAAACTAGATCACCTCAGATTTCTACGAAATTCGCACCTTAACTGAAACACGGCGCTACGAATCCAACGGCGAAGTCAGAATTCAATTCCGACGGGCCAAACTCGGGCTAAAGCCTCCCGAAGCTAAAATCTTGATATCCACCCAAAATCTTTACTTTAACTCGAAACGATGCGAAATCTCGCACGCTCGATCTACAAGACATACTTTAACTAAGCTAAGGCTCATCAAACTACTAGACGAGCTGACGTAACGCCCTTATGCCAAAATTACGTCACAGCGGACACGTAAAATAATTAACGAAAATCAGGGGCGTTACAACGGGCGTGACCAAGGGCGTGTAACACCAAAATGTCAGTTATTTAAGGGGACCTTCTCCAGATGTTCAAGGAGGAAGTTTGGAGATGAATTTTAAGACTTAGACTCTTCTTTTCATGTTTTATTAGTTCTTGTATGTTCTTTTTCTTATTAGCATTTGTAGTTTTCAATTCAATAGTTGTAACTTTCAATTCCTATCTTGTAATTTTTCTTTAGCAATTTAATAAAATAGTTGTTTTCTTCTCTCATTTTATCCCTCTTTTATCATGTGCTCTTTTATTTATTTTGATTCCTCAATCTCCATGAGTAGTTAAAATTCTATTAGCACTCGGCCGAGATGATCCAAGGGAAATATAATTCATGATTTAAATTCTAGCATCTTTTTCTCTTCCTTAGATCACTTAAGATTTATCCTTGAATTTTAATTGATTGAGATTATATTTTCGATATATAATTCTCATTCGTGTTTTCGTATTTTAATAGCCGAGAGGTTTTGAATTCGAATCGATCACTTCAAGGATAAAGAGGGTTGAATGCACTCCTCAAGTGAGGATGACATAATTCTTCCGGATTGGAGTCAAATCTAATAGAGGGGTTCAGTACGATAAAGCGAGTCATAGGGATTTTGATTCTAGAACGAAAGTTCGATTGATCAACCTAAACTCAGTTGAGCGTATCCTCGAGAGAGATATGTTCATAAATCGGGAACCTCGACGGTCAAGTAATTTATTAAGAGAATTAGAAGTTGCTCTTATTATGTTTATTTTCCAAGGTGATTCAAGATCGAGTGCTAGCCTTTTTACTCGTCGTTTTAATCTTATTTTTATTTTCTTTTTGCAAAATCAACCTCAAGTTTTAATTAATAAAATAATAGAGATTTTCTTGAAGTAAGAGTACTCAACCGCCCCGAGTCTAATACGACCATTTTTTTATAACCTATGCTACATTCGATACGGTACACTTGTCGTTGTCATTTGCAAGCATAGTTTTGCTCATCAAGTTTTTGGCGCCGTTGCCGGGGACACGGTTGATATTTCGAAAAAAGAAATATTTATTAATTTTATCATTCTCTTTCTTCTCCCCCTTCTCTTTAATTTTTTTTATAAAAAAAAAATCTTAAAAAGCGCAATCTAAATTCTCGGAAAGGACGCTTTGGGCTTGAATCACTATCACAGCCTCTAGTACCTTGCAAACCCTTCACCGGGTAGATCTTGGGAAGTCCGGGACTAATTTAACCCGCTTTTTCAAAAAATATATATATAATAAAAATATTTATAAAATTCCATTCATTTGAGTAAAGGTTGTTCCCTTCTTTTTTTATTTTTATTGTGAAAGAATCTGAATTGGCCGTTAAGGTTGCCGAGCTTCGAAACCAACTTTATCTCTTATAAGCCGCACGAGAACGCCAATTTAGTTGTCATTATTGTGGTGCACCTCATCAAAGTGAGGAATGTTAGTTACATTCTTATTATCAAAATAATTATTAAGAAAATAATTTTTCTCAATATTATGCAAATAATTTTGATAATAATTACGATCATAATTTTTCATCTTTTAATGAAAATAATTTTTCAAACTTTGATGAAAATAATTTTGCTAACTTTAATGAGAATAATTTTTCGGCGTTTAATAATTGTTCTTCTAGCTCCGAAGTAGATTATTCCTCGTGGCAAGCTCACCCGGATAGTTCTCGGAGCAATGAAGATAGATCTTTAGATCCGAATTTTTGTTTTTCTTCTTGTACACCGCAATTTTCGTTCTCTAATTTTGGGGAAATTCCGCAGATCCAAATAGATACTTCCCCCCAAAATTTAGAGGAAAATATTATTTCGTCTAGTGCTTTTTCTAATTTTCACGAGAATAACTTTTCGGCTTCTAATAATTTTTCTTCTAGCCCCGAAGTAGATTATTCTTGGTGGCAAGGTCACCCGGATAGCTTTCGGAGCGATGAAGATAAATATTTCGATCTGAATTCTTGTTCATATTCTTTTGCGCCGCAACCTTCGTACTCTAATTTTGGGGATTGTCAGCCGATTCAAATAGATACTCCCCCCCCCAACATTTAGAGGAAAATTTTATTTCTTCTAGTATTTTTTCTATATCTTTGGACAATTTAGTTATGGAGGAACATGTGTTTTCATGTAATCCCATAACTTCTTTTACCGAAGATGAAGAAAAATTACTTTACTAAGAATTTCTTAAAGTTATGGGCACCCCGGATGAAATAGAAGAAGAACAAGTTTCTTCCCCTACTCCACCCGAATTTTATTTTCTTTGTCATGAATATTCGCGAATTTCTTCTATCAAACCAAAAATTGATGAAAATTTTGTGTCCGAAAATTTTATTCCGCTTGGTAACGCACTAGATTTTTCAAAAGAAAATTTTATTTTGGAAAAGGAACAACCGGAGCTTAATCATATATTTTCGCAAGCGTCTCCTCGCAAAAAATTATCTGACACGTTTAATTGTGATTCTCTCTATACTAATAATTTTCAGGTTGAAGATGAGTCGTTGCCACCCAAAATAATCAATGATCCATATGCCGCTCATCTTCATTTATCCAAATCACCTCAGGTATGTATAAGTGATTTGGATTTGCATATTCAAGATCAAGGACAAAAGGAGAATCACAAGATAAACGGAGGTGTCGCCGGGCAACGGATGACAGCATACTCACCTCAGCATGAATTAAGGGAGTTGTCAGTACATTTTAAATTTATATATCCGTTTAGCTAACACTAACCATCTAGCTTAAAGACGAGAAAAAAACGCTCTTCGGAGGCACCCCTTGCTTATCTTTATTTTTATGTATTTTTCTTTTAAAGTTTATTTTCTTTCAAGTGTTCTTCATACTTAGTTTTAAACATTGGGGACAATGTTTAATTTTAAGTATGGGGGTGTAGCATAGCTTTCTTTGTAGTTTTATTTGAAAACAAAAAAATTAAAAAATAAATTGAAATTAAATTTCTTGGAAAGGACGCTTTGGGCTAAAATTCCCATCATAGCCTCTTGTACCTTGCGAGCCCTTCACCGGGTTGACCTTGGGAAGTCCAAGAACTAAAAAAAAATCTATTAGGAAATGTTCTTTTTATTCATCAAAACGCCCACTTGCTAAGTTGTAAGTTCTAAGTAGACTGTTTTTCATATGGACTAAAAATAATTTTGTGCTAGAATAGTTTTTGAAACTTTTGAGTAAAATTGTTGACTCATGTAGTGCTCCTAGTCATATGCATGTCTTTGAGTAGTGTTGGTGTAAAATTAAATTCTTGGCATAGATCTAAAATTATGTTTTATTAATTTGCGTAGTAATAATTTATTTTACTTTTAATTCGAATCCGGTCTTATCCAAAAGTAGTTTAGGTGAGTGTGTAGAAGATTGTTAGAAAGCTATTACTCAAATTGAACAAAAGGGTGTCCTTTCTCGATGTCTAAAACTTGCCCCAAGCTATTTTCGAAGCATGTGCACTTTAGTCAAAATTAACTTTACGGAAATAATTTAGGCCTTTCTTTGGATAGTTTGAACCTTTGCACCCAATCTAGATTTACTACCATTGTTCACACAAATTTGAGCCTTACACCTTTATTTGAACCACCCTCATCATTTCAGCACCAAAGCTAAAAAGCCCAAAACCCAAATGAACACTTGAAATTTTGAGCTAAAATTAAAAAAAAATAGAAGAAAAAAAAAGAGAAATATTTGGGTACGATTCTATGAAAAAAAATATATGGGAATCAATTCAAAAGAAGAGGCAATAATCTCATAATGATATGTGGCCTAGGTATGCACATGCATACTTGGAATGATCCCAATTATGAAGATTCGTGATATAAATAAAAGAGAATGAGAGTGTTTTCCCTTAGAAAAATATGAGTATGGGGGTAAAGCATCATTATTTTGTGGTAGTCATCATTTTCTTTTAGCTCAAAACTTTTTGTTGAAGTGGAATGCGCCTTCATGTTTATCATTGTTTACCTCACCCTTAAACCCAAGCCTTAAAATATACCCTATTTAAGTCCTAAAGATCCATAGAGTTGATTTAGTATGAAGTGCAGTGGAGAAGGTGCAAACGGGAAAGCCTTTGGCCGTCGACATTGATGGATTTCTTTGGAGGCCACCCCGAGCGTCTACGTCTAGTAATTTAAATCTCAACAATCACGCTATTTTCTCCCTTTTCATAACTTTTTGATTGATCGTCGACTCGTTTTTAAAGTGATGATAAATAATTATAATGCATTTTTGAAGTATTTCATAAATTAGTATTTATGACAAGAACATCTTTTTACTAAAATATCTACGCATGCTAGCATAATACTTCGCATTTTACTCTCTAGTTTTCATAATTTTGTCTTGCATTAATTTTTCTTACCCTTATGAAGAATGGTTTGCTCGGGACGAGCAACGAGCAAGTATGGGGGTGTTTGATGAGTAATTTATTTACTCATCTTTTAGTATAGTATTATTACAATTTTATTATGAAATTATGTTATTTTTATAATTATATCGTATAAATTTTTCCTATGTTAATTTCATAAGCTAACTTATGTATATTTTATATTTTCAGGTTTTCTGGACATTTGGAGCAGAAAATGCATTTACACGCCCCAGGTCACGGGCGTGACCATGGGCGTGTAACCTACGAAGTGTTCCAGACAGGTTTCTACCACCCCGGAGTCGTTCCGTGAAGAATTCGCCAAGTACACGCCCCAGGTCACGGGTGTGACCAAGGGCGTGACATCATAGTCACGGTCGGAACCCACCACCAGTTGCCAGCACGCCTGCCACGTAATTTTAAAGTTACACGCCCCAGGTCACGGGCGTGACCTGGGGCGTGACCACTAGATATGAGCATCGTTCGACAAATATTGAGGCATTCGACGAACTGCGCCCGGCTGAGGAGATCGACGAAAGTTCAGCAGCGTTCGACAAATATTGAGGCGTTCGACGAACTACGCCCGGCTGCTACGTTCGACGAAAACGATGAGATCGACGAAAGTTCAACAGCGCTCTTTCCCGCCAAAGTTTCCCGCCAGCTGCAAGATTTTAAGATTACACGCCCCAGGTCACGGGCGTGACTAGGGCGTGAAGCGCCCGAATCGCCTACATTAATGACAGCCGGCGTCCTTTCCGCACCGAGAAGATCGCGCGCCTTACACGCCCTTGGTCACGGGCGTGACCAAGGGCGTGTAACACCAAAATGTCAGCTATTTAAGGGGACCTTCTCCAGATGTTCTAGGAGGAAGTTTGGAGATGAATTTTAGGACTTAGACTCTTCTTTTCATGTTTTATTAGTTCTTGTATGTTCTTTTTCTTATTAGCATTTGTAGTTTTCAATTCAATAATTGTAACTTTCAATTCCTGTCTTGTAATTTTTCTTTAGCAATTTAATAAAATAGTTGTTTTCTTCTCTCATTTTCTCCCTCTTTTATCATGTGCTCTTTTATTTATTTTGATTCCTCAATCTCCATGAGTAGTTAAAATTCTATTAGCACTCGGCCGAGATGATCCAAGGGAAATATAATTCATGATTTAAATTCTAGCATCTTTTTCTCTTCCTTAGATCACTTAAGATTTATCCTTGAATTTTAATTGATTGAGATTATATTTTCGATATATAATTCTCATTCGTGTTTTCGTATTTTAATAGCCGAGAGGTTTTGAATTCGAATCGATCACTTCAAGGATAAAGGGAGTTGAATGCACTCCTCAAGCGAGGATGACATAATTCTCCCGGATTGGAGTCATATCCAATAGAGGGGTTCACTACGATAAAGCGAGTCATAGGGATTTTGATTCTAGAATGAAAGTTCGATTGATCAACCTAAACTCAGTTGAGCGTATCCTCGAGAGAGGTATGTTCATAAATCGGGAACCTCCACGGTCAAGTAATTTATTAAGAGAATTAGAAGTTGCTCTTATTATGTTTATTTTCCAAGGTGATTCAAGATCGAGTGCTAGCCTTTTTACTCGTCGTTTTAATCTTATTTTTATTTTCTTTTTGCAAAATCAACCTCAAGTTTTAATTGATAAAATAATAGAGATTTTCTTGAAGTAAGAGTACTAAACCGCCCCGAGTCTAATACGACCTTGGTTTTTATAACCTATACTACATTCGATACGGTACACTTGTCGTTGTCGTTTGCAAGCATAGTTTTGCTCATCAGAGCTCGCAGGAGGAAGCGCGAGATCCGGCCTCAGAGGGTGTCGCCGGGAGAGGAGCGAGCTGGATCTTCATGGGCCGCTCGCCCGAAAGTAGGGTTTCAGATCCAACAGGTGGAAGAGGTAACAAAGAAGGCGAGCCAGAGCTTCAAGGGTCACTCGCAGGAAGGCGCGCGAGTCATGTCCCTACGAGCCCGAGCCTCAAGGTCAGCTCGCGAGAAGACAGCCGAGCCAAGTAATCGCCGGCTGCTCACGAGAAGGCAGACGAGCCATATTTCTTCTAAGTCTTCGTGTTCGACGAGCTTCAAATGGTGTTCGACGAAATCAGTTCTCCGTTCGACGAACGGGCTCCTCCGTTCGACGAACTCGCGTTACGTCTCAGATCGACGAACTGGCTTCTCAGCCCGTCTAGCTCAGCCACCCAGTCGGATCAGCAGATTTACACTAAGGCTAAGGGGAGCTCGCAGGAAGGCACGCGAGTCACGTTCCTGCGAGCCCAAGCCTCAAGGTCAGCTCTCCAGAAGGCGGGCGAGCCGGACAGTCGTCGATCGCTCCAAGGAAGGCAGGGCTCCCGTCCGCATTCGGTGAACTCGGCTCAGGGTTCGACGAAATTTGTCCCGCGCTCGACGAACGGCACCTCTGAATCTGTCTCAGCGGTTGGGCTGAGAGGCTCAGCCGTCACTTCTGTCCCATCTCAGCGGACCCGCTGGGACCGGGTTGTCTCAGCAGTTTTTCAGCCCTACTGCAGCTCAGCTCGACATGGAGTGAAATTACCCCTCTACCCCCAATGGTCTGCCGTTAGCCCATCCAAACAGCGGAGTTTGGCTGTTAGCAGGCCAAACTGGGTTGCGTTTAGTGAAACCAAAAGGCGAAATTCCACTATTGATAGACCACGCACAAATAACTATAAATAGACCTCAAAGGGCACCTTGGGAGAGGATTCTAATCTCAGTTCTCTGAGCTTCTTCTTCCCTCGGTTACTTTGGTTCAGCTCTCTAGCTCTCCAAGGTGCCCAAGTCTCAGCTTTGGCTTGGGAGGGGAAGCGCTCAACGATCTTCCAGGTGTATGGTGGGACCTCCTCGCTGCGACTAAGGTCTTAGTCTGTTTTCGAGTCCCTAGTCTGCTCCTCTCGAGGGACTAGTAAGGGCTAGCTGCCCCTCAACTTGTTGAGGGACTGAGCTTCACAACAGACCGAGAAATCGGTTTCAACACCCCCCTTGCCGGGGGTCGGGAGAGTAGACTGAATGGTCAACTGCCTGGACTTGGGCGAGTGGACCACTCGGTCCACTCTCCTCAGGGGCGAGTGGACCCGTGGTCCACTCCCCTGAGTGCCCAGGGCGAGTGGACCACAGGTCCACTCACCCCTCACCCTGGGCGAGTGGACCATGGTCCACTCGCCCCTCACCCTGGGCGAGTGGACCATGGTCCACTCGCCACCCCTGGGCGAGTGGACCATAGGTCCACTAGCCTTGGGCTTGGACGAGTGGACCACTCGGTCCACTCGCCCAGGAAGTGGACTTCTGGTCCACTTCCTCCCCCCTGGGACTTCTTTTTTGATCTCGACGGCATCCGACGGTTCGGTCTGCTGCGCAATGGCCACTCTCCCTATCATGACCTCTCCTGCATCGGGTCACACCGACTCGGCAAATAAGAGGGTTGTACACAATCCCCGCTCTTTTCGATCTTGCCTTATGCTCGAAAAAAAGTCCAAACCACCTATTTGACGAGTGGGCGGGGCCTTAGCGGAATCCACGACGGGCCCTGCCGAGCTTTTCAGCTGATCCTGACTTGAGGCGGAAGGCAAACCTTTCTCCACTTAACAACCCTCCTGTGAACCGAGTTCAACTGGAGGTGGAGAAAGCTCAAAACCTATGGTCGAGTTGGACTCGACCTGAGGTGGAGGAAAAATCAACACCTCTAGTCGAGCCGAACTCGACCTGAGGTGGAAGTTGAAAACTCCACACCTACCAGGGAGCCGAGTTCACCTAGAGGGGGAGGAAACTCCACACCTACCAGGGAGCCGAGCTCACCTGGAGGGGAGTAAACTCCACACTACCAGGGAGCCGAGCTCACCTGGAGGGGGAGGGAACTCCACACCTACCAGGGAGCTGAGCTCACCTGAGGGGGCGGAAACTCCACACCTACCAGGGAGCCAAGCTCACATGGAGGGGGAGGGAACTCCACACCTACCAGGGAACCGAGCTCACCTGGAGGGGGAGGAAACTCCACACCTACCATAGAGCCGAGCTCACCTGGAGGGGGAGTAAACTCCACACATACCAGGGAGTCGAGCTCACCTGGAGGGGGAGGAAACTCCACACCTACCAGGGAGCCGAGCTCACCTGGAGGGGGAGGAAGCTCCACACCTACCAGGCAGCCGAGCTCACTGGAGGGGGAGGGAACTCCACACCGACCATGGAGCCGAGCTCACCTGGAGGGGGAGGAAACTGCACACCTACCAGGGAGCCGAGCTCACCTGGAGGGGGAGGAAACTCCACACCTAATAGGGAGCCGAGCTCACCTGGAGGGGGAGGGAACTCCACACCTACCAGGGAGCCGAGCTCATCTGGAGGGGGAGGAAACTCCACACCTACCAGGGAGCCCAGCTCATCTGGAGGGGGAGGAAACTCCACATATACCAGGGAGCCGAGCTCACTTGGAGGGGGAGGAAACTCCACACCTACCAGGGAGCCGAGCTCACTCGGAGTGGGAGGAAACTCCATACATACAAGGGAGCCGAGCTCACCTGAACGGGGAGAAAACTCCACACCTACCACGGAGCCGAGCTCACCTGAAGGGGAGGAAACTCCACACTACCAGGGAGCCGAGCTCACATAGAGGGGGAGGGAACTCCACACCTACCAGGGAGCCGAGCTCTCCTGGAGGGGGAGGAAACTCCACACTACCAGGAATCCGAGCTCACCTGGAGGGGGAGGGAACTCCACACCTACCAGGGAGCCGAGCTCACCTGGAGGGGGATGAAACTCCACACAACCAGGGAGCCGAGCTCACCTGGAGGGGGAGGGAACTCACACCTACCAGGGAGCCGAGCTCACCTAGAGGGGGAGGAAACTCCACACTACCAGGGAGCCGAGATCACCTGGAGGGGGAGGGAACTCCACACCTACCAGGGAGCTGAGCTCACCTTGATGGGGAGGAAACTTCACAATACCAGGGAGCTGAGCTCACCTGGAGGGGGATGAAACTCCATACCTACCAGGGAGCCGAGCTCACGTGGAGGGGGAGAAAATTCCGCACTACCAGGGAGCCGAGCTCACCTGGAGGGGCAGGAAACTTCGCACCTACCAGGGAGCCGAGCTCACCTGGAGGGGGAGGAAACTCTACACTACCAGGGATACAAGCTCACCTGGAGGGGGAGGGAACTCCACACCTACCAGGGAGCCGAGCTCACCTGGAGGGGGAGGAAACTCCACACTACCAGGGAGACGAGCTCACCTGGAAGGGGAGGGAACTCCACACCTACCAGGGAGCCGAGCTCACCTGGAGGGGGAGGAAACTCCACACTACCAGGGAGCCGAGCTCACCTGGAGAGGGAGGGAACTCCACAACTACCAGGGAGCCGAGTTCACCTGGAGGGGGAGGAAACTCCACACTACCAGGGAGCCGAGCTCACCTGGAGGGTGAGGAAACTCCACACCTACCAGGGAGCCGAGCTCACCTGGAGGGGGAGGAAACTCCACACTACCAGGGAGCCGAGCTCACCTGGAGGGGGAGGGAACTCCACACCTACCAGGGAGCCGAGCTGACCTGGAGGGGGAGGAAACTCCACACTACCAGGGAGCCGAGCTCACCTGGAGGGGGAGGGAACTCCACACCTACCAGGGAGCCGAGCTCACCTGGATGGGGAAGAAACTCCACACTACCAGGGAGCCGAGCTCACCTGGAGGGGGGAGAACTCCACACCTACCAGGGAGCCGAGCTTACCTAGAGGGGGAGGAAACTCCACATTACCAGGCAGCCGAGCTCACCTAGAGGGGGAGGGAACTCCACACCTACCAGGGAGCCGAGCTCACCTGGAGGGGGATGAAACTCCACACCTACCAGGGAGCCGAGATCACCTGGAGGGGGAGGGAAATCCACACCTACCAGGGAGTCGAGCTCACCTAGACGGGGAAGAAATAAACACTTTCTTGAACTATCTGGGGGCGCAGAACCAGTCCACGCCCCATGTGCTTACTCTCACCGAGGGATGGAGGGATTCAACCATCTTACCAAACCAACTAGTGGAGGAGAACTAATCCACATCCTAGGTGTTTACCCTCACCAAGGGACGGAGGGATTCAAACATCTTACCAAACCAACCAGGGGAGGAGATCCCGTCCACGTCCTAGTGGCTTAGCTTACCTGGAGGCAGAGGAACCCAGCACATTCCCAAACCAATTGGGGGCGGAGTAACCGTCCACGTCTTAGGGGCTTAGCTTACCTGGAGGCAGAGGAAGCCAGCACCTTCCCACACCAATTGGGGGGGGGGGGGGGGGGGGGGGGGGGCGGAGTACCCGTCCACGTCCTAGGGGCTTAGCTTACCTGGAGGCAGAGGAACTTAGCACTTTTTCAAACCAACTGGGGGCGGAGTACCCATTCACGTCCTAGGGGCCTAGCTTACCTGGAGGCGGAGGAACCCAACATCTTTTTCCAAGACGCTCAGCATGTAGCGAGTCGACCCGATGAGTCTCCCATCTGCTGGCATGACTGAGTCCGGAGAATAGTCTCTTGTCGGGGATCTTACCAATTGGGGGCGGAGTACCCATCCACGTCATAGGTGCTTACCTTCACCTGGAGGTAGAGGAACTCAACATCTTGCCAAGCCACTTAACAAGTAGCAAGTCGACCCGATGAGTCTCCTATCTGCCGGCATGGCTGAGCCCAGAGAATTGTCTCTAGTCGGGGATCTTACCAACTGGGGGCGGAGTACCCGTCCACGTCCTAGGTGCTTACCTTCACCTGGAGGCAGAGGAACTCAACACCTTCCCAAGCCACTTAGCAAGTAGAGAGTCGACCCGATGAGTCTCCCATCTGCCGGCATGACTGAGCCCGGAGAATGGTCTCTAGTCGAGGATCTTACCAACTGGGGGAGGAGTACCCGTCCACGTCCTAGGTGCTTACCTTCACCTGGAGGCAGAGGAACTCAACACCTTCCCAAGCCACTTAGCAAGTAGCGAGTCGACCCGATGAGTCTCCCATCTACTGGCATGACTGAGCCCGGAGAATGGTCTCTAGTCGGGGATCTTACCAATTGGGGGCGGAGTACCCATCCACGTCCTAGATGCTTACCTTCACCTGGAGGCAGAGGAACTCAACATCTTTTTCCAAGCCGCTCAGCATGTAGCGAGTCGACCCGATGAGTCTCCCATCTGTCGGCATGACTGAGCCCGGAGAATGGTCTCTAGTCGGGGATCTTACCAACTGGGGGCGGAGTACCCGTCCACGTCCTAGGTTCTTACCTTCACATGGAGGCAGAGGAACTCAACACGTTCCCAAGCCACTTAGCAAGTAGCGAGTCGACCCGATGAGTCTCCCATCTGCCGGCATGAATGAGCCAAGAGAATGGTCTCTAGTCGGGGATCTTACCAACTGGGGGCAGAGTACTCGCCCACGTCCTAGGTGCTTACCTTCACCTGGAGGCAGAGGAACTCAATACCATCCCATGCCACTTAGCAAGTAGCGAGTCGACCCGATGAGTCTCCCATCTGCCGACATGACTGAGCCCGGAGAATGGTCTCTAGTCGGGGATTTTACCAACTGGGGGCGGAGTACAAGTCCACGTCCTAGGTGCTTACCTTCACCTGGAGGCAGATGAACTCAACACCTTCCCACGCCACTTAGCAAGTTGCGAGTCGATCCAATCAGTCTCCCATCTGCCGGCATGACTGAGCCCAGAGAATGGTCTCTAGTCGGGGATCTTACCAACTGGGGGTGGAGTACCCGTCCACGTCCTAGGTGCTTACCTTCACCTGGAGGCAGAGGAACTCAACACCTTCCCAAGCCCCTTAGCAAGTAGCGAGTCGATGCGATAAGTCTCCCATCTGCCGGTATAATTGAGCCCGGAGAATGGTCTCTAGTCGGGGATCTTACCTATAGGTGTTACCTCTAAATATTTCTCACTTATAACGAGGAGGTTACATATTATAACGCGCCTTCTTGCGCCTACTTGGCCACATGCAACTCGGCCATCTACTTCATCACCTCCTCTACTTTCTTCGTCTTCTTATTCCTTCTCTTTCTCCTGGTCCCTCCTGCTTCTCTGGTCAGCCTGGAGGTGGAAGACTTGCTCCCAGAACCGGTCTACGTAGCTTCCCAGCGTCTCATCGTGCTTTTGTTGAATCTAGAACAGGGACTCTGGCCCCTTCCTCCCCTTCTTCGAGGTGGAGAACCTCAACAAGAAACTTCGACGTAGGTCCTTGAAGTTGTAGATGGTATCTGATGGGTGCTGGTGGAACCAGTCTTTTGCCTCTCCCTTGAAAGTGATGGCGAAGAGCATGCACTTGGAAGCGTCCGTCATCTGCCTGACCAAGACCATGTCTTCGAACCACTGGAGGTGCTGGAGAGGGTCGTCCTTCCCTGTGTAGCAAGACATGTCAGGCTCGCTGAACCCATCTGGAATGGGAGCTGAGATGATCAGCTCGCAGAAGGGACTCCCCCACCCTCCTTGGCGAGTTGGAGATGCTCTCTCTACCTCTCCACTGGGGTAGTCGGTCTCAGGAGAGCTGTTGAAGAGCACTCTCGCATGGAGACCCAAGCCTTCCTCTGTGGCCATCTCCTTCCCTTGCTGATGCGCTTGCTCCGCCTCCATCGGAGATGGCGAGGCGAGCACGGGTGCGGGTGGTGTTGAGAACTTGCCGTGAGGGGGAGTGCGACCCGCAAGAGCTCCTGGATTGACTTCCTGAACTCCTCAAAATCCTTTTTCTTCATGCACTTGCTGGTAGGGGGCGAGTCCCCCAGCTCATCGCTTCCAGCAATGAGACTTGCCTAGGGCTTTCCGAACTAGCTGCTTCCACGCTCACCGCACCATAATGTTGAAACCAGAGAACTGGTCTCGACGTTCGCAAGGGGGATGCAGCTAACCCTTACTTGACCCGAGCTAGAACCCTTGACTAGTTGCTAAGAGCCGAAAGACCTTGCCCTTGAAGAACACTTGAATCTAGAAACAGAACCCTTAGGTTGCATCGTGGAGGTCCCACCACACACCCGGAAGTTCAAAGAGAGCTTCCCCTCCCAAGACAATGCTGAGCCTGGGCACCTTGGAGGGCACTAAGGACCAGCTCACCGTCAACCTTCACTGACAGGGGGAGGGGGGGGGGGGGGGGGGTAGTGCTTGCTCACAATACACATGCGAGGGAGGGGGTACCAACATCCTTTCCCAAGGTGCCCATGGGGGTCTATTTATAGACTTCCCAAAATTGGGTTGCGGATAGCCAAAAATCTACTATCCGCAGCTCAACAACGAACCTGAACGACCAAAAACAGGAGGGGGCGACTGGAGCTTGAGACGTCCACTCCCCCCTCGTCGGGGGTCAGGAGAGTGGACCGAATGGTCCACTGCCTGGTCTTGGGCGAGGCGAGTGGACCACTCGGTCCACTCTCCTAAGGGGCGAGTGGACCCGTGGTCCACTCCCCTGAGTGCCCAGGGCGAGTGGACCACAGGTCCACTCGGCCCTCACCCTGGGCGACTGGACCATGGTCCACTCGCCACCCCTGGTCCACTCGCCCGGGGCTTGGGCGAGTGGACTACTAGGTCCACTCGCCCAGGAAGTGGACTTCCGGTCCACTTCCTCCCCCCCGCGACTTCTTTTTTGATCTCGACGGCCTCCGACGGTTCGGTCTACTGCGCAACGACCACTCTCCCTATCATGACCTCTCTTGCATCGGGTCACGCCGACTCGGCAAATATGAGGGTTGTGCAATTATGAAGAAAATTTGTATACATATTAATGAGAAAATTTAATTCTTTTGAAATTTATTAAGGCTATCATCATTGTGTGTTAGAGGGGCGGGAGACTTCTTTTATTCATGTGAATTGTATGGAAGTGTTCCCTAGTTTCGTAGTGCCATTCTGTTTTGTCCTAAAAGAAAAGGGTAATGTTATTTGTACATCATAAATGGCTATTTATAGCCAATGAATATTTGTACCCCTCAAAATTATATTTGTACCTCGACAGGCTATTTATACCCCAATTTTAAAATTTTAAATCAAACATAAAATGATCCCTGCAAAATATATTGTCACATAACTACGGCTTCGTTTGGGGCGGCGTTTGAGCGTCGGTGCGGGAGCAACCGCCACCGCACGGCGGGAAAACAAACGTGCGCCACTCGCCGGCGGTGGCTTTCTCCTCCTCCATTCTGTTGAACAGGGTTAAGGCTTTGCCACCACTGCCGTGGATGTCATACACGTCGATAATGCTTGTCCAGAAGATCACGTTTTTGTCTCCGACGCAATCGAATGCAAGATGAGCGGGTCATAGGCGACTGCACTTTGATTACATGTTTATGATTGCGTTGCTGAGAAATGTGTCGAGATCAAATTCTTGGCTACAGGGAAGAAGCAGAAGAGGAGGTGGCAGGCTCGAGAACGTTCGGCGAGCGGCGGTTGGAGGGATCGACGGGCGAGCGGCGCGGGAGGAGCGTCGGGTGATTAGGGATTTTTGCAAATCACAATCTGGTTCTCGCAGATTGACGGAAGGAGGGGTACAAATATAACATTTTGGGTTAAAAAAAAGGTTGTTTTAAAAGGAGAAATGGTGTGTGAATAGCTAAAAATGGTGTACAAATAACACCACCCAAGAAAAAACAAGGTCTGATCTTGAAATTAGTCGGTCAAAATAACATTTTTTTGATATAATCAGAAGAATGATTTTTGCGCTCTCTTCAAAAATAGAAATGTGACATTGTATTACTGGTTGACATAATCAGAAGAAGGGTTGCAAATATTAAAGCTGATATTATTTTTTCATTCGTTAATTGACAAATGATTGTACTACATTCACTTGAATTTAACCAAACAAGCGCCAAAAATATCTACACATGGAAACAAAAAACTAAAAATAAACTTGAATTTTTGTATTATTTTATAGCACAATTAATATGTGAATTGTATGAAAGAGTTCTCTAGTTTCGTAGTGCCACTTTGTTTTGTCCCAAAAGAAAAAACAAGGTCATGACCCTGAACTTAGTTGGTCATGATAGCATTTTTTATTGATATAATCAGAAGAATGATTTTTGCGCTCTCTTTAAAATAGTAATTTGACATGGTATTACTGGTTGACATAATCAGAAGAAGGGTAGTAATATTTACTCATGGAAATAAAAAAAACTAAAAATAAATTGAATTTATGTATTATTTTATAGCACAATTACAATGTGAATTGTATGGATGAGTTCTTTAGTTTCGTAGTGTCACTCTGTTTTGTCCCAAAAGAAAAAACAAGGCCATGACCTTGAACTTAGTCGGTCATAATAGCATTTTTATTGATATAATCAGAAGAATGATTTTTGCGCTCTCTTTAAAATTGTAATTTGACATGGTATTACTGATTGACATAATCAGAAGAAAGGTTGCAAAGATTAAGGTTGTGTTTGGGGGACTTATTTTCACCGGTCAAGCGGTTACGACCTCATGAACCGGACCTTAATTAAGGACCGGTTCATGCGATCGTAACCGCTTGACCGGTGAAAATAAGTCCCCCTAAAGAGAGCCTAAAGCTGATATTAGTTTTTATTCGTTAATTGACAAATGGTTGTACTCCATTCACTTGAATTTAACCAAACAAGAGCCAATAATATGTACTCATGGAAAAAAAACAAAAAATAATTGAATTTTGTATTATTTTATAGCACAATTACAATGTGAATTGTATGGGTAAGTTCTTTAGTTTCGTAGTACCACTCTGTTTTGTCCCAAAAGAAAAAAATAAGGTCATGACCTTGAACTTAGTCGGTCATGTGGGAACCGAGATTCGGCCCAACAAGGAGTTCGGACCCCTGAAAGGGGGCAGCTAGCACCTACTGATCCCGTAGAGGAACCTGACCGAAGACTTTGACCTAAATACCGACCCTTCTATAGCGTGGAGGTCCCACCACACACCCAGAAGATATTAGAGCGCTTCTCCTCCTAAGCCAAAGCTGAAGTCGGGCACCTTGGAGAGCCTGAGGAGCTAACCACAGATGTCCTAAGAAGGAAGAAGTCAAATGTATGCATCCTCTCCAAAGGTGCCCTTCAGGGTCTATATATAGTTTTTCTTTACTAGTCTGCTAATAGCGTAACTCCGCCTTTTAGTTTTACAAATCGCACCCAAACTGGTCTGCTAACAACCAAACTCGGTTGTTCTGAAGGGCTATTGGCAGCCCACAAAGGGTATTTGGGTAAATTCACCCCCAGACCCTTACTGGGTGAATGGCCCGTGAAGGCGCCACTCGCCAGTCTTCACGCGAGCGGGGCTCGTGAGGTCTCCCTATGCGAGTGGCCCCTGAGGGAACCACTCGTTGGTCCCCTAGCGCTATAAATACCCGCCTGGGTCGCATATGCGAGGTGGCGAGCCCTCACTCGCCTCGCCATTGCTAAATGCACCCCAAAGCGTTGAGCCTACACCTGCCTCGCCCTCGCGCTGCGCTCCTGGCGAGGAGGTAAGTTTGGCTCACCTTGCCCTTGCGACTCGCTCGCCGCAAGTCAGCGAGCCTCTACCCGCTTCGCCTATGCCCGATTCTCCATTTTACCGTTCGGCAAATACGGGGTTGTACACAATCCCCGCTCTTTAAGAGATTAGCCTAAGTTCGCAAAGAAACATCCAACCTTTGGTGTTCGTCGGACGGATGCTGACCTGGCAGGAATCTACTGGTGGGCCCCATCCCCAGTGCTATAATTAACACCAATCCTGGGTGATGGGTAACCCTGTCACCTTTCATCTTTTCTCGCCACCTGCTACTATAGCCACCAAAAATGCCTCTTTCGAAAGAAGCCCAGGCTCGCCTGAACGCGTCGCGGGCAAACGAACATTCGATTACTGTTCAACTCGGCCCTTGGCTCTCCCAGCGGGCCCCTCCGGCCTTCCCTAAGATTAAAAAGGTAAGACGGTCCGACGACATCCAGGGGAGGATGGGTCCTCACTCCCGGATCCGTCGCCCGACATCAGGCTTGCGGAGCAGGTACACAAGTTGACAGGTCGGTCCCCCACATAATTATGATAACACTACTTTCTTTTTCGCAGAGCGCGCACCTGGAGGAAACCATTGCGAGTGAGGCCCTAGTGGGCACTCACCTCCCCTCCCCTGGTAGGACCGGTTTGGCGGCGGTGGATGTGGATGTCGCCAACATGCGTGCCCCCTCGCCGTGACCGCGTGAGCTTCCTGTACTCCTCATAGACGAGTTCCCTGATCTGACCTTCTGATGATATTTCCCCTTGCAGAGACCCCTCTCGCGACGCCTGGGAGGCGCGTCACTTCGTCGGATTTGCTGACCCCACCAGGTGCGACCATCCCCACCCCATGGTTTGGACTTCTGGGCCATCCGAGCCCTTGCAGCTCGCTCCCCGCCGTTTTCCGAATCGCGAGCAGTGCGCCTCGCCCCTAGGGCCTAAGAAAATCCGTCATGATGACCTATACGAAGGCCTTCCAGGGGCAGTCGAGCTCTTCTCGCCAGTGCCCCGGTAAAGCGGCCATGGCCCTGTCAGGTTGGTTTGTACTATCGATCATTTGTATTCCTCTCTTGTACCAGATTCTTCTCTCGCAGGTACCCATGAGAGCTCCTCCACCGATCTGATTCTTGGGGAGGAGGAGGTGTCGCTCCCACCCTCGCCTGACAAGATTGCAGATTTCTTGGGCGATCCCCGAGACCTTGAGGTGATGAAGAGGCAGACTACCTAGGTGCTCCAAAAGTACGGGCACATGTTGCGGGACCTGTACAGTCTGGTGCGGGAGGACAGGGCATCCACCGAGGAGCGGCTCGCCGCCTTTGTGGATGACTATACGTGGCTCTGTGCCGAGCTACAGCTGGATACCCACGGCGAGGTCACCTCCCCGAGGGTGCACCTATCGTGGGTGAAGATCAAGTTCGCTTGATGCAGCGCGAGCTACGCGCCGTCCGCGCTTATCCTTATCTGCGAATGCCACTAAGTGTCGAGGTCGATGGAGATGGATCCAACAATGATCCTGTAACATCCCCCAAACTGCAAGTCCCCTAGAGAATTTTTTTCATGACAAGTCATAACAAAAATAGGGTAAGTGACATAGGGCACCGGGATGACAAGTTGAATGGGTGAAAGATACATGGTGTGCACTTAGCCACCATGGGCGACCACAATGTAAAGAGAACTCAAGCTAACTCAAAAAGGGCTAGAGCACCTTATGCATCACACATAACCATGGAAAATTCCCCTAGGATGAATTAATGTACACAAGGTGGGCCAAAGGGGCCCCATGAACTTACGAAAACAGGAGGAATTGCACATTGGGGTGCATTTAGCCAATCCTTTCAATTGGACACCAATTGGCTCAATGTGATCGAATTGATCACAACCAACCCTCTATGTCTACTAGGGGAGACTATTGAAACAACATTGACCCATTGAGGTGGGCTAATTTTGGGAATTTAGGCAAAAATTACCAAATTGCCCAAATTTATAATTCATGCCCTCTATGGTTCAATTGGCCCTCAATTGGACAAATTGAACTAGCACAACCCTTCCTAAGCACTAAGGGGATTAAATGGGACCTAAACAAACCAAGGTGCACACTGAATTTTGGAGGATTAGGGCAAAATCACCAAAATGCCCAAATTGGCCCTATAAGCAATTTTGTGCAATTAAGCCCCATATGACCCCACCATGACTCAATTCTTCCCGGAGTAGGTCCATAGGGTCTAAGACAACAATGTGGGCCAGTCATATTGGATTGGGTGAGCTTGGGTCAAGCCCAAACCCAAAAGGCCCCAATTTGGCCTATTTAGATCAAGTGAGCCCAAACTCAAATTATGTGGACTTAGCCCAACCCCATGGCCCAAATAACTAGCCCACTTGATTGTTAAACCTTAAGCCCTCTAAATTTCGAATTCTAGGGGATTAATTACAAGGGATTTGAATTAAAATGGGGGAAGAAGAAAAGAAAACAGGGAGGAGGAAAATAAGGAATGGGTGCCCAATGGCACACCAGTTCCATTCCCCAAGCTCTTCCCTGAGCTAGGGGAATTAATTCCATTCAGTTTGGGGCAGAGAGGAGAGGCTTTCCATTGGCTGGGGGTGGCGGAAAGAGGTGGCCGAGAGCCATTAAAGGCTTGGAGGCCATATACCCCCTCTCCTTCCTCTCTCCATTCCACCATCTTCAGAACCCTCCAAACAGTCGAGCCCCCATTCTAGCAAGCAATTTCGAGCTCAGCAGCACCAAGACAGCCATGGACGCCGGAAATGGAGCTACTGTACTCCTCCGCCGCAATGCCTGCCGCCAAGCCCGCAATTTAGCAAGATCCTTCCCCTCTCCACCTGTGCTAGCCATCCTCTTCTTCCATGTTTAAAATCGAGTTGTGAATTGGTCTTGCACCATTTTTTATTTACATGTTCCTGGCCATGAAAATCGAGTTTACGGGAGGCCACCTCCGGACACCGAAGGCCGATCGAACACCGCCAGCCGAAGGACAAATGTCGGCCGGTGGTGGTGGCTTAGGGGTTTTGTCGGAATAGGCCGGTGGGGACCGAAATCAAGGGACAAACTTGGCCCTGGGAGAATCCATCTGGACCCTTGGCTGGCTGGGGACGATGAGCCCCAATCGTTGGATCTCAGGCAGATGTTAGACGCAGACCATATTATGTTAGGTTAATAAAAATTAAATTTCTGTCACACAAAATGCAGAAGTTTGGGAAATTTATTTGGGGCCCTTAGAAGCCCCAACAGAAAATGTTCCCTGAATAAAAATTGTAACTCATGACCTTACAAAAATTTAGAAATTTGTTGAAGTAATTTAGAGTAATGTAGCTCTCTGAGCATTCATTTTAGTGACACGTGCACATATGGGTCCCTAGATCTCTAAAAATTAATTTAGCGAGAAATATAACTCCAAATGATTTGTAAGTTTGGGCATGGATGAGTCATGCCCTAAAGTACCCTCTGCTAAAAATTGGGAATTTTAGGAAATAATTTTTATATGATTTTGTACAACATTTCACTTTTCATGTATAACCTAGATCTAGGTCTAAATGGTCCAAATCCACTCAAAATTTCTTTGGATGGTAGGCCAGACCAAGCATAGCATATGATTAAAATTTTCGGCCATTTGGACAGTTGCATGTTGGGTTAACCCACTTGCATGTTTGTGTCAAGGTTAAGGTGTGGGGTGCATATAGCCCAAATAGGTATTATGTGGCCCTAGCTCTTTTTAATTGGTGTTAGTCTCTGAAATTATGACCACACCTCTATGATGATATAACACATCACCTAACCAAAAATTAGAATTTTTGGGGCACATTCTACTAAGGTTTTTGTAGAAATTAAATAAATTATGCATGATACCTAGTATAGGTTATTTGGACTCAAATCACACCAAATCTCCTTGGCGAGGTTGGTTTTGAGTGTATTAGTCACTGGTGAAAATTTTGGCTCAATTGGATTTTTGTGTAGGAGTAAATACATGCATTATTTGAGCTATATAAAAGCTTCTTATATGTCACATTAGGTGTTGTTCTTGTTGAAAAACTTGAGGTCCTGAGGTGAAGTAAAATGCAGAATACTTTACAAAACTTTTCACAAGTGTAACACAACAATGACAATGGGAAGACCGAATAGTGCTATGGTATTAACTATCTCTTTACAATTCGAGGTATACATGGAGCGACATGATTCATAAGAATCACAGAGGAGAGAAACACAAAACACAAAATACAAGCCGGTGACGATCTGACAACTTGAGACCGCCAGACCGCGCGAACAAACAAGCCAGATGGATAACCCCTGAGACCACGCGAACAGAGCACAAGCCGCACTTGTCAGACCACAACTACAGACCGCCCGACCTGCTGCTTTATTCAACTGCTGAAAGACAACCAGTTCGAACTCCTTGATCGCCCAGACCGCACGGTCTTGGTCACAGAAGAATCCGCGAACTCTTGCCAACGAAAACTGCTTCCTGATGCAGACCACAACTCAAGATCGCCTGGCCACTTAAGACTGTCTGATCAACTGAGTTCGCTGCACAGTCCAAGAACACCTAAACACAGTCCGCTCGAACTGGTTTATTCAAAGCTGGAAGAAAGGAGAAAGGCTGACCGCGAGATGCTAGTCGCTAACCTGCGAACAACACAAACCGGTCACTCAAAATCTCATACCGCGCGACCTCAAATTAAGACTGCACAATCAAGCCAACTTTGGTTCTTACAGTTCTCGTTATGAATGACGGGCCCTGCACCCCTATTTATAGGCGAGTAGACAGATGTCATCTCTGCACAAACTGGGATACAATAACCGCCCACCAGATCGCGAGCAGTCTCACAAAATAGACCGCCCGAGCTCAGCAACGCTAAACAGCTCCCTTATTAAGCATATATTTATGTACAACCGCCCGGTTACTGCGGTCTCCCTAAAACAGACCGCCCGGTCTTATTGCAAAAGCAAAGAACATATTCATTAACCAGACCGAGTAGAACAATACGTCAGACCGCCCGATCACTGCAAGAAGGCAGACCTACTTGAACATCTGACCGACTTGAACAAGTCACCAGAACACACTACACGAGCTGCTTGAAAAAACAACGATCTCCCAGATCAGACCGCCCAGACAGATCGACAGACAGAACCGGCCATAGCACCAGCGCAGACCGTGCGGTCTCTGCGGTCTCCAACCTATAGACAACCCAACACCATTCCACTTCCACTTCAAAAATTTAACACTCCCCATTGAAGTGGGAAGTGGAAGTCAGCCGAAGAAAACTCCGCAACCGACCAAAAGGTCCCTTCGACAGTGGCTTAGTAAATATGTCAGCAACATTCTCCTTGCTCTGCACATGCTCCACAGTCAGAGATCCCTCCAACACATTCTCACGAATGAAATGGTGATGAATCTTTATGTGCTTTGTACGCGCGTGACAAACTGGATTGTTCACCAGTTTGAGAGCACTCTCATTGTCACCACGTAGTAGAGTAGGACCTCGCACCTCCTTATGAATGTCCTCCACAAGCCTCCTAAGCTAGATGACTTCCTGAGCTGCCAAACCCGAAGCTTTGTACTCCGCTTCTGCGGTAGAGACAGACACAAAATCCTGCTTCTTGCTGCACCATGATATAGCTGTAGAGCCTGTCATAAAGACATATCCAGACGTCGATCTCCGATCATCCGAATCTCCTCCATAATCAGCATCCATATACCCATGCAAACAAAAGCCCGAATCTCTCCCGTAGAAGAGACCCAACTCCGAGGTGGATTTGACATACTTCAATATACTCCTAGCAGCCACAAGATGAGGCTTCCGAGGCTCTGCCATAAACCGACTCACCCTGCCAACTGCATAAGCAATATCTGGCCTCGTGATCGTCAAGTATATCAGACTTCCAACCAAAACCCAGAACACCAAAGGATCGGTAAGAACCTTCCCTTCATCTCGTTGAAGATGAACTCCAACCTCCAATGGAGTAGAGCTGCTTTTCCCCCCTTCCATACCGAACCTCTTCACAATTCAATCTGCATAGCCCTTTTGGGAAACAAGCATCCCGCTCTCTTTCCTCTCCACTTTGAGCCCAAGGAAATGGTGGAGCTCACCCAAATCCTTCATCTCAAATTTGATAGCTAGCTCAACACGAAGCCTAGCTACCTCCACTTCAGAATTCCCCGTGACGATCATATCGTCAACGTACAACAGCACCAAGACCTGAAGCTCCCCCGTCTTCTTTACGAATAAGCTTGAATCTGAATCAGAAGCAAAGTATCCGCAGAACTGGAGATATTCTGCGATCTTCCCGTACCACGCCCGAGGCGCTTGCTACAAGCCGTAAAGAGCCTTCTTGAGCTTGCAAACATATCTTGGGTGCTCTTCGGATACATAACCAGGTGGCTGATCTATGAAGATATCATTGTCAATCTCGCCATATAAGAAAGCGTTCTTCACGTCGAGTTGCCAAATCTTCCACCCTTGGCAAGCTTCCAATGCGATCACCACTCAGACCTAAGTCATCTTGGCAATGGGGCTAAACATTTCTTCATAATCCTCCCCATACTTCTGAGAGAAACCTCGAGCTACAAGGCAAGCCTTGTACCGCTCAATACTCCCATCAGCCTTCTTCTTTAGTTTGAAAACCCACTTGCAAGTCACCAGAGTAATACCCTCAACCTTAGGCACCAAGTCCCAAGTCTCATTCTTCCTGATGGCAGCCATCTCTTCATCCATGGCTCCTTCCCACTCCTTGACTCCAACGACATTTTCATAACAAGATGGCTCTCTCTCATCCAGGGGACCTGCGAAGAAACATGAGACAAAGCTCACCAAGTTCCCACCCGTATACTAATCAGGTGGAATAATGGTCCTCTTGGATCTCCTTAGAGATTGACTCTGAACCACCTCTTCCGCTGCAGCTTCTGGACTAGCTCTCCTTTTAGGTAAACATGGAGCATCGCTTCCCCTGCTTCCAGAACCTGAAGCACCTGACCGAGAGCTAGAGATTCCTGGAGCACCTGGAGAAACTGGCAACTCCACCAGAACTTCCCTTGCAGCTTCCTCTGGTCCACCATCTACCCTGCTTCCTTGTAACTCAAAAGAAGAGCTACCTTGGTATGACGTTAGCTCGTCAAAAACCACATCCCAAGAGACCACATATCTCTGTGTCTCGGGATCCATGCATCTCCACCTTTTCTTCCGGTCATCATAACCGACGAAGACTAGTTTCCTCGCCTTTGCATCTAGCTTCGTTCGAAGGGCATCCAGAACATGCACGTATCAGGTAGACCTAAACACTCGAAAGTGTTCCACGCTTGGCTTCTCCTTGAACATCAATTCATGAGGGGTCTTCATGTTGATGGGACTGAGAGGCATCCGGTTGATAAAATAAGTCGCACAAGACATTCCCTCTGCCTAGAAGGACTTTGAGATACTCTTGGCATGAAGCCAACATTTGCAGGTCTCCGTCAGATGGCGGATTTTCTGTTCTGCAACTTCGTTCTATTGTGGAGTGTGAGCACAAGAAAGCTCTCTTTGGATGCCATGCTTCCTGCAGAAGTTAAAGAACGCCTTGGAGGTGAACTCCCCTCCATTGTCAGTTCTGAACCTCTTGCCCCGCAGGTTAAGCCGACCTTCCACCAGCTCCTTGAACTCCACAAACCTCTCGAACGCCTCCGACTTCTCCTTCAGAAAATATACCCAAGTATATTTGGTGAAGTCATCAACCAAAATCAGCATATACCTGCTACCTCCAAGACTGCAGTGTTGGTAGGTCCAAACAGATCACCATGTATACAGTCCAATGGTCTTTTACATCTGCTTTGTGATTTGTCAAATGGAAGACGTTGAGCCTTACCAAACTGACAACCTGCACAAACATGACCTTCCCCGAAAGATGATAAGCTAGGCAGACCTTTCACCAGGCCTCTTCGCGCCATAGCTTTCAACTTATCCATCCCAACATGCCCAAGTCTTTCGGGCCAGATAGCAGCATTGTCATTAGCCCTCATCTTATCAACATAAGATCTTATTGAAAGAACAAAATCCTTTACCCGTCTCCCCACATGAGTGACCTCAGCTTTCACGACTGAAACATTTCGGAGAAATTTCACTTCTGTTGGACCAAACAGAACGTGATAGCCATTATCCACCACATTGGTCACCTTGAAGAGGTTCTTCTTCATCCCCGGAACATGATAGACATTCTGCAATGTAAGAGTACCTCTATCATCGTTCAAAGAAACCACACCCTCCTTCTCTACTACATGTATAGTATCATCAGCCGTAATGATAGCGTCATTACCTGTATATGCCTGCAGTGAGGAGAACTTTGACTCATCCCCGGTGAGGTGATGACCACACCCAGAGTCCACTATCCAATCATCTTGATAGTTGATGGAAGCCATCGACCGAACACACGTGCTCATCACTAATGCACCTCCACCACCCCAACTACCTTCAAAATTGGAACCAGCCTCCTCCTTTACTGCAGCATGCCCTGGCTGAAGATTGACCTTGCAGTCTCTTTTGAAATGACCAAGCTTGTTGCATCTGAAGCATCTAGGTCCTTCCTGCTTCTTCCCATCACGCATAGGAGCATAGCTCCTCTCCTGCTGATATGAAGTAGATGGACCATCATCTCCAAATGCCTTCTTCTTCTTGTCTCATCTCTTCTTCTTGCCAGAGAAGAGAACCTCGACTTGTCCCCCAGAGATAGACATCCCAGCCATTTGCTTAGACAAACACTCTTGCGAAGCAAGTAAGTTCTCCAGCTCTAGCAGCGATGGCTGATTGGCCCAACCTTGAACAAAAGTAACAAAGGCCACATACTCCCTCCGCAAGGCGCGAATTATGTGCCTCTTCATCTTAGCTTCTGAGATAGGCTCATCCGGGTCCAAAGTCGATATCTCTGCGCAAAGGTTCTTCATCTTCAAGAAGAACGTTGAGATAGACAGATCTCCCTGAGTTGCTTTCGCCAACTCATTCTCCAAGAACTGTAGCCTAGCTACATTCTTCTTATTGAACAAGCCATCCAAGGCTGTCCAAATTTTAGCAGCTGAACTACATCCGATGATGTGATCAAACAGCTCCGGAATGATAGCTCTCTTGAGAGTGAACTCTGCCTTAGCATTCGTTCTCCTCCAAGCCTTCACGAGCTCAGCATTCCCTTCAGCAGGAATAACAGCTTGTCTTGCTTCTCCTCCTACAACCTCCCTCAAATTCTCGCCAAGAAGATAGCTCTCCATGCAAGACTTCCACTTTTTGAAGTTCGACGAACTCAAGTCTGCGTTCGACGAATATTCAGCAGATGTCCAGAACAGTGAATTAAATGTTCTGGTCGATGAATCAAATGATGAGCTCGACGAACTTGAAGTTGAGCTCGACGAATTTCTCCCAGCTTTATATATTGATATCTTTCAGCTCGACTAAAATTATTATATATGCAATATCTTTATTATTTCTATTTATATATATTGCTATATATATATTGCTAATTGAACCTTACAGCCGAGCAAGCATTAAATGTTATAGCTGTTGGCAACAAAGCAATAAATGCTGTAGCCGTTGCAGCAAGCCAAAGACGGAAATTTGTCTGCTCGAGGATCTGGGAAATGAAAGAGACATTACTTCTTTCCTTATCGGGCAAGAATTCAAATCAGCCAAGGAAAGAAGACAACATCTTTTACACGACAGCAGGAGTCAACTCTTCATTACAGCAGATTAATATATAGCAGATTATATACAGCTATTTTCTCAAGACAGATTACACAGATAGAATATAGTACAATTGCTGTACAGAAAAAAGAGAAGAAGAAGAAGAAGAGAAAAAGAAGAACATGAGCAAAAAGAAGAACAGATCAAATTATATTATCTTCTTTTTGCTAAAACTCTTTCTTGCAGATCTTCTATACAACCCGAGACACCAAATCATTATCATTTGCTCTAGAATCAAAACTACAAGAAGAAGAACAGAGTATTTGGAATCTAGAGAAGGAGCTCCATCCACAAGCTGTCATCAGAATAAATCAGACAGGGAGAGCTCTCTTCAACATCTTCATCAAGAGTCTTCTCAGCAAAGAGAAGAACAACATAACCTTTTTCTGTTTTCTTTTATTCCTTCCCATCTTGTACAGGGTAATAACTCCCTTCAAAAGTTAACTCCCGGTGACAGGCCACCTTAGCAAAAACCTGCATCTTGGTTTATAAGCACCTGATCAAAAGCTTATAGGTGAATTGGGCACCTGATCAAACCTCCATTGGTGTGTGGACACCTGAACAAAAACACCTTGGTGTGAGGGCACCTTATCAACAACCTCCAATGGATTCCTACCAGTGTGTAGAAGAGTAAATGTACCCAGTTGAGGGAAACTACTATATATTCTTGTGTCATCTGGATGTGCTTTGTTTTTATTTTATTTCTTATTTGCTGTGCTGTGTTTATTGCTTTGCCTTCTGGGTGCTTGTGTTTATTTCTCAATCAGCACACTCATATATTTATATATATCATTACTTTGAAACAAAGTTAAACAAGACCTTTAATAATATTAAGAACTAATCTCCTTTCAATTGGTATCAGAGGTGGTTGATTTTATTACTTCATTTTCTTGCAACTGATACTCAATTGAACTCACTTTCAATTGGTATCAGAGGTAGGTTGATTTTTCACACAGGCTAACACCTGAAATCACAAAGATCACTTAGTTCTTAAAAATATTATTTTGGTTTTTTTAAATGGCACAATCAGATTTTTCAAATCCACCTATTTGTAATTTGGATAGTTTTACTTTATGACAATCTAGAATTAAGTTATATATGAATGCCATAGATGAAGATATTTATAATTTCATTTTGACAGGAATTCCATCTTCAATCTCTTCAATAGATGATCAAGAAAAGTTGATCAGTGCTGATGCAAAGGTCATGGAGATATTAGCTCAATCAATGTCAAATGACATTTATCAAAGAGTTAATGACTGCACTTCAGCAAAGGGCATTTGGAACTCCCTCTCAAGGATGGTAAATGAATCCACCTTTACTTCTTCTACTAACTGCATTTTTGATGCAGAACCATCTTCTACTCTAACTAAAGAAGAAGAAGAAGAAGAAGAAGAAGAAGAACAAAAAGCCAAAGCTTTCTGCATGATGGCAATATATGGCTCAAACTACCAATCTGATGCAGAATCTGATGAAGAAAAGGTAAAAGAGGTAACTTCAATTCCTATTTTTACCTCTGATACATTTAAATCTGTTTTCAACTCACCATGTACAGGTTTAATAAATTCTGAAAATGAAATCAGAAAAGAGTTAACAAAAATAACTAATTTGACTTCTGAATATAATAAACCTAAAGAAAACTTTAAAATATCAGCAGAACACATTATTTGTTTAAAAAATAAGTTAGTTAAGGCTGAAAATTTTAAACAAACTTTTACAGAAAAAGGAAAATTTTATGTTCAGCAACATCAAAATAAACTTTCAAATTTGTATTTTAATGAGATAAAAAGGCCAAAATATCTAATTATAAAACATTTTCTTTTAAAATTTTTGTAACTAAATAAGGAGTTATATGATTCTTTTGAATTTTCTATCTCAAAAACAAAGTCAGATAGACTTCACATTCTTCCAGATTTTCTCCAAAATCATGTTGAGCATTCTACTCAGATTGCATAGATCAGAAATGATCAAAGCACTAAGTGTGAGTCTCTTCTGATTAAGGGGATTCTATAGAAAGAAGGTATCAAACATTGTCTTTCTGGTTTTAAAATTCTTAGAATCTAATAACAGCTAGAAATTCTCATTATTAAAATCCTATTTAAATCACAATCTAAGAAATCAGAATTACTTAAATGAATTTTATAAGAAGAAAATAATCTCTGACCCTTAAGCTTCAAGACTTTTTATGCTTAGGTATCCTAAACCAAATAGGGGGAGATTGTTAGAACCTAGTCTTAATTTGGATTAGGATCCCAACTCAAATAGGGGGAGATTGTTGGAACCTTAGTTTTGATTTGAGTTAGGATCCACCTTTAATGTCTAAGTTTATTTCATAATATATATTATAACTTAGATCATATCCCATTAAAGTAGAAGGCTGAAAAGAATATATATAAATTAATATACTAATATTATATATATATTAATTGTTGGAACATGGTCTTCCGCATCTCCTATGTTTGAAAATAACAAATCCTATGTGTATTTGATGTCGTGTGTTTAAGTGTGCAGGAAAACAAAGTCCATATGACTCAAGGATTACATAAGAAGGTTGCCCCCAAATTTGAGCCATCAAATCCAACACTCCAACTAGCGCCGACGGTATCACCTAGCGCCTGGCGCTAGCGTTGATAAGCACAATTCCGGGAGAACATATAGAAGGAGATAGCGCCTGGCAGTATCTGATAGCGCATGCGGTTGCACGGAGCACTGAAGGCAAGAGAGAATTGTTTCCTCGGATTGAAGATTCTGCCGCGCAGAATATGTCCTAAAATGGGATAGCGCCGACAATAGAACTAGCGAAGGCGCTAGCTCCAAGGCTATAAAAAGGACCCCTTGGCTCCGTCTTCCTCATCCTCTTGAGATCCATAATTCCAGAGCTTCGTGCCACAACATAGAGAGGAAGGTTCAAAGAGATACTCCCACAAATCCATGAAGGCTTAAGGCGATCTGTGGAGAAGATTTCAACACACTTCATCTTCGTGACGAAAGACCGTATCGACTACGATCATACTCTGCGGGTCTTCTTCTACTTCTCCAAGAGATCCATATAGGGAGTTTTTACATTATTTTCATTTCATATCTTTTGTAACCGTTAGAGAATTCGCCTCGTGTTGGCGACTAGGTCTGGATAGGACTTTGGGCAGAAACTCGCCTCGTGTTGGCGACTAGGTCGGGTGTAGAACTAGGGGGTGCTCGAGGCCATATCCGGGGAAGGATTGGCTAGAGCTGCTTGAGGCCGTATCCGGGGAAGGATAGGCTAGGGCCACCGGTTCATGGGGATACGAGTCGGGATAGAAAATGAAAAAGAGTTTTATTATTATTCGCCTTAGATTTCTAGCGTCATAGAAATTTAGTTTTGTAAATCATTTTTATTAATAGTAATCATGTCTCTCCTTTTGTAATAAAAATGATTTGTTCTTCATTTCTCTAAATTGTTTATTGTCATCTCTTTTATTATAAAACTATTTAGATCTTTATTCAAAATCACTATTTTGATCTCTTATTATTTCAAGTATTACAAAAAATAATATAAGTTTTTAAAACCCTTATTCACCCCCATCTAAAGCCGCCTACCGATCCAACAAGTGGTATCAGAGGTAGGTTTTATTCCAATCGGCATAACAACCGGGAATAATGGCGTCTCATGATCTCGCTTCTACTAGTGGGGCAAATTTTTATGAAGAAGAAAAATCACTAGCACCACCTTTATTTAATGGGACAAATTATAAAGGGTGGAAAATTTTAATGGAAAGGTTTATTAAAACTTTAGATATCGAAGCATGGAATCTAGCCATAGTAAGACCAGCGGATGAATCAAATAAAAAGGAACGTCATCTAAATGCAAAAGCCAAACACTATTTATTTTGTGGTCTATCAAATGACGTTTTCAAATTAATATATTATTTTTCTAGTGCATACAAAGTATGGAAATTTCTTGAAGAAATGTATGATCTTCCTCTCGCAGGTATGGAACAAACACAGGAGGAGAAGCACATACAAGCATCCACCATTGTTCAAGAAGATCTCTCTCGTAGCAAAGCCATGGAGACCATGGAAATTAACTTAGAAAAAGAAAGCAATGCATCAAGAGAAAAAGAAGATGAAAATTCATCCTTGATGGAGGAAGGCCTAAAAGATGACGAAGGAACTTCATGTTCACATTTTGCCTCTTCCAATAGCGCTGTAAGAAAGCTAAATTTCCTTCTTGTGTGATAACTTCTATCTTTAGTTTCAATAAACTAAAAATGGCTAAATGTAAGATCAAGAAATTGAAAATTACTAATAAAAATTTGCGCTTAAAAAATAAAAGCTTAAAAGCAAAAGTTAAAGTAGAATCAAATGCTAATTCATCTAGTCCTACCCATGTCTCTTTGAATGAAACTATTACACCTTGTTTAGAATTTAATAATTTAAAAGAAAAATACAAGGTACTTGAAAATGAACTTCTTATTGTAAAAGAACACAATGAAAAATTATCTTTAGAAAATTCAACTTTGAAAAGTGATTGTGCTACATGCAAAAGTTATAAAATTGAAATCAAAGAGATGGACGAAACATTTGAGGAATTTAGAAATGACTATCAAAATCACATTGACTCTATTGTCTCTACTCTTAAAAATAGCACAATAGCTTATAATAAAGCTAGACATAATCTAAAGATCAAGAATGATGAATTAAAATCAAAAATCAACTTGCTTATGAAAATTATAAATACAAATTCACAATATCAAGAAATATCTAAAAGCAAGTTGAATATGAATATAAACATCTTAACTAAGTCTAATAATGAGAGCAAGAAACACAAAGTGTTTGTAAATCAAAATCAAAATCATCATTACTTGCAAAATCATGTTTCTCCCAACTCAAAATTAAAATTGCACTAATTTCTTATGAACAATACTTTTAATAATCATTACAATCATAATCATCAATATAAAGATTATCATAATGGAAATTTGACATATAAGAATAACATTAAACCAAAGTTTGAATGGAGGCCTAAAATTAAAAATGAAACATTAAGTTCACATGAAAGGACCCATTCATCACTAACTACCCACAAACATACATGATATATTTGGGTACCCAAAGGAAGCACCACACTTGGTCCCCTTTGGATACCTAAATCTCTTATTCATTAAGTATCACAAATGCATGAAGTAGAATATTTTCAAAATGAAATATACAAATTTTCTACTTCATGATATGCTTTAATGTCTATTTTTTTATATTTCTTAAGCTATCATGTTATGGTCATCTTATATATTACTGGAAATATGATCTTATCTCTTAAAACTTAATGAGCTTATAACTCAAATTAATCAAAATTCAAAATCATATTTTATTTTGATGACCTATCTATTATTCGTATATTCATTACCCATAAATATCATTTAGTATTCATATAAATTGAACTATAAATTTGCTATAAGATATTTCAAATTAAATCCAGTTATTAGGCTATTAAGCTTTTTAGCCTTCACCAACAAGTGGTTTAGAGAAATAACATGATCTAAAAGAAAGTTCAAGATCTAAATAAAAGCTCAACTTTCAATATGGTTGCCTTTGTTCACAACAAAAAATTATATTGTGTTCACTCCTTGATGTCAAACATGATCTAAACCATCACTATTGTTCACCTATCAAAAATCACATACATATATTCAAAATTCATAATTAAAAGAAAATCACTAAAATGTATTGAAAGAATTTACCTTCACAATGAATATTGAATTAACAAGCACCACCATGATCTATTGATGTCCTTTGCTAAAATTCTCTAACATCATATATCATAAGTCTTATCAAAAGTCTTCTAAAAACAATTATTTCTATCACAGTTATGTGAATTATAATTGATATAATAATTTATGACAATTGATATTATAATTACATACCATGGTTGGTGTATTATGTGTGTATTGTGATTTATTTCAAGTTTAGACCTTTGAATCATCTTGATATCAAATCAAATTAAATCATCACTTCATTCTAGGTCTCTAAGTTGAAACACAATCAACCCTTAATATAACATTAATCTCAAACTTATCATACTAACATTGTCACCTAAAGAATATTTGTGTCTATGTTAGGCTTTATATGTTTACCAAGATATCCAGGCTGGGTATTCTCATCTAGGGCTTATCCATGATATTCTTATGCATGGACATTATTTTTTTTAATCACTAAAGTCATGCATATTTGATTTGTTCATTCATGTTTTCTCGTGCTTACATTTCCTATTATTTTCAAACTACATTATATTGATAAATATAAGCCTTAGAAAAATTAAAATGGAGATATAATAAAATATATCTCATGCAAAGTTCATTTGGTAAAGTCATATACAAAATCACTAATGTTACATGCAATTTGCACTATCTAGACATCTCCTGAAATTCTGAAATTTCTGCATGAAATTACTATTAGGACACTTAATCAAGATCAACAATTAAAAATTTCAAAATCATCAAAAATCATGCATTGTTTCCCGCGCTAGCGCTAGCGCACCTATTTGTTTTTCTGTATTTTTAAAATTTTGAAAAATTCTTAAAAATTTATTAATCTATATATAGTATTTATTTTTGCACTTCTGATTTTATTTCATTTTTGAAAAATCAAATACAAAAATACAAAAGCCTAATTACAAAAAAAAATGTTTTACCTTTGTGTTTTTGTCATTTGTTTAAAGTCTATGTTTTATGCAAAAATCTAATACAAAAATATAAAACATTAAAACTATAAAAAAAACTGTATGGACTTTCCTGTGAAAATAAAGCATGATTTAATCTATTATTTAGAACTTCTATAATGTTGCAATTTATCTTTTCAAACTAATTTGAACATTGTTTTCATCATACTTTGATATATCTATTAATATGTGCATCAATTATATTGTAAAAATTGTGTAGAACCAAGCTTAGCATGCCTCTAAGTATGAGTAAATGTTTTATGTTTGATAATGATATTTATTCACTCACTTTGGCATTGTCTATATATGTGTTTAATCTAAGAATGCTTGTGTATGTTTTGTATTAGTATAATGAATTAATATTGCACAAGTATCTTACCTACACTACCTTTATTTGCACTTTTAAAAGTTAAGAAAAGTGGTTATGTTTTCATACTTTATATTGGTTTGCAAAACAAGTGTATTCGGAGAACTTTGTACAAAACAAAAATCATAAAATAAAGTGACAAAGATAACTCCACCAAGCACTACTTGAACCTCCTGATAAGTCTTAATAAGCGTTGTGAGGTTGAGCACCTTGGAAAGGATAGTAAAGTATCTTGTGCAAACCATATCTTTCTTTCAAAATAAAAACCACTCACTCTTAAGTACACCGGATCACTAGTTTCAACATTAAAATAAAATAAAATATGTGATCCCCCAAGCACTACTTTGCACCCCGATAAGTCTTGATGAGCATTGTGTGTGCAAAGCACCTTGGTAGTGTACATTTTGTTTGTGCATTGAAGTGTGTGGAAGTGAAATTATTTGTGTTTTATTGTGCTCTTACTTTACATATTTCTTGTATTTTTGATAAAAACATTTGTTTACTCTACTCAAAAATACACTTTTGTGCACATCATTATCTTCCATAACACTTCTTCTCATGAGTATTGGATCCTAATGCAAAGTCTATACTACTCTTTATTTATGAAATGCACTAGATAACCTAGCATGCTTTCTACAATGTTTAGTATGTTTTGAAATTGTGAATTAACATAACATTGTAGTACTCTCTTTTTGGTAACATTATTTCATGCTTGGTTACTTTATTATTGAATTTAAAGATTTTACTTGAACAATGATTTACAAAAACATCTTCTTTTTGAAATTTAACTCATATATCTTTTTATGGATCATCATTGATTACAACAAGATGTTTCTTGTATTTCTATAAGTCTTCCGCATCATCACCATATATTTCTAGCTTGCGCTTTCATGCTCATATCAAAGTCTTAAATACCAAAATTCCTTTTCCAACAAATGGTAGACTTGTTTGGTAGAATTTATATTGGTTATTCTAACACAAATATTGTTATATTAAAAACTCTGATTCATTAATGGATTTCAAAATAGCTATGTGAGTGTTTTCAAAATTCAAATAAAAATATAAACCCATAGGCTATGAACTTATCACTAAATTTAAATGCTTAATGTTTCCAATAATTATTATCCATGACTACATATCTCACCATAGCGGGGGCGTAGGGTTGTAGACATTAGATTACCTAACCTCCAAGTCATTTCTTGTCCTTAACCGGGGAGGGTTCCAGTGGGGCCTTACGAGGCACTGGGGGGAAAGAGTGCTAGGTTGAGTTTTATCTAGTGTTTGCATTTGGGACTAACACCCCAACCTGCAGCATGTATGCAGCTCCTCATGCCCATCCGTCACTTAGTACGGGGCTAGGGTGTAGAAATATTGTCTGGGTAGATTGGTTATTTGGAAATCATTACCTTTTTATGCTTAAAACTCTTATATAAAAGGGAAAACTAACATTATAATATTGATTACTTGGAAAATGTTATATTTTTCATATTTATGCTAAAAACTCTGATCTATGAAAATATTTACGCTAAAAACTCTGATTTATTTCTATAAAAATAATTCTAAAATTCCTTATCATTTCCTTCTTTCTAAAAGCTCGATCATTCCTTTATCTTATTATCAAAACATTTATGTGTTGCCTCCTTACCCACTTTTGCTAATAACAAAAGGGGGAGATCTAACATGATAAATATAATCCGCTATCAAAATAGAAAACTAACATGATTAATTAAGATGATAGCTTATATATTAGGGGAGCATTCACTTAGGGGGCATGTATTTAGGAGGAGAAATTCTAAATGCTAAAATCAATAATTATCCTAAGTCATCACTCTCACACACACACAAGTAAGTTTCATCATGCTTATATATTATGATCTGATTTATCATTAATGGATTTGTTATTATCAAAAGGGGGAGTTTGTTGGAACATGGTCTTCCGCATCTCTTAGGTTTGAGAATAACAAATCCTATATGTATTTGATGTTCTGTGTTTAAGTGTGCAGGAAAACAAAGTCCATATGACTCAAGGATTACATAAGAAGGATGCCCCCAAATTTGAGCCATCAAATCCAACACTCCTACTAGCGTTGGCGGTATCACCTAGCGCTAGCGTTGATAAGCGCAATTACGGGAGCACATATAGAAGGAGATAGCGCCCGACGGTATCCGATAGCGCAGGAGGTAGCACGTAGCACTGAAGGCAAGAGAGAATTGTTTCCTTAGATTGAAGATTCTGTCGCGCAGAATATGTCCTAAAATGGGATAGCGCCGACGGTAGCACTAACGCAGGCGCTAGTTCCAAGGCTATAAAAAGGACCCCTTGGCTCCGTCTTCCTCATCCTCTTGAGATCCAAAATTCCAGAGCTTTGTGCCACAACATAGAGAGGAAGGTTCAGAGAGATACTCCCACAAATCCATGAAGGCTTAAGACGATCCGTGGAGAAGATTTCAACACGCTTCATCTTCATGAAGAAAGACCTATCGACTACGATCATACTCTGCAGGTCTTCGTCTACTTCTCCAAGAGATCCATATAGGGAGTTTTTACATTATAGTCATTTCATATCTTTTGTAACCGTTAGAGAATTTGCCTCGTGTTGGCGACTAGGTCTTGGTAGGACTTAGGGCAGAAACTCACCTCGTGTTGGCGAGTAGGTCTAGTGTGTAGATCTAGGGGGTGCTCGAGGCCATATCTGGGGAAGGATTGGCTAGAGCGGCTTGAGGCCGTATCCGGGGAAGGATAGGCTAGGGCCACCGGTTCGTGGGGATACGAGTCGGGATAGAAAATGAAAAAGAGTTTTATTATTATTCGCCTTAGATTTCTAGCGTCATAGAAATCTAGTTTTGTAAATCATTTTTATTAATAGTAATCATTTCTCACCTTTTGTAATAAAAATGATTTGCTCTTCATTTTTCTAAATTGTTTATTTTCATCTCTTTTATTATAAAACAATTTAGATCTTTATTCAAAATCACTATTTTGATCACTTATTATTTCAAGTATTACAAAATATAATATAAGTTTTTAAAACCCTTATTCACCCCCCCCCCCCTCTAAGCGCGCCTACCGATCCAACATTAATAAGCAAAAAATAAGAGAAGAATTAAATTTACATAAGTTCTCTGCGTTCGACGAACAACTACCTGCGTTCGACGAATGGCGCTCTGCGCTCGACGAATGGCATTCATTCTGCGCTCGATGAAATCCAGCCATCTCAGCGGTCGACGAAGATCACCTATCTCAGCGCTCGACGATCCCGTCTCAGCGGTTCAGCGCTCGACGCCTTTACTCAAGCTCAGTGCTCGACACTTTTATCCAGGCTCAGCGGTCGACGAAATCTTACGTTCGATGAACTCAAGTCTGCGTTTGACGAACAACTCAATATTCAGCGGTCGACGATCCAGCCCATCTCAGCGGTCGACGAATCCTTCCGTTCGACGAACTCAAGTCTGCGTTCGACGAATATTCAGCAGATGTTCAGAAAAGTGAATTAAATGTTCAGGTCGACGAATCAAATGATGAGCTCGACGAATTTCTCCCAACTTTATATATTGATATCTTTCAGCTCGACTAAAATTTTTATATATGCAATATCTTTATTATTTCTATTTATATATATTGCTATATATATATTGCTGATTTAACCTTACAGCCGAGCAAGCATTAAATGTTATAGCCGTTGGAAGCAAAGCAAAAAAAGCTGTAGCCGTTGCAGCAAGCCAAAGACGGCAATTTGTCAGCTCGAGGATCTGGGAAATGAAAGAGACATTACTTCTTTCCTTGTCGGGCAAGAATTCAAATCAGCCGAGGAAAGAAGACAACATCTTTTACATGACAGCAGGAGTCAACTCTTCATTACAGCAAATTAATATATAGCAGATTATATACAGCTGTTTTCTCAAGACAGAATATATTACAATTGTTGTACAGAAAAGAGAGAAGAAGAAGAGAAAAAGAAGAACAGGAGCAAAAAGAAGAACATATCAAATTATATTATCTTCTTTTTGCTAAAACTCTTTCTTGCAGATCTTCTATACAACCTGAGACACCAAATCAATATCATTTGCTCTGGAATCAAAACTGCAAGAAGAAGAACAGAGTATTTGGAATCTAGAGAAGGAGCTCCATCCACAAGCTATCATCAAACTAAATCAGACAGGGGGAGCTCTCTTCAACATCTTCATCAAGAGTCTTCTCAGCAAATAGAAGAACAACATAACCTTTTTTCTGTTTTCTTTTATTCCTTCCCATCTTGTACATAGTTATAACTCCCTTCAAAAGTTAACTCCCGGTGACAGGCCACCTTAGCAAAAACCTGCATCTTGGTTTATAAGCACCTGATCAAAATCTTATTGGTGAATTGGGCACCTGATCAAACCTCCATTAGTGTGTGGACACCTGAACAAAAACACCTTGGTGTGAGGGCACCTTATCAACAACCTCCAGTGGATTCCTACCAGTGGGTAGAAGAGTAGATGTACCCAGTTGAGGGGAACTACTATATATTTTTGTGTCATCTGGATGTGCTTTGTTTTTGTTTTATTTCTTATTTGTTGTGCTGTGTTTATTGCTTTGCCTTCTAGGTGTTTGTGTTTATTTCTCAATCAGCACACTCATATATTTATATATATCATTACTTTGAAACAAAGTTAAACAAGACCTTTAATAATATTAAGAACTAATCTCCTTTCACAAATCCTAATGCATTTGATCATACTTGTTTTGTGTTTATAGTATGCAGGATTCCGTGCTTTCATATCTCCATGGTGCTGTGTTGTTGTTGCTACTGCGCTGTGTTAACTTTACCACTGGCGCTAGCATTAACGAACCGCTGAGAAGAAACTGCTGAGAAGGGAAACCGCTGAGATGCAAGCTGGCGTTCGACGAAATGGAAGTTGCGTTCAACGAACTGGCGCTCGATGAAATGAAACTTGTGTTCGACGAACTGCATGCTCTACCACGGCGCTCGACGAAATGCATGCTTTACCACATTAGCTAGAACTACCGCTGGCGCTAGCGATCAACGAAATGGAGGTCGACAAAATGAAGGTGGCGTTCGAAGAAGATGCGCCCGATGAAGTGCTCTACCGCGGTGCGTTACAACTACCGCTCACGCTAGTTTTGTTCGACAAAATGAATTTTGCGCTCGACGAAATGTGAGGCCAGCTCGACGAAGATGCGCCCGATGAAATGATCTACCACAGAGCGCTAGCACTGACGCTGGCGTTAACATATATGGAAACTATTGACAGAAAGGGAACAATGGAGAAAAAGGAATGTTGACGGATCGCTATGTTTGTCAAGTACTATCGCGGCGCGTTAGGTCTAACGCCCGGTGGTAGCTTTTGGAAACATCTCGTCAGCTGTTGATTGAGGAGCAGTTTTGGAAAAAGATTGTGGCTGAAGGAAGGAAATCTCACTAACGTGCGGCATTAGCGGTACCACGACACGCTAGTGTTTGGCGCTCAGAATGTTGCCTAAACTACCATGATCCGTGTTCTTCATTGCCTTATGTAGATACCGCGGGGCGGTAGTACTACCGCAGGTGGTAGTGGCTGAATCTATAAAGCGCTGCCTCTGTTGCTGCTTGCTGATACAGAAGGATTTGAAGCCATATATTCAGAGCACTCGTGGGAGCCTTCTCCAAGCAGCCCAAAGAACTCCGTCAACATTCGTGAACGCAAAGAACCTGAAGACCAATACGATCGCATCTACATCGACATCAAGTTCTACATTTGAGGGAGTCTTTAGTTTGAGTTTTGTTTTTACTTTCAAATTATAACCTTTATATCTTTTGCTCGGTAGAAGAATTCGCCACACGACGACTAGGGCCTTGCGGGGACTAGGGGGAATTCGCCACACGACGACTAGGTCTAGGTAGGACTTAGGGAGGAATTCGCCACACGGCGACTGGGTCTAGGGAGTAGATCTAGGGGGTGCTCGAGGCCTTTCTGGTGATAGATTGGCTAGAGTGGCTTGAGGTCGTATCTGGGGAGAGATCGCCTAAAGCCAACTGGTTCGTGGGGATACGAGTCGGTATAGAAAACAAAAAGGGTTTTCATATTATTCGCTTCGATTTCTAGCGTCATTGTAATCATATTTTGTAATCAATTTTATAAATGTTAATTATGTCTTTTCTTGTTTAATAAACTTTATTTCATATTTAATTTCATTATCGCTTTACTTTTGATTTAACTGCGACCAAAATATCAAAAAATTTCTATTAAAGTTAAAAGCTTGTTAAAACCCTTATTCACCCCCCCCCTCTAAGGGCGCCTATAGATCCAATAAGTGGTATCAGATCCAGGTTATTCCAAATCGGCTTAACAACCCAGAATAATGGCGTCTCATGATCTCGCTTCTATTAGTGGGGGAATTTTTATGAAGAAGAAAAATCCCTTGCACCACCTTTATTCGAAGGAAGGAATTATAAAGGGTGGAAATTATTAATGGAAAAATTTATTAAAAATTTAAATATCAATGCGTGGGATTTAGGAATAGTTAGACCAGCGAATGAATCAAATAAACAGGAATGACATCTAAATGCAGAAGCCTTAAATAGTATTTTCTGTGCTTTATCTCAAGATATCTTCAAATTAATATATTGTTTATCTAGTGCATACAAAGTATGGAAATTTCTTGAAGAAATGTATGATTTTCCTCTTACAGGTATGGAACAAACATAAGAATTGAAGAACATACAAGCTTGCACAAATTTTCAAGAAAGCTCCTCTCATGACGGACCCATGAAGTGCATATCAAGTGAAAGAGACGAAAAAATACTATCTTCAGAAGAGGAGTGCCAAAAAGATGCCAAAGAAATGATATGTTCAAATTGTGCCTCTCCCGAAAGCAATGTAAGGAAATCAAATCCCATTTTTTGTACTTCTATTTCTACTTTACAATTGCTTCAAACTACTAAGCGCAAAATTAAGAAATTAAAAAATGTTAATAAACATTTGCGCTTAGAAAATAAAAATTTAAAGGCAAAAATTAATGAAGAATCAAATTCTAATTTATCTAGTTCTACCCAAGGCTCCTTAGTTGAAAACACTACACCTTTTATAGAATTTAATGATCTGAAAGAAAAATGCAAGGAACTTGAAAAGAAACTTGTTTTTATAAAAGAACAAAATGAAAGATTATGTTTAGAAAATTCATCTTTGAAAAATGATTGTGCTAAGTGTAAAGACTACAAAATTGAAATTAAAGAGATAAATGAAACATTTGATGAATATAGAAATAACTATCAAAATCATATTGATTCAATTGTTTCCATTCTTAAAAATAGCACAATCGCTTATAATAAAGCTAGACATAATTTAAAAATTAAGAATGACGAATTAAAAACAAAAATCAACTTGCTTATGAAATTTATAAATAAAAATTCACAATATCAAGAAATATCTAAAAACAAGTTGAATATGAATATGAATATTTTAACTAAGACAAATAATGGGAGTAAGAAACACAGAGTATTTGTAAATCAAAGTCAAAATCACCATTATTTACAAAATCATGTTTCTCCCAACATAAAATTAAATGTTCATAAATTTCCTATAAATAATGTTTTGCAAAATCATCATGGAAATTTGACAAATAAAAATAATATTAAACCAAGATTTGAATGGAGGCCCAAAGTTAAAGATGAAACACAAATTCCACTCAAAAGGGCTCATTCATCACTATCTCCCCAAAAGAAAACACGTTGTATTTGGGTACCCAAAGGAACGTCACACCCGGTCCTCTTTGGATACCTAAATCTCTCATTCATTTGTATCCAATCATTTGCATGAAGTAGAAAAAAAAATATCAATTATCTACTTCATGATATGCTGAATTTCCTTTTTGTTTTTTTTATTTTTTTTCTTTGAGCCATCATGATACCATCACTTTATATAACATGTGATATGACTTCCACATATTAAACCAAAATTCATAAATAAATCAAATTGAATAAAGCTGAATAAAAAGTCATATCATTTTTCTAAGTGATCTACTTATCCTTTTTATTTTTGTCATTCTAAATCCATTTCCTAATAGTCTTATAAAAATTGAAAAACTAAATTTGTCATATGATATTATTAAGACTAAATGAAATAATTGTCAAAATGGATTTAAAAAGGTATTTTAGGGGTATTAGGCTAAATTTATAAAATGCGCAAGTTTTTGCTTAGGTACTTAATATATTTGCGTCATTCTTTGATTACCCCTAATATGTTTAATCATAATCATGTTAAACCGAAATTGAAAAATTGCATGAATATTATTTCACTCATTTATGATCATTTCACACATGCATATGTTGTGCAAAACTCAACAATTAAGGTTTAATGAATATGAAACTTTAATGAAGATGAAACCCATGTACTACAATTTTAACTTCCGCATCTTTTTGCAATTTCTTCTCATCTCTTCACTTCATTAGACAGGCCTTACATTGCACAAACATAATTACGAAAATCAGAAGAAAAATCAAAGAAAATCTAGGCTATATGATCAAAATAAGCACTCTCTATGAGCTAACGCAGGCGCTAGTACCTAACGCCGGCGCTAGTACCTAACGCCGGCGCTAGTTCAAGTATCCGATTTTCTGAAATTTTAAAATTCTGAAAAATCAATAAAAATATATTATCTTATATGTACTACTCATTTTTGCAATTCTGCCTGTACTTGTTTTTTTTTAAATTAAAATATAAAATTACAAAAGCCAAATTACAAAAAAAAATTGATATTTGTTTGAATTCTATTCCTATATGCAAAAATCAAATACAAAATTTTGAAACAAAAACAAGTATAAAAATTTATTATTTTTGAACTTAACTTTTCTATTTACATGTATCTTGCGAAAGGGTGATTTGGGCTATCATCCCATCACATCACCTAGTACCGGGCGAACCCCTCACAAGGTAGACCTCGGGAAGTCCAAGATCAAATTATAAGAGTTCAAACTTTAAATTAAAATTATTTTTTAATATCAAAAACACTGTACGGACTTCATTGAAAATCAAGCATGATTTAACCCATCTTTTAGACCTTCTACAATGTTACAATTCATTCCTTCAAACTACATTGAACATTGTTTTTTATCATGCTTTGATATATCTACTCATTTGTGCATAAAATTGTATTGTAAAAATTGTGCAGAACCAAGCTTAGCATGCCTCTAAGTATGAGTAAATGTTTTATGTTTGATAATGATATTTATTCACTCACTTATTTTGGCAAGTTCTACATATGTTTTTAATCTAAGAATGCTTGTGTATGTTTTGTAATAGTATAATGAATTAAAATTGCACAAGTATCTAACCTATACTACCTTTATTTGCACTTTTAAAAGTTAAGAAAAGTGGTTATGCTTTCATAAATTATATTGGTTTGCGAAACAAGTGTATTCAGAGAACTTTGTACAAAACAAAAATTATAAAATAAAGTGACAAAGATAACTCCACTAAGCACTACTTGAACCTCCTGATAAGTCTTAATAAGCATTGTGAGGTTGAGCACCTTGGAAAGGATAGTAAAGTGTCTTGTGCAAACCTTATCTTTCTTTCAAAAAAAAATCACTTACTCTTAAGTACACCGGATCACTAGTTTCAATATTAAAATAAAATAAAATATGTGATCCCCAAGCACTACTTTGCACCCTGATAAGTCTTAATGAGTATTGTGTGTGCAAAGCACCTTCGTAGTTGTACATTTTTTTGTGCATTGAAGTGTGTGGAAGTAAAACTATTTGTGTTTTATTGTGCTCTTTACTTTACATATTTTTTGTATTTTTGACTAAAACATTTGTTTACTCTATTCAAAATATACTTTTGTGCACATCATTATCTTACATAACACTTCTTCTCATGAGTATTGGATCCTAATGCTAATTCTATACTACTCTTTCTTTATGAAATACACTAGATAACCTAGCATGCTCTCTACAATGTTTTGTATGTTTTGAACTTCTGAATTAATATAACGTTGTAGTAATTTCTTTTTGAAAACATTATTTCATGCTTGGTTACTTTATTGTCAAAATAAAAAAAAAATTAATGCAAAATGATTTACAAAAACATCTTCATTGTTGAAATTTAGCTCATATAAATTCTTATGAATCGTCATGTTTATAAAAAGATGTTTTCTTGTATTTCTATAAGTCTTCCGCATCATCATCAATATATTTTTTACCTTGCGCTTTCATGCTTATATCAAGTCTTAAATATCAAAATTCTTTTTTTAACAAATGGTAGAGTTGCTTGGTAAAATTTATATTGGTTATTCTAACACATATATCACTCTTATGCTAAAAACTCTGATCTATTTCAATAAAAATTTGTATGCTAAAATCACTCCTCTAAACATGAAAGCATTGTAATGCCAATATCTCTGATTCATTAATGGATTTCAAAATAGCTATGTGAGTTATTTGTTAAAAAAACAAAATTCAAATAAAAATATAAATCCATAGGCTATGTCATTAGATTTAAAACGCTTAAATGTTTCCAATAATTATTATCCATGACTTCATATCTCACCATAGCGGGGGCGTAGGGTTGTAGACATTAGATAACCTTATCTCTAGTCATGTCTTGTCCTTAACCGGGGAGGGTTCCAGTGGGGCCTTGTGAGGCACTGGGGGAAAGAGTGCCAGGTTAAGTTTCTGTCTAGTGTTTGCATATGGGACTAACACCCCAACCTACGACATGTATACAGCTCCTCATGCCCATCCGTCACTTAGTACGGGGCTAGGGTGTAGACAAATTGTCTGGGTAGATTGGTTACTTAGAAATCATTACTCTTTATGCTTAAAACGTTTATAAAGCAAAATCCTTTGTGTACTTAAAATGCTACAACATCTATTTTGTTATGTCTAAAATTCTTAATCATTTACTATGCTTCACAATTCCTATATAGATGTTCACTTAAAAAATTATTTCGTCATGCTTTCCACATCTTTACTACTTGTACGCTCGATCATGAATACGTTTTCCCTACAAGTGGTTTCTTTATGAAACATTCTTCACATTCCTTTCTTTGTTTTCTCCTATCTATTGTATTTTTCCTAAGCATTTAACTCTTTATCATGATCATTCCCTCTCTACACAGTTATTGCACACTTTTTTGTTGGACTACCTCTCCACCCTCTTTTGATAATACCAAAAGGGGGAGAATAAATTTGAAAGAAATTAACATGTTTTGGGGAGTCAAGTTCAAAAGAAGTTTTGTTGTAGGGGGAGCATTCACTTAGGGGGAGAATTCATTTAGGGGGAGCATTTGAACTTGCCTAATTTTCATGCTATATATGTTAGCTATCTATTATAAACACAAATTCCTATCTATTGAATTATTTCTTTCTAAGGGGATTTGTTATTATCAAAAGGGGGCGTTTGTTGGAACATGCTTTCCACATCTCTTGGTTTGACAATAACAAATCCTATTGTATTTGATCATACTTGTTTTGTGTTTATAGTATGCAGGATTCTGTGCTTTCAAATCTCCATGGTGCTGTGTTGTTGTTGCTACCGCGCTGCATTAACTCTACCGCTGGCTCTAGCATTAACGAACTGCTGAGAAGGGAAATCGCTGATATGCAAGCTGGCGTTCGACGAAATGGAAGTTGCGTTCGACGAACTGGCGTTCGACGAAATGAAACCTGCATTCGACGAACTGCATGCTCTACCACGGCGCTCGATGAAATGCATGGTTTAATTGCGGCGCGCTAGAACTACCGCTGGTGCTAGCGATCGACAAAATAGAGGTCGACAAAATGAAGGCGGCATTCAACGAAGATGCGCCCGATGAAGTGCTCTACCGCGGTGGGTTACAACTACCGCTCGCGCTAGTTTTGTTCGACGAAATGAATGTTGCGCTCGATGAAATGTGAGGACAGCTCGACGAAGATGCACCCGATGAAATGATCTACCGCGGAGCGCTAGCACTGACGCTGGCGTTAGTATATATGGAAACTATTGACAGAAAGGAAATAGTGGAGAAAAAGGAATATTGACGGGTCACTATGTTTGGCAAGTACTATCGCGGCGCGTTAGGTCTAACGCCCGGCGGTAGCTTTTGGAAAAGACCGTATATCTCTCTTGGTATGTCCAGATAATAGGTAGGAGCATAAACTAAAGCATTCTGGAGCTACAAAGATAGTTATTAAATCGTTAGCACCACATAAAAACATTCCTCCTAGAGTAGCTGTTAATACGAATAACAGAAACGCTGTTAATATGAATCTATAAAAAGACGCGCGCCGCCTCCGTTGCTGCTTGCTGATACAGAAGGATTTGAAGCCATATATTTAGAGCAATCGTGAGAGCCTTCTCCAAGCAGCCCGAAGAACTCCGTCAACGTTCATGAACGCAAAGAACTTGAAGACCAATACGATCGCATCTACATCGACATCAAGTTCTACATTTGAGGGAGTCTTTAGTTTGAGTTTTTTTTTTTACTTTCAAATGTAACCTTTATATCTTTTGTTCGGTAGAGGAATTCGCCACACGACGACTAGGGCCTTGCGGGGACTAGGGGAATTCGCCACACGACGACTAGGTCTAGATAGGACTTAGGGAGGAATTCGCCACACGATGACTGGGTCTAGGGAGTAGATCTAGGGGGTGCACGAGGCCTTCCTGGTGATAGATTGGCTAGAGCCGCTTGAGGCCGTATATGGGGAGAGATCGGTTAAAGCCAACCAGTTCGTGGGGATACGAGTCGGTATAGAAAACAAAAAGGGTTTTCATATTATTCGCTTCGATTTCTAGCGTCATTGAAATCAGATTTTGTAATAAATTTTATAAATGTTAATCATGTCTTTTCTTGTTTAATAAAATTGATTTCATATTTAATTTCATTATATCTTTACTTTTGATTTAACTGCGACCAAAATATCAAAAGTTTTCAATTAATGTTAAAAGCTTGTTATAACCCTTATTCACCCCCCCTCTAAGGGCGCCTACAGATCCAGCACTTCTCCCCCTCAGTTTCAGCATCCTCTTGCTCTGTTCCTATTGTTACCATTGTCCCAGATCCCAGACTTAGAGCAGAGGTTTGGAGGGCTATTTTACTTGTCTCCACAGGTACCTCAGAGTCAGATGGAGGAGAGCTGTTGCCTGACTCACTTCCTTCAGATGAGCTTTCTCCCTTCCTCTTCATATCTTCTGCTGTCTTCAACTTCTTGGGAGGCTTAGTCAGAGTTTTCTCCCATCTGTCAAGGATCTTGATGTCCATCCTTCTCATGTGGTGAATTTTTACTCCATACTTTTTGTTAAAGCTTTCAGGGTAGGATAACAGAAGATATAATGATAGAATTCTTCCCAGATTTGGAGCTTGAAAGCTTTCTCGTATCCTCTTGAAGATTTGCTGACCCCAGTTGGTCCTTTTACTTAGGATTATCCTTGCCATTATCTCGAACATGGGCTTGGATATCCTATTATGCGACCCTACTTTGCAGAGGAGAGCTTTACCTACAATATCTGCCACAAGTTTTCCTTGTTAATTGAAGCTTTTCCTTTCTAGAGACCCATAGGTCTTGCTGGAGTGTCCGCACCATTCCAGAGCCTTGTTAAGGTCTTCCTGGGTGATCTTTTCATCTTCCTCCCCCTTGGCAAAGGTCAGCAACTGAAGAGCCATGTTCAATCTCTTGGGATTCACCTTGACTTTTATCTCGTTGATTATGCTCTTCACAGATGTTCCTTTTGAGCCACCCTTGGCACTGGAGTTGAATTCTAGCACTTCTCTTTTGAGAATCACTGTTGGTTCGGAGAGGGCAAATTCCATACCGACGACGTCCAATAGCTTGATAGCATTTTGAATCTCTTCAGGTCCTTCCACGAAACCATTCCTCACCACTTCACTTCCTTCAAAGAGAAATCCTTCCTTCTTTGGCGCCATCTTTTGCTTGATCCAGGAGGATTCCAGCACTGTCGACTCATCCACTCTTAGAAGGCGTGGAGAACACGACAACTTTTTAGGGCTAATGTAGAGAGTGTTTTAACCTTACGATATTTGACCTTATTTATAGTGTCCGAGTTGGAAATCGAAGTGTCATTTGTTAAATGTTTGATTAACTCGAGTTTAGCTGTAATGATTAGTTAAGCACAAGTTTATTTAAGATTCTGCTGATGATTGGATATCATCGTGATGCAGATTCGATGTCGAGGAGTTATTTCGACGTTACCAATCATCATTTCGACGACATGGTTTTGGTTCACTCTTTTGTATGACCAGTGCAATGCTTTTTGCAGTGCCATACATATGTGCTCCTTGAATGACAACTTTTACTTACTTAGTGATGACTACTTTTACAACATGATAAAGATGAGGTTATGTATTGATCAACATAGTTACCATCACCTTAGCTCTTAAGTCTTCTTGAGCTAACAGCTCCCCCTTGATGGGATGTCCACTTATCTTTACTTATAGCCCCCCTTGATCAGTACACCTTTGCATGTGGTGAGTTTTTCTTAGTCCAGAGTTGAGCCTGGAGCACTTATTGTTCATTAGCCTTGTTTGCTTTTTATTGACTTGGGTCCTAGGTTCTTGTTAGCATAATAGGGAATTATTCTACTCACCTCAACCCATCTAGGAGGTCTCTCCTTTGCACTAGGCACACTAAGGTTGTGCCAACAGTCAATGGCAAAGTGTCCCACTTTGCCACAGCACCAACATTCATGGATGTTGTACCTTCTTTTCTGAATAGTTTTTGAAGTATGTTTTGTAGAGAAGGCAGCATCATTCTTCCTACCTTTCACAGCCAAGAACTGACTAGCTGCTCTAGTATAATTGTTTCTTCTTGACTTTATCTGTTTGTCAGCAACAAATGTCAGCTTGGTAGCCGACATGGTGTTGATGGTATTAGATATAATTAAGTGAGAATTGATTATACTGGGGCTACCCGTCTGCTTCTTTTCTGGAAGAGATTGGGAAGATGTTGCTCCTTTATCCTTGAAAGTGGGGGATGGGACACCAAACACAAATGGTCCATGATGGGCCATTTGGATTTCCATATGGGGAGCCTTTAATGCACTCATCCCCATGCCCTTTCTCTTCACATAATCAGGAGCATTTCCATGATTAATGGAGCTTCCATTCATCCAGTGACCATGGACACTGTCCTGATCATACCTATTAGAGGGAAGCACTACCTTCTGAAAGGTGGTATGAGGCACTGCTTTAGTTTTGGCCCTTTCTCCATTCCCAACATCTATTGCCCTTTCATTGTAACCCAATCCCCTCCTATTTCCATAGGAGGAGAAGGTGTCAATGATGGGCAGTACAGTTTTGGGCTTAGAGAATTGAGCCACCAAGCTTCTTTCCTTAAGAAGGTCATTCTCAAGTTTCTTGATAAGTTCTTCCCTTTGGCTTCTTTCATCATAAATCTTGTCTATGATTTTCTTGAGCTCACAGGAGTTGGTGCCCTCATTGGGGGACATACCCATTTCCTTATTCATCTCAGCCTTAATGGGCCTGAGTGATTCTAGCTCCCTAGCTTGCTTCTTAACAAGCTTCTCGCTCTTTCTCAGATCTCCCAAGAGATCACCAAACTGTTCTATTAGATCAGTGTGATTCTTATTGTTGCATGATGAGCAGTCTTCTGCATCATCTTCGGAGGATGAACAATCACCTGATGCACTCTTGGTTTTCTTAATTGAAGAAGGTAGTAAAGGCGTGTGAGTGATGCATACCTGATCATAATGTGATTCATCATGATTTTCTTCATCTGATAGAGCCATCAGCCCATGAACCTCTTCATCCTCAGAATCACAGTTTGTGAGAGTCAAGGGTGCTCTTATTCTTTCTCCTGCTCCAGAGCATTCTTCATCATCTAATTCACTGTCTCAAGTAGTCAGTGGAGCTTTGATGCATACCTCTTCATAAGGGGTTTCTTCTTCAAAATCTTCCTCTGACTCTTCCATGAGGACTCCTAGGGAGTCCCACATGTCCTTTGTTGTTGTGCAATGACTCAGCTTCTGGTGTGTTGCCAGATCTACTCCACCAGCTAGAATACTTCTGGCTTCTTTGTCCAAGCTTGCTAGAAGAGTTTCATCTCTTAACATTGTCATGGAGGGTCCTTCTTGAACAATTAAAAACATTCTTGGATCCATTGTCTCGAAGTATATTTTAGCTCTTACTTTCCAAAGGAAAAAGTTCTCTCTAGAGCAAACAACTATTCTTGATTCCATGGTCATGATATAAGGACACCCACGGGCATATTTGTTCAAGCTGTTAAGCTTTTCTTTGAACAACCTCGCTTTGATACCACTTGTTGTTTATTGGGTGTCAACTTATCACCTAGAAGGGGGGGGGGGGGGGGGGGGGTGCATAGGTTTTTCAAATTATTTTATCCCCTTTAGGTGTCCTTGATTTCTGATTAGTAGATTTATAAATTATAAAGCACAATACAGAAAAGCACACAATGATCTATAGAGGTTCCTCAAGACAGGGTGTCTTGAGTAGTCCTCTTTCCCCATGCGCCTACCTAACAGTGTGCTAGGCTCGCAAACTCCGCCAAATCTTCAGGCCCTCAAGCCTTACAACACGGACCCGCAAGTCCTACATCCTAATCGTGCAAGCCCCTACTGCACCCGAGCCCACAAGTTCGACACTCATGCCCTCAAGCCCTACACAACACAAACCCGCAAGTCCTGTGCCTACGCCTAAGCCCGCAAGCCCTTACTGCACCCAAGCCCTCAAGCTCGACAAAATTGGACCCGCAAGTCCACTGCCCTCGCCCTCAAGCCTCACAGCTCTCCATCCCTCAAGCTAGACAAAGTCAGACCCGCAAGTCCACTGCCCTGGCCCTCAAGCCTCACAGCTCTCCAACCCTCAAGCCTTACAACAATAAGCGATTTTACAGTAATAAAAACTGATTCTTCTGCCCGATGAAGATCGGCAACTTATCCTGATGGAGATCGGCTTCTTGAGGTTGAAGATGTTTCTGATTCAGATCTTGAAAGCACAGTTCTTCTTCAATCTCTTTTCTTAGCTTGATGATAATCGGCTTCTTATCAGTCAATGGAGATGACTGATTCTTCTGAGAACTCTTGATTCTTGTTCTCTACTTGTTCTTCTTCTTCTCCGCTAAATGTACTGTTGTATTGAAAAGCAACGACGGGATTCTTTTTCGTTCTTGTTTCTCTCTCGAAGATTACTTTTTCTAGGGCATCACTGTTCCCTTTTATAGGACGGAAGAGCAGCTTAACGGTCACATATAATGTCCTTTAATGTCAGACTCCCATTCCTTAAGAGCACGCGCTGATTGGACAATAAGGCGGTGACATTAATTGCTGACAGCGCGTCTGCAATATTTGAATTCCATCTCGACGATATTTCCAGCTTTATGACGATACTGATAGCTTTACGATGATATGGAAAATATCTCGACGACAGAACTTTGTCAATGCCTTAGGCCTTGGAAGATCTTCAAGTCTTCTAGCTTCTGCCTCTGACATTAATAACTCGACGATACGAGATATTCTGGCATTTTTGTATATACGACGATATGCTATCTCTGACTGTGTCATCGTAATCACTTTGTTCTTTCAACGACATGAGGGATATCATGTCGACAGACTCTTCTTTAGCAACTGCTTGTCTTCAGCTGACCTTCTTCAGTCTTCTCGACATCATGGCTTCTTTACGACGATATTTGTTCTTCTTGACGACAAGGCTACTTTGATGATGTCGACGATACTACATCTTCTCGATGATAAGACTTCTTTGATGATGTGGTCGATACTGCATCTTCTCGACGACATTCCTTCCTCTAGAATCTGACTCAGTGGTTGGGCTGAGATGGGTTCCTCTTCTCACTGGATTCGTCGATCTGTAGAGAAGTTTTTGCGTTCGACGAACTGCATTCTTCATTCGATGAACAACATGCTGCGTTCGATGAACCTCATTCTTCTGTCCGTCTATGCGTTCGACGAACTTCATTCTTCGTTCGATGAACAGCACCCTGCGTTCGACGAACTCGCCAAGTCTCAGCGTTTGCTTCTATCCTGTCTTTGCATTCGACGAACTTCATTCTTCATTCGACGAACAGCATTCTGCGTTCGATGAACAACATTCTGCGTTCGACGAACTCGCCAAGTCTCAACTTTTGCTTTGCACATCATCATGACGACAAGCATACTTTGTCGACAACATCTCCTATTCTTCTCGACGATATAGTACTTAGTGAAATAACTAAAGTACTTGTCATATTGCCAATTTCTGTAAGCATGAACTAGATGTAACATTTAATACAACTTGCATTTATCATTGAGCTGGGCACTTCTTCAAATCAGGAACACTGTTGGGCACTGTTCCCAACAATATGTTGTAACAACGACGAGTTAACAATACTTTTGCATGCCCGTGATCATGCAAGCAAAGCGTATGGCATGCAATAATGTTATACTATGATCAAGTTCTTGCTCTTGAGGTGTGAGTTGAATGTGATAAAATTTTATACTAGCGAGCTTATTCGATGACCGTGAACTCATGTGTCTTATGCTAAATCATTTATTGTAAATACGAGGACTTGCGTATTATTGCTATAATATGATATATAGAATCCCTTGTAGTGAGTGAGAGGCCCTGAGAGCCTTTATTATGGCTTTATTGATGAGTGGTCACTCTCTGAATGTGTGGAATCTTCAGTACATGACTGATAATATGATGATATTAGGAGGTGATTGGATATCCTACTTTAGTTAGTGGTCTTGAAATTATGATTATATATATCCTTTGGCCTGAGATAATCTATAGGATGAAGACCATTGTTGAGGCTTGTACTTTATGTGATATGATTGTGCATATCTCGAATATGGTATTATAATTATAAGTTTTGAGAAATGCATACATACATGTTGGAATCTTGTGATCTATAAGCAGTCAAAAGACTAGCTTTACTACTAACATAATACAAGCATATAGGGTCGCACATTAGGACGTGCTGAATTTAGAGTATTTGATCATGTTGGTTTATCAAACCAAGTTCTGAATATGTATATATGGTAGACATTGTACAATATTTGAGGAGCTCGATCTGAAGCAAACGCCCATGTACCAAGGGCATACGGGCTCAAAATAACGGGATAATGGTCAAATGCGTCTGTGGGCAAAATTCTTGACTTTTGAGGTCATACACCCGTGTTCCAAGGGCGTGGGATGTTAATCATTCTTAAGCTACGAGGAGACATATCTATACAAACCGACATGACTTTTGGGGCACACACCCGTGTGCCAAGAGCGTGTGCACTGATTTTTTTCAAACAAGTTCACACTTATAAATAGGTTATCTTATCCTGAAGAACGTATGCCATTTTCAGATGTTTTAATTTTGTAAAACAACGAAGAACGCATCTCTCCAAGATCGGAACTAGCATTTTGAAGGAGAGAAAAATGATCAGCATCCAACCACCAGTTTGTTAGACAGACTGTGAGCTATTTTCGGCATTCATTTGGATACCTCTAGAGACGCAGATACTATTCTGCATTTCAACTTAAACTCCAGTTATTCTTCTCAAAATCTGATTTTGATGCAGGTACAAACTCTATTCTTGATTTAGTATGTTTCGCATGGATCCTATCAAGTGTTTCTTGTATTTTCGTTGCACAATTGATGCCCTTGAAACTAAACAATGGTGTTAGAGCAAGCTGTAAAATCTCTCTTTCAGATATCATTTCACTCCTTTTTCATAGTTGTCATCTATCTATATACAGATTCGCTCATTATTACACAAATATGAGAGCATGTATACTGTCTAAGAGAAGATGGATTTGAAATATTTGCACTACCCCTTGGACTTCGTTAGGGCTCTGCCCCTAAGATCCCACTAAAAATTCAGCCCCTAGGAACCCCGCCAGGAGCTGCTTACATTTTGATGTGATTATATGTATATCTGGGATGTATCTGCAATGTGGATATTATTATTTATTTTCATGTTTTAATAGTTTAAATGGGCACTTTATTAAGTGTTAATCATACACAATATATTTAACTGGTTAAAATAAAAGCATGATTAAATGTTAATCATCTATTTTATAAAAAAAGGTTTAAACATGCGCACGATTAAAAGTTAATCATATTTTCATAAAAATCTCTTAAAATATATTAAGTGATTGGATGCCTTTTGATGAATGACACTATTCCTTCCTTGATCGATGAAGTGTAAGCTTGCCAAAACAAGGTGCATCAATCTATCTTGGCGGAGTGCGGTCAAATAATTTTGATATCCAGCTGTTGACATCGGGTCTAACTTAACTAGCTATCCTCAAAGGTTGAATGTCTATGATGAGCGAAACTATATCGGCAAACGATAATGGCAAGTGTACCGTATCGAATGTAGTATAGGTTATAAAACCAAGGTCGTATAAAAATCCGGGCGTGTTGATTACTCTTACTCAAGACGATCTCTATTGTTCTATCAAATAAAACATTGATTTGGTTGCAAAAAGAAAAGTATCTTAACTTGAAAATTATAACTATTGAAGAGAGGGTGGACAACCTTTAGAGAAATGCATGAATAAAACAACACTAAATTTTATTAATTCAAAGGAGGAATTACAACTATTGAAAGGGATATTACAAGTGCAAAAAAAAAGTAAAACTAGATTACCCAAAACAGTAGAAATAATGCAGAAAATGGAGGCTTCGACTCCAAAAACAAGGTCCCTGATCATCTGGAGGAGCTGCCCTTTTATAGCTGAAAATTTGGTGTTACACGCCCTTGGTCACGCCCGTGACCAAGGGGCGTGTAGGGGGCGTGATCGGTGCTGGCGGAGAAGGCGCCGTCTGGCATCAATACAGGCGTTACGGACGTGTCATGCCCTAGGTCACGCCCGTGACCTGTGGCATGTAATCTTTAAAACTCACTGCTGGCGAGAAGCTTCGGCGGGAAATTGGCGCGGGAAGAGTCACGCCCGTGTACTGGATGTCACGCCTCAAATGTCACACCCGTGACTTGATGTCACGCCCATGACCGGGGGGCGTGTAATTTTAATTGACGTGGCAGCTGGCTCTGGATGCTTGTGGAGGGTCGCGGTCGTGACATTGGGTCACGCCCTTGGTCACGCCCGTGACCTGGGGTGTGTACTTGGCGAACTTTTCACGGAGCGTCCCCGGAGTGGCAGAAATAGGTCTGGAACATTTCGTAGGTTACATGCCCATGGGTCAGGCCCGTGACTTGGGGCGTGTGATTGTACTTTTTGTTCCAAATGTCCAAAAAACATGAAAACACAAAATAAACTTAAGTTAGCTTATGGAATTAAAATAGGAAAGATTTATATAATATAATTTAGATAAAAGGCATAATTTCATATTAAAATAATAATAAAACTATACTAAAAGATGAGTAAATAAATTACTCATCAAACACCCCCATACTTGCTCATTGCTCGTCCCGAGAAAACCACTTCTCATAAGGGTAGGAAAAATTAATGCTAGAAAAAATTATGAAAGCTAGAGAGTAAAATGCGAAGTTTTATGCTGACATGTATAGATGTTTTAGTAAAAAGACGTTCATGGCATAAATACTAATTTATGAAATATTCAACCTATGTTATAATTATTTATTATCACTTTTAAAATGAGTCGACGATCAATCAAAAAGTCTTGTAAAGGGAGAAAATAGCGTGATTGCTGAGATTTAAATTACTAGACTTGAACGCTCGTGGTGGCCTCCAAAGAAATCCATCAATGTCGACGGTCATAGGCTTGCCCGTTTGTACCTTCTCCACTACACTTCATACTAAATCAACTCTATGGATCTTTAGGACATAAATAGGGTATATTTTAAGGCTTGGGTTTAAGGGAGAGGCAAACAATGATAAACATGAAGGCACATTCCACTTAAACAAAAAATTTTGAGCTAAAAGAAAATGATGACTACCACAAAATTAATAAAGCTTTACCCCCATACTCATATTTTTTTCTAAGGGAAACACTCATTCTTTTTTTTTTATTTAATATATTTTTTTCTTTATATCACGAATCTTCATAATTGGGATCATTCCAGGTATGCATGTGCATACCTAGGCCTCATATCATTATGAGATTATTGCATTTTGATATAACCCATAATTTTTTTTTCATTCAATCATACCCAAATAGATTTTTTTCAAAACTTTAGCTCAAAATTTCAAGTGTTCAATTGGGTTTTCGGCTTTTTAGCTTTGATGCCGAAATGATGAGGGTGGTTCAAATAAAGGTGTAAGGCTTAAATTTGTGTGAACAATGGTAGTAAATCTAGGTTGGGTGCAAAGGCTCAAACTATCCAAAGAAAGGCCTAAATCATTTCCGTAAAGTTAATTTTGACTAAAGTGCACATGTTTCAAAAATAGCTTGGGGCAAGTTCTAGACATCGAGAAAGGACACCCTTTTGTTCAATTCGAGTAATAGCTTTCTAACAATCTTCTACACACTCACCTAAACTACTTTTGGATAAGACTTGATTCGAATTAAAAGTAAAATAAATTATTACTACACAAATTAATAAAACATAAATTTAGATTTATGCCAAGAAATTAATTTTACACAAACCCTACTCAAATACAAGCATATGACTAGGAGCACTACATGAGTCAACAATTTTACTTAAAAGTTTCAAAAAAACTATTCTTGCACAAATAATTCTTAGTACAAATGAAAAATGAGTCTACTTTAGAACTACAAATTAGCAAGTTGGGATGTTTTGACAAGCTAAACAAAAAGGACATTTCCTAAAAATTTTTTTTTATTTATTTATTCTTGGACTTCCCAAGATCTACCCGGTGAAGGGTTTGCAAGGTACTAGAGGCTGTGATGGGAATTCAAGCCCAAAGCGTCCTCTCCAAGTAATTTAATTTCGATTTTCTAATTTTTTTGTTGTTTTTGTTGCTTTTTTTTCAAGTCAAACTACAAAGAAAGCTATGTTACACCCCCATACTTAAAATTAAATATTGTCCCCAATGTTTAAAACTAAGTAAGAAGATAAAATCAGGAATTACACTTTTTTTTAAAAAATGAAATAAATTAAACAACAAAAAGAAAAAAAAAATAAGTGGCTAAAGGGTAAAGAGGGCTTCCCTGATCGGTAGACGAGGTTGCCGGACATAAAATGAAACCTGCAAAATTAAGTTAAACAAAACAAACAAAAGATAATATTGGGTTGCCTCCCAAAAGCGCTTTGTTTACCGTCGCGTAGCTTGACTAAGTGCGTTCTACAAGTTTGTGAGGTTAAGCGTTTCAATTTTGTCGGGCGCTGGGTCGCCGGAATGATATAATTTCAATCGGTGTCCGTTAACTTTCAAAAGGCCTTGATCCGGGTGCTCTATTAGCACGGTCCCATATGGGCAAACCTCTTTTACAACAAAAGGGCCGGACCATCGGGATTTTAATTTGCCCGGAAAAAGTTTTAATCTAGAATTATATAAAAGGACTAAGTCTCCCGGTGAAAAAGATTTTGGAAATTTTATTTTTTTGTCATGGTAAAACTTAGTGCGCTCCTTGTAAAATTTATTATTTTCATAGGCGTTTGTGCGCCATTTGTCTAATTCATTAAGTTGAAATTTTCGTTGATCGGAGGCTAAGTTCAAATCTAAGTTTAAAAATTTTAGCGCACAGAATGCACGATGTTCTAATTCTACCGGTAAATGGCACGCTTTTCCATAGACTAATCGGTACGGTGTACATCCGATGGCGGTTTTGTACGCTGTCTGATAGGCCCATAGTGCGTCTTCTAATTTTAGCAACCAATCCTTCTTATTAGCAGATACAGTTTTTTCTAAAATTCTTTTTAGTTCGCGATTCACCACTTCCACTTGGCCATTTGCTTGTGGGTTGTAGGCGGTAGATAGCTTGTGGGTAACTCTATACTTTGCTAAAATTTTAGCAAGTTGGCTGTTACAGAAATGTGTGCCCCGATCACTAATTAGTGCTCGGGGTGTGCCAAATCGCGAAAATAATTTTTTTAAAAAATTTACGACGACTCTCGCGTCGTTAGTGGGGAAAGCTTGTGCTTCCGCCCACCTTGACACATAATCGACCGCAATAAGAATATATTTATTATTTAAAGAAGAGGGTAAAGGACCTACGAAATCAATTCCCCAAAGATCAAAAATCTCGCATTCTATAAAAATATTTTGGGCCATTTCATCTCGGTTAGAAATGTTACCTGATCGTTGGCACCGATCATAATTACTCACAAAATTATGAGCATCCTTGAATAAGGTGGGCCAATAGAAACCCGCCTCTAGCGCTTTTCTTGCGGTCCAGTTTGCTTGGTAGTGTCCGCCGGCTGGTCCTTCATGGCAGTGCCGCAATATTTGGACGCCTTCCTCGCCCTAAATACACCTTCTTACCACTTGGTCCGCGCAGACACGAAATAAAAAGGGGTCCTCCCAAAAATAATTTTTCAAATATGAAAAGAATTTCTTCTTTTGCTGACTTGAAAAAATTTTTGGTAGGACCCGGGCCACTAAATAGTTGGCCAAATCCGCGTACCAAAGGTTGGAAGAAGTCGTTACCTTTTTGATGGCGAGGAGGCGCTCTTCCGGGAATTTATCATCTATCTCGGCCTCCCTAGTGCTCCTGCTGCCGGGTTCTCCAGTCTTGAGAGGTGGTTGGCCGTCAAATTCTCCGCTCCTTTCTTGTCTCGGATCTCCAAATCGAATTCTTGCAAGAGTAGGATCCATCTCAATAGTCGGGGCTTGGCATCCCCTTTATCTAGCAAGTACCGGAGTGCGGAGTGATCTGTAAAAACAATAATTTTTTATAGCGTTATGTACGAACGAAATTTATCAAAAGTAAAAACGATCGCTAGAAGTTCTTTTTCCGTCGTAGTATAATTAGCTTAGGCGGATGTAAGCGTTTTGCTTGCGTAATAAATTGGGTAAAAGTATTTATTCACCCTTTGGCCCAAGACCGCACCTACGGCAAATTCGCTTGCATCGCACATGATTTCGAATGGAAGAGACCAATCTGATGAAATTAAAATAGGCGATTTGATAAGTTCGTTTTTAATTTTTATGAATGCCTTAGAACATTCTTCATCAAAGATAAACGTGGTTTCTTTTTCTAAAAGATGCGTTAACGGTTTTGTAATTTTTGAAAAATCTTTAATAAACCGTCTATAGAAACCCGCATGTCCTAAAAAACTCCTAATAGATTTAATATTAGTAGGCGGAGGGAGTTTTTCTATAACTTCGATCTTGGCCCTATCGACCTCGATCCCTTTATTAGAAACCTTATGTCCGAGGACTAATCCCTCACGGACCATAAAATGGCACTTCTCCCAGTTGAGTGCCAGATTCGTGTCTTCGCAGCGTTGAAGAACACGATTAAGATTTTTTAGACAATTTTTAAAGGAATCGCCATAAACTGAAAAATCGTCCATGAAAACTTCCATGACGTCCTCAATTAATTCATTAAAAATTGTCAGCATACATCTTTGAAATGTAGCTGGCGCGTTGCAAAGACCAAACTTCATTCTTCGATATGCGAAGGTGTCGAACGGACAAGTGAAGGTGGTTTTCTCTTGGTCTTCGGGCGCAATTGAGATTTGGAAATATCCCGAAAGACCATCAAGAAAATAATAGTGCGAGTGACCGGATAGACGTTCTAAAATTTGGTCAATGAAGGGCAACGAAAAATGATCCTTGCGGGTAACATCATTTAATTTCCTATAATCGATGCATACCCGCCAACCCGTAACAGTACGGGTTGGGGTTAACTCGTTATTTTCGTTTTCAACTACTGTGATTTCGCCCTTCTTAGGCACGACTTGCACCGGGCTAACCCAAGTGCTATCAAAAATTGGGTAAATAATTCCCGCGTCTAATAATTTTATAATTTCGGCCTTAACGACGTCCTTCATATTAGGATTCAAGCGTCGTTGAGGCTGAATAGTACCGCGAGAATTATTTTCAAGATTTATTTTATGCGTGCAGAATGAGGGATTTATACCCTTTATATCAGAAATTTGCCACGCAATTGCGTGATGGTGGTTATTTAAAATTTTAATTAATTCAGAAATTTCCGAATCATTAAGCGCGGAAGAAATAATTACGGGTAATTTTGAATTTTCTTCTAAAAATACATATTTTAGATGATCCGGTAGTTGTTTTAATTGTAGACTCGGCGGCCCTTCATAAGATGTTTTGATTTTAAAAATATTTAAATTTGTTTGTTCAAAATTTTCCTGCCGGGTTGTTTCTTCAAGACATAATAAAGTTTGTAACTCCGGATTTTCATAAAAAGGGGAATTTATTTCTGCAAAAGTTGATAGGTTTTCTTCAAAATTTGATTCTAAAATAAAACAAGAATGATCGTTAGTAATTGCATTTCTCATTGATTGATTAATATTGAAAATAACTTCCTCTTCTCCAACTCGCAGGAGAATGTTTCTGTTACTTACATCTATTATAGCTCGAGCGGTGGCTAGGAAAGGTCGGCCAAGTATTAGGGGTACTTTGGCGTCTTCTTCAATATCGAGGATGACAAAGTCTACCGGGAAGATAAACTTATCAACCTTTACTAGCACATCTTCAATGACCCCTATTGGGTATTTAACTGACCGATCAGCTAGTTGGACGCTTATATTAGTTGGGCTTGGGTTGCCCAAACCATGTTTTTGAAATAATGCAAAAAGCATTAAATTTATACTAGCCCTAGATCGACCAAGGCGTGCTTGATTGATAAATTACCAAACATACACGGGATGGAGAACCGTCCCGGGTCGTTCAATTTTTGTGGTAATTTATTTAATAAAGCCGCCGAACACTCTGCGTTTAAAGAACTACGCGAAAAATTCTCAAGTTTCTTTTTATTTGAAAGTAATTCTTTTAAAAATTTAGCGTACTTTGGCATTTGAGCAATTGCTTCGCAGAATGGCACATTTATTTGGATTTGTTTTAAAATTTCAATAAATTTTTTATATTGCTCCTCATTGCCCTCATCTTTTAATTTTGACGGATAAGGAATAGAAGGATTTTTAAATATGTGCGAGGCTAAAGCAGCAGACGGTAAAGCAGGTGAAGAAATCACTTGCGGGGGAGAAGATGAAACATTTACCTCGGGTCGACCAATTTTGAAAAGTTACATCCTTTTCGTTGCGGAGTGTGATTGCGTTAGCGCTCTCCCGCAGATTGGGCTCAGTGTTGCCCGGAAGTGCTCCTTGCTGGCATTTAGAGAACATTTTTGCGAGCTGTCAAATTTGATTTTCCAAATTTTTGACCGATCCAGTGAGATTCCGGATATTGGACTCATTGGAGGCAATGTACTTAGTGAAGACCTCTTCAAGCGGAGAGGGCTTGTGTGGTTGTGGTGGTGGAGCAAATCCGGGGGATTCACTTGTGGGGGCGTTGAGCATTATTGGGGTTGCTCCATAAAAAATTTGGGTGGTTCCTTAAACCCGGATTATAACTATTGTTAAACGGAAGATTATTATTCGGGGTATAAGGAGGGCGATAAGAGTTCCCCATATGATCAACTTGCTCAGGAATGAAATTATTATTAAAATTATTAAAATTATTATTATTAGCCCAATTTGTGGCGGAGGAAGCAGTAATCTCCGCCACATAATGTTTTGTGAGCATTTCTACTTGTTGCGCTAAGTTAGGGGTGGCCTCGACTTCAAAAAGTCTGGTCGGCTTATTAGGGCGCGACCGTGGCGTATTCCACTGATAGGCATTCATGGCCATCTCCTCAAAAAGCTCTTGAACAGCTTTGGGGGTTTTATTATTAAGAGTTCCCCCTGCGGCCGCATCAATCATCTGCCTCGTTTAGAGATTTAAACCATTGTAGAAAGTTTGAATTTGTTGCCACAAAGGAAGGGCATGATGAGGACATCTCCACAAAAGTTCCTTGAAGCACTCCCATGTGTCGTAGAGAGACTCTGATTCGATTTGCATGAACGAGAGAATGTCCATACGTAATTTAGCGGACTTTGTCGTTGGAAAATATTTTGTTAAGAATTTCTCCGTCATCTCGGCCCACGTAGTGATGGAACCTCTAGGAAGAGATCTCAACCATTGCTTGGCCTTAGTCCGCAAAGAAAAAGGAAATAAGCGTAAACGGATGGCATCATCGGTGACACCATTTATCTTAAATGTATCGCAAATTTCCAAAAAATTAAGTAAATGTAAATTAGGATTTTCATCCGGTAAACCATCGAAAACGACGGTTTGTTGTACCATCTGAATGATGCTCGTTTTAATTTCAAAATTATTATTCGCCATAGCCGGGCGAATAATACTAGATTGTGTACCCTCCCAATTTGGTCTCGCATAATAGGACATGTTCCGTAGCGGGGCCTCATTATGGATGGGATCACCCATTATTTCCTCGTTAGTTTCTCCGACCGACTCTCGCGAATTATAGGCAGATCACTAAATCGGAGACACCGCCGCAATGTGCGCTCGATTTCCGGATCAAATCCAAATTCAAAATTAGCTGGAGAGTTGTGTCGGGTCATAAACCAAGAAGAAAAGAAAAGAGAGAAAGATGTGAGAGAGAAAAACAAAGCAAAAATTTAGATAAATATATTTATCATATAGATTTTTTTTTATTTGGTGATTTAAAACTAGTCCTGGACTTCCCAAGATCTACCCGGTGAAGGGTTTGCAAGGTACTAGAGGCTATGATGGGAATTCAAGCCCAAAGCGTCCTTTCCAAGAATTTAGTTACACCTTGAATGATAAAAATAAGAGAAGAAAGGAAGCGATAAAACCAATAGATATTCTCTTTTGAAATATCAACTCAGATCCCCGACAATGGCGCCAAAAACTTGATGAGTGCAACTATATCCACAAACGATAACGGCAAGTGTACCGTATCGAATGTAGTATAGGTTATAAAATCAAGGTCGTATAAAAATCCGGGCGTGTTGATTACTCTTACTCAAGACGATCTCTATTGTTCTATCAAATAAAACTTTGATTTTGTTGTAAAAAGAAAAGTAACTTAACTTGAAAATTATAACTATTGAAGAGAGGGTGGACAAACACCACTAAATTTTATTAATAAAAGTAAAACTATTGAGAAATGGATGAATAAAACAACACTAAATTTTATTAATTCAAAAGAGGAATTACAACTATTGAAAGGGAAATTACAAGTGCAAAAAAAAGTAAAACTAGATTACCCAAAATAGTAGAAATAATGCAGAAAATGGAGGCTTCGACTCCAAAAACAAGGTCCCTGATCATCTGGAGGAGCTGCCTTTTTATAGCTGAAAATTTGGTGTTACACGCCCTTGGTCACGCCCGTGACCAAGGGGCGTGTAGGGGGCATGATCGGTGCTGACGGAGAAGGCGCCGCCTGGCTTCAATATAGGTGTTACGGACGTGTCACGCCCTAGGTCACGCCTGTGACCTGGGGCGTGTAATCTTTAAAACTCGCTGCTGGCGGGAAGCTTCGGCGGGAAATTGGCGCGGGAAGAGTCACGCCCGTGTACTGGATGTCACGCCTCAAATGTCACGCCCGTGACTTGATGTCACGCCCGTGACCGGGGGGCGTGTAATTTTAATTGACGTGGCAGCTGGCTCTGGATGCTTGTGGCAGGTCGCGGCCGTGACATTGGGTCACGCCCTTGGTCACGCCCTTGACCTAGGGCGTGTACTTGGCGAACTTTTCACGGAGCATCCCCAGAGTGGCAGAAATAGGTCTGGAACACTTCGTAGGTTACACGCCCATGGGTCACGCCCGTGACCTGGGGCGTGTGATTGTACTTTTTGCTCCAAATGTCCAGAAAACCTGAAAACACAAAATAAACTTAAGTTAGCTTATGGAATTAAAATAGGAAAGATTTATATAATATAATTTAGATAAAAGGCATAATTTCATATTAAAATAATAATAAAACTATACTAAAAGATGAGTAAATAAATTACTCATCAGTCTATAAGCATATTATTTGGAGGTACGATACGTGCAACTATGGTCCAGCAATGCCCCTGGTGTTGGGAGGTACGACGCGATGTGCTATGACCCACACTAGTGGAATAGAAGGGTGTGTCCCCTGGTCTTAACTGGCCACCATAGGGATCCTACCTAGGCTAGCTAGCTCCATAAAAGAGTGGTAGTGCGTTCCCCAAACAGGCCGTGCTTTTGGGAGAGCTGGTAGCGTCGAGTCTGTACAAGTGGTATTAGAGGGAGGTTATGGGTTTGAAACCCCGGGGTCATTTCTAGGGGGATTGCTGGGAGGTACGACGCATGACACTAGGGTCCAGCATTGCCCCCGGTCTTGGGAGGCACGACGTGAGGCGATATGGCCCACACTAGTCGAACAGAAGGGCGTATCTCCTGGGCCTAACTGGCTGCCCCATGGATCCTTCCTAGGGTAGCCAGCTCCATAAAGGAGCGGTAGCGCCTTCCCCAAACAGTTCGGTCTTTTGGGATAGTTGGTAGCGCTGAGTCCCTACAAGTGGTTGGTATCAGAGGGAGATTGTATGTGTAGTGAGGTTTCAACTTCTTCAAATCAGGGGAGATTGTTGGGAACTTTACCTACATATATGATTTGCATGGACCATAGCTTGGACAAGAATAATGGTTATTTACCAACCATACAAGATGTTGGGAACCTTTCATACAATGTTCCTGATTTAAATAAGTCCTCTAGTGAAAGGTAAATACACTTTGTATTTAATGTACTTGTTTTGATTATTATTTTCAAATACTAGATAGTGCAAGCCTAACATGGGGCTAGACTTAGTGTCATCTAGGCCTAAGCCTAAAATAGGGCTAGACTTAGTGTCATCAGACATAGTTTTGCCAATGTAATCTTTCTTTGTGCAAAACACCAGGTCAACCTATGATCTAGACTATATTATACTTGCCAGTAACTTATTAACATCAGGAATAAAGGCCTGGCAAGTCACAAAGAGCAAAGGATTTGAATTAAGAATGTTCAGAAATTGTCTAAGTAATATCGTCATGGAACATCCAAATATAATCGAGTAAAGGTTTTGACATCGGCTTGAATTCCTTAAACTTCAAGAAGATATCGTCTTGTAGACTCTCAGCTGAATTCAAATATATTCTTGATTAGAAGAAGTAGCTCAAGCTTCTAAATATCATCTTAGTAATACACTATCCAAGAAGATATCATCTTGTAGACTCTCACCTGAAGTCTATTGTCGTCTTGTTTCAAAGAAGCAGCTCAAGCTTCAAATATCGTCTTGGTAATATACTATCCAAGATGATATCATTTTGACAATGGTTAACTATTCTCATATCGTCTTGGAGATGATCAAGAAATGTTTGGAAGCTCTTCATAAAGGAAGAATTTAACTAAGTTCTTTGTCGTCGAGACTAAATTCTTTATCGTAGAGACTTAGTTATTTATCATCGAGGTTATCTTAATTGTCGTCGATGATAAGTGAAATATGATCGAGGAATCAACACGATATTTCAAAAATAAAGAAGGTCGTTATTGTGTTGAACACAGAATTTGACGTGATAAGCTCATTCATTCAGCTAGAAGATAGTGGAGTCAAATGTCATCTTGTATAGTCACATGCAAGTATCATCGAGAAGAATAATATCGTCTTGTATACTAAGAGTATCGACGAGAAGAATAATATCGTCTTGAAGACTACAAGTATCGTTGAGAAGAATATCGTCTACACAATGCCAATATCATCGTGAAGAAAGAAGTATACATTCGACTAGACATCAAAAAGATTCGACCAAACTTTTAGTTGAATTGCGAAAAGGCCTGATTTCAAATTAAGGCGTGATTTTGGCGTTATCTCATTTATTGTCACCACAGATTGGGCCAATCAGAGTTGTGCTTTATGGAAAGAAGATCTCTGACATAATGTCTATCCTAGGATTCGACCGCTAGTGAATATCCCTATAAAATGGATGAGATGGAAATCAGCAAACCTTAATGATAAGATTCATAATCATATTATCAATCATTTTGAAGAAAGAGCTTGCCGCTGTCATCATGCTATTCATCCAAGAGCTCAAGTATAGAGGAGAATTTTGTAAATCAAATCAAGATATTCTCATGAAGAAAAGAACAATCATCTTGCTGATTCAAAAGGTCAATCATCTCTTTGCAAGAAGATTTCAAAAGAATCTGTTTTCACAACAGGCTTCAAGAAGACTCACACTATTCAAGATAAATTTCTGAGTCTAAAGAATCTTTGTAAACTTTTATATATTCTTTTGTAGGATTCCTGAAGAAATTTGAGTGTAAGGTCTTTTGACGTCTGAGTGTAGGATACTGAGTTTGGATCTCATGTAGGGAGCTTGGTACAGTTCCTGAGGTAGGATTCAAGTTGAATCTGAGTTGTAGGAGTGGAATACTCTGAGTTGTAAGATCCTGTGATTGGATTTGAGGCAGGGAATCTGCTGTTATTCCTGAGTTGTAGGAGTCTTGGACTCTGAGGTGTATGATCTATTAGATCTATGTTTTTGGTGAAGTTGGCCGAGTCTAGCACACTGCTAGATAGGTGGAGAGGGAAAATGGATGTACCCAACTCGGGAAACCACAATAAATCTCAGTGTACTAGCTCTGTGATGTGTTTTCTCTTTCTATGGTGATTTACTTGAATATTTTCTAGTAGTTCAAAAAGACTTAAACACATATTCACCCCCTCTAGGTGATTAGACTACCCTAAACTTATAAGTGGTATCAAAGCGAGGTTGTTCAAAAAGCGCTTAATAGCTTAAAAAGATCCTAATTAGGGAAATCAGTCTACTCACCATGACTTATGGAGAGAACTACAAAGAACTCAGTTTAATAAAGCTGCCCATATGCTGAAAAGAAAAGTTTGGAATCTGGAAGGAAAGGGTCAGGCTGTTCATGGAAGCTTCGGATCCTAGAATATTTATAAATGTTGAAGAAGGACCTTTCATTCTCATGAAAGTCTCCATTATAGATGCAAATCTGCAAGTTCCAAAGAAATTTTCTAAAATGACTAAGGATGAAGTAGTTCTAGCCACCATGGATAAAAGGGCCAAGAACATAATTGTGAGTGCCATAGATGTCTCCACATTCCAGAATATGATTCACTTGAGAACTGCTAAGGAAATATGGGACTCCTTAATTGTCTACATGGAAGGCACTGAGGAAGTAAGAGATGATAGAAAATCTCCTTTTAACCAAGAATATGAGGCCTTTAAGTAGGAGAAGAAGGACTTTATTGTTGACTGCTATGAGATGTTCTTTAGGATAGTTAATGGATTACAGAACTAAGAGAGAGAGTTCTCTAACTATGATCTCAATGGCAAATTTTTGAGGTCCCTCAACAAAGAGTGGGACATCAAGATTTGTTCAATAAGGGAGATGGGGAATTTGGCTAATATCTAGACCTAAAATCTATATGGCAAGCTTCTATCCCATGAGTTGCAACTGAATACAAGGAAGGCGGAAGAAAAATCTTCCAGATCTCATTCAACAGAGAATTTGTCGCATTCAAGGCAGAAAGCTCCTGGAGGAGTAGAGAGGACTCCTCGACCCTCAAGGAAAGAGATGATGAAGAAGAAGAACCTGAGACCTGCCCTTCAGGATCAGACCCTACAGATAGAGAACTATCCTTGTTCTCCAGGAAATTTACGAAGCTACAGAGTAAGAGGAGGCAGTGGAAAAATAGACCCTCATCCTCCTTCAGCTCAAAGGAGAACTACAACAGTCCTGACAGGCGAAAGCACAATCCCAAAACAAGAAAGTATACTTCTAAACTTAATAAGTAGTTTTCATCTGATATTGCTTGTTATTGCTGCAATAGACCAGGTCATGTCATAGCTGACTGTCCTAACAAACAAAAGGAGGGAAGAAGAACTGATGAGAAAAAATTTCAAAAAGGCAAAAAGCCTGAGAAGAGCTTCATTGCCAAGAAGCCCAAGACCTTGACTGAGAGTCACTCAAGCTCATCTGAATTTGAGGAGGAAGACTACATTGGGCTCACTACAATCTGAGAAGATGAGTGGGAGGCTTGTTATCCTGTTGCAAGGGTGTGCATAAGGGCACCCATATCATTGTCAGACAGCGAGTTAGAGGAAGAGATATTTTTGTGGGCTAATGGCCCTAACTGATGAAGAGAAGCATGATAATTCATATCCTGATAAGGTATATATTAAAGCCTCTCTATCTATTTCTGTATCTGATATTGAATCTGATGCTGGAACAGAAGGAAACTCATCAGGTGATGATTAGTGTGATTCTGAACAAGCAGATCAATATAATGATCTAATAAATAAGTATGGCGCTCTATTAAAAGCACTAAAGAAAAGTAAGGCCTCGGTCAAAGCTCGGGTTGAAGAAATTAAAATTTCTTTATCCATTCAAATCCCAAGTGGATTAGAAAATCGAAGAAATAACAACGTTGACTTATGAGCTTATGGTACTTCAAAAGAAGTATGAAGCTCAGAGCAAATTGTTAGTTCAAAGAGAAAGAGCCATCAAGGCTTTGGTGGATAAGCTTATTCTAGAAAGGAAGCTTGTGGCAAGCTTCTCTACGCCAATATCTGTACTCCCCATTATATACATCTTCTCTTCTCCCTAGAGAGGAGGGCTTGGCTATAATAAGGAAAAGGAAGAGACCTTCAAAGATAAAATTATCTTACAAAAGGCTACCGTGCCCTCTAATACATATGACAATGATCTAAACTATAGAGATCTCTCCAATGGATGCTAAACTCTTGGAACAAAGCCACAAAATTCAGAGAACAAAGCAAACATTGGACTGAGTGCTCTCAAGTCACCCCATGAGGAGATCCGAATGAAGGATCACGAACCATTTGTACTTGGCTCTACATCACCATCAGCTAAAGGAAAGGGAAAGGCTCTTCCTTAAAAGCCTGTCCCTAGAGTGAAACCTGTGACTGTGCAATCAACTCTCAATTTTGTACATGGCTACAGGATTGAAACCTGTGACTGTGCAATCAACTCTCAATTTTGTACATAGCTACAGGATTGGCCGAAGAAATGCTAGTTGTAAAGTAGCCTGCTCTTCTAATCATCAGCACCATCACTCCACTCAAAAGGTGACTCAGAAGAGGAGTTACAATATATTTGAATGTTGGTGCTCTGGCTAGATTTGTCACTTTGCCATAGAATGTTAGTTCAGTCCAACAGTGCCTAGGGCATAGAATGTGAAGATTGTAAGTAATTTAATTATAAAGCATCCTGCATGTAAGGATAACATGAACCAATGGACAAAATCTATTTGGGTTCCTAAGGTAAACTAGTTCATTTTTGCAGGTATGCCGAAAGACCAACAAAATGCCTATCTAGTATTTGGATTGTAGATGTTCCATGCACATGACTGAAACCAGAAGCCTTTTGAAGAACTTTACCCCTGTGGAAGATGGAGCCAAAGTAATCTTAGGTGGATCTGACAGAGGCATTATTAATGGCTATGATATGATTACCAATTGCGTAGTTTCAATTTCAAAAGTGTCTTATGTGGAACGGTAAGTATAAGCCAAATATGTGATTTATGCTATGTCATTGAGTTCCATAAGGATAAGTGTCTGATTAAAAATTCTGTTGACTTTGAGAAAATTCTTAGGCACTAGGGGTGAAAATATCTACTGTTTGAATTTCTAATGTTTAGATTCTTCCTCACCTAAATATCTTGTTGCAAATGAGAGAAACTCTCTTTGTGTGCAATGACGCTAATGACATGACCGCTATCCTCGTCGGATCCACAATAATACCCTCCTCACTAATGACATGACCGAGAAATGCCACGGATGATAGACAAAATTCGCACTTTGAGAATTTGGCATAAAATTGAATCATCCTTAAGGTGTGCAAAACCAACCTCAAATGGTTCGCATGATCCTCCTCCGACTACGAGTATACCAAAATGTCATCTATGAAGATGATCACAAATCGGTCCAGATACTCCTGAAAGGTTTTGTTCATCAAATCCATGAATACCAATGGTGCATTTGTCAACCCGAACGACATCACAGCGAACTCATACTGACCATAGCGTGTACCAAATGCTGTCTTGGGAATATCACTCTCCCTTATATGCAACTGATAGTAACAAGACTTCAAATCCAGCTTCGAGTAGACAATTGATCCAGCCGAATGATCAAACAAATCATCAATTCTCAGAATTGGATACTTGTTCTTCTCTGTCAGCTTGTTCAACTCTCGATAGTTAATGCACAGGCGCAGGATCTCATCCTTATTTTTCATGAAGAGGACCGACACATTCCAAGGGGAACCACTTGGACGTATGTAGCCCTTCTCTAGCAATTCCTGCAAATGAACCTTCAGTTCTACAATCTCCTTTGGCGCCACTCTGTATGGTGCACGGGGCACGAGTTTTGCACCTGGCACCAGATCAATAGGGAAGTCGATCTCTCGCTGGGGTGGAATCCCAGGGAGATCCTTAGGGAATACATCCGCGAACTCTGACACAATAGGAATGTCACTCAAACAGGACTTTGACTCTACATCCTTTAATAGCGTGAAGAATAGCTTCGCGCCCTTCTGAACTGCTTTGACAACTTTGAGAGCAGACATCAGCATATTGCTCGATCCTCGCATACCAACGAATATGTTCTCGCACCTAGTATCCTGTCCCAGAGTGATTTCCTTCGAGTTGCAGTCAATACCGTTTGATCTTACGGTGCCCTTAGAGGGGGGTGAATAAGGGAATAAAATTCTTTTTATAATTTTCAAGATAATTACTAAGTTGATTTTGATTAATAGGAAATAAGATGACAATTTAGAAATGACAATTTTGCAATAATGAAATTTTACGCCAATTAAGAGAAATCAAATAAACACAAATGGAAACATGATTGCATTATATAATAAAGGTGTTTACAAAATTTGATTTCAATAACGCTAGAAATCGGAGGCGTACAAAAGCAAATTTCTTTTCCTTTTCTATACCGACTTGTATCCCCACAAACCGGTTGGCTTTAGCCTATAAAACAAAAATAACAAATGTCTGAAATACAAAAACAAAGTAGTACATATAGACTAAAATATTTTTGGTGATTTTTAGAAATTTTGAAAAACAGAAAATTCCAACAAATACAAGCACGCTGCTCCGAAAGCCAGTCCATGCCAAAGATCACATCGAACTCGGATATCAGCAGTACAAATGATTCCAACCCAAAATCATGATTCCCTATTTGCACCCGAACACAGCAGGTCCTATCCACACACATCAAGCATCCATTAAGTAGCAAAATATCCAATCTATTAGATGATAAAATGGAAGGCACTCTGATACGCAACACGAAGTCCTTAGATAGAAAGGAATGAGAAGCGCCTGTATCGAACAGTGCTCTCGCCGGATGGTCCAAAATTAGGACAAAACCTAATTCAAACATGTTAAGAAAAGCACAAGGTAGCAAGTGTATAAAGCAGTAAAAGCTGTATACTATGTCGTACCTGTCACCACGTCATTTTATTTATTATCTCCTGTTGGCCAAGGTTGTACACTCGAGGTTGTGCATGAGTATAATGTGAAGTCGTTGACTCCGCTGCTTTCCCCTTTTCAGCATAAGACGCTCTTGTTCTCTTCTCAGTACTCGGTGGGCCACTACTGCACTATCGGGCGAAGTGCCCCACCTTGCCACACGTATAGCACGCAAGAGAACTTTGACCCATAGTAGCTCCAGAAATAGTAGGAGGTGGTCCAGAAGACCTAGCATTCTTCCACCGATTACGGTGCTCCAACTTCGAAGAGGTAGGCACCTTGTACTCTGGCTTCTTCACAGCCAAGTCCTTCATACTTTGCACACTCCTCATATCCTGATCCAAAGATCGGACAGTGTTTACCAAAACCTGAAAGCCCTGCATCATGGGGCCTGAAAGAAGTAACCTCAGGTAATCCCGCAGTCCTTCATAGAATCTGTTGGTCTTTCGCTCCTCGTTTGCAAATGTGAAGCCCGTGTACCGCCCCAACCTTATGAACTCTTGCAAATTATCATCAACGGAACCTTCCCCCTAGGTCAAGCGCTGAAACTGCTTCTCCAAAGAAATTCTCTGCGTGGATGGGAGGTACCTGGCCAGAAACAATCTCGAGAACTCTTCAAATTAAACATCAGATAGCATTCTGCCAGCAAGCTATTGCAACTCCACCTCAGCCCACCATAGTCTTGCCTCACCATCTAGAAGGAAAGTGGCTATGGTCACCTTCTACCCTTCTTCCATCTTTGTCGTCATCGTGGTCCTCTTTATATGCGAGAGCCAGTCTTTGACCTGAGTCGGTGATTCCACTCCCAAAAATGTAAGAGGATTGAAGCTCATCACATGCATCATCTGCTTTTCTGTTGCTCGCTTTGCCGCCAAAGGCTCATTAGGCACTTGCCTCATCGCCACTGGCTCCACTAAGCCTGCCTGTATGGGGGCCACCACAGGGTACACATGCCATCGTGGTTGTGGATTGATCATAGCGAATGTTGTTTCTGCAATCAAGCGAATAGTTTTCGTAGTAGGAGGAGGTGTATGCACATTATCAGGAGCATTACTCTGCTGAGCTTGAGACTTCTCTCCACCATTCCTTGTAACCTATGGTTGCGTGACATGTAATTTAGTGACTAATAAACATAGCAAACAACAAACAAAGGAACGCTTAGGTTCTGCAAACACTATTTTTAGCATGTTTCATGTGTTTTTCATTCCTAAGTGGACATTCAAGGGTTCTTTTCACGTTATAACGGCAACACACATGTGTGCTCATCACCCCGTAAAAGAATTCGTCCATGAATTCGAAGAGGGAAACGACACCAGAATCTGATACCAAATTGTAACACCCACATCTATCACAAGTAATATAACAGAAGGTTCGGCTGGGGCCCCACGCCATATTAAACGGACTGACAGACACATTACTAAATGAGACCAAACATTCTTTTATTCTAAAAATGCATCCTAACACAAATTTGTGTTCTAGCGGAAGAATTTAAGGTGTTGTAATAATCACCCAACAAGGAATGTCTACTATAATATGGAAACCAAAAATGAAAAGATAGACACCAAATTGTTTGGCCTTAAGGCCTTACATCAATAATGTTTAACCAAATAAAGTGTTTTGCATACTTTGGCACGCAGGCCGGCAACACATGAAAAAGCTAAACAAAACACTTGATCCTTCAAGGGCCGGCTTAGCAAAAGGGCTTCAGCCTGCTATTTCCCGCAGAGCTTACCTCCTCCTGCATAAGAACATTCCACCAAGCGGTGGAAAACAAAGAAATAGTCAGCATAGCTGACCAAATTATAATGAACCCACCCCTTTCTCGGGTCGCGGTGCTTCTTCCCTGCAAGCAAATTATCATATTCATATAGACCCAAAATGTGCCATTTACCAATCATCACAAATGATGGCACGACCGGGCCAACATCTCGTGCACTCAGGGCGCCTTAACGATGTAACGGATTTCCCCGGGTCCCACCACCATCCTCAGTCCTAGACTGGATGGCCCAACCTTGAGCATTCGCTAGCCATGACCCAAGGTCCTCGGCTCTCTCCTGTGTCTGTAGCAGCACACCGATTTACATAGGTAGTCGAACTATTCCACATAGTGTAGGTACAGTTCAGCCTAGCCCATTGTTCAAATCATCATACCCAACACGCACGTTGCGGGTCAGCCTCCCCTTGCCTGTTATCGCATACATAATCGATTGTTATGTAACAAGGGTGGCACCCGCGACCACCTAAGTTGGGCACTCAAGGCACATAACTCCATATGCTAGCCCGACGGTCTCTGATATATGTGCTTCACACAAACACAACAAAAGCTCATCGGGAACTAATGCCAACGATTTATCAATCCCGTGCAAACATTAGAGTGTTTCCTGGAGCACACCTCCAATACTAATTGCAGCTCCGTGCAGACCCCCAGATTCCAAACACACAACTTCCGCAGAGTCTTCTTTGGGAACGCCAGAACATCACCAATCTAGACCAACATGTCCGGATGGGCATCACACAGCATGCCTAATCCGTACTTGTGCTTCCGTGCACTAATGCAATTAATAGCAGGGATGTATACATCAACCCGTTGGAGGGCACCCTTCCCCCACCTGTCGTTGTAGAGGGGCTTCCATGCAAACATGCTAGTTATGGGCTTCACTGGCCCAAGAAGAAAATTCATTACCCTTGATGCGCATTTCAGAGTCATAGGTTGATCACCACGGATTTGGTTTCCGCACACCGGTCCGAGGTCCAAAACGACCACTTTTGACGATCCCTAGCCAAACCCTACTTGGTCTCCACCAACTCCTCCGGACGGCCTCCTCCAGCATGCGCAAGCCTAAACCTAATTCCTCTTGGTCGGCCATGAGGAGAGGGAGGGAGGGCTCAGCCGTGCACCAAGCCGATGGGAATGGGGGGGGGAGAAGAGAAGGCTCAGCCTTACTCCATGCGGCGACAGAAGTGGGGGAGGCAGGAGAGCTCGGGACTTCCTGCTTCAGGCGACAATGGGAGAGGGGGAGATGCGAGAGGGCTCAGGTTTTCCTCCTCCAAGCCAATGAGAGAGAGAGGGAGAGGTGGAAGGGAGATGCGAGAGGTAACGGGTCTTCCTCCTCCAAGCCGACGGGAGAGAGAGGGAGAGGTGGAAGGGAGAGCTCAGCAGAGGGGGTCGGAAGAGGGGCTTCTCCTCCAGGCCGACGACAGAGAGGGGAGATCGGGGGGGGGGGGGTTGCGGGTTCCATACGCTCCACGTAAAAGAGGAGGATCGGGCAAAATGAGAGGGTGAGGGGAAAAAGTTTTGGTTTTATAAAACCCTAGCCCAAATCTATCCACAACCCAAAACTCTATTCGCACCCCAAAATAAGTTATGCGCACACCAAGCCTTGTTTTATTAAATTTGGGGCATTACATAGAGGTGAACAAGTTTGGTGGTAGAGAGATTACCGATATCTCGATGACAGAATTCTCAGAACTGTTCCTCCAAAGGTTTATCCTTTCTGCCCAGTGCATTGCATTGCAAAACTAGTTTCTGCAGTTAACTCAGGGTGATCGCTCTGTAGACGACTACTTGCATGAGTTCACTAGACTGGGTCGCTCTGCGGGATCTCACTGTTGGCACAAAAAATGTACCTCCAGGACTCACACTAAAAGAAAGGAGAAGGAACTATGGAGTGCCGGTTACTCAGGACAAAGATGCCAAAGGAGAGATCAACAGCAGGAAAATTTGCTGGGATTGATCTCAAAGAGGGACTACAAAAGGGGGTCTAAAACAAGCTAGAGGGAGAGGTAGAAAAATGACAGAATTCGAGACCACTTAGACAGGTTGAAAGTTGGAGGCTCAAAGAAAAATTCCCTTTTCAGGTACCCCTACCCCTCTATTTATAGACGCAGAGGCTGCCCAAATGGGCAGATCCAAAAATTACGGGCTGCCCGGGGTACAGGAGAACTAGGGCAGAGGAAGGGGTGCTAATAACAAAAAAGGAGAAAGAGACCAGACCGCGCGGCCTGGCGTTCTGGCAGAGGCTTGATCGTCTGTGCCTTGGGAGGAAGCGCTGGAGGGGGAGCAGGCGGTCTGGGCGGTCTCTCAAATCTGAGACCGCTAGAGGGGTCCCTTCTGACTGGAGAAGAGAACACGAAATTTTTGGCAAACATGATCCCGACACATTTTCAAGTTGCGCTGGAACTTCAGAAATGTTTACTCTGACCGTTGAGACCGCGACTGCCATAAATGCGATAGGCTCTATAAATAGGACTTCAGGGCTTTAGAATTCATAATCTTCTGAAAGAAATAGTGAGCTTGAACTTCAAGCGATCACCAGAAATTATACAAAAATGATCTCTACAATGGTGACTGTACTATCTCGTCTGAATAAGCGATAGTCAGGAGCGACTTCTCCAAAGAAAAGGAGACCGCCAGCTTGAAGAAGAAGGTGGATAAGGCTCCCTAGACTCTAACTGAAGCGGGCACGCCGAAAGAGACCACTCGATCTTCTCCGAAGAAACATCCTGACCTGCCAGAGAGCACGGTTTTGTCGGTCTCTACTGTTGTTGATTTGTCGAATAGTTCTTCAGGTCCTGTATTGAATCTTCCTGATTTTTCCATTTCCTTTGACTACCAGAAAATTTTGGAAGTGCTTAGTCAGACCGCTATCCAGTCCGGTGAGATTGCTTCAACCGAAACCATTCTTGTTAGAATGTATGAATAGAAGACTGAGGCAGAGAGAATTAGGCAGAAGATCGTTGATTCTCAAGAAGCTGCGAAAACAAAAAAGGCAAAAACTCAAGTTCCTCTGTTAAAACTACCAAGAGAAAGAAGAATGAAGAAAGTAAAGGTGTGACCACCCCGGAGGTGATCATTCTTCCTGAAAGCAGCAATCTTAAACATTCTACAGATATTCCTGGGAAGACAAGTGGTGAGGTCGGTCTCTTTTTCCCTTCTGTGATCTCAGCTTCTTCAAGAGAAGCGGACTTCGAGTTGATGGCTTATTGACATGCTTACGGAAAGTGCACCGGTAGTACAAGTAATAAAAGTTGGGAGAGACTCCCTGAATATCTTTGTCAAAGGAATGCAAGTTGGGGTGTATGATTTTCTCGTTTGGGAAATCTGTTATAAAGATTTTTTGGGTTTGAAAAAGGGGGTTTGATTTGGGTTTCCTAATTTAACAACAATAAAAGGAAAATGCGGGCCGAGATCACCGCTTCGCTTGGTGAGATGGGGTGCAGGCCGCAAGGTTGTGCTTCGGTAAGCAGATGGATGGAAGGCAGGCGGAGGGAGTGATCTCTATTGCAAGAGTGAGGGTCGCAAACACCTCTTTGATGTCTCACATCTAACTTTTGCTAGAGTGGCCCAGCTAGTGCGTGTATGGGGTGGAAGTGAAATGGAGGCGAGGCGCATCACAACATAACATCAAAGTAGAGAAAATAGCTAGGCATGCTTTCATTCATAGACAAACAAAGAGCATTCTAGGTTCATTACAAGTATTTATGAGAACATCACATAAATAGACAAAGGGTAGAGTGAACTACAAGAAGAAAAGTCTCGCCATGGGTCGTGGAGGGAATGGTGGGTTGTCAAGCCGCCTCCGAGTTTAGTCTGGGGTTGCTTCCGGAATCTATAGGTTGTCACTACCTCTGACCTTCTCCATCTTCTTCTCTAGTGTAGGTTCCTTCTTCTTCACTAAATGGAGTACGCCAAACACTTGATGCTGGTTGTAGATGTCCGGGAAGGCTTCCAGATCCTTGGATGTAGCTTAGAATCACCGGAGAACACTTCCCAAGTGGAGGAGATGGATGGAGCGATGGAAATGGCGAAGCTGGAATGGAAGTGGCGGGCTCGGTCTCCCTCCTTGAGGAAGGGCGAATCCTGCAGCTTTTATAGTAAACAAGCAGAAAATTGGTCAAGCACAGTCGAACGCACGACCGTACGTGGACCAAGCGTTATTAATGAAGAAGAAAGCTCAGGAAGACTAAGCTGAGCGCCCGTGAGTTTTACTCACACACGATCAAAGTCGATTGTGCGTAAAAATGCACGGGCAAATTTTGAACGCCAGAATTTCAGCTTACTAGAGGAGCTCGTGCATTTTACTCACGCACGGGAAAATCAACCGTGCGTGAACAAAACGGACGAGCAATTCCAGATCACCATTTTGAGCCACAGATGACTGCGCACGATCGTAGCCGACCTTGGGTGAAGAAAACGTATGACCGTGCGATTCATGCACACATGAAATCTGGGCAAAATTGGATGAACCGTCCGCCTACACAACAATCAACACAGGAAACACACAACTGGGAATACCCCTTCAGCTCAATCCAGAAATAGATAAAGGGGTGGTGAGCACCACGTGCTTACCCCCAACGACATGGAGCGCAAATTACACACAAAAATAGGCCTAAACAGTGCACATAGCGTGAAAGTGAATACAAGTGAAATACAAGCAATTATAGCTTGAACATGACGTGCACAAGAGTGAAAACTAGCCCGGATTAGTCCATAAAATAGTGTAAATAGTGGACTCATCACACCCCGAGACTTAACCATTTGCTCGTCCCGAGTAAACTATCCCTCAGGCGGATGAGAAAAACGTTAGTTGGCTTAGTAATTGCAAATGTTGAGTACCATGCGAAGTCACATACTCACGCACACAGAAATGCAATAGAAGAAATTTTTAATTATACAAAATAGTTTGTAAAAATCTATGAGCGTAATTATATATTATTTCTACTCAAAAGTTGAATCTCGGTGAATCGTCCGGTTATGCGTAGAAAGAAAGTAAACTGATCACTGAGGCGGGTATTGCTCAAGATAGGAACTCAGAACAACCTCCATCGAAATCCATCAATGTCGGTGACCATAAGCTCACCCGGTCACACTCTCTCCACGGCACTGGTTCGATTCATTGCATGTGTCAGTAGGACTTTAGGTTAGAGATAGGGCTTGGGTTTTGGTAGGGTATACAAAGATAAACATGATGGCTTAAAACATCTAAACCCAAATGAGCTAGCATAAAAAGCTAACCAGGCAGCCACAAATACGCGCGGGTGCACCACACCCCCAGACTTAAAGCTAAAAATATGGGTGTGTGCACCGTCTACTCCCAATACAACCTTTTGCAAATAATTTTCAATTAAGCTCTTTTCTCATCATCTTTTTTTCAATTCTTTTTTATTTTCTCATTTCATCATTTTTTTCTTTTCAATAATGTATTCGTTGGTGCACATCCACATATCCACAATTAAATCACAACATCAACATTCCCGAAATACAAATATGAAAACAACTAAAGCTCAGCTTTGGGTATGCGACTGGGATCGGCTTTTTGGCTTTGGTGGAGAAGGGTGCAGCTGAATTAAGAAACTGGGTAGGCACAAAGTGGCTAGCAAGGCTCATATGATAGGATTGGTACGAAAAAGCTCAAACTGGCCAAAGTGATGGCCTAGGTCACGCTCACGCACTAAACTAACCTATGCCAATACTTCAAGAGTCGCTTGGGGCAAGTTCTTACCCACCGAGAAAGACAATCCTTCCTCCCGACTCAAACAATACAAACCTAGCGAATGGCTACACACATTCCCATGCTACCATCAGATTCAAACCGGATTCACCACTTTTGAGTAGAATAAACAATTTTTATGCACAGAAAAAATTACAAAACTATAAGCATAAAGAAAATTTTATTCTACACGAATTTCTATGAGAGACATAAGTACTCGACTAGAGCACTATGGGAGTCAACATTATACTCCGTCTCACAATCCTAAACCAACACAACAATTTTCCCAATCACACCAAAGAAACGAGTTAGACTCGTTACGCGCCTATGATTAAGTGCGCTCTCTAGTGGGTGTTGTGTTGTGCGATGAAAATGAACAAATAAATAAATGATTGCGATAAATTATAACTTCTAGTATGTTGTGCCAAGTGCACGTGCATGTGGATAACGACAAGCTACTCTCCCCCAGACTTAAATCTAAGCATCACAGAATGCAATACTACAATTATAAAAGGAAGTAGGAGGATAGGTTACCCCATGCTCAGAAATGAGCATACCGGGAGATTGGCGTTAAACTGCAAATTAGCTCCAACCCCGCCAATAAAGTTGCCATACCTGCAGGAATTGCTCCGGCGCAGCAAAAAACATAATAGACATAATAAAGCTACTATACTTTAAACCAAACAGCAAAATTGGGTCATCTCTCATAAGCCCTTTTGTTTACCATCCTTAAGGTGGACCAAATACCTATATTAGCAATATATAAATAGAGTTCTAGCAATTATCCAATAGATCACCAAAAAAGACACATAAGTACATTAAAGAGATGAACAACAGCAGACTAAAATAATAAAACTATGGTAATCAAAATAATTCGAGAAGAAAAGAAGAAAGCTCTCCACAAATTTTAGTCAGCTAGGTACACCTTTTGGCACTCATTCAAGACATTTCTGCCCTCGTAGATTTTCAAACGATGACCGTTCAACTTGAATTTGCCTTCTTTTTCTCCGGAAATCTCAATTGCTCCAAAAGGAGATACATCAGTTACTACAAAAGGGCCGCTCCACTGTGACTTCAGCTTTCCTGGAAATAAATGAAGACGGGAATTGTAAAGAAGAACACGATCTCCAAGTTTGAACTCTTTTGGTGCAATACGCCTATCATGCCACCGCTTTGTCTTTTCTTTATAGATGTGCGTTCTCATAGGCAAACAACCGAAATTGGTCAAGTTCATTTAACTGGGCAAGAGGCCTGTCTGCGGTGGCATGGGTGTCCATATTTAGTAGTTTGGTTTCCCACAAAGCTTTATGTTCTAACTCCACCGGCAGGTGGCATATATTCCCATAAACAAGCTGGAATGGTGTCATTCTGATAGGGGTCTTGAAAGCAGTATGGTATGCCCACAAAGCATCGTCCACCCTCATTGCCCAATCTTTTCTATTAGAGTGGATTGACTTTTATATTATCCTTTTAAGTTCTCTATTAGAAACTTCCACTTGTCCACATGTTTGCGGATGATAGGCTAACGAGACTTAATGTGCACGGCAAACTTCTTTAATAATTGCAGAAACTGTTTATTACAAAAATGGCTGCCCCCATCGCTTATGATTGTCCGCGGAGCTCCAAATCTAGAAAAGATGTTTTTATGTATGAATTTCAAGATCGTGCGGGCATCATTTACAGTAATATCCTCTGCCTCCAACCACTTTGAAACATAATCTACTGCTACTATCATATAATGCTTTCCATGCGACAATGGAAATAGGCCCATGAAATCGATTCCCCAAACGTCGAATGGTTCGCAGACTAACATATTATTGAGCGGCATTTCATCTTTTTTGCAAAATATTACTGGTTCTTTGACATTCATTACATTCTTTTACATGTGTATACGAGTCGCGGAATAATGTGGGCCAATAGAAACAACATTGAAGAACCATATGTGCTGTCTGTGCAACACCCATGTGACCACCGACCTCGCGATCAAGACAATGTAGCAGTATAGATTTATGCTCAGGTTTGGGAACACACCGATAGACAATCCCATCGGCACACGTGCGGAATAATAAAGGGTCCTCCCAGATATAATATTTCGCGTCGGAAAGAAATTTCTTTGTTTGTTGAAATGTTAGATTCGGAAGGAGTTCACCACACCCCAAAAATTAGCCAAGTCCGCAAACCAAGGAGATTTGCACGGGTTCGTTCCCACGGTGAAGAGTGTCTCATCTGGATCAGCGTCCGAAATCGCAGGGGTGCCGCCATGGCAAGGACCGCCAAACTAAAGCCTGGATAGGTGATCAGCAATCACATTCTCGACACCTTTCTTATCACGTATCTCAAGGTCATATTCCTGGAGCATCAGGATCCAACAAATTAGCCTTGGTTTGGCATCCTTCTTCTCCTTAAGGTACTTCAAAGTAGTGTGATCAGTGTGCACGATTACCTTGGACAAAATGAGATATGAGTGAAATTTCTCAAGAGTGAAGATGAATGCCAACAGCTCCTTTTCAGTGGTTGTGTAATTCTGTTGAGCATCATTTAGTGTGCGTCTTGCATAGTGAATCGTGTAGAAGACCCTATTTTTTCGCTGCCCCAAGACAACACCAACAATAATATCGTTGGCGTCGCACATTAGTTCAAACGGAAGCGACCAATCCGGTGATACTAACACCGGGGCAGTCGTCAAACAACTCTTCAAAATATTAAAAGCTTGCAGACAGACATCATTGAAATTAAACTTCTCATCCTTCCCCAGAAGATTGGATAGAGGCTTAGCTATAGATGAGAAGTCTTTTATAAAGCACCGATAAAATCTGGCGTGTCCTAGAAAACTACGAATCCCCTTCACAGATGTTGGGGGAGGCAGCTTCTTGATAGTTGCCACCTTGGCTTGATCAACTTCAATGCCCTTGTTCGAAATTTTATGTCCCAGAACAATTCCCTCCCGGACCATAAAGTGGTATTTGTCCCAGTTCAGCACTAGGTTGGTACGTTCGCATCGCGTGAGGACCGCCGAGAGATGCTTCAAACAGGAGTCAAAATCTGCACCAAATAGTGTAAAATCATCCATGAAAACCTCTAAGAATTCTCCCACCATGTCGTGAAAGTTAGAGAGCATGCATCACTGAAAGCCGACTGGGGCGTTACATAACCCAAAAGGCATTCGCTTGAAGGAAAAGGTGCCAGACGGGCAGGTGAAAGTAGTCTTCTCTTGTTCCGCCGGATCAATGAGGATCTGATTGTAGCCTGAATAACCATCTAAGAAGCAATAATAGTCTTGTCCTGCCAACCTCTCAAGCATCTAATCGATAAATGGGAGAGGAAAATGATCCTTGTGTGTTGCATCATTGAGTTTCCTGTAATCGATGCACACTCTCCACCCCGTGATAACACGAGTTGGCACAAGTTCGTTATGCTCGTTCTCAATGACAGTCATGCCACCTTTCTTAGGGACTAACTGAACTGGGCTTACCCACTTGCTGTCACTGATCGGATATATAATCCCAACGTCAAGCAATTTGATCACCTCATTCTTGATAACCTCCTGCATCCGAGGATTGAGTCGCCGCTGAGGTTGTGTAGTCGGTTCGAAGCTCTCCTCCAACAGTATCTTATGCATACACACCATTGGGCTGATTCCTTTCAACTCCGTGATGCTCCAACCAAAGGCGCCCTTGTGCATTTGTAGGAGATCGCACAAGCGTCGCTCTTGCTCGGGTGGAAGCAAAGCAGAGATAATCATTGGATAAGTTTGCTGCTCTCCTAAAAATAGATATTTCAAGGTAGAAGGCAAGGGCTTTAGTGACACGGTCGGAGGCGGTGAAGTAAGCTGCAGAAGTACATTCCACATGAGGATCCGGCGAATCAGGCATAATTGCAAGGTCATCCCCAATGATTGGACTAGTAGCTTCCTCAACATCTCTAGCCCAAGGGAGTGAAACACTAGGTTGGGTTCGCCATCCAAATGTTCGAGAACATCAGCGTCCGTGTGATCGTCCCTTCCTATGGCTTTATGTCGAAAGTTGTCATGATGTTGCCTAGACGCAGAGTTTACCACACCTTTTCGGCATCGATGAGGGCTCGTGCTGTAGCAAGAAATGGTCTTCCCAGAATGAGAGAACAGCTATATCAGAGGCAATATCCATAATTACAAAGTCTGCAGGAAATGCCAAATCATTAACTGAAACAGCCAAGTCTTCGACAACTCCAATGGGTTTCTTAACAGACCGATCCACCAGCTGGAGAGTGATGTTTGTGGGTCTCAAGTCACTGAATCCCAACTCACGGATGATCGAGAGAGGCATCAAATTAATTGATGCGCCATAGTCACATAATGCCTGGTAATAACCCAAGTGCCCAATCGTGCAAGGAATGGTGAAGTTGCCTGGGTACTTTAGTTTAACCGGCCAATGCTCCAAAGTAAAAGTGACGACCTCATTCAGAATAGACATGGAATTCGTAGTCTCCAAGCACTTATTCTGAAGCAGTAGGTCCTTTAGATATTTTGCGTAGCTTGGAATCTGGGTGAGGACGTCCAGGAGAGGAATATTAACCTGGACCCCCTTCATAAGTTCTTGAAATTTCTGGAATTGTTTTTTATTCCTAGTATTCTTCAGTCTGTGCGGAAACGGGGGACTGATCAATGGTTGAGCAAGCACTGGGCTAGGAAGCGGATGAGGAGTGTTGAAATCAGTAGTTGGCATATTTTCACTTGATAGGTTGCATTGGCCTTCAGGAGTTTCATTCCACCTGCTGGGTTCTCCGGTTGACTTCTGATGAGTCCTGATCATATACACTTTTATGGACTCATCTGGGCCATTTATTTAGTCATTTCACCGCACTTTAGCCCTGTTATAGTTCATATTGATCAGTCTATGCTATGTGCACTTCTATGCCCATTTTGGTGTTATTTCGTATCTTTCTTTGTTATTAGTTTTCTTGCGATGTTAAGTCCCACATTCAGTGGCTAGACTGGTGTCGTACGCTGGAACAGGTGTCGTGCAGGTGTTTCCGGTGCAATTCTGCACAGGAACACTGCGCACGATCACCGGTTCTATTGCGCACGACCACTGGTCGTGCGCCACTGATCGTGTGCACTTAACACCTTTTTCATGAGTTCTGTTTGGTGCAGCACGCACGACCATCAACTCCAGTGCGCACGACCACCGGTCGTGCGCCACTATTCGTGCGCACTTAACAGTAATTTTACGAGTTCTGTTTCATCTATTGCGCACGACCACCGACGATAGTGCGCACGACCACCGGTCGTGCGCCACCGGTCGTGCGAACATGTTATTTCATAATTTCTATCTTTGCAGGTTCCGTCCAGGCAGAGCGCACGATCACTGAATTCTAGTGCGCACGACCACTGGTCGTGCGCCAATGACCGTGCGCACTGTTTATTCCAGCGCCTATAAAATCCGCTGCTCGCGATTTAGGTCAGATCGACCATCTTCTTCCGCCGTTTCCTGCTCCAGAGCACCCAGTTTCACCCCTCCATCGCCGCCCACCATCTAGAGGTTCTCCGGGCTTGCTCTTCACGCCAATCTTGAGCCGGAGTTTCCTCTCGGCCTCCTCCTTCATCCAAGAGCTCCAAAGGAAGACCTAGCCGCCATTACCATCAAGCAAGAGGAAGTTTGCAACCTCTACCGGATCGTGACACGAAGAAGACGGGTCCATTGGAGAGTCGTGACAGCTCTCTCTACCCCGGACGTAGTTGCGGACCGAGCTTGGACGCGGATTGACAACCCGGCGATTCCAACCGTGAATCTACAACGAGACTTCGGATTCGGTCGATTTCTTGCCTTGTTCTCCTCTTATTGATTGTTGTAATTGTTAGATCTTTTGTATTTTGATGAAGAACACTATAGACCTTGCTATTTAAAGTTATTTCATGTCTATGTGAAATACCCTTTTTTGTTTATTTGTGTGCTTGAGGTGCGCCCCATTCCATCCTCCATCCCGCCGTCACGTCCGGCGCCGCACTAGCAATTGCTAGTGGCGTGCTTGTCGAAGAGGTGCTTGCGACCCTCATTCCGCTTGCCTACTCGTCCATCCGCCCTTTCGACGCAGCGCGCTCAAGGCCTGCCTAGTCTCCATCCCGCCAAGCGAAGCATTGCATAGCGGCATTGCATAGGAGTAGTTGATAGCTTTTATTTTATTTTCCAAAAGCCAACCCAACTCCCCCGCATTCCATCCGATTTAAGGACTTCAATCTCAAGTCCTTCCTCGAAACCTAACTCCACCTTACTGTGTTCCTCAAGAGACCGACACTCGGGGATTTTCCCCATTATTATTACTTGCGCGACCGGTGCACTTGCCGAATCATCGCATCAAGTTTTTGGCGTCGTTGCCGGGGAACACAGTCGCGTGAGTTTTCTTGAGAGGGAGACAAGAGATAGAGGTTCTTTCTTTGTGAATAGCCGCATTGTTATTTTTGTTTGCCTTTTAATCTTCTGTTGTTTGTTTTTATTTCTTTCCCCCCTATTTTGAAGTTTTAGGCAAGTTTTATTCAAGGAGTTTTTTTTTAGTTGTGTAGATTCCCTTGCAAAGAATTTCAGTTTCATTATATCTGCTCTTTTATTGATAATGTCGTCATGGGATATTTCACCTAGCTTTAATGATAAGATGGTTTATTATATAGACCAAATGAATGAGTTGAATGCTAGGCAGTGTAGGAACATTGTTTGCTTATTGTGTCGAGGAGAGGGTCATGAATTGAAGGACTGTCCGCGTCTTTTCAATCCTGACCGCCGCTCCTCCACTCATGACGACATTGTCCCTATCACTCATTCCTTACCCATGGAGGCAATTGTGCCCTCTACCCCTGAGCTTGTCTCGTGCACGGACTCCTCACTCCCTGTTTATGGCTTCACTCCCAGTGATGATGATCACTCATCTGTTAGCCAACAAGGAGAGGAATGGGAGCTCCTAGATGCACCTGAGTATGATGAGGAAAGTATTCTTTCCATCGGGGAGGCTTTAGCAGATCTTTTTGCGGAGGAACCGAATATTTTTGTCCCTCCAGTTTCTTTGCAAAAATTTTCTACACATATTCTTTATGATCCTATCGAAGTAAAGGAGCTGGGCGATGCTTCTGACTCAGAGGGTGCTCCAAAGTGGGATGAGGATGTCATTTTCCCTGAGGGGGAGAATGAATACTTTGAACACGATGATGCACCTCGGTGGGATGAGGAGGATACTCTCTCTGATGAGGAGGGTTGCACTTCTTCATGGGACGAGGAGGTCCAAATCACCACTGAGGCTCCTGAGTTCTCAAGTCCCCCTCGCTATGATATTTACGATGATGATAGAGATCTATCCTTGGATCCTGCCGGGAGTGAGACCGGGATCACTCCCCCGATTTTTGATTATTTATGTTCTTCATCTTCTTTATTTCGTGATCCCCTTCCTTCTTCCGAGCCTGTGCAGGTTGAGTCTTTACAGGTGCCCCAGGAGGACTTGGAGCTTTTTGCTCAAGTCAATGATGAGAGTATCCTCTCATGTGAGGAGGTTTATTCCCCCTCCGTTGAGGAAGCGCCACTCATTGCCTTTTCCTCCTGCTGCCTCCCTGTTGACGATACCTTGCTAGGCAAGGATGTGTTTTGTGAGATGAGTGAGGACCAGGCCTCCTCCTTTTCTTACATTCTCTACCCTCTACCTGTGAGGAGCAGGTATCTATATTTAGGTAGAGGGGTGACTGTTCTATCACCGTATCGGTACCCGCAACCGACACGGATATTAGGCCAGTTACCTGTCCACTTCTCCTTCCATAGGCCCATTAGCTAGAACTCTTAAAGTTTGAATAAGTCGTGCTGGGAGGACAATAACCCCAGTAGTTATCTTTCTTTTCTGCATTTTTATTTCATCTAATCATGTTTAGTTAGTAATATTTCTTTTCAGTTTTCTATTTTCTTTTGTTTTTGCGGAGCTGACCCCTGCAGGTATCATTTCTGGATGGCGGATGCTGCAGCTTCATTTTAGCTTACACGCCAATCTTCTGGTGTGCTCATTTCTGAGCACGGGGTACTCTCTTTCCCTAGCCTTTCCTGATTTTCATGTCATATATTTTGTGGATTGTTTAGTTTAAGTCTGGGGGAGAGTAGTTTTGTTTACCCGCTCACGTGCACTATTGCACTGCATACTAGAAGATTTCATTTAAAATGTTTTGTTTATTTTCATTGCACGCCACAGCACCCACTTGAGCGCGTACTCGTCTGTATGCGTGCTCTGTAGTGAATTTAATTCTTCTGCTTATTTGGGAAAGTCTAGGTGATGGCTTAGGACTATGCAGCAGAGTAAAATGTTGACTCTAGTAGTCCTCCTAGTCGAGTGCTCGGTTGCATAGAAATTCATGTAGATTAGATTTCTCTTTATACTTATGGTTTTATATTTTTTCTATTAGTGTAAATGTTGTTTACTCTACTCAAATGGTGAATTCGGTGGAATCAAATGGTAGCATAGGGATGTGTGTATACGATCGCTAGATTCATATTGCTTGAGTCGGGAGAAAGGAGAATCTTTCTCGGTGGCTAAAACTTGCCCCAAGCGATTCTTGAAGCATGGGTATACGGTTAGTCAATTGTGTGAATGTGATATAGGCCATCATTTTGGCCCGGTTGAGCCTTTGTGCCTATCCCTACCGCTATATCCTCGCTAGCCCAGTTGTGCCTACCCGTTCTTTGATTCAGCCCCACTTTTATTTCACCAAAGCCCAAAAGCCAATCCTAGTCGCACACCCAAAATTTGAGCTTTAGCTGTTTATTATTTTCATGAGTTGGGTTGTTGATGTGGTAATATGTTTGTGAAGATGTGGATGTGTCCTTTTGTTTATTTGCTGAAAATGATAAGAAAAGAAAAAAAAATGATGAGAAAAAGAAAAGAAGTTAAAAAGAAAGGAAAGAGAAGGAATGTTTACTTGAAAATCTTTATGTATAGATTTATGTTTGGGAGTAGGCGGTGCACGCACCCATGCTGTTAAGTCCAAGTCTGGGGGTGTTGTGTACCCACATGTTTGTGTGGTGAATGAGGATAGTTTCCTGCATTAGCTCATTTGGGTTTAGTGCTTTAGCCGTCGTTTTTATCTTTGTTTTTCCTCACCTAAACCCAAGCCCCATTTAAAACCTAAAGTCCTATTGATTCACGCATTTGAGTCAAACCAGTGCCGTGGAGAGAATGTGACCGGTCAAGCCTATGGTCACCGACACCGATGGATTTCGGTGGAGTTTGTCCGGCATCCCAATTTTGAGCAATGCTCATCTCAGCGTTTAGTTTACTTTCTCCGTATGCATGACCGAACGATTCACCGCTTTTCACCATTTTGAGTAGTTGTAATATGCTTTTACTCTTTTAGAAATATATAGACTGTTTATATAATCAGAAATCTTCTCTACTATTCTTCTTATGCACGTGAGCATGTGACTTCGCATGGTACTCTATATTGTAGTTTTAAGCCATCTACTTTTCTTTCCCCGTTCGCTTAGAATTTGTTTGCTCGGGACGCGCAAACAGGTAAGTCTGGGGGTGTGATGAGTCCTGATCATATACACTTTTATGGACTCATCTGGGCCATTTATTTAGTCATTTCACCACACTTTAGCCCTGTTATAGTTCATATTGATCAGTCTATGCTAGGTGCACTTCTAGGCCCATTTTGGTGTTATTTCGTATCTTTCTTTGTTATTAGTTTTCTTGCGATGTTAAGTCCCACTTTCAGTGGCTAGACTGGTGTCGTACGCTGGAACAGGTGTTGTGCAGGTGTTTCCGGTGCAATTCTGCACAGGAACACTGCGCACGATCACCGGTTCTATTGCGCACGACCACTGGTCGTGCGCCACTGATCGTGTGCACTTAACACCTTTTTCATGAGTTCTGTTTGGTGCAGCGCGCACGACCATCAATTCCAGTGCGCACGACCATCAATTCCAGTGCGCACGACCACCGGTCGTGCGCCACTATTCGTGCGCACTTAACAGTAATTTTACGAGTTCTGTTTCATCTATTGCGCACGACCACCGACGATAGTGCGCACGACCACCGGTCGTGCGCCACCGGTCGTGCGAACATGTTATTTCATAATTTCTGTCTTTGCAGGTTCCGTCCAGGCAGAGCGCACGATCACTGAATTCTAGTGCGCACGACCACTGGTCGTGCGCCAATGACCGTGCGCACTGTTTATTCCAGCGCCTATAAAATCCGCTGCTCGCGATTTAGGTCAGATCGACCATCTTCTTCCGCCGTTTCCTGCTCCAGAGCACCCAGTTTCGCCCCTCCATCGCCGCCCACCATCTAGAGGTGCTCCGGGCTTGCTCTTCACGCCAATCTTGAGCCGGAGTTTCCTCTCGGCCTCCTCCTTCATCCAAGAGCTCCAAAGGAAGACCTAGCCGCCATTACCATCAAGCAAGAGGAAGTTTGCAACCTCTACCGGATCGTGACACGAAGAAGACGGGTCCATTGGAGAGTCGTGACAGCTCTCTCTACCCCGGACGTAGTTGCGGACCGAGCTTGGACGCGGATTGACAACCCGGCGATTCCAACCGTGAATCTACAATGAGACTTCGGATTCGGTCGATTTCTTGCCTTGTTCTCCTCTTATTGATTGTTGTAATTGTTAGATCTTTTGTATTTTGATGAAGAACACTATAGACCTTGCTATTTAAAGTTATTTCATGTCTATGTGAAATACCCTTTTTTGTTTATTTGTGTGCTTGAGGTGCGCCCCATTCCATCCTCCATCCCGCCGTCACGTCCGGCGCCGCACTAGCAATTGCTAGTGGCGTGCTTGTCGAAGAGGTGCTTGCGACCCTCATTCCGCTTGCCTACTCGTCCATCCGCCCTTTCGACGCAGCGCGCTCAAGGCCTGCCTAGTCTCCATCCCGCCAAGCGAAGCATTGCATAGCGGCATTGCATAGGAGTAGTTGATAGCTTTTATTTTATTTTCCAAAAGCCAACCCAACTCCCCCGCATTCCATCCGATTTAAGGACTTCAATCTCAAGTCCTTCCTCGAAACCTAACTCCACCTTACTGTGTTCCTCAAGAGACCGACACTCGGGGATTTTCCCCATTATTATTACTTGCGCGACCGGTGCACTTGCCGAATCATCGCATCAACTTCCCTCTTCTAAGCTGCATGGAGTTCAATGTCTCATTTGGGTGGAGCACCATCGCTGAAATCATTGTTATGATACTCCCAACCATTGACTGGAACTTTAGCAACACGCAATTTTGGGCCTCAAGGCATTCCAGGATACATTCAGTGAAGACGCAAAACTTGTCGACAGAAAGTTAGGTGGGGAAATGTCATCCATTGAAGACGTAATGGAGGTGATGTTCATGGCCTCACCACTTCCTGCGGAAAGACACCACATCCCACCGGTTTGCGAGATCTTATCAACAATTTGCCAAGCGTCAACGCTTGACCTATTGAACAATGATCCACCAGCGGCTACGTAAAAATAAGGTCTATACCTGGATGATACCCCAAAGTAGAATATCTGAAGGCGTGCCAGTTCTGTGAGGCCATGCACAAAGCAGAATTTTTGAAGGGTGAGGAATCTCTCCCACGCGTCCATCAACTTCTCATCCTTTTTTCGAGTAAACAATAACAATCTGTTGTGCATTTCCAATAGGTACAAACGAGAATAGAATTTGCCAAGGAATTCGTTTTCCACTTTGCTCCACGAGCGGGTTTTGTTCAATTGCATTTCACGATACCAAACCCGGGCTTTACCTACCAATGAGAATGCGAACAACTGTATCTTGACTTTCTCAGAATCATCATCAGCGTACTGAAAAGTGCTGCAGATTTCAAGAAAGTTCTGCAGGTGGGACGATGCATCCTCACTAGGGGTCCCCCAAAATAAGTTACCTTGAGACACAAAAGTAACAAGCTCTGCAGATATTTCAAAACAGTTGCTAGCCATGCTATGCAAATAGGCAGAAGGAAAATTAAATGATTAACCTCTAAGTGACAAAATGGCACGTAAGTGAACGAAAAAAACTAGAGATCTCCACGACTAATTCCTAACAACCAAATCCTGACACCAATTGCAATCTCTGGCAACAACGCCAAAAACTTAACACGCTTATGACAAGTGCACCGATCGTACAAGTAATAAAAGTTGGGAGAGACTCCCCGAATATCGTTCTCAAAGGACTGCAAGTTGGGGTGTATGATTTTCTCGTTAGGGAAATCAATTATAAAGATTTCTAGGGTTTGAAAAGGGGGGGGGGTTTGATTTGGGTTGCCTAATTTAACAATAATAAAAGGAAAATGCGGGCCGAGAGCACCGCTTCACTTGGATAGATGGAGTGCAGGCTGCAATGTCGTGCTTCGGTAAGCGGATGGACGGAAGGCAGATGGAGGGAGTGATCTCTATTGTGAGAGTGAGGGTTGCAAACACCTCTTCGACGTCTCACCTCTAGCTTTTGCTAGAGTGTCTCAGCTAGTGCGTGTATGGGGTGGAAGTGAAATTGAGGCGAGGCGCATCACAACATAACATCAAAGTAGAGAAAATAGCTAGGCATGCTTTAATTCATAGACAAACAAAGAACATTCTAGGTTCATTACAAGTATTTATGAGCACATCACACAAATAGACAAAGGGTAGAGTGAAGCACAAGAAGAAAAGTCTCGACGTGGGTCGTGGACGGAATGGTGGGTTATCAAGCCTCCTATGAGCTCAGTCTGTGGCTGCTTCTGGGATCTAGAGGTTGTCACTACCTCTGACCTTCTCCATCTTCTTCTCTAGTGTAGGTTCCTTCTTCTTCACTAAATGGAGTACGCCAAACCCTTGATGCTGGTTGTAGATGGTCGGGAAGGCTTCCAGATCCTTGGATGTGGCTTAGAATCACTAGAGAACACTGATGAGTCCCATTTATATACGCATTTATGGGTTCATCGAGGATGATTATCGAGTCTATGCACTACACTTTAAGCATGATTTCATTCATATTCGTTATTCCATGATAAGTGCACTCGTAGGCCCGTTTTGGTGTGCATTTGCGCTCCTTGTCATTGGGGGTAAGCACATGGTGCTCCCCAATCCTTTTATGTGTTTGATTGGTGCTGGAGGTGTATTCTCAGTTGGTTTGCTTTGCTTGCAGGTGGTTGAATCACCTCGTTCTCCAGAAATAATGACTGTGTATAACGCACGGTCGTGCGTTTTATTGACGCACGGTCGAATGCGATCGTGCGCTCTCATCTGGGAAGGAATCTGGTGATATGACTTTGGTCGTGCGTTTTATCGCACGGGCGGTTTGCTCGTGCGTGAGTAAAACGCACGATCGCCTGTTTCTTCTTGATTTTAGCTATTCTGAGTTTGTCTGTGCGTTCTTACGCACGGGCGGTTTTTCCCGTGCGTGAGTAAGACGCACGGGCGCTTCTGCTTCTTCTTCAAGTCAAGTTTAATCGTTTAATAATGCACGGGCAACGCACGATCGTGCGTTCGCCCGTTTGTGACTAAAATTCCGCCTGTTTAGTATTAAAAGCAGGAAATCTGAAGAATTAGGGACGATTCCGGGGAGGACGAACCCTCTCGCGGGAAAAGCCAGGGAAGCCCACCATTTTCAACCTTTCCACCATAGGAGACCACATCTGGTGATCTCCTCCACCATACTTCCATCCGGGATCGTTTGCAAGCTTTCTCCACCACGAGTTCAAGCATTCTTCGTCTTGGAGGCCATAGAAGCACTGAAGATCGCTGGAGAAGTGACACCCTCCTTCGAGTCTACACGTCATCTGAGGGACGAGCCCGGAGAGAGACCGACAACCTCTCATTCCGGCCGAGAACCCAGGATACGGTGACATCTTCTGTCGGGTCCTTTCTAAACCTTGAGCTTGTGCTTATTTTAGTGTTGTTGTAATGAACTCTTGCTAGTCTATTGTTATAGATCCTTTGTGTGATGTTCATGTGCAATGATGCTATGGTTGTGAGAATCGCTTTGCTTTTCGTTGTGATATTCTGAGTTGTTTGCGTGTGAAGCCATCTAACAATTGCTAGTGGTGATGTTGGCGAAGAGGTGAATACGACCCTCGCAAAACCCCGCTCTGTGGCCATTTCACCCGCTTACCGAAGCACGGCATCGCGGCCGCTACACTCACCCCCACTTTGCGAAGCGGTGTTTTCGACCCGCATTTCTCTTATTTCTGCAATAGCTTAGGATGTAAAGAAAATAGGGAGTGCCGAGACGAGAAATTCGAAAGAAATCAAAACACAGAAAATCACAGAAGACACACAGATGTACAGAGGTTCACCCCAATCCGGGCTACATCCCCTCTCCCCTTCCTCTTCTCTTTGTTCTATTCACCAAGACGGATTACAACTTACAAGGTTACAAGGATCAAAACCGATCCTACCTCACTTAACCCTCTTCCGACAAGAACAGAGGAACCGCCGCCAAGGAAAACCGCGAAAAAACACTGTTTCACTCTCTTGGGCTTAATGACCTTAACCCTAAACCAGGGTTATGCACCCTTTAAATAGGGCGCCAAATCGGGCTCAGACCAAACATCCGCTGAGACGGTTCAATAACATCCACTGAGACGGAACCTGCTGAGACAGCATGTACACCAGGCGTCGAGCGTCAAACCCAGGCATCGAGCGTCGAACTTAGGCGTCGAATGCAGGCGTCGAGCGCAGCCGTTGAGCGCAGGCGTCCAGCACGAACGCATGCATCGAGCGCAGGCATCGAGCACAGGCGTCGAGCGTCGAACGCAGGCCTCTCCCGTTCGACGAGCCGCTGAGACGGGAGTAATCAAGGACCCGTTCGTCGAACGCAGGCGGAGTTCGACGAACCCTTCTCCATTTGTCGAATGCCGTTCGACGAACCCTTCTCCGTTCGTCAAACATAGGCGGAGTTCGATGAACTCTTCTCCGTTCGTCGAACGCCGTTCGACGAACACTGACCAGAAGTGTTCCCAAACTCCAACATTCTCCCACTTGGTGAACATCTTCCTTCGATGAGAGCTGCTCCTCCAACCTACCTCTTCAACCCTATAGCCGTTGCACACCACTGAAATTTGGCAACAGGAACCGCATTGGTAAGAAAATCAGAGTTGTTCTCCATCGTGTCCACCTTCTCCAGTTGAACTACCTTCTTCTCCACCCTCTCCCGGATGAAATGATATTGGATGTCAATGTGTTTGGTTCGTGCGTGGAAGGCTGGATTCTTGGCTAGCTGAATAGCCCCTTGGCTGTCACACCACAGCTTCACTGGCCCCTGCTCAAACCCGAGCTCCAGACATAGCCTCCGCAGCCATATGACATCCTTGCTCGTATGAGTAAGAGCCATGTACTCTGCCTCCGTCGATGAGAGTGCCACCACGCATTGCCCTCGACTCATCCAACTGATTGCACCTCCAAACAGTGTGAACACGTACCCACTGGTGGATCTCCTGCTATCCAGATCACCTCCCCAATCCGAGTCCACATGTCCAACCACGTCCATGACTCCTCCTTCACGAGCCACTTCAAAACATAGGGAGTAATTCGAAGTGCCTCAGATATACCTGAACACACGCTTCACAGCGTTCCAGTGTTCCTTTCCTGGTGTAGCCATATAACGGCTCAACACTCCCACTGCTTGAGCAATGTCAGGGCGAGTGCAGACCATGGCGTACATCAAGCTTCCCACAACACTAGCATAAGGGACCTTCGCCATGTCCTCAACCTCATCTTGTGTCTTCGGGCTCAACTCTGCAGATAACTTGCACCCAATTGGCATTGGTGCTCCCACTAGCTTGCAGCACGTCATATTGAACTTCTTCAACATCTCCTCGATGTACCTCTGCTGCCCCAACCAAATCTTCTTCTTGCTTCGATCCCTGGTAATCTGCATTCCCAAGATGACACTTGCTGGCCCCAAATCCTTCATCTCGAATTTGGCTGAGAGCAGCTTCTTCACTTGTTGGATCATCCAGACACAATTGCCCACCAGTAGCATATCATCTACATAAAGTGTCAGGAAGATAAACTGCTCTCCCTTTCTTTGGGTGTACACACAGTGGTCCGAATTCGATCTTTCAAAACCTAACTCCAGCATGTAGGTGTCGAATTTCTGGCACCACATCCTCGGAGATTGCATTAGCCCATACAGGGACTTCTTCAGCCTGCAAACCTGATCCTCCTAGCCCTTGGCTTCAAATCCTTCTGGCTGCTTCATGTATATCTCCTCCTCCAGATCACTGTGAAGAAACGCCATCTTCACATCCATCTGCTCGATCTCTAAATCATGCGCTGCCGCAATAGAGAGTACCAGTCTGATCGACGTCATCTTGTCTACCGGTGATAAGATCTCATCATAATCAACACCTTCGACCTGGGAGAACCCCTTTGCGACCAACCTTGCCTTGTATTTCTCCACAGTGCCATCACCCTTCACCTTCTTCTTGAAAACCCATTTGCTTCCAATGGCCTTCCTCCCCTTTGGAAGCTTACACAGACACCAAGTCTGATTCTTCCTCAGAGACTCCATTTCATCCACCATGGCTAGCTCCCACTGATTTGAATCAGTCCTTGATCTAGAATCACTGGCAGAGATTGGATCTTCACCAAGCATACTCAGGCAACATTATGCATCCATTGCATATTGGGGATATCTCACTGGTGCCCTTCTTTCCCTTGTCGATCTCCTCAGAAGTGGAATTTCCTCAGCTTCATCTTCTGACTCATCAGCACTTCTCCCCACCTCCAAATCATCTGATTTAGAATCAGATTCAGCCCCAACAGTAGTAGCTCCTTTTTCAAGGCTTCCTTCCACCACCACAGTCTCTTTCTCTGCTTCTTTGGCCTTTTCAGCTTGTGTGACTGCCTATGGACTGGTTTCTTGAAACACCACATCCTTGTTGAATGTTACAGTCCTGGTCACAGGGTTCCAAAGCTTGTACCCTTTTATGCCATCTTTGTAACCCACAAAGATGCACTTCTAAAATTTAACATCAAGCTTCCCCTCTTCTCGTTTGGAATGTGAATATATGCATCACACCCAAACACACGAGCAAAGGCCAAACTTGGATTTCTCTTGAAGATGGATTCAAAGGGTGTACACCCCTCCACATCAGACGTAGGGGTCCTGTTCTTCAGGTAGTTTGCAGTCGCCACTGCTTCAGCCCAGAACTCCTTCCCCAAACCTGCCCAACTGAGCATGCACCTGGACTTCTCCATCAAGGTCCTGTTCAGCCTCTCCGACACTCCATTCTGCTCTAGAGTGTATGGTGTGGAATTCTGCCATGCAATCCCCTGCTCAGTACAGCACCTCTCAAAAGCATCAGAGCAGTACTCCCCTCCATTGTCAGAACGGAGGACCTTCACCTTTCTCTCCAACTAGTTCTCCACCAGGTTCTTAAATTCCTTAAACCTGTCCAGAACCTCTGACTTGGACCTGAGAAAATAGATCCAGGAATAACGTGAGAGGTCATCAGTAAAGGACACATAGTACCTTGCACCTCCTAGAGATGGAGCTGGAGTTGGCCCAAACACATCACTGTGTATCAACTCCAGCACTTCAGTTGCCCTCGTGCCCGTCCCACGAAAGCTTACTCTGGTCTGTTTGACAAGCAGGCAATGTTCACAGAACCCAAGGCTTATGGAGCACTACAACACCCCTTCCACCATCTGACCAGATTCCATGGCCGACATCCCCTTCTCACTGATATGCCCAAGCCGATGATGCCACAGCCTAGACACCTCCTCCCGGTCAACCTCCTGGCTCTCAGAGATAAGAGCCCCACTTGGAACCACTGTATCAGCAAGCAGAGTATATAGTGTTCCATGTCTCACTCCACTGGCAATCACCATTGCCCCCCTTGTCATCTTGCAAGATTGCTTGACACAGCTGAAGTGCACTCCTGCATCCGCCATGGAACCCACCGAGATTAAATTCCTGCTCATCCCTGGAATGTGCATCACATTGGGAAGAGACCTTGTGATCCCATTAGACAACTTGAACATCACCTTGCCACGCCCAATAATCTGCACAGCAGAATCATCACCCAGCATGACATCTCCACCATCAAACCTCTCATACTCACAGAACCAGTGCCTCTGAGGGGTCATGTGGTATGATGCTCCTGTGTATACACACCACATATCAGAATCTATCTGAGCAATGCACGCGGAAGCGATGTATATGTCACCGCCGTCGCCCTCCTTCTTTGTACCAGAAGTTGTCGGTGTCTCCTTGTTCTGAACGGCCTTGTTCGGACATTAAGACTTCACATGACCAGTCTCATTGCACTTCCAGCACCGAACATTCTTCTTACTCTTCTCCCTCTCCTAGCTTTTGGATCTACCTCGAGACTTATCTCGATATCCACCATGCTTGTTCTCCCTTCGTTAAGGACGGGATCTAGATACACTCAAAGCATCTTTGCTCGTTGCCTCAGAACCTCCTCTCTTGGTCTCCTCAGATAAAAGAGTTGCACATACAGTATCGTATGACAGTTCCTTGTCTCCACACCCCCAATCATGACAATTAGATTGTCCCATGAATCTGGTAGCGAGCACAACAAGGTGATGGCTCTATCCTCATCCTAGATCTTCTCACCAATAGAGATTAACTGACTCACAAGGGTATTGAATTGAGTCAAGTGCTATGAAAATGAATCGCCATCATTCATCCGAAGTTTATACCACTTCTTCCTCAATAGCAATTTGTTTACCAGGGACTTGCTCTGGTAGAGGGATTCCAACTTACGCCACAGACTTCGTGTTGAAGTCTCCTCCATGACATTAGTCAAGATTGAATCTGCTAGGAATAACCGGATCAGGCCCTTAGCCTTTCGATCGGTTTTTGTCCAGGCCGCAACCTCCGCTGCAACATCTGCACTCGCATCTACAGATTTTCCCTTCGATGCGCTCGCATCCTTCTCTACAACCTTAGGAATGGGAGGATCATCTTTGATCGCAGACCATAGATCTCGATCAATCAACATATCTTCCATCTTCATCTTTCATAGATCGAATCGACTTCCGTCAAACTTCTCGATCTCGATCCGCACGCCGCCAGAATGCATTTCCAGGATCAAGAACTGGCTCTGATTCCAAATGTAAAGAAAATAGGGAGTGCCGAGACGAGAAATTCGAAAGAAATCAAAACACAGAAAATCACAGAAAACACACAGATGTACAGAGGTTCACCCCAATCCGGGCTACGTCCCCTCTCCCCTTCCTCTTCTCTTTGTTCTATTCACCAAGATGGATTAAAGCTTACAAGGTTTCAAGGATCAAAACTAACCCTACCTCACTTAACCCTCTTCCGACAAGAACAGAGGAACCGCCGCCAAGGAAAACCGCGCAAAAACACTGTTACCGCACCTTGGGTGTCAGCAAACCCGATAAAGCAGTGTTTATTTTGCAAAAGTAGAGAGCATGCCTTGAAGGACTGTGCAGATTATCTTCGCCAACGGGCGGATGACAATGAGCCGGATATCCGGATCGTCCCATCTTCGAATTCTGCGAGCACAGCTCCATCCTCTGATTACGTGTCACTTCCACCTTCACTTTTTGAAGGCTCTGAAATCGACACGTGCATCAGTGTCTCTCATGACTCTGTTTCTGATGCGACCCCCCATACCTCTTCGGTTCATGTACCACTTTGCATGGATTTATGCCCTTGTGTGGAGAGTGAGCCTGAATTCTTAAGAAGCACGTCTCCTCCAACTGCACACGAAACTACATCTATTTCTGATGTTATCATTGAGGTCAATTTGCAGGATGTCGCAGACCTGTGCAGTGTCGTGCCCACTCTCATGGAAGAGGACAGTCTCGAGTGTGCTGAAGCAACCGTTTCGGTCCAGAGCGAGGAAGTCCAAGTTATAGAGGAGGCCATTTCGTGCGCTGTTGAGTCTAGTGAAATCTTCGATGATATCATCAGTTTGTCATTGCCGCACCCTACAGGGCATGAAATCGGGATTATCCCCTCAAATGAGATTTCTTTTAGTTTTTCTTCCAATTTATTTCCTGACCCCCTTTCTTTATGTACAAGGATGCAGGATGCCCCTCCTCCGGTTGATCAGACCTTATGCATGGAGGAGCCAAAAGCCTAGCGGGATGAGGAAGGTATAGTGAAGGAACATCTTGTTTCCTCATCATCGTTGGTGCTTCCCCTTGAGGATTGGTTACAGGGGGCAAGTGGTTTTTCTTTGAAGACATAATACTGGAGGAGAAGAAGAGAGCGAAAAAGGAGGAGATTTGGGGTTGGAGGCTGAGCATCCTACTTAATTTCCACCCCTACAACCAGGTCCCCGGACCTTTTTCTTTCATCAGTTGTTACTACTTCAAATCATCTTATAGTTGATTTGTTTTGAGCTTGTAATAATAATTAGGATTTATTAGCTTTTGCTCATTCCTAGACTTTATGAACTATGCTTTATTACAGGTATTTAGTCCACCTTAAGGACAGTAAACAAAAGGGCTTCTTGGGAGACAACCCATGGGAACCACCCGGTTCTGTGTGCTTATTTAATCTCTAGTATGTTTTGTTTGTTTGTTTTTATGCTAACAATGCAGGTGTGAACTCGCTTGGAGGATGAGGAAGGAGAAATTTAAAGAAGGAATTTTCGCACTTCTGGCATGCTCATTCGTGAGCATAGGTCCACTCTACCCTTGTATCCTTTTTCTTGAATTCTCTATTTTATATGGTTTTGATCAAGTCTGGGGGAGAGATCGGTTATGCACGTACACACACTCTGCATAGCATGTTAGAATGTGCTGAGTTAGGATTTTCAATTTTGTTGCACACATTACATACATTTGCACCTAGTTCACGCGTACTTGATCGCGCATGCTTATTGGGTAATGCTGCGAGGTTCCCCGCTCGTAAGAATTGGATTGTTAGTGTAGGAGCGAGTAGTGGAGAAAAATGTTGACTCGAGTAGTGCTCTAGTCGATTGCTCCCGTCATGCCTAGAAATTCAATTAGAGTAGAATAAAATTCAAAGTTATAATTTAATTATTTCTATTATAGTTGCTGTAATTTATTTTACTTTAGTGGTGAATCTGGTGAATCCAACGATAGCATAGGGTCGAGTGTAGAAGGATTAGTAGTAGCTTATTACTAGGGTCGAAAGGAAGGATAACCTTTCTCGGTGGCTAGAACTTGCACTAGGCGACTCTTGAAATGATTGAATTGAATAACTCATTTTAAAGCGTGATGTAGGCCGTTTCTTGATCCGTTTGTGCTTTTGAAATCCTAACCAAAGTAATCACCCTTGCAAGCCCACTTGAGCCTACCTATCCTTCTTGTTTAGCTCCACTTAAATTTCATCAAAGCCATACAGCCAAGCCTATATTCGCACCAACAAACGAGTTGAAAGAAAGTTATATCTTCATCACGTGGTGTTATCTCTGGTGTTTGGTGGTTGAAAAAAAGCTAAAGGAGAAGCTTATAAAGTGTTAAAAAAAGATATACTTGTCGAGATGAGAAAATAAAATTAATTGTGCAAAAAGACCTTTCAAGTGCAATCTCTCGACAAAGCAAAGTATGTTCGGCTTAGCACACACCTAGTGTCCAGTTGTAGTCTGGGGGTGTTGTGTAGTTCTTTAATTTGTTGTTTTGGTGATTTTACACTCTTAAGTATTCAGGCTATGTTGCGTGCGATACCCTTCGTTCTTCTACTTATCTAACCTGAACTCAACCTAAGCCCAATCCTAACCTATAAGTCCTATTGATTTTAGATATGAGTCATCTCATGCAGTAGAGAGAGTGCGAATGTACAAGCCTATGGACACCGACTTTGATGGATTTCTTAGGAGATTGCCCCAAGCTTTGATCCGAGTAATACTCTACTCATTAGTCTCCCTATTTTCCCTTGTGCGCGACCGAAAGACTCACCGGGATTCACCATCCGAGTAAACTAGATTTCAAATTACTATTCTGGAAATAGTTAAATATAATCTTGAGTTAAATTCTATTCTAACGTACTTCTACGCACGTGAGTATGTGACTTCACATGGGTCTCTACCACTTAAACTCACTCTAACACCCAATTGTTCCGACAGGAGAGTTGAGTAGTTTGCCCGAGACGTGCAAATGGTTAAGTCTGGGGGTGTGATGACTCCCATTTATATACGCATTTATGGGTTCATCTAGGCCGATTATTGAGTCTATGCACTACACTTTAAGCATGTTTTCATTCATATTCGTTATTCCATGCTAAGTGCACTCTTAGGCCCATTTTGGTGTGCATTTGCGCTCCTTGTCATTGGGGGTAAGCACATGGTGCTCCCCAATCCTTTTTTGTGTTTGGTTGGTGCTGGAGGTGTATTCCCAACTGGTTTGCTTTACTTGCAGGTGGTTGAATCACCACATTCTCCAGAAATCATGACTGTGTATAATGCATGGTCGTGCGTTTTATTGACGCATGGTCGAATGCGATAGTACGCTCTCATCTGGGAAGGAATCCGGTAATCTGACTTTGGTCGTGCATTTTATCGCACGGGCGGTTTGCCTGTGCGTGAGTAAAATGCACGATCGCCTGTTTCTTCTTGATTTTAGCTATTCTGAGTTTGTCCGTGCGTTCTTACGCACTTGCGGATTTGCCCATGCGTGAGTAAGATGCACGGGCACTTCTGCTTCTTCTTCAAGTCAAGTTTAATCGTTTAATAACGCACGGGCAACACACGATCGTGCGTTCTCCCGTGCGTGACTAAAATTCTGCCTGTTTAGTATTTAAAGCAGGAAATCTGCAGCATTAGGGAGGATTCCGGGGAGGACGATCCCTCTTGCGGGAAAAGCCAGGGAAGCCCGCCATTTTCACCCTTTCCACCATAGGAGACCACATCCGGTTATCTCCTTCACCATACTTCCATCCGGGATCATTTGCAAGATTTCTCCACCACGAGTTCAAGCATTCTTCGTCTTGGAGGCCATAGAAGCGCTGAAGATTGCTAGAGAAGTGATAGCCTCCTTCGAGTCTGCACACCATCTGAGGGCCGAGCCCGGAGAGAGACCGACAACCTCTCATTCCGGCCGAGAACCCAGGATATGGTGACATCTTCTGTTGGGTCCTTTCTAAACCTTGAGCTTGTGCTTATTTTAGTGTTGTTGTAATGAACTCTTGCTAGTCTATTGTTATAGATCCTTTGTGTGATGTTCATCTGCAATGATGCTATGGTTGTGAGAATCGCTTTGCTTTTCGTTGTGATATTCTGAGTTGATTGCGTGTGAAGCCATCTAACAATTGCTATTGGTGATGTTGGCGAAGAGGTGAATACGACCCTCGCAAAACCCCACTCTGTGGCCATTTCACCCGCTTACCGAAGCGCGCCATCGCAGCCACTGCACTCACCCCCACTTTGTGAAGCGGTGTTTTTGACCCGCATTTCTCTTATTTCTGCAATAGCTTAGGACACCCATCACAATGACCTTTTTTCTTACTTTCTTCGCTCGTGTAACAATTGGCTCACAACGCAATTCATTCACCACATCCTGCATTCCTCAAGAGATCGACATTTGGGGAAACTATTCCCACAATTATTACTTGACTGCGACTGGTGCACTTGCCGAACGCGCATCAAACACATCCCAAGTGGAGGATGATAGAATATAAGGTTTGAAGTCTAAGTCACCTAGAGGGGGGGGGGGGGGGGGGGGGTGAATAGGTCTTTTAAATTTTACTTGATTAACTTTAGCTGTTTTCAGAGTTGGTTCAAGCAGATCTGCAAAAACAGAAAGCACACAATAGTTTATAGTGGTTCCCTAAAGACAGTGTGTCTATGGGTAGTCCACTTTCCCCCTCCACCCTTCTAACAGTGTGTTAGACAGGGCTAACTTCTCCAAACCCGGCTCAAAGAGCTTACAGCACAAGTTCCTCAGAACTTCTCAGATCAAGAATGATCCTACCTCATGACACAAGTCCCTACAACTCAGAGCTATCACCAGCTCCTACCTCAGGCACAGCTGCCCTACAAACTTAGAGAATAACACCTCCTACAGCTCAGACAATAATGTCCTAAAACTCAGACCTCTCCCAGGTCCTACCACTCAGAGGACTCCTCCCCCTACAGCTCAGACCAGCTCCTGGTCCTACCTCAGGCTGTTAAGCCCTACCTCAGATCTGCTCCAGATCCTACAGTCAGGCCTTCATCCCTACAGCTCAAAACCCTCAGGTTCCTACAAACTCAGACCAAATAGTCTTACAGCTCAGGCAGGATGCCCTACAGATAAATGATTTAGAAATTTATTCTACAGTAGAAGTACTCTCATGTAGATCCTGCACTGACTGTGCTTCCTGTTGCTGAAGAAGTTGATTACAGCAACTAACTTGATCTTCCTCTTCGATAGAGTGATGGAAGATCACCTTGCTCCTTCTTGCGGAGGAGCTAACTTTCTTTCTCTGTTTTCTTCTTCTTGTTCAGTGAGGAGGAGGAAGAAGACGAGAGCTGCAGCCGTCAATGTAACAGTTGATCTCTTTCGCACGTTGCCGAGAGTTTCAAATGTGCCCTAACTCTTCCTTTTATACATCTCTGATCTTCAATGGATCTTAGCTGATCTGCTGAGAGGTATGGGAGAAGCTGGTGGACTCCACACACCTTTTCTGCAACTAGTCCTAGCCGCAGGACCCGCCGCCCTACTTTTCCATAGAGAAGGACTGCGCTCGACGAACGTGGAACACTCTGCGTTCGACGAACCAGCTGTCCCCTGCGTTCGACGATCTTGCCAGCACAGCACTCGACAAACTTGCCTTGTGTGTCTTGTCAGCAGCTCCGCTGAGACAGCTCCTCGTCTCAGCGTTTGTCAAACGGCGTTCAGCATTTGTCGATCTTGCCTAGTGTGTCATCTCAGCGGCTTCAGCTTTGATCTCATCTCAGCGGTTGACGAACGGCGTACAGCGTTCGACGAATGTCGAGCCCAGTTTGACGACCACGCTGATTCTCAGCGTATAATGAACTTCTCAGCGGAGGCACCTTCTTCTCAGCGGATACGTTGAGACGGCTCCTCGTCTCAGCAGTTTTGCCCCCCTCGTCTCAGCGGTTCAGCTGAGACAAAACTTCATATTTTGGAAGATGAGTTCTCCACATCTAAGGGCATGTTTGGCCCTTCCTTTTGAGTCACCTGCACCTGTATATCTTACACAAGTATAGCTCATCAAATACAATAAGTCCTTAGCATTGAGAGTGATGCCTCTTCAAATCAAGGTACTATTGAGGGCAATATACCCAACAATCTCCCCCTATTTGAAGAAGGCAGAACATCCCCAATGCTAAGGTACATTAATAACAAAAATCATATCACAGAAAAATGATCTGTGTAGCATAGGCCCTATCTCCCTCTTGCTAATATCCTAAGCATAGGTTCTTACTTTGCAATGGCTCTTTCTCCCCCTTTCTGGGTTCTTCAACTATTAATCCCATTAGGGATTGGGAGGCAACATCTATAGATCCCTTTGGATCAACTTATAGGTCAACATATACAATCATGGCATTTGCCATCTCCCCCTCAACCTGAGCAGGGAATTTGCTCCCCCTTAATTGGTGAGCAATTTCTGTAATAACTGAACCTGTTCAAATTGAACATCCCATTCTAGCTCCTGAATACTAAAGATAAAGGTACAGAGTACATATAGCAATAGTAACAAACACAACATTATGATCAAAAGATGAAATATCATTCCAATTTAAATGATCAGTACAGATATTTCAAACAATACAATTGATGATAGGTAAAAGAAAATATTTCAAGGCATGGTCTTCTTAGATGGACCCTGGGAAGAGCATTCTCCATCTTTGGACTTCCTCTTCCTAGCTTCAGCAGCAGCCTTGATCTTCTCCTTTACTTTGAAGTATAGAAGAGGCTTGGGAAGATATCTTGTGGGAATCCTTACAGGAGTTTCCCTTCTCACCAAGTTTTCTTTGAGAATCCTTTCCCTTAAGGATTCCCTCTCAAGGTGCTTAATGCATTCAGCAGTTGAATAGACATGGTCAATGTCCTTCATTTGATTGCCATGGCTCACCCAAGTATTGACAATAATTGTGTCCAACTCCAGATTGTCATCTTCATGGAGTGGATCCTCTAATCTTTCCATTCTTTTCTGGGCCATATATTCTTCAGCAGTTTGAATGCCCTCTGCCCTTCTCCTCTTTGCTGCTCTCTCATCAGCAATCATATTTGATTGACTTTGGAAGTCAAAGTCTTCATTTCTGCTGGGGTTCAAGATTGGAAGATTCAAAGCAATTCTTGTTCCTTGCAGAACTTTTAAGCTTGAGTCCCACTGAGTATCAATGACCTTTTTTTACCAAGGTTAGGATTTTTTCTTGAATAGAATTGGAAGCATTGTTGAGCACTTCCACCACTTGCTTGCTGGCTTCTGCTTGATTGGAGAGTATCAGCTTGTGGGCAGACTCCATGTTGTTATGCAGCTTGATGTGAGCACCCTTCATCTTAGCATGAAGATTGGTAACCTTCTCCTCCCCCTCTTTGCCACTTTCCATTATCTTCTTCTCTATTTCAGAGTGTTGATCTATTATGGATTGGGAGAGAGTTTGAAAAGAGCTGTCCACATCATCCAAAATGTATTCCTTTGCCTTGTCAATGTGGGACTTGACTTGGCTACTAGATGTGTTGACCACTTGTGCCATTCTGGCAACTGCATTCTCAAAACATTTTGGTTTTTGTAAAGATGATTCTTTACATATGTGATGTCTTTGGTGGAGACCTCTTGATGATCAGCAATTTGCTTCAGTACAGTGTGCTGAGCACCAACTGTGCCTTTGGCCATTTCAAACCATCTTGTCATTTGCAGGAGGATATGATCTGATGCAGTTTTGACATCATTAACCTAGGTATTCAGCTCAGTCCTCATTGCAGCCACTCTTGACTCCATTCTTTGCTCACTGGCCTGGATCTCCTGAGTTAGTGCAGCTCTTGTTGCATATAACTCATTCCTTATCTGAGCAGAGACATCATGGACCTTTTTAGCAACTATCTCTTTCATAGACAACATCTGACCCTCAATGAAAAATTTAATTGAGTTCAGCAGATCAGATGTGTCTAGCAAAGTAGCAGGCCTTTCCTGGGACACTTCTTTCTCCATTCCAGGTTCTGGTCTATTCAGATCTTCAGCACTTGGGTTGTGCTCCCCCTCACTAGCACCCCCACCAATATCATCAAAGAGAGGGCTATGCTCCCCCTCACTTGGAGCATCCCTATATGGAGAGTTTTGACTAGGAGAACCTGAAAGATGATTGATGGGTTAAACACCTAGACTATACTATTGTTAGAGAGGAGAAGCCTAACTGAAATCCTACTTTACCATGGATAGGTGAATTGGGAAGTTCATCTTCATCTTGAGGAACAGCTGGATCAGTATTCATCTGAGTTGGCTCAGGATTGGGTTCAGCTCTTCCTTGGGGATCTTCATCCCTACTTGTCCTGGGGACATCTTCTCCTTCTTCATCTTCCATGTGCTCTTGAGGATCACCTTTCTTCTTGGAGTATTCAACACCTCCTTCTCCACTCAGAGCTCTCTTCTTCTTCTCCTTCATCTCTGCCAACACAGAGGGTTGGCTCATGGGGAGAACCCTTGTGGATCTATCTAGAGTCTTAATATCCAACCGTTTCAGGTAATGGATATTAATACCTTTGATTGAGGAGAATTCTTCAGGATATGCCTTCAGCAGGTAGAGAGAGATGATCCTTCGTAGGTTAGGAGCCTGTAGGCATTTCTTAATCCTTTGGTACAGGACATTTCCCTAGCATGTCCTTTTCTTTAAAATGATCCTTACAATCAGCTCAAACATGGGTTGAGAGATTGTGTCATGTGAGCCTGGCTTGCACAGGAGTGCCTTTCCCACAATGTCACATAACAACTTCCCTTTTTGATTGAAGAATTTCTTCTTCAATGATGAGGTCTGGGGAGCACTGTATTCACACCACTTCAAGGCATGCTCCTTGTCTTCTGCAGATATTTCCTCTTCTTCCACTCTAGGAAGGTGCAGTACTTTTTCAAGTATCTTAGGGGACAATTTCACCCTAATTTCACCAACCTTAGAAGTTAAGCCATCCTTAGAAGACGTCTGCTTGGCATTTGCAAAGAACTCTAGCACTTCTTGCTTGAATATCCGAGAGGGTTCAGACAGCAAGAAGTCTAGTCCCGCATCAGAAATAAATGAAATTACACTCAAAATCTCTGGTGAGGCATGGAGAAACCCATACCTCACCAACTCACAACCTTCTTGCAATTCCTTCGCAATCTTGGGCGCCATCTTAGTCGAATGAGAAAAACGAAGATGCAGGGACGGAAGAGTAGAGATTTTGTCTCGACGGCTAGGGTGGTGCGAGAGAATGTGAAGGGTCATTTAATCCCGTCGAGGGTTCATATAGTTGGCCAGAGTGTTGACCTAATCGACTCAGCGGTTCAGCTGAGATGATTCAACTAATGCTTCAACCCGGGCTAAATTTGTCGAACTGAGCTCGACATTTGTCGAACCCAGACTTTACCTAGATTTTAGGCGAATTTGAACCTTAGCTAAGCGGATTGCACTGGTTAATTCTATCATCCTATTTTAACACTATTATAGATAGTATTTGATGATAAATTCACAAGAGAGATACTTACCTTGAGGATTTAGTCCTCTACTGATGTTGACTTTATGAAGTCAACTTTCTTCCTTATATGTGCCATGGGCACTTACTGTCCAAGTACCACTTATGTATGTGGCTGGTACTTGAACTATCCTACAAAATAGAGTTTAATATCCCTTAGGAGCCCAAGGTGATTTGGGTCCTAGGTTCTTATTAGCATGATCAAATGACCTGACTCTGGCAGCTCTCTTTACAGGAAGGCTCTTCTTTGCATTAGGTACATTGGAGTTGTACCAACAATCTATGGCAAAGTGTCCCACTTTACCACAGCACCAACATTCATGAATGTTGTATCTTCTTTTCTGAGCATTTCTAGAGGATTTTGTAGCACAGTCCTTATGTTCAGGAATAGATAAAGCAGCATTCTTCCTGTTCCTCTCATCAATTATTTGACTGAATGTCATTCTGTGTGCTATCTTGATGCTTTTTGTCCTAATGGCATCAGCTTGCAATGAATTGGCAGCCATACAAGATTTGATGGCATCTGACACTGAGCACTCAGATATGTTTACAGAATTGGCACCAGTCATGTTCTTGACAGATCCAACCATAGAAGGGCTTGCCTTCTCATTCTTGAATGAAGTGGCTGAAGTACCAAAAACAAATGGTCCATGTTGGGCCATTTGAATTTCCTCATGGGGAGCCTTCATGGCACTCAATCCCATTCCCTTTCTTCCACTATATGAAGGAGCATTTTCCTTCCTATAGCACCTCTCATTCTTCCAGTGACCATAAATGCTTTCATGGTCATACCTGTTGGAGGGAAGTAACACCTTTCGAAAGGTGGGTTGAGGCTTAGCCTTCTCCTTGCTCTTAACTCCACTCCCTTCTCCTACTTCCATTTTTTTGAATTATAGTCCTCTCCTATTGGTTTGAGAGGAGAAGGTGTCAATGATAGGAAGCACAGATCTGGGCTTGGAGAATTGAGCCACCAGACTCTTCTCCTTCTTAAGCTTTTCCTCAAGGTCCTTGATGACCTTGTTCTTCAGGGAAATAATGCTTATTTGCACCATAGTTAACCCCTGTAAATGACTAATTTGTCTGCTCATCTGAGCCACCAGGGTGGTAGGTTCAGTGTTGACATCCTTAGTCATTTTGAGATCAACAATTTCCTGGGCTTGCTTCTTGGCATGCTTCTTGATCTTCTTCGGAGCCTCCAAAAGAACACCATATTTATCAATCAATTGATTGAGTTCTTCCTCAACATCCATGCCCCTTCCATCAATTGTTGAAGGTGCAATAGATTCTGGACTAGTCTCATAATCAGGAAATGAAGTGGAATGAGATAGTACCTGAACCTTGTCAGAAGCATTCTGACTCCCTTCCTCATCAGTGAAGGCCATAAGGCCTAGCTGAATAGTGTCTTCTTCATCCTCCTCTTCATCACTATCTGAGTGTGATAGAGGGGCTCTGATTCCAACCATTGCAGCTGGATAGTCTTCATCCTCTTCTGCTGCATATAACCCAATGTTGGCTTCTTCTTCATTGTCTGAACCTGATGTTGAAGGATCAGACTCACTCCAACTTCTTTCTTTCTTTGCTAGGAGTGACTTTTCTCCGTTCCTATCCTTATGGTGATGATGCTTTGTTTCACCACTATCCTTTCTTTTGACTGGACAGTCAGCTATGACATTTCCAGGCTTGCTGCAGCTATAACAGATTATATTATTAGTAGAATGTTTACTGGGTTTTGAATCATACATGTCACCCTTTGGGTTCAGTCTTTCAGATCTGCTGCTGTTCTTTTTGTAGTGTGATGATGAGGAAGGCATGTTCCTCCATGGCTTCCTCTTCATCATCCTCTTGAACTGCCTAGAGAAGGAAGCAAATTCTTCATCAGAGGAAGAGCCTCCTGAGGTGCTGACTTCAGGTTCAGCTCTTCTCCTTGGAGGAGACACTATCCTCCCTTTGCTTCTCTTGGAGCTGACAGCTTTGAGAGCCACAGCATTCTCCATTGCTTTTGCCTTTGAAGAGGTGTCCTCTACCTTCCTTGCAGACAGCTGCATTTCATAGGAAAGCAGCTTCCCAAACAGAGTGTGAGTTGGCGTCTCACCAAGCTTGGACACTTCCCTGATGGCACATATCTTTGTGTCCCAGTCTCTTGTGAGAGATCTAAGGAACTTGTCATTCAACTCATAGTTGGTGAAATCCCTCTCATAGGTTCTCAGCTCATTGACTATTCTGAAGATCCTCTCATAGCACATGGATATGCTTTCCTGGCTCTGCTGCCTGAAGGCTTCATAATCTTGATTTAGGAGTGACTTCCTGTCATCCCTAACTTCAGCTGTCCCTTCCATATATACTATTAGAGTATCCCACATTTCCTTGGCAGAAGTGCAGTTTACCAAGTTTTGAAAGGTGGAATCATCAATAGCATTGACAATGATGTTCTGGGCCCTCTTGTCCATAGTGAACAACTCAAGTTCATCCTTGGTCAGATCTTTGAATAGTTTGGCCACTCTTCTTGTTGGATCAATAGTGGATGCGGTGTGAAAGGTGAAAGGTCCTTCTTCAACTGTAATGAAGATCATTGGATCAGATGCTTCCATAAACAACCTGATCCTTTGCTTCCATATGCCAAAATTCTCTTTGTTGCATATGGGCAACTTCATGGACCTCATTTCCTTTTGCAATCCACTAGAGGCCATTGGAATTTGACTAGACTAAACCTTTTAGGATCTGGTCAGACTGTTAAGTCCTTTTTGACCAAACTCCCTCTGATACCACTTGATAGAATATAAGGTTTGAAGTCTAAGTCAAGTCACCTAGAGGAGGGGGGGGGGGGGTGAATAGGTCTTGTAAATTTTACTTGATTAGCTTTAGCTATTTTCAGAGTTGGTTCAAGCAAATCAGCAAACACAGAAAGCACATAATAATTTATAGTGGTTCCCCAAAGACAGTGTGTTTATGGGTAGTCCACTTTCCCCCTCCACCCTTCTAACAGTGTGTTAGACAAGGCCAACTTCTCCAAACTCGGCTCAAAGAGCTTACAGCATAAGTTCCTCAGAACTTCTCAGATCAAGAATGATCCTACCTCAGGACACAAGTCCCTACAACTCAGAGCTATCACCATCTCCTACCTCAGGCACAGCTGCCCTACAAACTCAAAGGATAACACCTCCTACAGCTCAGACAATAATGTCCTACAACTTAGACCTCTCCCAGGTCCTACCACTCAGAGGACTCCTCCTCCTACAGCTTAGACTAGCTCCTGGTCCTACCTCAGGCTGTTAAGCCCTACCTCAGATCTGCTCCAGATCCTACACTCAGGCCTTCATCCCTACAGCTCAGAACCCTCAGGTTCCTACAAACTCAGACCAAATGGTCTTATAGCTCAGGCAAGATGCCCTACAGATAAATGATTTAGAAATTTATTCTACAGTAGAATTACTCTCATGTAGATCCTGCACTGACTGTGCTTCCAGTTGCTGAAGATGTTGATTACAACAACTAACTTGATCTTACTCTTCGACAGAGTGATGGAAGATCACCTTGCTCCTTCTTGAGGAGGAGCTAACTTTCTTTCTCTGTTTTCTTCTTCTTGTTCAGTGAGCAGGAGGAAGAAGATGAGAGCTTCAGCCGTCAATGTAACAGTTGATCTCTTTCGCACGTTGCCGAGAGTTTCAAATGTGCCCTAACTCTTCTTTTTATACATCTCTGATCTTCAATGGCTCTTAGCTGATCTGCTGAGAGGTATGGGAGAAGCTGGTGGACCCCACACAGCTTTTTTGCAACTAGTCCTAGCCGCAGGACCCACCGCCCTACTTTTCTGTAGAGAAGGACTGCGCTCGACGAACGTGGAACACTCTGCATTCGACGAACCAGCTGTCCCCTGCGTTCGACGATCTTGCCAGCACAATGCTCGACAAACTTGCCTTGTGTGTCTTGTCAGTGGCTCCGCTGAGACGGCTCCTCGTCTCAGCGTTTGTCGAACGACGTTCAACGTTTCACGATCTTGCCTAGTGTGTCTTCTCAGCGGCTTCAGCTTTGATCTCGTCTCAGCGGTTGATGAACGGCGTACAGCGTTCGACGAATGTCGAGCCCAGTTCGATGAATGTCGAGCCCAGTTCGACGACCACGCTGATTCTCAGCGTATAATGAACTTCTCAGTGGAGGCACCTTCTTCTCAGCGGATACGCTGAGACGGCTCCTCGTCTCAGCGGTTTTGCCCCTCTCGTCTCAGCGGTTCGGCTGAGAAAAAACTTCATCTTTTGGAAGATGATTTCTCCACATCTAAGGGCATGTTTGGCCCTTCCTTTTGAGTCACCTGCATCTGTATATCTTACACAAGTATAGCTCATCAAATACAATATGTCCTTAGCATTGAGAGTGATGCCTCTTCAAATCAAGGTACTATTGAGGGCAATATACACAACAGAGGAGATGGATGGAGAGACGGAAATAGCAGAGCTGGAACGGAAGTGGTGGGCTCGATCCCCCTCCTTAAGGAAGGGTGAATCCTGCAGCTTTTATAGTAAACAGGCAGAAAATTGATCACACACAGTTGAACGCACGACCGTGCATGGACCGTGCGTTATTAATGAAGAAGAAAGCTCAGGAATACGAAGTTGAGCACCCGTGCATTTTACTCACGCACGATCAAAGCCGACCGTGCGTAAAACTGCACGGGCAAATTCTGAACGCCATAATTTCAGCTTACAGAGGAGCTCGTCCATTTTACTCACGCACGGGCAAATCAACCGTCTGTGAACAAAATGCACGAGAAAATCCAGATCACCATTTTGAGCCACAGATAACCGTGCATGATCGTAGCCGTTCGTGCATGAAGAAAATGCACGACCGTGCGATTTATGCAGACATAAAATCTGGGCAAAATTGGATGACAGTCTGCCTACATAACAATCAACACAGGAAACACACAGCTGGGAATACCCCTCCAGCTCAATCCAGAAATAGAAAAAGGGGTGGGGAGCACCACGTGCTTACCCCCAATGATATGGAGCGCAAATTGCACACCAAAATGAGCCTAAACAGTGCACATAGTGTGAAAGTGAATACAAGTAAAATACAAGCGATTATAGATTGAACATGACGTGGACAAGAGTGAAAACTATCCCAGATGAGTCCATAAAATAGTGTAAATAGTGGGCTCATCACTTATCTTGATTAAGATTCTTCTAACGATTTCTCTTGTTCGATCTTGCAGGTGCTTGACCCATTTGAATCTGAACGTCTTCGGCCGGCCGCCGCAGAGAAGGAGATCGCCGAAAGGGAGAAGGAGACCGCTGCAGAGGAGACCAGGTTAAGAGAGGAGGTTGAGAAGAAACAGAAGGAAGAGAAGTAGAAAGAAGAAGAGAGGAAAAAAGAAGAGAAGAAAAAAGAGGAGGAGAAGATCGCAGGAATTGCCGCCTAAAAGAAAGAAGAAGAGAAGGCTGCTCTGCTCGCTGTAGAGAAGAAAAGGGAAAAAGAGAAGAAAGAGTCTCTGCTCGCCGCAAAGAAGAAAAAGAAGAAATAAGACTTCTGAGGAGAGGGAGGAAAAGGAGCAGGATCGGTAGATCGAGAAAGAGAAGGCTACGCATTCCTGCGGTCTGGAGAACCCCTCCGCTGCCCTCAAAGACAAGATAAATAAAGCAGCGGCAGACCGTGCATCGGCGGTCTCTGCTCTGTGATCCGATAAGGCGAAGATGGTTACGAGATCACTGGAATTCCTTCCTTTACCTACTGTTCGACCTAGATCTCCAGAAAGAAAATGTGAGATCGTCATCATTGACCCATCCAAAAGAGTGATGGGTTGGCTCAAGAAGTGAATCATTAACCCATCTAATAGATGATACTGAGGCAGTGGCTATCTTTCCAACACAACCATCAGACCAAAACATCCAGGGAACAAAAGCACTGTGGTGGTGGTTACACCCACACAACCAACAGTCTACACATCCAAGGAAGAAAAATAGGCATTGTGGTGGTGGCCACTTGTCCAACTCAACCAACAGTCCAAAAACAACCAACTGGGTGTAGTGATTCACAAACATCTTGTCCAAACTTGGCACCACAGAAAAACCCATATCATTTTAAAGTACAACCTCACAATAGATTCGTCGAAAGCATTCGATGAATCTTATGAATACTTGACATAAATACTCCTCACTTGACGAATTGCCATAATCATTCGACAAATTCTTCGTATTCACTCGACGAATCTAATCTTTATTTCGGTGACATGAAGGAACTTCTCGACGATAGGATCTCAGCGGATTCGTCGAAAACAACCGACGAATTAACTTTGCACTCGACTGATTCGTCGTATATACTCGACAAATTACCTTAATACTCGATAGATTTTACGAATACACTCGAGGAATTTGGCTAAGTTACTCGGCTTATCTACACGAAAGGACTCGACGAATCTACTGCTCACTCGATGAATTTACTTAGAGACCTAGCTTATCCACTAGACGAACCGCTAACACGATGAATTCGTCGATACTACTCGACGAATTCTCACTTAACTACATAAGTGGTCTCAACGAATTTCACGAGTACACTCGACAAATTTTACTTAACTAAAATCGACGAGTTCAGCTATAACCTAAAATTTCAGAGTCAAGGAAAAGAAATCAATATAGAAAGATACTTGTCTAAAATAATGAGGAGGGAAGATACTTAAAATGAAAAGAAAGAATGACAAGGGGGAACAGTCCACCACTTGCCTCAAACCTCTTCGACATCGGCCAAAAGAAAGCTCCTACGAAGAATTTCTGAAGGATTAGAAAGGAAAACAAGGACTAAAGCCAAACACTCTAACACCAAAACCTCACGAAATCGAAAATACTCACCGCACACACGAATATCTCAGTGAGAGCTTTCTGAATCTATGCTTAGACAAGGATTTCACACCCTAGAACTCACGCAAAGGCCGACAAAAGCTTCACGAAAGTAGCAACTTTCTCGATCTATCGACTCTGGTTCGGCGAAAATGGGAAGAAGAAGAGGAAAATATAACCCTAAATCTATTAAGGGTCCTTTTATACTGATAATACAATATTATAGTTATTTTTATATATTTTTTAGTAGTAATTAATTATTTTTTATATAATTTTAGTTTTATATTTATCTAATTTGCTTTATTTTGTGTTTTTAGGAAATTTGGGGCTGCTAATAGCAATTTCGAGCCCACAACCGTGTTCAGGGGAAAATCTGAAACATTTCGGCAAAAACTCCAAGTACAGTTCCCAGGTCACAGGCGTGACCTGGGGCGTGACTCCATGTCACGGCTGTGACCCAGCCTAGCCATCTTCTAGCTGCCAGAATATGCCGCCACGTCAGATTAAAGTTACACGCCCTATGTCACGGGCGTGACAGAGGGCGTGAACTCAAGGTCACGGGTGTGACTCACCAAACAAGTGTTCAATGCAATCAGTTCTCAGCTCGCGCTATTTCTAGATTACACGCCCTCGGTCACGGGCGTGAGCGAGGGCGTGACCCCTACGCAACTGCTGAATTAACTCCAAATCGCATCGTTTCTAGCCATTTCCAGTCTCGGTCAAGACAAGCCCTAGGTCACGGGCGTGACCTAGGCCGTAACCCATCGTGCTATTGATTTTTTGTGATTTCTCTTCCCCAATGTTCCCAGGATCTCAAGTCACAGTTACGCAGCTTACACGCCCTTGGTCACGGGCGTGACCAAGGGCGTGACTCTATATTTTTCTGCCTATAAAATCCAACTACTGCCAAAGCTTAGGGGGAATCCAGTCCATGCTTAGATTGAGTCAATTTTAGAATAGTTTTACCGCATTTTCTTATTGTATTTCCTTTATGCAATTTACTTTATGTTTTGAAATTTCAATTCATAATTTAGAATTTCCTTTTCTCACAATTGTAATTCTCTTTTCATAGTTATAAAATGTTCTCCTTTTCAATTATGTTTAGCTAATTTTATAGCATTTGATCGGATGAATTCCTAAGCTTTTGTATTTCAAAATCTCTTATTCATAGTTTGGATTTGGAAAACTACAATTTACCATTGATTTGCAATTTTTGGTTTCATATTTCTAGGGTATGATAATCAAGCTTTGATCCGCATTTTAGTTGATCGAGAGATCCGTTAATACGTGTAGATCGCTCATCGATAGAAGGAGTTGCATGCACTCCTCGAGAGAGAATGACATAAATCTTCTGGATTAGAGTTAAATCCAATAGTGGGGTTCACCACACAAAGCAAGCTTAGGAGTTTTGACTGGTCGAGGGGTCTTAATCGATCAACCTAAGGTTATTTGGTAGTATTCCTCGAGAGAGGTGCTATCATGTTTTGGGAACCTCCACGGTTAAGTTTGTCTAAATCAGTTTCCAATGAATTATAAATTTATGAAATATTTTACTTAAGAAGAATTCTCGATCAAATGTTTCTTTCTTTCTTTTTATTATTCTTTTCATTAAACCAATTATTATTTCCGATAAAATAATATTAATTTGCGTGAGTAGAGGTAATCAACAGAACCGTGGAATACGACACTTGATATTTATCTGTAAATATCATATGCTATGAACGATGGGTGCTCTTGCCTATAGTTCGTAGAATTTGGATAATATTTATGTCTAAAATTTTACTTATCAAGTTTTTAGCGCCGTTGTCGGGGATATATTTTTGTTGATATTTTGAAAGGGTAAATTTTATTACTTTTATCATTCTCTTTTCCCCTATCCCCCAATTTTTTTTAATTTTTACTTTTAATTCCATTTCATTTGGAATCGGTTGTATTTCTTCACAAAATGTTACCTGATTTGGCCGCTAAGATTGCCGATCTTACATACAAAGTTCAACTTTTGGAAGCTGCAACGAAACACCAAATTATTTGTAATTTTTGTGGGGGGCATCATTCTATTGAGGAATGTATTTTTTATTTCAAAATTTTTCTAATGAAAATCACAATAATTTTTATAATGACAATAATTTTTCAATAGATAGTGATTTGAGTGAATTTCTTTCTTGCTCGGATGTTTATTATTCATGTTGGCAGGGTCACCTGGATACTTTTTAGTACGAAGAAGGAAATTCCTTCAATCTTGATTTTCATTCCTCGCCTTTTCCACGAATTTGTTCTTCTTCTGATCTTGAAATTTTTTCGACTTTTTCTCTCAATTTAAATGATTATTCTCAAGATCAAGAAGAACATTTGTACCAAGAATTTCACAAGGTCATGGTGACACCGGGCGAATTAGAAAAAGAAGATTTTTCTTCTTCTCCTTCGCCCGCCCTTTCTTCTTTTTCTCACGATATTATAATTTTTGAAGAAATTGTGTCTCATGAATTTACTCCCCTTGGCATTTCTTTTTCGGATAATAATTTTATTTTTGAAAATAATCGACTGGTGCTTAATTATGAATTTTTACAAGAAACTCCTCCTTGTAAAAAAATTTCTGACTCGCTTAATCTTGATTCTTTTTATTCTAACAATTTTCATATTGAGGATGAGTCTTGCATTCACACGTCTTCACCGATCCATTTGCCGCTCATCTCCAACAATCCAAATTACCTAAGGTATGTACGGGTAATTTGGATTCGCAATTTCAAGCTAACGGACTCCAAAAGAATCAAGACTATAGCGAAGGAGTCGCCTGGCACCAGTTTTCAGCATATTCACATAAGCGTGAATTAAGGGAGTTACCTGTGCATTTTTTTTATGTTTATCCTTTCAGCTATTTCTTAACGTCTAGCTAAAAGACGCTAAAAAGCACTCTTAGGAGGCACCCCTTGCTTATCTTTCCTATTTTTGCAATTTTTCTTTTCTTTATATGCATTTTATTTTCATGTTTTCCCTCTTCATCCTTGTATATAAACATTGGGGGCAATGTTTATTTTTAAGTATGGGGGTGTTCTCTAATGTTTATTTTTATTAAAAAAATTCAAAAATTCAAAAAAATTTAGAGAACACTTTTAAAAATTCAAAAAGAAAAACATAAAAAAATATAAAAAATTATAAAAAAATGTTTCTTTTTCTTCTTTCTCAATTAAGATTTACAAATATGAAAAACAATACAAAAAAATTAAAAAATTAGAAATTATTTCTTGCGAAAGGGCCGTGTTGGGCTTTCAACCCACAAAACCGCCTAGTACCTTGCGAGCCTGTCATTGGGTAGCCCTTGGGAAGTCCAAGAATAAAAAAATATTTAAGTTTTATTTTAATATAAAAACTAAAAAAATTCTAATAACATAAATTTTGTAATTTTAAATTTCTCCAAACATCATTTAGACAAAATTAATTTAAATTATGAGTTTTCTTTATGGGCTTTTTAAGGAGTCTTCTTTTCATGTATTTCTTTATTTTATGTCTCTTCAAAATTTGTTAGATTTAATCTTTAGATGAATTTGATTTAATGAATTTTTTCATTAATTTGATTTGTTTAGAATATTTCTTAGTTTTATTTTCTCTTCTTAAAATATCATAATTCAATTTTGTAGAAATTGTGTTAAATATCTTTAGATTTTACTTATATTAACTTTAACTCATGGTTTCTTAAAGATTGCTCAAATGGTATTCTATGCTCTTAAATTGTATCTTTGGAATTTTCGTAGCCTTTAAACCCTAGCCCTTCCACTACCTTTTTGTTTAACCCTTTATTTGGCAAAAGAAAGAGTTTTAAAAGATCATATGTCATGGAATGAGAGGATTAAATTCATCGTTTCTAAACATATGCACCCAAATTTATAAAAGATTATATGACATGAGAGGATACAATTCATCACTCATAAACATATACATTTGAGATATAAAAAGGAAGAAGAAGAAATTTAAAAAAATTATAATGAGAGGATAAAATTCATAATTCCTATATGCAAAGTAACTTCTTCAATGTCAATTTTACCCCAATTAGCCAAGTTTATTTGCTTATCCAAGATATTTTTGAGAGAGCATAGTTAATATTTTGTAGTTTTCTAAAAGTTTCTCATGGTGTTTAAAGTTTCTATAATTTTAATCTTGGATTATTTTACTTAATTCAATGCAATTTTATTTATGAAGATTTAGTTAGAGAATTTCGAAACTAATATTTATTAAACTCATTTCAATTTATGAATTATAAATTATTTCTTATAAATCTGAATTTTAATTTCTTAACTTATTTTGACATGAGTTTTATAAAATTTGGAGTACATAATTAGAAGAATCTTTTTGGAATGTCCTATAAATTCTTCTCATACTTATAAATTAGTTTTGCTCTGAAATAGCAAAAGATTAAGTATGGGGGTATTTGATAGTATATTATTTATAGTTGTTTGTATATATTATTTTAGTAGTAATTAATTATTTTTTATATAATTTTAGTTTAATATTTATCTAATTTGCTTTGTTTTGTGTTTTCAGAAAATCTGGGGTTGCTAATAGCAATTTCGAGCCCACAGCCGTGTTCAGGGGAAAATCTAGAATATTTCGGCAAAAACTCTAAGTACACGCCCCAAGTCACGGGCGTGACCTGTGGCGTGACTCCATGTCACGACCATGACCCAGCCAAGCCATCTTCCAGCTGCTAGAACACGTCGCCACATCTGATTAAAGTTACACGCCCTCAGTCACGAGCGTGATAGAGGGCGTGACCGCAAGGTCACAAGAGTGACTCACCCAACAAGCGTTCAATGCAATCAGTTCTAATATCGCGCCATTTCTAGTTTACATGCCCTCGGTCACCAGCGTGAATGAGGGCGTGACCCCTCCTCAATAGCCGAATTAACTCTAGCTCGCATCATTTCCCTCCGTTTCTAGTCTCGGTCAAGACACGCCCTAGGTCACGGGCATGACCTAGGCTGTGACCCGTCGTGCTATTGATTTTTGGCAGTTTTTCTTCCCCAACATTCTTGGGCTTTCAAGTTGCAGTTACGCAGCTTACACGCCCTTAGTCACGGGCATGACCAAGGGCGTGACTATACATTTTTCTGCCTATAAAAGCCAGCTGCTGCCAAAGCTTAGGGGGAATCCAGTCCATGCTTAGATTGTGTCAATTTTAAAATAGTTTTACCGCATTTTCTTATTGTATTTCCTTTATGCAATTTACATTATGTTTTACTATTTCAATTCATAGTTTAGAATTTCCTTTTCTCGCAATTGTAATTCTCTTTACATAGTTATAAAATGTTCTCCTTTTCAATTATGTTTAGCTAATTTTATAGCATTTGATCGGATGAATTCTAAGCTTTTGTAATTCGAAATCTCTTATTCATAGTTTGGATTGGGAAAACTATGATTTACCGTTGATTTGTATTTTTTGGTTTCATATTTTTAGGGTGTGATAATCAAGCATTGATCCGTATTTTAGTTGATCGAGAGATCCGTGAATACGTGTAGATCGCTCATCGGTAGAAGGAGTTGCATGCACTACTCAAGAGAGGACGACATAAATCTTTCAGATTGGAGTCAAATCCAATAGTGGGGTTCACCGCATAAAGCAAGCTGCTTAGGGGTTTCAACTGGCCGAGGGGTCTTAATCGATCAACCTAAGGTTAGTTGGTAGTATTCCTCGAGAGAGGTGCTATCTTGTTTTGGGAACCTCCACGGTCAAGTTTGTCTAAATCAGTTTCCTATGAATTCTAGATTTACGAAATATTTTACTTAAGAAGGATTCTCGATCAAATGTTTCTTTCTTCCTTTTTATTATTCTTTTCATTAAACTAATTATTATTTCTGATAAAATAATATTAATTTGTGTGAGTAGAAGTAATCAACAGACCCGTTGAATACGACACTGATATTTATCTATAAATATCATATGCTATGAAAGATTGGTGCTCTTGCCTATAGTTCGTAGAATTTGGACAATATTGATGAGTCCTGATCATATACACATTTATGGACTCATCCGGGCCGTTATTTAGTCAATTCACCGCACTATAGCCTTGTTATAGCTTATATTTGATAATCCATGCTAGGTGCACTTCTAGGCCCATTTTGGTGTTATTTCGTATCTTTCTTTGTTATTAGTTTTCTTGCGATGTTAAGTCCCACTTTCAGTGGCTAGACTGGTGTCGTACGCTGGAACAGGTGTCGTGCAGGTGTTTCCGGTGCAATTCTGCACAGGAACACTGCGCGCGATCACCGGTTCTATTGCGCACGACCACTGGTCGTGCGCCACTGATCGTGTGCACTTAACCCTTTTTTATGAGTTCTGTTTGGTGCAGTGCGCACGACCATCTACGCTAGTGCGCACGACCACCGGTCGTGCGCCACTGTTCGTGCGCGCTTATCATCAATTTCATGAGTTCTGTTTCAACCAGTGCGCACGACCACCTACGATAGTACGCACGACCACCGGTCGTGCGCCACTGGTCGTGCGAACATATTATTTTATAATTTCTATCTTTGCAGGCTCCGTCCAGGCAGAGCGCACGATCACAGGATTCTAGTGCGCACGACCACTGGTCGTGCGCTGATGAGTCCCGATTATATACACATATATGGACTCATCTAGGCCGTTTATCTAGTCATTCCACTGCACTTTAGCCTTGTTTTAGCTTATATTTATTATCACTTGTTATGTGCACTTCTAGGCCCATTTTGGTGTGTTTTCATGTTTATCTTCATTAGTAGTTTTCATGCACTGTTAGGTGCCACTTTCAGTAGCTGGATTAGTGGTTGTACGCTAGAACAGGAGTCGTGCAGGTGCTTCCGGTGCAATTCTGCACAGGAACACTGCGCACGATCACTGGTTCTATTGCGCACGACCACTGGTCGTGCGCCACTGATCGTGTGCACTTAACACTTTTTCATGAGTTTTGTTTGGTGCAGTGCGCGCGCACGACCATCTACGATAGTGCGCACGACCACCGGTCGTGCGCCCCTGTTCGTGCGCACTTATCATCAATTTCTTGAGTTCTGTTTGAACCACTGCGCACGACCACCTACGATAGTGCGCACGACCACCGGTCGTGCGCCACTGGTCGTGCGAACATGTTATTTTATAATTTCTGTCTTTGCAGGTTCCGTCCAGGCAGAGCGCACGATCACAGGATTCTAGTGCGCACGACCACTGGTCGTGCGCCACTGACCGTGCGCACTGTTTAATTCCAGCGCCTATAAATCCGCTGCTCGCGATTTAGGTCGGATCCCCCGCTTTCTTCCGCCGTTTTCCGCCTGGTTTGGTCCGACTTCGCCCCTCCATCGTCGCCCACCTTAGGGAGGATCTCCGGGCAAGCTTTCAACGCCAAATCTTCGCCGGAGTTTCCTCTCGGCCTCCTCCTTCATCCAAGAGCTCCAAAGGAAGACCTAGCCGCCATTACCGTCAAGCAAGAGGAAGTTTGCAACCTCTACCGGATCGTGACACGAAGAAGACGGGTCCATTGGAGAGTCGTGACAGCTCTCTCTACCCCGGACGTAGTTGCGGACCGAGCTTGGACGCGGATTGACAACCCGGCGATTCCAACCGTGAATCTCCAACGAGCCTTCGGATTCGGTCGATTTCTTGCCTTATTCTTCTCTTATTGATGTATTTGTAGCTAGATCTAACATTATGATGAAGTATGTTTTGATTATTAGCATTTATACTTGATTATCTATGTGATTTGGGTATTCTTGCTTATTATTTTGAGGTGTGCCGTGGTGTGGTTTGTTGTTGTGTTGTGCCGCACTAGCAATTGCTAGTGGCGTGCTTGTCGAAGAGGTGCTTACGACCCTCATTCCGCTAGCCTACTCGCCCATCCGCCTACCGAAGCGTGGCATCGCGGCCCGTATTCCATCCCGCCTAACGAAGCAGCGCGCTCAAGGCCTGCATAGTTCGATCCGCTAGCCTTCTCGTCCACCCGCCTACCGAAGCGTGGCATAGCGGCCCGTATTCCATCCCGCCTAACGAAGCAGCGCGCTCAAGGCCTGCATAGTTCGATCCGCTAGCCTTCTCGTCCACCCGCCTACCGAAGCGTGGCATAGCGGCCCGTATTCCATCCCGCCTAACGAAGCAGCGCGCTCAAGGCCTGCATAGTTCGATCCGTTTGCCTACTCGTCCATCCGCCCTTGCGACGCAGCGCGCTCAAGGCCTGCCTAGTCTCCATCCCGCCAAGCGAAGCATTGCATAGCGGCATTGCATAGGAGTAGTTGTTAGCTTTTATTTTATTTTCTAAAAGCCAACCCAACTCCCCCGCATTCCATCCAACTTAAGGACTTCAATCTCAAGTCCTTCCTCGAACGTTAACTCCACCTTACTGTGTTCCTCAAGAGATCGATACTTGGGGATTCATTCCCATTTTATATTACTTGAACGATCGGTACACTGCCGTTTCGTGTCGCAGTCGAGCTACCGCCTATAGCGGTGTGTGAGATTTGCGCCATCAAGTTTTTGGCGCCGTTGCCGGGGAACACGGTCGTGTGAGTTTTTCTTGAGAGGTAGACGAGAGATTGTAGTTCTTTTTCGCTTGTATAGCCATTTTTCAACTTTGTTTTTGTCTTTAAAAAAAAAAAAAAAATTTTAGCCTCTTAATTTTCTTTGCTCTGTTGTTTTCTCTAGTTTTTAACTTTTCTAAAGCAGGATTTTCAGATTTATCTTGTGTGTGTAGTATTATTTTGCAAAGAATCTTTATTTTCTGTTATCCACATACTTCTGTGATGTATTCTGAAGCCGAGTGTCATCTTTCTGACACTTTGCGTCGATACATCGACGCCATGACTGCTTTAAACGCTGAGCATTGTATTAGGTGTTTGTTATGTCAAAATATAGGCCATGTGTTGAAGGATTGCCCTCGTCTGTGCGATCCTTCCCCCTCTGAGGACGTGTACGTAGCATCCCCCCGTTTACGGGAGACTACTGCGGACAGGCCCACCAGAGTGTTGCCTGACCCCTATACTGACATTGCACATCTTGCTCGATCTTTGCCCTTGGAGATTACCGAGGAATCTCTCGCCGCGTACTGCTCTTTCATGGGTCCCTCAATCCCCTCTTATGAGCTTCCCTTGAGTGACGATGTGCACTCATTCGATGGTCAACAGGGACAGGATTGGGAACTCATGGATGCACCAGTATGGTGTGCAGATTCTGGTTCTTCCTGCGGGGAGGCGTCTGTGGATATTTTCGCGGAGGCGACTGCTCATTTACTTTCTGATCATGAGAGCAGTCCGGTTCCTCCGCATTCCTTGCAAAATTCATCTACTCCAATCTTTAGTGAGTCGGCTGATGATGTCGTGCGGGTGGCTGATTCAGCGCCTGAGGTTGCGCCAAAGTGGGACGAGGATTTCATTCTCTCTGATGGGGAGTTTGATACCTTTGAACACGATGACGCGTCGCGGTGGGATGAGGAGGATTCTCTTTCCGAAGAGGAGGTATTTACCTTCTTATTGGATGGGGACATCCGGCTCACCACCAAGGACCCCGAGCTCTTGGGTTCTCCTCGTTACGACTCATATGATACTGACAGTGATCTATATTTGGATCCTGCTGGGAGTGAGACCGGGACCACTCCCCCGATTTTTGATTATTTATGTCATTCTTCTCTTTTATTTCCTGACCCCCCTTCTTCATCTGAGCCTGTGCAGGGTGAGTCTTCACAGGTACATCAGGAGGACTTGGAGCATGATGCTCAAGTCAATGATGAGTGTATCCTCACATGTGAGGAGGTTGACCCCTCCTCCATTGAGGAAGCTCCACTCATTGCCTTTTCCTCCTGCTGCCTCCCTGTTGACGATACCTTGCTAGGCAAGGATGTGTTTTGTGAGATGAGTGAGGACCAGGCCTCCTCCTCTTCTTACATTCTCTACCCTCTACCTGTGAGGAGCAGGTATCTATATTTAGGTAGAGGGGTGACTGCTCTGTCTCCGTATCGGTACCCGCTACCGATGCGCATATTAGAACAGTTACCTGTGCACTTTTCTTTTCATAGGCCTATAAGCTAGAACTGTACAAAATCTGAATAAGTCGTGCTGGGATGACAATAACCCCAGTAGTTATCTTACTTTTCATGCATTTTATTTTATTTAATCATGTTTAGTTAGCTGTAGTTTATTTTAGAGTGTCTTTTTCTGTTTCTTTTGTTTTGCGGAGCTGACCCTTGCAGGTACTTCTTCTGGATGGCGGATGCTGCAGTTTAGTCTGGGTTTAAACGCCAATCTTCTGGTATGCTCACTTGCTGAGCATTGGGTACTCTCTTCCCCTAGCCCTATTCTGATTTTCATGTCATATGCTGTGTGGATTGTTTAGTTTAAGTCTGGGGGAGAGTAGTTTTGTTTACCCGCTCACGTGCACTATTGCACTGCATGCTAGAAGATTTCTTTTAAATTGTTTCATTTTCATTGCACACCACATCACCCACTTGAGCGCGTACTCATCTGTTTGCTTGCTCTGTTGTGAATTTAATTCTTCTGCTTATTTGGGAAAGTCTAGGTGATGGCTTAGGACTATGTAGCGGAGTAAAATGTTGACTCTAGTAGTGCTCCTAGTCGAGTGCTCGGTTGCATAGAGATTTGTGTAGATTAGATTTCTTTTTATACTATGGTTTTATATTTTTCTTATTAGTGTAAATGTTGTTTACTCTACTCAAATGGTGAATCCGGTGTGAATCAAACGGTAGCGTAGGGATGTGTGTAAACGATCGCTAGACTCGTATTGCTTGAGTCGGGAGAAAGGAGAATCTTTCTCGGTGGCTAGAACTTGCCCCAAGCGATTCTTGAAGCATGGGTATACGGTTAGTCAATTGTGTGAATGTGATATAGGCCATCATTTTGGCCCGGTTGAGCCTTTGTGCCTATCCCTACCGCTATATCCTCGCTAGCCCAGTTGTGCCTACCCGTTCTTTGATTCAGCCCCACTTTTATTTCACCAAAGCCCAAAAGCCAATCCTAGTCGCACACCCAAATCTGAGCTTTAGCTGTTATTATTTTCATGAGTTGGGTTGTTGATGTTGTGATACTTTTGTGAAAATGTGGATGTGCATCTTTGATAAATTTGCTGAAAATGTTTTGAAAAGAAAAGAAAAGAAAAGAAAATGAGAAAAAAAAGAGAAGTGAAAAGAAAAGAAAAAGATGAGCTTTAATGAAAAATCTGTGTAAAAAAATACATGTTTGGGAGTAGGCGGTGCACACACCCATGTAGTAAAATCCAAGTCTGGGGGTGTGATGTACCCGCGTGTTTGTGTGGTGAATGAGGAGAGTTTCTGCATTAGCTCATTTGGGTTTAGTGTTTTAGCCGTCGTTTTTATCTTTGTTTTTCCTCACCTAAACCCAAGCCTCATTTAAAACCTAAAGTCCTATTGATTCACGCATTTGAGTCAAACCAGTGCCGTCGAGAGAATGTGACCGGGCAAGCCTATGGTCATTGACACTGATGGATTTCAGTGGAGTTTTTCCCGCATCCCGATCTTGAGCAATGCTCGTCTCAGCGTTTAGCTTACTTTCTCCGTATGCATGACCGAACGATTCACCGCTGTTCACCATTTTGAGTAGTTGTAATATGCTTTTACTCTTTTAGAAATATATAGACTGTTTATATAATCAGAAATCTTCTCTACTATTTTTCTTATGCACATGAGCATGCGACTTCGCATGGTACTCTGTATTGTAGTTTTAAGCCATCTACTTTTCTTTCCCAGTTCGCCTAGAATTTGTTTGCTCGGGACGCGCAAACAGGTAAGTCTGGGGGTGTGATGAGTCCCGATTATATACACATATATGGACTCATCTAGGCCGTTTATCTAGTCATTCCACTGCACTTTAGCCTTGTTTTAGCTTATATTTATTATCACTTGCTATGTGCACTTCTAGGCCCATTTTGGTGTGTTTTCATGTTTATCTTCATTAGTAGTTTTCATGCACTGTTAGGTGCCACTTTCAGTAGCTGGATTAGTGGTTGTACGCTAGAACAGGAGTCGTGCAGGTGCTTCCGGTGCAATTCTGCACAGGAACACTGCGCACGATCACTGGTTCTATTGCGCACGACCACTGGTCGTGCGCCACTGATCGTGTGCACTTAACACTTTTTCATGAGTTCTGTTTGGTGCAGTGCGCACGACCATCTACGATAGTGCGCACGACCACCGGTCGTGCGCCCCTGTTCGTGCGCACTTATCATCAATTTCTTGAGTTCTGTTTGAACCACTGCGCACGACCACCTACTATAGTGCGCACGACCACCGGTCGTGCGCCACTGGTCGTGCGAACATGTTATTTTATAATTTCTGTCTTTGCAGGTTCCGTCCAGGCAGAGCGCACGATCATAGGATTCTAGTGCGCACGACCACTGGTCGTACGCCACTGACCGTGCGCACTGTTTAATTCCAGCGCCTATAAATCCGCTGCTCGCGATTTAGGTCGGATCCCCCGCTTTCTTCCGCCGTTTTCCGCCTGGTTTGGTCCGACTTCGCCCCTCCATCGTCGCCCACCTTAGGGAGGATCTCCGGGCAAGCTTTCAACGCCAAATCTTCGCCGGAGTTTCCTCTCGGCCTCCTCCTTCATCCAAGAGCTCCAAAGGAAGACCTAGCCGCCATTACCGTCAAGCAAGAGGAAGTTTGCAACCTCTACCGGATCGTGACACGAAGAAGACGGGTCCATTGGAGAGTCATGACAGCTCTCTCTACCCCGGACGTAGTTGCGGACCGAGCTTGGACGCGGATTGACAACCCGGCGATTCCAACCGTGAATCTCCAACGAGCCTTCGGATTCGGTCGATTTCTTGCCTTATTCTTCTCTTATTGATGTATTTGTAGCTAGATCTAACATTATGATGAAGTATGTTTTGATTATTAGCATTTATACATGATTATCTATGTGATTTGGGTATTCTTGCTTATTATTTTGAGGTGTGCCGTGGTGTGGTTTGTTGTTGTGTTGTGCCGCACTAGCAATTGCTAGTGGCGTGCTTGTCGAAGAGGTGCTTGCGACCCTCATTCCGCTAGCCTACTCGCCCATCCGCCTACCGAAGCGTGGCATCGCGGCCCGTATTCCATCCCGCCTAACGAAGCAGCGCGCTCAAGGCCTGCATAGTTCGATCCGCTAGCCTTCTCGTCCACCCGCCTACCGAAGCGTGGCATAGCGGCCCGTATTCCATCCCGCCTAACGAAGCAGCGCGCTCAAGGCCTGCATAGTTCGATCCGCTAGCCTTCTCGTCCAGCCGCCTACCGAAGCGTGGCATAGCGGCCCGTATTCCATCCCGCCTAACGAAGCAGCGCGCTCAAGGCCTGCATAGTTCGATCCGTTTGCCTACTCATCCATCCGCCCTTGCGACGCAGCGCGCTCAAGGCCTGCCTAGTCTCCATCCCGCCAAGCGAAGCATTGCATAGCGGCATTGCATAGGAGTAGTTGTTAGCTTTTATTTTATTTTCTAAAAGCCAACCCAACTCCCCCGCATTCCATCCAACTTAAGGACTTCAATCTCAAGTCCTTCCTCGAACGTTAACTCCACCTTACTGTGTTCCTCAAGAGATCGATACTTGGGGATTCATTCCCATTTTATATTACTTGAACGATCGGTACACTGCCGTTTCGTGTCGCAGTCGAGCTACCGCCTATAGCGGTGTGTGAGATTTGCGCCATCATGCGCCAATGACCGTGCGCACTGTTTAATTCCAGCGCCTATAAATTCCGCTGCTCGCGATTTAGGTCGGATCGCTCGCTGTTTTCCGTTGTTCCTGCTCCAGTTTCGTCCGACTTCGCCCCTCCACCGTCGCCCACCATCTAGAGGTGCTCCGGGCTTGTTCTTCACGCCAATCTTGAGCCTGAGTTTCCTCTCGGCCTCCTCCTTCATCCAAGAGCTCCAAAGGAAGATCTAGCCGCCATCTCCATCGAGCAAGAGGAAGTTTGCAACCTCTACCGGATCGTGACACGAAGAAGATGGGTCCATTGGAGAGTCGTGACAGCTCTCTCTACCCCGGATGTAGTTGCGGACCGAGCTTGGACGCGGATTGACAACCCGGCGATTCCAACCGTGAATCTACAACGAGACTTCGGATTCGGTCGATTTCTTGCCTTATTCTTCTCTTTTTGATGTATATGTAGCTAGATCTAATCATGATGATGAAGTGGCACTTGAATTAGTTATATTTACATATATATTTCATGTCTATGTGATTGTGTAATTTATCTATTTGAGTTGCTTGAGGTGCGCCGCCGTCCATTTCCATTCCGCCGTCACGTCCGTGTGTCGCACTAGCAATTGCTAGTGGCGTGCTTGTCGAAGAGGTGCCTGCGACCCTCACTCCGCTAGCCTACTCGTCCATCCGCCTACCGAAGCGTGGCATCGTGGCCCGTATTTCATCCCGCCTAACGAAGCAGTGCGCTCAAGGCCTGCACAGTTCGATTCCGCTTGCCTACTCGTCCATCCGCCCTTTCGACGCAGCGCGCTCAAGGCCTGCCTAGTCTCCATCCCGCCAAGCGAAGCATTGCATAGCGGCATTGCATAGGAGTAGTTGATAGCTTTTATTTTATTTTCCAAAAGCCAAGCCAACTCCCCCGCATTCCATCCGATTTAAGGACTTCAATCTCAAGTCCTTCCTCGAAACCTAACTCCACCTTACTGTGTTCCTCAAGAGACCGACACTCGGGGATTCTATTCCCAAAATTTATTACTTGCGCGACCGGTGCACTTGCCGACACGCATCAAGTTTTTGGCGCCGTTGCCGGGGAACACAGTCGTGTGAGTTTTCTTGAGTGGGAGAGCCGAGAGATAGTAGTTCTTCCAGTGTGTATAGCCGCTTTATTATTTTTGTTTGCCTTTTAATTATCTTTTGTTTGTTTTTATTTCTTCCTCCCCTATTTTAAAGTTTTGGGCAAGTTTTATTCAAGGAGTTTTTCTAGTTGTGTAGATTTCCTTGCAAAGAATTTCAGTTTCTTTTTATCTGCTTTGAATTTTGAAAATGTCGTCATGGGGTATTTCGCCTAGCTTTAATGATAAGATGGTTTATTATATAGACCAAATGAATGAGTTGAATGCTAGGCCGTGTAGGAACATTGTTTGCTTGTTGTGTCGAGGAGAGGGTCATGAATTGAAGGACTGTCCTAGTCTTTTCAAGCCTGACCGCCACTCCTCCACTCAGGACAACATTGTCCCTATCGCTCATTCTTTACCCATGGAGGCAATTGTGCCCTCTACCCCCGAGCTTGTCTCGTGCACGGACTCCTCACTCCCTGTTTATGGCTTCACTCCCAGTGATGATGATCACTCATCTGTTAGCCAACAAGGAGAGGAATGGGAGCTCCTAGATGCACCTGAGTATGATGAGGAAAGTATTCTTTCCATCGGGGAGGCTTTAGAAGATCTTTTTGCGGAGGAACCGATTTTTTTTGTCCCTCCAGTTTCTTTGCAAGATTTTTCTACACATATTCTTTATGATCCTATCGAAGTAAAGGAGTTGGGTGATGCTTCTGACTCGGAGGGTGCTCCAAAGTGGGATGAGGATGTCATTTTCCCTGAGGGGGAGAATGAATACTTTGAACACGATGATGCACCTCGGTGGGATGAGGAGGATACTCTCTCTGATGAGGAGGTTTGCACTTCTTCATGGGACGAGGAGGTCCAAATCACCACTGAGGCTCCTGAGTTCTCAAGTCCCCCTTGCTATGATATTTACGATGATGATAATGATCTACCCTTGGATCCTGCTGGGAGTGAGACCGGGATCACTCCCCCGATTGATGTTTATTTATGTTCTTCGTCTTCTTTATTTCTTGATCCCCTTTCTTCATCCGAGCCTGTGCAGGTTGAGTCTTCACAGGTATCCCAGGAGGACTTGGAGCTTTTTGCTCAAGTCAATGATGAGAGTATCCTCTCATGTGAGGAGGTTTATTCCCCCTCCGTTGAGGAAACTCCACTCATTGCCTTTTCCTCCTGCTGCCTCCCTGTTGACGATACCTTGCTAGGCAAGGATGTGTTTTATGAGATGAGTGAGGACCAGGCCTCCTCCTCTTCTTACTTTCTTTTCCCTCTACCTGTGATGGGCAGGTTTTATCTATATTCGGGTAGAGGCGTGACTGTTCTTTCTCCATATAGGTACCCGCTACCTACACGCATATTAGAACAGTTACCTGTCCACTTTTCTTTTCATAGGCCCATTAGCTAGAACTGTACAAATGCCAAATAAGTCGTGCTGGGATGACAATAACCCCAGTAGTTATCTTTCTTTTCTGCATTGTCATTCCACCTAATCATGTTTAGTTAGTAGTATTTCTTTTTCAGTTTTCTATTTTCTTTTTGCGGAGCTGACCCCTGCAGGTATCTTCTCTGGATGGCGGATGTTGTAGCTTAGTCTTGGTTTAAACGCCAATCTTCTGGTATGCTCACTTGCTGAGCATTGGGTCTCTCTTCCCCTAGCCTTTGCTGATTTTCATGTCATATATTATGCGGAGTGTTTAGTTTAAGTCTGGGGGAGAGTAGTTTTGTTTACCCGCTCACGTGCACTATTGCACTGCATGCTAGAAGATTCCATTTAAAATGTTTTGTTTATTTTCATTGCACACCACATCACCCACTTGAGCGCGTACTCATCTGTTTGCTTGCTCTGTTGTGAATTTAATTCTTCTGCTTATTTGGGAAAGTCTAGGTGATGGCTTAGGACTATGTAGCAGAGTAAAATGTTGACTCTAGTAGTGCTCCTAGTCGAGTGCTCGGTTGCATAGAAATTTGTGTAGATTAGACTTCTTTTTATATTTATGGTTTTATCTTTTTTTTATTAGTGTAAATGTTGTTTACTCTACTCAAATGGTGAATTCGGTGGAATCAAACGGTAGCATAGGGATGTGTGTAAACGATCGCTAGATTCGTATTGCTTGAGTCGGGAGAAAGGAGAATCTTTCTCGGTGGCTAGAACTTGCCCCAAGCGATTCTTGAAGCATGGGTATACGGTTAGTCAATTGTGTGAATGTGATATAGGCCATCATTTTGGCCCGGTTGAGCCTTTGTGCCTTTCCCTACCGCTATATCCTCGCTAGCCCAGTTGTGCCTACCCGTTCTTTGATTCAGCCCCACTTTTATTTCACCAAAGCCCAAAAGCCAATCCTAGTCGCACACCCAAAATTTGAGCTTTAGCTGTTTATTATTTTCATGAGTTGGGTTGTTGATGTGGTAATATGTTTGTGAAGTTGTGGATGTGTCCTTTTGTTTATTTGCTGAAAATGATAAGAAAAGAAAAAAAAATGAGAAAAAGAAAAGAAGTTAAAAAGAAAGGAAAGAGAAGGAATGTTTAATTGAAAATCTTTATGTATAGATTTATGTTTGGGAGTAGGCGGTGCACGCACCCATGCTGTTAAGTCCAAGTCTGGGGGTGTTGTGTACCCGCATGTTTGTGTGGTGAATGAGGATAGTTTCCTGCATTAGCTCATTTGGGTTTAGTGCTTTAGCCGTCGTTTTTATCTTTGTTTTTCCTCACCTAAACCCAAGCCCCATTTAAAACCTAAAGTCCTATTGATTCACGCATTTGAGTCAAACCAGTGCCGTGGAGAGAATGTGACCGGGCAAGCCTATGGTCACCGACACCGATGAATTTTGGTGGAGTTTGTCCGGCATCCCAATCTTGAGCAATGCTCATCTCAGCGTTTAGTTTACTTTCTCCGTATGCATGACCGAACGATTCACCGCTTTTCACCATTTTGAGTAGTTGTAATATGCTTTTACTCTTTTAGAAATATACAAACTGTTTTTATAATCAGAAATCTTTTCTACTATTTTTCTTATGCACGTGAGCATGCGACTTCGCATGGTACTCTGTAGTGTAATCATTAAGCCATCTACTGTTCTTTCCTAGTTCGCTTAGAATTTGTTTGCTCGGGACGCACAAACAGTTAAGTCTGGGGGTGTGATGAGTCCTGATCATATACACATTTATGGACTCATCCGGGCCGTTATTTAGTCAATTCACCGCACTATAGCCTTGTTATAGCTTATATTTGATAATCCATGCTAGGTGCACTTCTAGGCCCATTTTGGTGTTATTTCGTATCTTTCTTTGTTATTAGTTTTCTTGCGATGTTAAGTCCCACTTTCAGTGGCTAGACTGGTGTCGTACGCTGGAATAGGTGTCGTGCAGGTGTTTCCGGTGCAATTCTGCACAGGAACACTGCGCACGATCACCGGTTCTATTGCGCACGACCACTGGTCGTGCGCCACTGATCGTGTGCACTTAACCCTTTTTTATGAGTTCTGTTTGGTGCAGTGCGCACGACCATCTACGCTAGTGCGCACGACCACCGGTCGTGCGCCACTGTTCGTGCGCGCTTATCATCAATTTCATGAGTTCTGTTTCAACCAGTGCGCACGACCACCTACGATAGTGCGCACGACCACCGGTCGTGCGCCACTGGTCGTGCGAACATATTATTTTATAATTTCTGTCTTTGCAGGCTCCGTCCAGGCAGAGCGCACGATCACAGGATTCTAGTGCGCACGACCATTGGTCCTGCGCCAATGACCGTGCGCACTGTTTAATTCCAGCGCCTATAAATTCCGCTGCTCGCGATTTAGGTCGGATCGCTCGCTGTTTTCCGCCGTTCCTGCTCCAGTTTCGTCCGACTTCGCCCCTCCACCGTCGCCCACCATCTAGAGGTGCTCCGGGCTTGTTCTTCACGCCAATCTTGAGCCGGAGTTTCCTCTCGGCCTCCTCCTTCATCCAAGAGTTCCAAAGGAAGATCTAGCCGCCATCTCCATCGAGCAAGAGGAAGTTTGCAACCTCTACCGGATCGTGACACGAAGAAGACGGGTCCATTGGAGAGTCGTGACAGCTCTCTCTACCCCGGACGTAGTTGCGGACCGAGCTTGGACGCGGATTGACAACCCGGCGATTCCAACCGTGAATCTACAACGAGACTTCGGATTCGGTCGATTTCTTGCCTTATTCTTCTCTTTTTGATGTATATGTAGCTAGATCTAATCATGATGATGAAGTGGCACTTGAATTAGTTATATTTACATATATATTTCATGTCTATGTGATTGTGTAATTTATCTATTTGAGTTGCTTGAGGTGCGCCGCCGTCCATTTCCATTCCGCCGTCACGTCCGTGTGCCGCACTAGCAATTGCTAGTGGCGTGCTTGTCGAAGAGGTGCCTGCGACCCTCACTCCGCTAGCCTACTCGTCCATCCGCCTACCGAAGCGTGGCATCGCGGCCCGTATTTCATCCCGCCTAACGAAGCAGTGCGCTCAAGGCCTGCACAGTTCGATTCCGCTTGCCTACTCGTCCATCCGCCCTTTCGACGCAGCGCGCTCAAGGCCTGCCTAGTCTCCATCCTGCCAAGCGAAGCATTGCATAGCGGCATTGCATAGGAGTAGTTGATAGCTTTTATTTTATTTTCCAAAAGCCAAGCCAACTCCCCCGCATTCCATCCGATTTAAGGACTTCAATCTCAAGTCCTTCCTCGAAAACTAACTCCACCTTACTGTGTTCCTCAAGAGACCGACACTCGGGGATTCTATTCCCAAAATTTATTACTTGCGCGACCGGTGCACTTGCCGACACGAATCAAATATTTATATCTAAAATTTTACTTATCATATACTAGGATTTAAAAGTCTTTATTTAATATTAAATTATAATGAATTTAGCCTTAAACTTACAATTTGGACAAGACTAACTCAGATTTTCATGAAAATTGCACCGAAAGTAAATATCGGTCCTTTGAAACCAACGACGAAGTCGAAATGAGAGTTCGACAAGGAGATTATGAGTTATAATTTAATTTACATAATTTACAACAACGAAACTTGACAATTTCGCTTAAATTAATTATTTTAAATTTTCTAATCTCAGAAATTTCTACACTTTGGCGAACACCGCTAACTTTACGCTAACGTAACGCCCTTACGTCACTAATATGCGGAAATACTATTTGATTAAATTATCAAAAATTCAGGGGCATTACAGCCACCCCCCCTAAAAAGAAGTTTCATCTCGAAACTTGAAACTCAAACCAAACTTAAGAGATAAACGAGTAAAACTGAGATCCTATCGGGTAGAAAAACTTACCGAAGAAAACTAGGAGAAAAGAAGAGGATGAGATTCCCTCATAACAGATTCTAATTCCCAATTCGACGTCTTGGTTTCGCTAAAGGACCTTGACCATAAGAATCGTCTTCTTCTGCAACACTCGATCCTGAGTCTCTAGAATACGAATAAGCTCTTCAATATAAGACAGATTAGGTTGCAAATGGGGCACCGATTCAAGGACATGACGATCACTATGCATGCACTTTCTCAACTTGCTCACATGAAAAACATCGTGAACACCTGGGAAAGAAGCAGGCAAATCCAGCCTATAAGCTGACACTCCGATGCGCTCAACAACCTGGAAAGGTCCCACGTACTGAGGATCCAACTTATGGTTCTTCCCAAATCTCTTAACACCTGGCATCAGAGAAACTTTCAAGAATGCCATGTCCCTAACTGCGAACTCTATATCAACCCTTCTCCGATTAGCATACTTCTCATAATGCTCTTAAGCAGCGCGAAGCTTCTCGCGGATATGCGTTACAGCAACACTCATCTCTTCCAAAGCTTCTAGACCTAACAACGGTCTATCACCAACTTCAGCCTAAAACAGGGGCATTTGACAACATCTCCCATATAAAGCTTCGAAGGGGGCCATCTGTAAGCTCTCCTGATAACTGTTATTATATGCAAACTCCATGAGTCCAAGACGCTTATCCCAGGCCCCACCATGTTCTAGGATATAACATATAATCATATCTTATAAATTTGATTCGCGCTTTCCGTTTGACTATTTGTCTGTGGATGATAGGCAGTAGATTATCTAAGGTCAGTGCCCAAAGCTCCCTGCAAGATCAGCCACAAATGAGACATATACCTAGAATCCCAATCTAACACAATACTCACCGGCACACCATGTAATCTGATGACCTTATGCAAATACAACTCTGGTATCTTCTGCATGGAATAACCAATCTTGAAGGGCACGAAGTGGGCACACTCTGTCAATCTATCAACTATGACCCACACAGAATCGTGCCCTTGGGGAGACCTTGGCAACCCAGTAATGAAATCCATAGAAATGCTCTCCCACTTCCAACTCGGAATATCCAAGGGAGTCAACTTACCTCCAGGACTCTTATGATCTGCCTTAACGCGCTAGCAGGTATAACGATTCAAAAACAAACTTAGCAATGTCATTCTTCATTCCTCACCACCAAACAATCTGTTTCAAATCTCGATACATCTTTGTAGAATCAGGCTGGTAGGAAACACTTAATCCATAAGCTTCGCCACATCTTTGCTTGAATATCACCAAAAGTGGGAATGCAAAACCTACCCCAATACTTCAGGGTACCGACTTCATCTAAAGTGAAATCTGGCAACTCTCCCCTCTCCGTCCTTTCTCGGAAATGCTGAAGGTCTGGGTCATCCTTCTGATGCAATATTGTAAGGGTAATCCAAGATGGCTCTTCGGCTTCCAAGCTACAAGGCACATTACTACTTCTAACTGGGATATCCATTAGTAAAAACTCTTCCACCAAAGACTGCACGGAAAGGTTACAGACTTGCGTGGTCTTTCTACTCAGGGCATCAGCCACCACGTTAGCTTTTCTCGGAAAATAAAGAATATCGACTTCATAATCCGCGACATACTCTAACCATCTATGCTGGCAAAAATTCAACTCCTTCTGAGTGAAGACATACTTTAAACTCTTATGGTATGTATAAATCTTGCACAACGCACCATACAATAAATGCCTCCAAAGTTTCAAGGCATAAATCACAGCCGCAAATTCCAGATCGTGCGTAGGATAATTCCTTTCATGAATCTTCAGTTGTCTTGACCCATAGGCAATTACCTTTCCTTCATGCATCAACACACACCCAAGCCCGACGTGCGATGCGTCCACAAAGACAGTATATTCCAACCTTTTGGTAGGTAAAGTCAAAACAAGAGTGGTGCACAACCTCCTTTTCAATTCATGGAAGACTTCTTCGCACTTATCGCCCCATACAAACGTTGCATTCTTCTGCATAAGCTTAGTCAGTGGCGCAGACAATACAGAAAATCCTTCCATAAATCTCCTATTATACCTTGTCAAACCTAAGAAACTCCTAATCTCCTTAGGTGTAGTATGTCTTTTCCAGTCCATGACTGTAGTTTCCTTTTCTGGGTCCACAGAAATTCCATCTTTACCCACCATATGACCTAAGAAGGATACTTGAGAGAGACAAAATTCACACTTACTCAGCTTCACATACAACATATGATCTCTCAAAGTATATAGGACAAAACGCAAGTGCTGTGCATGCTCCCCAGCACTCTGGGAATACACTAGAACATCATCAATGAAAACAACCACGAAGTGATTTAAGAAATCTTTGAATACTCTATTCATCATATCCATGAATACAGAGGGTGCATTTGTCAACCCAAAAGACATCACTAAGAACTCAAAATGTCCATGCTGAGAACGGATAGTAGTCCACGGAACATCTGACTCATGGATCCGCAACTGATTGTTGGAACATGGCTTTCCGCATCCCTTTGATTTGAGAATAACAAATCCTACTTTTATTTGATCTTTTTTTCCATTGTGTTTTTAGCATGTAGGTTTGAACTGATATGACATTAGGTTGCTACATTATTGGTATGGAACTACCCACAAGCAGAAATTATGATTGTGGTCTAACGCTAGGCATTAAGACTTAACGCTGGGTGTTGATGATTGATGAGATGGCTTGCTGCTGAGATGATCGACAAGATGGATTGCTGCTGAGAAAATGAAAGAGGTCTAACGCCAGGCGTTAGTTCTTAACGCTGGGCGTTAACTCTCGATGTTTATGGAAAGGAGGGAAGCAGCTGTGATTACAGGAGCTCCTTAGGAATGATCTGACCTAACGCCGGCGTTAGCGTCAACGCAAGCGTTAGGGTTGCACAAAATGAATGTTTCCTAAAGTGCAAAATCTCCTTCATGTTATGAAGATCTGAGCCATCAATACAATTATATACAGGGTCAACGCCAGGCATTAGACTTAATGCCGACGTTACCTTCCAGTCTTTTAATTAGGTGGATTTCATATTCTCCAACTACTAATTGAAGAAAGCCCTATTCTAGCACTTCAGAAACTCAAAGAGGGCTGCATTTTCTAGACCATCGTCTCCCACACAAATTCAAGAGAAGAATTTAAGGAGGATCGGATCAACGCTTACTCACCGCGAAGAACGCACGCTTCGAGTTCGAGAATATTCAGTGAGCCTTTGCCGTCTCCAGAATTCTTCATATGGAGTTTTTATTTGTGTTTTGTATTTCTTTTGTAACTCTTTCGTTATTATCGTGGAGTAAATTTGCCTTGTGTTGGCGACTAGGTCCGGGTAGGATTTAAGGAGGAATTTGCCTCAGGTTGGAGACTGGGTCTAGGGAGTAGATCTAGGGGGTGCTCGAGGCCTTTCTGGGGATAGAAGGGATAGAGTGGCTTGAGGCCATATCCGAGAAGGATAGGCTAAAGCCAACCATTTCTTGGTGAGAAGAGTCGGTATAGAAAACAAAAGAATATTTTACTTTATCGCCTACGATTTCTAGCGTCATAAGAAATCAAATTTTGTAATCTTATATTTCAAGTTAATAAAACCATGTCTTTCATTTACATTACTTGATCTCTTCTTTTTGTGTGGTTTTTATCACTAAGTTAATCTCTAATCATTTCAAGTATTTTAAAATATAACAAAAGTTTTAAAACCCTTATTCACACCCCCTCTAAGGGTGCCTCAAGATCCAACACTGATGGTATCCTGAACAAAGATCAATCTTTGAAAACACCAAACTACCACGTAACTGATCAAACAAATCATCAATTCTAGGAAATGGATATTTGTTCTTGATGGTTATCTTATTCAACTCTCTATAGTCTATGCACAACCTCAAAGAACCATCCTTCTTCTTCACAAACAGAACTGGAGCACCCCATGGTGAAGAACTTGGCCTAATAAATCCACACTACAGCAATTCATCTAGCTGGGTACACAACTCTTCCAGCTCACGCGGGGTCAGACGGTACGGTGCCTTGGCAATAGGATGAGTACCCTGCTCAAGGTCAATAACAAACTCCACATCTCTCTCAGGAGGAAGACCAGGGAGACTAACTGGGAAAACATCAGAGAACTCTCCCACCACAGGAATATCCTCGACTAAACAGCAAACTACTAACAGTTTCTAACATAGAAACAAGGTAAGCAAAACAACCGAAATCTAAAAGTTTCCGAGCACATACCGCAGAAATAATGGGGGAATCCTGGCGCGAAAAGCCATACACACTCATGGGTTTACCGTTGTCCATCTTGAAGTTCAAACGCTTTACCTTGCATTGGATAACAACATCATATCTAGACAACCAGTCCATGTCTAAAATCACATCGAAGTCTTCCAAGTCTAGCACCTTTAGATCAGCAAAAGCTATGAAATCACCTAAGAGGATAGGACATCTCTGGATACCCTGGTCTAACACTACAGAGTCGCCAGATGGAAACTTAACATGAAAAGGATTGCCAATATTATTGAGGGGAAAGCGATGACACTCTATAAAGTCCTAGACACGAACGAGTGGGTAGCACCCGAATCGAAATGATGCGCGCCCAACGGTTCATTACCTTAAATTCTCCTATAAAATTGGATATGTAACTAGCCGAACCGAAATAGAAAACTAAATTTGAAGGCTAAGAGATAGATTAGGGCTTAACCTGAAATCACCTGGGTGGAAGTCTGCGCTTCTTCCCTGGTCACCACATTTAACTTGCCCCTTCCATTGTCTAACTGCTGCACTTGCGATGACGGCAAAGCCTGAAGTGGCACTGGCTGTAAAGGAGACTGGGATTGCGACCATTTAGGCTTAATGTGCCACTTCTGCCCACACTGGAAACAGACCTTGTCCTTCGACCAACAATGGGCAACATCATGCCCCTTCTTCTTACAAGAAGTACATGTTAGATCTCCTCTGGGAGCGCTCTGAATTGCCAGCACTTGCTGCTGCTTCTTAGCCCCTAATCTCTTCAAACATTTTTCATAGGGATGGCCAGGGAGACCACAGATACTACAAACATCGCTGCCTCTCTTCTTTGGAGCAAGGCCAGATACATTGGGGATTCCACCGCCTTCGACCTTCCTCTTTTCCTTCCTCATCATTTCACATATGTTGTTGGCATTATCGATGGCCTCGACTCTCAATGCAACTTCTGCCACTTCAGCATAGCGTTCTGACCTGTACGCGCTAGTCAACTGCTGAACATCGCTACGAAGTCCTCCCAGAAACTGCTTCACCCTTCCTGCCTCAGAGGCTACTAAGTCTGGAGAAAATCTACTCAACTTACTAAATTCGATCTCATACTCACTAACCGTGAGTTGCCTCTACTTCAGGTGCAGAAAATTGTTCATCAGACGATCTTGCTCGACCGACGGCAGGAACTTCTTCAGTAACATCGCCTTGAACGACTCCCATGAACATCCGCCTGCCGTCGGTCGAGCAAGATGTTCATGGCAATTAAACAGATGGCCATCCCATGACCATCACCTTCTGTCCCGCAGAGATTCCCGAATACGAAAACATTTCTTCGATGGTAATTAACCAATCATCCAAAGCCATGAAATTAGCTCTTCCGTCATACGTAGGGGGTCCTAATTGCTGAAAATGTGATATGAAATTCATATCTGGTGGCAGCTGAACTGGAGGCACCAGAGGAGCGGGAGGAATAGGTACAGTCTGACCCACTGCAGGGTCCTACACCCCAGGCTGCTGCGCAGAGGTGGTAGTCATCAACGTTTGAATTTGCGATTGCATCTCGACCAACTGCCTTGACAGAGCCTCATTACTCTGTCGCAGACCCTCAATCACGGCTTCACTTTGTGCACCCGAAGACGCACACTCAGACTAGGGAGTCGACCTTATCGCAATATGCTTTGGTGCCATTTTCTAAGAACACAAATAAACATCACGCCAAAACTTAGCTAAAAGCTAGGATTACTAAACTCCGAACAACTGAAAATGTGAAGACACTTGCTCTTGGTACTACCTTGCTCTGGGATTTTCAATAATGACGTTATGCCCTAACTTAGGATGATATACTATCATCCTTTGACTCTTGTGCATATCATATGTTTGCATGAATGTTTAAATTTCCATTCCAAATCATGTGTGTACAAGTGTCATCATGTAAATCTTTAACTTGGCATGTATGTTAATGCTATATTATGATGTGCATGTTGTGTTACACATTCTAATGAAAGCCTCAGTGCATGTTATGTGCGGTGTACACATGAAATATTATGCATCCCATACTACATAATATTGCATGTAACGAAATTAGCATCTAGTAACATCCATGGGATATGTTAAGACACCCATACAACTTAACAGTCACATGTTGTCACACCAATGAGGATCCATATACAGACACATATTTACACATCCCATACTACATAATATGCCTCGTATACTTCTTATCATGCTATGAGTGTAGTGTTCATGCTTCAGCTACGACAAATGGATGACACTTTGGTGTGTGTATGCAATGAAATAGATTCTTAAAACAGATGGCTGTTTGACTAACCATCCAACCACCGATCTAAACCCATCTCTGATATCAACAGTCACAACCCGCATTTTCTCATTATATAAATATATTGGCAGAGTAAGATAAAACACATGCCATGATGCCACGTTGTGCAGGGGACAACTACAAATGCTCAGGCGGTTCCATCTTCACACCATTCTTTATAAAAGACATGACCTTTATGTTTAAAACACAATTTAAGTTTGAAGTTTTCAAACACCATATCCCTCAGTTTAGTGGATCATCTAGTCCACAACCAAGAAAGTATAAATATATGCAGCAGAAAATACATATTTTACTTTATATCGTTCTATATGAACAAGAGAACTCAACTAGCAACCTAATGTTGTGCACTTTCTAGATTTAGTATAGATATATAAAAGGAACTTTTACGCATTTCAAAATAGAGTGTTATTAGCTTGAAAATATGTAATGCATGAACAAATGTGCATCTTTACTTATAAAAGTATCTACTATGCAACCTAGCAAAACTCCTTCCTAGAGAGCATTGCACTAACAACAAATTAATAGTAATAGCATAAATGACAAATACAGTCGAACACAAAAAGAAGCTCATACTATGGGCGCCAACAAACTGGCACGAACCCATAGTAATAAACAAAGTCAAAAAGACATCAACAACTACCTCTAAGAAGAGGGAAAAGAAAAACAGCCCAAAGGATGCAAGATCCCAACTTGCTCTAATAAACCGCTACTGCTCCAAACCTGAGGCATCCAAAGGAAAACAGAATGCCTCAATACAAAGGCAATTCAACAAAAGAAGTAAAGAGGGAGAACTTAATAAGCTCAAGAGTGTTACCAACCCAACAAGAAAAAAAATCTACTCAATGAGTGGTCATATATCTTTGATGCTTAAATTTTATGATAAAAAGTTATGTTCCTATCTCCTCTGATTTACTTAACTCTTCCAAGTTCAATTCATTGTTTTTCCTTCATTGTATAGTTGATAAAAGTATCTTTCTCATCGCTCCTTAATAGCCACATCATCCGTCAAAATTGTATCTGATTCATCTTTTATGCATTTAACTTGGCTTAAATCTTTTGTCTTCCTCTCTCTAGCTTGAGCAATTTTATATATATCATGCTCTCCATCTTTGGTATCTAGTCATTTGTAAAATTCTTCGTAAGCTTGACTTCTTGCTTTACTTACTGCATTTTTAGCTTCTTTTTTGTCGACTTTATACTTTGTCAAGTTTTCATCATTCCTACAAGCATATAATATTTTGTAGCTGACCCTCTTTGCCCTCACTTTATCTTGCACTTCCTTTTTCCACCACCAAGATTTTTTTTTGTGGGGGCGCACAACCTTTTGACTCTCCAAGAATGTTCTTTCCACTTATCCTTAAATGAGAAAACATAACTTCTCATGTGACATTAGGATCAACAAAAGGATCATCAACTAGTTGTTCTAAAACCGTTGCCTTGAAAGCAACCTATTTTTCCTTCTTCAATTTCCACCACCAAATTTTCGGCAATACTTTTATCTTTCTCTTAAAGTTACTATATTTAATTTGCACATCCAACACCCCTAGTCTATGTCGCGTTGTCAAAATTTCTCTTGGTATGACTTTGCAATCCTTATAAATCTTTTTATCCATTTTGCGAGTCATAAAATAGTCAATTTGTGACTTATTTTGTCCGCTCTTGAACGGAATTAAGTGTTCTTCCCTCTTCATGTAGAACGTATTTGTCACAATTAGCTCATGTGTTATGTCAAAGTCTAGAATGGTTCTTTGTTCTTCATTTCTTTCTCCACACCTATCATGTAAGGCGTGACTTCTATATGTAAGGCGTGTCTTTCACGATAGTTGTCAATGAGTCTCTTCTAGATGTTCCAAATTCTTTTATAAGGATGATTGTGTGGGATCTTCTCCTAGTGTTACCATTGGAGGTCGCCGCTCGGTGTTTGTGTCGGAGGTTGATGCTAAGAAATGGCATAGCAAGACTCTTGACCTCTCTCACTAGAGGACATTGAGGGACCTGAGGTCTGCTCTTACCAAAGGGCATAAAAGGACCTTTGCCCAATCTTATGAGAGGGCGTATAGGGACCAGTGTACGCTCTTAACAAAGGGTGGAGATGGACCGGGTCTTCTCTTATCAGAGGGTGTAGAGAGACCGGAGTCCGCTCTTACCATAGGGCGTAGAGGGACAGTAGTCCACTCTTACTATAGAGTGTAGAGGGACTGAGGTCTGCTCTTACTAGAGGGCGTAGAGGGACCTTTGTCCATTCTTACCAGAGGACATAGAGGGACCTTTGTCCGCTCGTACCAGAAGGCATAGAGGGACCAGGGTACGCTCTTACCAGAGGGTGTAGTGGGACCTTTCTCCACTCATTCTAGAGGGCGTAGAGGGACCAGGGTCAGCTCTTACCAATGGGCGTGGAGAGACCTTTGTCCGCTCTTATGAGAGGGTGTAGAGGGACTGGGGTCCTCTCATACTAGTTTTCCATATTTAAGGGGCCTGTACAGTAAATGAACCAAAAAGTAGTTGCAATATTATAGACAAAGCAAAATATATGGGGGTGCGCAAGTTCAATATTGTGGTTTAATATTCTCTAAAAAGACTTGGAAAATAGGGAAAAAGAAATGTTTGATATTTCGAGAGGGCTTCTTCACTCCGCTCCCCTTGTTTCCTTACATCAAGCTTGTGCAGGATCCTTGAGAGTTACGCCTTACACATGGTATAATTGTTGTAGAAAGCAAATTTGGGCTATCTCTGTGCCCCCAGCATGACCCTTATGTCATAATTAGCTCATGTATGGCATGACTTCTACCTATCTAGAATGCTTAAACATAGAGAGGATACTAAATTGTTACACCACATCCGCAATATGGGTCCGTCCGGGCCCCCATAACATGCACTCATCACAAACATGACATTAAAATAAGGTATAAATAAGTAAATCTCAATACAATATCTCTATTAGCATATCAGAAGTAAAAGTTTTGGGGAGGTACAACGCGTGCGCTATGGTCCATAAATGCCCCCAGTGTTGGGAGGTACGGCAGGGGCACTATGGACCACATTAATCGAACAGAAGGGTGTGTCCCCTGTGCCTAACTGGCTGCCCGGTGGATCCTTCCTATGGTAGCCAACACTATTAAGGAGCGGTAGCGCCTTCCCTAAATAGTCTGGTCTTTTGGGAGAGTTGGTAGCGTCGAGTTCCTACAAGTTGTATCATAGGGAGGTTGTTCAAAAAGAGACTAACAGCTTGAACAACATCCTCAATAAGGAAATAAGTGTATTCACCATGACCTCTGGAGAGAACTCCAAAGAGATAAGTTCTATGAAGTTGTCTATGTGCAGAAGAGGAGAATGGGACATCTGCTAACCTGCAGCTAGAGTATGCATAAGAGCACCTTTATCATTGTCAAACGATGACAGTGACTCTGAAGAAGAAGGATCAATCAGGGACTGATGGCCATGACCGATGAAGAAGAATAGGAAAACTCCTGTCCTAATAAGGTACAATTAAGAACCCCTCTTTCAATTTTTGGATCTGATGAGACTGATGCTGAAATAGAATCAAACTCATCATCTGATGATGAGAGTGATTGATGAGTACTTTTTGTACTCATCTTTTAGTATAATTTTAATGTAGTTTTAATATGAATTTATATAATTTATATGTATTTTCTTATTTAATATGTTCCCTTTTAATTTTTTAAACTAACTTAAGTCTTTTCTGTGTTTTTCAGGATTTCTGGGCATTTTGAGCAGAATTGTCAAGTACACGCCAAAGGTCACGGGCGTGACCAAGGGCGTGATAGCCAAAGATGTGTTCCAGACCTGCTTCTCTCACCCCGGATTCGTTCCGTGAAGAATTTGCCAAGTACATGCCCCAGGTCACGGGCGTGACCAAGGGCGTGACCCTGGTTGCTGCGTTCGACGAAAATTCAGGAGATCGACGAACAGGCGAGAATTCGACGAATGTTCAAATTGTCAAGTACACGCCCCAGGTCACGGGCATGACCAAGGGCGTGACATCCACGACACGGTCGTGAACCCTGCCACCAGCTGCCAGCATGCCTGCCACATCAATTAAAGTTACATTCCCCAGGTCACGGTCGTGACCATGGGGCGTGACATCCAGTCACGGGTGTGACTCGTCCCGCGCGCCTTCCCGCCAAAGATTTCCCGCCAGCAGCACATTTAAAGATTACACGCCCTAGGTCACGGGCGTGACCTAGGGCGTGACGCGTCCGAAACGCCTGCATTGAATCCAAAACGTGCCCTCTCTGCCAGCACCGATCACGCCCCCTACACGCCCCTTGGTCACGGGAGTGACCAAGGGCGTGTAACACCACATTTCTGCCTATTTAAAGCCAGCTTCACCAGATGTTTGGGGAGGAAGTTTGGAGATGAATTTTAGGACTTAGACTCTTCTTTTCATGTTTTATTTTCATGTTTTAGTAGTTCTTTTATGTTCTTTTTCTTATTAGCATTTGTAGTTTTCAATTCAATAGTTGTAACTTCCAATTCCTGTCTTGTAATTTTTCTTTAGCAATTTAATAAATAGTTCTTGTCTTCTCTCATTTTTTCTCTCTCTTTTATGATGTACTCTTTTATTTTCGTTAATTCCTCCATCTCCATGAGTAGCTAAATTTCTATTAGTACTCGGCCGAGATGATCCAAGGAAAATATAATTCATAATTTAGTCTAGAACTTCTTTTCTCTTTTTTAGATCGCTTAAGATTTATCCTTGAATTTAATTTGATTGAGATTATATTATCAATATATAATTCTCATTCTTGTTTTCGTAGTCCAACAACCGAGAGGTTTTGAGTTCGAATCGATCATTTCAAGGATAAAGAGATTTGAATGCACTCCTCGAGAGAGGATGACATAAATCTCCCGGATTGGAGTCATATCCAATAGCGGGGTTCACTTCGATAAGGCGAGTTTTAGGGGTTTTGATTCTAGAACGAGAGTTTGATTGATCAACCTAAACTCAGTCGAGCGCATCCTCGAGAGAGGTGGATTTATAACTCGGGAACCTCCACGGTAAAGCAATTCTTTTAAGAGAATTATGAAGTTTTATTTCTTAATTTATTTATTTTTTTCCAAGGTGATTCAAGGTTGAGTTCTAATCCTTTAATCATAGTTTTAAAAAGTTATTTCTCTTTCTCGCAACAACCAACCCAAGTTCTACTTGATAGAATAATAGAGATTTTCTTGAAGTAAGAGTACTCAACCGCCTCGAGTCTAATACGACCTTGTTTTAATAACCTATACTACATTCGATACGGTACACTTGTCGTTATCATTTGCAAGCATAGTTTTGATCCATCAAGTTTTTGGCGCCGTTGCCGGGGACACGGTTGATATTTCGAAAAAAGAAATATTCATTAATTTTATCGTTCTCTTTCTTCTCCCCCTTCTCTTTAAAATTTTAAAAAAAATCTTAAAAAATGTAATCTAAATTCTCGGAAAGGACGCTTTGGGCTTGTATTCCCATCATAGCCTCTAGTACCTTGCGAGCCCTTCACCGGGTTGACCTTGGGAAGTCCGGGACTAATTTAGCCCGCTTTTTCAAAAAATATATATAATAAAAATATTTATAAAATTCCCTTCATTTGAGGTAAGGTTGTTCCCTTCTTTTTTTTATTATGAAATTATCTGAATTGGCCGTTAAAGTTGGCGAGCTTCGAAAGCAACTTTGTCTCTTACAAGTCGCGTAAGGACGTCAATTTAGTTGTCATTATTGTGGTGCGCCTCATCAAAGTGAGGAATGTTATTTACATTCATATTCTCAAAATAATTTTAATGAAAATAATTATCCTCAATATTATGCAAATAATTTTGATCATAATTACGATCATAATTTTTCCTCTTTTCATGAAAATAATACATCTTTCGATCAAAATTTTTCAAACTTTGATAATAATTACGATCAAAATTTCTCGTTTTTTCATGAAATTTTTTTTTCAAACTTTGATGAAAATAATTTTTCTAATTTTAATGAGAATAATTTTTCGACGTTTAATAATTGTTCTTCTACCTCCGAAGTAGATTATTCTTGGTGGCAAGGTCACCAGGATAGTTTTCGGGGCGATGAAGATAAATCTTCAGATCCGAATTTTTGTTCTTCTTCTTTTGCGCCGCAATTTTCTTTCTCTAATTTTGGGGAATCTCCACTGAATCAATTTGATACTTCCCCCCAAATTTAGAGGAGAATTTAATTTCTTCTAGTGTTTCTTCTCCATCTTTGGATAATTTAGTTATGGAGGAACATGTGGTTTCATGTAATCACATAACTTCTTTTACCAAGGATGAAGAAAACTTATTATACCAAGAATTTCTTAAGGTTATGGGCACCCCGGATGAAGTAGAAGAAGAACAAGTTTCTTCCCCTACTCCACCCGGATTTTATTTTCTTTGTCATGAATATTCGCGAATTTTTTCTATCAAACCAAAAATTGATGAAAATTTTGTGTCCGAAAATTTTATTCCGCTTGGTAATGCACTAGATTTTCCTAATGAAAATTTTATTTTAGAAAAGGAACAACCGAAGCTCAATCATATATTTTCGCAAGCGCCTCTCCTTGCGAAAATTTATCTGAATCGTTTAGTTCTGATTCTTTTGATACTAATAATTTCCTTGTAGATGATGAGCCATTGCAACCAAACGTCTTCAGAGATCCATTTGCCGCTCATCTCCAGCTTTCCAAATCACCTACAGTTTGTTTAAGTAATTTGGATTCACAATTTCAAGCTCACTGACAGCAAAAGAATCAAGACTACAGCGGAGGAGGAGTCGGGCGACTGACGCCGGCACATTCGCCTCAGCGCGAATTAAGGGAGTTGCTTGTCCACTTCTCTTTTTATTTTCCTTTTTCCTAACACTAACCGTCTTGCTTAAAGATGGGAAAAAGAAAGCGCTCTTGGGAGGCACCCCTTGCTTATCTATAATTTTATGTATTTTTCTTTAAAAAAAATTCAAGTAGTCTTCATACCTAGTTTTATACATTGGGGACAATGTTTAATTTTAAGTATGGGGGTGTAGCTTAGCATTCATTGTATTTTTATTTGAAAAAAAAATTATAAAAATCTAATTTCTTGGAAAGGGCGCTTTGGGCTTGAACCCCCATCACAGCTCCTAGTACCTTGCGAACCCTTCACCGGGTAGCCCCCGGGAAGTCCAAGAAATAATATTTATAAAAATAATAATAATAAATACGCCTAGCCTTGTTGTTTTTAATGTTCTAAAAATTTAGTTTGAGGTCCGATTATAAGTATTCCTACATTTTTAATTTAGCTAATATTTTATTTTATCAGAATTTGTTAAATCTAAATTTGAAGTAATTTAGTTTTAAGAAACACTTTATGTTTTTAATTCGATTAGAGAATTAATTTAGCACTACTTCTCCGTTTAATTTTAAATAGCTTCACTTTGTGGTAAATTGGCTAAACACCTCTAGATTCCTATTATATTCTCTTTTAACTTTAAGATCTTAGGAAATTTCATTCCACCAAAAATTTGCTCTCAAAATAGTTTAATTTATAAACTAGATGTATTTCGTTACCCTTACCCTTTGTTGGCAATTAAAAAAAAGTAGAAAAAAGATCATATGTCATGGGAATAAGAGGATAAAATTCATTATTTCCTAATCATATGCACTCAAAATCATTTAAAAGATTATATGTCATGATGTAAGAGAATAAAATTCATTACATCTAAACATATACATTTTGGGTTTTATTTGAAAAGAATTTTTAAAAGATCATATGGCATGGAAAATAAGAGGATAAAATTCATTATTTTCTAAACATATACAAATTCCTATTCAATTGAGGTGAGAGGATAAAATTCATCACCTTTATTCAAAAACTCTTCATTTGTCATTTCGTTCAAACCCATCCCTAGCCAATTTCATTGTTTCTAGTCCTAAACTAAATTATTAAGAGAGCAATATTTTGGTAGGTGTCTTTTCCTTAAGTTTCTTTTATGTTAGAGTGTTTATAAGTTCAATCTAATTTTGTTTGAAAATTTCTATAATTTCGATTACTAAATAGTTATCTTGAAAAGTAGTTAGCTAAACAAATTTCTCTTTTTAAATTATCAACATAATTTATGACTTAATTCTTGAATTCCTAAAATTTGCTTTTGACTTATTCTTGGTTTAATAAAATTTTAGTTAATTAGAAATAATATCGATATCTTGTAATTCTTTCCTCACTCTTTTGCTCTGGAATAACAAAAGCTCAAGTATGGGGGTGTTTGATGAGTACTTTTTGTACTCATCTTTTAGTATAATTTTAATGTAGTTTTATTATGAATTTATATAATTTATATGTTTTTTCTTATTTAATATGTTCCCTTTTAATTTTATAAACTAACTTAAGTCTTTTCTGTGTTTTTCAGGATTTCTGGGCATTTTGAGCAGAATTGTCAAGTACACGCCCAAGGTCACGGGCGTGACCAAGGGTGCGACAGCCAAAGATGTGTTCTAGACCTGCTTCTGTCACCGCGGAGTCGTTACATGAAGAATTCGCCAAGTACACGCCCCAGGTCACGGGCATGACCAAGGGCGTGACCCTGGCTGCTGCGTTCGACGAAAATTCAGGAGATCGACGAACAGGCGAGAGTTCGACAAATGTTCAAATTGTCAAGTACACGCCCCAGGTCACGGGCGTGACAAAGGGCATGACATCCAAGTCACGACCGTGAACCCCACCACCAGCTGCCAGCATGCCTGCCACGTCAATTAAAGTTACACGCCCTAGGTCACGGGCATGACCATGGGGCGTGACATCCAGTCACGGGCATGACTCGCCCAGCGTGCCTTCCCGCCAAAGATTTCCCGCCAGTAGCACATTTAAAGATTACACGCCCCAGGTCACGCCCGTGACCTAGGGCGTGACGTGTCCGAAACACCTGCATTGAAGCCAGAATGCGCCCTCTCCGCCAGCACCGATCACGCCCCTACACGCCCCTTGGTCCCGGGCGTGACCAAGGGCGTGTAACACCAAATTTCTGCCTATTTAAAGCCAGCTTCACCAGATGTTTGGGGAGGAAGTTTGGAGACGAATTTTTGTACTTAGACTCTTCTTTTCATGTTTTATTTTCATGTTTTAGTAGTTCTTGTATGTTCTTTTTCTGATTAGCATTTGTAGTTTTCAATTCAATAGTTGTAACTTCCAATTCCTGTCTTGTAATTTTCTTTAGCAATTTAATAAATAGTTCTTGTCTTCTCTTATTTTCTCTCTCTTTTATGATGTGCTCTTTTATTTTTGTTAATTCTTCCATCTCCATGAGTAGCTAAATTTCTATTACTACTCGGCTGAGATGATTCAAGGAAAATATAATTCATAATTTAGTCTAGAACTTCTTTTCTCTTTTTTAGATCGCTTAAGATTTATCCTTGAATTTAATTTGATTGAGATTATATTATAGATATATAATTCCCATTCTTGTTTTCGTAGTCCAACAACCGAGAGGATTTGAGTTCGAATCGATCATTTCAAGGATAAAGAGATTTGAATGCACTCCTCGAGAGAGGACGACATAAATCTCCCGGATTGGAGTCATATCCAATAGCGGGGTTCACTTCGATAAGGCGAGTTTTAGGGTTTTGATTCTAGAACGAGAGTTCGATTGATCAACCTAAACTCAGTTGAGCGCATCCTCGAGAGAGATGCGTTTATAACTCGGGAACCTCCATGGTCAAGTAGTTCTTTTAAGAGAATTAGAAGTTTTATTTCTTAATTTATTTATTTTTTCCAAGGTGATTCAAGGTTGAGTGCTAATCCTTTAATCATAGTTTTAAAAAGTTATTTCTCTTTCTCGCAACAACCAACCCAAATTCTACTTGATAGAATAATAGAGATTTTCTTGAAGTAAGAGTACTCAACCGCCCCGAGTCTAATACGACCTTGTTTTAATAACCTACACTACATTCGATACGGTACACTTGCCGTTATCATTTGCAAGCATAGTTTTGCTCCATCAGTGATTCTGATTTAGCAGACCAGTTTGATGATCTGCTCAACCAGCATGGTACTCTTCTAAAAGCACTCAAGACGAGCAAAGCCTTAACCAAATCTCAGGCTAAACAAGTAAAAATTCTTACACCTCTCAGACCAAGTGTTGAAACCGGAAACCGGTCTCTTGAGTTCGGACCCACTGGGGGTGTAGCCCGCACCTACTTCTCTCTCACAATCCCACCTGATAGTTGATGGAAAACCTAGAACTGACCCAAGGCTGTAGTGAGGAGGTCCCCCCACACACCCGGAAGATCTTAAAGAGCTTCCCTACCAAACCAATGCTCAGCCGGGTACCTTGGAGGGCACTAACAGCCAACCAAAACTAGCCTGGAGGAGAGAGCTCAAAAGATCGGATCTCCTCCAAGGTGCCCTTAAGGGTCTATTTATAGGTTTTCTAGTCTGGTCTGCAAATAGCCTAAATCTGCCTTTTAGTTTTACTAATCGCACCCCAAATTGGTCTGCTAACAACCTAACTCTGTTGTTCAGAAGGGCTATTGGCAGCCCACAAAAGGTATCTAGGTCATTTTCCCACTAAATCCTTCTGGGCGAGTGGTCCATGAAGGCACCACTCGCTAGGCCTCTCGAACACTAGGTTCCACTGGGCGAGTGGTCCGTGGGGGCACCACTCACTCTGAAGAAGATGACAGGGAAGCGGCAGACAGGGAAGTAGGCAGGGTTGAGCAGGTTCCTCTCTCGGGTGGGGGAGAAGTGCTCGCCCTTCTTCAAGGTATTGAGGGGGAAGTAAAGAGTTTGAATGGACTTCAGAATGCGAGGAGGCCTTTCAGCAGTTAAAGAAGCAGCTCATGCAGGCACCCCTACTCCAAGGACCTAGAGTGTGGGAGGACCTTGCTCTTTACCTAGGAGTGGAAGCTAAGGCGGTGAGCTCAGTCTTGGTCCAGGAAGAGGGCAGGAAGCAGCTCCTATCTACTACGTAAGCAGGGTCTTGAAGAAGGCAGAGCTCAAATACCCCATCCTCGAAAAGTTGTCATTCGCCAAGATCATTTCAACCAGAAAGCTTCGACCGTATTTCCGGGCGCATTCAATCAAAGTAGTTACCGACCACCCCCTATGCAACATCATGGAGGGGGTAGAGCATTCAGGAATATTGGTAAAGTGGCTGATAGAACTAAGCGAGTTTGAAATTTCCTTCATACCCTGACTGTCAATGAAGGCGCTGGTCATGGCCGACTTCATGGCACAATATGTAGTTGAGGTGGAAGGGTCCCAGTCCCCCGAGCACCTGGCTTCGGAGATGCTGTTGGATGAGGCATTGAGAAGGTACTCCCTAGGAGGGCGAGTGATCTAGGTAAGTCCACAGGGGACGAAGATTGAGCAAGTGAAATACATCCTCTTTCCACTCACCAACAACCTAGCCGAGTATAAGGCGGTGATAGCGGGGCTCCATTTGGCAAGGGAATTGGGATTTAAGGACGTGAAGGTTTCCACAGATTCTGTGGTGGTAGCATCACGGATCAAGGGGGAATTCGAGACTAGGGAGAGGACTCTCCAGCTATACCTGACGATGGTCATGGGGATCATTGAGCTGTTCCGAACCTTCTCCATTCGACATGTGCCAAGGGAGGAAAATACCCAAGCAGACCGTCAGGCGAAGCATGGACCTAGATCCGGAGGGACGGTGATAGAATTATTTTTTCCATCCATTGAAGAAGGCGAGTTTATGGAGATCGGTCGGAGGCCCACGAGGATGAACCCCTTCATCACTTTCATGCGCTCAAGTAAATTCCCAGAGGAGGTCCCAGATAGGCGGTGATTCAGGTACAAGTACGCCTACTATATGCTTCATGAGGGGGCCATGTATCGGAAGACTCTGTCCAGGCTCCTCGCAAGGTGCATCTCTGAGGAGGAAGTTCCAAGGGTTCTTGAGGAGGTCCACTATATAGAGTTCGGTAGTCATTCTGTGAGTCGGACCTTAAAAAAAGGGAGCTAAGGCAAGTTTACTTCTGGCCCACAATCAGCGAGGACTCAGCGGAGTACTCAAAGTAGTGCCAAAAATGTCAGCTCTTCGCACCACTGCAACTCCTACCCACTCAGAGGCTCAGGACCATCACGACACCATGGCCCTTTGCAATATGGGGGATAGACCTGGTAGGCCCATTCCCCCAGGCCAGTGGGCAAAGAAGGTTCCTCTTAGTTATGATCGACTACTTCTCCAAGTGGCTAGAGGAGAAGGAACTTGCGAAGACAACCTCGCGGGTGATATGGAACTATATCTGGGGGGAGAAAATCTGTCGACAAGGACTGCCCCTAGCTATAGTCACAGAAAATGGGCCACTGTTTGCTAGCGAGGAGCTCACCAGCTTCTGTAGCTAGTTAGGCATCGACCTCCACTTCGCATCTAACCACCACCCTCGGAGTAACGGGGCAGGTAGAGGCAACAAACAAGATCATAGTGAACCTGCTAAAGAAGAAGGTAGAGAACCTAAAGGGCAACTGAGTGGAATAGCTACCCTCCGTCCTATGGGTCTTGAGAACCACCCCCAACACGACCATGGTGGAAACCCATTTCAAACTCTCATATGGCTCTGAGGCCATGTTGTCGGTGTAGTTCGGGGTGAGGTCCCCTCGAGTGTTGGCTGCATGGAAAGGATATAAGTGTTGGATCTTACGGCGCCCTTAGAGGGGGGGGGGGGTGAATAAGAGTTTTATGGAATTTAAATCTTAATTAAAAATATTAGAGTTTGCAACTGAAGTTTCAGAATATTTTATAAGAAAATATATTTAAATATTCCAGATAAGATTATATTGAAGATTCCTTTTCAAATAATTGAAACAAACTTTGTGTTAACTATTGCTAACGCCTGGCGTTAAAGCTTACCGCTGGGCGTTAGCTTTCCAGAGAATATTCTTCAGAACAAAAAGATTACCACAGTGATTTTACTTAAGAAATCCTAAATAAAATACAATTTCAGAACATCAGAGATAATGAAAATTATTATTGTATTTCAAAGATAATTATACAAATGTTAAATTTTATACTTTGATGGAAATAGAAATTAAAACATTCTCAAAGAGGAAATAAAATCAATTGAATAGAACATTAAGAGACATGATTTTATTTCATAATAAATTGAATACACAAATGTTTAATTTCTATAACGCTAGAAATAAAGGCGAAAATATGTAAAAACACTTTTTGTAGTTTCACTGGTCCTTCTCCTAAGGACCGGTTGGCTATAGCCTATCTATCCCCAGATAAGGCCTCTAGCCACCCCCTAGATCTACCCTTGACCTAGTCGCCACGCACAAGGTGGCGAATTACCCCCTAAGCCTCACAAGGACCTAGTCGCCAACACAAGGCAAATTTACCCACGGAATCCTTCCCGGAATCCGACGTTCTCACTGAACGATTTCTCCACACAAATTACAAAAGGAAAAATAAAAGATTACAAGATAAGTAAAGAGAAACTCCCCAAGAAATTCTGAAGGTGAAGATGAAGTCGATGTAGATGTTGGCGTTCTTGAAACGATCGTCCTTCGTATGGAATATGCGTTGTAGACCTTCTCCTTCAAAATCTTCTTTAGATCTTCATGTTAGCCCAAGGGAGACCTCTTAATTTGCTGTACACGAACCTCTCTCCAAAGTATCAGAATTCTGGAATCATCTCTATTCATTTGAATGAGAGGAGCTGTACTTTAAAATAGCCTCGGAAGCTAACGCGTGTGTTAAGGCTAACGCCCGGCATTAGTGAGGCAGTTGCTGAGATCGTGCATAGACTCGGGAGCGTGGCTGAACATAATTTCATCGAACGAAAACAAATTTCGTCGAACGCGCCTTCGTCAAACTCATCCTTCGTCGAACGGAAAAACCGCAACCGTCTAGATCGTGCAAACCACCAGGAACGTGACATAACAAATTTTCATCGAACGGAACAATTTTGTCGAACGGAACAATTTCATCGAACGGAGCAATTTCATCGAACGGAAACACTTTCGTCGAACGGAGCTTCAAATTCGTCGAACGCAATATTATTGTGCAGGAGCTCAGTTTGTCGAACTCCAATTCGTCGAGCGGCCATCACATTTCGTCGAACGGAATTTTTTTCGAACGGAATTTTCGTCGAACGCAGGCAAATTCGTCGAACGGAACTCCAAGTTCGTCGAACGCAGATTCGTCTACCTCAACTCAACGGCATTCCTCCTCTTGTTAACGCGGGGTGTTAACAGTTACCGTGAGAGTTAGCTCTCTTTCGTCGACCGCAGCTCGACGGCTTTGTTCTCGACGGCATTCCTTCTCAGCAGTTTTCTTCTCAGCGGTTGATAACGTTGGGCGTTAACTACTAACGCGAGCGTTATCTATCTTTCCAGAGAGTCATTTACAATCAGCAACCTATTCATAGGGATGTGTAGCTATAGTTCCTGTATAACCTGCACACTATAAACACACAAAATACAATATCAAATACAATACGGTATTTGTTATTCTCAAACCAAGAGATGCGGAACATAGGCTCCAACAATCTCCCCCTTTTGATAATAACAAATACCTGTATGAGAAATTAATGAACTTAAAACCATTTGTGTTTATAGATAAGTACGGTAATAAGATATGCATGAATAACAGGTTAAAAGCATGATAGATTTGATAGCTATGATGCATACTCTTTCTATAGGACGTCCTCCCCCTACATAAGTGTTCTCTTATAAGTTACTCCCCCTAAATATCTATTTTACTAGATTTCTCAATTTCTTCTCCCCCTTTGTTATTAACAAAAGTGGGTAGTGATGAGTGTATATCTTTTAAGATAGGTAAGGAACCACTTATTGAAGGATTTTCATGATCGAGCATATGATAGTGTATGCACCTCCTATATGATTACTCCCCCTATAAATATACCCCTTTTTGTTTAATATTATTATAATGCACTCCCCCTAAATATTAGATTTATGCAATTTAATCTCCCCTTTTGGTAGAATCAAAAGAGGGTTTAGGAGTGAGTATGTATGATAAGGAGTAATATATTTTATGTCGAGAAGAAAAATAGGATGCAATCAAAAGCTTGTTAAATACTACTTGTTGAGAAAAATATAAGCATAATGTAACATAAAGTAGTAAGCAACATAGCTAACATGATAAAGTAAGCATTCTATTTTAAGATACCACTTGTTGAAACCATGATGTTAAAAATAATAGACATGAATGAGCATAAGTGGTAAACTTAGCAAAAGAATATAATAAGCACTCTTAAACATAAACATCATTTTTAGAAGTTAAAATCATATAAAGGATAACGAATTTTAAAATTGAAAAGTTGATGTTTGAGTTAAAGATTGAAGAGATGCTATTTCATTAAGATAATATTGCAAGCATGATTTCGTAATATCAAGAAAATATACACAAACTACATTGTAATAAAATTTGCATTTCAAGTAAACATAACCATTGTAGCGATCATGCTTAGTTATCTAGTGCATTTATTTAAGTTTGTAGAGAATAGTATAGATGAGCATTAGGATCCAATTCTCATGAGTAGAAGTTTTATGAAGGATAATGATGTGTACAAATTTGCATTTAGTGTTTTGATACAACATACATATGAATCAATCAATAACACATGACATATATAATGAAATAACACAACATTAAAATAAACAAATACTATTACTTCAGCAATATTTCAATGCACATGAATAAATAGTACAACTACCAAGGTGCTCTGCACACACAATGCTTATTAAGACTTATCAGGGTGCAAAGTAGTGCTTGGGGGATCACTTTTATACTTTTTAGCTTTATTTTCAATTTTTTATGATCCGGTGTACTAAGAGAAGTGGTGTATAAATTGTTTGTTGCAAGACACTTTACAATTCTTAGACAAGGTGCTCAACCTTACAATGCACATTAAGACTTATCAGGAGGGTGAGTAGTGTTTGGTGGAGTTTTCCTTGTCATTGATTATTTGATTTTTAGTTTAGTGACAAAGGACTCTGAATTCACTTGATTTGCAAACATGGCATTTTTTTAAGCCACATTTCTCTAAAGAATAAGTGCATGAAAGACAAAGAATTGTAATAACCAATTCAATGTTGTGTAGGTAATCTATTTATGTAGTTTGATCATTTATGTTATTACACTACACAATTATGTAAGAATGAGATTATAATCACATGTAGGTTATCAGAAATAAGTGAGTGAATGAATCATTATCAAACATAATACATTACTCATACTTAGAGGCATGCTAAGCGTTTCTACACATATTTATCTACAATCAATTTCATTGCACATAACAAGATAATATCCAAGGCATGATAAATACAAAACAATGTCTTTTAAGAAACTTGAAAGTTAAATTAAACATTGTATTTAACCTTTAGTTGATATAATTAATCATCCTTGACAATGACAATGAATAACAATCAGTTTTTATAAATTTTTTGAATTTTTTATATATGCACAAAACAATAAACACACATAAAGAAAAACATATTTTTGTTCTTTGAAATTGTTTTGTAATTTTGTATTTGTTTTTTTTATATATTCTCTGGAAATCATAAAAGTCTTTAATAGCCCTTTCAGTAAATGATATTCTATGCCAGAGAAATAATGCATAAGAAAATACATATAATATTTTTTTTAAAAATAGAATTTTGTTTTAAAGGAAATAAAAAGATAGAAAACTTTTTACAAACAGAGAAATAAAACACATACAAAATATTAAAATAATACCAGAAATAATTCAAAAACAAAAAAAAATATTTTGGAGCAAAGGAGCTAACGCCAGGCGTTAACTTCTTAACGCCAAAACAGAACTGCATTTCTTGATGTTTTGAAAAATATTTTTCTCAATTCATTTGTATTATAAAGAGATCTTCCTTCAGTTGAAATTTCAGTGTATATTGATTAGATTTGAAGGCTCTTTTAGCATGTTTTTGGTGATTTTTCAAATACTTGTGTTTTGTAAAATCATTAAAGCTCAAAATAATAAAATATGCAAACACAAGATGTAATGTTAGAACAAAAACAAATATGCATGATTTTAGAATAAGGAGTGAGATAATATTCATGCAATTAATATAATATAAGTATATCTAAGATCAAGATACCTTAACTACATGACTACACTCTAGCCCGGCACTAAGTGACGGATGGGCATGAGGAGCTGCACACATGTCGTAGGTTGGGGTGTTAATCCCATATGCATACAAAAGAAGATGCTCAACCTATCACTCTTTCCCCCCAGTGCCTCTCAAGGCCCCACTGGAACCCTTTCCGGTTAAGGAGAAGACATGACCTAGAGGTTAGGTCTCTAATGCACACAATCCTACGCCCTCGCTATTGTGAGAAACAAGTCATAGGTTTAATGATTATGGACATACTAAGTGTGAAGCCTTAAATATATAAACTATGGTATAATTGCATTATTAGTTTTGGATTTATAATTTTATCGAAGATTGTTGATTTTAAATCCATTTAGAAAAGTTTTATTCATGCAAAGAACTACAAAGGAAATTATGATTTTTAGACTTTGGTAATATAATTTTCTTTAGCATTATAAGATATATAACTAGCATGGACATTGAGTTCTACCAATGGTAAGTGATGATGCTAGTATGATGAATTACGACAACAAGGTGCAAAGCTAAGTAAAATTTGGACAAATTTATAATTGAATTGCATGTATTCAAACATAGAGTTTTAAATTTTCATAGACCTAGAATGAAGTGACAATTCTATTTGATTTCATCTTGTTTATATCACGTTAATTCTTAGGTCTAAAGATAATGAGATACATGCAAACAATAAATATGCACATCACACCCACAAAACAAGATATGAAACTATAATACCAATAACAATCATATATTTCATAATTCCTAAGGTTGATAGAAATAGTTGATTTAAGATGTCTTGATAGATCATGAATTATGATATACGATTATAGTGAATTTTTAACATAGGATATTAATAGATCGAGATGGAGTGTGTGAAATCATATTCATCATTTTTTGTAAATTTTCAATTATGATTTTTCATTATAGGGGCTATCATATGCAACAAAGAAAATAGACAATTATGCAATTAGTTGCGCATTTAATATTTTAGCCTAAGACCCCTAAAAGTCCATTTAAATCCAATTTTGAAAGTAATTGTATTAGTCTTGATAATATCATTTAGCAAATTTAGCATTCAATTTATAATGATAATATAAGACATTTATACGCAATGGATTTAAAAAGGATGAAACATAGGAAAAAAGGAAAGATAAATCACAAAAAATTATGACTTTATGTTCAATTTAATTTAATTTTGATTTGATAAACATTAGGCTTAAAATGTAAAAGTCATATTTCATAATATATCTAAGTGACCTTAGCGTGTTGGTTCAAAAATAAGAAAACAAACAAAAGAAAAAGCAATTAAGCATATCATGAAGTAGAGTAATGATATTTCATTTTTAATTTATTTCAACTTCATGCAATACGATGATTCCTAGTGAATGAGAGATTTAGGTATCCAAAGGGGACCAAGTGTGATGGTTCCTTTGGGTACCCAAATACATCGTGTTGGCTTTTGGAGAGAAAATGATGAATGGGCCTTTACAAGTGGAGTTAGTGTTTCGTTTTTAATTTTGGGCCTCCATTCATACTTTGGTTGTTTTTCTTTTAAATTCATATTATGATTATTTGACATCTTTTTGGAATGATAGTTGTTTGAAAAATAATTCATTTGAGATTTATGTTTATTCAAATTATTTTTCAAAATACATTGATGTTGATGATCATAATGAATTTTATTATCTGGATTCTTTGAAAGTTTATAAGAGTGATTGTCTTTCTTTAGAAGTGATTGTTGAAAGAGTGGGTTACAATAAATTTTAAATAATTGATTCTTATTTTGATGATTTTCATTTCCACTCTTTCTTATAGACATACTCTTATAATATGAAGTTAAGCTTTTAGACTTTTGATAATTTGATAAACTAGAAATAAAAGATGTTTTATTATATGAAAAGTTTTGAATAAACATTTTTAATGATTCTAGTTTATTCTTTAAATTATCATTTTCTTTTATCAATTTTTCATTATGTTCTTTAGAAACTAAGAGCCCTTTTTTAATATCCTTGAATTTTTCTTTTATAAGATTGCAATCTAAACAAGGAGTAGGAATTTTAACTAAAGAGCATGAAAGTGAATTTAACACATCAATATTTGATTCTACGTTATCGTTTGCTTTTAAAGATTTATTTCTAAACGTAATTTGGAATTAGCAATTTTTAACTTTAAAATTGTACGTTTAGCAATTTTAAGCATACGAGATGTAGAAATAGAATTTGTTATAAAGAGAGAGGACTTAGAATTTCTTACATTGCTATGGGATGAGACAAGATTTGAACCAAGGGTTCCTTTGACATTTTCTTCACATTCCTCTTCCATAGTTGAATTTCCATCTTCTCTTTTGCTTGATGTGTGGCCAATAAATGAGTCCAATATTGTGACGTTGAATTCTTCTTCCTCCAAGCATAAGTCCTCATCGGTTTCTCCTCTTTGATCAATAAGGAATTTCTCTTGTTCATCATCCGTGGAAGGAAAACTATAAGTAGTCTCAAGAAATTTACAAACTTCAAAAGCAGTAGAAAGCATATAAATAAGTTTGAAAATATTTTGATCAAGCGCACAATATAGACTGTTCATAGATTTGGCATTTAAAAACATTTCATTTTTATTTAAAATATTTGGGGGCATTTTAATTGTAATATTCCAAACTTCAATATCCAAGGATTTAAGAAATTTTTCCATAAGTATTCTCCACCCATTATAATTTTCACCCATAAATAATGGTGGACATAATGATTTTTCATTTTCATAAAAATTATCCCCTCTAGAAGATGCGAGATCATGAAGCACCATTATTCCCGGTTGTGAAGCCGTATTAGAATAACCTATGCTCTGATACCACGTGTTGGATCTTACGGCGCCCTTAGAGGGGGAGGGGTGAATAAGGGTTTTATGGAATTTAAATCTTAATTAAAAATATTAGAGTTTGCAACTGAAGTTTCAGAATATTTTGTAAGGAAATATATTTAAATATTCCAGATAAGATTATATTGAAGATTCCTTTTCAAATAATTGAAACAAACTTTTTGTTAACTGTTGCTAATGCCTGGCGTTAAAGCTTACCGCTGGGCGTTAGCTTTCCAGAGAATATTCTTCAGAACAAAAAGATTGCCACAGTGATTTTACTTAAGAAATCTTAAATGAAATACAATTTCAGAACATCAGAGATAATGAAAATTATTATTGTATTTCAAAGATAATTATACAAATGTTAAATTTTATACTTTGATGGAAATAGAAATTAAAACATTCTCAAAGAGGAAATAAAATCAATTGAATAGAACATTAAGAGACATGATTTTATTTCATAATAAATTGAATACACAAATGTTTAATTTCTATAACGCTAGAAATCAAGGCAAAAATATGTAAAAGCACTTTTTATAGTTTCACCGGTCCTTCTCCCAAGGACCGCTTGGCTATAGCCTATCTATCCCCAGATAAGGCCTCTAGCCACCCCCTAGATCTACCCTTGACCTAGTCGCCACGCACAAGCCAGCGAATTACCCCCTAAGCCTCACAAGGACCTAGTCGCCAACACAAGGCGAATTTACCCACGGAATCCTTCACGGAATCCGACGTTCTCACCGAACGATTTCTCCACACAAATTACAAAAGGAAAAATAAAAGATTACAAGATAAGTAAAGAGAAACTCCCCAAGAAATTCTGAAGGTGAAGATGAAGTCGATGTAGATGTTGACGTTCTTGAAATGATCATCCTTCGTATGGAATATGTGTTGTAGACCTTCTCCTTCAAAATCTTCTTTTTAGATCTTCATGTTAGCCCAAGGGAGACCTCTTAATTTGTTGTACATGAACCTCTCTCCAAAGTATCAGAATTCTGGAATCATCTCTATTCATTTGAATGAGAGGAGCTGTACTTTAAAATAGCCTCGGAAGCTAACGCGTGCTTTAGGCTAATGCCCGGCGTTAGTGAGGCAGTTGCTGAGATCGTGCATAGACTCGGGAGCGTGGCTGAACAAAGTTTCGTTGAACGAAAACAAATTTCATCGAACACGCCTTCGTCAAACTCATCCTTCGTCGAACGGAAAAACCGCAACCGTCAGGATCGTGCAAACCGCCGGGAACATTGCAGAACAAGTTTTCATCGAACGGAACAATTTCGTCGAACGAAACAATTTTGTCGAACAGAGCAATTTCGTCGAACGGAAACACTTTCGTCGAACAGAGCTTCAAATTCATCGAACGCAATATTATTGTGCAGGAGCTCAGTTCATCGAACTCCAATTCGTCGAGCGGCCTTCACATTTCGTCGAACGGAATTTTCGTCGAACGGAATTTTCATCGAACGCAGACAAATTCGTCGAACGAAACTACAAGTTCGTCGAACGCAGATTCGTCGATCTCAACTCGACGACATTCCTCCTCTTGTTAATGCGGGGCATTAACAGTTACCGCGAACGTTAGCTCTCTTTCGTCGACCGCAGCTCGACGGCTTTGTTCTCGACGACATTCCTTCTCAGTGGTTTTCTTCTCAGCGGTTGATAACGCTGGGCGTTAACTACTAACGCGAGCGTTATCTATCTTTCCAGAGAGTCATTTCCAATCAGCAACCTATTCATAGGGATGTGTAGCTATAGTTCTTGTACAACCTGCACACTATAAACACACAGATACAAGATCAAATACAACACGGTATTTGTTATTCTCAAACCAAGAGATGCGGAACATAGGCTCCAACAATAAGGAATGACAGGTTTAGAATGAAGAAGAACAACGGCTCTCGCTTTACCTCGTGGAGGAACTTCGGGACCTGGCAACCATTCGATAGAAGGAGATTAAGTGCAGGATGGCAAGGTACTTCGACAAAAACATTCAAATTAAACACTTTGCCAAGGGAGACAGTTGGGAATATTACCCTTCAATGTTCCATAGATTTGAAGATGCACCACATGCAATGTTAAGTGCCTATTGTATTTGATAAGCCATTTTATATCATATTTATACAGGCTTATGTCTTTCTAAATTTTGGAATAGGTCACTGGTTTTCACTTTCAAAATCAGCTGAGACAACAATATGGTCTCAGTTGAACCGCTAAGATGCAGCTGTATAGCCGCTGAGAAGAAGTTTGTCTCAGTTGAACTGCATATAGAGGAAACCGCTGAGAAGACTATCTGTCTCAACGGATCTGCTGAGACGCGGGTTATTTCTATCGCTGAGAGTGAATCCTGTCATAGCCCATCCGCTGAGCCAGATTCAAATATGAATGTTAAACAGGCGGGATCTATTTTTGGCGCAAGTGACAAGAAAGCAAGATATTCTTTTCTATTCTTTTCCATGCTGTGACTATGCATTTATTAGAGCCATTGCAGATTGCAAAAGGTATAAAAGAGATTGTTAGGTCAAAGGAACAACAACTATTTTCATCGGGAAGAAGAACATTGCTGAACTAGTACTGAAGTACTTTATTTTCTTCTTCCTGTGAAGTGATCTCTCTCAAGCTGCAAGCAGACAAAGTCAAGAGTGAAAGATTGGTCCTGCTGATGTGATCTAGCAGAACTAGTTGATCTTCTTTCCTCTACTAAAGAAGAAGATCAAGTGAAGCAAATACTGTAGTTGTTGTTATCCAACCCTGCTTCAAGACAACATTTGTTGTGCTCTACAACAAAAGATTAAAGCTGAAGGTTTATATATTTACTTTCTTCTGTTGTAAAAGTGTAACAAATTATTTCTTTAAGAACTTTATTATTCTGAGTGGTAGGGCCTTTGTGCCTGAGTGAGTAGGGCTGGGTGGCTAAGATTGTAGGGCTATACTCCTAGTCTGAGGTAGGGCTTCTTGATAGGCCTGAGGTAGGAAACTAAAAGGGTTTCTGTTCTGTAGGAGTTAGAGAACTCTGAGTGGTAGGGCTGCTGGCCTGTGGTAGGGTTTTGGAGGAAACCTGAGAGATCCTATGGGATCAGTGTTGTAAGCTCTTTGAGCTGAGCTGTTGGAGGAGATTGCATTGTCTAACACACTGTTAGAAAGGTGTAGAGGGAAAATGGACTACCCATAGACTCATTGTTTTTCTTCTACTTAACTTAAACAACTAAAACAGTCAATTACAAGTAGAAAAAGCAAAGAAACTGTTGGGAATATTGCCCTCAATGTTCCCTTGATTTGAAGAGGCATCACTTCCAATACTAAGTACATATTGTATTTAATAAAGCTTTGTTTGTGTAAGTTAAACAGGCTTAAGTGATTCAAGAGAAAGGGTTAATCAAGACCTTAAGTTAGGAGAAATCTTCTCCTAAGAAGATAGAAGAAATTGTCTCAGCTGATAAGATTCGTCGAATGCAGAGACAAGGCAGATTGTCGAACGCAGAGACAAGGCAGATCGTCGAATGCAGAGACAAGGCAGATCGTCGAACGCAGAGTGTGGCAAGTTCATTGAGCGCAAGATGCAGCGGGTTCGTCGAGCGCAGAGTGTGGCGCGTTCGTCGAACGCAGGCCTTCTCTATAAACAAGTAGGGTGGCGGGACTTGCGGCTAGGGCAAGTTGCAGAAAAGCTACAGGGGACCACCATTGTCTCCCATACTTCTTGGGAGATCAAATTAGAGTCGTTTAAGATAAAAGAAGCATAAAAGAAAGAGTTAGGGTATTTTCGAAACCCTCGGCCAGTTGCATGCAAAATCTCGATTCGCCATTGATGGCTGCTGCTCTCGTCTTTCTTCCTGCTCAATGAAAGAGAAGAAGAAACTGAGAGAAGAAGATAGCTCCTCCACTAGAAGGGGCAAGGTGATCTTCCATCATTCTATTGAAGAGGAAGATCAAGTAGTAGATATTATCAACATCTTCAGCTATAGGAAAGCACAGACTGTGCAGGATCTACAGGAGAGTATTTCTGCTGTAGAATATTTCTAAACTATTTTTTTCTGTAAGGCTTTTTGCCTGAGTGTGTAGGGTTTGTTTACCTGAGCTTGTAGGGCTGGTTTGCCTGAGATTGTAGGAGCTGGTGATAGCTCTGAGTTGTAAGGCTTGTTGCCTGAGGTAAGACCAAGAGGTCGTCTGAGCTGTAGGAGGTGTTTTCCTCTGAGTTTGTAGGGCAGCTGATGGGGAAAAACTATGCTTGCAAATGACAATAGCAAGTGTACCGCATCGAATGTTGTATAGGTTATTAAAATAAGGTCGTATTAGACTCGGGGCGGTTGAGTACTCTTACTTCAAGAAAGTCTCTATTATTTTATCAATTAAAACTTGAGGTGGGTTTCGCAAATGGAAAATAAAAATAAGAATTAGAAGAACGATTAGCACTCGATCTTTGAATCACCTTGGAGATAAAAAATAAGAACAAAAAAAGCGCATTCTCTTAATAAAATAGCTTTGACCGTAGAGATTCCCGAATTATGAACGCACCTCTCTCGAGGATGCGCTCACCTGAGTTTAGGTTGATCAATCGAACTCTCGTTCTAGAATCGAAACCCCTAAAACTCGCCTTATCGAAGTGAATCCTGCTATTGGCTTTTACTCCAATCCAGAAGGGTAACGTCGTCCTCTCTCGAGGATTGCATTCTACTCTTTTTTATCCTTGAGTGATTGATTCGTCTTACGAGCCTCTCGGCTCACTATAGAACAAAAACAAGAACAAGAATTATATATCGAAAATATTATCTCATTATCTTAAAATCAAGGGTAAATCTTAAGCATTTTCGAAAAGAGAAATAGCAACTATAGATTATTTCATGACTTATATCATTCCTTGGATCATCTCGATCGAGTACTAATAATATTTTAGTTACTCATGGAGATGGAGGAATTGAAAGAAATAAAAGAGTTCATAATGGAAAAGAGAATAGAATAAGAGAAAAGGGAACTAATTTTATTGATTTGCCAAAGAAAGTACAAGCTATGAAATTGAGAATTACGACTATTGAAATGAAAATATAAATTGTAAGAGGAACGATTACAAGACTACTAAAACATGAAAATAATACAAGAAATGATAATTCTAATCCTAAAAATTGGTCCCTGAAGATCTGGAGAAGCTCCCTTTAAATAAGCAGAAATTTGATGTTACACGCCCTTGGTAACGCCCGTGACCAAGGGGCGTGTAGGGGGCGTGATCGGTGCTGGCGGAGAGGGCGCATTCTGGCTTCAATGCAGGCGTTTTGGGCGTGTCACGCCATAGGTCACGCCCGTGACCTGGGGCATGTAATCTTAAAAACTGGCTTCTGGCGAGAATCTTCGGCGGGAAGGAGCGCGGGGCGAGTCACGCCCATGACTGGATGTCACGCCCCATGGTCACGCCCGTGACCTGGGGGCGTGTAACTTTAAATGACGTGGCAGGCATGCTGGCAGCTGGTGGCGGGGTCCCGGCCGTGACTTGGATGTCACGCCCCCTGGTCACGCCCGTGACCTGGGGCGTGTAACTTTAAATGGCGCGGCAGGCGTGCTGGCAGCTGGTCGCGGGGTCCCGGCCATGACTTGGATGTCACGCCCTTGGTCACGCCCGTGACCTGGGGCATGTTCTTGGCGAAACTTCACGGAATGCTCCCGGGATGGAGGAATCGGGTTTGGAACACGTCTAGGATGTCACGCCCCATGGTCACGCCCGTGACCATGGGCGTGTACTTTGAAATTTTTCTCAAAAGTGCCCAGGAAACCTAAAAAACATAAAACAAGCTTACATTAGTTAAAGAAATAAAAAGGAATGAATTAGATTAAATAATTCATGTTATTTATTCAAATTCATTATAAAATATCAATAGAAATATAATAAAGGATGAGTACAAAAAGTACTCATCAGCAGCTGTGACTGAGGTAGGAGCTGGTGATAGCTCTGAGTTGTAGGGACTTTTGTCCTGAGGTAGGATCATTTTTGATCTGAGAAGTTCTGAGGAACTTGTGTTGTAAGCTCTTTGAGCCGAGTTTGGAGGAGTTGGCCCTGTCTAACACACTATTAGAAGGGTGAAGGGGGAAAGTGGACTACCCATAGACACCCTGTCTTGGGGAACCACTATAAACACTTGTGTGTTTTTCTGTGTTGCTTGATTCTCTGATTAGAATATTTTAACAGGCCATTATAATCAAGTAAAACTCAAAAGACCTATTCACCCCCCCCCCCCCCCCCCCCCTCTAGGTGAATTAGTTAGCATACCTATATTCTTTCAAGTGGTATCAAAGAGAGGTTGGTCAAGAAGGACTTAACAACCTGACCAGTTCCTAAATAGGTATTGTTGATTCAAAATCAAATGGCCTCCAGTGGAATGAAGAAGGAGTTGGGGTCAATGAAGTTGGCCATATGCTCCAAAGAAAACCTTGGCATATGGAAGCAAAGAGTGAGGCTGTTCATGGAAGCCTCAAACCCAAGGATCTATGTAACTGTCAAAAATGGTCCTTATACCTTTGAGAAGGCCTCCACTAATGACCCTACTAGAAAAGTACTCAAGATATTTTCTGAGCTGACCAATGATGAAATTGCACTATACACTATGGACAAAAGGGCCCAGAACATTATTGTTAATGCAATTGATGACACTACATTTTAGAACTTGGTACACTGCACAACTGCCAAGGAAATGTGGGACACATTGGTTGTATATATGGAAGGAACAGCTGAAGTGACGGATGATAGAAAGTTACTCCTCAATCAGAAATATGAAGCCTTCAAACAGCGGAGCCAGGAGAACATCTCCTTGTGCTATGAAAGGTTCTTTAGGATAGTAAATGAACTAAGAACCTATGAGAGGGTGTTCACTGATTATGAGCTGAATGACAAGTTCCTCAGATATCTAACTAGAGATTGGGACACTAAAATACGTGCAATCAGGGAAGGGGCAAGGCTTGGAGAGACCCATACCCATACACTGTTTGGGAAACTGCTCTCATATGAGATGCAACTGACTGCAAGAAAGGAGGAGGACACTTCCTCCAAGGCTCACACAAAGGAGAGAACCATTGCTCTCAAAGTTGATATCTCAAAGAAGAGCAAGAGCAGGTTGCAGTCACCTCCAAGAAGAAAGGCTGAATCTGAGAAGTCTGAGAGCTTCTCTCCAGACTGCTCTTCTTCTGATGAAGAGTTTGCTGCCTTCTCTAGGCAGTTCAAGAAGATGATGAGGAGGAATCAATGGAAGAGCAAGCCCTCCTCCTCATCACACTCCAAGAAGGATCACTTTAGATCTGAAAGGCATCACCCCAAAGGGGACAGGTATGATTCCAAAACTAGTAAACATGCTTCAGATAACATTGTTTGCTATTGCTGCAGCAAGCCTGGGCATGTCATTGCTGACTGCCCAGTCAAAAGGAAAGAAAGAGGTGAAAAGAAGACTCATCACAAGAAGGAGAGGAAGGGAGAAAAATCCCTTCTAGCCAAGAAAAGCAAGAGCTGGAGTGAATCTGAATCTTCATCTTCAGATTCAGATGAAGAAGAGAAAGCCTACATAGGGATGTTTGCTGCTCAGGAGGATGAAAACTATCCTACTACTAGGACGGGAATCAGGGCCCCTCTATCACACTCAGATAGCGATGAAGAGGAGGATGAAGAAGATTGTGTCCTGCTAGGCCTTATGGCCCTCACTGATGAGGAAGGGAGTCAGAATATGTCTGACAATGATCAGGTATCAATCCATTCCACTTCAATTTCTGATCGTGATGTATGTCAAGAATCTGAAGCACAGTCGTCACATGATGGAAGTGTTTCAGAAGCTGAGGTAGATGTCAATCAATTGATTGACAAATATGATGCCTTGGTTATTGCTCTGAAAGAGAGCAAGAAGCTTGCTAAGAGGCAAGCCCAGGAAATTGCCTCCCTTAAGAAGAGTGAAGGTGACTACACTGGACCTACCTCCCTGGTGGCCCAGATGAGTAGACAAATAAGTCATTTAAAGGGTATGACAAGGGTTCAATTGAGCACTATTTCCCTGAAGAACAAGGTCATCAAGGACCTTGAGGAGAAGCTGGTGAAAGAGAAGAGACTGGTGGCTCAATTCTCCAAGCCCAAATCTGTGCTTCCCATTATTGACACCTTCTCCTCTCAAACCAATAGGAGAGGACTTGGATTCAATAAGATGGAAGTAGGAGAAGGGAGTGGAGTAAAGAGCAAGGAGAAGGCTAAGCCTCAAACCACCTTTCAAAAGGTGCTACTTCCTTCCAACAGGTATGACCATGAAAGTATTTATGGTCACTGGAAGAATGGGAGGTCCTATAGGAAGGAAAATACTCCTTCTCATAGTGAAAGAAAGGGCATGGGATTGAGTGCAATTAAAGCTCCCTATGAGGAAATACAAATGGCCTAATCTGGACCATTTGTGTTTGGTGTCTCAGCACCTTCAGTCAAGAACAAGGAAGCAAGCACTTCCAAATCAGCTTTAGCAAAAAGCAAGACTACTGTCAAATCTGTTGACAAGGCCTGCTGCCCAGTGTCTGATTCCATCAGATCTTGTATGGCTGCCAAGCCAAAGCAAGCTGAGGCCATCAGGACAAAGAGCAGCAAGACTGTCCACAGATTATCCTTCAGTCAGATTTTTGCTGAATGAAACAGGAAGAATGCTGCAGTCTCTTCTGCTGAACATGTGCACAGTGATGTACCAATTCAGAAAAATGTTCAGAAAAGGAGATACAATATTCATGATTGTTGGTGTTGTGGCAAGGTGGGACACTTTGCCATAGATTGTTGGTACAATCCCAATATACCTAATGCAAAGAAGAGCTTTCCTGCTAGGAGTGTAGCTAGTGTGAGAGTATCTCATCAAACTAACAGGCACCTAGGACCCAAAGATTTTTGGGATCCTAAGGATAACTAAATCTTTTTTTGCAGGGTAGTTCAAGTACCAGTCTCCACCAAATATGGTACTTGGACAGTGGGTGCTAAAGGCACATGACAAGAACTAGGAGTCTTCTACAGAATTACAAGCCAGTGAAGAATGGAGCCAAAGTTATATTTGGGGGAGGTGAAACAGGAGTTACCAAAGGCTATGGTATGATCTCCAATGGCATAGTTACAATTACAAGGGTAGCTTATGTTGAAGGGTTGCAACACAACCTAGTAAGCATAAGTCAACTATGTGACTTAGGCTATGTCATTGAATTTCACAATGACAAGTGCTTGATCAAAAAGTCAAATGACTTAGAGACTATTCTCTCAGGCACTAAGAGTGGAAATATTTATTGCTTAGATTTCATTTGCAGTAATTCTTTTACTTCTGTTTGTCTTGTAGCTAATGAGAATGAGCCTCTTTGTGTTCATTGGCACAAGAGACTTGCTCATATTAACTACAAGACAATGTATAGACTTTTCTCTAAAAATCTTATTAGGAATAGTCCAAATTTAAAATGTATTAAAGATGGTCCCTGTCATGCATGCCAAATGGGTAAGCAAACTAGGGCCACCTTTAAAATTATTGGCTCGAAAGACATTGAAAGATGTCTTTATCTCTTGCATATGGACTTATTTGGTCCTTTGCCAATTCAGAGCCTAGGTGGGAAGTTGTATACTTTGGTGATTGTTGATGATCACTCAAAATATACATGGGTATTCTTCCTTAAGAAGAAATCTGATACTTTAAATGCCTTTATCAATCATGTCAAGGCAATTCAGAATGATCAACAATGTGTTGTGGTCAGGACTAGGACTGACCATGGCACAGAATTTGAATCTGATGCAATGAAAAGATTTTGTCAAGAATTTGGTATCACCCAAGAGTTCTCCTCCCCAGGGACTCCACATCAAAATGGTGTGGCTGAGAGGAGGAATAGGACCTTGATAGAAGCTGGGAGAACACTGCTTAGTGACTCCTCACTCCCAGACTATTTCTGGGCTGAGGCAGTCAATACAGCTTGTCATGTTCTCAATTGAGCTTCTATCAATAAGGTTCATGGGAAAACCCCCCTATGAAATTTTGAAAGGCAAACAACCTACAATTTCATATTTTAGATTCTTTGGCTCCAAATGCTACATTCTAAATAATGGAAAATCCCAATTAACAAAGTTTGCAGAGAAATGCAATGTAGGTGTTCTTGTTGGCTATAGCTCTCATAGTAGAGCTTATAGAGTATACAACAAGAAAACTCATGTTGCAGAGGAGTCTATGCATGTTGTTTTTGATGAGACCAGCCTAATATATAAAGGCTGGTCTAGATCTTCTGTTTTGACAAGAAATGAACAGGAATTGGAAAGGATGTCTATACAAGACTCTCCCAGCTGCAGCAAAAAACTATTTCTGGTGCTGCCATCCCTAGAGAGGAAGAAGTCAACCTTGATAAAGAAACTGCTGAACCTGTAGAAATAGCACAGCAAGCTGAGAACAGAATGACTGCAGCTACCAGACATCTAAGGGATCATCCCATAGAGCAGATAATAGGGAATGTTCAGCAAGGTGTGACAACTAGGAGCAGGGCTCACAATGAGGCCTTGTTCCTCAGTTTTTTGTCACAGTTAGAGCCTAAAAGGTTTGAAGAGGCCAACTTGGATCCATTCTGGATTCAGGCTATGCAAAAAGAGCTTTTGCAATTCAAAAGATGCAAAGTATGGAAGTTGGTGCCAAGAGCAGAAGGACACAACATCATTGGAACCAAATGGATATTCAGAAATAAGTTAGATGAGAATAGGACAGTCATCAAAAACAAAGCAAGGCTGGTTGCAAAAGGATATATGCAAGAGGAAGGAATAGACTTTGACCAAACCTTTGCCCCAGTTGCAAGGTTGGAGGCCATAAGACTACTCCTTGCATATGCTGGTCACAAGGGCTTCAAATTCTACCAGATGGATGTCAAATCAGCATTCCTGAATGGAAATCTAAAAGAGGAAGTATATGTAGAGCAACCATCAGGTTTTGTACATCCTACTCTTAAATCTCATGTCTATTTTCTTAGGAAAGCCCTGTATGGTCTTAAGCAAGCTCCAAGAGCTTGGTATGAGACTTTGTCCAGCTTTCTCCTTAAGAATAAGCTCATGAGGGGAAAGATTGATAGCACATTGTTTCTTAGGGAAACAAGGGGCAAGTGTCTCCTAGTCCAAATTTATGTGGATGACATATTTTTGGGTCTACTGATGACAACCTCTGCAAGATATTTGCTAATCTAATGCAGGGGGAGTTTGAGAAGAGCAGTATGGGTTGTTGAAAATGTTGAAGTGGAAGTTTTGGGAGTTGGCGGTCTGGGAGGGTGATCGCGCGGTCTGGTGAGACCGCACGTCTGGCGATCTGCTCTGCGGTCTGACTTGTCTTAGTCTAGCCGCGGTCTCCTGGCGTGACCGTCGTCCTGTGTCCAAGGTGCTGGGGTAAGGCCATGCGGTCTGGTCAGTGACCGCATGGCGGGCTGTCTATCTCACGGCTGTGCCGGTCTGGTGTGACCGCACAGATTGTTTCAGGTTTCCAGAAGCCGGTCATATGGCTATCCAGGTTCATGGTTGTATTCGCTGGCTAAGGCAGGTTGATGGAGGATGGGGAGGAGCCCTCTCGGCTTCTATTGGAGCTGCGGCTCCTATCAACTATCAGGAGGACTGGATCATGGACTCGGGGTGTGGTCATCACCTCACCGGGGACGAGTTGAAGCTTTCTTCAGCGCAGCCTTATTCAGGTAATGATGCCATTATTACTGCTGATAATACCGTGCATGTTGTAGAGATGGTGGGGGTTGTTTCCTTGGGCAGTGATAGGGGGCCACTAACTTTGAAGGGTGTCTATCATGTGCCCGGAATGAGGAAAAACCTCTTCTCCGTGACCAACGTTGTAGACGCTGGGTATCACATTCTGTTTGGCCCAACAGAAGTGAGGTTTCTTCGGAATGTGGAGGCGGTGAAGGCTGAGGTAGTTCATGTGGGGAGGAGAGCTAAAGACTTGTTCGTGCTTTCAACAAGTTCTTACGTTGACAAGATGAGGACAAACGACAGTGCTGTGATATGGCACGAGAGGTTAGGGCACGTGGGAATGGATAAGCTGAAAGCTATAGCGGTGAAAAATCTGGTCAAGGGCCTGCCTAGTCTATCCTCCTATGGTGACGGTCATGTTTGCGCTGGATATCAGTTCAGCAAGTCTCATCGGCTTCCATTTGATAAGTCGTAGACAAGGAGTTGTATGTCGTTGGAGTGCATCCACGGTGACTTGATGGGACCGACTGCCACCCGAAGCCTCGGAGGCAGCAGATATATGCTGGTGTTGATCGATGATTACACCAGATATGTCTGGGTATATTTCTTGAAGGAGAAGGCGGAGGCGTTTGCCAAGTTTGTGGAATTCAAGGAGCTCGTGGAGGGTCGGCTTGGACTGCAGGTTAAGAAGCTGAGGACTGATAACGGAGGGGAGTTCACCTCTGGTGAGTTCTCTACTTTTTGCAGGAAGGCGGGCATCCAGAGGGAGATTACTTGTGCGCATACTCCACAACAAAACGGAGTTGCAGAATGGAAGATCCGTCATCTGACGAAAACCTGCAAGTGTTGGCTGCATGCCAAGAGTATCCCAAAGTCCTTCTGGGCGGAGGGAATGTCTTGTGCTGCCTACGTCATCAATTGGATGCCTCTTAGTCCCATCAATATGAAGACCCCGCATGAACTGATGTTCAAGGAAAATCCAAGTGTGGCACACCTTCGGGTGTTTGGTTCCACCTGCTATGTGCACGTTCCAGATGCGCTTCGGACGAAGCTAGATGTGAAGGCAAGGAAGCTAGTCTTCGTGGGTTATGATGATCGGAAGAAGGGCTGGAATTGCATGGACCCAGATACGCTGAGATTTGTTGTATCTCGCGATGTCGTGTTCGACGAGGTGACATCTTACAAGGGGAGTTATGGTGTTGAGCTACCAGAAAGCAGGGTGGAGGAACCGGAGAATGCTGTGGAAAATCTTCAGGTGGAGCTACCTGTGTCACCAGGTGGTCCATCAATATCTAGTTCTGAGGTGGAGGCTTCTGGATCAGGAAGCAGGGGGAGCGATGCTCCGAGTACGTCTGGAAAGGGAGCTAGGGAAGAAGCAGCTGAGGATACTGCGAGTCAGGGGAAGGTGTTGCGGAGATCGAAGCGAACTATCATTTCCCCTGATCGCTATACAGGAGGAAACATGGTGAGCTTTGTCTCATGTTTCTTTGCTGGTCCCTTGGATGAGAGGGAGCCACCGAGCTTTGAAAAGGCCAAAGGCGTGTAACAGTGGGATTCGGCTATGCAGGAAGAGATGAGTGCTCTTGAGAAGAATGAGACTTGGTCTCTGGTGCCCAAGCCCAAGGGCATCACTCCTGTGACATGCAAGTGGGTTTACAAGCTTAAGAAGAAGGCTGACGACAGTATCGAGCGATACAAGGCTCGCCTTGTGGCTCGGGGGTTCTCGCAGCAATACGGTGAAGATTATGAAGAGACATTCAGTCCGGTGGCAAAAATGACTTCAGTTCGGGTTGTGATTGCCTTGGCGGCGTGTTGGGGGTGGAAGATCTGGCAGCTCGACATAAAGAATGCATTCTTGTACGGCGAGATTGACAAGGACATCTTCATGGTCCAGCCGCCAGGCTTCGTATCTGAAGATTTTCCGGAGCATGTCTGCAAGTTGAAGAAGGCCCTGTATGGGTTGAAGCAAGCGCCAAGGGCGTGGTATGGAAAGATTGCAGAATATCTCCTATTCTGCGGGTTTGGTGCTTCAGACTCAGACTCAAGCTTGTTCGTCAAGAAGAGCGGGGAGCTTCAATTCATCGTGCTGCTATACGTCGACGATATGATCGTGACGGGGAATTCGAAGGAGGAGGTAGCGCAGCTTCGGGCAGAGCTATCTATCAGGTTTGAGATGAAGGATCTGGGTGAGCTTCACCATTTCCTTGGACTCGAGGTGCAGAGGAAGGAGAGTGGAGTGATGGTGTCCCAGGTTGGATATGCGGAGCGAATCATGGAGCGGTTTGGCATGAAGGAAGGGAAGTGCATCTCTACACCTCTAGAGAAGGCCATGAAACTTCCGAAGGATGAGGGGAGGATTTTGGAAGATCCGCTGGTATTCCGAGCTCTAGTTGGTAGCTTGATTTAGCTGACGATCACTAGGCTGGATATTGCCTGGGAATTTGGCCAACAAAGGGATGATAGTGCATTTCCTTCGTGCACGGTTGAATCCAACCATGCATGAAGAGAACGCACAGGCGATAATTTCATAAAATTTAGATTCAAAAGAGAAGCTCGTGCAATTTTACTCACGCATGGGCAAAATTGCCCATAAGTGAACAAAACGCATGAGCGGGGGCAAATCACTATCTTGGAGCACTACAGGAAGCGCAGGGTCGTAGGGATCGTGCGTAAGGAAATGCACAACCTCATAATTCCTACAAAAATGAAATCTATGCAACATTAGAGATCTGCTCACCTGCACAACAAAACACCAGCTGGGAACACACCTGCAACACAATCTGAACACCAGAAAAAGAATGGGGAGCACCATTTGCTTACCCCGCAATTGCACACCACCACGGGTCTAAATAATGCACTTTTAGTGAAAGTGTTGTTGAAATTATTGAAGTGAAGTGGAAGGTGGCCGGCGGTCTGTTTATTGGTGATCACAGAGACCGCGCGGTCTCTGTGTTGGTGCTCTGTCGGTCTGGCTCTGGCGGTCTGCTGTGTTGGCCAGTCTATTCTTGTATGTTCTGATCTCTTTCAGTCTGCTCTGCTTGGTTGATCTATCTTCTTTGTGGAAGTCCGGGCGGTCTGTTCTTGAGTGACCGCTATGACCGGGCGGCTTATGTTGGGTGATCTGGCGACTTGTCTGAAGTCGGCCAGTTGTTCTTGGTTTGTCCTTGGCGATCTAAGGAAGGATTGTTAAGTGTCCGCGCGGCTTGTGCGCGGTCTGCTGTTGATTTGCGGTCTTGGACCGGATGTTGTCCAAGTGGTGTGATCGCGCGGTCTGCTCTGTGAGATCGCTCGCGATCTGATGGGTGGTAATTGTATCTCTCCTCCGAAGGTGACGACACCCGTCCTCTTGCCTATAAATAGAGGTGCAGGGCCCGTCATTCATAATGAGAACTGTAAGAACTAGAGCCTAGGTTGTATTGTGCGGTCTCAACTTTGAGGTCGGGCGGTTTCGGAAGCGAGTTGACTGGTTGTTGTGTTCGCGGATTTACGGTCAGCAGGTTGCGGTCTCCTTCCTTGTTGATTTTCCCAGTGGCTTGAATAAACAGTTCGGCAGTGGCTTGTTTGCGGACTGGTTTATGTTGTTCTTGTGCTGTTTGCAGCGAGCTCAGCGATCAGGCGACCTTCTGCAGTTAGGCGATCTGAGTTGCGGTCTGGCGACAGCTTCTGTTCTTTGTTCAGTTCAATAAGCTCCAGTTCGTGCGGTCTGAGGTGGCGGTCTTGAAGTGCAGGTCATCTTGCCTGTATTCTGTTCGTGCGGTCTCAGGTCAAGTCGGGTGGTCTCTGGAGTGCAGCGGTCTATGCGGTCTCTACTTGTCAGGTCGCTAGATTTGTTTTTTGGTGTATTTTGTTCTTCTCTCCTTCGTGATTCTTATGAATCATGTCTCACCATGTATGTCTCGAAATGTAAAGAAGTTTTGTGATTCATTAAAGTCTATTGTGTTGTTGTGTGTTATTGTGGTTGTTTGGCTATAACTCAGATGATGCAACTCCTGCTTACTCCTAAACGATTCAAATCAAAAATTTTAACATGGTATCAAAGCGAGGTTGTTGGAGTGGATAAGCAGTGATCAACTTGAGTTGCCATCGTCTTTGTGAACAAGAGACCACATAATTTGCCATGGAAGTTGGATACGCAAGAGGGCTTGGTATTGAACTCCTCACATCGGCTAACTACAAGAAATGGAAATCGCGTATGGAGAGTTACTTGCTTGGCTAGGATCTATGGGAGATAGTTGGAGGAGAAGACACACAAGAAGTCTTCTTAGCAGGAGATAATATGGCAGAGGTGAGACTTTGGAGGAGGACTAATGCAAAGGCAGAGTTCACACTCAAGAGGGCTATTTCACCAGAGCTATTCGATCACATCATTGGATGTAAATCTGCTGGTGAGATTTGGATGTCTTTGGACGGGCTGTTCAATAAGAGAAAGATAGCTCGGCTACAGTTTCTTGAAAATGAGTTGGCGAAGGCCACTCAAGGTGATCTTTCTATCTCTACCTTCTTTCTCAAGATGAAGAACCTCACAACAAAGATTTCTGCATTGGACCCTGATGAGCCCATCTCGGAGGCAAAACTGAAGAGGCATATCATCCGCGGGTTACGGAAGGAATATCTTGCTTTTGTGACATCAGTTCAGGGTTGGGCAAATCAGCCATCTCTGTTGGAACTGGAAAACTTACTTGCTTCGCAGGAAAGTTTGGCAAGACAGATGGCGGGAACTTCTATCTCTGGGGGAGATAGTGATGTGTTGTTCTCTGGGAAGAAGAAGAACAAGTGGGAGAAGAAGAAGTCAGGTCATGATGGACCCTCTACTTCAGGTCAGCAGGATAGAGGTTATGCTTCTAAGTCTGATGGGAAGAAGAAGGGAGATGGACCAAGGTGCTTCAGGTGCAATAAGACCGGCCACTTCAAGAAGGATTGTCGGGTTAATCTTCAGTCGGGACATGCAGCGGAGAAGGAGAAGCCAAAGTCTGATGAAGCTGGATGGGGAGGAGCCTTTGCGGCCAATATGACGGCCATGCCCATTAAGGCCTTGGCTTCCATCAACTTCGATGAGGATTGGATCGTGGATTCAGGGTGTGGGCATCACCTCACCGGGGATGAATCAAAGTTCTCTTCTTTGGCGCCTTACTCAGGTAATGATGCAATCATTACGGATGATAATTCTGTTCATGCATTAGAACAAGAAGGTGTTGTCTCTCTGGGCAGTTATAAGGGTCCACTCACATTGCAGAGTGTTTATCACGTGCCGGGTATGAAGAAGAATCTCTTCTCTGTGACCAATGCAGTCGATGCCGGTTATCACATTCTGTTTGGCCCAACAGAAGTGAAGTTTCTTAAAACTCAACCGGAGATAAAGGGAGATGTAATGCATGTTGGAAAGCGGGTAAAGGACTTGTTCGTTTTATCGACAAGTACCTATGTTGACAAGATGAAGACCAATGATAGCGCGGCTATCTGGCATGAAAGGTTGGGGCGTGTAGGCATGGGCAAATTGAAGGCTGTGGCGGTAAGGGGCCATGTCAAGGGCTTGCCTAGCTTCTCCTCCTATGGAGACGGTCATGTTTGTGCGGGATGTCAGTTTGGTAAGTCTCATCGACTTCCATTTGATAAATCACAAACAAGATGCAAAGCGCCGTTGGAGTGCATTCACGGTGATTTGATGGGACCGACTGCCACCCCAAGCCTTGGAGGCAATAGATATATGTTGGTGTTGATTGACGATTATACCAGATATGTCTGGGTGTTTTTTCTAAAAGAGATGTCAGAAGCTTTTGCGAAGTTCATGGAGATCAAGGAGCTAGTGGAAGGTCGGTTAGGCCTGCGGGTGAAAAAATTGAGAACTGACAATGGTGGGGAGTTCACCTCTGGTGAGTTCTCAAGTTTTTGCAGGAAGCACGGCGTCCGGAGAGAGCTCACTTGTGCCCATACTCCACAGCAAAACGGCGTTGCAGAGCGGAAGATCCGTCATCTGATGAAAACCTGTAAATGTTGGCTTCATGCCAAGAGTATCCCAAAGTCCTTTTGGGCGGAGGGAATGTCTTGTACGGCATACGTCATCAACAGGATGCCTCTAAGTCCTATCAACATGAAGACCCCTCACGAACTGATGTTCAAGGAGAAGCCAAGTGTTGCACACCATTGGGTGTTCGGGTCAACCTGTTATGTGCATATCCCTGATGCTCTTCGGACAAAGCTAGATGCGAAAGCAAGGAAGCTAGTCTTCATTGGATATGATGAGCGCAAGAAGGGATGGAGATGCATGGATCCTGAGACATGGAGATCAGTGGTATCTCGGGATGTGGTGTTCGATGAGGTGACTTCCTACAAGGGGAGTTCAGGAGTTGAACTACCAGAGAGCAGGGTTGATGAAGAAGGGAAGGCTGCGGAAAATCTTCAAGTGGAGTTGCTTGTTTCACCAGGAGCTCCAGCTGTGTCAATCTCAGAGATGGAGGCTTCAAGTTCTGGAAGCAGGGGGAACGATGCTCCAAGTTCGTCTGGAAGAGGATCTAGCACAGAAGAAGCAGCTGAGGAGGTGGTTAGTCAGGTGCAACCTCTTAGGAGGTCGAAGAGGACTGTCAAGCCACCTGATCGATACACAGGAGGAAACATGGTGAGCTTGTCTCATGTTTCTTTGCTGGTCCCTTGGATGAGAGGGAGCCGTCGAGCTTTGAGAAGGCCAAAGGCGTGAAGCAGTGGGACATTGCTATGCAGGTTGAGATGGATGCTCTCAAGAAGAATGAGACTTGGTCTCTAGTGCCCAGGCCCAAGGGCATTACCCCTGTGACATGCAAGTGGGTCTATAAGCTCAAGAAGAAAGCTGACGGCACGATCGAGCGATACAAGGCTCATCTTGTGGCTCGCAAGTTCTCACAGTAGTACGGAGAAGATTATGATGAGACGTTCAGTCCAGTGGCAAAGATGACTTCGGTTCGATTTGTTATTGCTTTGGCGGCATCCAGTGGATGGGAGATTTGGCAGCTCGATGTGAAGAATGCTTTCTTATATGGAGAGATTGACAAGGATATCTTCATGATCCAACCGCCGGGCTTCATCTCGGAGGATTGTCCGGACTACGTTTGCAAACTGAAGAAAACCCTGTATGGGTTACAGCAAGCGCCTCGGGCGTGGTATGGAAAGATCGTGGAGTATCTTCTATACTGCGGGTTCTTTGCTTCAGACTCTGATTCTAGCTTGTTCGTCAAGAAGGAGGGGGTGCTTCGGGTTATTATTCTGCTGTATGTGGATGACATGATTGTCACCGGGAACTCGAAGGAGATAGTAGCGAGGCTGAGAGCTGAGCTTGCTATCAGGTTTGGTAAGTCTCATCGACTTCCATTTGATAAATCACAAACAAGATGCAAAGCGCCGTTGGAGTGCATTCACGGTGATTTGATGGGACCGACTGCCACCCCAAGCCTTGGAGGCAATAGATATATGTTGGTGTTGATTGACGATTATACCAGATATGTCTAGGTGTTTTTTCTAAAAGAGAAGTCAGAAGCTTTTGCGAAGTTCGTGGAGTTCAAGGAGCTGGTGGAAGGTCGGTTAGGCCTGCGGGTGAAAAAATTGAGAACTGACAATGGTGGGGAGTTCACCTCTGGTAATTCTCAAGTTTTTGCAGGAAGCACGGCGTCCGGAGAGAGCTCACTTGTTCCCATACTCCATAGCAAAATGGCGTTGCAGAGCGGAAGATCCGTCATCTGACGAAAACCTGCAAATGTTGGCTTCATGCCAAGAGTATCCCAAAGTCCTTTTGGGCGGAGGGAATGTCTTGTGCGGCATACGTCATCAACAGGATGCCTCTAAGTCCTATCAACATGAAGACCCCTCACGAACTGATGTTCAAGGAGAATCCAAGTGTTGCACACCTTTGGGTGTTCGGTTCAACCTGTTATGTGCATATCTCTGATGCTCTTCGGACAAAGCTAGATGCAAAAGCAAGGAAGCTAGTCTTCGTTGGATATGATGAGCGCAAGAAGGGATGGAGATGCATGGATCCTGAGACATGGAGATCAGTGGTATCTCGGGATGTGGTGTTCGATGAGGTGACTTCCTACAAGGGGAGTTCAGGAGTTGAACTACCAGAGAGCAGGGTTGATGAAGAAGGGAAGGATGCGGAAAATCTTCAAGTGGAGTTGCCTATTTCACCAGGAGCTCCAGCTGTGTCAATCTCAGAGATGGAGGCTTCAGGTTCTGGAAGCAGGGGGAACGTTGCTCCAAGTTCGTCTGGAAGAGGATCTAGCACAGAAGAAGCAGCCGAGGAGGTGGTTAGTCAGGTGCAACCTCTTAGGAGGTCGAAGAGGACTGTCAAGCCACCTGATCGATACACAGGATGAAACATGGTGAGCTTTGTCTCATGTTTATTTGTTGGTCCCTTGGATGAGAGGGAGCCGTCGAGGTTTGAGAAGGCCAAAGGCGTGAAGCAGTGGTACATTGCTATGCAGGTTGAGATGGATGCTCTCAAGAAGAATGAGACTTGGTCTCTAGTGCCCAGGCCCAAGGGCATTACCCCTGTGACATGCAAGTGGGTCTATAAGCTCAAGAAGAAAGCTGACGGCACGATCGAGCGATACAAGGCTCATCTTGTGGCTCGCAAGTTCTCACAGCAGTACGGAGAAGATTATGATGAGACGTTCAGTCCAGTGGCAAAGATGACTTCGGTTCGATTTGTTATTGCTTTGGCGGCATCCAGTGGATGGGAGATTTGGCAACTTGATGGGAAGAATGCTTTCTTATATGGAGAGATTGACAAGGATATCTTCATGATCCAACCGCCGGGCTTCATCTCGGAGGATTGTCCGGACTACGTTTGCAAACTGAAGAAAACCCTGTATGGGTTAAAGCAAGCGCCTCGGGCGTGGTATGGAAAGATCGCGGAGTATCTTCTATACTGCGGGTTCTTTGCTTCAGACTCTGATTCTAGCTTGTTCGTCAAGAAGGAGGGGGTGCTTCGGGTTATTGTTCTGTTGTATGTGGATGACATGATTGTCACCGGGAACTCGAAGGAGATAGTAGTGAGGCTGAGAGCTGAACTTGCTATAAGGTTTGAGATGAAGGATCTGGGTGAGCTCCACCATTTCCTTGGACTCGAGGTTCAGAGGCGGGAGAGCGGAGTGTTCGTTTCTCAGGCTGGATATGCGGAGCGGATCGTTCAACGATTCAGCATGGAGGAAGGGAAGAGCAACTCTATACCTCTGGAACAGCATCATAAACTTCGGAAGGATGAGGGGAGAGTTCTAACTGATCCGTTGGTGTTCCAAGCTCTGGTTAGGAGCTTGATCTACTTGGCCATCACGAGGCCAAATATTGCTTATGTAGTTGGCGAAGTGAGTCGGTATATGAAAGAACCACGGAAGCCTCATCTTCTGGCGGCAAAAGGAATTTTGAAATATGTGAAGTCGACCTCTGATTTGGGTCTCCTATATAGGAAAGGGTCAAGCTTGGAGTTGCTTGGATACATGGATGCTGATTACGGGGGAGACGTGGATGATCGGAGATCAACGTCTGGTTTTGTTTTTATGACAGGCCCCACAGCTATTTCTTAGTGCAGCAAAAAGCAGGACTCGGTGTCCGTATCTACCACAGAAGCGGAATACAAGGCTTTGGCCTCGGCAGCTCAGGAAGCCGTTTGGCTCAGGAGGTTGGTGGAAGACATTCATGAGGATGTTCGAGGTCCCACTATGCTATGCGGGGACAATGAGAGTGCTCTCAAGCTGGTTAATAATCCAGTCTGTAACGCGAGGACCAAACATATTGAGATTGATCACCATTTCATTCGTGAGAAGGTGTTGGGAGGATCTCTTATGGTCGAGCATGTTTGAAGTGCGGACAATGTTGCAGACATCTTCACAAAGCCACTGGCAAAGGGACCGTTTACTCGGTTGCGAAGTTTACTTAGGCTAGTTTCCACTTCCCACTTCAAGGGGGAGTGTTGAAATTATTGAAGTGAAGTGGAAGGTGGCCAGCGGTCTGTTTATTGGTGATCGCAGAGACCGCGCAGTCTCTGTGTTGGTGCTCTGCCGGTCTGGCTGTAGCGGTCTGCTGTGTTGACCGGTCTGTTCTTGTATGTTCCAGTCTCTTTCGGTCTGCTCTGCTTGGTTGATCTATCTTCTTTGTGGAAGACCGGGCGGTCTGTTCTTGAGTGACCGCTGTGACCGGGCGACTTATGCTGGGTGATCTGGCGACTTGTCTGAAGTCGGCCAGATGTTCTTGGTTTGTCCTTGGCGATCTAAGGAAGGAGTGTTATGTGTCCGCACGGCTTGTGCGCGGTCTACTGCTGATTTGCGGTCTTGGACCGGATGTTGTCCAAGTGGTGTGATCGCGCGGTCTGCTCTGTGAGACCGCTCGCAATCTGATGGGTGGTGACTGTATCTCTCCTGCGGCTGTGATGACATGCGTTCTCTCGCCTATAAATAGAGGTGCAGGGCCCGTCATTCATAACGAGAATTGTAAGAACTAGAGCCTGGGTTGTTTTGTGCGGTCTCAACTTTGAGGTCGGGTGGTCTCGGAAGCGAGTTGACTGGTTGTTGTGTTCACAGGTTTGCGGTCAGCAGGTTGCGGTCTCCTTCCTTGGTGATTTTCCCAATGGATTGAATAAACAGTTCGGCAGCGGCTTGTCAGCGGACTGGTTTATGTTGTTCTTGTGCCGTTCGCAGCGAGCTCAGCGATCAGGCGACCTTCTGCGGTTAGGCGATCTGAGTTGCGGTCTGGAGACAGCTTCTGTTCTTTGTTCAATTCAATAAGCTCTAGTTTGTGCGGTCTGAGGTGGCGGTCTTGCAGTGCAGGTCATCTTGCCTATATTCTGTTCGTACGGTCTCAGGTCAAGCCTGGCGGTCTCTGGAGTGCAGCGGTCTGTGCGGTCTCTGCTTGTCAGGTCGCCAGATTTGTTTTTTGGTGTATTTTGTTCTTCTCTCCTTCGTGATTCTTATGAATCATGTCTCGCCATGTATGTCTCAAAATGTAAAGAAGTTTTGTGATTCAATAAAGTCTATTGTGTTGCTGTGTGGTTGTGGTTGTTTGGCTATAACTCAGTTGGTGCAACTCCTGCTTACTCCTAAACGATTCAAATCAAAAATTTTAACAAGTGTGTACAAGTGAAATACAAGAAATTAAGACCTGAAAGTGTAGTGCACAAGAGTGAAAGCTAGCCGGGATGAGTCCGTAAAACACTATAAATATCAGACTAATCACATCTCCCATCGTGGTCAAATGTAGGCAGTGGAGCGGGCGTCTCCACTACTAGGTGGGTATACACACTACCAAACCTAGGCCTTACGTATGCCTCAACGCGTGAGCATGCAGAGACATTGCATACTCTTGCTCGACTCTAACCAGATGAGACCTCCAGGGCAAAGGGAATGGTCAATAGGAAAGGTGTCATAAGACACCAGTTGAGATGGCCCATTAGACCTCAACCCACTAGCCAAGTCTACATATTTTCATCGGTATGACGACCAGACAATTATCGTAGACCCACCACAAGTAATCCTATCACCAGAATCCATATGCACATGTAATAGCAACCAACCCACATCATATGTATAATAGTGCTAACATATTCCAGGGACTATCAACCAAATCCTCCTTATATTCATCCATCATAATAAGAAACAACTTTATAGCTCCTGTATTGACAACACCTTAGAGACTAAGGTCCAACACTAGTGCAGGGGAGTATAATATATGGTAAATTAATCGTGATCCTATGGAGTACTTGTGGTATTATACAAATATTGAGTGTCTATTATCTGGTTAATTGGTTACCTTATATAGGCCTAATAATTTACGTTGATTCTTGGAATTCCTGAGGTCTACCTAGTGAAGGGCTCGCAGCGGTACTAGGAGATACGATGAGATGACACCCCAAATCTCCCTTTCTCAAAATATTTATACTTGTGGTTTTCCAATTTCTACCGGTGGTCTGTGGTGGGCAAAAGGGGGTGCTGCGAGGTGAAGGTTTAATGTTTTGTTAAACACATACCAGTGTACTTATTTTCTTTCAAGTTAAGGGGAGTAAAAATCCATTTTCCACTAAGCCAAGTATTCAAACCTTTAAACATAGATTCAATTGTGATCTAAGAGTGAAATTATAGAAGTTGGTCAACTCTCAATTGATAATTATTTTGTTGATTCTTAAATGTGATTATATCTAAAATAAATCCTAAACCTAGGTATAATGTGCTCCAAAAATGCTACAAATTTTTGGAGACATTCCTATGGTCCTTCTGCTGCCATTTATAAATTTTATCTAAATTGAGTGAGCATTTAGAAAATTATTCATGGTCACATTATTTACTATTAACACACCACAAGTAGATATCATGTGTGGCTTAATAAGTTCCACTCAACCAAAGGACCTAAAATTTCTACCAGAGGTCTAAAATAGGCTAAATATAATGCCACCATATTTTGGTTAATTTTTTATTAGTATTTAGAGAAATATTCATAGTATCCTGATTCCATATTAGCAAACTACAAGTAGATTTCATGTGTAGTTCATCAAGTTCTACTTAACCAATTGACCTAAAATTTCTACCAGAGGACTTAGACAAGCTAAATATAATACCACCAAAATTTTGTTAATTATTTATGAATATCTAGAGAAATATTCATAGTATCATGATTTACTATTAGCACACTACAAGTAGATTTCATGTGTGGTTCATCAAGTTCTACTTAACCAATTGACCTAAAATTTCTACCAGAGGACTTAGACAAGCTAAATATAATACCACCAAAATTTTGTTAATTATTTATGAATATCTAGAGAAATATTCATAGTATCATGATTTACTATTAGCACACTACAAGTAGATTTCATGTGTGGTTCATCAAGTTCTACTTAACCAATTGACCTAAAATTTCTACCATAGGTCTAATACAAGAAAATTAAGACACTACAGAAATTTGACTAATTTTTGAAGTGATATAATCATGAATTCCATTAATGCATGTGCACATCAATTTCATTTAATTCAAAACTTGTGAAAAATGTGCTCCAAAAATTCTACAAATTTTTGGAGCCCTTTCTATGGTTGTCCTAAAGTCATGTATCAAAATTTTAATTCATTTGGTTGAAAAACCAGAGCGGAATCACTAAATATTTTTTTTGCTATTGGTACCCCAAGCATGTATTTCCATTTCCTAAGTCAAATCAAATTGGGTGCCAAATCTCACAATTCCTTAATCCAAATGCCCTAATATTTTTACTGGATGCCATTCATAACATTTTTATTCCACTATAAATATTTGAGGGTTAATAAAGCCAAAAATATATATTAATTACATTAATACCCTTATGTGACAATAATTTCATTTAATTCAAAACTTGTGAAAAATGTTCTCCAAAAATTTTACAAACTTTTGGAGCCCTTCCTATGGTTGTTCCACAGTCATGTATCAAATTTAAATTCATTTGGTTGAAAAACCAGAGGGGAATCACTAAATAAAATTTTGTTATTTGCACCCCAAGCATGTATTACCATTTCCTAAGTCAAATTAAATTGGGTGTCAAATCTCACACATCCTTAATCCAAATGCCCTAATTGTTTGCCCAGAAGTCCGCGACCTCAGCTTTTCGATCAGAATCACCAGGCCCGATGGTCATGATTTTTTGAGACTACCCATACTGCCTGTCTCATCACCGACAAAATCTCTAAGGCACAGGCAGCCAGCTTCCAGCGAGACCGCGTGACCGCGCGGTCGGTAGTTTTCTCAATTTTTTGCTATTTGCACCCCATGTATCTTCTCTTCTCTGCCCAAGTTCTCCTGTACCCCAGGCAACCCATTATTTTTGGACCTGCCTATTTGGGCAGCCACCAACGTCTATAAATAGAGGGGTAGGGGTACCAGAAATGAGACTTTTGGATTCAAGCCTCCAGCTTATGACCTGTATAAGCGATCTCAAATTTTTTCTCTTTTCTACCTCTCACCCTGACCTATTTTAGAACCTCATATAACCCCTTTTCTGATCAATCAAAGCAGTTTTTTCCTCAGCAACATCTCTTCTGGCATCCTTTAGCCCAAGTAACCGGCACTCCACAGTTTCCTCTCATCCGTTTGAAGTGTGAGTTTTGAAGGTACTATTTTTGTGCCAACAGAATGAACACACAACCTTTGGATCAGAGTGCTTAGGTGAATCTAGCGGACAAACAAGATGTCAGACCGTGAAATCCATCCGGCCAGCGGTCACCCTTCCTCGAACAGTGCGATGTCCTTAGAAGCCCTTGAGCTTCGTGTCGAGCTCTGCCTTGAGAAAGCTCCCTGAGAGGCCGCCCAGGCTCGGCAGGATACCGCCTGGCAGCCTGAAGCCATGAATTAGATCTTGCCTGCAATCTCCAGAGGATAAATTTTTAGACCGATTAAGTCGCTACCCCAGATCCCATAGCTGGCGGTCGCACTCCTGACCATGTGATCACCCAGCCCGCAGCTCCTCTGTGGTCTCAGGCTGAGGAGTTCGCAGTTCACCATGACTTCTTTAAAACAACAGCTCAGGGAACCCCATCTAGAGTGCTGAATTTCTAGGAGGGAAACTAGCAATAACTCTCCCTCTAGGAGGACAACTATCAAGGATCATTTCAAAAGGGACTTAGTGGGAGAACAAAGCATATTATGTGAAAGACTATCATGCCGCAATAACCTCTACTGCACGCGATAACCTTTAGGCAACCACATTCAATTACATCATGATTGTGGAGCCAAGTAAAGCAGGAGATTGCATTTTGACAGGATGAAATATTATGCTACCGTGCGGAAATAGCTCCAACCACTTCATCATAATTGTTGCCTAAAAATTAATCCATGATTCCATTTTAGGCTTGATGGAGTGGGAAAAACTGTCCAAAAGGATATTACCATGTTGTAACCACTACCACTAGTGGTAGCTGATAGAGCCCTATTTAAAGATCTCTTCACTTCGACTCTAAGAGAAGCGAATATGACTATTCAGAAGAGAGGTTTCATAATAAAGGTCTAGAGGAGTCCCTAGAGCATATTCCAACAACTGAAGGAGAGTTTGAAGGAGATCAAAACTAAAACAAATCAAACTTGAAGAACGAAAGCTGATACAATGACAATCTAACTCATTCCTTCATTCATGCTTTCAAAGCTTCTCTACAGAGTTTTTAAATTCCAAAATATTTTCTCTTTTATCACTCTTGTATTTTTCCCTTGTTTTTGTTGGTGGCTAGGTCCATGTAACGCTTATGTAAGGCTTAGGGGAAAATTCACCACTTGTGTTTGTCAACTAGATTGAGGTTTAGGTATAGGGGTGGCTTGATGTAACGGCGCAAAAGATGAAGTGACGCAAATAGATAATATAAAACTCAATTTAAGTTATGATATGTCCCCTATGATGAAAATATAACTCAGTGTCAACTTGGCATAGATTTGAAAGTTGAGTATGAATTTATTGAAGTGTTACGGCACTCGAAATGTTTTAACGGAATATGAATTTTTCCTATATTGTTACTTTTTCCTATATTCTACATGTTGCAAGTAAGTACTACACCTTTCATTATACTTGGGGTGCCAGTAGCATATTCGCTGCGTTGAATGCGGTTAAGAAGAACTGAAATGGGTGTGCCAATAGGTTATATTGGTAGCTTGATGTACTTGTTGTGCTAATTGGCAACTTGGTGTGCCAATAACGAAATGGCTATGTAACTTAAGGCATTTAGGCGGTGGGGTTGAGGCGGTGGGAGAGGATAAAGCACGAGAAGTTCTATGTTTGCATTTACACTGCCGCCTTCCTCCTCTCTCGCTCTCGTTCTTATGTCGACTAGGGTTAACAGAACATCCATTCGCTACTGTTAGGTTTGGCAAGGCTCTACTGTTCTGTTCTGAGCTAGCCGAGCAAGGTTTGGTTGGCCTGGATCTTTTGTCGGGCTAGAATTAGGGCTGGTTGCGACCCTCTTCTCTTCCTCATCGTTACTGTCGGTGCCTTTTTGAGTTATGCTTCACAGTGAGCCTCTCTCTTTCTCTTTTATATTTCAATACTGATTTCTACTTGGCTTTAACGATTTCTGGTTGGGGGAAATTTCATGAAATGTGTACCGTTTGCTTGATCTTGGCCGGCTATAGTCCTGTTATTTTGGAAATTGGGGAGGGAGTTTAATTAGCAGTTGCAAGTTTTGGTTTACGGAGGGGAGTCTCTTTACCATGAACTTCTATTATGATTATATAAGGGGATTCCCCTTCCATTTAACTGATGTTATTCATTATGTTGGGCTTTTCCTTGCCTTCAGGTCGGCTGTTGCTTTTCTTATTAATTTTATATGGCTGTTTGGAGAGGAAATTTCTTAGTAAGCTGCTATTGTTTTGATGCCCCAACCCCACTTCAGTGTATATAAGGGGGATTTTTCCTGGATATAATGCCCTTGTTGACCGGCTGTTGAGGAGTGTTGATAATTGCTGCTCCTCTTTTTCAAGTATATATATGGGGGAAAAATTAATCAGGGTGGACTATGGATAGCTCTTTATGTTGTTCAGCAGAAAACTAACTGAATTTTGTTTTAAATGGTTGGTTAAATTAAATAGCTTCCAAATGATGTAATCATAGTAGGTAATATTGTAACAATAGCGAGGTGCAACCCCGATATAAATGCCATAAATGATATGATGCTATACAGATACCGCGAAGGATGGCACCTCCATATAGGCATGACAATAACTTGAATTACTGATGGTGAGAGCTACCTGTTTCATTTAAGCTTTATTGCTTTATGTTCTTTTTACATTGCACACTTATTATACTGAATGTTAAATGCATAGTTGCTATCACTGATACTAAATATCGCTATATTGTATGGCCTTGAAAAAGGCAAACAGGCGAATGATATTTCTGAGGGGATTCTAAAAATGAATAACTCACTTTATGTAAGCGTGTCGACACGAGGTTATATTACGGGCGAATTGAAGTGCATGCATATAAATGAAATGAATATGATGAATTGCCAAGTCAGTCGGCCGTAGGCGGAAACGCGTGTGCACGTACTGATTTGGATACAGGACCCAGAGGGGTCAGGCCAGTTTACCAAGTCAGTTGGCCGTAGGCGGAAACGTGTGTGCACGTACTGATTTGGATACAGGACCCAGAAGGGTCGGGCCCAAAGAAAAGGAAAAATGAAAATAAATTTCACTTCAATCACCCCTAATATATCCTAAGAAAACAAACGTTCATGGAAATACTGAGTTAAAGAGTTATAAAGGTAAATGGATAAATGCTTATAGACATGAAAACTGACATGAAATTATGTATGTGCACGGCTTCCATGATATTGATACAGATATGATACTTGCATTGTTTACATGTTCCGTAGCTCATATGAATGTTATAGCTCCTTATACTGTTTATGATTATTGAAATGTTCCCCCAGTCATTATGTTCGTTCATAAATACGGATACATGGACACACTGATATAATGCTATACTGATAGACTGATATACTGCTACTATGATAAACTGATACACTGATGTAGACATACTGATACATGGAATTATTGCTTACACTAATATACTGATACAAGGATTTATTGCTTATATGGATACACTGCTTTACTGTTATATTGTTACATGATATGATTATGATCCTATACTGCTCATACTGTTATACTGGTACTAACATGTTCATATAGTTATATGTTGCATAAGTTACTACTGAGACAGAAAACGGTTAGTAAATGAAAATGATGTTTTGAAATGTGTAAGTTTTTCTAAATGTGTATAACAATGAAAGAGGTATATCCTCACTTAGTCATATTTTTATGACTAAGCCCGTCGTCAAATTTTGTAGGTAATGGACATGACTTGGATACGCGAAAACAAAAGAATTGATTATGATAAGACAGAACAGTTTCAACAAGTAAGCAAGGTATGCAAGTACATTTCTTATTATGTGTCTTTATTTTGTATTCACTAGCCTTACTTCAACCTGGGACACATGTATGAATATAGCTTAGATACAGATGTATGTGGGTTCTAAATGGGGGCCTCACAATTTGGTATCAGAGCCAGGTTTTCAAGAAGTTTGGTTGTAGTGAGTACTAAATTAGCACACATGATATGATGATAAGAAGATCGATTATAGAAATTTAGTAATTTGGAATCTGTCAAAATGGAATTAAGTCAAAAGAGTTGAAAACCATTTATGAGAAGATAGAAATGAAATGAAATGTACACGAACTTAAAGCCACACGAAACCAAGTAATATTTGACATTGTTTCTACTGCACGAGCCAACCCAAAGGTTCCCGACAAGAAATGTCTTCGTATTGTTTGCGATAGATAAATGACTATGATAAGTATAAATGAGTTGAAAGATGAATGTACTTAGAACTGGAAGAAAGGTTATACGTATATAATAGCGTTGTATCTTTTTATAATGCGATGATGGAGGTATGTAAAATGGTTAAACATGTAATAAAAGGTGTATAAATGATGAACTCTAATTTTCTACAAGAAACAAATGTTTATTGTCCATGAAGACATTGCTAAACATCTATAGAAAAGTTAAATAACGCTATTCACTGTTAATATTTTGGAAACTTTTTACAATAGCAAGAAGAAACAATAGTGAAGAAAATGAATATGCATTATAAGTCTACTTTCTTCATGTATTGGTATGCATACATAATTTTGAACATGTTCTACAAATATGTAAAAAGAAAACGGAATTTGGTTATAATAGCAGTTATAAATGTAAGTAATGGTACTATGATGTCATGACTTCAATGAATACGAAAAGAAGTTATACGACGGAAAGTATTTGAATAAAATCTTCATACATGAACTTGTATTCCAGCAATGATGAAGTGAATAGTACAAAATCACGATTATCTTAACGACAAAATGAGTGCATATAGTAAAGGTATTTTCATGACTCAAAGTAAAATAAACCTATCAATTTCAGTTTATGGTAGTATAAGAAGGAATCAAAATAATTTTGATGAGATGAAATATGAAATAATATCGAGGATTATTATGCTTATAATTATGATGCCTGTATGGGCAAGAGGATCTAGCTTTAAATTAAAGTTCAAATAAAAGTCCGAGATGAAATCATTCGACTACAACAAGTAAGGATAAAAATGACGCGTAATTTTAAAGGCATGAAATGAATATGCTATCTAAAATGAGAGGAAGAAAAGAAAACATTGATGGAGAAGGGTGTCGTAAAGTTCAGAAATGTAGGATGGTGAATGAAACATGAAATTGTTGGATAATTTAATTTCCGATTGAAATGAAATTTAGATGGAATGACAAGTATCAACATATAAATCAGAACTAGATGGACATGTACATGAAGGAAAAGCTACTAATGGTTTCTGTTTTTGTGGTATCATTTAGTACGTAAAATATGCTAGAGAAAAATGATTCGACCCATAACATGGAGTTACGAAATATTGTTTGCAACAAAAAGATGATATGATGTCTAACATGAGGCTTCAAACGAGTATGAAATATATTTTTCATTCTGATGAACTTAGAACCAAGATATCAGAGGTATAAGATAATCAACAATTACAAACAATTTGATTAAATGAAAAAGGCTTATATTTATGTTGCATCATAGCCAATGAAGAATGCACAGATAAAAGGTTTTTACCATCCTAAAAGACATGATTGTTTTCAATGCAAGCACTCTTAAATGTCCGTAGTAAGTCTCAATAATGCCATTCGCTGTAAAAATTATGAAAATCATATAGCTTTTAGCTAAAGATCATGCATGGAAGAAAATGAATAAGCAAAGTAAAGATTATAATGAATTGTAATTTCACTTTCACTCTATATAATATATCTTGGATTTCGGCCGAATCTTTGATACGTTATATGGATTTGAAAGAGGTGATACAAACAGATCGCTAAAAATATGAAGGTAAAGAAACAAGATAATATGGTAAATCTCTAACCTTATGTCATAAACATTTTAAGAGGTTGAAAAGTAAACTGCGAGATATATATCACATTTTGGATGTTATGGAGACACTGTAAACGTTTGTAGAAAGATTTCATAACAATAGTTATAGTCAAAACTTTGTGACCATTTGCAAGCCATAGGTAAGGAAATGAATGTGCATTGAAGTTTATCTTCGTTTTATATGGCCTATAAATGAAATAAGGCCACCAAGTACGTCGTTTCACTATTATGTACTGACTTCGATTTGAGGAATGAAAAAGTAAGAAATACATGATAAACTATAATTGAAATCGTGGTTGAGGTATAACGTGAAAAGAAAATACTAAGCTAAGAAAAAGGAAAGTCCACTGACACTCTATATGTTATAGATCATTCTGCAAGAAGTTTTAAAAAGAGGGCACGATAGAATAAGGAGATACGAAAAAAATCAATGATTATGCTTTGAGTGTCGAGTAAAAAGACATGGGAAGTAATTGAAACTGCGAACTGAAAATGAAAATATGCTAAACAGGCTAAACAAAGGATGTAAAGAAGGCGCGATAAAAGCCAAGTTGGTTATACGGATATACACTATGCTATATAATATTGTAGGAAATTTAAAAATTTACAAGTTTGCAAGGAACGAGAATACTGCTGAGTGATGACATGTGAGGAGGTAAAATGGTAACGTGACAGATCGCTATATGCATATCATGTTGATAGTATATTATTGAAAAAGAAATATGAAAGTACTTCTCGACAATGTTTTATTGAATAATGTATTGAAAAGTGATAAAAGTATTACGGAACACTAATGTTCTTTTATAGTTAATTGTGGCAGTTTGTCAATCGTTATAATTGTAAGAATACGGAAAATGAGAAAGTGAGTAAAAGTTTGAATGTGTGGGAAAGGAAATAATGTCATAGATGAGAATTTATGTATTGTGTCCTATTTTCGAGAACGAAAATTCCTATAAGAGGGGAAGAAATTGTAACGGACCAAAAGATGAAGTGACGCTAATAAATAATATAAAACTCAATTTAAGTTATGATATGTCCCATATGATGAAAATATAACTCAGTGTCAACTTGGCATAGATTTGAAAGTTGAGTATGAATTTATTGAAGTGTTGCGGCACTCGAAATGTTTTAATGGAATATGATTTTTTTCCTATATTGTTACTTTTTCCTATATTCTACATGTTGCAAGTAAGTACTACACCTTTCATTATACTTGGGGTGCCAGTAGCGTATTCGCTGCGTTGAATGCGGTTAAGAAGAACTGAAATGGGTGTGCCAATAGGTTATATTGGTAGCTTGATGTACTTGTGCTAATTGGCAACTTGGTGTGCCAATAACGAAATGGCTATGTAACTTAAGGCAATTAGGCGGTGGGGTTGAGGCAGTGGGAGAGGATAAAGCATGAGAAGTTCTATGTTTGCATTTACACTGCCGCCTTCCTCCTCTCTCGCTCTCGTTCTTATGTCGACTAGGGTTAACAGAGCATCCATTCGCTACTGTTAGGTTTGGCAAGTCTCTACTGTTCTGTTCTGAGCTAGCTGAGCAAGGTTTGGTTGGCCTGGATCTTTTGTCGGGCTGGAATTAGGGCTGGCTGCGACCCTCTTCTCTTCCTCATCGTTACTGCCAGTGCCTTTTTGAGTTATGCTTCACAGTGAGCCTCTCTCTTTCTCTTTTATATTTCAATACTGATTTCTACTTGGCTTTAACGATTTCTGGTTGGGGGAAATTTCATGAAATGTGTACTGTTTGATTGATCTTGGCCGGCTATAGTCCTATTATTTTGGAAATTGGGGAGGGAGTTTAATTAGCAGTTGCAAGTTTTGGTTTAGGAAGGGGAGTCTCTTTACCATGAACTGCTATTATGATTATATAAGGGGATTCCCCTTCCATTTAACTGCTGTTATTCATTATGTTGGGCTTTTCCTTGCCTTCAGGTCGGCTGTTGCTTTTCTTATTAATTTTATATGGCTGTTTGGAGAGGACATTTCTTAGTAAGTTGCTATTGTTTTGATGCCCCAACCCCACTTCAGTGTATATAAGGGGGATTTTTCCTGGATATAATGCCCTTGCTGGCCAGCTGTTGAGGAGTGTTGATAATTGCTGCTCCTCTTTTTCAAGTATATATATGGGGGAAAAATTAATCAGGGTGGACTATGGATAGCTCTTTATGTTGTTCAGCAGAAAACTAACTGAATTTTGTTTTAAATGGTTGGTTAAATTAATTAGCTTCCAAATGATGTAATCATAGTAGGTAATATTGTAACTATAGCGAGGTGCAACCCCGATATAAACGCCATAAATGATATGATGTTATACAGATACCGCGAAGGATGGCACCTCCACATAGGCATGACAATAACTTGAATTACTGATGGTGAGAGCTACCTATTTCATTTAAGCTTTATTGCTTTATATTCTTTTTACATTGCACACTTATTATACTAAATGTTAAATGCATAGTTGTTATCACTGATACTAAATGTCGCTATATTGTATGGCCTTGAAAAAGGCAAACAGGCCTAAGAAAAGAAACGTTCATAGAAATATTGAGTTAAAGAGTTATAAAGGTACATGGATAAATGCTTATAGACATGAAAACTGACATGCAATTATGTATGTGCACGGCTTCCATGATATAGATACAGTTATGATAATTGCATTGTTTACATGTTCTGTAGCTCATATGAATGTTATAGCTCCTTATACTGTTTATGATTATTGAAATGTTCCCCCAGTCATTATGTTCTTTCATAAATACTGATACATGGACACACTGATATAATGTTATACTGATAGACTGATATACTGCTACTATGATAAACTGATACACCGATGTAGACATACTGATACATGGAATTATTGCTTACACTGATATACTGATATAAGGATTTATTGCTTATACAGATACACTGATTTACTGTTATATTGTTACATGATATGATTATGATCCTATACTGCTCATACTGTTATACTGGTACTAACATGTTCATATAGTTATATGCTGCATAAGTTACTACTGAGACAGAAAATGGTTAGTAAATGAAAATGATGTTTTGAAATGTGTAAGTTTTTCTAAATGTGTATAGCAATGAAAGAGGTATATCCTCACTTAGTCATATTTTTATGACTAATCCCGTCGTCAAATTTTGTAGGTAACGGACATGACTTGGATACGCGAAAACAAAAGAATTGATTATGATAAGACAGAACAGTTTCAACAAGTAAGCAAGGTATGCAAGTACATTTCTTATTATGTGTCTTTATTTTGTATTCACTAGCCTTACTTCAACCTGGGACACATGTATGAATATAGCTTAGATATAGATGTATGTGGGGTCTAAATGGGGGTCTCACACTTGAGGCCTATCTAGGGAGAGATAAGCTAAGGCCAGCTGGCTTGAGGTGCGAGTCGGTATAGAAAACTAACAGAAATTTTTCCTTCATAGCCTTTGATCTTTAGTGTCATGAATATCAAATTTCGCATTCACTTTTAAATTTAGTAAAATTGCGTCTCTCTTTTTACTTACAAAAGTATTATTATTGAATTTCAAGATTAATTATTCTAAGTATTTCATAAATTAAACTGATTATTAAAGATTTTTAAAATCCCTTATTCACCCCCTCTAAAGGTGCTTCTCAATCCAATAGTAAAGAGAAGAATATTGTGCTTAATTTGAAAAAAATGCCACTTTTTGGCAAAATGAGGAATAGTCTTAGTACATATAATCTCTAACTATGGAATAGAGGTCGATAAGGCAAAAGTTGAGGTTATATCTGAACTTCCTCCCCCTAAATTTGTTAAGGAAATAAGAGTATTTTTAGGTTATGTTAGATTCTATTGATGCTTTATAAAAGATTTTAGCAAGATAGTTTAGACTTTAACTAAACTTCTAGGTAAAGATGAAAACTTCAATTTGGATAATAATTGTTATAAAGCATTTAAAATTCTGAAAGAACAACTAACTTCTGCTCCTATAATTCAAGCAAAGGATATGAATAAACCCTTTGAAATTATGTGCAATGCTTCTAATTATGTTATAAGACCCATCTTAGGCCAACATTCAAATGAAAAACATATGTTATTTATTATGATAGTAGAACTGTTAATGATGCGCAACTAAATTACATAATTACCAAACAATAATTTTTAGCTGTGGCTTTGCTCTTGAAAAATTTATATCTTATCTAATAGGACCTCATATTATAATATATACTGATCATTTTGCACTTAAATATATTATAACAAAAAATGCTAAAGCTATATTTATCCATTGGGTATTATTATTACAAGAATTTGATTTAGAAATATGAGAAAAAAATGGATGTGAAAATATAGTAGCTGATCATATTTCTAGATTAAAGAATTATGTGTTTAGAAAAATACCGATTAATAAAAACTTCCTGGATGAACAAATTTAGACACTAAAGAAACACCATCATTTTGGACAAAATAAGACAAAGATAAATTTTTCTCACAACTGAAATATATTTAATGGGAAAAACCTTATTTATTTAAATATTTTTCCGATCAAATCATTAGAAGGTGTGTGTCGAATGAGGAGTTTAGAAGTATATTATCATTTTGTCATGATCAAGTTTGTGGAGGGCATGTTAGTGCTAAGAAAAAATCAGCAAAAGTATTATAATGTAGATTTTATTGGCCTTCTTTATTTAAAGAGGCATTTGAATATTGCAAAATGCATAATAAATGTCAAAACATTGGGTGAATAACAAAAAGAAACAAAATGCCTCAACAGTCGATCTTAATAGTAGAAATTTTTGATGTATGGGGTATTGATTTTATGGGACTATTCCCAAATTCATTTGAAAAATATTATATTCTACTAGTAGTAGATTATGTGTCTAAGTGGGTTAAGGCAATAACAACTAGAACTAATGATATTAAAATTGTGATTAAATTTATGAGGAAAATATTTTATCTAGATTTGGTACTCCTACAGTTATTATTAGAGTTAATGAAACATATGTTTGTAATCGCTCATTTGAGGCTTTGATGGAAAAAATATGAAATTAAACATAAATCGACATCACCTTATCACCCACAAACTAATGGTCAAAAGGAGGTGTCAAATAGATAAATCAAGTAATTCATAGAAAATATAATAAGTGCAACTTGAATGGATTAAACATTGAAATTAGATGATGCTTTATGGGCTTATAAGACGACGTTCAAAACAAATTTAGTTATGTAACCATATCAAATTGTGTATGGAAAAGCTTGTCACTTACCTGTTGAATAGAACGTTGTGCAATATGGGCAATTAAACAAATTAAATTTGGATGAAAATAATATTGGAGCACAAATGAAGTTTCAATTAGCTGAATTAGGTGAATTGAGAAATAATGCTTATGAAAACTCTAGAATTTATAAGGAGAAGACCAAACAATTCCATGATAAATTTATCTCTAGGAAAACATTTAATATATTAGATAAAGTATTACTCTATAATTCTAGATTACATCTATTTCCCGGGAATTAAAAACTAGATGGTCTGGACCGTATCTAGTAAAAAATATATTGGAAAATTGTGCCATTGAAATTGAGGATTTGAATAAAGAAAAGAGCTTTAATGTTGCACATAAATAAAACATTTTCTAGTATGTAAGCATATTGAGACATTTAAGATCACGAGTCTTCATGAGCTCTCATATCTCCACTAGTTTAGTTCATATTGATTATCATGTACATATATTTTTATAATTTCTTTTTGTTTCATTTTTTGTTTGAAAAAAAAAATACATAAATTATCTGTTATGGTTTATTGCAACTTTGCTCGAGGACGGACATAAACGTAACCGTGGAGAGATATATTCACTTCATATTTTTTTATAAAAATGTATCATTTTATTTTATTTTTATTTTTTGCAACACTATGATTTCAATTTTTTTATGATTTTTAATATTCATGGACAATAATTTCTATTATTATGGTTAAACTTAATAACACTTGAGTAAATATAAAGTTGATAATAATCATCAATAATCATATATTAATGGAGTGTGTATCTCATGTATGTGTACATAATTCTTAGTTGAGAAGAACGACCATTAGATGAGTTTAAATTGGAATAATCAATTAGATATTATGGTTCCTTCTACTTCTAGTTAGATGTTATTTGAATTCTTTATGTGAGTTGTGTAATTTAAGTTAGCGCTTTAGGCGGAGATGATAAATCACGCTAATAAATTCACTTAATCTTAATTATTATATATAGTATATTTTATTCATAAAGGTAATTGCATCTCATTTGATTCCTAGACTATAATAGTTAGCTATTCCAGTTAAATAATTTCTTTGGCAGTTTATTCCATGTTAATATTTTCATCTAAGTTTTCAATATAATTTGAGATTAAAAAAAACTCAAATTGATAAATTCCTAGCACTACCATGGTCCTTAAATAGCCCTAATGGGGATATAGAACCTATGTATGTTGTGATCTCTCCTAGCACTACTCTAGTCCCTGTTAAACCATAATATGCATTATGGGCTATATAACCTAGGGATTATGCATATGAAAATTCTTATATATGTGATGACAACTCTTTGGTTTAACCCCTTACTAGCTCTACCTTAGTGTTTGATAAGATCTAATGGGTATTGTATGCTAAGGCACCAAGGGAGATATCTTTAATAGTTATTGGGGAACATTTTGCTTTTAGCTTATTCTAGAATAATAGCTTAGTCTAATAGAAGCTCCCATGATGTAGTGATCATCTCTATAACTATAATATATTTATTTTACAATTTCAATAATAAGAGATTTTGTTTTTTTGTGTCTTTATAATCCTTCTTTTGAATTAACTTAAATTATTTTATCATAAGTTTAAGGTCATATATAACCTAGGAGTTTAAAGGCTTATTGCACGTGCAAAATGTAATCATTTATTTTACAAAAAAGAATATTTATCCGCTTATTTTGCTCGAATATGAACAAAAACTTAAGTGTGGAGGAGTGCTAAGAGTATGAAAGTGAATTTATATTAATCATATTTTCATTATTATTATTATTATTATTATTATTTATATTGGTATTTTTCACAGTATGTTATGTTTGTGTGTGCAGATTAGAAAAGTTTTTTGAAGAAGATTGGGGCAAATACATCATAAGGAATGAATTTTAAAGAAAAGTGCTTATCACGCAGACCATGCAACCAATACAGCTCATCAAGAATTAACTAGCGCCTATGAGCTGCCAATTTAACCAATGCTAATGATTGACATTGATTTAATCAACACCCATCATTGGATATGCTTAATCAGTGCCAATGATTAGGGATGATTAAATCAGCGTTAATCATTAGCTCTGATTAACTCAGTGCCTCATAGAGGCGCTGATTTAATCAACACATATATTAGGTGCTAAATAAATCAGCACCATATTTGGTTCTAATAAATCAACACCATAAACAAAATGCCTACCTTTAAGGCTGGTGTAATGGATGAAATGAAATGCCAGCCTTATAGGTTGGCATTTTAATTATTATAATTTGTTTATTTGAATTTTTCCTGCTCTTTGTTTTCATTGGATTTTGAGGAGTTTCCCTACAAATTCCTCCTACTTTGTGAGAAAAGGGGCACATAATTTTTAGCTAAAAGTGCGAGTTTACTTGCATAATATCTATGAGCTTATGGGAGAAATTTTGGCGGATGTAGAATAAAATTGATAAAAGCTTATGTATATGTTTCATGCAAAGTTTGTAAGTCCTTATTTTTATCAATAAATCATTTCCTTTTTCTAATCCCTTTTTGTTCATGATGATATCTCTTATTGTTTTCTTAATGCAAATTATTTATGATTAATCTCATTTGGTTTTGGGTGCAGTGTTAATAATCACTTAATTATGTGATTATTATAATAATTCATTACTTTGAACAAACATATATATGTCCAAAGAATTTATTAAAAATACTTTGATATTTTGTGTACCCAAAACACATGTTACATTCCTATGAAATTTTGATGCAATATGGTGCGAGCATACACAAAATATTCTTAGCAATTCAAGAATATTTTAAGACTCATTCTTAAAGCTCTAAATATATTTTTATCACCAATTTTTTTTTCTTATATTGCTTGCATCACATGCTTAAACTATTTTGATGTGTTACGTGGAAAGTAATACACAAGATATTTGGATGAATTATAGAAAAAAAGAATTTTTGTGAATCATAACTTTCAAATATCTTTATCATGATATGATGAATTATTACTTAATAATCATATAATTAATATTTTAACAATTTGGACCTGTTGGTGCCAAAAATGGTACCTCCAAAATTCACACTAAAGGGGATGGGAGAAAGCTGTGAAGTGCAGGTTACTAAGACAGAAGATGCTGGAAAGAAAGGAAAACGATCACGAAATGGCGATCACGAAGAAATGAGACCGCTTACACAGGTTGTAAGCTGGAGCCTAGGAGCCAAAAGTCCCTTTTCTGGTACCCCTACCCCTCTATTTATAGACGAGGGGGCTGCCCAAATGGGCAGAACTGAAAACTACGGGCTGCCCGGGATACAGGAGAGCCAGGGTAGGGAAATGGGAAACAAAAAACATAAAAAAGAAAAACGAGCAGACCGCTTAGGCTGGCGGTCCCACGCTGCTCTGACCGCTTGGCACTTAGAAAATTCCAGTCGAGGAGGCAGCTGGCGATCTGGGCGGTCACAAAAACTGAGACCGCTGAGACTGAAAAATTTGACCAGTAAGAGGAGGTCGCGGGCTTTCCGGGCAAACATAATCCCCGCACATTTTTAAGTTGCACCTAGAACTTCAAAAATGTAAGCTTTGACCGCTGAGACTGCGATCGCCATCAATGCTCCTCGGGCTATAAATACCCTCCGATCGTTTGTGAAATCATAATTTCCTGAAAAAGTAAACGAGCTTACCTTGTAAGCGGTCTTTAAAAAGTAGATAAGTCGAGCTCTAGAATGTCAACATTGTTGTCTGCGTTCGACTCTCCGGGAAAGGATTCTCCTGAAAAGAAGAAAAAGAGGAAGACCGCTACTTCAAAAAAGGTCGTGAAAGTCGTTAAGACTCCACGGGAGGCGGGCACGTCTAAGGAGACCGCGCGACCTTCTCCGGAAAAAATCATCGTTCTTTCCGAAAATGAGGTTTCACTACATTGCGTTGCCGCTGTTTTATCATCTAGTTCTTCAGGGCCTGAACTGATCCTTCCTGATTTTTCCATTTCTTTTAATTACCAGAAAACCGTGGAGGCGCTCGGTCTGACTACCGTCCAGCATAATGATACCGCTTCCACAGAGGTTATCCTAGCTGGGTTGCGGGAGAAAAAGGCTGAAGATGAAAAAATCATGCAACAGTTAGGCAATTCCCTGGATTCTTCAAAAGCAAGTAAAAGAAAAATTCAAATCCTTCTACTCAAAGCGCTAAGAAACCAAAAAATGACGACGTCAAAGAGGTGACCGCCTCTAAGGCGATCGCTCAATCCGAGGGTGGCGACCTCAAGGATCCTGAGGATGCTCCTTTGGAGGTAAACGACGCGGCCGATCTCCTTTCTTTTTCAGCGATCTCAGCTTTTTCAAGGGAGGTCGATCCTGAACTGATCGCCTACCTTGAAGGAGATTCTTCTAATGATTTTTCTTGTTCTTCCTTACAGGTGCTTGACCCTTTTGAGGCGGAAAGTCTTAGAGCAGCCGCTGCCGAAAAAGAGATTTTGAAAAAAGAAAGGGAGATCACCGCTGCTAAGGCAAAGCTGAGAGAAGATAGGGAAAGGTGGGATCGAGAAGAGAGGGAAAGAAAAGAGGTGGAAGCTGGTAAGATCGCCGCCGAACAGGAGAAGAAGATGGAAGAAGAGAAGGCGGCTCAGATCGCAGCGAAGAAAAAGGAGGAAGAGAGGAAGGCAGCCCAGACCGCTGCAAAGAAAGAGGAAGAAGAAGAAAAGGAGGCAGCTCAAGCCGCTGCAAAGAAAAAGAAAGAAGACGAAGAGAGGAAGGCAGCCCAGGCCGCTGCGAAGAAAAAGAAAGAAGAGAAAAAGGCGGCTCTAACGGCCGTCGAGGAACAAAAGAGAATGGCTTCCGAACTGGAGGCAGAAGACAAGAGCCGGCAGATTGCCAAGGAAAAGGCTGCACTATCAAGCGGTCTTCCAACCCTTTCTGCTGCCCAAGAGGCGGAACTAGACCGAGCAGCAGAAGACCGCGCAAAAGCGGTTTCCGCTCTGCGAACTGGTAAGGCGTTGATCATGGCTAGATTGCTAGAAAATCTCCCTCTTCCAATGGTTCGACCTGATTCTTCGGAAAGAAAACGTGAGGTCGTTATCATTGAAACTGACGATATCCTTGTTAGTAATGCGGAGTTAAAGAGGAGAAGAAAAGAAGGAGAGGGTCGCAAAAGAGAGAATTGGAAAGAATGAACCTTGAACGCTTGAGGGGATCAGACCGCCTCGTACTGACCGCAGAACCAACGGTCACAATTAATATTGAAAATATGCTGCATGACTGCGGTTTTGATTCCTTTTCAAGTATCCTTTCTTTGCGAACCTTATTATTTTGAGTTTTTGAAAACTGAACTAACCTTTGCTCTTTTGTTCGCAGATGAAAACATTCTTGAGATGGAAGAGGGGGAACTTCTGGCGCGGAGGGTTGCGATCTCCGATCAACTTGCCAATATCCTCAATCCTATGTTTGAGGATGTTCGGTCTATGTTGGTTCGGGAACGAGCTTATCATGATCAGATCCGCGGCCTTGAAGAGAAGCTCCGTGCAGCTTATGACCCAGCCGACGAGTTCATCCAGTCACACCGAAAAGCGGAAGAGGCGAGCGGTCTCAAGATTGGTGAGCTTAGTCAAGCACTCCGTCGATCTGAGAAAGATGTTGAATATTACAAGGGAAAATCTGCCGCTTTATCTGCCGAGGTTGCTGCGCTAAGGGGCGGCACTGCGAGAATGTCGATGAGACCGGGACCATCTGGCGATCACCAGGATATGAGGTCGAGCTCTGAGATCATGGTTGTCCCCATGGAAATAGTTGACAAAGAAATGTCAAGGATTCACCGGGCCGCGATGAACGCGAACCAGGGTCTGGCTTCGGCCTTCAGCTCTATTAATGAGATGCAAGACATCGCGGCTTTTGTAGGAAGAAAGAGGCCTCATTCGAAATAAACATTTGACCTTCTACTTTCATATATTTTTGTAATATGATGAACAATTGTTGTATAATACGTTTTTAAATTCCTTTTGCTTGCGATCTCCTATTCTGCTGTGATGTTTTTGCTATTTTGTATTGCTTGTTTGTACTGTGATTTGAAATGTTGCGGTCTCTTTCTTTTGAGGTCGAAAAGATGCCGGTACTCTATTGGCTTCCTTGCAGGTTTTAGCGATCCGAGAGATTTCACTGGGCGATCTTCGAGAAAAAGTAATGATGACGAAATCATCATTCGCTTACTATAAATAGCCGCCCTTTTAGATTTTACTTTATACTTTTTGTATGCGCCCTAAGCACCGGTCACAGCGATCTCCAAGAATGGTGTCCGCTCGAGCCACTGCTTCCTTAATTTTCCTCAGAGCCGATCACAAATCTTGCCACCTTTCAAAAGAAGAATATGTTGAGTTTTTGAAGAAGCACATGATCCAGACTCAAATTGTCGTGAGACCGCCAACTGATACCGAAGGGCTCAGTTTTGGGGAGGAGAAGAAGTTCATCATCCCTATCGATCACTTTGAGTGTGGGTTGAGGATTCCTCTCCGTTGGGAGCTTTTGGAGATCATGGATTATTACGGGTTGGTGCTCGCCCAGCTGCCGCCGAACTCGATCAGTCTCATTAGTGTTTTTATAAACTACCTGAGATCGGAAAAGATAAAGTTCACGATGGCGCTCTTCCGCGCGTCCTTCACTGCTAAGGTCCTGAAAGAAGGTCAAAAGAAAGAGGAATTCAAAGGGTTAATATATTTTTCTACTGAAGGATTCAAAGTTCTCAATCTTCCAAACAAGGTTCCCTTCTGGACAGAGAGGTTCCTTGTGTTCGAAGGCGATCTTGGCGGTCTCAAGAGTCGCCCTTCTTCGCGACCTGACAAGATTTTTCAGAAAAGCAAATCGATCTCAGAGGAAGAGTTAAAGATTCTGACATTTCTGGCTGGAAAGCGCCTGGATCTCACTCATTATCTGGCGATCTGGCCCGAGATCGATGAGATCGTTCCTGAGGAGAGTGAGTTGCTTCCAGCGATCTCCCAGTATTTCCTACATTTTTTACTTTACTTTTCTAACTTTCTATTTTCAGCATCCCTTGCGGTTCCGACGAAGGACCCAGTAACACCTGCTGAAGAAGTGCTTACTCAAAGGGAAAGAAGATTGAAGAGAGAAGAAAAATTTCAGACCACTGAGACCGGTAATTCTTCTAAGACCGCTGCGGAGCCATTTCCTCTGCATGGCTATATGCGTTATCAGAAAGACTTAAAAGGCAAACCTTTACTCAAATGGGGTGCCAAAGGAAAGACCGTGAGAGTTTCTACCGATCTCCCCCTCTGGAGCAGGAAACTGACCCACCATGCTACTGCTGTGACCGCGGCTTTATACGGAAAGAAGAATGCGGCTGAGATTTTTGATATCGAGACCGACCTGCTTCCAGATATCTGTGCTCAAACGGCCCTCCGGAATGCCACTCTTCAGCATCATATGGGGCGAACTCTCTGAAGCGTCTTGAAGGAAAATGAAGATCTGCTGGTATTATATCTCTTACTAAAATGTTTTTCCTGAATTTGTTTAGATCTCGCGATCTGATCATCTCTCTTCTTTAGCGGGCGAAAGAAATGGCCTACGACATCCATAATCCTGATTTTAAGAGAGCAATGGCGCACCACGTAAGGGAGACCGCCGAGCAAGTAATCACGGAGCTCCGAAATCGAGGCGGTCTTTCTAAGGAGTACAAAGATACAACCTTTGCTGCTCTTTTCCCTCATGCGGCAAGAAGAATTGCTGAACAATCTTTGACTACTGAGGAGACCGCTGATGACAAGGAAGACGTCGTGATCAAAGATGAAGACCAGCTGAGCGGCAGCCAATATGTGGAAGGCTAGGATACGAGCTCAGGAGCGGCCTCAAGCTCTGGGTCGAAAGTTCCAGGAGAAGGCTCGGAAGAATCTTCTGGTGAGGCCGGTTCGTCCTCCTCTTCAGATGAGCGGTCTCCCAAGAGATCGAAGAAATGAGTAAATAATATGTAATACTTATTTTTTAATTTTGGAGACCGGGCAGTCCGATGTACCTAAATATTTCGAATGAATATGAAGAATAGTATTGTTATGTCATTCTTACCTCTTTCGATCCAATTTCTTCTCTTATACTTCTTCTATACTGTTTATACCTTATGCGGTCTCTTCACTTTAAGGTGAAAATGGCATTCGATCTCAATGCATCTAAACTGTAACGATCTTTTACAAAAGATTTTTGAATAATTACTTTATAAGTATAAATTGCGATCCTCCGATTGCTAGTACTTATTTTATGAAAATCCGAGTACTAGAAAAGAAAAACATCTTACAGTACTCTCTTCGTGGCGGTTATCACTAGCGATCTTCATTATACCAGATTGTGATCTTTAAATATTACTGACTGGACAGAGTGCGGTCTTACTTCTTTCTGACCGCTCGTAGCGTTGGAAAGAATACTCTTGATGCCTTGTAGTTTTATCCTTAGCCTTTCCTTGGGGTGACAATTGTCAATTCCGACCTTTTTGGAGAATACCACTGAAGAAATGGAGGACCCGACCTGCAATCTCAAACAAACAAATCTTGGAGGAGATAAACCGGCGGTCTCCTGTGGCTTCTAAATAATTTAATCTTAACTGTTTCTTCTACTGCTTCTTTAGATTTAGCACTCGATCTCAACGCTTTAGATTTCGTCGATCTCTAGTTCATGATGATCTTTGAAAACTTGAAAGAAATCCTGAACCTCGTATAAAAATGACAATTCTGCGATCTCAGCATAATTAGACCGCTTGCTAGAAAATTAAAACACTTGGTTAGATTAACTTGGTAATAAATCTTCATGAATATCAATCTGGCGATCTCAATGTACTCAGACCGCTACTTTGAAGAAAACCCAACTATTACTTGATGGGAAAAGAAGGATTAAGAGCATTCTCATATAGTTTTGAATAATAAGAGACATCTAGATTGCGATCTCATTATGATCAGACCGATTTCTATCAACATAAGAGATTCCTGAGTTGTAATTTCATTCATCTTTGGAGAGTCCTGCCCGACGATCACTTCTTCCCAAGTCCTGGCGATCACAGCAAACCAAGGCCGATTCCAACTTCCTTCAAAAAATTAATATTGTCGATCACTTTCACCCAGATCCTGGAGAAGATTCGAGCCATTAATCATGAATAATGTAGATCACCCTTTGAAGAGAGGAAAAATGCGGTCTCATGAAGCCTCTGACCGCTCGATCTCGATATCAGGAGATAAATGGGACTTTGTATAAAAGGGAAGTGGGAAGAGGAGAAAAGGAGAATTTCTAAACGATCCGTAGGGCAGGTGTGGTTATGCCGATAAGGCTATACCGACATTGCTTTCCCTGATAGATTATACTTCGAGATTCAGGTGGCGGTCATAGATGTTTCCGACCTTCTTTACCTAACCACGCTTCAACGAGTATTCGAAGGTTACAGACCAAAATGATCGGTAGGGCAGGTGTGGTTATGCCGCTGAAGCTACACCGACATTGCTTTCCCTGAAAGATCATTAAGATCGTAACAATGTCCTTCTCAATGCATGACAGAGCTGAGCCAGCCACCTAGACCTCCTTGATATGCTGAAGTGTGCCAGATGTCAGCAAGGACACGGTATCCTAAACTTCCACCGCTCGAGCTTGGCGAGCTACTGCTACACAGATTCGAAATCTCCCCGACATCTGTGGTCCCAGCAGAATTACACGTCGAGCTGACAAGTCGAGGGGGAAGATAGTAGGATCCGTCGATGTCTCACTTGACAGGTTTTTGGCTTTTCAAAAAACAACTTATTTTTAAGACTTGTCGTCCATCACTTGTATTGCGAATGTTTTGACAATACCTGCGTGATGTTTGAGAGAAGAAAAGTGAGAAAAAGAATGAGTGAATCAGATACGAACATTTTAAGAAAAGAAGAGCTTGAGATCGTCTCCGCTCCATGAATGAGGCAATTCTTCTCCTTCATAAGTTTTGAGATGGTAAGCCCCATTTTTAAGCACACTCTTCACCACGAACGGCCCCGCCCAGTTTGGGTTAAGCTTTCCAACTGAACCGGCTCTTGCTGTTGTATCTACTTTCTTCAAGACTAGATCCCCAGCAGCGAATTCTTTGGTTCTTACATTTTTATTGAATAGCCTCGCCATTCTTCTTTTCACCTCTTCTTGTCTGATGATCGCCGTATCTCTCAACTCCTTAATTAAATCAAGGCTACATTTTAGCTCCTCATCATTTTCTTCCATCCAATCAATTCGATTCTGTTGTGCCAATAATACCCTTGGGCTTTTTACTTCAAATTCCACCCAAATTAGGGCTTCGGAACCGTGTGATAATTTGAATGGAGTCTCTCCAGTAGCAGAACATGGAGTTGTCCTCAAGGCCCATAAGATGGAAGATAGTTGTCATGCCCAGTTTCCCTTGACATTTTCTACCTTCTTTTTCAAGAGATTTATGATGAGTTTGTTGGCGGCCTCTACCTGCCCATTGCTTCTAGGATGATGCACAGAAGCGAAATGCAGCTCAATGCCAATTTGCTCGCAGAAATTAACAAGAGTTGAATTATTGAGCTGAGAACCATTATCCGTGATGATTGCCATTGGAATTCCGTGCCGACATACTATCTCCCCCCAAATAAAATTTTTCACGACTTGAGTGGTAATTTTGGCCAATACTTTTGCCTCTATCCATTTGCTGAAATAATCAATCATGACTATAATATATCGACGCTGCCCACTTGCCATAGGAAAAGGCCCAATCAAATCCATTCCCCAAACTGCAAACGGCCAGGGAGTTGCTATCGACCTGAGTTGTTGAGCCGGTTGATTTTGGAGAGGAGCAAACTTCTGGCACTTTACACATTTCTTAGCAAATTTTTCCGCATCTTTCCTCATTTGAGGCCAAAAATAGCCTTGCCTCAGAATTCTTTTCTCCAAAGTTCTGGCCCCAGAGTGGCTTCCACATTCTACAGAATGGACCTCCTGAATGACCGCTGGAATTTCCTCCTCTGAAACACACCGTGCTAATGGCGAAAGGAAAGTTCTTCTATAAAGCACTCCTGCAACAAGATAATAGTTAGCCGCTTTTCGTTTAAACCTTTTCTTATCCTTTATTGATGAATGGAGCTCTCCAGTTGAAAGATATAGAACAAATGGATCTATCCAAGACGGATGCTGATCAATCTCCATGACCTCTCCTTCTTCAATTGCCGGGCGAAACAATTCCGAAGTCGTTCCTCCTGAGAGAAGTCCAAATTTTGCCAACTCATCTGCTTCCACGTTCTCACCCCTTGGAATATGGTCAACGGTAAAGCTTTTGAACTTCCCTACCTCGATTTTTACCAGAGTTAGATACCGCTTTAGAATACTATCTCTAGTTTCGAAAGTTCCATTTACTTGAGAAGCCATCACCAAAGAATCTGTGAAGACTTTGACATCATTAATCCCCAACTCTCTAGCAAACTTAAGACCGGCTAGCAAAGCCTCATATTCCGCCTGATTATTTGTTACTTGAAAATAGAACTTCAGCGCCTGATCCAGCCTTACTCCGTTTGGGTTGATTAAGATAACTCCTGCTCCGGAAGAATTTTTTCCTGAGGCTCCATCCACGAAGATTTTCCAGGCAAGGGGCACTCCGACCCCCTTCTGCGACTCAACTTCTTTGGCATCCACCATGAAGTCTGCTAAAACTTGAGCTTTGATTGCCACCCTTGGAACATAGGATATGTCAAACTCACTGAGCTCTATTGCCCACTTTGCCAACCTGCCTGAATGCTCTGGCTTCTCCAAGACGCTCTTCAATGGAAGATCAGTAACGACTAGAATCGAATGAGCTTGAAAATATGGTCTTAATCTTCTTGCTGAAGTTATAAGCATTAAGGCCAATTTTTCGAGAATAGGATAACGAGTCTCTGCATTCTTCAGGATTCGACTCACGTAATAGATTGGGAATTGCTTCTTTTTCTCCTCTCGGACCAAAACAGAGCTTATGGCATCGGCTCCGACTCCCATATACAGAAAAAGATTTTCTTCCTCTCGCGGGCTTTGGAGCAAAGGAGTTGATGTCAACTGCTTTTTAAGCTGAGTGAAAGCATCATCACATTCCTTTGTCCATTCGAACCTACTCCCTCCCCGGAGGGTCTTAAAGAAAGGTGCACTCTTATCCCCTGACCGGGAGATAAAGCGACTTAAGCCTGCCATTCTCCCTCCCAGCTGCTGAATTTCTTTTGGGGATTTGGGAGGTGGCATTTCCAGAATAGCTTTTACCTTGTCAGGATTGGGTTCCAGCCCTTCTGGAGTAAGGAGGTGACCCAGAAATTTTCCTTTACTTGACCCGAAAACACACTTCAACGGATTCAACCTCATATTAAAAATTCGAAGGGTTGCGAAAGTTTCCGAGAGATCTCTAAGATGAGAAGAGAATAATTTGCTTTTTACCAAGAGGTCGTCAACATATACCTCAAGGTTTCTTCCTTTTTGACTCCTGAAAACTGTATCCATCATTTTCTGATAGGTTGCTCCAGCATTTTTTAGCCCAAAAGGCATTACGAGATAACAGAAGCAACCGTCATTTGTGATGAATGAAGTATGAGGTATATCTGGTTTATGCATTCTGATTTGATGGTAACCTGAAAAAGCATCTAAAAAGCTCATAAAAGAATAACCTACCGCGGAATCTACTAAAGAATATATCAGAGGCAAGGGGTAGCAATCCTTGGGGCAAGCTTTATTGAGTTTGGTAAAGTCGACACACATTCTCCACTTTCCACCCGACTTCTTTACCATTACAACGTTTGACACCCATTCTGGGTATTGGATTGGTTAGACGAACTTTGCCTTCAGGAGCTTCTCTACCTCTTCACGGATGGGATGTGCTAGAGTAGTTGCAACAGACCTCTTCTTCTGCTGGATAGGGATGAAGTTTGGGTCAAGATTGAGATGGTGGCAAGCAATATCCGGGTCCACTCCAGGCATGTCATCTGCCGACCAAGCGAAGATATCTAGATTTTGTAGAAGGCAAGAGATGAGTTGACCCTTGTCAGCTTCAGATAGTTCAGCGTTGATGGAGAGGCTTCTGCTCTCATCTTCCTCACTGATCTGAACATCTTGAGTTGCTTGGGCAGGTTCCAAGCGAACTCCATCTCTAGCATCCTCCTCAATTTCCTCTGCAGCTTGGACTTGTTCAGGAGCTTCGATTGATTCAGCCATCACGACCTCTTGGGGAGGAGAGGATGCAATCATGTTGACCAACTTTACGTAGCATTCCCTAGCTTTCCTTGGGTCGCTCCTGATTCGGTGTTGTTTGCCGTTCAAGGCGAACTTCACCGCTTGATGATAGGTGGAGACAATGTCCTGATATCCATTCAAGAAAGGTCTTCCAAAGATGGCGTTGTAGCTACTGGGAGCATCAACGACTATAAATTTGACAAGCTTCACTATCCCTCCCAGGATTACAGAAAGAGTGACAAGTCCTTTTACTTCTTTCTTCTCTCCTGAAAAACCATAAAGGGGGCCTTCAGTTGAAAGGAGGGGTTTACCTGTCTTCAACGCCTCGAAGGCAGGTTTGAAGAGCACGTTGAGTGAGCTTCCCGTGTCTATCAGAATTTTCTCCACTGTATAATTTTCGATTACATCTTTAATGACGACTGCGTCGTCAAAGGGATTCGCGGTCTGAGGAAGATCTTCATCTCCAAAAGTGACCGTCCCTCGGACCGGAGCTGAAGAGGTAGCAGCGACCTCTGACTGATAAACTCTTTTCAAACTCGCCTTTCTCGGGACTACGGACCTGCACCTCCGTGGATGCAGAAGAGGTTGCCTAAGGCCCCCTCGTCATTAGCATCCACGCATTCATTGGGAAAGCCAATATTGCTGAGATGGCCAATATCGTCCACTTCTTCGCATGCCCAATGGACTTCCGCTACTTCCTTAGCCTTGGAGGTTGAGGCTTTGGCAGAATCATTCTTCTGAATGAGATCTCGGAGCTTACCCTCCTTCAGAAGCTTCTCTAAGAACAGGCGGAGAGCCCTACAATCCTCTGTCAAATGCCCCCTATCCCTGTGGTATTCACAGTAGAGAGTAGGATTTCTGGTCTTTGGATCTGAGTTTAGCGGAGCTGGCCCCTTGAAAAAGGGCTGCTTCTGAAGGATTTGGAGAACTTCACTCATGGAAACACCAAAGTCTGTAAAAGACTCTTGGGAATCGTTGTAGAGTGAAGGAATGGGCAGAAGGGGAGGTTGGGCGTACTGGATCTGGTGGACTGGGGTGACTTGCGGAGGAGTAGCAGGGGTTGGAAGAAATGAACTTTGAGGCGGGAAAGATTGGTTACCTCGATTGAAGCGGTTGTTGCGATAATTCTTACCTCTCGGAGCTGGAGGTGGAAGCTCTTGTCGAGGCTTCGAGGAAGATGGAGCCGGATAAAATCCCGCAGAGCCTTTCTGAGTGGCCCTGTTGGTCAAATTGCCCACATAGGTGGGGTTGTTGATCTCCCCTTCTATGTAGCGATTGGCAATGCTGATCAGCTCCTGATAGGAGCTAGGCTCCTTGGTTGTGACTTTGAACTTCAGAGGGCCCTCTTGCAGACCACTGATCAAAGCTACCATGTAGAGCTCGGGATCCATGTCTCTAACTCCCAAGATCTCCTTTTGAAAACGGTCAACGAAATGCGCCGCAGTTTCGTTGTCGCCTTGCTTAATCTTGAAGAGGGTCGCAGACCACTCTTCCTTTTCTTCGCGGTGGCAAACCTTAGAAGGAGCTCTTGCCTCAGGGCAGCAAAGCTCGGGATAGATTGACAAGGCAGCTTATAGAACCATTCCATGGCCGACCCATCAAAGGAGGTGACCATCAGCTTGCACCGCACTCCATCCGAAATGGTCCTGAGGGCAACAGCAGACTCAAGGGCTTGAAGATGACACATCGGATCTGTCTCTCCTGTATACACAGGAAGACGGGGTGATCGCTCGGGTGACCGCTTGCCATGCGGTCAGGAGTGGCGACCTGAGAGGATTGAGGAAGGATCTTCTTGGAGATCGCGGCTAGAACCTGGTTCATAGCCTCAATCTGCTTCGCAGACTCCTGCTGAGCCCGGACGACTTCTTGCCGATCTCGAGCGGCCTCTTGCTGAGACCGCGCGATCTCCTGCTGAACAGAGGCGGCGTCCTGCCTAGCTCGGGCGGCCTCACGGAGAGCTTGTTCAACACGAAGCTCGAAGCGGCGCTCAAGCGCTTCTAACGGGTTGTGATCGGAAGGGGGAACGCTGGGAGATCGCAGGGGACGACCTCTACGGCGATCAGCCATCTTGAAAGTCTATGAATTTCACCTGACACTTTGAATCTGAAGGTCGCATGTTCGTTCTGTTGGTGCCAAAAATGGTACCTCCAAAATTCACACTAAAGGGGATGGGAGAAAGTTGTGAAGTGCAGGTTACTAAGACAGAAGATGCTGGAAAGAAAGGAAAACGATCACGAAATGGCGATCACGAAGAAATGAGACCGCTTACACAGGTTGTAAGCTGGAGCCTAGGAGCCAAAAGCCCCTTTCTAGTACCCCTACCCCTCTATTTATAGACGAGGGGGCTGCCCAAATGGGCAGAACTGAAAACTACGGGCTGCCTGGGATACAGGAGAGCCAGGGCAGGGAAATGGGAAACAAAAAACATAAAAAAGAAAAACGAGCAGACCGCTTAGGCTGGCGGTCCCACGCTGCTCTGACCGCTTGGTACTTAGAAAATTCTAGTCGAGGAGGCAGCTGGCGATCTGGGCGGTCACAAAAACTGAGACTGCTGAGACCGAAAAATTTGACCAGTAAGAGGAGGTCGCGGGCTTTCCGGGCAAACAGGACCCAAGACATATTTCTTAAAATTACTTTTCTCAAATTAAGATCACATTTTTAGCAATCATTCAAACCCTTTATTTATTGTTCACTTGAATTTGAGTAAAATGAACTTCTTTGTGTATCGACTTGTACTTATAGTGGTATTACATTTGTACACCACACACTTGTAGTTTTCCTTTTTACTTAAAAATTTTCTTTCACTTTAATCTCTGCATCTTATACTGCTTATATCATATTATTTTTATTGCTTCAAAATTTCAAAACATTATACTTATAGGTCCTTCTACCACACATATTGTATTTAAACTTCATAGTTTTGTTAAAATGTAATGATTTTACAAATCACATAGATTGTATATAAATGTGTGTGTGTTTGTATATATATTATTAAAATATGCATTCCACGTCTCTTGGTTTGAGAATTACAAATACCATTATATATTTGATCAAACTTCTTTTGTGTTTATATTGTGTAGGAAATAAAGAAACTAATGTGTGTCATTAACACTAATGCACATCGATAACTAAAAGGCAAGCCTGATGATCATTTACTGATTGAGGAGCCAAATGGAGCAAGAGATTTATTAGATGACTTTAGAGTATATTGGGCTAACACGGCATGATAACCCTATCATGGCACAATATTTGTTGCCTAAAATAAGAAAAACGCATACCAATCCTAGACAACCAATGCACTGACCTCTTACTATTACAGGTGTCGTACGACGGTAACACCTACCGCCAACGCTAGCTCACAGTTCTATTTATACGGCTGCTCCGCTATTTCAGTGAAAACCACGAATGCTGAAGCTATAAATCCAAACAAATTCATGTGAGCTCTCATACTAGACAACCAGATCACTCCCTAAATAAAACTTGAAGATCCAAAGAAGAACTTGAAGGCAGATTTAATCAATGTTTATTCTACATGAAGGACGAACACAATGACAACTCTAATCTCTAGTGTGCCATCGCCATCAACTTTAGTGTTTATTCATTGGGAGTTCTTAGATCATGTATTTTATTTCACATCTTGTATTTTTTTTTCTTTTGGTTACTATTTTTGTGTATCAGTATTGGAATTAGCCTATATGTGCGACTAGGTCCGTGTGCAGCTTAGGGAGGAATTCGCCGAGTGTGTTGGTGACTAGGTCTACGGAATAGGTGTAGTGGCAGATTGAGGCCTATATAAGGATAGATAAGCTAGGGCCAACCAGTCCTTAGGGAGAATGGTCGGTATAGAAAACAAAAGGGTTTTTATATTCACCGTCTTGATTTCTAGGGTCATGGAAAACACCTCTTTGTAATCAAAATATTAGTGAAATAAAATCATGCAACTTGATTTATTACTTTAATGATTTCACTTTTTATTTTTTGAAAATGTTTTATAAAATATTTTAATCTAAGATTTAAGTTTAATCAAAATTTGATAAGCAACCATATTCACCCCCCTCTAAGGGTGCCTGACAAACCAACAAGTAATATCAGAGCTAGGTTATTCCAAAAAGATTGGACCACCTTGAATAATAACGCATCATGATTTCTCTATCAACGAGGAGTAAGGGATTAGTCGACTACCATTGTTCACCGTTTCTGATTACAATTAATGGCGAGCTAGGATGAGGTGCTTTTTGATGACTTTAGATCTAGAAGTGTGGGCTATGGTTGAACTGTTGGAACATGGTCTTCCGTATCTCCTAGGTTTGAGAATAATAAATCCTATGTGTATTTAATCTTGTGTGTTTAAGTGTCCAGGAAACAATGTCATATGACTCAAGGATAACATAAGAAGGTTTCCCCAAAGTTTGAAGCCAAAACTCCAGCATGCCCACTAGTGCCGGTGGTCGCCACTAGCGCAGGCACTAGCCCTGATTAGAGTAATTTTGGGAGGCAGTTATAGAAGGTGCTTGCACCGGAGGTAGTGGCTAGCGCCGATGGTAGCGCGACGCACAAGTGGAATTTTGGCAAGATTTTCTTGGAATGAAAGATACGCACATGCAGGATATTTCCTAAACCAGGATAGCGCCGGTGGTAGCGATAGCACAGGCGCTATCTCCAAGGATATAAAAAGGACCCCTTGGCCCCGTCTTCTTCATCCTCTCACACCCCTAAATTCTAGAGCTTTGTGCCACATCATACAGAGGAAGTTTTAGAGAGATACTCCCACAAATCCATGAAGGCTTAAGGAGATCCGTCGAGAAGATTTCAGCACACTTCATCATCGTGATGAAAGACCGCATCAACTACGATCATACTCTGCGGGACTTCATCTACTTCTTCAAGAGATCCACATATGGAGTTTTTCATATTGTTGTTATTTATTTCATATCTTTATTCTTGTAATCATTTAGTGAATTCGCCTCGTGTTGGCGACTAGGTCTAGGGTGTAGATCTAAGGGGTGTTCGAGGCCGTATCTGGGGGAGGATTGTCTAAAGCGGTTTGAGGTTGTATATGAGGGAGGATAGGCAAAAGACACTGGTTCGTGGGGATACAAGTCGGGATAGAAAATAAAAAGGGATTTTACTTCTCCGCCTTCGATTTCTAGCGTCATAGAAATCTAGTTTTGTAATCAACTTTATCAATAGTAATCATGTCTATTTTGTGTAATGAAACTGGTTTGTTCTTCATTTCTCTAAATTTTTTATTTCTTTCTCTTTCATTATAAAACAATTTAGATCTTTGTTCAAAATCACTATTTTGATCTCTTAGCTTTTCAAGCATTTCAAAATATAATAAAAAGTTTTAAAACCCTTATTCACCCCCCTCTAAGGGCGCTTACAAATCCAACAAGTGGTATCAGAGCTAGGTTATTTAAAATCAGCTTAACAATTGGAAATAATGGGGTCTCATGATCTCGCTTCTATTAGTGGGGGAAATTTTTATGAAGAAGGAAAATCTCTTGCACCACCTTTATTTGAAGGAAGAAATTATAAAGGGTGTAAAATTTTAATGGAAACGTTTATTAAAACTTTAGATATCGAAGCGTGGAATATAACAATAGTAAGACCAGTGGATGAATCAAATAAAAAAGAACATCACCTAAATGCAAAGGCTTTGAATAGTATTTTTTGTGCTTCTCAAGATATTTTAAAATTGATATATTGTTTTTCTAGGGCATACAAAGTAAGGAAATTTCTTAAAGAAATGTATGATCTTCCTCTCACAGGTACGGAACAAACGCAATAAGCGGAGAACATACAAGCTTACACAAATGGTCAAGAAAGCTCCTATCATGATGGATCAATGGAGTGCACATCAAGTGGAAGAGAAGAAGAAATTTTATCTTTGGAAGAGGAGTGCCAAGAAGATGAAGATAACAAAGGAACTCTATGCTCAAATCTCACCGCATCTAAAATCACTGTAAGGAAATATAATTCCCTTATTGTTTGCAATTCTATTTATACTTTACAATTTCTACATATTACAAAACGCAAAATTCAGAAATTGAAAAATGCTAATTACAAATTGTGTTTAGTAAATAAAGGTTTAAAAACAAAAGTTAATGTAGAATCAAATTCTAATTTATCTAGTTTTACCCAAGTCTCTTTAGTTGAAAATATTACACCTTGTATAGAATTTAATGAATTAAGAGAAAACACAAGGAACTTATTTTTGTAAAAGAACATAATAGAAAATTGTCTTTAGAAAAATCATCTTTGAAAAGTGATTGTGCTACGTGTCAAAGTTATAAAATTGAAATCAAGGAGATGGATGAAACATTTGAGGAATTAAGAAATAACTATCAAACTCATATTGACTCTATTGTTTCCACTCTTAAAAATAGCAGAATAGCTTTAATAAAGCTAGACATAATCTTAAGATCAAGAATGCTGAACTAAAATAAAAAATCAACTTGCTTATGAAAATTATGAATAAAAATTCACAACGCACAAGTTCACAATATCAAGCAATATCTAAAAGCAAGTTGAATATGAATATCTTAACTAACCCTAATAATGAGAGTAAGAAACACAAAGTATTTGTAATTCAAAATCCAAATCACCATTATTTACAAAATCATGTTTCTCCCAACTTAAAATTAGAATTACACAAATTTCTTATGAACGATACTTTCAATAATCATTACAATCATAATCTTCAAGATAAAGATAATCACAATGGAAATTTGATGCATAAGAATAACATTAAACCAAGGTTTGAATGGAGACATATAATCTGGGTATTTTTATGGGGCTAGGGTGTAGACATATAGTTTGGGTATTTTTATCTATGGCATACCTATTTTTATTTTATGCGTCAACATTATTTTTATATAATCACTAAAATCATAAATATTTGATTTGTTAAATCATGCCTTCTTTGTTTACATATACTATCATATTAAACTTAAATGATGGTGCAAAACTCAAGTTGTTTAAAAAATTAGAATTAATTTTTTTTTGTTGGAGCTCATGGTCTTAAATTTTAACTTCCGCAACTTTTTGCGATTTCTTCTCGTCTTTTCACTACATTAGACAGGTCTTACTTTGCACAAACATAATTAAGCAAAATCAAAATTGAAATTGAAGAAAATCCTAGCTATACGATTAAAATAAGCACTCTCTATGAGCTAATGCAGGCGTTAGGACCTACCACCGACGCTAGCTCCATGTTTCAAAACTCAGTGCTTCAAATTTTTGATAAATTTATAAAAATATGATCTTATAATTTTTCTATTTATTTTTTTATTTTTGGCATTTTTTGTTTGTTTTCCTCACCGTATGAAAAATCAAAATATAAAATGTCAAAATATCAAAAAACTGTATGGAATTTCTTGTTCATATCAAGCATGGTTTAATCTATCATTCAGACTTTTTATAATTTTGACATTCATCTTTTCAAACTACTTTGAACATTGTTTTGTTTCTTATCATGCTTTGATATATCTAAACACAAGTGCATCAATTATATTGTAAAAGTTGTGTAGAACCAAGCTTAGCATGCCTCTAAGTATGAGTAAATGTTTTATGATTGATAATGATATTTCTTCACTCACTTATTTTGGCAAGTCTACATGTGCTTTTAATCTAAGAATGCTTGCTTGTGTATTGTAATTATACAATAAATTAATATTGCACAAGTGTCTTACGTACACTACATTTATTTGCACTCTTAAAAATTAAGAAAAGTGGTTGAGCTTTCAAAATTTTATTGGTTTGCAAAACAAGTGTATTCAGAGAACTCTGTACAAAACAAAAATTATGAAGTAAATTGGCAAAGATAACTCCACCAAGCACTAATTGAACCTCCTGATAAGCCTTAATAAGCATTGTGAGGTTAAGCATCTTGGAAAGAATAGTAAAGTGTCTTGTGCAAACATTAGCTTTTATTTTTTACACCACTTATTCTTAAGTACACCGGATCACAAAATTATCAATATTGAAAAAAATAAAGTGTGTGATCCCCCAAGCACTACTTTGCACCTTGATAAGTCTTAATGAGCATTGTGTATGCATAGCACATTGGTTGTTATACATTTTGCTTTGTGTGCATTGAAGTGTGTGGAAGTAAAATTCTTTGTGTTTTATTGTGCACCTTACTTTACATATGTCCTGTATTTTTGATTAAATCATTTGTTTACTCTCTTCAAAATACACTTATATGCAAATCATTATCTTCCATAACACTTCTTCTCATGAGTATTGGATCCTAATGCTAATTCTATACTACTATTTATATATAAATGCACTAGATAACCTAGCATGCTCTCTACAATGTTTGGTATGTCTTGAATTTGTGATTTAAAATAACATTGTAGTAGTCTCTTTTTGATACCTTTCTTTCATGCTTGGTTAACTTATTAACCTTACAAATTTTAAAGAAAATGATTTACAAAAACATCTTCTCTTTCTTGAAATTTAACTCATATTTCTTCTTATGAATCGTCATGATTACAAAAAGATGTTTCTTGTATTTCTATAAGTCTTTCGCAACATTACCATATAATTTTTACCTTGCGCTTTCATGCTTATTTAAAGTCTTTTCATTTGGAGTGTATCATCACTTGAATCTCAAAATTTCTTTTCTCAAAATTTCTTTTCTTCAACAAATGGTAAACTTGCTTGGTAGAAGTTATATTGGTTATTCTAACTAGCTTATTATCTTTATGCTAAAGACTCTGATCTATTTCTATAAAAAAATTTATGCTAAAAACTCCTTATCATTTCATTTCCTCTAAAAGCTCGATCATGCCTTATCTTGTACTCAAAAAACCTCTTTCTATGTCTCCTGCTACCTTAACCCACTTTTGCTAATAATAAAAGGGGGAGAACTACATGATAAATAATAACCGCTATCAAATTGGAGAGAACTAAACATGATTAATTCTTAAGATGATAGCTTACATATAAGGGGAGCATTCACATAGCGGTAGCAATTCTAAATACCAAAATCAATAACTATCCTAAGTCATCACTCTCACACACACACACACACGAGTAGGTTTCATCATGCTTTATGTATTAATGCTCTGATTTAACATAAATGAATTTATTATTATCAAAAGGGGGAGTTTGTTGGAATATGGTCTTTCGCATCTCCTAGGTTTGAGAATAATAAATCCTATGTGTATTGGATCTTGTGTGTTTAAGTGCGCAGGAAATAATGTCATATGACTCAAGGATAACATAAGAAGGTTGCCCAAAAGTTTGAAGCCAAAATTCTAGCATGCCCACTAGCGCCGACGGTACCCACTAGCGCCGGCAGTAGCCACTAACACAGGCGCTAACCCTAATTAGAGCAATTTCAGGAGGCAGCTATAGAAGGCGCTAGCACCGGCGGTAGCGGCTAGCGCAGGCGATAGCGTGACGCATAAGAGGAATTTCAGCAAGGTTTCCTTAGAATGAAAGATACGCACACGCAGGATATTTCCTAACCCGGGATAGCACCGGCGGTAGTGATAGCGCATGCGCTAGCTCCAAGGCTATAAAAAGGACCCCTTGGCTCCGTCTTCTTCATCCTCTCACCACTAAATTCCAGAGCTTTGTGCCACATCATATAGAGGAAGTTTTAAAGAGATACTCCCACAAATCCTTGAAGGCTTAAGAAGATTCGTGGAAAAGATTTCAACACGCTTCATCATCGTGATGAAAGGCCGCATCGACTACGATCATACTCTGCGGGACTTCATCTACTTCTTCTAGAGATCCACATAGGAAGTTTTTCATATTGTTGTTATTTATATCACATCTTTATTCTTGTAATCGTTTAGTGAATTCACCTCGTGTTGGTGACTAGGTCTGGGTAGGACTTAGGGCAGAACTTTGCCTCGTGTTGGCGACTAGGTCTAGGGTGTAGATCTAGGGGGAGCGGCTTGAGGCCGTATATGGGGGAGGATAGGCAAAAGCCACTTGTTCGTGGGGATACGAGTCAAGATAGAAAACAAAAAGGGATTTTACTTCTTCGCCTTCGATTCCTAGCATCATAGAAATCTAGTTTTTTAATCAACTTTATCAATAATAATCATGTCTATTTTTGTGTAATGAAATTGGTTTGTTCTTCATTTATCTAAATTGTTTATTTCTTTCTCTTTCATTATAAAACAATTTAGATCTTTATTCAAAACACTATTTTGATCTCTTAGCTTTTAAAGTATTTCAAAATATAATAAAAAGTTTTAAAACCCTTATTCACCCCCTCTAAGGGCGCCTACAAATCCAACGAGAACAACGATACTCCTCTCCTACAATTGTAGTTTTAGGAGAAACTATTGGAAACCTAAAGACAAATGTGATGACAATGATAAACAAAAATGCAAAAATATTGCAAAAGCGATGAATTATTTGTTTTGCACTTTTGATAGAACTAAATTCAATCATACTTGTGCTTGCAAAACTGCTATGATATTTGGAATTTATTTCAATAGACTCATGAAGGTACTTTGCAGGTAAGGGATTCAAAACTCTTTCAATTGGAATCCGAGTATGAGAAATTTCAGATGGATGCCAATGAAGATGTGGACACCATGTACACAAGGTTCACAAAGATCATAAATGCCTCAAGAGTACTTGGGAAAATGTTCTCCAATGGCGATTTGGTGAGGACAATTCTAAGATCTTTCCACCAAGATTCAACCCAAAGGTGATGAACATCACTTATCGTATGATCTAAGGTAACTCCAAATTGATAGCCTCATTGAGAATCTAAAAACCCATGAGATTGAACTTAAGGTTCAACATGAAGAATACCGCATAGAGCCTAAGAAGAAAGCATTGGAACTAAAATCAAAGAAGGAGAACTACGATGATGATGAAGATGATGAGGAGAGCCTCTTTGTGAAGAACTTCAAAAAATTCATGAGAAATGTGGAAAGGAGAAAACCTTTCAGAAATACTTTACCAAAGATGCAAACAAGAAGGGACCATGGTCTAAGGCAAAGCTAATAGTGATGAAAATGAGGAGCGACCAACACCAGAGTGCTTTCATTGCCGAAGGACCAGACATATCGGGAGAAATTACCCAAAATATCTTAAGGAGCAAAAAAAAGTGGCACAAAGGGAAGGAGAAGAAGAAGGTGTTGAAGGCAGCCACATGGGATGACTCCTCTGAAGAATCAAGCGTCTCAAGCTCAAGCGATGTTAAAGAGGCGAATATGTGCCTCATGAGATAGGGAAACTCATCTTTAGATGACGAAAGAAGTGTCCAAATCGACACTAAGGTACCTCCTCCATCATACGATGATCTCTATGCTGAATAGTTTAAAACTTGCAAATATTTTGAGAAAAATTTAAATGATCTTGTCATTCTAAAATTAAAAATAAACTTTTGTTTAAATAAAATAAAATACTATCAAACGAATTAAAAGGATTTGGGAAAGAAAAGATGACTTGCCAAGAGTGCAAGGGTTGAATCCATTAAAATGTGTTTTTAGAGCGAGCAAAGGAAAATTCCTTGGTCATCTCCTTACTCCGGTGGGGTTGGAACCAAATCTTGATTAGGTGAAAGCAATCTTAGATATGACACCTCCGAGACCGTCTAAGGAAGTTGCATAGCTAGGTGGAAGAATAGCAGGTTTAAGCAAATTTATATGTCGTTCAGGAGATAAGAGTGCTCCATTCTTCAAGACTCTCCATGGGGGAGCAATATTTAAATGGACTAAGGAGTGTGATGATGCTTTTAACAAGCTAAAAAAGCAATTAAAATCATCTCCTTTGCTTCATAGCCCTCGAGAAGGCGAGGATCTTTTTCTTTATCTTGGAGTTGGATCTGATGCAATAAGTTTAATATTGGTCAGAGAAGAGAAGAAGAAACATTTCCCAGTTTACTATGTTAGCAAGATACTAAAAGATGTAGAAACTCGATATCCAATCCTTGAAAAGTTAGTATTGATGCTTGTCACCTCAGCTCGCAGGTTGCGACCTTACTTTCAAGCTCATTCTATCCAAGTAGTGATAGATCTTCCATTGAAAAATGTGCTAGAAAAACTTGAGCATTCAGGCAGATTGGAAAAATCACCAATAGAGCTTAGTGAGTTTGATATCTCCTATGTACCCAAAATGACAATCAAGGCTCAAGTGCTAGTAGATCTTATGATTGATGCAACAAAAACTAACTCAGAAAAAGAGGTTGGAACACCTCTAGCCTGGACAATCTTCGTTGATGGAGCTTTAGGTAGAAACTTCTTAGGAGCGGGTGTTGTGTTAATTAACCCAAATAGGGTCAGGTTGGCTCAAGCCCTGAAGTTTTATTTCCCAATGACAAACAATCAAGCAGAGTACGAAGCATTGCTTGTAGGTCTCGGGTTTGCAAGAGAGTTGGGTATCAAAGATGTGAAAGTTAAAACTTATTCTTTGGTAATGATATCTCAAGTAAATGGAACTTTTGAGACTAGAGATCTTTTGAAACAATATCAGACATTGGTGAAAATTGAGATTGGCAAGTTCAAAAGCTTCACCATTCAACACATCCAACATTCAGATAATGCGGAGGCAGATGAGCTAACAAAGTTCAATCTTCTTTCAGAAGGAACTACATCAGAATTATTCCATCCAGCTATTAAAGATGGTGAGGTTATGCAGAAAGATCAACATCCCTCTTGGGCAGATCCATTCATCATCTACCTCTCAACTGGGGAGTTCCACTCATCTGTGAAAGATAAGAAGTGGTTCAAATTGAAGGCAACCCATTACTATCTCATCGCAGGTGTTCTGTATAGAAAGGCTTTCCTTTCACCTCTAGCAAGATGTATCTTTGAGGAAGAAATTCCAGTTATACTCTGGGAAGTTCACCCAGGAGAGAGTGGCAACTACTCAGGTGCTAGAACCATGAAAAAAAAGATTTTAAGGCAAGGGTATTTTTGGCCTCAAATGAGGAAAGATTCCGAGAAATTTGCAAAGAAATATGTGCAATGCCAAAAGTTTACTCCTTTACAGCATCAACCAGCTCAACCGCTCAAGTCAATAACAGCATCGTGGCAATTTGCAGTTTGGGGGAAGAACCTGATTGAGCCCTTTCCTCTGGCTAGTGAACAACACTAGTTTATCCATGTGATGATCGACTACTTCAGCAAGTGGATGTAGGCAAAAGCATTAACAAAAACTAGCACACAGATCATGTAGAATTTTATATGGGGAGAGATCGTATGCATACATGGAATTCCTATGGCGATAATTACTGGCAACGATCCTCAATTCAACAACTCTGACCTGATAAATTTCTGCGATCAAATTGGAATTGAGCTATGATTTGCTTCAGTACATCATTCAAGGAACAACGGGCAAGTAGAAGTAGCAACAAGTTAATTATAAATCTCTTGAAGAAAAACATGGAAAACCTTAGAGGAAATTGGGTGGAGCAGTTGTCTTCAGTGCTCTAGGACTTAAGGACAACTCCAATCTGAACAAGTGGTATCAGAGGGGGTCGCGTGTTCGAAACCCCGGGTCGTTGCTGGGGGGGATTATTGGGCTGCGGTCAGCAATTGCCCCGGTGCTGCGGTGCTAGTCAAAGCGGAAGGGTGTGCCCCCCGCGGGCCTAACTGGCTGCCACGTGGATCCTGCTTGGGTGACCAGCTCTATTAAGGATAGGTAGCGCCTTCACCAACAGTACGGGCTTTTGGTCGAGTTTGTTGCGCCGAGTCCCCAACATAATGGATAAATTCCCTTCAAACTATCTCATATCTCAGAAGCTCTCATCCCGGTTGAGTTCGAAGTAGTGATTCCAAGGGTATTACTATCAATATAAAATAGAGATGACTGGATGGAAGGAAATGATGAAGAACTGAGGTGCAGTATTGATCTAATTGAAGAGCTAAGAGACACGATGATGACTAGGCAAGAGGAACTAGAATGGAGAATGGCCAAGTATTTTGATAAAAAAATGTCAGGGTAAAAGAGTTTGATGTTGGCGAACTAGTTCTAAGGAAGATAGTTGCGACAACAAGATCTGGTTCAGTTGAAAAGCTCAGTCCAAATTGGACATGGTCATTCATCATCAAAGAAGTGCTCAAAATGGCACCTATTGTCTCCAAACTTATGAAGGGGAAGAGATATCGCACACTTGGAGCGGAGATGATTTGAAGCGTTTCTTCTCTTGATGAATTTGTCATTTCATTTTTCTTACAAATGTTCTGTTGATGTAATCTCTTGTACTCTCTCTGTATATTGTAAAGGAAGTATCGAGATAGATTGTTAATAAGGCTAAAATCCTACCAAGTGAGATATCGACGGGTCCTACTTATTGCCCCCCGCGACTTGAAGCTTGAGATGTAAAACCTATGATGACCATAGATAGCAGGGAGATTTCATATCTGTGTAGTAGTAGCTCGCCAAGCTCGTGCGGCGGATCATTAGGCTATCGGGTCCTTGCTGACATCTAACACACCTCTGTATCAAGGGAGGTCTAGGTGAATCTCCACCTCTATCATGCATTTCAGTACATCATTGCAACCTTGATGATCTCTCTAAGGAAAGCAATGTTGGTCACATTTCTGCACGACACTTGCCCCATTTAAAAGTGCACAGTGATTCCTCTAAGTATTCTCTAGGGGGGGTGAATAGAGCTTAAATTGTTTTCTAATTATTATGTACACATAATAAAAAAATACTTTTAATAACTATGCATTCAGCTTTTCAACACAAAATAAAACAAACAAAAATTGCAGAAATACAATAAATGGACAGCACAGAAAATCACAGCATAATGAGACAAGAGCTATAGTCATTCCCCAAAACTTATGGGTACATCCACTCTTCTACCACATTGGTAGGAATACACTATCCAATGCTTGAGTATTTTGATAAGAAGACTCTTAGAACTACTGAGTCTTTTGATAAGGAGACTCTTAGAACCAATTACTGAGTCTTTTGATAAGGAGACTCTTAGAACCACTGAGTCTTTTGGTAAGGAGACTCTTAGAACCACACTAGATCTTTTGGTAAGGAGATCTTGAATCAACTGAATCCTTTGTAGAGGGATTCTTAGGACTCTTTACTCAGGTTACAATAAGGAATAGAAAGAGTAAAGGTGAGAAGAAGAAATGAAGAAAGTGTTCTTCTTGTTGAATCCTCCTTCAACAATCACTGAGAATTCATGCACTTAGTGTTGTTGACATTTATATACCAGTAGATGAGTCCTTGCTGATAGAGAAAGTTGCAAGGACTGTTCAAGCTTTGATTCATAAATCTCTATCTTTCTGTTGGCTTCTTGCTGTAAGAGAAGAAGAAGCCTTGAGTGTATACTGCACAGAGAATTATTGTTATGTCTGTCTAAAAGAGAGAGAAAGAGCTACAGGATGAAGATGATGGAAGAATAATAGAATTGCTCATGTTGTCAATCTTCCAGAATACCCTTATTCTTCTGTCGAATAGAATTTGAATTCATTTCCTTTTCTATTGTATCCCTATTAAGATTGTCCAAGGGATAATCATATTCTCCTTCTATCTTTGTTAGCTACCAGTCAATCTCTTTGAATATCTTCCAAAAATAGCTTTATTGTGTCTCTGGAGACTTGCTTTCTATTCTCGGATATAATCGACCCGTTAGAGATCCAAACTATTCCATGTATAACCTCTAAATCATCTTTAGAAAATAATAAAGAAAATTTTCTAATTCTATCTGTTTGCAAAGTAGCGTCAAATACATTTGTCTTCTTATCGACGCCCCTCTGATTTCTATTAGAAGCTGTATCAAAATCCTCCTCAGCTTAGAAATGATCTATGTAGCCGACTCTACGTCAAATAATTATCGACATATCCGTTGAGATGAAATACTGAACACAGAGCTCTTCCTTCTGCGTCGAATATAAGTCCAAGTTGCGTCGACTTCAAGTACGATTTCGACTAACTCTGTCTTCTGCGTTGAGTACATCTCAACATTGTGTCAACTTCAACTTATACATCGACTTCAGTCTAAGTTAATGATACTTATATTCGAATTTACTTCGACTTGTAGTCGAAGTTGCGCCGACTTCTATTCAACGCAAATTTAACTCAACTGAATTTTGGACTCTTTTTGGACTGGTCATTAACACCCAAATGAGAGTGTGACATCCTAAGACATCTAATGATCAAATTACCCTCTCTATACAACATGGGTAATATATCCTAGATAATGAAATCACTTCTATATAATTTGTGAGATAAATCAAAGGGTGTTTTTCCCAACAATCTCCCCCTATTTATCTTAACAAATTTTACAAATCGTTTAAGTGATTTTAATCATACTGAGACTTAAAATTGAATACAAGCAAAATATGAAATAAACAATAATGACACCAAACTAACATTAGTGCATAGAAGCATAGACTATATAATAAACTTCCAACTTGATCAGATTGTCTCCCATAACTGTATCCACATGATGTTATAATAAAAATTGTTCATTTACTGATTACCTGTATTGTACTATTCTTTTGGAGCGATTTTCCTCTTTCTTGATAAAACCTGAGGTGTCACTTTTCTAGGTGGAAACACCAGGGGCTCATCCTCCTCTTCATCAGCCTTGCCATACTCTTTGTCATTTTCTTTATGAGGCTCCCCCTTAATTAGTGCATCATGTACAACCTCTTTAGCAATGTTTGTGACATATTCTATGATCTATTCATCTTCCAGGAGCTCTTCATTGATGAGGGGATCCCCCTGGGTTAATTCAAGATGTTCAGTAGTGAGGACAGTTTCCTAAGCAATTATAAGAGGCTCCACTGGTTTTGTGCAGGACCTTCTAAACCATGGACTACAACATCTATAAGTAATTTATTGAATACAATGATCTTATTGGGGTCTCCAGATTCTAAGTTCTTATTATATTTTGGGGCAGGGACGACTTCCTCTTCTTGAATTATCTCCCCCTTCTGAACCTTACTTGCAAGTGAGGTTAAGAAAGATCTAGTAATTCTGGAGGAAGATATCACTACCATTATTGACTGGATAGAGTCCTGTGACTCCTTTAATTCTTTCTCTATCTGGGAGTATTTCCTGTTGAACATTCTTGCTTGTGTTAGTAGCAGATCAGCAAAGGTCCCAGCAGCAAGCCCCACTGCTTTAGAAATTGCCTGGTTAATGTCAAAGGGGTGGGTGGGATGTGATGTAGAGGGTGTATCAACAAGAGGTGGTGATAGATTAACATGAGGAATTTATGTTGAGACAATAATGAGGTATGTGAGATTGTGGTTGATAAGGGTTTGTCTTTGGATTTCTTCTGATATTATAGTAGATTGTGATTGCTGTTGAGGAAAGGTCCTTGTTGGAAGTTCTGTTGTTGTGTCTTATGGAACTATTGTAGGATCCTGGTTGGGGTATCACTTGGGAGGTATGTTAAGATTGTCTCATGATCTTGAGGAGCTGGAGAAGGAGGAGGAGAGGGTGTAGCTTGAGCAGGCTATAGAATTTTCCTGGTCCATTTGGAGAAAATCCCAATGTCGATTCTTTTTCCAGGAGGAATTGACACCCCTTTTGACTTGCACACTGCTGAATAATTGTGATATAATACTTGACTCATCATTCTTATGTATGCATTCTCCTTGTGAGAATACTTATGACCAATCAATTTCAGGAGGCACCTCCCCCACTGGATTCTTTTGTTCAGGACTAACACACCCATTAATTGTAGTTGCTGTTTGGGAATTGCATCATGAGCAGAAAATTTACATAGTAAAACTTTACCTACTATGTCTGCCAGAAATCTATATTCTTGCACACTGCTTGTTGAGTTTCTGCAGCTGACAGTTCAGATGAATACTTTCCTACTGGGAAGTCAAAGGTGAGATTCATCAATTCCTCAGTAATGTGAATATTTGTATTAGAAATTCTCCCTCAAAGGGATCCATCCTCGTCAATATGAATATTATCTTTCAGCTATGGTAATTCAACACCATATAGTTTGCTCCATGTAGAAATCAATTTTGTGAGTCCTGCAGTTTGGAAGAGAAGATCGTTTTGAAATTTTCTGCAGCAGCATTGAAAGATTTGATGTCAATGTCGAACCCTGAATTCACCTTCGAAGGAGCCATTGAGTCTTACAAGAGTACTTGCAAGAAGAAAAACAAGAAAAGGAGAGAGAAGCAAGAGCAAGAACGCAAGAGAGATGGAGAGCAAGAAGGCGAGAGAGAAAATTCAACAGCGTAATATAATCTAATGATTGAGTTTCTTAAAAGAAGACGATTCATCACAACTTAGGGTTGTATTTGAAGCAACATCGAAAAGAAGTAAATTCAGCGCACCAAAATGTGTTGAAGTGGCTTCTTAAAGCAAAACTGCGCGCGCTTAGCATGTCAATGTTGCATCGATTGGTAAACGACGTGACTTCAAATTTATACAACAGTTCTTAAATCGACGCATGCGTTGTTGGAACAACCCTATTACTGATTTGGGCTAGGAACACTATCTGTTGACTAGGATTAAGTTGACCCCAATGTATAGTCTAAGGGTCAAGGTTTTAGGCTGCTAGAACTTAAGGAAAAGAATAAGTTTCTGCGTTCGACGAACTCCATACTGCATTCGATGAACTCCATCCCGCGTTCAATGAACGACAAGCTCCAGTTCGACGAACTTGCCAAGGTTCTGCGTTCGACGAACTCTATTCTGCGTTCGACGAACTTTCTCTCCAGCTCGACGCACTCAGTTCTCCAGCCAGTCCAGCAATTTATCTCTTCAGTTCGACGAACTTCATTCTGCATTCGACGAACTCAGCTTTGCGCTCGGCGAATAAGTATCAAGATGTTCAGATCGACGAAAGTTCTCCTCAGATCGAGTAATTCAATTCTTGCAGCCAGATTCAGCAGTTTATTCTTTAGTTCGACGACCTCCAGCTTGAGATCGATGAACTCTAGATTGTGTTCGAAGAATCAGCAACAGATGTTCAGTTCGACGAAATCAACATTCAGTTCGATGAACTCTTCTCTCAGATCGACGAAATTTCTCTTCAGATTGGTTATTTCAGAAAGATCAGTTATATTATATTCTCTGAACTCAGATCGACTATCAGCAACGGATCTATTCTTTTATTTGGATCTATTCATTTCCAGATAAGTAAAAGATTTGTTCCTTTATTTATTTCCTTTCCATTCTCTTCTCTCGAGAAAGTAGTCGTTGACATATATTGGAAAAGGACACTTTCATGGAAAAGGAAAAGAGTTAAAAGTTTATTTGCTGAATCAATTTGCAGTTCCAAGAATATCTATTCAGAATATTTTATTCCTTAAATTAAAAAGATTTGATTTCAAATCTGTCAGAGATTTTTCTCGAAGGAAAAATAAAGAAGAAGTATTACAGCAGTATAGCAAGATAGGAAGAGGAGAAGAAGAAACAGTCGAGAGAAAAAATATACAGGAAGAAGAAGAAAAAGCTTTTAGTGTTCATCTTCTACAACAGCAACTCTTATTCTCTGAGATCAACAAGATCAATCTCTCATTATTCTACTGCAAGTTCAAATCTTCAAGAGCAACAACAAATCTAAGAAACATTGTCTCTCAGATTCATCAGCTTCAAAGAACATTTGTTTCATTCAAGAGAAAGCTCCATCCTCAATTGTCAACTATTTTCTATCAGACAGGGGGAGCTTTACATCATCAAATCCATTAGTCTTCTCTAAGATTATTGATAGAGAAGAACTTCATAACCCTCTTTATCCCATCTTGTACAGGGTTCTAACTCCCTTCAAAAGTTAACCCCTTGGTGGCAGGGCACCTGAACAAAAACCTGTAGTTTGGTTTGAGCACCTGATCAAATGCTCAAGTGGTGTTTGGGCACCTGATCAAAAATCCATTGGTGATAGGGCACCTGATCAAAAACCTAGTGGATTCCTACCAAGGGTGGTAGAAGAGTAGATGTACCTAGGTTTATTGGGGAACTAATATAGATCCTTGTGTCCTCTGTGATTCTTATTTATTTTTCTGTGTTGTACTGTGTGATCTCTTTGTGTTTGTTCTTATAACTCACTCAGTACATATATATATTACTACTTTAATTCCGCTATAAAAAAAAGTGAAAACCTTTTAATACTCTATTCACCCCCCCCCCCCTCTAGAGTAACTTTAAGATCTAACCTCACTTTCAATTGGTATCAGAGATAGGTTGATTCTTTACAGGCTAACACCTGAATCAAAAGATCAATTAGATCTTAAATTTCTTTTAGAGTTTCTTTTGCTAAAAATCCATGGCACAGAACAAAGAATACTCAAGCGCAAGACCTCCTATGTGCAATCTAAATAAGTTTGCATTATGGAAGGCAAGGATCAAATTATATATGAACTCTATTGATGAAGATATTTTCAATGTTATTTTGACAGGACCTCCTACTCCTACAGCAACAACAAGTGCTGAAGCAACAACAAATAATAATGATGTTCCACCTCCTGAGTGGACACATGCACAAAAGAGGCAGAGAAGTGATGATGCCAAAGCAATGAATATATTGGCACAGACATTGTCTGATGACATCTTTCAAAAGGTTGTGGAATGCACTTCAGCCAGGGAAATCTGGATGTCCCTCAACAACATGGTTGAAGGTTCTGCAGAAGAGTCAGAGTATTCATCCAGCTCATCTGAAGATGAGAATGAATCAAATGACAATGATCAATGCTTGATGGCTATCTATGACTCAAGCAGTGAGTCAGAACAAGCATCATCATCCAGCTCCAGTGATGATGAAGATGATGCAGATGAAAGAAGTTTCTGCATGATGGCTATCAATGCCTCAGGAAGCAACTCAGATGAATCAGAGCCTGAAACTGACAGTGATCAGGTAATTTCTAACTTTGATTTCAATTCAAATGAATTCAAAGATGAATTTAGAACTCTTTGTTTAGATTTAATTAAATCTGAGAAAGAGATAATCTCTCTTAGAGGCAAGTTAGCTGAAATGAACCAACTAAGTGAAGATAATGTCAATCTTAAGAAAGATTTGGCTGCCTCCAGAGAACACATTGTTCTCATTGAGAAAAAGTTGTCTGAAGCTAAGAAATTTGAAGAATCCCTCAATGGGAGAAGTATCAAACTGATGGACATTACAAGCACAGTGAATGCCAGACTAAGTGGCAACCTGGGCTTGGGTGCATCATCAAGTGAGACACATCTGATTAAGAAAAACATTCTTTCTACACCAGTAAAATTCATTTCTGCCAAAGGGCAAAGAGACGGTAGAAATAGATGAAAACATTTCAAGCAAGGATGTTCAGAATAAAAGAATTCAACAAAATTCGTCGAACGGAGCTCGACGAAATCAATTCATTTCGTCGAACGGAGATCGATGAACTCTGAAGACAGACCTTCAGTATAGTTATTTTTCGAACAACGCTCGATGAAAGCACTTCACTTCGTCGAACGGCGATCGACGAATTCATCCAAATTCGTCAAATGGAAAACATACTGAAAATCTAAAGAATTTTTATTCTTTACATACTAGAAATCCTTTTGCTGAGTGGATAATTCCTCCAAGGAGATATCATCCACAAGGCTACAAGGATCAGCCTGAGATGTCTTTCATTTCAGATTTTTGTGAAAAAACAAAAGGACTCAAGGTAGTCTGGGTCAAGAACAACTAGAATGTTTTCTGTTTTGCAGGTACATGGCTATCCAAAAATAAAAGAACAATGGTATTTGGATAGTGGATGCTCAAAGCATGTGACAGGAAACAAGGCCAACCTAAGCAATTACAAGGCAAGGCTTGGACCCAAAGTGATCTTTGGAGACTCCAACTGTGGACAAACCAATGGTTATGGACAAATCAAAGTTGGAGCAGTCACCTTCAAAGAGGTAGCTTATGTCAAGGGTCTGAAGCACAACCTCATCAGCATAAGCCAGTTATGTGATGAAGGTTATCAGGTAACTTTTAACCACTCCTTATGTCTTATTACCAATAATAAAAACATAAATGTATTATCTGGTATTAGACATGGAAACATTTATTTAGTCAATTTTGACTGTGCCAATTCAGATATTTGTTTATTTAATTCTATAAGTAAAACAAATGAATTATGGCATAAAAGGCTAGGACATATTAACCTTAGAATTATATCTAAGCTTTCTAAGGACAATCTTGTTAGAGGACTGCCTTTTGGTTCATACAAGAAGGAAGGACTCTGCAGGGCTTGTCAATTAGGTAAGCAAACCAAGAGTAGTTTTAAATCTTTATCCAAGAGTGATTCACCTAGGATTTTGTACTTACTGCATTTGGATCTCTTTGGACCCACTGCAATACAAAGTCTAGGAGGGAAGCATTACACTCTAGTTATTGTAGATTACTTCTCAAGATTCACTTGGCTGTTCTTTCTTAGGAACAAGTTTGACACCTTCAGTGTTTTGACAGACTTTCTCAGGTCCATCAAGATTGAGTACTCTACTCTAGTTGCATTGATCAGAAGTGATCATGACACTGAGTTTGAATTTCTTCTGATGAGAGAATTCTGTGGAAAAGAAGGGATCAGGAAATGTTTCTCTGCTCCTAGAACTCCTCAACAAAATGGGGTAGCTGAAAGGAAAAATAGAACCTTAATTGAATCAGCAACTACATTGCTTGTTGATGCTCACTTGCCACTCTCTTTTTGGGCAGAGGCAGTGAACACAGCAAATTATGTGTTGAACTGAAGTCTGATACATAAGCTTAAGGGTAAAACTCCCAATGAATTACTCAAGAATAAAAAGCCTAAGGTTAACTATTTTAAGATATTTGGCTGTAAATGTTATGTGCATAACAATGATAAGAAGTATCTCAGGAAATTTGAAGCAAAATCTGCTAAAGGTATATTCCTTGGATATTCTCTTTCTAGTAAAGCATATAGAGTTTACAACATCTACTCTTAAGATAGAAGAGTCCATGCATGTATCTTTTGATGAATCTAATATGTTAAATGAGGAGAGGAACACCACCTCTACCAAAAATATTTTGCAGGTTCCATCTCTATGTGAAGAAATCAATGGACTAAATCTACAAAATGAAGTAGTTTGCCCGAGACGTGCAAATGGTTAAGTCTGGGGGTGTGATGAGTCCCATTTATATACACATTTTTGGACTCATCTGGGTCGTATTTCTAGTCGATGCACTACACCTTAGGCATGTTTTTGATTATATTTGTTATTCCTTGCTAGGTGCACTCTTAGGCCCGTTTCGGTGTGCATTTGCGCTCCTTGTTATTGGGGGTAAGCACATGGTGCTCCCCATCCCTTTCTCTACGTTTATCTAGTGCTGGAGGTGTTTTCCGAGCTGTTTTATCCTGTATACAGGTGGCCGGATCATCTAGTTTTCCCCCAGAATTCATGATTGTGTGCAACGCACGGTCGTGCGTTTCCTTGACGCACAGACGGTTGTGGTCGTGCGTTCTCATCTGGGCAGAAAACGAGAGATCTGAGTTTAGTCGTGCGTTTTGACGCACGAGCAGAATTGCCCGTGTGTGAGTCAAACGCACGGACGCCTGTTTCTTCCTGTTTCTAGCTTTTCTGAATTTACCCGTGCGTTTTGACGCACGGGCAGATTTGCCCGTGCGTGAGTAAATCGCACGGGAGGCGCAGCTTCGTCTTCACGACAGTTTTTATCATTAATTATCGCACGGGCAGCGCACGATCGTGCATTCGACCGTGCGTGACCAAAATTCTGCATGTTTAGTATTTAAAGCAGGAAATGCCACTACCAAAAGGAGACGGATTCCCCTCGCGGGAAAAACGTGGAACCCCGCCATTTTCGCCCTTTACACCGGAGGAGACAAGAGGAGACCATTTCCAGTGATCTCCTTCGCCATTCCTCCATCCGGGAGCATTTGCAAGCATTCTCTGCCACTAGTTTAAGTATTCTTCGCTGAGGAGACCATAGAAGCGCTGAAGATCGTTGGAGTAGTGACAGCCTCCTTCGAGTCTGCACACCATCTGAAGGTCGAGCCCGGAGAGAGCCCGACAACTTCTCACTCCAGCCGAGAACCCAAGACGCGGTGACATCTTCTATTTGGTCCTTTCTAAACTTTGATGCTTGTGCTTTCTCTTTGTGTTGTTGTACGAACGCTTATTAGGTTAATGTTATGGATCCTTGCTTGTGTTCATGTGCAATGAGATGTGGTGGTGAGAATAGATTTCGTTGTTATTGTGATAGCCTAGGTTGTTTGTGTGTGAAGCCATCTAGCAATTGCTAATGGTGATGTTGGCGAAAAGGTGAACACGACCCTCACAAAACCTCGTACTATGGCCACTCCATCCGCTTACCGAAGTGTGGCATCACGGCCGCTGCATTCACCCACACCTTGCGAAGCAGTGCTTTTCGACCCGCATTTCTCTTATTTCCGCAATAGCTTAGGAATCCAATCACAACCCCCTTTGTTATTACTTAGTAATCCTTTTACCTAATTTCCGAGCAGAGCGAATCATACTACCCAACTTGCAGTCCTTTGAGATCGACATTCGGGGAGTTCCTCCCTATTTTATTACTTGAGTGACATGTGCACTGCCATCGTATCGCATTTCATGCTTGCTAATTAGCGTTGTTGAAATCGCGCATCAAACCGCAACACCGGTGGTGGCTCTGGGGGAGTAGGTCCCCACCTGGGGACCTCGGCTCTGATGAAGGGAGGTGTCTGGGTCGTCGTAGAACGCTGTCCCGACGGCACCCGCACGCTCACCCCCCCCCCCCCCCCTCCCTGTTTTCTTGTACGGGTTTGACGCCCTCCCCCGGTGGCGGCCGGACCACCACCAGAGGTTAGCCCCTCCCCCGGCGCTCCAGTCGGGGGTGGGGGAAGGCTCTCCTGGTAGGGGAGGTGGCGCATGCAGGTTGCGCCCCCGCCCCCACCCCCTTTGGTATTATTTACGGCGGCGACCGGCGGCGCCAGGCCACCGGGCCACCACCGGAGCGGTCGCTGACCCCCGACGCACCGGCCGGGGATGACGCCGGCGCCAGCGGACCACTTCCCGATGGTGGCAGCAGCCACCTCCCATGGCAACCCTGCGGGTTAGTAGGGGTCGTCCGATCTCCACGATGAGATCTGGCGGCCGCCCTTTTCTTATTTCTCGCCCGCCGCGTGGGCATGAGTGCCCCCACAGCGGATCGGCCCAGATCTACTGTGGGGGGAGGGTAGGGTGCGCGGTACAGCGCTCCTCCCGCCTCATCCCTTCCTCTATCCGCACCCCAAAGCCCTCTTCCCTTCTCCATTTTTTTAAGGATAAACTGGGCATTTCTGGCAAAAACTCCCAATATGAAAAATGTTTCCCACTCAGAGGGGCATCTCCTGTATTTTTTTTTTTAGATTTTTAGAAGGGGATTTGCTATTTTTAAAAGCCTATACAAAACTTCTTTAAAGGAATTAAAAGCCCAAATGAATTTGAAAAATTCCCAAAAAATTATAGGCTCTAATTTAGGGTATTGTACAACTACTACCAAAGTTTGAAGGTGTTGCCATTTCTTTTGATCTTTTAAAAGTCTGTTACAAGAAAAAGAATGCCCTAAAATGGATGAAATTAATTGGGAAAATTTGCGGACTCTTGACGCGTTATTTTAACTATATAATAAAATTGTGCGAGCCGATCAAAATTAAAAGGTAAACTCGCCAACTCCGGCAAGATATCGACTAAGTTAAAAGTACTGACGCGCAATTAAGGTCGCAATTACGAGGCGACGCTGCTAAATTAGTAACAACAAGATATTTAAAATGTGAGCCCAAGGCACACTGAAATAAGGAATCTCATAAAAATATAAGTCGACTCTAATCGACAACTAAAATAAACAATCTCTTACGAACGGAGAAGAGACCCCTATGAACGGGGAAAGAACAGATTTTCCTCCTATGATCGGAGATGATATTGAAGCCTCCTGATATGGAGTGATTGGACTACTAACCCGTTTATTTATTTATGTTCTCCAGTCTTGTACTGGTCCTGCATTTACTTTCTGCAATTATTTACATTCTCCAGTCTCGTACTGGTCCTGCATTTACTTTCTACAATTATTTACATTCTCCAGTCTCGTACTGGTCCTGCATTTACTTTCTACAATTATTCTTTCCAGTACTACAGTCTCGCACTAGTCATTTCTTCATTTACTTCCTGTTCTTTCTTTTCGATACTCCAGTCTCGTACTGGTCCCGCTAATTTGGCCCTTGCCTTCAGCCTTCTTACTGTTAAGTATTTTTATTACTCAGCACTGTTGTTTACTTTGCTTCATACTAACGCCGGGTCCCGCACTAGATAACGGTTATTTCTTTTCTGCTATAAGGATCTTAGTTGGGGATAACCTAGAGTTGAGTTCGTCCTCTGAAGGGTTAGCCCCAAATAAGATGCCCCACTTCCGATGCATCTCCCGGCCATAAGTTGTGTGGCCGGTGGAGCCAAGGAGCCGCGGTGGACCTAGAGTAGTGGTTCTTACTTAAGTTTGTTGGCTAATTGCTTGCTATAAAAGTGGCAGGTCGGTCACGCCCGCAGACCGTTCGTACAGGTGCGGGAGAGATGTCGACTCAAAGCGACAGGGAGATGTGCACCGCGGGTTATCACCACTTCGAACCTGCTGATTTGCCTACGCCGGTCGGCCTAAAACTCGGAATCACCAGATGTTGCTCACATCCAGTTAGTACACCAAGTTGTACGGGAGGGCCTGAGCGATACAGTACGACTACGCTCAGAAGTGACAAGACTGGCCACTGTCACTGATGGCCACATTGGTGAGGCCCGCGGGGTTCGCTACCCTGCTGGAAGAAAAGCGGTCTAAATTGTGTCAACACAGGGTTGTGTGTATTCAGGTTTGAATACCAGTTGTGCGTGTAAGCAGGTTTGAATACTTTGTGTGTGTGCAAGATAGATTCGTTAACAGTGCTATAATCTGCGTGCTCCTCATTGTTTTACTAAAGATTATGGCTAGTGGGCCCTACGGATACATAACTGCTGCTAACCCTTCCCATGCTTCGGCTATTTTCTTTAAGTACTTTAGCCCGCCCCCAGGATACAGATCCGGGGAGGGAATGTGTTTTCACTTAGCTCTGTGACTAACGGTTATTCTTATAACCATTCACAGGAAACGGGACAGTGCGAAGCCCCTGCACCACCGAATGATATACCGGCCCTAGAGATTGCCCGATCAGACACTCCAGCCTCGCTCCCAGTCTTCAGTGACGTGAGTCCTAGAGTCCAGGGTTAAATAAGGAGACGTTTGATGTACCTATTATAGCCCATGTGGCGTTAGGCTACGGACCTTTTCAGTTAGATTTCCCTAAACCATGCCTTTTACTTTCTCGAATTCTGCTTCTGCTGTGTGACTCTGATGTGTGTTGTGATGATTCTTGTGCCAGACAAGGCGATCACTTAGCGCTTAAGAGGGTGGGTCATCGCCACTCGGGAAGCGCTAGGTGACCGTCTTGGGCAGTAAGACCTCCCCTCTCCCTAGACCGGGTTCAATTTTTTTTTTTTTTTTTTTTTGGGGGGGGGGGGGGGGGGGGTCTTATAAATGTATCAGAGCTACACGATCCGACCACATGGGGCAGTCTTTAGATCCTCCCTTCCCAGGTTTTATTTCTTGGTTCAGGATGAACCACACAGCGGAAGCCTGGTGTGCCCTAAGGTTAAGGTTTAAGGATCCTAGATTGCACAGTCGTACACCCACACGCTTTCCGCTTTCGTTTCAGTCAGTTCTGCAAAATTCCCTTATTTTTGCAAGTACTGATGTTCGTCTGTTACTTCTCTAGATACCGGAGTCCAGTAACGGAAGGTCCTCCTCTAGGGATCAGTACCATCCTACCACTCCACCACCAGCCCCGGTCGCTCCAGCTGCAGCCCCATTTACCGAGACTGACTTGGGGAAGACACTGACAGCTTTGATGGCCTCCTTTCAGACAGCCATCCTACGGCCACCACAGCAGGCCACCTTTCAGACAGCCATCCTACGGCCACCATAGCAGGCCACCGTGCCCACTGACCTTCTAACGATCTTTCGGGGGCTAAGGCCCCCTATCATCTGAGACACCAAGTCTGCCATGCAGGCAGAGGAGTGGGTGGAGATGGTAGAGGAGCTTTTAGTTGGTATGATGTGCCCTGCTGTGGCCGCAGTGTCCCTGGTAGTGACCTTACTAGAGGGCTATGCCCGAGACTGGTGGAGGGCTGCTAGCCGCTCCACATTTAGAGTGCGACCACTCAGCACAATCCTCTGGGGAGAGTTTTTCGAGGCCTTCCTGGAGCACTTCATTTCAGACACTGACCGAGTTGCTCTCCAGGAGTGATTCTTGCATATCTGACAAGGAGAGAGGGTGGTGCCGGAGTACCAGCGGGAGTTTATCCACTTATCCCGTTTCACTGGGACTTTGGCGACTACATATAGAGACAGAGCTGCTAGGTTTAATCGGGGACTATGAGATGACCTCCGACAGGCATTGATCATGATCTCACAGTCGACCTTCCACATGATCGCTACCTACGCTGCAGCATTGGAGATGGACCAGAGGATGGTGGCCCAGCAGTGAAGGGGACATATGGATGTTCCCCGGACTCAGGGCAGAGAGAGGGACAGGACCTCGTAGGCAGGACCGTGATAGGAGACAGCATCACCGCCATCAGCCATACAGGCAGGCACCCCAGCCTCGACAGGCACCTCCAGCCCCAGCACCCCGACCAGCTCCAGCACCTCAGGCCGCCCCAGCCGCACGATGAGATGTTCCCTTTACCGGGAACTGCTTCCTTTGCTAGCAGCCTGGGCACATTCGAGCTTTCTGCCCTCGGGCTATAGGTAGACCCAGCTTAGGAGCAATGCAGGGAGCCGCAGAGAGAGGACAAGGATGAGGAGGTCGTAGAGGCCGACCTGCAGACAGGAGGGACCAGGCCAGACAGGAGGGACCAGGCCAAACAGGGCAGAGTATCACCGCTTGAGGCTTACGCATTAGATCTTCAGCATGGACCTGCACCCGACGTAGTGATAGGTATATATTTTTGCTAACGATGTTGGACCAAGATGATAGGATCTAGTAGAAATATGCGATATAGCCTTTTGTTTAAACTAGGTAGTTACTCCTCCCGTATATCTGTAAAGAGCATGTAATCATAGTATATGTATATATGTTACCAAGTTTGCTTTTGGTAGAAGGTCATCCCGCTAAAATGTTATTCGATACTGGTGCCACGCATTCCTTCGTTTCTTGGGATTTCATCGCAGACAAAGGAAACATCATGCGATCGTCAGGAATGTCAATACGAATACGACTCCCGGACAGATCAGACATGATATCCATAGAGAAGTGTTCTTTCCAGGCAATGCTGGGGGACATGGAATTCAAAATCTTTGCGACTATTCTAGAGATAACCGGATTCGACATCATTCTAGAAATGGACTGGTTAGTCGAGCACAACGCTCAAATCAATTGCTCTACCCGAGAGATCAACCTCCAGAACACGAATGGGCAATCTATCACCCTGGAAGGTATACCATCTGTCACCCACGTCATTCTAACGTCCGCCCAAACGGTCAAAGCAATCCAATGAAAGGAGGAGATGTACCTAATCTACTTCGAGATGGAAGACAAGATGTGAGTACTCACCAAAGTGCCCGTAGTCCGAGACTTCCCAGACGTCTTCCCCGAATCCCTCCCAGGGTTGCCCCCGCAATGAGAAGTAGACTTCCAGATTGAACAAGCCCTCGGAGCACGACCAGTATGAAAGTGGAGGGTTTAGTTCTTATTTATCTCAGTAAAAGATTTTGATTCAGTTTTGTTTTAAAAATAAATGATATGTATATTTATGTGTGTTTCCTGAAAGAATAATTTACACAAGCAGTAAGAGTGCAAAGAAAAATAAAACAATCATCCAGATGACACAAGATGTATAGTAGTTCCCCTCAACTGGGTACATCTACTCTTCTACCCACTGGTAGGAATCCACTATGAGGTTGTTGTTAAGGTGCCCTCTCACCAGGTGAGCTGTTGATAAGGTGTTCTAACCAAACTGCAGGTTTTTGCTAAGGTGCCCTGTCACCGAGATTAACTTTTGAAGGGAGTTATAACCCTGTACAGGATGGGGTAAAGAGAGGAAAAATAAAAATAAAAATAAAAACAGAAATTAAATTGTTCTTCTCTGTATAAGAAGACTCTTGATGATCCTAATGTGGTGTTGAAAGGATTAGATGGTGAAGAGCTCCCCCTGTCTGGTATAGATGAATGATAGTTCTGGAGGTCTCTTCCTTTTGATGGTTCAAATTCTTCTTCCTTCTTTTGCAGTGATGATCCTGAGCAATTGGTCGTGATTGTTGTCTCAGGATGTATGAGATCTGCAAGAGAATATTAGCTAGAAAAATAGATTTGCTGCTATGTATATTCTTCTCTTTCTCTTCTATATCTGTATATTTCTTTCTGCTCTTCTCATGAATATATAGTCTGGAGAAAGCTTTTGAATCCCTGCTCGGGAAAAAGGAAAGAGATAAAATCTTATTAATTTTGTTCCTTGGAAAGAGGAGTTGCCGATTTGACAATACAGAAACGGCAATATGCTTTTAATGCTGTAACGGCTAGATTAAATATTATAAAGAAAGATAGCAAAATAAAATATTAGTCGAGCTTTGGCTAGAATTTCATCGAGCACTGAACTGCATTTGTCGAGCGCCTTTTGATGTGCTGAGCAGTTCTCTGCAAATAAGATATTTTGTCGATCTTGATTTATCTCGTCGACCTGCTAAGTCTGGATGAGTTCGTCGAGCGTCATTCGTTGTTCGGATGAATATTTGTCGAGCGCTGTCTGGCTATTTGTCGAGCGTTGTTCGACATTTGTCGAACGTCGTTCGACATTTGTCGAACGCAGAGAACAAAAGATATTTTTATTTCTTTTCTCTTTTTCTGCTTATTAATAATATGTCTATTTTCAGCTTTCTTTCTTAATGAGATTTTAATCTAAGTTATTCAATATGTTATGATATAAACTTAGATATTAAAGGTGAATCCTAACTCAAATCAAAAGCTATGGTTCCAACACAGTATCCTGAGCACCTTATCGGATGGCCCCGAAGGAACTAGCCGAGCTCGAAATTCAATTACAAGAGCTAATCGATGCAGGTTTTGTTCATCCGAGCACCTCACCCTGGGGATCCCCAGTATTGTTCATCAAAAAGAAGGACGGATCATTACATTTATGCATCGATTACAGGGAACTAAACAAACTCACCATCTGAAACACCTATCCACTACCTTGAATAGATGAACTATTTGATCAGTTGCAAGGCGCTTTGGTCTTCTCCAAAATGGACCTAAGGTCCGGCTATTACCAATTTCGAGTACGGGAAGAAGACATCCCCAAGACAGCCTTCAGCTCTCGCTACGGGCTCTATGAATTCATGGTGATATCGTTTGGATTGACCAGCGCCCCGTCCACCTTCATGACCCTAATGAACAAAGTATTTGAACCCTTCCTGGATCACTTTGTGAGAGTATTCATAGACGACATACTCATCTACTCGAAGAACAAGACAGACCATTCCAGTCACCTCCAAATGGTGTTACTCAAGTTATGGGAACACTCGCTCTTCGCAAAGTTCAGTAAGTGTGAGTTCTAGATGGAGGAAGTCGGATTCCTTGGGCATACGATCAACAAGAATGGAGTAGCAGTAGACCAAGCCAAGGTACAAGCAGTACGAGACTGGCCACCACTTAAATCAGCAGCAGATATCAGGAGTTTCCTTAGTCTCGCCAGCTACTACCGCAAGTTTGTGGAAGGTTTCTCAAAGATCGCCTTACCCCTCACCACCCTTACCAAGAAGGATACGGCGTTTCAATGGACACCCGAATGCGAGGCAGCATTCACGGAGCTAAAGAACCGGCTAACATCTGCCCTGATCTTGACACTCCCCTCAGGCACTGAGGGCTTCTAAATCTACACTAACGCATCGCTAAAGGAATTAGGAGGCGTACTAATGCAGCACGGCAGGGTAGTCGCCTACGCATCATGACAATTGAAGCCACACGAGTTAAACTACGCAACCCATGACCTAAAGCTGGGTGTTGTGGTGTTCGCACTAAAAGTCTGGAGGCATTACCTATATGGGATAAGATGTGAAATCTTCTCCGACCACAAGAGCCTAAAATACATCTTCACCTAGAAGGAGCTAAATCTTCAACAACATCGGTGGTTGGAATTCCTATGCGATTACGACTTCGCCCTCCAATACCACCCCGGCAAGGCCAATAAAGTTGCAGATGCCCTGAGTCGACAACCTTCGATGATCGGGAATTGTCTGGAGATGATACCAGAAGACTTAGTCAAGCCCTTGGCAGACTTGGGCATCATCCTCATCACCCGCAGGAATCCGATGGACTACCAAGCCCAGCTATATTGGATGGATATGTAGTGCGATATTGGGGACAGGATATGAGAGGCGCAGAAGATCGACGCCGAAGCAACTCCAATCATCCAGACCTTACAATATGGCACACTGGAAAACTACAATCTGTATGATGGCATCTTGCAGTATAAGCACCGCATATTCATCCCCTCCGCCGAAGGAATCCGGTAAGAGATACTCTGAAAGCACACCAATCGAGGTATTCAATACACCCGAGAGTAGTAAAGATGTATACAGATTTGCGAAGAATGTTATACTGGCCAGGTATGAAAAAGGATGTCACCAATTATGTGGCGCACTGCCAGACCTGTCAGATGGTCAAGGCAGAATGCCATAGTCCAGGAGGTCTACTATAGCCCCTACCCGTACCCGAATAGAAATTTGAAGATATTTCCATGGACTTTGTCCATGGCTTGCCCCGATCTCGTGTAGGAAATGACTCAATATGGGTCGTGGTGGATCGCCTCACGAAGGTGGCCCGTTTTATCCCAAACCGCCAAGGTGACGGTGTCGATATCTTAGCACGACTCTTTATAGAACAAGTGGTCCGATTTCATGGGGTGCCCAAGTCGATTGTATCTGATCGCGACGGACGCTTAACTTTGAACGACTGGAGAAGAGTTCAAGCATATCTGGGAACCAGATTGGCATTCAGCACCGCGTTCCACCCTCAAACCGATGGGCAAACAAAAAGGACGAATCGAACGATGGAAGACCTCCTCCGACTATGCATAGTGGAACACAACGAACCTTGGGAACAGGTGTTGCCCTTAGTAGACTTATCATACAATAACAGCTTCCAAGCAAGCATTAAGATGGCACCATACGAAGCCCTCTACGGAAGACGCTGCCGAACCCCGTTATCATGGTCATAGGATGAGGACCCAGAAGCTCTAGGTGTCACTTATATAGATGACACCACGGCAGCAATAAGGTTAATCCGAGACTGAATGTTAGATGCGATGACGGAAAGTGCACCGGTCGTACAAGTAATAAAAGTTGGGAGAGACTCCCCGAATATCGTTCTCAGAGGATTGCAAGTTGGGTTGTATGATTTCTCGTTAGGAAATTAATTATAAAGATTCCTATGCAATTAATTAAAAAGAGGGTTTGATCTTAGTTTTCGTAATTTAACAACAGTGAAGGAAAATGCGGGCCTAAAGCACCGCTTCGCTTGGCGGGATGGAATGCAGGCCGCAGTGTCGTGCTTCAGTAAGCGGGTGGATGAGAAGGCTACCGGATGGATGATTTGTAACCAGCGGAGTGAGGGTTGTAGGCACCTTGTCATGGAACACGCAACTAGCAATTTCTAGTGCGGCGCACAACAGAGCATTGGAGTGGATGGTGGAATGGGGCACTCCTCAGTTCACATAAACCACAACAAATCTCAAAAGCATGAAATCATATTAACTAAAACACAGTGTTTATGAACATCATCCAAATTAACACACATACAAGGAAAACTCTGAGGCAATGCGCAAGGGGAAAGAGAAAACCGAAGCTCGAAGACTTTGCTGAAGATTCTCGGCCGGAATCATAGGGTTGTCAAGCCTCGTCCATGCTCGGTCTTCAGTTGCGTCCGGGGTCCGGAGGAGCTGTCACCTTCCTCTACTTTACATGTCTTCTTCGTGGTCTAGCTCAAGCTAACTCTTGTTGGACACCTTGAATGCAGCGGAGACTTTCCATCGATGGCGTTCTTGAGCTCGTGGATGATGGAGGAGGCCAAGGAGGAAGCTTTGGCGGAAGTTTTGCAAGAAAGCGGTTGCCGGAACTCCGCCTAGGTCGAGCGGCGGTGGAGCGGCAAAATAGGAGAATGGAGAAGAAAATGGCGGGCTCTGAAGTGATTTTCCCGGTCCTCTTTTTCCTTTCAGCAGATTTCCTGCTTTAAATACTAAAACAGCAGAAATTAAGTCACGCACGGTCGAACGCATGACCTTGCATTACTAAAACAGCAGAAATTAAGTCATGCAACTATTTCTAGTACACGCTCAAGTGGGTGCTAAGTGTGCAGACAAAATGAACAAAAATGATTCTTAGATAAAGAAGCTTCTAGCATGCTAAATAACTGTGCACGTGAGTGGGTACACAAATAGGTCTCCCCCAAACTTAAACTATGTATTAAGATATTCTAAAACAAAGTTTTAGGGGACGAGGGTACCCAATGCTCAGCAAGTAAGCATTCTGGAAGCCTATAGTGAAACTCTACGAAGAATCACGACCACCGCCTTCACAAATAAAAAATACCTGCAAATGGTGGTCTCCACACACGAAAACTAAAATAGCACAAAAAAGCTAGTTTTTGCAGGGGATAAATTAAAAGACAAAAAAATTAAGATAACTACTGGGGTTATTGTCCTCCCAGCACGACTTATTTGGCTTTTGTACAGTTCTAGCTAATGGGCCTATGAAAAGAAAAGTGAACAGGCAGCTGTTCTAATATGCGTGTCGGTAGCGGGTACTGATACGGCGATAAAACAGTTATTCCCCTACCTAAATAACGATACCTGTTGAACACAGGTAGCGGGAATAGGAAGTAAGAAGAGGAGGAGGCCAGGTCCTCACTCATCTCACCACAAAATAAATCCTTGCCTAGCAAGGTGTCATCTCTAGGAAGGTAGCAGGAGAAAGAGATCAATGGTGGAGCTTCCTCATTGGAGGAGGGATCAACCTCCTCGCACATGAGGATGCTATCATCATTGACCTGAGCTGGAAGCTCCAAGTCCTCCTGATGTACCTGTGGAGACTCAACCTGCACAGGCTCAGATATAGTAGAAGGGGGGTCAAGAAATAAAAGAGAAGAAGAACATAAATAAAAAACAGGCGGGGGAGTGGTCCCGGACTTACTCCCATCAGGTTGGGAAAGTAAAATAATGTTGGCATTGTCATCAATGCCACAAGATTCGGCGGGATCGACAGTGGCCAAGCTAAGGATTTGGACTTCCTCCACCAGTGCTAAGGAAAGCTCCTCTTCACCTAGAAGGTTGTCCTCCTCCATAGGAGCAGGCACACTTAGATCGCCAGCCTCATCCTGCGACACATCCTCAATAATGTCATCAGAGACGAGTATAGTAGTATGCACAATAGGGGGAGGTGTAGTGCTTGGATAAAAGTCAAGCACTAGTTCCTCACAAAGAATCAAATCTACGTTAGGCAATGATGTACAAGGGGGATGGGCTCGGTCATGTCAGTGCCCAGATCAGCCGCACATCTGGTGACCGTGTCCACATCATACCCTTCATAAGATGAAGGTAATATGGCCACATAACCAGATGTTGAAGGTGTGCTGCCAGAAGTAGGAGTCGGGATGATCCAGATATCCGGCTCGTCATCCTCGTCCAATTGGCGAAGATAATCAGCACAATCCTTCAAAGCATGATCTGTGCTCTGACAAAACAAGCACTGTCTTACAGGCTTCTTTGGCACAGCAGGTGCTGAAGCCGAAAAGAAGATTGACGGTAAAGGCGTGGCAGAATAGCCATAAGACTTCCCCGCACCATATGGAGTACCAAACAAAGTCGGTGCTCCATATGCTGGGCTGGGAGTGCTAGGGCTACTATCTCCCTTGGGACATCTATCACTAGCATGAGAGATATCTCCACAAAAACAGCAACGAATATTAAATGATGACCACATGGTGTGAAGATAAAATAATTCAAACAGAAAACACTATTGTGCAAAATACTACACCTAACAATAAATTACTAAGCAACCTAATAAAAATAGGAAAATAAAATAAGAAGAACTGAAATAAAATAAAAGATGCAATTTACAAATGAAAAGGGCTTAAATCTCAGATTCTCCCTCTCCAGAAAACTCACACGACTGTGTTCCCCGGCAACGGCACCAAAAACTTGATGCGCAAATCTTAGCACACCGCTAAAGGCGGTAGTAAGACTGCGGCACGAAACGGCAGTGTACTGATCGTTCAAGTAATATAAAACGAGGAGTAATCCCCAAGTATCGAATCTCTCAAGGAACACAGTAAGGTGGAGTTAACGTTCGAGGAAGGACTTGAGATTGAAGTCCTTTACGTCGGATGGATGCGGAATGGGGGATTTGGTTTGTGGAAAATAAAGAGAAAATATTACACTACTCCTATGCAATGCCGCTATGCAATGCTTCGCTTGGCGGGATGGAGACTAGCCAGGCCTTGAGCGCACTGCGTCGCAAGGGCGGATGGACGAGTAGGCAAGCAGAATCGAACTATGCAGGCCTTGAGCGTGCTGCTTCGTAGGGCGAGTGGATTACACGGGCCGCTATGCCACGCTTCGCTAGGCGGAAGGACGAGTAGGCAAACGGAGTGAGGGTCGTAAGCACCTCTTCGACAAGCATGCCACTAGCAATTGCTAGTGCGGCGACAAACGTGATGGCGGGATGGAGGATGGAATGGGGCGCACCTCAAGCAACATAAACCACAAAGCATTTCACATAGACATGAAATATATATAAATACAAACTAGTTTAAGTTTTCTACTTCATCAAAATACAAAGATCTACACATATACACTTCAATAAGAGAAGAACAAGGCAAGAAATCGACCGAATCCAAAGGCTCGTTGGAGATTCACGGTTGGAATCGCTGGGTTGTCAGTCCGCATCCAAGCTCGGTCAGCAACTGCGTCCGGGGTAGAGAGAGCTGTCACTACTCTCCAATGGACCCGTCTTCTTCATCTCATGATCCAGTGGAGGTTGCAAACTTCCTCTTGCTTGAAGGAAATGGTGGCTAGATCTCCCTTGAAGCTCTAGGATGAAGGAGGAGGCCAAAGGGATGAAACCCTGGTGGAGATGGCGAAATCGGCGCAGCTGTACAATGCGTACGGAACTCTCTCGTTTTAGGTCGAATCTGCAGCTTTTATAGGAAAATGTTAGAAATTTGGTCACGCACGGTCGAACGCACGACCGTGCATGGACCGTGCGATACTTAAGCTCAGCAGGCGTGCAGGGGAAGAAGGGCAGCACCCGTGCGTTTTGCTCACGCACGACCCACATCGCCTGTGCGTTCAAACTCACGGGTAAATTCCGACGCTCTGAAATCATCAAGACACAGGTCGACCGTGCATTTTACTCTCGCACGGGCGAATCTGCCCGTGCGTCAAAACACACGAGTAAACTCCAACACTCCGTTTTCTGCTCAGACACAAACGCATGACCGCCATCGACCGTGTGTCAAGGAAACGCACGACCGTGCGAAATGCACAGAAATTACTTTGGGGAGAACGGGACAATCAGGTCACCTGCATACAAGAGACACAAGCTGGGAAAGTACTACCAGCAGCACAGAGATAAAGAGGATACAATGGGGAGTACGCAGTGCTTACCCCCAACAACAAAGTGCGCAATTGCACACAAAAACAGGCATACTATGTACTACAATAAAAAGCATGAATAAGGGAAATATGAACAAAACTAAAGCATAAAAGCAAGAAAACTAGCCTAAATGAGTCCGAAAATATATATATAATAGGGACTCATCAGAATACTATTCGACGCATATTTACTTAGCCTAATTTTTTATTCTTAGAATTTATATTCTACTCAATTCTATGGGTTAAGATAAATCATTTCCCCAACAATCTCCCCCTATTTGTCTTAACCCTATTTAGAGAGAAATTGTATCAGCTTTTAATCAACACAGCAAAGCATTTATATAGAGAAGAAATATGCTAAGTAATCAGAAGAAGGGAGAAATCATATAAACAGACTTCATAATAAGTATTTAAGCATGGAAAGAAAAAAAATATAGATTGTATCAATATTGTTCAACACATCATTCAGGAGGGGTAGGAGGAGTTTTTCTTTTCCTAGTGAATACTACTATTTTTGGAAAGGTGGGTTTCTCCTTCTCAGTAGCAGGTGGTTCACTCAGCTCCCCCTGAGTCACAGCAGTTTGCTCCCCTTAAAATGGAACTTCCTTTTCTTCTACATTTACCTTTTCAGTTTCTTTCTCAGCTCTGCTAGCCTCCCCTTGAAGGAGAACTACTTGTTGGGCAGCTTCTCTTGCTATAGTGAGTATACCTGTTATCTGTTCATCAGTATGTAGCTCAGGTACAACTTCATTTCCAATGGTCTTGAGTAGATCAGTTTTTGAAGTAGGAAGGGACTTTTGTGATAGAGATTTGTGACTTGAGGACTGCTCTTCATCTAATTTCTCCCCCTTCTTGACCTTCTTAGCCAAGGAGGTTAAGAAAGACTTGGTCACTTTAGAGGAAGAGACAGAGGTCTAAAAGCTTTGCACAGAGGCATTGAACCCATCTATTTGGGTTTGTATGTGCATGATGGAGGAGTGAATTTGAGAGCAGTGTCCATCCAGCATGTCCTGAAATTTTTGGGCTGCTGACTGGATACACTGGGTGATGAGGATTTCAGTGGATGAAGATGGTTCATGTTATGTTGGAGGAGGAGGATACAATGGATGAGCAGGAGATGGAGTCCTTTCAGGAATGGCACCAAGCTTGGGGATTTGCGTGGTCCATTTTAAGAAGAGAGCAATGGACATCCTTTTGCCAGGAGGGATGGGAATTCCTTTTGACCTGCATAGGTCAGGGAAGGAGTGGAAAGTACCTGACTCATAATCCTCATGTAGGCATTCTCTTTGTGAGAATATTTGTAGCCTATCATTTTGAGTAAGCAGCTGCCTCAGTCTACTTTCTTCTTCAGCACAAGGGCCCCTATGAGATTCAATTGCTTCCTGGGCACTGCATCATGGGCAGAGATCTTACATAGTAGTACTTTTCCTACTATGTCTGCCAGTAGCCTATACTCATCAGAAAAATCTATTTTCTTTAGATAGATTGGTCTATCTTTTGAGAACTTCATTGTGATTAGTAAATTCTTGATTTCATCAGGGGTGAGTTCCACAGGTTCATCACCTGATAAGGGAATGGTAAAGGAGATTTATTTAGTTACTCTTTTAGAAAATAACTTGCTTTCCCTATTTGATTTGAACAAGGATAATATTGGAATGTACCTGATGAAAGATCAAAGGTGTTCCTAATGTGTTCAGCAGAGATTGCGACAGGTGTCTCATATATTGTTCCAGTGATTTCTCCTTGTTCAGATATCTGAACATGAGCCATTAGCTCTGTGAGTTCTGTCTCCAGGAGCTTGCCTCTTGTGGAGATGAGCTTATCTAGGCCAGCTTCAGTGAAGAGAGCTATGATGCTCTTATAATTTTCGGCGGCGGCCTCGAAGGATTCGAGGTCAATGTCGAAACCAGAGTTTATCTTGGGAGCCATTTTAGGTCAGTGAGAGAGAGGAAGAGATGGCTGGACTGAGAGGTAAGAAGGATGAAAGATGCAGAGTGTGAGAGGATTTCTAACTGAAGAGTTTGTTTAAGTCAGGTGAAACGTCGCAACGAGACACAATTCGAGGCTTATTCGGTACTACAGTAGATGTGATCAAAAAATATTCTAATATTGCCGCTCTTTTTCATGAAGTCGACGTTACGTCGAGTGGAATTCGACGTAAGCGTTGATACAGTCTGAGTTAAGATGTTAGGGTTTCCTATCGACGTATGCGTTGTTCGAAGTCGACGCATGCGTCGATTTTATTTATAATTATTGGTTATCGACGGTGCGTCGATTAATAAGTCTACGTGACTTTCATTTTTCCTGAAACTTCTTGGTTTCTCTTGAGAGATTATTTCTTCCTGCTCCTAATGTTTTCTAAGTCAGTCTTGGACTAATTTTTATAAACAATTAGATTGATTGTGCTAGCATTGTTTGGCAATGTGGCCAGTTTTATTGCAGATATAACATCTGACTATCTTTAGATTATAGGAATTTGAGTTTAGAGAGGGATAGTGGTATTGATTAGGATAGAAATTTTGATTAGGATAGAAATTTTGATTAGGATAGAAATTATGATCAGGATGAATGGGTCCTGAATGGGGGTTAAGATGGAAAGTTTTTGGAGAATAGACATGTCCTGTAATTATGTTGCTCTGAGTTTTTATGCGTCGATATCTATTCGACGTATGTTGATAATTGCGTTGATTTATATTCGGCGCTTTCTCCAGATTGTGTTGATCTAAAATCGTCGCATGTAAGAAGTTGCGTCGATTGGAAGTCGACGTACTTTTATTCAAGCGTCGAGTTGAGATCAAAGCATCTGAGAGATTGCATCGAGTAGAATTCGACGCACTATCATTCATGCGTCGATATGAAGTCGACGCAATTGTGTTTTCACAAATTTTATTTTTCCCTTTTTCTGATTTTATTTCTTTATGAGTTGTTTCTTTTGGCTTAGTTGCCTTCTTAGAAGTAGTTTGAGAGTCTTCATCTGTATAGTATGATGTTTCATCAAAATGGTTTATCTCATTGAGGGAGTCTTATTCCTTATTTTGTGAGTCTTCTTCTTGGTATATTGATTTAGTGGGTTTAGTGAATTTAACAGGGCTCATCCAAGCAGGTTTGTTGGATGGAATTAGACTAGCTGAGGGATCAGCTCCTAGCCCAAGATTTTTATGTCTTCTTGTTTGTTTTTCTGTGATTTCTTTAAGTGTTTGGCTTCTCATTTTTATTGATTCTTCAAAAGTTTTTGCTTGGGATACCTTATTCTTAAGGAGCTGGTTTTCTATTTTAGCCCTCTCTATTTCCTTTTCTCTGATGTTAGCCCTTAACTCATAATTTTTAGAACAAGTATCCTATATATTTCTCTGGTTTTTAATGACATTAATTTGTTCTTTTATATTCTCAATTTCTTGTTTAGCTTTTAGTTGATCTAAACATAATCCTTTAACATCATTTTTGAAATCATCACACAGAAAATCTATGTCATCAAAAATGCTTACCTCATCCTTATCCTCAGATTCCTCTATGAGAATAAGGCTATTTTCTTTATCATCTTCAGAAGAGATGCTTCCTTCTAATTCTGTCTCACTCCATGATTTAGCACCATGTTCTTCCTTTGAGCTTTCAAGAGCCATTAAGCATAGGACTTCTTGCTTAGACTCTTCATTGTCACTTTTGGATGAGGTGTTATCCTCAGAATCTGTTTCACTCCAAGCTTCTGCAATGAAGCCTCTTTCTTTCTTCTTCCCCTTTTTCTTGAGATCTTTCTTTTTCAGATCTTTCTTTTTCTCAGTATTTTCTGGACATTCTGGTGCAATGTGTCTAGTTTTCCTGCAGGAATAACAAATGATTTCTTTAATAGGAGTTTTATCATACCTTGGTTTTGATTCTCTCCTTCTAGACCCATCTGTCCTGGCCCATTTCTTGAATCTTCTGGCCAAGAGGCTGAATAATTCTTCTTTAGTGACAGGGGTCTCTTCTTCTGTTGCTTTCAAAGCAATGTTTCTATCTTTTGAGGAGGTTGGAGTGCTTCCTCTTCTTTCCTTCTCTTCTCTGGTTTTCAGCAGTTGATCATAGGATTTGAGTTTTCCTAAGAGGGCATCTGTTGAGATTTCCTTTTGTCCTCTTGTATCTCTTATTGCCCATATTCTTGAGTCCCATGAACTTGGGAGACTCATTAACAGTTTGTCATTGATCTCTGTGAGAGAGATCTCTCTATCCAGGCTCCTTAATTGATTGATGATCAGACTGAATTTGTCATACATCTCAGATATGCTTTCTTCATGCTTCTTTTGAAAGTTCTCATATTGGGAGATCAATAGAGCCTTTCTATCTTTCCTTTCAGCAGCACTTCCTTCTACCATCTTGGTTAGAGCCTCCCAGATTTCTTTGGCTGGTTCACAGTCAACAACCTTTTGAAAGATTTCATCTGAGAGGGTTGAGACAAGAATGTTCACAGCTTTTGCATCACATGTTCCTGCCTTCTTCTCTTCAACTGTCCACTCAGCCCTTGGGACAAGTGTTTGAGTCACTTCACCACTTGAGTCTCTTCTATAAGGCTTGGGAGGACCTGTCAAAATAATATTAAATAATTCTTCATCAATAGAATTCATATAGATCCTAATTCTTGTTTTCCAAACTGCAAACTTTTCAAGATTGCACATTAGTGGTCTGGTGGAAGCATAATCTTTGATTTGTGTCATGTGAAAAATAGTTCTTAGAAATATATATATATATATATATATATTAGAGGTGGGATCTTTTTTATCAAGGAGTTAACCTTTTTAGATCAACCTCGCTTTGATACCAATTGAAATTGCACAGTTAACCACACTAGAATTCTCTAGATGGGGTGAATAGAGATTTAAATAAATTTTGTGCAAAGTTAACAAATATATATATGTGTGTAATAATCACAGAATTACGCTTCCCACACACACCAACAAGAATTAAGTAAATAAAGAAAGAAATAGCAAAATGAAAATCACAGCACAACACAAAGAAATATAGTGGTTCCCCAAACTTTGGGTAGTCAACTCTTCTACCCCCTTGGTAGGAATTCACTATCTTGCACTGAGCCTTTTGATAAGGAGACTCTTAGAACCAGCCTGAGTCTTTTGATAAGGAGACTCTTAGAACCAGTACAACTGAATTTTTTGAAGAGAGATTCTAAAAACTCTTTTACACAATTGAAGTTGAAATAAGAATGAGAAGAAGAATTAGAAGAAACAATTAAAACAAGAAAGAATCTTCTTCCTAGCAAGAAGATTAGAAGCACAAGAATAGTGAATGTAATCTCTCTTCTATAGTGAGAAGGAGATTGTAAGTTTTTCTCTCTTTTGTGAGAGCTTTCAGAATTTGCAGCAGAATGGCTTCAGAAGGAGGAGAAGATGAAGGGTTTTTCTTTGCTACAGCACACTATCTCTTTTCTCAGCTTTCTCACTCTTCACTTGGGAGCTCTTCCTCTTTTTCAAATGTATATGGTGGATCACTAGTCATTATTCTCTGCCGACCTCCTATTTATTTATAGCTCTGTTTCAAAAGATGTTGCTAAAGGGGAATAATCAATCAGCAATTAGAGAGAAAAAGTTTCCATAATAATTAAATCTGTAGAAGGAAAGAATTCATTCTGATTTCAAATAATATCCATAATAATCTTAATCAAATTAGCCAAGAATCAAATAGAAGGAAAGACTGATTCAGAACGGCTATAAAAGAATAATATCATTCCATAAAAACCAGATCTACAGAAAGAAGGAAAGAGATCTGGCGTGTTTTTGAATTTCTTATAGAAATCGACGTGCGTCGATTACTATTTGACGTAAACGTCGATTTCATCCTGGCTGGATGTCGAGAGGAGAATAAGGAAGGTGCGTCGACTAAGGTGCGTCGACTTTATTAAATGTTTCGACTAGAAGTCAGAGGTACGTCGACAAAGATTACGTCGAATTCTTCTTAGAGTTACTTCGACTCATTCTGAGAGAAACGTCGACTACATTTCGACATTGCGTCGAATATGATGCGCAAATCTTAGCACACCGCTAAAGGCGGTAGTAAGACTGCGGCACGAAACGGCAGTGTACCGATCGTTCAAGTAATATAAAACGAGGAGTAATCCCCGAGTATCGAATCTCTCAAGGAACACAGTAAGGTGGAGTTAACGTTCGAGGAAGGACTTGAGATTGAAGTCCTTTACGTCGGATGTATGCGGAACGGGGGATTTGGTTTGTGGAAAATAAAGAGAAAATATTACACTACTCCTATGCAATGCCGCTATGCAATGCTTCGCTTGGCGGGATGGAGACTAGGCAGGCCTTGAGCGAACTGCGTCGTAAGGGCAGATGGACGAGTAGGCAAACGGAATCGAACTATGCAGGCCTTGAGCGCGCTGCTTCGTAGGGCGAGTGGATTACACTGGCCACTATGCCACGCTTCGCTAGGCGGATGGACGAGTAGGCAAACGGAGTGAGGGTCGTAAGCACCTCTTCGACAAGCACGCCACTAGCAATTGCTAGTGCGGCGACGAACGTGATGGCGGGATGGAGGATGGAATGGGGCGCACCTCAAGCAACATAAACCACAAAGCATTTCACATAGACATGAAATATATATAAATACAAACTAGTTTAAGTGCTCTACTTCATCAAAATACAAAGATCTACACATATACACTTCAATAAGAGAAGAACAAGGCAAGAAATAGACCGAATCCGAAGGCTCGTTGGAGATTCACGGTTGGAATCTTTGGTTTGTCAGTCCGCGTCCAAGCTCGGTCAGCAACTGCGTCCGGGGTAGAGAGAGTTGTCACTACTCTCCAATGGACCCGTCTTCTTCGTCTCACGATCCGGTGGAGGTTGCAAACTTCCTCTTGCTTGAAGGAAATGGTGGCTAGATCTCCCTTGAAGCTCTAGGATGAAGGAGGAGGCCAAAGGGACGAAACCCTAGTGGAGATGGCGAAATCGGCGCAGCTGTACAATGCGTACGGAACTCTCTCGTTTTAGGTCGAATCTGCAGTTTTTATAGGAAAATGTTAGAAATTTGGTCATGCACGGTCGAACGCACGACCGTGCGTGGACCGTGCGATACTTAAGCTCAGCAGGCGTGCATGGAAAGAAGGCCAGAGCCCGTGCATTTTGCTCACGCACGACCCACACCGCCCGTGCGTTCAAACGCACGGGTAAATTCCGACGCTCTGAAATCATCAAGACACAGGTCGACCGTGCGTTTTACTCTCGCACGGGCGAATCTGCCCGTGCGTCAAAACGCACGAGTAAACTCCGACGCTCTGTTTTCTGCCCAGACACAAACGCACGACCGCCACCGACCGTGCGTCAAGGAAACGCACGACCGTGCGATATGCACAGAAATTACTTTGGGGAGAACGGGACAATCAGGTCACCTGCATACAAGAGACACAAGCTGGGAAAGTACTACCAGCAGCACAGAGATAAAGAGGATATAATGGGGAGTACGCAGTGCTTACCCCCAACAACAAAGTGCGCAATTGCACACAAAAACAGGCATACTATGTACTACAATAAAAAGCATGAATAAGGGAAATATGAACAAAACTGAAGCATAAAAGCAAGAAAACTAGCCTAAATGAGTCCGAAAATATATATATAATAGGGACTCATCACACCCCCAGACTTACCTGTTTGCGCGTCCCGAGCAAACAATTCCTACGTAAGCGGGAATATGAAATAGCTAACTAAAATTTACAAAATGGAATACCATGCGATGTCGCATGCTCATGTTCGTATAAGAAAACTAGAGAAGATTTCTAAGTATACACAGAGTTTATGAATTTTAATAACATAAATAATTGTTACTTTTACTCAAAATGAGAATTACGGTGAATCATCAGGTCACGCATATGGAGAAAGTAAACTGAACGCTGAGGTGAGCATTGCCAAAGATCGGGGTGCCGGAAAAACTCCACCGAAATCCATCGGTGTCGGTGACCATAGGCTTGCCTGGTCACATTCTCTCCACGACGCTAGATTGGCTCAAGGCGTGAGTCAATAGGACTTTCAAGTTTTGAAAGGGGCTTGGGTTGCGGTGAGGTAAACAAAGGTAAGCCTGGAGGCTAAGCACACCTAACCCAACATGAGCTTTAAGTAAAGATACTCGCACAGCTATAACCATACAAGTGCATCACACCCCCAGACTTGGACTTTTGCAACATAGGTGTGTGCACTCCCTACTCCCAATCATAAATTTATACAAAGATTTTTCATTAAAATCATTTTTCTCTTTTTTTTTCTTTTTCTTTTCTTTTTCTTCTTCATTCTTCTTTTATTTTCTTTCTTTTTTCAGCATATTTTCTAATTAACATAACCACAACTTCACATAATAAGCAACACAGTCACACCCCCAACATGAAAATAATAATCAAATTTAAGCTCGGTTTTGGTTGTGCAACTAGGTTGGGCTTTTAGGCCTTGGTGAAAAATATGTGGAGCTGAATCAAATGAAGGGGTAGGCACAAAATGGGCTAGCAAGGAATAAATGATAGGAATGGTACACAAAGCTCAACCTGGCCAAAATGATGGCCTACGTCATTCTCACGCACTCAAACTATCTTATGTCAATGCTTCGAGAATCGCTTGGGGCAAGTTCTAGCCACCGAGAAAGATTCTCCTTTCTCCCGACTCGAGCAATACGAATCTAGCAAACGTCTACACACATCCCTACGCTACCGTTTGATTCACACCGGATTCATCATTTGAGTATAGTAAACAATATTTATACTAATAAAAATGCATAAAGCTAATAGTAGAAGGAGAAATCTAATCTACATGAATTACTATACTTGCATGAGTACTTGACTAGAAACACCGGAGCCAACATTTTATTCCACTACATAATTTAAAAGATAGCACAAACATTTTCTCATATGCACAAAGGGATGAGTTATACTCGTGACGCGCTAAAGGTAAAGTACACGCTCAAGTGGGTGCTAAGTGTGCAGACAAAATGAACAAAAATGATTCTTAGATAAAGAAGCTTCTATCATGCTAAATAACTGTGCACGTGAGTGGGTACACAAACATGTCTCCCCCAAACTTAAACAATGTATTAAGATATTCTAAAACAAAGTTTTAGGGGACGAGGGTACCCAATGCTCAGCAAGTAAGCATTCTGGAAGCCTGTAGTGAAGCTCTACGAAGAATCACGACCACCGCCTTCACATATAGAAAATACCTGCAAATGGTGGTCTCCACACACGAAAACTAAAATAGCACAAAATAAGCTAGTTTTTGCAGGGGATAAATTAAAAGGCAAGAAAAATTAAGATAACTACGGGGTTATTGTCCTCCCAGCAAGACTTATTTGGCTTTTGTACAGTTCTAGCTAATGGGCCTATGAAAAGAAAAGTGAACAGGCAGCTGTTCTAATATGCGTGTCGGTAGCGGGTACCGATACGGCGATAAAACAGTTATTCCCCTACCTAAATAACGATACCTGCTGAACACAGGTAGCGGGAATAGGAAGTAAGAAGAGGAGGAAGCCTGGTCCTCACTCATCTCACCACAAAATAAATCCTTGCCTAGCAAGGTGTCATCTCCAGGAAGGTAGCAGGAGAAAGAGATCATTGGTGCAGCTTCCTCATTGGAGGAGGGATCAACCTCCTCACACATGAGGATGCTATCATCATTGACCTGAGCTGGAAGCTCCAAGTCCTCCTGATGTACCTGTGGAGACTCAACCTGCACAGGCTCAGATATAGCAGAAGGGGGGGTCAAGAAATAAAAGAGAAGAAGATCATAAATAAAAATCAGGCGGAGGAGTGGTCCCGGACTTACTCCCATCAGGTTGGGAAAGTAAAATAATGTTGGCATTGTCATCAATGCCACAAGATTCGGCGGGATCGACAGTGGCCAAGCTAAGGATTTGGACTTCCTCCACCAGTGCTGAGGAAAGCTCCTCTTCACCTATAAGGTTGTCCTCCTCCATAGGAGCAGGTACACTTAGATCGTCAGCCTCTTCCTGCGACACATCCTCAACAATGTTGTCAGAGACGAGTATAGTAGTATGCACAATAGGGGGAGGTGTAGTGCTTGGATAAAAGTCAAGCACTGGTTCCTCACAAAGAATCAAATCTACGCTAGGCAATGGATGTACAAGGGGGATGGGCTCGGTCATGTCAGTGCCCAGATCAGCCGCACATCTGGTGACCGTGTCCACATCATACCCTTCATAAGATGAAGGTAATATGGCCACATAACCAGATGTTGAAGGTGTGCTGCCAGAAGTAGGAGTCGGGACGATCCGGATATCTAGCTCGTCATCCTCGTCCAATTGGCGAAGATAATCAGCACAATCCTTCAAAGCATGATCTGTGCTCTGACAAAACAAGCACTGTCTTACATGCTTCTTTGGCACAGCAGGTGCTGAAGCCGAAAAGAAGATTGACGGTAAAGGCGTGGAAAAATAGCCATAAGACTTCCGCGCACCATATGGAGTACCAGACGAAGTTGGTGCTCCATATGCTGGGCTGGGAGTGCTAGGGCTACTATCTCCCTTGGGACATCTATCACTAGCATGAGAGATATCTCCACAAAAACGGCAACGAATATTAAATGATGACCACATGGTGGAAGATAAAATGATTCAAACAGAAAACATTATTGTGCAAAATACTACACCTAACAATAAATTACTAAGCAACCTAATAAAAACAGGAAAATAAAATAAGAAGAACTGAAATAAAATAAAAGATTCAATTTACAAATGAAAAGGGCTTAAATCTCAGATTCTCCCTCTTCAGAAAACTCACACGACTGTGTTCCCCGGCAACGGCGCCAAAAACTTGATGCGCAAATCTTAGCACACCGCTAAAGGCGGTAGTAAGACTGCGGCACAAAACGGCAGTGTACCGATCGTTCAAGTAATATAAAACGAGGAGTAATCCCCGAGTATCGAATCTCTCAAGGAACACAGTAAGGTGGAGTTAACGTTCGAGGAAGGACTTAAGATTGAAGTCCTTTACGTCGGATGGATGCGGAACGGGGGATTTGGTTTGTGGAAAATAAAGAGAAAATATTACACTACTCCTATGCAATGCCAATATGCAATGCTTCGCTTGGCGGGATGGAGACTAGGCAGCCCATGAGCGCACTACGTCGCAAGGGCGGATGGACGAGTAGGCAAGCGGAATCGAACTATGCAGGCCTTGAGCGCGCTGCTTCGTAGGGCGAGTGGATTACACGGGCCGCTATGCCACGGTTCGCTAGGCGGAAGGACGAGTAGGCAAACGGAGTGAGGGTCGTAAGCACCTCTTCGACAAGCACGCCACTAGCAATTGCTAGTGCGGCGACGAACGTGATGGCGGGATGGAGGATGGAATGGGGCGCACCTCAAGCAACATAAACCACAAAGCATTTCACATAGACATGAAATATATATAAATACAAACTAGTTTAAGTGCTCTACTTCATCAAAATACAAAGATCTACACATATACACTTCAATAAGATAAGAACGAGGCAAGAAATCGACCGAATTCGAAGGCTCGTTGGAGATTCACGGTTGGAATCGCTGGGTTGTCAGTCCGCATCCAAGCTCAGTCAGCAACTGCGTCCGGGGTAGAGAGAGTTGTCACTACTCTCCAATGGATCCATCTTTTTCATCTCACGATCCGGTGGAGGTTGCAAACTTCCTCTTGCTTGAAGGAAATGGTGGCTAGATCTCCCTTGAAGCTCTAAGATGAAGGAGGATGCCAAGGGATGAAAACCTGGTTGAGATGGCGAAATCGGCGCAGCTGTACAATGCGTACGGAACTCTCTCATTTTAGGTCGAATCTGCAGCTTTTATAGGAAAATGTTAGAAATTTGGTCACGCACGGTCGAACGCACGACCGTGCGTGGACCGTGCGATACTTAAGCTCAGCAGGCGTGCAGGGGAAGAAGGCCAGCGCCCGTGCGTTTTGCTCACGCACGACCCATACCGCCCGTGCGTTCAAACGCACGGGTAAATTCCGACGCTCTGAAATCATCAAGACACAGGTCGACCGTGCGTTTTACTCTCGCACGGGCGAATCTGCCCGTGCGTCAAAATGCACGAGTAAACTCCGACGCTCCATTTTCTGCCCAGACACAAACGCACGACCGCCACCGACCGTGCGTCAAGGAAACGCACGACCGTGCGATATGCACAGAAATTACTTTGGGGAGAACGGGGCAATCAGGTCACCTGCATATAAGAGACATAAGCTGGGAAAGTACTACCAGCAGCACAGAGATAAAGAGGATACAATGGGGAGTACGCAGTGCTTACCCCCAACAACAAAGTGCGCAATTGCACACAAAAACAGGCATACTATGTACTACAATAAAAAGCATGAATAAGGGAAATATGAACAAAACTGAAGCATAAAAGCAAGAAAACTAGCCTAAATGAGTCCGAAAATATATATATAATAGGGACTCATCAGAATACTATTCGACGCATATTTACTTAGCCTAATTTTTCATTCTTAGAATTTATATTCTACTCAATTCTAGGGGTTAAGATAAATCATTTCCCCAACAATCTCCCCCTATTTGTCTTAACCCTATTTAGAGAGAAATTGTATCATCTTTTAATCAACACAGCAAAGCATTTATATAGAGAAGAAATATGCTAAGTAATCAGAAGAAGGGAGAAATCATATAAGCAGACTTCATAATAAGTATTTAAGCATGGATAAAAAAAATATAGATTGTATCAATATTGTTCAACACATCATTCAGGAGGGGTAGGAGGAGTTTTTCTTTTCCTAGTGAATATTACTGTTTTTGGAGAGGTGGGTTGCTCCTTCTCAGTAGCAGGTGGTTCACTCAGCTCCCCCTGAGTCACAGCAGTTTGCTCCCCCTGAAATGGAACTTCCTTTTCTTCTACATTTACCTTTTCAGTTTCTTTCTCAGCTCTGCTAGCCTCCCCTTGAAGGAGAACTACTTGTTGGGCAGCTTCTCTTGCTATAGTGAGTATACCTGTTATCTGTTCATCAGTATGTAGCTCAGGTACAACTTCATTTCCAATGGTCTTGAGTAGATCAGTTTTTGAAGTAGGAAGGGACTTTTGTGATAGAGATTTGTGACTTGAGGACTGCTCTTCATCTAATTTCTCCCCCTTCTTGACCTTCTTAGCCAAGGAGGTTAAGAAAGACTTGGTCACTTTAGAGGAAGAGACAGAGGTCTAAAAGCTTTGCACAGAGGCATTGACCCCATCTATTTGGGTTTGCATGTGCATGATGGAGGAGTGAATTTGAGAGCAGTGTCCATCCAGCATGTCCTGAAATTTTTGGGCTGCTGACTGGATACACTGGGTGATGAGGATTTCAGTGGATGAAGATGGTTCATGTTGTGTTGGAGGAGGAGGAGACAATGGATGAGCAGGAGATGGAGTCCTTTCAGGAATGGCACCAGGCTTGGGGATTTGCGTGGTCCATTTTAAGAAGAGAGCAATGGACATCCTTTTGCCAGGAGGGATGGGAATTCCTTTTGACCTGCATAGGTCAGGGAAGGAGTGGAAAAGTACCTGACTCATAATCCTCATGTAGGCATTCTCTTTGTGAGAATATTTGTAGCCTATCATTTTGAGTAAGCAGCTGCCGCAGTCTACTTTCTTCTTCAGCACAAGGGCCCCTATGAGATTCAATTGCTGCCTGGGCACTGCATCATGGGCAGAGATCTTACATAGTAGTACTTTTCCTACTATGTCTGCCAGTAGCCTATACTCATCAGAAAAATCTATTTTCTTTAGATAGATTGGTCTATCTTTTGAGAACTTCATTGTGATTAGTAAATTCTTGATTTCATCAGGGGTGAGTTCCACAGGTTCATCACCTGATAAGGGAATGGTAAAGGAGATTTATTTAGTTACTCTTTTAGAAAATAACTTGCTTTCCCTATTTGATTTGAACAAGGATAATATTGGAATGTACCTGATGAAAGATCAAAGGTGTTCCTAATGTGTTCAGCAGAGATTGCGACAGATGTCTCATATATTGTTCCAGTGATTTCTCCTTGTTCAGATATCTGAACATGAGCCATTAGCTCTGTGAGTTCTGTCTCCAGGAGCTTGCATCTTGTGGAGATGAGCTTATCTAGGCCAGCTTCAGTGAAGAGAGCTATGATGCTCTTATAATTTTCGACGGCGGCCTCGAAGGATTCGAGGTCAATGTCGAAACCAGAGTTTATCTTGGGAGCCATTTTAGGTCAGTGAGAGAGAGGAAGAGATGGCTGGACTGAGAGGTAAGAAGGATGAAAGATGCAGAGTGCGAGAGGATTTCTAACTGAAGAGTTTGTTTAAGTCAGGTGAAATGTCGAAACGAGACACAATTCGAGGCTTATTCGGTACTACAGTAGATGTGATCAAAAAATATTTTAATATTGACGCTCTTTTTCATGAAGTCGGCGTTACGTCGAGTGGAATTCGACGTAAGCGTTGATACAGTCTGAGTTAAGATGTTAGAGTTTCCTATCGACGTATGCGTCGATCGAAGTCGACGCATGCGTCGATTTTATTTATAATTATTGGTTATTGATGGTGCGTCGATTAATAAGTCTACGTGACTTTCATTTTGCCTGAAACTTCTTGGTTTCTCTTGAGAGATTATTTCTTCCTGCTCCTAATGTTTTCTAAGTCAGTCTTGGACTAATTTTTATAAACAATTAGATTGATTGTGCTAGCATTGTTTGGCAATGTGGCCAGTTTTATTGCAGATATAACATCTGACTATCTTTAGATTATGGGAATTTGAGTTTAGAGAGGGATAGTGGTGTTGATTAGGATAGAAATTTTGATTAGGATAGAAATTATGATCAGGATGAATGGGTCCTGAATGGGGGTTAAGATGGAAAGTTTTTGGAGAATAGACATGTCCTGTAATTATGTTGCTCTGAGTTTTTATGCGTCGATATCTATTCGACATATGCTGATAGTTGCGTCGATTTATATTCGGCGCTTTTTCCAGATTGTGTTGATCTAAAATCGTCGCATGTAAGAAGTTGCGTCGATTGGAAGTCGGCGTACTTTTATTCAAGCGTCGAGTTGAGGTCGAAGCATCTGAGAGATTGCATCGAGTAGAATTCGACGCACTATCATTCATGCGTTGATATGAAGTCGACGCAATTGTGTTTTCACAAATTTTATTTTTCCCTTTTTCTGATTTTATTTCTTTACGAGTTGTTTATTTTGGCTTAGTTGCCTTCTTAGAAGTAGTTTGAGAGTCTTCATCTGTATAGTATGATGTTTCATCAAAATGGTTTATCTCATTGAGGGAGTCTTCTTCCTTATTTTGTGAGTCTTCTTCTTGGTTTATTGATTTAGTGGGTTTAGTGAATTTAACAGGGCTCATCCAAGCAGGTTTGTTGGATGGAATTAGACTAGCTGAGGGATCAGCTCCTAGCCCAAGATTTTTATGTCTTCTTGTTTGTTTTTATGTGATTTCTTTAAGTGTTTGGCTTCTCATTTTTATTGATTCTTCAAAAGCTTTTTCTTGGGATACCTTATTCTTAAGGAGCTGGTTTTCTATTTTAGCCCTCTCTATTTCCTTTTCTCTGATGTTAGCCCTTAACTCATAATTTTTAGAACAAGTATCCTCTATATTTCTCTGGTTTTTAATGACATTAATTTGTTCTTTTAGATTCTCAATTTCTTGTTTAGCTTTTAGTTGATCTAAATATAATCCTTTAAAATCATTTTTGAAATCATCACACAGAAAATCTATGTCATCAAAAATGCTTACCTCATCCTTATCCTCAGATTCCTCTATGAGAATAAGGCTATATTCTTTATCATCTTCAGAAGAGATGCTTCCTTCTAATTCTGTCTCACTCCATGATTTAGCACCATGTTCTTCCTTTGAGCTTTAAAGAGACATTAAGCATAGGTCTTCTTGCTTAGACTCTTCATTGTCACTTTTGGATGAGGTGTTGTCCTCAGAATCTGTTTCACTCCAAGCTTCTGCAATGAAGCCTCTTTCTTTCTTCTTCCCCTTTTTCTTGAGATCTTTCTTTTTCATATCTTTCTTTTTCTCAGTATTTTCTGGACATTCTGGTGCAATGTGTCTAGTTTTCCTACAGGAATAACAAATGATTTCTTTAGTAGGAGTTTTATCATACCTTGGTTTTGATTCTCTCCCTCTAGACCCATCTGTCCTGGCCCATTTCTTGAATCTTCTGGCCAGGAGGCTGAATAATTCTTCTTCAGTGACAGGGGTCTCTTCTTCTGTTGCTTTCAAAGCAATGTTTCTATCTTTTGAGGAGGTTGGAGTGCTTCCTCTTCTTTCCTTCTCTTCTCTGGTTTTCAGCAGTTGCTCATAGGATTTGAGTTTTCCTAAGAGGGCATCTGTTGAGATTTCCTTTTGTCCTCTTGTATCTCTTATTGCCCATATTCTTGAGTCCCATGAACTTGGGAGACTCATTAACAGTTTGCCATTGATCTCTGTGAGCGAGATCTCTCTATCCAGGCTCCTTAATTGATTGATGATCAGACTGAATCTGTCATACATCTCAGATATGCTTTCTTCATGCTTCTTTTGAAAGTTCTCATATTGGGAGATCAATAGAGCCTTTCTATCTTTCCTTTCAGCAGCACTTCCTTCTACCATCTTGGTTAGAGCCTCTCAGATTTCTTTGGCTGGTTCACAGTCAACAACCTTTTGAAAGATTTCATCTGAGAGGGTTGAGACAAGAATGTTCACAGCTTTTGCATCACATGTTCCTGCCTTCTTCTCTTCAACTGTCCACTCAGCCCTTGGGACAAGTGTTTGAGTCACTTCACCACTTGAGTCTCTTCTATAAGGCTTGGGAGGACCTGTCAAAATAATATTAAATAATTCTTCATCAATAGAATTCATATAGATCCTAATTCTTGTTTTCCAAACTGCAAACTTTTCAAGATTGCACATTAGTGGTCTGGTGGAAGCATAATCTTTGATTTGTGTCATGTGAAAAATAGTTCTTAGAAATATATATATATATATATATATTAGAGGTGGGATCTTTTTTATCAAGGAGTTAACCTTTTTAGATCAACCTCGCTTTGATACCAATTGAAATTGCACAGTTAACCACACTAGAATTCTCTAGATGGGGTGAATAGAGATTTAAATAAATTTTGTGCAAAGTTAACAAATATATATATGTGTGTAATAATCACATATATTACTAAGAACTATTTTTCAATTGGTACAAGTGTTTGAGTCACTTCAAAAGACTCAGCCCTTGGGACAAGTGTTTGAGTCACTTCACCACTTGAGTCTCTTCTATAAGGCTTGGGAGGACCTGTCAAAATAATATTAAATAATTCATCAATAGAATTCATATAGATCCTAATTCTTGTTTTCCAAACTGCAAACTTTTCAAGATTGCACATTAGTGGTCTGGTGGAAGCATAATCTTTGATTTGTGCCATGTGAAAAATAGTTTTTAGAAATATATATATTAGAGGTAGGATCTTTTTGATCAAAGAGTTAACCTTTTTAGATCAACCTCGCTTTGATAACAATTGAAAGTGCACAGTTTACCACACTAGAATTCTCTAGAGGGGGTGAATAGAGATTTAAATAAATTTTGTGCAAAGTTAACAAATATATATATATATATATATATATATATATATATATGTGTGTGTAATAATCACAGAATTAAGCTTCCCACACACACCAACAAAAATTAAGTAAATAAAGAAAGAAATAGCAAAATGAAAATCACAGCACAACACAAAGAAATATAGTGGTTCCCCAAACTTTGGGTAGTCCACTCTTCTACCCCCTTGGTAGGAATTCACTATCTTGCACTGAGTCTTTTGATAAGGAGACTCTTAGAACCAGCCTGAGTCTTTTGATAAGGAGACTCTTAGAACCAGTATAACTGAATTTTTTGAAGAGAGATTCTAAAAACTCTTTTACACAATTTAAGTTGAAATAAGAATGAGAAGAAGAATTAGAAGAAATAATTAAAACAAGAAAGAATCTTCTTCCTAGCAAGAAGATTATAAGCACAAGAATAGTGAATGTAATATCTCTTCTATAGTGAGAAGGAGATTGTAAGTTTCTCTCTCTTTTGTGAGAGCTTTTAGAATTTGCAGCATAATGGCTTCAGAAGGAGGAGAAGATGAAGGTTTTTTCTTTGTTGCAGCACACTATCTCTTTTCTCAGCTTTCTCACTCTTCACTTGGGAGCTCTTCCTCTTTTTCAAATGTATATGGTGGATCACTAGTCATTATTCTATGCCGGCCTCCTCTTTATTTATAGCTCTGTTTCAGAAGATCTTGCTAAAGGGGAATAATCAATTAGCAATTAGAGAGAAAAAGTTTCCATAATAAATAAATATGTAGAAGGAAAGAATTCATTCTGATTTCAAATAATATCCATAATAATCTTAATCAAATTAGCCAAGAATCAAATAGAAGGAAAGACTGATTCAGAACGGCTATAAAAATAATATCATTCCATAAAAATCAGATCTACAGAAAGAAGGAAAGAGATCTGGCGTGTTTTTGAATTTCTTATTGAAATCGACGTGCGTCGATTACTATTCGACGTAAACGTCAATTTCATCCTGGCTGGACGTCGAGAGGAGAATAAGGAAGGTGCGTTGACTAAGGTGCGTCGACTTTATTAAATGCGTCGACTAGAAGTCAGAGGTACGTCGACAAAGATTACGTCGAATTCTTCTTAGAGTTACTTCGACTCATTCTGAGAGAAACATCGACTACATTTCGACGTTGCGTCGAATACTATTCGACGCATATTTACTTAACCTAATTTTTCATTCTTAGAATTTATATTCTACTCAATTCTAGGGGTTAAGATAAATCATTTCCCCAACATTATCCAAGCACCATAATAAAAACACGAGTGCACCACACCCCCAGACTTGAACCCGAAAATATGGGTGTGTGCGCCGCCTACTCCCAAAACAATTCTTACAAAGATTTTCAATTTGGCTCTTTTCTTAACCAATCATTTTTCTTTCTTTTATTTTCTTTTTATAATTTCTTTTTTTTTCTCATAACCTTTTTTCAGCAAATAATCCGAGGAAGCGCAAACCACTGTTTCACAAAAATTTTCACTGCATCAACACCCTCAATTAAAATTGATACAACACTCAAGCTCGGATTGGGAGTGCGACTAGGACTAGCTTGCAGGTCTTGGTGAAATATAAGTGGAGCTGAATCAAGAGACAGGGTAGGCACAAAGGGGCTAGCAAGGATAATGATAGGGTCGGTATACAAAGCTCAACCTCGCCAAAGCGAAGGCCTACATCATGCTCACACATTGAACTAACTTATACCAATGCTTTGAGAGTCGCTTGGGGCAAGTTCTTAGCCACCGAGAAAGATAATTCTTCATCCCAACTCGAGCAATACAACCCTAACAACGGTGTACACACATTCCTACGCTATCGTCGGATTCACACCAGATTCGCCACTTTTGAGTAGAATGAACAATTATTACGCAAAAAGAAAAATTACAAAACTATAAGCATAAAGAAAAATTATTCTACACACAAATCCATGCAAGACACGAGTACTCGACTAGAGCACTACGGGAGTCAACATTTTACTCTGTCTTACAACCCTGAGCCAGCACAACAATTTTCCCAGTCCTACAAAAGAAATGAGCTAGACTCATTACGCGCCTATGATTAAGTGCGCTCTCTAGTGGGTGTTGTGGTGTGCTATGAGAATGAAAAATAACAATAATATTGTAACTTCTAGTATGATGTGCTTATGTGCACGTGCAAGTGAGTAACGACAAGCTACTCTCCCCCAGACTTAAATCTAAACATCACAGATTGCAATACTAGATTCATAAAAACAAGTGGGAGGAGAGGTTACCCCATGCTCAGAAATGAGCATACCGGAAGATTGGCGTTAAATTGGAACTAGAGCTAAAAATGCATCCGCCATTGAGGTCGCCCTTCCAGCAAAACAACATCTCCACAAATCGCAAAACAATAATAGAGTTCAAGCAAAATTGGGTTGTCTCCTAAAAGCCCTTTTGTTTATTGTCCTTAAGGTGGCCCAAATACATGTATTAACATTGTAGCAATAGGGTTCAAGCATAATTCTTAGCAATTGTCCAGAATATCACAAAAATAAACTCACAAGCATAGCCAAAGAAACAGAATTAAGCAAAATAGAAACCGCAGAAACAAAATTCCGGAGACTCCATCATGACTCAGTTATAGGATGATTTGTGATGATTCTCCCCAGCCACACGAGATGGGAAGGAGGTGAAGGCTTTAGGGCGCAAAGGATATTTCTCTCCCTTGCTCCTAACCTCTTCCTTCTCATGTCGGATGGCAGTAAAGCGTGCTGCGCGTAATAACCCGACCTGCTTCAATCTCTCCACAGTAGGAGAGCGCCATCGAGCAATAGGAGCTCGATCAAAATCATTGTACTGCGGCTTCGGAGCAGCCAAGGGCTTCATTTCTTCACCCCCTACGGGTGATAGATCTGCCCAAGTAACCTGTTTTAAATGTTTACATTTTTCTTTAGTTCTAACAAGATCAATCAAAATGTTTTTAGCCATGTCGGCCAAGGTAACTTCAGACTTCGCGGCCTCGCCGCCTTTGTTCTCAGCTTCTTCTTCATCCCTCACCTCTTTCTTCACTATCTTCTTTTCCTCCTCCTCTGACTCAGCATTCGTTTCTTCAATTTGCTTCTCCACATCAATACTCAACTCATTAGTAAATTTATTAGTAATGACAGGCAAAAGACTGATGTCGTTGGTTATCATAGATGGGTGAGTGTGGTGTATCACCTTGGGTGCCAATGTTACACACTCACTGGGAATGTGAATGATGGCACCACTCTCCTTCAAGAATGGGACACCCAAAATAGGCATGGAGTTATTTTCTATGGGGCCCAAAACTTGGAAGTTCGTGATAACCGAAGTTCCATCTATGATTACCTCGACATGTTTAACTTCTCCTTCCGTCTCCACCACCATTCCATTAGCCTGGATAAGTGACTTCCGATCATCGTTATTGATTTTTAAGTTCAGATTTTCAACGTCTTGCAATGCAAGAACGTTGTGCGATGATTCGGTGTCGCACAGAGCGGTGGTTTCAATTCTATTAATTTGACATTTCACAATCAACTCGTCCTCATGGCATCCATCCATCTCGGTTATGCTTTTTCCTTGCTCACGGGGATTCTTCTCCGTTGTGCTAGGAAGAGCACCTTGAGTTTGCTTAGAAAGCACTTGCTCCAATTGACCCAGTTGCATTTCCAAGTTCCTCATCGAGGCCGTTTGATTGGCCATATTTGCTTGGGCCACATCCACAAATTTCTCCATCATCTCTTCCAACGCACTCTTGCGCTACACCGGAGCGCCTTGATTATATCTGGGTTGAGGCGGCCTTTGTTGGCTTCCAGACGCTTGAGCATCAAATTGTTGTTGGCCCGGTTGCCAACGTTGGCCCGCAGTGTTTTGATTCCATGAGAAATTTGGGTGATTTCTCACACCCGGATTATACGTATTTGAAAATGGTGCAGTGCGATTTTGATTTTGAACAAAATTAACACTTTCTTCTATATTGAGATTAGAGAATTCAGATGAGATTTCACCTGAGGGGCATTCATAAGTATGATGACCGGAGTTCCCGCATCCTTGACAAGATATAGCCATCACCGGAGCCGGAGAAGAGGCAGGCTTCTTCAACAACGTGACGTTCTCAAATGGTGCTGGAGCTGGACCAAAGGTGTTCACTTCTAATAGTCCTCTTGCGTTCCGCGGGGTGTTTCGCGCTGCAGTCCAAAAAGAACTATGATTTGCGGTATCCTGCAAAATTCATAAAGCTTCATCAGGAGTATGATTTAAGAGGGTTCCGCCGGTGGCAGCATCGATCATGGCCCTGTAATTTGGTTCTATTACGAAGTAGAAATACTCCACCAGGTTCCAGGGTTGCAGCTCATGGTGAGGACACTTCCGGAGGAGTTCCATAAATCTCTCCCAAGCTTCCGCGAGGGTCTCCTGAGCGTACTGTTGGAAGGTAGCAATCTCCCTCCTTAGGTTCACCGTTTTATCCAAGGGGTGGAACTTCGCTAAGAATTTGGAGGAGAGAAGCTCCCATGTGGTTGTTGTGCCCGGCGGGATCGTATGGAGCCACACTTTGGCTTTATCACGGAGGAAGAACAGAATTAATCTTAATTTTATCGTGTCGTCCGCTATACTGGCGTACTGGAACATTCCGCATATTTCTGAGAACTCTGCCATGTGAATATGGGGATCTTCACTTGCCATCCCAGAGAACTGGGCATTATTGCGGATGATGTTCAGGATCGTCGGCTTGATCTCGAACTGGTTATTCGTGATGGCTGGGCTAAAACTAGGGTACACACTCCCCACAATGGGAGTGGTATAATCTCGCATCGCTCTGGGCCTCGCCCGGGCCTCGCCCGGGCCACCTCATTCTTATCAGCCACATGATCAGCAGCGGGTGCGTTCTCACCCCCGGGGTTAATTTCATTTCTGTTGATATTGAGGACCATGGCAGCAGTAGCACGGCGATGTGCGTGCAGCATCCTCTTAATCTCAGGGTCGTACTCTAGTAACTCTTCAGGGCCTTGCCCCTGCATAAACTTACACATAACAAAAAGAAAAAATCCAAAACAACAAAGAACCTTTATAGAAGCTTCCTGGAAGAAAAACTCATACAACGCTCGCAATCCCCGGCAACGGCTCCAAAAACTAGATGTGATGACTGCAAGTGCATCGGTCGTACAAGTAATAAAAGTTGGGAGAGACTCCCTGAATATCATTCTCAGAGGATTGCAAGTTGGGTTGTATGATTTCTTGTTAGGAAATTAATTATAAAGATTCCTATGCATTTAATTAAAAAGAGGGTTTGATCTTGGTTTTCCTAATTTAACAACAGTGAAGGAAAATGCGGGCCTAAAGCACCGCTTCGCTTGGCGGGATGGAATGCAGGCCGTAGTGTCGTGCTTCGGTAAGCGGGTGGATGAGAAGGCTAGCGGATGGATGATTTGTAACCAGAGGAGTGAGGGTCGTAGGCACCTCGTCACAGAACACGCAACTAGCAATTGCTAGTGCGGCGCACAACAGAGCAGTGGAGTGGATGGTAGAATGGGGCACTCCTCAGTTCACATAAACCATAACAAATCTCAAAAACATGAAATCATATTAACTAAAACACAGTGTTTATGAACATCATCCAAATTAACACACATACAAGGAAAACTCTGAGGCAATGCGCAAGGGGAAAGAGAAAACCGAAGCTCGAAGACTTTGCTGAAGATTCTCGGCCAGAATCGTAGGGCTGTCAAGCCTCGTCCGTGCTCGGTCTTCAGTTGCGTCCGGGGTCCGAAGGAGCTGTCACCTTCCTCTACTTTACCCATCTTCTTCGTGGTCTAGCTCAAGCTAACTCTTGTTGGACACCTTGAATGCAGCGGAGACTTTCCCTCGATGGCGTTCTTGAGCTCATGGATGATGGAGGAGGCCAAGGAGGAAGCTTTGGCGGAAGTTTTGCAAGGAAGCGGTTGTCGGAGCTCCTCCTAGGTCGAGCGGTGGTGGAGCAGCAAAATGGGCAGAATGGAGAAGAAAATGGCGGGCTCTGAAGTGATTTTCCCGGTCCTCCCTTTCCTTTCAGCAGATTTCCTGCTTTAAATACTAAAACAGCAGAAATTAAGTCACGCATGGTCGAACGCATGACCTTGCATTGCCCGTGCGTTATATAACGAAAAGATACTGCATTGAGGAAGAAGCGACAGCGCCCGAGCGTTTTACTCGCGCACGGTCGATGCCGCCTGTGCGTAAAAACGCACGACCAAATCCAGATTGACTAAAAACTAGGCAAAACAGGCGATCGTGCGTTTCCTTTGCGAACGGGCAATTGCCCGTGCGTAAAAATGCACGATCAAAGACAGAACATCATTTTGCCAGCCGAAGAGCGCGCACGGTCGGAGCGATCGTGCGTCAAGAAAAATGCACGATCATGCGATTCATGTAGAAATGTAATTTGGGCAAAATTAGGATGAACCATCCACCTGTATAGACATCAATACAGCTGGGGAAACACCTCCAGCAACCTTCAAACATAGAAAAAGGGTCGGGGAGCACCATGTGCTTACCCCCAACAACATGGAGCGCAGACGCACTCCAAAATGGGCCAAAATAGTGCACATAATGAGGAAGTTATTATAATAGAAATACAAGCAATAATTGCTCGAAAAAGACGTGCACAGGAGTGAAAACTAGCCCGGATGAGTCCATAAAAGCGTATATAAATGGGACTCATCAACCATACGAAGCCCTCTACGGAAGACATTGCTAAACCCAATTATCATGGGCACAGGATGAGAACCCAGAAGCTCTAGGTGTCACTTACATAGATGACACCACGGCTGCAATAAGGTTAATCCGAGACCGAATGTCAGAAGCGCAGAGTCGCCAAGCAAAATACTACGATGCATGCCATCGACCGGTGGAATTCAACATGGGAGATATGGTATTTCTAAAGATCAAACCAATGCATGGGATCTCCCGGATAAAGAAGCAGAAAAAGCTGGATCCCCGCTACCTAGGCCTGTATCAAGTTATAGAGAGAATAGGCCATGTTGCCTATAAGTTGGCCCTGCCAGCCGAATTGGGAAATCTTCACGACGTATTTCACGTCTCCTCACTAAGATGTGTCCTTCGCCAACCAGAGCAACATCTTTCTACGCCACCAGCATTAGTGCAATCTGACTGATCCATCCAACTCGAGCCAGTGAAGATAGTTGATTCCAAAATCAAAGAACTGCGAAACAAGACCATCATGATGGTCAAGATCTTGTGGTCAAACTGTGGACGCAAGGAGTTTACCTGGGAACCAGAAACACTTATTCGGGAAAAATACCCGGCACACTTTCCCCAGGTACGTCACATGAACCCCCCTACTTTAGGCAATTTTCGAGGACGAAAATCCCTTTATTTTTATTGGATTGTAACATCCCGACATATATTGGGTCCCTAGACCCAAGCGGACCCAATAAAAGTATACCCCAAAGGTAGGAAGAAACACGATTAAGGGATACTGTGCTAGAAAACTCCGATCTGACCTCCGTCAGTTCCGTTAGACTCGTATGACCAATACAAGCGCAACGGAATTCGTTGCACCCCGATCAGAGGTCGTTTAGAGAAAACGACCATTTTGAGTATCATAGCGCGCCACAACGACACTATTGTGGAATAGTGACCAAACGTACTCCGATCTGACCTCCGTCAATTTCGTTAGACTCATATGACCAATACAAGCACAACAGAATTCGTTGCACCCCGATCAGAGGTCATTTAGGGAAAATGACCGTTTTGAGTAGCGTAGCGCGCCACAACCACACTATTGTGGAATAGTGGTCAAACGTACTCCGATCTGAGTTCCGTCAGTTCTGTTAGACTCGTATGACCAATACGAGCGCAACGGAATTCGTTGCACCTCGATCTAAGGTCATTTAGAGAAAAGGGCCATTTTGAGTATCGTAGCACGCCACACTATTGTGGAATAGTGGCCAAACATATTTCGAATCGAGCCCCGTCAGTTTCGTCGGAATCGTATGATCCATATGAGCGTTACAGAACTCGTTGCACTCTGATCCGAGGTCATATGGAAAATATGACCATTTTAGGTTATGCAGACCGCCCCGACACAACGTACGAAATACGAAGCACAAAATTCGGAATTGACCCCAGTAAACCCTAATGGACCCCGGGACCATGGAGGACCCCACCGTGAGTTGACCTTGGTCAAACCTTCCCCCCCCCCCCCCCCCCCCCACGCTTGATTTTATCGAAGAATAAAAAGGGGGGAGGAAGAGAGGCTCCTCCCTCAAGGGAGGGGGCTGCCCATGAACAGGCAGCCCCTATTAGGGCAAAAAGGGGAGGGGGGGAGAAAATATCTCCCCCCACTCATCCCTCCCTTAAACCCACGTGGGGTAAAGGGAGGGAGAGGGGAGGCCTCCCTCCTTCCCTATAAAAGAGGTAAGACCTCCCCCCCCCCCCCCCCCCTTACCAGCCCACACCTCCCAGCCACCTCCCCCTTCCCTGCCGACCAGCCACCCCGCCGGAGCAACCCTTGTCGGAGCCTCCACCGCCGCCCCTCCATGGACGCCCGACCTTCAACCTCCAAAGCCCCCCCCCCTCTCAGGTGGAACCTCCTCCCTCCCTCTTCCTACTTCCCCAAGGCTAGCCGGCCACCCCCCCCCCCCCCCCCCCCCCCCTTCCGTCGCCGGAGCGCCGCCAGCACCACTCCGAGCTTGCCCAGGCTCGGGTGGAGGTGTTGGCCGTGAAAGCTGCACCCCCAGCACCGGTGGTGGTGCTGGGGGAGCAGATACCCACCTGGGGACCTCAGCTCCGACGAAGGGAGGTGTCTGGGCCGTTGGAGAATGTCGTCCCGATGGCACCCGCATGCTCAACCCCCCACCCCTCCCCGTTTTCCTGTAGGGGTTTGACACCCTCCCCCGGTGGCCGTCGGAGGCGCCAGGCCGCCGAACCACCACCAGAGGTTAGCCCCTCCCCCAATGCTCCAGCCGGGGGTGGGGGAAGGCTCTCATAGCAGGGGAGGTGGCGCAGCACAAGCCTGCATGGCGCATGCAGGGTGCGCCACCGCCCCCACCCCCCTTTTGTATTATTTACGATGGTGGCCGGCGGCCCCAGGCCCCCGGGAAACCACCGGAGTAGTCACCGGCCCACAGCACACTGGCCGGTGGCAGCGGACCGCTGCCCAGCAGTGGCAGCGGCCACCTCCCGCGGCAACCCTGTGGGTTAGCAGTGGCCGTCCGATCTCCACGATGAGATCGGGCGGCCATCTTTTTCTTATTTCCCTCCCGCCGCATGGGCATGAGTGCCCCCACAGCGGATCAGCCCAGATCCGCTGTGGGGGAGGGGAGGGCGCGTGGTACAACTCCCCTCCCGCCTCATCCCTTCCTCTTTCCGCACCCCAAAGCCCCCTTCCCTTCTCCATTTTTTTAAGGATAAACTGGGCATTTCTGGCAAAAACTCCCAATATGAAAAATGTTTCCCACTCAGAGGGGCATCTCCTGTATTTTTTTGAGATTTTTAGGAGGAGTTTTGCTATTTTTAAAAGCCTATACAAAACTTCTTTAAAGGAATTAAAAGCCCAAATGAATTTGGAAAATTCTCAAAAAATTATAGGCTCTAATTTAAGGTATTGTACAACTACTACCAAAGTTTGAAGGTGTTACCATTTCTTTTGATCTTTTAAAAGTCTGTTACAAGCAAAATAATGCCCTAAAGTGGACGAAATTAATTGGGAAAATTTGCGGACTCTTGACGCGTTATTTTAACTATATAACAAAATTGTGCGAGTCGATCGATATTAAAAGGTAAACTCGCCAACTCCGGCAAGAGATCGACTAAGTTAAAAGTACTGGCGCGCAATTAAGGTCGCAATCGCGAGGCGACACTGCTAAATCATTAACGACAAGATATTTAAAATGTGAGCCCAAGGCACACTGAAATAAGGAATATCATAAAAATATAAGTCGACTCCGATCGACAACTAAAATAAACAAGCTCCTACGAATAGAGAAGAGACCCCTATGAACGTAGAAAGAACTGATTTTCCTCCTATGAACGGAGAATGTATTGAAGCCTCCTGATATGGAGTGATTGGACTACTAACCCGTTTATTTATTTATGTTCTCTAGTCTTGTATTGGTCCTGCATTTACTTTCTGCAATTACTTACATTCTCCAGTCTCGTACTGGTCCTACATTTACTTTCTGCAATTATTTACATTCTCCAGTCTCGTACTGGTCCTGCATTTACTTTCTGCAATTATTTACATACTCCAGTCTCGTACTGGTCCTGCATTTACTTTCTGCAATTATTCTTTCCAGTACTCCAGTCTCGCATAGGTCATTTCTTCATTTACTTCCTGTTCTTTCTTTTCGATACAGCAGTCTCGTACTGGTCCCGCTAATTTGGCCCTTGCCTTCGGCCTTCTTACTGTTAAGTATTTTTATTACTCAGCACTGATGTTTACTTTGCTTCATACTAACCCCGGGTCCCGCACTAGATAGCGGTTATTTCTATTCTGCTATAAGGATCTTAGTTGGGGATAACCAAGAGTTGAGTTCGTCCTCTGAAGGGTTAGCCCCAAAGAGGATGCCCCACTTCCGATGCATCTCCCGTCCATAAGTTGTGTGTCCGGTGGAGCCAAGGAGCCGCGGTGGCCCTGGAGTAGTGGTTCTTACTTAAGTTTGTTGGCTAATTGCTTGCTAGAAAAGTGATGGGTCGGTCACGCCCGCAGACCGTTCGTACCAGTGCAGGAGAGATGACGACTCATGGCGACAGGGAGATGTGCACTGTTGGATCTTGAGGCGCCCTTAGAGGGGGTGAATAAGGGTTTTAAAAACTTTAAACTTTAATATAAGACTTTTGATATTTTGGTAGAAGTAAGTTAAATCAAAAGTAAATAGATAATGAAATTAGAAATGAAACCAATTTTATTAAACAAGAAAAGACATGATTATCATTTATAAAATTGATTACAAAATCTGATTTCAATGACGCTAGAAATTGAAGGCGAATTATGAACAATTCTTTTCATTTTCTATATTGACTCGTATCCACACGAACCGGTTGGCTTTAGCCGATCTCTCCCCAGATACGGCCTCAAGCCGCTCTAGCCTTCCTATCCCCAGAAAGGCCTCGAGCACCCCCTAGATCTACTCCCTAGACCTAGTCTCCAACATGAGGCGAAATACTGCCTAAGTCCTACCCAGACCTAGTCGCCAACACGAGGCGAATTCACGAACCGATTACAAAGATAAAAATAAAAGACAAATACAAAAGACAAATATAAAACTCCCTATGAGAAAATCTGAAGGAAACACCGAAGAATCGCTGAAGATCATTGAAGTCCAAGCATGCGTTCTTCGCATTGAGTTAGCGTGTTGATCCAAGCCTCCTTTGATTCCACCTTTTGAAATATGAGCGGGAGATGTGTTGGTCTGGAAATACGGCCCTCACAAAGTTTCTGAAGTGCTGGAATATGGCTTTTGGCAATCAGTCATGAGAGACATCAAAATTAACCAATTTATAGACTTTGAGCTAACGCCGACATTAAGTGCTAATGCCGGGCGTTGACCAGGTATAGCAACATATTGATGGCTCAGATCTTCAGAAGAGGAAGGAGATTCTGCACTTTGAGAATTGTTTTATTTTAGGCAATACTAACGATGGCGTTAAGGCTAATGCGGGCGTTGGGCAAATCATTCCTAAAGTTCCTCCTGCAATCACGGATGCTTTCTCCTTGCCACATTCGTCGAACAAATAGGGCACAACGATAAGACCTAATGTCTGGCGTTGAGTTTCTTTCTCCTTTTAATCAGCTGGCATGCCATTTCGTAAAACGGCATCTCATCCCGTCGATCGCCATTTCGTCGAACGCCATTTTGCTGAGTGGTATCTCATTTCGTCAAATGCCATTTTGTCGAACGGCATATTATTTCGTCGAACTCCATTTCGTCGAACGGCATCTCGTTTCATCGAATGACATCTCATTTCGTCGAACGCCATTTCATCGAACGACATCTCATTTCGTCGAACGGCATCTTGGCTAGAACAAAGGTTAACGCCGGTGTTAAGAGTTAACGACGTGCGTTAGCTCTCTTCCTTTCTTTTCAGCATGAGAACAAGTCTAGACCAATAGTAGCAACCTAGTGTCATATATGTTCAAACCTGCATGCTAAAAACACAATGGCAAACAAGATCAAATACAAGTAGGATTTGTTATTCTCAAATCAAAGGGATGCGGAAAACCATGTTCCAACAATCTCCCCCTTTTGATAATAACAAATCCAATAGAGATAAATCAGATTCATAGATAAAGAATTTGTGTTTTTATAAAGATTTATGACACTAAGCAATTATAAGATAATGATAAGAATTATAGATCATTTAAAAGTGCTCCCCCTTTGTGTATGCACCCATAGACTAGATTCATTCTCCCCTTTAATCTAGTGAATCCTACTTCATTAATCATTAAGATTTATTATTTTATTCTCCCCCTTCGTTATTAGCAAAAGAGGGTGGAGTGAAACAAAAACTAGAATAAAGAAGACAAAAGATGGGACATAACTAAGAGAGGATTAAGAGTTTTGTGTAAACAAAAGTAAGTCATGATCGAGCTAAGGGAGAGAGTAGCACAGCGGAAAAAATATATGATAAGCGTGAAAGATCAACATTCCATGATTTTACCAAAGGAATTCTACCACTTGCTTTTCAAATTAATTTTTAAAGAAGAATATTACTTGTTGAAAGAGATGCAATAGTGTTTGACAAGCACAAGTGTAGAAAAACCCAAGAAGTGAGCATGATAAACCATGGTAAACGAAGTACATGACCAAAAGAGAAATGCGGAAAACAAAAATAAAACAAATAAGAGTAGTATTTTTGTTATAATTTGACCATTCCAACAATGTGTCTAGACTCTTCACATTTGAGCATTTTAACTTTGAAAATTTTCATAACTGATGGGCAAGCATGATTTAGCATATTCAAAAAGATAATAGTTACAATGTAACCAATTCGTATTTCAAGTAAAGAAAACATTGTAGAAATCATGCATTGCAATCTAGTGCTTTTACTTAAGTTTTTATAGAATTATGTAATGTTTGCATTAGGATCCAATTCTCATGAGTGGAAGCTTTATGAAAAACAATGATGTGTGCATAAGGTGTTTTGATAAAAGTATACAAGTGAAATAATCAAAACACATGACATATATAATGAAATAGTGACAACAATATTAAGGATGCAATCTTATAATTACTTTCATACATCAAATCTAGAATAAAGTTTCAAGGCACAAATAATGAGTACAACAACCAAGGTGCTTCGCCCACATAATGCTCATTAAAACTTATCAGGGAGCGAAGTATTGCTTGGGGGATCACATAAGCAATTTTATTGATTTTTATTTTTAGTGATCCGGTGTACAAATAGAAGTGATAGAGGATGAATGTGTTTGCACAAGACACTTTACAATTCTTTCCAAGGTGCTCAACCTCACAATGCTCATTAAGACTTATCAGGAGGGTGAGTAGTGCTTGGTTGAGTTATCTTTGGCGTTTTATTTCATATTATTGTAATAACGGGTCAAAGGTCTCTGAATTCATTTGTTGTTGCAAACACTAACAATATTGAAATAACACTTCTATGTGTGCAAGAAATTTATTGTTTGAATGAAGGTGTAGGTAATTTAGACATACAACTTAATATGTTAAGACTATTACACTACATAATCATGCAAGACTAAGATTATGAGCACATGTAGATTACCAAAATAGTGAGTGAATGAATCATTGATTAGCATAAAACATTACTCATGCTTATAGGCATGCTAGGCAATCATTCACAATTTTCTATAGACTATTTCATTGCACATAATCAGATTAAGGTCAAGGCATGAAGATAAAACAATGTTTAGGAAATTTGAAATTAAAATTAGACATTGAAGATATTATTTAAGTGTATGCCTAAACAATTTTGACCATTGGAAACAAAATAACAAAGATGTTTGCTCTTATGAAGTTTTATAGTCAACCCATAAATTTGTAAAGAGTTAAAGCAAAACAAATAACAAAACATATTTTTGATCATTTTGAATTTTTTGAAATTTTTTTGCATTTTGGAATAAAACAACAAAATTAATAACACAAGAATTTCAAATCATTAGAAAAATCATTAGAAAAATACCAGAAATAGTGTAGAGAAAGCAGAATTTCAATATGGGAAAAAAGGCTAACGCCTGGCGTTAAGTAGCTAACGCCGAGACAGTACGTTGTTTTTTAGATTTTTTTGAAAAACCTTTCTTTGGCATAGATAATATGTATATATAGACCTTCTTAGTGTAGAAATTTCAGAGAAGTTGGAAATAATTAGAAGGCTATTTAAGCATGTTTTATTTGTTCAAAAATGGTTTTTATATTTTTATTTGGTTTTCATATATTTATGTTTTACATGATCATTAAAGCTCAAAAATGATGAGATATGCAAAACACAAGATAAGCATGTTCGATCAAACCAAGAATGCATGAATAATATAATCATAAAGAGTGCATACAAAAAAACATATGATATAGGTATGTCTTAGATTATAATACCCTAACTATATGCCTACACCCCCTCCCCGTACAAAGTGACGGATGGGCATGAGGAGCTGCATACATGTCGTAGGTTGGGGTGTTAATCCCATATGCACACACTAGAGAACGCTCAACCTAGCACTCTTTCCCCCCAGTGCCTCGCAAGGCCCCACTGGAACCCTCCCCGGTTAAGGAAAAGACATGACATAGAGGTTAGGTCTTCTAATGCATACAATCTTACACCCTCGCTATTGTGAGACACATAATGTAGGAGAATGATCATGGACATCCTAAGCATTTTGTCCTATGAAAACAATTTAAAGTCACATAGTTATTTTATCTTTCAATTTTTCTACTTTAAGATGAATTCATTATGGCATTATTTGATAACTAACATGAATGATAATATTGATTAGTTGATAATGCTAGTACGATGAGTTCATATTATGCCATAAGAATAATGCATGTCTTTTAAATTGATAGAAATTCACTTTGTAGACCTAGAATTAAGTGATGATTTGATTTGACGTTATTGATATCAAGGTGATTCTAAGGTCTAGATATAGTAAGATACATGCAACCATAATACATAAATTATTCATATAATTATCATGATCACCAATCATAAGATAGAACAAAAAGGATCTTTTGTAGTTATGTGTAATGTTTGAATTAAAAGATCTTTTGATATTACATAATATAATTATGATCATTAATTTTATTACATAGAGATTTTGATCCTCATAATTAATTATTGTAAGTGAAATATATAAAACAATTCATATTCAACCTTTTCAAAATGTTAAAGAGAAGATTGTAAGGTTGATAATGAATATAATGAGAAACTATTTTTGGGTTATTTTTGAATGGTTTTATAAATTTTCTCTTTGGTTTTTGAATATTAAACAAAAACATATATATATATAATTTTCTTGACTTTTAATTTTCATTATTCTATTTTTCTTTAGCATAACATGGTATATCTAGCATAGACATTAATTTCTTCTTATAGATAGTGATGATGCTAAAATGAAAATTTTATGATAACAAGGTGCAATATTATGAGAAGCATATACTAGATTTGCATATATTAACATGGAGTTTCAACCTAACTATTCATAGACCTAGGATGATGTGATTTAATCTTGTGAGTTATTTTCAATAAGAGTAAGGTTGATTCTAAGGGCATTGGAATGGTACTTAGGAGCAATCCTTTAAAAAAAATTGCAGAAAAAGGAAAAACTGAGATAACTTCTAAACGGAGTTGATTTTTGGTAGTTTTGAGGGTCGAAATGAACCCAAACCAGCAAAGCTGGTTTTCCATTGCATAGATCTTCTCGACCTCGTTTCGAAAAGTTATTATTAGCGAAAATCGGACAAACGGATCAAAAGTTATGATCGTTTGAAGTTTGTCTCAAAATCTCACATATTTTTGTAAATTTAATTTTGGTTTTTGTTTAAAAACATAACATATGATTTCAACAAATTTTCCATTCCGATTTTTCATGATTATGATTAAACATATTATGGGTTATTACAATGACACAAATATCTTAAATAAGTAATCAACCACTTGTGCATTTTATACATTTAGCCAAAGACCTCATAGTCTTCCTTTAAATCCCTTTTTGACAATTATTTTATTAGTCTTGATAATATCATATAAGCATTTAGCATTTAATTTATAATGATGATATAAGACATTTAAAGGTAATGGATTTAGAATGTTAAAAATAAAAATGATAGATAGGTCAATAGAGAGATGATTTGACTTTTATTCAATTTCATTCAATCAATTTGATTTATTAATGAATTTAGGCTTAATGTGTGAAAAGTCATATTGCAAGATATATATATTTAGTGACCTTATCATGTTGGCTCAAGAAAAGTAAAAGAAAACAAAAAATTTAGGCATGAAGTAGAGTTAATGATATTTCATATTCAATTATTTTTACTTCATGTAAATGATTGGATATTAATGTATTTGAGATTTAGGTATCCAAAGGGGACCGAGTGGAATGGTTCCTTTGGGTACCCAAATACATTGTGTTTGCTTTTGGGGAGATGGACATGAATGTTCCTTTTTGAGTGGAGTTTGTGTTTCATCTTTAACTTTGGGTCTCCATTCAAACCTTAGTTTAATATTATTTGTATGCATCAAATTTCTATTATGATTATCTTTATCTTTAAGATTATAATTGTAATGATTATTAAAAGTATTTTTCAAAGGAAATTTATGAATATTTAATTTTATGTTGGGAGAAGATTGATGTTGTAAATGATAATGATGATTGTATTTTGGAATTTCATTTTCAATCTTTTGAAGTTTTAATTTCCATTGTTTGACTTATTCAACTTTTGAGAAATCATTTTCAACTTGCTTTGGATTTTGCATTATATTGAAAATGTATGTTTTGAGAATTTTTTCTTTATGATTTCCTTAAGCAAGTTGATTTTAGTTTTAAATTCATTATTCTTAATTTTTAAATTATGTCTAGCATTATTATAAGCGATTGTGCTATTTTTAAGAGTGGAAACAATTGAATCAATATGATTTTGATAGCTATTCCTATATTCATCAAATGTTTCATCCATCTCTTTAATTTCAATTTTATAGTCTTTACACTTAGCACAATCATTTTTCAAAGATGAATTTTCTAAACATAATCTTTCATTTTGTTCTTTTATAAAAATAAACTCCTTTTCAAGTTTCTTGTGTTTTTTCTTTTAATTCATTATATTCTACACAAGGTGTAATGTTTTCAACTAAGGAGCCATGGGTAGACCGAGATAACTCAAAATTTGATTCTTCATTAACTTTTGCTTTTAAACCTTTATTTTCTAAGCGCAATTTGCAATTAGCATTTTTCAATTTCTTAATTTTTTGCTTTGTAGTTTGAAGCAATTGTAATGTAGAAATAGAATTGCATACAATAAGAGATTTTGATTTCCTTACAGCACTTGTGGATGAGGCAAGGTTTAAGCATATTGTTCCTTTGTCTTCTTCATCTTCCTCTTCCAAACAAGAGTTTCCATCATCCTTTCCGCTTGATGAGCATTCTATGGATCCATCATTTGAGTAGCTTTCTTGAATATTTGTGCAAGCTTGTATGTTCTCCAATTCTTGTGTTTATTCCATACCTACAGAAGGAGAATCATAAGATCTTTCAAGAAAATTCCAAATCTCATAAGCGGTAGGTAAAGTATAAATAAGTTTGAAAATATTTTGATCTAACACACAAAATAAACTATTTATAGATTTTGCATTTAAAACAATTTCGTTTCTAGTTAGTACGCTAGGTGGCTTTTCAATAGTAATATTCCAAAAAAAATTCATCTAAGGCCTTAAGAAAAATTTTCATTAATATTTTCTACCCTTTATAATTTTTGCCCATAAATAAAGGTGGTGATAATACTTTTTCATTTATATTAAAATTTTCCCCACTAGTAGAAGCGAGATCATGATCAAGAGACGCCATTATTCCCGGTTGTTAAGCCGATTTGGAATAACATGGTTCTGATATCACTTGTTGGATCTTGAGGCGCCCTTAGAGGGGGGGTGAATAAGGGTTTTAAAAACTTTAAACTTTAATATATATATATAAGACTTTTGATATTTTGGTAGAAGTAAGTTAAATCAAAAGTAAAGAGATAATGAAATTAGAAATGAAATCAATTTTATTAAACAAGAAAAGACATGATTATCATTTATAAAATTGATTACAAAATCTGATTTCAATGACGCTAGAAATCGAAGGTGAAATAAGAACTATTCTTTTCGTTTTCTATACCGACTCGTATCCCCATGAACCGGTTGGCTTTAGCCGATCTCTCCTCAGATATGTCCTCAAGCCGCTCTAGCCTTCCTATCCCCAAAAAGGCCTCGAGCACCCCCTAGATCTACTCTCTAGACCTAGTCGCCAACACGAGGCGAATTACTCCCTAAGTCCTACCCAGACCTAGTCGCCAATACGAGGCGAATTCACGAACCAATTACAAAGATAAAAATTAAAGACAAATATAAAAATCCCTATGAGGAAATCTGAAGGAGACGCCGAAGAATCGTTGAAATCCAAGCGTGCGTTCTTCGTGTTGAGTTAGCATGTTGATCCAAGCCTCCTTTGATTCCTCCTTTTGAAATATGAGAGGGAGATGTGTTGGTCTGGAAATACGGCCCTCACAAAGTTTCTGAAGTGCTGGAATAGGGCTCTTGGCAATCAGTCATGAGAGACATCGAAATCATCCAATTTGTAGACTTTGAGCTAACGCCGGCGTTAAGTGCTAACGTCGGGCGTTGACCATGTATAGCAACATATTGATGGCTCGGATCTTCAGAAGAGGAAGGAGATTCTGCACTTTAGGAATTGTTTTATTTTAGGCAATACTAACGTCGACATTAAGGCTAACGCGGGCATTGGGCAAATCATTTCTAAAGTTCCTCCTGCAATCACGGCTGCTTTCTCCTTGCCACATTCGTCGAACGAATAGCGCCCAGCGATAAGACCTAACGCCTGGCGTTGAGTTTCTTTCTCCTTTTAATCAGCTGGCACGCCATTTCATCGAACAACATCTCATCTCGTCGATCGTCATTTCGTCGAACGCCATTTCGTCGAATGGCATCTCATTTCGTCGAATGGCATCTCATTTCGTCGAACGCCATTTCGTCGAACGGCATCTTATTTCGTTGAACTCCATTTCGTCGAACGACATCTCGTTTCGTCGAACAACATCTCATTTCGTCGAACGCCATTTCGTCGAACGCCATTTCGTCGAATGACATCTCATTTTGTCGAACGGCATCTTGGCGGGAACAAAGGTTAACGTCGGCGTTAAGAGTTAACGCCGGGCGTTAGCTCTCTTCCTTTCTTTCAGCATAAGAACAAGTCCAGACCAATAGCAGCAAACTAGTGTCATATATGTTCAATCCTGCATTCTAAAAACACAATGGCAAACAAGATCAAATACAAGTTGAATTTGTTATTCTCAAATCAAAGGGATGCGGAAAACCATGTTCCAACAGTGCACCGCGGGTTATCACCACTTCTAACCTGCTGATTTGCCTCCGCTGGTCGTCCTAAAACTCAGAATTGTCGGATGTCGCTCACAGCCAGTTAGTACACCAAGCTGTATGGGAGGGCCTGAGCGATACAGTACGACTACGCTCAGAAGTGGCAAGACTGTCCACTGTCACCGAACGCCACATCGGTGAGGCACGCGGGGTTTGCTACCCTGCTGGAAGAAAAGCGGTCTAAACTGTGTCGACACAAGGATGTGTGTATTCAAGTTTGAATACATATTGTGCGTGTAAACAGGTTTGAATACATGGTGTGTGTGCAAGATAGATTCGTTAACAGTGTTAATATTCGCGCTCCTCACTGCTTTACTAAAAATTATGGCCAGTGGGCCCTATGGATATATATATATACATAACTGCTGCTAATCCTTCCCTTGCTTCAGCTATTTACTTTAAGTACTTTATCCCTCCCCCAGGATACAGATCCAGGGAGGGAATGTGTTTCCACTTAGCTCTGTGACTAACGGTTATTCTTATAACCATTCACAGGAGACGGGACAGCGCGAAGCCCCCGCACCGCCGGATGATATACCGGACCTAGAGATTGCCCGATCAGACACTCCAGCCTCGCCCCCAGTCTTCCGTGATGTGAGTCCTAGAGTCCAGGGTTAAATAAGGAGTCGTTTGATGTACCTATTGTAGCATGTGAGGCGTTTGTGTAAACAGTAGACAACGACCCTTTTTAGTTAGATATATATATAACCATGACTTCTTACTTTCTCAAATTCTGCTTTTGATGTGTGACTCTGATGTGTGTTGTGATGATTGCTGTGCTGGACAAGGCGATCACTTAGCGCTTGAGAGGGTGGGTCTTCGCCACCCGGGAAGCGCTAGGTGGCCGTCCTGGGCAGTAAGACCTCCCCTCTCCCTGGATCGGGTTTAGTTTTTTTTTTGGTGGGGGGGGGGGGGGGGGGGGGGGGTCTTACACAACGCCATCATTAGAGCTAATGCAAGCATTGATTCCATGATCTGTCATGATCTCGATGGTTGCACGCTCTCATCCACGACTGTACACGATCACTAACGCTGGCGTTAACTCTTAACGCCAGGCGTTAGCTCCCGTGCCTATTTAAAGAGCTAATTTTGTTGCACAAGTACACAACTTTCAAGCCTTCATTCCAATCTTCTGAGAGAGCATTTCATCCCCGAATTCAGAGAGAACTCCCAACACCACCATTGAGGAACAAGAGTGAGAAGGAGATTTCCAACGGTCAAATTTAAAGAAGGACGCTCGCTTCAACTCCGGCGATAGTCTTTGCGTGTCTTCAACATCTCCTTTAGCGCTCTTCAATTTAAGAAGTCTTTTATTCTGAATTTACTTTTATCTTTTCATTATTTTCTTGTAATGGTAGTGAATTCTCCCCCTTGCATGTGGCGATTAGGCTAGGTTTGGTTTATGGGGTAATTCGCCGCCTTGTGCGTGGCGACTAGGTCAAGGGTAGATCTAGGCGTGGCTAGAGGCCTTATCTAGGGAAAGATAGGCTATAGCCAACCGGTCCTTGGGAGAAGGACCGGTGAAGGAACACAAAGTGATTTTTACATTGTCGTCTTTAATTTTAAGCGTTATTGAAATTTTATCTTTGTAGTTATCTTTGAAATATAATATCCATTTTTATTATCTGTGATTTTCTGGAATTGTATTTCATTTAAGTTTTCATAAGCAAAATCACTTTGACATAATTCTGTGAAGCATATTTTTTCTGGAGAGTTAACGCCCAGCGTTAACTTTTAACGCAGGCGTTAGGAACAGTAATAAAAAAGTTTCATTTTTCTGAAACTCTCTCTGTTTTACTCAAAAACTCTCCCTTCTCATCCTTCTACTTCTTCTGAAGAAATTCCTCCTCCCAACTCTCCCATTATCCTTTCATCCTCATTTCCATCTCCTACTCTTTAGACTCACCCATCTGAAGAGCCTTCATCCTTCAATGACATTCATTCTCCCATAAACATTTCATCTCCACCTCAATCACCAACCCTTCCCCAATCACCCATTATTCCTCAAGATATCTCTCCACCACACTCACCTATTCATCCACAATCACCCATTCATCCTCAATCTCCTATCCACCCTCATTGCCCTATTCATCAACCCATAGCTCATGCTACTAACATATCTTTCTCATACTCCATCCCATCTTCTTCAAACCCTAACCAAGATCTTGTCTTTATTGATTTTAAATCTGTTGTTGATCAAATCTATCAATATACTGCTCCATAGCTGAATGATCTCCTGGATGCAAAACTTGCTCCAGTTCTTCAAGCTCTTGTTGCTCTCTCTGCAAGACTAGCTTCTTTCCCTTCACCCTCCTATTCTGTCCCTTCTTCTAGGGGCCTAGCTTCAGGATTTCCTAAAACTAGACAGGGGGAGATGCCTGATGAAGAAGCTCCAGATCTCACATCTTTCAGTATAGATGCAGTTATGTTTGAAGAAATTGCAGTTCAGGCAGATTCAGAGATGACAGTTTTAGTTCTTACAGCAATAGAAGAAATAAATAATATTTCTATTAATCCATCCATAGATATTATTTATTTGATTTCCAAGTTCAATACAGTTTTTAGAGATTTGTCAAAGTATCAAGGTTATTCAAAGGCAATTACTCCTTATACTGCTCCTTTAGATAAAGTTATATTGAAAAAATTGCTCAAGAGTTTTGAAATTCTAGTTCAAGTTATTGAAGAAAGTCCAGCTCTTCCAGCTCCAGTTCATGTTGAAAGTCCAGCTCCTCAAGCTCCAGTTAATACTGAGAAAGATTTTTCTAAAACCCTGAAATTGATTGATGACCTTTATGATAATCCCCCATCATCTGATGACAGTGATAATGATGACAGTGATGATGATTCTGATGATAGATCATCAAAGAAGAGAAAAGCTAAGCATATGTCAAAGGCTGCTCCTGCCACCTAATCCCAACAATGAAATTCCATACTATATTTTGCATAACATCACTCTCACCTGTTGGAACACGGTCTTCCGCATCTACTAGGTTTGAGAATAACAAATCCTATGTGTATTTGATCTTGTGTGTTCAAGTGTGCAGGTTAACATAGTCCACATGACTCAAGGAGTACTCATGATGTCTGCACCCAAAATTGAGGCCAAAATTCGAACAAGCTCACTAGCGCCGGCGGTAGCGATAGCGCCCGGTGCTAGCATTAATTAGCTCGATTCTGGCGGCATTTTTAGAAGGAGCTAGCGCCCGGCGGTAGCTAATAGCGCTGGCGGTAGTATGGCGCACAAGAGGCATAGAGCAAATTGTTGCCACGGATGGGAGATTCGGCTGCGCAAGATCATTCCTAATCCGGGCTAGCGCCGGCGGTAGCTAATAGCGCTGGCGGTAGTATGGCACACAAGAGGCATAGAGCAAATTGTTGCCACGGATGGGAGATTCGGCCGCGCAAGATCATTCCTAATCCGGGCTAGCGCCGGCGGTAGCGCTAGCGCCAGCGGTAGCGTGAAGGCTATAAATTGGATGCTTTGGCTCCGAATTCCTCATCCTCCTCCAATACCAAACTCCAGAGCTTCGTGCCACAACAGAGAGAGGAAGATTCAGAGCGATACTCCCACAATTCCATAAAGCCTTAAGGAGATCCGTGGAGAAGATTTCAACACGCGCCATCATCGTGACGAAAGGCTGCATCGACTACGATCATACTCTGCGGGCCTTCGTCCACTTCTCCAAGAGATCCACATAGAGGGAGTTTTTATATTATTGTCTTTTCATTTCATATCTTTTCTGTAAACGGTAGTGAAATCGCCTCGTGTTGGCGACTAGGTCTGGGGTAGGACTTAGGGCTGAAATTTGCCTCGTGTTGGCGACTAGATCTAGGTTAGGTCTAGGGGGTGCTCAAGGCCTTTCTGGGGATAGATCGGCTAGAGCGGCTTGAGGACGTATCTGGGGAGAGATCGGCTAAAGCCAACCGGTTCGTGGGGATACGAGTCGGTATAGAAAACGAAAAAGAATTTTTATTAGTCGCCTCTGATTTCTAGCGTCATAGAAATCAAGTTTTGTAAAACATTATTTGATATTAATAAAGCATATCTCTTTATTATTGTTTTACTTGATGTCTCTTTATAAATCTTGCAATATTCCGAAGTTTTTCTAAATATAATCTAAAGTTTTTGAAAACCCTTATTCACCCCCCCCCCCCTCTAAGGGCGCCGACCGATCCAACAAGTGGTATCAGAGCGGTTTTATTCCAATCGGCTTAACAACCGGGAATAATGGCGTCTCATGATCTCGCTTCAACTAGTGGGGAAAATTTTTGTGAAGAGGAAAAATCACTTGCACCACCTTTATTTGAAGGGACAAATTATAAAGGATGGAAATCTTAATTGAAAATTTTATTAAAACTTTAGACATCGAAGTTTGGAATTTAGCAATAGCAAGACCCGCAAATGAATCAAATAAAAAAGAACTTCAATTAAATGCAAAAGCTAAACACTATTTATTTTGCGATCTATCAAATGAAATTTTCAAATTAATATATTGTTTTCAAGTGCATATAAAGTATGGCATTTTCTTGAAGAAATTTATGATTCTACAGGTATGGAACAATCGCAAGAACCGGAGAATACGCAAGCATGCACAACTCTTCAAGAATGCCCTCCTTATGACGAATCAATGGAACACACATCAAAAGAAAGAGATAAAGCAATCTTACTTTTGGAAGAGGAGTGTCAAGAAGAAGACAAAGGAACATTATGTTCAAATCCTCCCTCATCCAAAAGCAATGTAAGGAAATCAAACTTCATCGCTTGTACTTCCATTTCTACTTTACAATTGCTACAAAATACTAAGCGCAAAATTAAGAAATTAATGAATGCTAATAAACTATTGCGCTTAGAAAATAAAATTTTAAAAGCAAAAGTTAAAGTAGTATCAAAATCTGATTTATCTAGCTTTACTCATGTCACTTCAATTGAAAATACAAAACCTTGTCTTGATTGCAATAATATTAAAGAAAAATTTAAGGAACTTGAAAAAGAAATTATTTTTGTAAAAGAACAAAATGAAAAATTACATTTAGAAAATTCATCTTTGATAAATGATTGTGCTAAGTGTAAAGAATATAAAATTGAAATTATAGAGATGGATGAAACATTTGATGAATATAGAAACAACTATCAAGATCATATTGATTCAATTGTTTCCATTCTTAAAAATAGCACAATCACTTACAATAAAGCTAGACATAATTTAAAAATTAAAAATGATGAATTAAAATCAAAAATCAACTTACTTATGAAAATTGTAAATACAAATTCACAAAATCAAACAATATCCAAAAGCAAGTTGAATACAAATATAAATAATGGGAATAAGAAACAAAATGTTTTTGAAAAAACAAATCATCATTATTTACAAAGTCATGTTTCTCCAAACTTAAAATTGAAATTACACAAATTTCCTATAAAGAATGTTTTGCAAAATCGTCATGGAAATTTGATAAATAATATTAAACCAATGTTTGAATGGCGGCCAAAAGTTAAAGATGAAACACAAACTCAAATCAAAAGGGCTCATTCAATCACATCTCCCCAAAAGAAAACACGATGTATTTGGGTACCCAAAGGAACCGTCACTCCCGGTCCTCTTTGGATACCTAAATCTCTTATTCATTAGTATCCCATCATTTGCATGAAGTAGAAATCAATTAAAATGAAATACACAAATTTCTACTTCATGATGTGCTTTAATGTCTTTTCTATCTTTTTCTTTTTGTTTTCTTTTAAACTATCATGTCATGGTCATCCTATACAATATTGAAAATATGATTTTATCTCTTAAAAGCTTAATATGGTTTTATAAAACAAATTGATCAAAATTCAAAATCATATTTTGATGACCTATCTTTTATTATTATATTCATTGCTTCTAAATATCTTATATTATCCATATGAATCAAACTCTAAATTTGCTATAAGATATTTCAAATTAAATCCGGTTACTAGATTTTTAGCCTTCACCAACAAGTGGATAAAATTCTGAATTTGCTATGAGATATTTATCTAAATTAAAAAGAAAAACACATAAGACATATTGAAAGATTAATTGTCATAAATATTGATGACATACGCACCACCATGATCTATTGATATCTTTTGCTAAAACTTTCTAAAATCATAATTCATATCAAGAATCATCTATCACATTTTATATAATGACAATTGGTATTATAATTGCTTACTGTGGTTGGTATATTATGTGTGTATTGTGATTTATTTCTAGTTTAGACCTTTGAATCATTTTGATATCAAATCAAATAGAATTGTCACTCCATTCTAGGTCTCTAAGTTGAAACACAATCAAAACTTGGTATAACATTAATCTCAAATTTATCATTCTAACATTGCCACCTATTTGTGTTTATGTTAGGCTTTATTTGTTTACCAAGATATACAGGCTGGGTATTCTCATCTAGGGCTTATCCATAGTATGATTGTGCATGAACATTATTGTTAATCTCTAAAATCATGCATATTTGATTTGTTCAAACATGATATCTTGGGTTTTCATTTCCTATTTTTTCAAGTTATAAGCACAAGTCTTTAGAAAATTCAAAATGAAAACATAAGTAAATATATCGCATGCAATGATTATTTTGTCAAGTATATAAGAAATCGCTAACGTTTCATGCAATTTGGACCATCCAAAACATCTCCTAAAAATCTGCAACTTCAGCATGGAACTACTATTAGGACACTTAATCAAGTTCAAGCATCAAAATTTTCAAAACCCTAAAAAATCACTTACTGTTTCCCGCGCTAGCGCTAGCGCCGGCGCTAGCATCGAGGTTCATTTTTCTATATTTTTTAAATTTCTAAAAATCCCTTAAAATATATAAATCTATATTTTCTACTCAGTTTTGCACTTCTGTGTTTCTTTATTTTTTGAAAAATCAAATACAAAACTACAAAAACCAAATTACAAAAAATATGTTTTTTTTTTCTTGTGTTGTTTCCTTTATTTATAGTTCATCTTTATGCAAAAATCAAATATAAAAATTACAAAAGCAAAAATTACAAAAATATGCTTTTATTTGTAAAAATCAACTACAAAAATATAAAACAAAACAAAAATAAATATCAAAAATATTCTTCTGAACTTAACTTTTCTATGTATCTTGCGAAAGGGTGATTTGGGCTATCATCCCATCATATCACCTAGTACCGGGCGAACCTCTCACAAGGTAGCCCTCGGGAAGTCCAAGATCAATTTTATAAGTTCAAACTTTAAATAAATTTTATTTTTCAAAAATATCTGTATGGACTTTATTATAAAAATCAAGCATGAGTTAATCTATTATTCAAAACTTCTATAATGTTGCAATTTATCTTTTCAAACTACTTTGAACATTGCCTTCATCATGCTTTGATACATCTATTAATATGTGCATAATTTATATTGAAAAGTTGTGTAGAACTATGCGTAGCATGCCTCTAAGTATGAGTAATGTTTTATGTTTGATAATGATCGCAATTCACTCACTTATTTTGGCATTGTCTACTTATGTGTTTAATCTAAGAATGTTTGTGTATGTTTTGTAATAGTACAATGAATTAAAATTGCACAAGTATCTTACCTACACAACCTTTATTTGCACTTTTAAAAGTTAAGAAAAATGGTTATCTTTTTCATAAATTATATTGGTTTGCAAAACAAGTGTATTCGGAGAACTTTGTACAAAACAAAATCATAAAATAAAGTGACAAAGATAACTCCACCAAGCACTACTTGAACCTCCTGATAAGTCTTAATAAGCATTGTGAGGTTGAGCACCTTGGAAAGAATAATAAAGTATCTTGTGCAAACCATAACTTTCTTTCAAAATAAAAACCACGTATTCTTAAGTACACCGGATCACAATAAAAATCAATCTTGAAGAATAAAACTATGTGATCCCCCAAGCACTACTTTGCACCATGATAAGTCTTGATGAGCATTGTGTGTGTAGAGCACCTTGGTAGTTGTACATTTTTCTTTGTGCATTGAAGTGAGTGGAAGTAAAATTATTTGTGTTTTATTGTGCTCTTTACTTTACATATTACTTGTATTTTTGATTAAAACATTTGTTTACTCTATTCAAAATACACTTTTATGCACATCATTATCTTCCATAACACTTCTTCTCATGAGTATTGGATCCTAATGCTAATTCTATACTACTCTTTATTTATGAAATGCACCAGATAACCTAGCATGCTTTCTACAATGTTTGGTATGTTTTGAAATTGTGAATTAAAGTAACATTGTAGTAATCTCTTTTTGATAAGATTATTTCATGCTTGGTTACTGTATTGTCAAAACAAAAATTTTAAATGCAAAATGATTTACAAAAACATCTTCTTTTTGAATTGAACTCATATATCTTTTTATGAACCATCATTGATTACCATAAGATGTTTTTTTGTACTTCTATATGTCTTCCGCATCATAACTATATAATTGTTTTACCTTGCACTTTAATACTTATTTAAAATCTTTCATCTTGTGTGCATCATCACTTGAATCTTCAAATTCCTTTCTTGCAACAAGTGGTAGACTTGCTTGGTAAACTTTATATTGGTTGAATTTTTTTGTTTATAACTCTGATCTATTTCTATTCTAAACACTCCTCCAACAAGTGAAATATTGCTTATAAAACATCTCTTTTTAACTTAAACTCTTATTTAGTATTATGATGTTTCTTTTTTGAAATCTTCCGCAATACTCAAACTCTGATTCATTCATGAATTTCAATATAGCTATGTGAGTTTTATTTCAAAAATTCAAATAAAAATATAAACCCATATGCTATGATATTTCTCATTAGATTTAAATGCTTAATGTTTCCAATAATTGTTATCCTTGACTTCATTTCTCACCATAGCGGGGGCGTAGGGTTGTAGACATTAGATAACCTTATCTCTAGTCATGTCTTGTCCTTAACCGGGGAGGGTTCCAGTGGGGCCTTGCGAGGCACTGGGGGGAAAGAGTGCTAGGTTAAGTTTTTGTCTAGTGTTTGCATATGGGATTAACACCCCAACCTACGGCATGTTTGCAGCTCCTTATGCCCATCCGTCATTTAGTACGGGGCTAGGGTGTTGACATATTGTCTGGGTAGATTGGTTACTTGGAAATCATGATTTTTTTTAGGCTTAAAACTCTTATTTAAAGGGAAAATCATTATTTTTTGCTAAACTCTGATTTATAAAAGGGGGAGAACTACAAACAAAAGGGATAAAATAAGTCATAACTCTGATCATTTTCAATGAAAGACAAGTCTAACACTCCTTATCATTTACTTAAAAAGCTCAATCATGCCTTCTCTTTTATTTACACATTTTTAGTGCTTTGTTTCCCTACCCACTTTTGCTAATAACAAAGGGGGAGAACTAACATGATAAAATGCAAAAGGGGGAGAACTAACAATGATAAATGTAACCGGTTATCATAAACCCAACATGACAAATTCAGTTGATAACATACAAATTAAGGGAGCATTCACATAGGGGGAGCATATATTTAGGGGGAGCAATTCTAAATGCTAAAATCAATAATCATCCTAAAGTCATCACTCTCACACACACACAAGTATAGTCTCATCATGCTTATTTATTAATGCTTTGATTTATCATTAATGGATTTGTTATTATCAAAAGGGGGAGTTTGTTGGAACACGGTCTTCTGCATCTCCTAGGTTTGAGAATAACAAATCCTATGTGTATTTGATCTTGTGTGTTCAAGTGTGCAGGTTAACATAGTCCACATGACTCAAGGAGTACTCATGATGTCTGCCCCCAAAATTGAGGCAAAATTTCGAACAAGCTCACTAGCGTCGGCGGTAGCGATAGCGCCCGGCGCTAGCATTGATTAGCTCGATTCCGGCGGCATTTTTAGAAGGAGCTAGCGCCCAGTGGTAGCTATTAGCGCTGGCGGTAGTATGGCGCACAAGAGGCATAGAGCAAATTGTTGCCACGGATGGGAGATTCGGCCGCGCAAGATCATTCCTAATCCAGGCTAGCGCCGGCGGTAGCTAATAATGCTGGCGGTAGTATGGCGCACAAGAGGCATAGAGCAAATTGTTGCCACGGATGGGAGATTCGGCCGCGCAAGATCATTCCTAATCCGGGTTAGCGCCGGCGGTAGCGCTAGCGCCGGCGGTAGCGCTAGCGCCGGCGGTAGCGTGAAGGCTATAAATTGGATGCTTTGGCTCCGAATTCCTCATCCTCCTCCAATCCCAAACTCCAGAGCTTCGTGCCACAGCAGAGAGAGGAAGATTCAGAGCGATACTCCCACAATTCCATAAAGCCTTAAGGAGATCCATGGAGAAGATTTCAACACGCGTCATCATCGTGACGAAAGGCTGCATCGACTACGATCATACTCTGTGGGCCTTCGTCCACTTCTCCAAGAGATCCACATAGAGGGAGTTTTTATATTATTGTCTTTTCATTTCATATCTTTTCTGTAAACGGTAGTGAAATCGCCTCGTGTTGGCGACTAGGTCTGGGGTAGGATATAGGGCTGAAATTCGCCTCGTGTTGGCGACTAGATCTAGGTTAGGTCTAGGGGGTGCTCAAGGCCTTTCTGGGGATAGATCGGCTAGAGCGGCTTGAGGCCGTATCTGGGGAGAGATCGGCTAAAGCCAACCGGTTCGTGGGGATACGAGTCGGTATAGAAAACGAAAAAGAATTTTTATTAGTCGCCTCCGATTTCTAGCGTCATAGAAATCAAGTTTTGTAAAACATTATTTGATATTAATAAAGCATATCTCTTTATTATTGTTTTACTTGATGTCGCTTTATTAATCTTGCAATATTCTGAAGTTTTTCTAAATATAATCTAAAGTTTTTGAAAACCCTTATTCACCCCCCCCCCCTCTAAGGGCGCCGACCGATCCAACATCACCAAGGACTCTCCTGCTTGGATGAGAATTTCAAGGAATGAAGCAAATAGAAGGAAGAAAATGAGGAAAACTAGTTATTACCCTGATAAGCCAGTTAAGTTCAATCCTCCTCCTCCTCCTGCAGCAGGTGCAGCTGGCTCAGCTAAGTTCTCTTCTTCCTCTCAAAGTTATTCTTCCCAGCAATCTAAGAGACCAACTAGTTCTAGTGGTTCTCAGAGTTCTAGGTCTTCAAGACCTCCCTCAGGCTCCTCAAGACTAATTTCCTCAGAGTATAAGTATCATATCTCTGATGGCTCTTCTCACAGAAACAAAAACCCTCAAGATCCTTCTCATGTTCAAGACAATATTTCTGAGTATAGCCCTTCTTCTCCCAATCTAGAAGAAGAAAGGTTAGCTCAAATGGCAAGATTCAGAGAATCCATTGCAGTAGCCCAGATAAATAAAGCAAATGCTGAAGGTAAAGATTACTCCAGATTCACAACTATGTCAGATTTTAGAAAGAAAGAATTTGAAAAGTACAAATCCAGAAAAGTGTTCAATGCTGAAGAATACTTAGAAAAGCACCCAGAAGCAGTAGTTCCTCAAGCCAAATCTCAAACTATTCTAGGAGCTCAGGATCTGTATATGAGCAAGAAAGAATCAGAAAATCCAAACAGACAAATTATCTTCAAGCCTCCATCAGCAAAGAAGTAAAAGGTTTAAACTATTTGGTTTTTGGTTGATATTTCTGTTTTATTGTAATGTTGTTAAACTCAGAGCACTACTTTTTTTATCTGCTGAAATGGTTTTACATTCTGTCAGATATATTTTTTGCTCTGCTGTTTATTTTCTTTGAAATTTCTCAAATAGTATCCTAACCCAAATAGGGGGAGATTGTTGGAACAACCCTATTACTGATTTGGGCTAGGATTACTATGTGTTGACTAGGATTAAATTGACCCCCATTGTATAGTCTAAGGGTCATAGTTTTAGGCTGAAAAGCTAGCTAGAACTTAAGATTTCTCTAAGTTTCTGCGTTCGACGAACTCTATACTGGGTTAGACGAACTGCTCTCTGCGTTCGACGAACGGCCTCCTCTCTACGTTCGATGAACGGCTTGCTCCAGTCTCAGCGGTCGACGATCTTCAATACTTAGCGGCTCAACGGTCGATGAATTCTTCGGTTCGACGAACTCTAACTTGAGATCGACGAACTCCAGCCTGAGTTCGACGAATTCTTTATCATATGTTCAGTTCGACGAACTCATCCTTCAGGTCGACGAAATCTTATCTCAGATCGACGAAATTTTCTCTCATTCTGTTCAGATCAGTTATTCCATTTCTCTGAACTAAGTTCAACTATCAGATTCAGTTCTATTCTTCATTTGGAGTTATTCTTCCAGATAAGACAAGTTTTATCCTTCCTTTATTCTATTCTCTTTCCAATTCCTTCTCTCGAGAAATATAGTCGTTTGGCTTATTGGAAAAAGATATCATTTATTATTGAAAAGGAAAGGAATTAAGATTGGCTGAATCAGTTGAAGTTCCAAGGAAAGATTTAATGCAGATTATTCTATTCCTATTCAGAGATCATTTGAAATTCAAATCAGTCGTCTTCTCTCTCAGAAAATATAGTATACCAAAAAAGAAAAAGAAGATAGACATAGAGATAGAAAATTTCAGAGCATCTGTCAAGAGAGATCGTCATTCAGAAGGAAAAAGAAAGTTCATCTTCCTCAAGCAGCATCTCATTCTCTGAGAACATCTTCAAGATCAATCTCTCATTCTTTCTGCTACAAGTTTCAAATCTTCTATAGAGCAACAATAATCTGAGGAGGTTCTATCTCTCAGATTCATCAGCTTATCAAGGAAGATATTTTCATTTCAAGAGAAAGCTCCGTCCTCAAGCTGTCAAAAATTTCATTCAGACAGGGGGAGCTTTACACCATCAATCCACTAGAGTCTTCTCTCAAATTGTTGATAGAGAAGAACTTCTTAACCTCTTTATTCCATCTTGTACAGGGTTCTAACTCCCTTCAAAAGTTAACCTCTTGGTGACAGGGCACCTGAACAAAAACCTGTGGTTTGGTTAGAGCACCTGATCGAAAGCTCACTTGGTGGGTGGACACCTGATCAAAACTCCCTTGGTGGCAGGGCACCTGATCAACAACCTGTAGTGGATTACTATCAAGTGTGGTAGAAGAGTAGATGTACCCAGATTTATTGGGGAACTACTATAAAAATCCTTGTGTCTCTGTGCTTGTGATTTTCTATGTTGTTGTGTTGTGCTGATTTCTTTATTTAATTTTTATAACTCACTCAATATACACATATATATATCACTAATTTAATTCCTCAGTAAAATTAAGGGAAAAATTTTTAATACTCTATTCAGTTCTCTTCCAGGGTGCAGAAGCAAATTGCTGATATTAATGCTTATTCCTTCAAAACAGCAACGTGGCTTCATAATCAGATTTTTCCTGAGTTAGAAATTGATCCAGATGTTCCTGTTCCTCGGTTTTCTCCAAGGCCAGAAGAACTACTTGGGAAGGCTCCTATAGTTGAAGATCAATCAGATAGGGCTGGGACCAAAAGAAAAAGAAAACTTGGTGAAGGTCCCTCTGCGAGTAGATCTGTTCCGAGTTTTAGCTCTGCAGGCCATAGCAAAGCTCAGGTTGAGGAGTTTCTACCAGAAATCTGGAGCCCAGTCTCAAAAGACATAATTCTTGAATCCTATAAGTTAGTCCATGAAGGCAAAATGAATAGATCTGAGTGCTACAGCTCACTTGAATGGGAAAAACATGAGACAGCTCAAAGGAAGAGAAGAATCCATTTCAGGGCATTTGGTTATAATAATTCTGATGCTCCGGCTCCACCTCCGTTTTACCATCCCAAGCCTTATGCTTATTCTCCAGACAAGAAGAAAAGAGGAAAAGGAGGTCTTGAAGGATATTGCTGATGCTGACAAGACATATTTTGCTTTGGTTCTGATTTTGTGAACATCAAGTCTTCTTAACAATTCAATTTAGACATATATATATATATATAATTGTTGATTTGATGTTCTCTACTTGTTCATTTCTATATCTTTGTGTAGTGTAGCATATTTATTCTATATTGCTGTAATTCAACTTAGTGTATAGGGTTCTGACTTCTACAAATAGGGGGAGATTGTTGGAAATTGTATTCACAATTACCTTGATTTGTGAGAAGTCACCCTTAAACTAAGATTGAATTGCTTTTGTATTTGATATGCTTTTCTAGTATTGTCTTGCAGATTATCATTGCTAAGTGTAAATCAATGTCAGGTCACAATGGGTCTGCAAACACAGTTTCATACAATGTAATTCCTCATTATATGAAACATGGTGATGACTCATGTGTGATCTCTCTATTGGGGTACACTTCATTTTCAAGACTATTGAAGACTTTGGAGTGCGGTTGCAGCAAGTGTTCAAGAGAAGAAAAGAAAATTTTTGAAAACAATTTCTCTAAGGATTTGTCTCGAGAGATCAGACTTGTCTCTAGAGTTCTGGCATGTCTCGAGAAGCAAGTTCTTTTGATCTCGGTATCTCTGTTCTTGATGACTCGAAAGATCAAGCTTGTCTCGAGAGTCCTTAAGACCGAAATCTTTGTAATGTCTCGAGAGATCATTGAGTTCTCGAGACATCCCTTTCTTGCTCTCTTTGTTTCATATCTCGAGAGATCCGTTAGTTCTCGAGAGATCCCTTATGTCTCGAGAATTCTGTCCGTTATTTTTCTAATTTGTTTCCTCTGTTCTTGACGGTTCGTAAACGCTCCTTCCGGATCCTAACGGCTATATTGAGTGCGTTTAAGGTCGATTTAACCCTTAATCATTGCCCTCTATATATAGGATCGCTCTTGGGTTATTTCCAATAAGGTTTTCGAATCGTTCTCAAACCCTAATTTTCTTTCCTGATCTAAAAGAACGAGAAAAGCGCCGCCTCGCTGTCGCCTACGATTGAAGATCGATCTACTCATTTGAGTTGCTGATTTCTATCAAAGAAGGATTCGATCGATCCGTGTTCTGATTCTACAACCTCTATTGGATCGTTTCGGATTGCCAAAGACAGATTTGAAGGATCGTTGTTCTTCCTCATCGTTCTCAAAAGCCATTCAAGAAGAAGGAAGAAAACGCCTCTGTTATTCAGATTTGGTATCTTATTGTTCAAAACCTTTTATCATCTATTGTAGGAGTTGTTATCTCCGATCTGTAGGAGAGGTTGTTCTCCGAGTTGTAGGAGAAGTTTTTCTCCGAGTTGTAAGAGAGGTTCTCTCTGAGATTGTAGGAGTTTGACTCCGAGTTTGTAGGATCATTCTGATCCGAGATTTAGTGAGTAGTCAAGTCTAGCTGTGGTGCTAGATTGGCGAGCCCGACAGTGGAGTACCCAAGTACGGGGAACCACTATAAATTTCTGGTGTTATCTGTGGCTGTGATCTATTTTGTGTGCTGTGCTTTACGTTTTATTTTTAATTCCGCAAAAGACGTAGAGATCACCTATTCACCCCCCTCTAGGTGATTTAGGTAGGCAACTAGATACTTCAATTGGTATCAGAGGGTCGCTGTTCATTGCTAGGTTAACACCTTGAACAGGGTCCATCCTTCTAGTTGCTAGCAAGCCATGGATAGAGTCAAGGAATCCTCTCTGAAACTGCCCATCTGCACTAAGGCCAACTTTCCTATGTGGAAGGAAAGAGTCCGTTTTTATATGGAAGCTGCAGATCCCAGAATCTTCCAAGTCGTGGAAGAAGGTCCCCATGTGCCCATGACCGTTTCGTCAACAAATCCTACTGTTCAGATACCTAAGAAAATGATGGATTTGAATAAGAATGAGATAGCTCTTGTTGCTCTTGACAAGAAGGCTAAGAACATAATTGCTAGTGCAGTGGACGACTCCATGTTGCAAAACTTAATCCACTGCAAATCAGCCAAAGAGATGTGGACATCCTTAATTGTTCTAATGGAAGGTACTGACGAGGTAAGAGAAGATAGAAGGTCTCTACTTAATCAAGAGTACGAGGTGTTTAAGCAGAATAAGAAGGAGTGCATTGCTGATGCGTACGAAAGATTCTTCAAAATAGTCAATGGTCTGAGAAACTACGACAGGGAGTTCACAAACGGTGAACTAAATGACAAATTTCTGCGTTCCCTGACAAAAGAATGGGATAGCAAAATTGTTGCTATTAGAGAGTTTGGAAAATTACCCAGTCTAGAACCTCAAAATCTGTTCGGAAAGCTGTTGTCTCATGAACTGCAAATGAACATCCGAAAGTCTGAAGAGGATGTAAATCGAGCTTCAAGCAAAGAAAGAACCTTAGCCTTGAAGGCAGAGAGTTCAAAGAAGACCAAAGCCATGATACCGATCAGAGAAAAGGAATCTGATAATGAAGAAGAATCGGAAGCCAGCTCCTCCTGTTCCGAACTATCTGATGGGGAGTTCTCTTTGATTTCCCGTCAGTTTAAGAAACTGCTGAACAAACGAAGGCACATGAACAACAAGCTGTCTTCCTCGGATCATAAACATTCTCGTCGTGATGGCGACTATCACAGGAAGGACTCAAGCAATAATGACAGGTACAAATCGAAACAGAACAAACATTTTTCTTCTGACATTATTTGCTACTGTTGTAATAAGCCAGGGCACATAATTGCTGAGTGTCCCTACAAGAAGAAAGAAGGTGGAAGAAAAGAAGACAAGAAATCCACTCACGGAAAGAAGAAATCAGATAGAAGTTTCGTCGCTAAGAAAGCCAAAACTCTGAGCGACAGTGACTCCGATGAGTTGAGTGATGAAGAAGAAGCTTACTTCGGCCTGATGGCCATGTCTGATGATGAAGAAGCACCCCCGTACACCGGAAAGGTAAATGATCACACTATCCTATCTGATTCTGATTATGCTTCGGCTGAACAAAAGGATAACCCCTCAGACGATGAATCTGAGCTCATGTCTCAATATACCAAAATGCTCCAAAGCTTTGACAAGTGCCGAAAGATTGTCAAAACTCAGGGTAAGGAGATCATGGCTCTCAAGGAGGTGGAATCTAACTTGAGAAAAGAAGTTGAAGAACTTTCTTCTCTCAAAGAGGAAGTCCAAGCCTTGAAAGACAAGATCAAAAGCTCGGAAGAGACTCTTGCCCTGAGAGATCATTCGATAAAAGTCTTGGAGGAACAGCTTGCGGCTGAGAAGAAGTTGGTTGAAGCATTCTCTCAACCTAAACTGTTCTGCCAATTATTGGTACTTTTACCACTAAGGCAAAAGGAAGCGGTATAGGGCATGAAGCTAGTACTAGCAATTCTTCTAAAAACACAATTGCTAAGAAGAATGGTTTAGTTGCTAAGAAAGCTACCACCAAAGAAAAAGGGAAAGCTCATCAAGAGCCTGTAGCATTCAAGAGAGTTATATTCCCTACGAATGCTTATGATATGGAGAGTTCCTATGGTCATTTCACACGACCAATTCCTTTTGCACCTGTGAATGATCATAAGGAATGGGCTCCTCCCCGAAACTTTGGTGATAGTGCTTTTCAAGCACCCTATCAAGAGATTAATCGGAAAGGGTACGGTCCATTTGTTTATGGTCCGAGTGCTAAGAAAGCACCAAAAGTGAAGGTTGTTGCACCAAAGCCGAAGAAGACAGTACCACCTTGTGTGTGCTGCCCCCATGAGGAATCCTCATCTAGAAGGACTGCTCCTGCAAGAGCTAACGTTCAAAAAGTTAAGCAGGAGAGTGTAAAAAGAAGGTACAACAGATTCGACTGTTGGTGCTGCGGCAAAATTGGTCACTTTGCCGTTGATTGTTGGTTCAACGCAACGTATACTAGGAGACCACAAGTGAACGTTGCAAGGCAGACCACTCGCAATGTTAACATTCATCGTGGTGCTCAACTGACAAGGGACCAAGGACCCAAATCTGTTTGGGCTCCTAAGGCAAAATAATCTGTTTTTGCAGATATGTCCAAAGGCCAATAAAAATCCTATCTGGTACTTGGACAGTGGATGCTCTCGGCATATGACCATGACAAGAAGCCTTTTGCAAAACTACATTCCAGTTGCGAACGGTCCAAAAGTTATTTTTGGTGGTTCAGACAGAGGAATAACTAAAGGCTATGGTATGATTTCTAATGGTAATGTATCGTTTTCCGATGTAGCTTATGTGGAAGGATTACAACATAATCTGATAAGCATAAGTCAACTTTGTGATAAAGGATACATTGTTGATTTTCATAAAGATAAGTGTTTGATAAAGTCGGCTGAAAATCATGAAACGATTTTATCAGGCATTCGCTATAGAAACATATTTTGTTTAAATTTTCTTTGTATATCATCTTCTACACCTGTGTGTCTTTTAGCTAAAGATAGTGCATCTCTTGTTGACCAATGGCATAAGAGATTAGCATATATAAATCTCAAAACTATTAATAAATTGTTTTCTCAAAACTTAGTGCGCGATGCACCAGATGTTAAGTGCGTTAAAGATAGACCTTGTCATGCATGTGTAAAAGGCAAGCAAACAAGAGCTACCTTTAAGAGCATTATTGGCAAAGATTCAACCAGGTGTTTATACCTGCTCCATATGGATTTGTTTGGTCCTTTGCAAATTAGGAGTTTAGGAGGAAAGTCTTACACATTGGTTATTGTAGATGATTACTCTCGTTTTGCCTGGGTATTCTTTCTGAAACACAAGTCAGATACCTTTGACACTTTTACTAGCTTTGTCAGGCAAGTCCAGAATGAATTTAACTGTTCGGTGGTCAAAATCAGAAGTGACCATGGTACAGAATTTGAATCTGGAGTCATGACAGAATTCTGTGAAAGCCTTGGTATCTTTCATGAGTTTTCCTCTCCTCGAACTCCACAACAAAATGGGGTAGCTGAGAGAAAGAATAGAACACTTATTGAGGCCTGCAGAACTATGTTGAGTGACTCTTCACTACCTGAATATTTCTGGGCTGAAGCTGTCAATACTGCATGCCATGTGCAAAACAGAGCACTCATAAACAAAAACCATGAAAAGACTCCTTATGAACTTCTAAAGGGCAAGAAACTGACCATTTCTTATTTTCGAATCTTTGGTAGTAAATGCTTTGTGCTAAACAATGGAAAGCATTACAAAACTAAGTTTAGTGAAAAGAGCTTTGAAGGTACTTTTGTAGGTTATAGTAGCCATAGTAGGGCATATAGAGTTTTTAATAAGAAAACCCTAGTGGTAGAAGAATCTATTAATGTTGTATTTGATGAGACGAGCATGCTACAAGGCAGCTCCTCTAGCATTTCTTCTGTAGACACAGGTTCAAAGCTGCAGGACTTAAGCTTGGATCAACCAGTTGAAGAAAATTCTCAACACTTTATCAAGATTCCCCCAATAACTACCTATGAAGAAGATCATTCGGATGAAGAGCCAATCCAAGTGGAGGAAGATACTCCAACAGTAGAAGAAAGTCCTATCGGTCCAAATCATGCAAGGAACCTTAGGCTACGACACATGAGGGATCATCCAGTTGATCAGATCATAGGAGATCCTCATGAAGGAATAAGAACAAGACGAGGTACCTTTAATGAGAATATGCATTTGAGTTTTCTTTCGCAGGTCGAACCAAAGAAATTCCAAGAGGCAAATGAAGATCCATCTTGGATAATTGCTATGGAAGAAGAATTAAATCAATTCAAACGCTGTAAGGTATGGACACTTGTTCCAAAACCCAAAGACAAAAATGTCATTGGAACAAAGTGGGTGTATAGAAACAAGCTGGATGAAGAAGGAACAATCATAAAGAACAAAGCCAAACTTGTAGCTAAAGGATACAGACAAGAGGAAGGTATCGACTTCGATCAGACGTACGCTCCAGTAGCAAGGCTCGAAGCGATCAGACTCTTCCTTGCTTATGCTGCTTTCAAGGGTTTCACCGTATATCAAATGGATGTCAAATCCGCTTTCCTAAACGGAGACATTAAAGAGGAAGTATACGTTGAACAACCCCCAGGTTTTGTTAATCCTGATCATCCCAATCATGTTTATTTATTACAAAAAGCTTTATATGGTTTGAAACAAGCTCCTCGAGCTTGGTATGAGACGCTATCTAACTTTCTTCTTGAGAACAAGTTCACAAGAGGAAAGATAGATAAAACATTATTTCTTAGGGAAGTAAAAGGCAAGATTTTGCTAGTGCAAATCTATGTCGATGACATCATATTTGGCTCTACGGACAATAACCTCTGCAAAAAGTTTTCTAAACTTATGCAAGGGAAATTTGAAATGAGCAGTATGGGTGAGCTGAAATATTTCTTAGGACTTCAGGTGAAACAGTCTGAAGATGGAATCTTCATTTCTCAGACAAAGTTCACTAAGGAGTTGATTAAGAAATTTGGAATGGAGAGTGCAACCTCTATGAGGACTCCAATGAGCTCAGCTATGTCTCTGGACAAGGATGAAAAAGGGAAACCTTTTGATGAAACCAAGTACAGAAGCATAATTGGCTCTTTGCTCTACCTTACTGCCAGTAGACCTAATATAATGTTCTCTACATGTGTATGTGCTAGATATCAGGTGAACTCTAAGGAATCTCACTATACTGCCGCAAAGCGGATTTTGAGATACCTTAAAGGCACACCAAATCTTGGCTTATGGTACCCAAGAAGTAATGATAGCGAACTAATTGGTTTTTCAGATGCAGACTTTGCAGATAGCAAAGACGACAGAAAAAGCACTTCCGGGACGTGCCAATTCCTCAGAAGGAGACTTATTTCCTGGAGTAGCAAGAAGCAGAATTGTGTTGCAATATCAACCGCCGAGTCGGAATACGTTTCTGCTGGCAGTTGTTGCGCGCAACTTCTATGGATAAAGAATCAACTTCAAGACTACAACATGAAGATCAAAGACATTCCTATGTTTTGCGACTCTTCCAGTGCAATTGCTATCGCAAATAATCCAGTCTCTCACAGTCGGACAAAGCACATCGAGCTACGATATCACTTTATCCGGGAGCATGTGGAGATGGGTGACATAAATCTGAGTTATGTTCCCACGGATAAGCAAGTTGCAGACATTTTCACGAAGCCACTGGATGAGACTAAGTTCTCTTTCTTCAAGACGGAACTTGGAATGCTCAACATGGAGTAATGATCAAGTCAACCAAAACCATGACGAACAAGAAGTTTTTGACAAGTCATGTCTCGGGACCTGGCTGGATTTCTCGAGACAAGCTGAAGATTTCGAGATAGGCAGATGTCTCGAGACACGGGTTATCACTCGAGACATCAGGGAAGGAAATACCGCGCTGAATTTCCTGAGTTCTCGAGACATAATCGATGTCTCGAGACATAGGCATTTTAAAGAACTCCAAACGTCAGGTACGCGCTGTTCATTCGTCTAATTTTCTTCAAAATGTCATTTTAACGTCAAATCAAAATTATATATATATATATATAAGAAATCGAGACCTTGATGTTCACGAAATCCTTTTCCGAGACTTCCCCGACCTTTCGACTTTCTCTCGAGCGGCGACAGTCTGCAACAGGTCTCTGTGCTTCGGTGTTTCCGTGGTTCTCGGTGCTTCATCATTCTCATTCGACAATTCTCTCTCTCTCTCGCATTAATGGCTCCTACTCCTCATCCAAAGATTGGCGTCGGGAATGAGGTCGTTCGCTCAGGTATCGCCAGTTTATCCGATGACTTCAAGAACCTATTTTGTTTGCTTGATGCCGCCGGTCTTACTTTCGTTCTTGAGCATCCTTGCCGGGTGCTGTTTGATGAGGTTGAAGAGTTCTTTATAAATGTGAAGCCTATTAAGGAAGGAAGAATGTTGATTTCATTTGTTAAGGGTATCAAAATCAAAGTCTCTCCAAAGACTCTTACTAAGTATTTGCAGCTGTCTGAAATAGAAGCTGAAGCAGAGCTGAATGAAATTGACTGGTTGAGAACAGCAAGGTACTGTGGTCTTGATTCAGATTTTGCTGCAGTGAAGAGGCACAAGATGAACGATGCTGGCAAGCTTTTAGTGGACATTGTTTCCAAGGTTCTTTTCTGCAGAACAGGCACACGAGGACATGTGTCTGAAGAAATATTTCAGTTGGTGATTGGAATTGTGTCAGGAAAATAGAGAGATTGGGCCTCAATCTTATTCTCAAATATCAAGGCTTGCATTAATTCTCCAAACTTTGCCCGGATCATCTCATTATTCCTGAATCAGTTTAATCCTTCTATTTTTGACATGTCCAAAGGTGCAGTTATCCATCACCTTAAGAAGATCGATGTCATCTCCATGCTGAGATGGGACATTCGAATCAAGAAGCCGGGAGTGGCTAGTGCTACTTCTGAGGGGGAGACTCATAAATCTGCAGTTGCAAGTGAAGCAGAAATTTCAGTTCCATCTTCTGAAGGTCAGGTACCTAAAGTAACATCATTTCCACTTCCTTCACGGATTCGTTCTAAAGCTTCAGGTCGAGCCAAGCTGCCAATCCGTTCCAAAGCCAAAGGTCAGCCCTCATCAGCTCCAACAGAATTCATTCCATCAGTGACACAGTCAGATCCATCAGATACTATCCCATCACCTGCTCATATTCACATTCCAGCTCCATCTTCACCTCTACCAGATTCAGTTCCATCACCTCCTCCTTCTCCATCAGTACAAGCAGATGTCATAGTGTCAGATTTTCCAGCTAAGGAGAACATACCTTCTTCTGACAAGGATGTGTTCATCCCCTCTTCTCCCTCAGTTCTTGAAGCAGACACTTCTTTGGCAGATGACTGAGTTTCAGATGTTCAGAAGGATTTGCAACAAGAAGTATCTGAAGTGCACAGTCCCAGTGGCCAACAGGCAGGGTTTGGTGCAGATTTTGTTTTTGAAGACGATGGTGATGATTCCGTTCATGAATCATCCCCTCCCCTAGTACATGTTGAGGGGGAGTCAGAGTTTGACACAACCAGGAATGCTCCAGATGAGCTAGGTTGTGAAGAGGACAATGTGGTTCACTCTCTTGAGATTGAAGAGCTCCCTGATGATGTTCCTGATGCCGCACCTGCTGTTACTCTTCCTTCCTCTCATCCTTCCCCTCCAATCCTTGATACAGATTCTCTTCTGGGAAAGATTGAAGCAATGCTCAAGAAGCAGAGTGAACAGTTTGAGAACTCTTTGACAACTGTTCACAGGAAGATTGCCTCAGTTGAAAGTGATCTTGGTAGGGAGTTAGCTAAAATCAAATCAAATTATGAAAATCTCTCTGAATTGATGTGCCTAGGGAGCAAAGCAATTGAACATGCAACTGAAGGTGTAGGCACAGTGTTGGCTCAGACTATTACAATGACAAAGCTTCAAGACTCATTGTCTGACAAGGCTGAAGCAAATACATTCCGGATTGTTGATGAAGTCGGAAATTTCATAGATGATACTCTCCAAACCCTATCTGTAGAAGTCAGAAAGGGGGAGGACATTATTATGGAAAGAATGACAGATTTAGTGGAAAGCTCTGTGTCAGCTATTCAAAGCTCATGGAAATCACAGTTTGATCAGTTCTCTTCCAGGGTGTAGAAGCAAATTGCTGATATTAATGCTTATTCCATCAAAACAGCAACGTGGCTTCATAATCAGATTTTTCCTGAGTTAGAAATTGATCCAGATGTTCCTGTTCCTCAGTTTTCTCCAAGGCCAGAAGAACTACTTGGGAAGGCTCCTATAGTTGAAGATCAATCAGATAGGGCTGGGACCAAAAGAAAAAGAAAACTTGGTGAAGGTCCCTCTACGAGTAGATCTGTTCCGAGTTCTAGCTCTGCAGGCCATAGCAAAGCTCAGGTTGAGGAGGTTCTACCAGAAATCTGGAGCCCAGTCTCAAAAGACATAATTCTTGAATCCTATAAGTTAGTCCATGAAGGCAAAATGAATAGATCTGAGTGCTACAGCTCACTTGAATGGGAAAAACATGAGACAGCTCAAAGGAAGAGAAGAATCCATTTCAGGGCATTTGGTTATAATAATTCTGATGCTCCGGCTCCACCTCCGTTTTACCATCCCAAGCCTTATGCTTATTTCTCCAGACAAGAAGAAAAGAGGAAAAGGAGGTCTTGGAGGATATTGCTGATGCTGACAAGACATATTTTGCTTTGGTTCTGATTTTGTGAACATCAAGTCTTCTTAACAATTCAATTTAGACATATATATATATAATTGTTGATTTGATGTTCTCTACTTGTTCATTTCTATATCTTTGTGTAGTGTAGCATATTTATTCTATATTGCTGTAATTCAACTTAGTGTATAGGGTTCTGACTTCTACAAATAGGGGGAGATTGTTGGAAATTGTATTCACAATTACCTTGATTTGTGAGAAGTCACCCTTAAACTAAGATTGAATTGCTTTTGTATTTGATATGCTTTTCTAGTATTGTCTTGCAGATTATCATTGCTAAGTGTAAATCAATGTCAGGTCACAATGGGTCTGCAAACACAGTTTCATACAATGTAATTCCTCATTATATGAAACATGGTGATGACTCATGTGTGATCTCTCTATTGGGGTACACTTCATTTTCAAGACTATTGAAGACTTTGGAGTGCGGTTGCAGCAAGTGTTCAAGAGAAGAAAAGAAAATTTTTGAAAACAATTTCTCTAAGGATTTGTCTCGAGAGATCAGACTTGTCTCTAGAGTTCTGGCATGTCTCGAGAAGCAAGTTCTTTTGATCTCGGTATCTCTGTTCTTGATGACTCGAAAGATCAAGCTTGTCTCGAGAGTCCTTAAGACCGAAATCTTTGTAATGTCTCGAGAGATCATCGAGTTCTCGAGACATCCCTTTCTTGCTCTCTTTGTTTCATATCTCGAGAGATCCGTTAGTTCTCGAGAGATCCCTTATGTCTCGAGAATTCTGTCCGTTATTTTTCTAATTTGTTTCCTCTGTTCTTGACGGTTCGTAAACGCTCCTTCCCGATCCTAACGGCTATATTGAGTGCGTTTAAGGTCAATTTAACCCTTAATCATTGCCCTCTATATATATGATCGCTCTTGGGTTATTTCCAATAAGGTTTTCGAATCGTTCTCAAACCCTAATTTTCTTTCCTGATCTAAAAGAACGAGAAAAGCGCCGCCTCGCTGTCGCCTACGATTGAAGATCGATCTACTCATTTGAGTTGCTGATTTCTATCAAAGAAGGATTCGATCGATCCGTGTTCTGATTCTACAACCTCTATTGGATCGTTTCGGATTGCCAAAGACAGATTTGAAGGATCGTTGCTCTTCCTCATCGTTCTCAAAAGCCATTCAAGAAGAAGGAAGAAAACGCCTCTGTTATTCAGATCTGGTATCTTATTGTTCAAAACCTTTTATCATCTATTGTAGGAGTTGTTATCTCCGAGCTGTAGGAGAGGTTGTTCTCCGAGTTGTAGGAGAAGTTTTTCTCCGAGTTGTAAGAGAGGTTCTCTCTGAGATTATAGGAGTTTGACTCCGAGTTTGTAGGATCATTCTGATCCGAGATTTAGTGAGTAGTCAAGTCTAGCTGTGGTGCTAGATTGGCGAGGCCAGCAGTGGAGTACCCAAGTACGGGGAACCACTATAAATTCCTGGTGTTATCTGTGGCTGTGATCTATTTTTTGTGTTGTGCTTTACGTTTAATTTTTAATTCCCCAAAAGACGTAGAGATCACCTATTCACCCCCCTCTAGGTGATTTAGGTAGGCAACTAGATACTTCAACATCTTTCAAAAAGTGGTGGAATGCACCTCTGTAAGAGAAATATGGATCTCACTCAACAATATGGTTGAAGGATCAGCTGATGAAAGAAAGGACAGAAGATCCCACCTCATTTCTCAATATGAAAATTTCAAAAAGGGAGAATCTGAAATAGTTGATGATATGTATAACAGGCTCAGTCTCATAATTAATGAGCTGAAATCTTTGGACAAAGTGATCTCCATCACTGAGATAAATGATAAGATCCTAATGTGCTTCCCCAGCACATGGGACTCTAGGATCTGGCCAATCAAGGAAGCCAGAAGTCTTAATGAGATCTCAACTGAGAGCTTGTTAGGCAAACTAAAATCCTATGAGCAGCTTATCAAAACCAGAGAAGCTGAACAATCTACTTCATCTCCAGCATCCAAGAAGGAGAGAAGCATAGCTTTTCAAGCTGAAGAAGAAGAAAAGGCTCCAAGATAAGAGGAGTTCATGAGCCTTCTAGCCAAAAGGTCCTACAAGATGGCCAAGAAGGATTTCAGAAAGAAGGACTCCAGATCAAGGGAAAAGCCAAGGTATGATAAGTCAAATCCTAATGAAATTATTTGTTATGGTTGCAGGAAACCTGGACATATTCTGCCAGAATGTCCAGAGAATCGGAAGAAAGAAAAGAGAAAAGATAAAGAAGACAAGAAGCACTCCAGTAAGTCTTCCTCCCACAAGCACAAACACAAGGGAAGAGGATTTGTAGCAGAAAGTTGGAGTGAAACTGAATCGGAATCTTCATCAAGTTCTTCTGATGATGAAGAAGAATCAAAAGAAAAGGACCAGTGCTTGATGGCCATTTATGACTCAAGTAATGAGACATATCTTGCATCTTCATCCCGTTCCAGTGATGATGAGGATGCTGAAGAAGAGAAAAATTTCTGCATGATGGCTATCAATGCCTCAGCAAACAACTCAGATGAAGAAGAATCAGAAGCTGAAGCTGACAATGATGCTGATCAGTTTATTTTTCTATTTTATAGGTACATAGCTATCCAAGCAAGAATGAACAATGGTATTTGGATAGTGGCTGTTCAAAACACATGATAGGAAATAAGGCCAACTTGAACAACTATAAGGCAAAGCTTGGACCCAAGGTGATCTTTGGAGACTCCAATTGTGGACAAACCAAAGGCTATGGACAGATCAAGGTTGGAGCTGTGACCTTCAAGGAAGTAGCCTATGTCAAGGGCCTGAAGCACAACCTCATCAGCATAAGCCAGTTATGTGATGAAGGTTATCAGGTAACTTTCAATCATTCCTTATGTCTTATTACCAATAATAAAAATATTACTGTATTATCTAGTATTAGACATGGAAATATTTATTTAGTCAATTTTGACTCTGCCAATTCTGATATTTGCTTATTCAATTCTATAAGTAAAACAAATGAATTATGGCATAAAAGGCTTGGACATATTAACCTTAGAACTATCTCTAAGCTTTCTAAGAACAATCTTATTAGAGGATGACTGCCTTCTAGTTCATATAAGAAGTAAGGACTCTGCAGGGCTTGTCAATTAGGTAAGCAAACTAGAAGTAGTTTTAAGTCTTTATCCAAGAGTGATTCACCTAGGATTTTATATTTGCTGCATTTGGACCTTTTTGGACCTACTGCAATACAAAGCCTAGGAGGGAAGCATTACTCTTTAGTGATTGTAGATGACTTCTCAAGATTCACTTGGGTGTTCTTTCTTAGGAACAAGTCTGACACCTTCAGTGTTCTGACAGACTTTCTCAGGTCCATTAAGATTGAGTACTCTACTGTAGTTGCATTGATCAGAAGTGATCATGGCACTGAGTTTAAGTCTCTTATGATGAGAGAATTCTGTGGAAAATAAGGGATCAGGCAGTGTTTCTCTGCTCCTAGAACTCCTCAACAAAATGGGGTAGCAGAAAGGAAAAATAGAACCCTAATTGAATCAGCAATTGCATTACTTGTTGATGCAAACTTGACACTCTCTTTTTGGGCAGAGGCAGTGAGCACAACTAATTATGTGTTGAACAGAAGCCTTATACATAAGCTTAAGGGCAAGACTCCCTATGAATTACTTAAGAATAAAAGGCCTAAGGTTAACTATTTTAAGATATTTGGATGTAAATGCTATGTGCATAACAATGACAAGAAGTATCTCAGGAAGTTTGAAGCAAAAGCTGCTGAAGGCATTTTCCTTGGATATTCTCTTTCTAGTAAGGCATATAGAGTTTACAACAAATCTACTCTTAAGATAGAAGAGTCCAAGCATGTATCCTTTGATGAGACTAACATGTTAATTGATGAGAGGAACACCACCTCTACCAAGAATATTTTGCAGGTACCAGCTCTATGTGAAGAGATAAATGGACTAGATCTACAGAAAGAAGATTCTACACTTCCATCAACACAAAATCTTGAAGACAGTGAAGAAGAAGATCATCCAGATCTTGCTGCCAGTTTTAATCAAGTGACAGCTGAACAAATTCCCCAAGTGGATATCATTGCTGAACCAACTCCAACTGTTGACCACATCACAGTTAGAGATCATCCAATATCACAAGTAATTGGTTATTTTAGCAGGTGTTCAAACAAGGCATCAACTACACCAAAATCAGATGCACACTTGTTTCCTATCACAAGTTGAACCTCAAACCATAAAAGATGCAGAACAAGATCCAAACTGGATTCTTGCAATACAAGAGGAGCTTAACCAATTTGAAAGGAGCATGGTTTGGGATTTGGTTCCAAGACCAAAAGGCCATCCAGTTATTGACACCAGATGGGTCTTCAGGAACAAGCTTGATGATCAAGGCAACATAGTCAGAAACAAAGCAAGATTGGTAGTTCAAGGATATTCACAGGAAGAAGGCATAGACTATGATCAGACCTTTGCTCCTGTTGCAAGACTTGAAGCTATAAGGATTTTTCTGGCCTTTGCTGCATTCAAGAAATTCAAAGTATATCAAATGGATGTGAAGAGTGCATTTCTTAATGGAGACATCAAAGAAGAAGTCTATGTGGAACAACCACCATGTTTCATCTCTCCAACTCACTCCTCCTATGTATTTAAGCTTAATAAAGCTCTCTATGCTCTCAAACAAGCTCTCAGAGCATGATATGAGACCTTAGATAATTTTCTTTTGGAAAACAAGTTCTGTAGAGGCATAGTTGATAAAACCATATTTTTCAGGATACATAAAAATCAAACTCTACTAGTTCAAATATATGTAGATGACATAATTTTTAGCTCTACTGATTCAAATTTATGCAAAAGATTTTCTAATTTAATGCATTCAAAATTTGAAATGAGTAGTATGGGTGAATTATCATACTTCCTTAGTCTTCAAGTGAAGCAAACTCTCAATGGCATCTTCATATCACAATCCAAGTACGCTAAGGAATTAGTGAAAAGGTTTGGTATGTCTGATGCTTCCACCATGAAAACACCCATGCCCTCAAATATTGTTGTTGATACTGATGAATCAGGGAAACCTGTTGATCAGAAAGTATATAGAGCAATTGTTGACTCACTACTTTATTTAACAGCAAGTAGGCCTGATATAATGTTTGCTACTTGTATTTGTGCTAGGTTTCAAGTTAACCCCAAAGAATCTCATCTAATTTTATTAAAAAGAATTTTGAGATATATAAAGGGTTGTCCTAATCTAGGACTTTGGTATCCAACAGCATCTGAATTTGAATTAACTGGATTCTCAGATTCAGATTATGCTGGATGCAGAGTAGACAGGAAAAGCACATCGGGAACTTCTCAGTTTCTTGGTGATAGGCTTGTGTCTTGGTTTTGTAAGAAACAAACATCTATGTCTACATAAACAGCTGAAGCTGAATATATAGCTGCAGGCAGTTGCTGCTCACAGATATTGTGGATACAAAATCAGCTCCTAGAGTATGGTGTCAACTTAAATAATTCAATTATATTTTGTGACAATACTAGTGCAATATCTATAGCACAAAATCCAGTTCTCCATAGTAGGACTAAACACATAGAAATTAGGCACCACTTTATCAGAGATAATGTGGATAAAAATAAAATTTGTCTACAATTCATTTCTACTGATTTGCAAAGAGCTGGTATTTTCACCAAACCCTTGGATGAAAAGAAACATATTTTCTTTATAAATCAGCTGGGAATGATAGATGGAGATTCAATCTGATAAAATTTAAATTTTCTATTTATCCCCTCATTTCGTCGAACGGAGAACGACGAAATGCTATCGTTCATCGAACGGAGATCGACGATACTTAATAAGTCAGGATCGACAAAGACAAGCGCGATCGTCGAACTGAGATCGATGAAAATTATCTTTTCGTCGAACGCAGTCAGACGAAGCTTTAAGTCTTTTCGACTTCTGATTCTATTAGGTTTAGCCGAACCCTGCTCTACGAAAGTGTGCGCCCTTCTCCGATCTCTCTATATAATCAAAGCTTTTATCTTATTTCATCTTTGCGCCTACAGAACTTGTTCTTTCCCTCCAGTTCCCCTTTGCACTTGATCGCTCTCTCTTTTGCAGGTAACAATGGCGACTTCGCAAGCAGTGCTTTCCTCAATGAAATTCGACGCGGGTTTCGACATTGATTTCAAATCATTTGAGCATTCTGATCAAGTCTTCCAGGATATTCTTCATCTTTTTGAAGAACAACAACTAAAGAAGATTATGACAACCAGAATCAAACTACCAGTGACTGAAATCAAGGAATGGGAATATATAGTAAAGCCAGAGAATGATGCATTATCAGGAACAATATCAGGAAACCAGGTTATTCTAACCCCAGCAACATTATCTGAAGTTTTTGGCTTAGTAAATGGTGATGATGATTTGGAAATCACATCTGATGAATTTAATGTTGAATTGGTTAAAATGGGTTATTCCGGTGGAACCCTAACCATCATTTAAAGAAAAAATTTTATGTGGAATATAAGTTTTTGGCTGATGTAGTAGGCAAGGTTTTGCTTGGGAAAACTTCTGCCCATGACTACATTACAAGGCACCAATTTCTAGTGATGGTGGCCTTGGTAGAGAAAAAGAGAGTTAATTGGGGAATGATCATTTTTGAATCAATCAGGAAGAAGATAAGTAAGATAAATGTTGGTTATGGTAGAATTCTGGGAATCTATCTTCAGGAAAAGCATCCAGACCTTTTGGTCTCTCCCAAAGTTTTCATCAATGCTAGTAAAAGGCTGACCTCAGCTTTGTTTGGAAGATGGGAAAGGGTTATCCCAAAAAGGAATCCAGGAGCAGAACCATCAGATACAGCTTCAGAAGGCACCAGGACTGTGCAAGTCACTCCCCCAACCCTTCAAGAAGCTTCTCCTGTTGTTTCTCCTCCCCCTCTCCCTTCTCAACCTTCTACTTCTTCTGAAGAAATTCCTCCTCCCAACTCTCCCATTATCCCTTCATCCTCATTGCCATCTTCTCCTACTCTTCAGACTCACCCATATGAAGAGCCTTCATCCTTCAATGATATTCATTCTCCCATAAACATTTCATCTCCACCTCAATCACCAACCCTTCCCCAATCACCCATTATTCCTCAAGATATCTCTCCACCTCACTCACCTATTCATCCACAATCACCCATTCATCCTCAATCTCATATCCACCCTCATTGCCCTATTCATCCACCCATAGCTAATGCTACTAACATATCTTTCCCATACTCCATCCCAACTTCTTCAAACCCTAACCAAGATCTTGTCTTTATTGATTTTAAATCTGTTGCTGACCAAATCTATCAACACATTGCTCCACAACTGATGATCTTCTGGATGCAAAACTTGCTCCAGTTCTTCAAGCTCTTGCTGCTCTCTCTGCAAGACTAGCTTCTTTCCCTTCACCCTCCTATTTTGTCCCTTCTTCTAGGAGCCTAGCTTCAGGATTTCCTGAAACTAGGCAGGGGGAGATGCCTGATGAAGAAGCTCCAGATCTCACAGCTTTCAGTACAGATGCAGTTATGTTTGAAGAAATTTTAGTTCAGGCAGATTCAGAGATGACAGTTTCAGTTCTTCCAGCAATAGAAGAAATAAATAATATTTCTATTAATCCATCCATAGATATTATCTATTTGCTTTCCAAGTTCAATACAGTTTTTAGAGATTTGCCAGAGTATCAAGGTTATTCAAAGGCAATTACTCCTTATACTGCTCCTTTAGATAAAGTTATATTGAAAAAATTGCTCAAGAGTTTTGAAATTCCAGTTCAAGTTCAAGTTATTGAAGAAAGTCCGGCTCTTCCAGCTCCAGTTCTTGTTGAAAGTCCAGCTCCTCAAGGTCCAGTTAATACTGAGAAAGTTTTTTCTAAAACCCTAAAATTGATTGATGACCTTTATGATAATCCCCCATCATCTGATGACAATGATAATGATGACAGTGATGATGATTCTGATGATAGATCATCAAAGAAGAGAAAAGCTAAGCATATGTCAAAGGCTGCTCCTAAGCCTCCTAATCCCAACAATGACATTCCCTACTATATTTTGCATAACATCACTCTCACCAAGGACTCTCCTGCTTGGATGAGAATTTCAAGGAATGAAGCAAATAGAAGGAAGAAAATGAGGAATACAGGTTATTACCCTGATAAGCCAGTTAAGTTCAATCCTCCTCCTCCTCCTCCAGCAGCAGGTGCAGCTGGCTCAACTAAGTCTCTTCTTCCTCTCAAAGTTATTCTTCCTAGCAATCTAAGAGACCAGCTAGTTCTAGTGGTTCTCAGAGTTCTAGGTCTTCAAGACCTCCCTCAGGCTCCTCAAGACTAATTTCCTCAGAGTATAAGTATCATATATCTGATAGCTCTTCTCACAGAAACAAAAACCCTCAAGATCCTTCTCATGTTCAAGACAATATTTCTGAGTATAGCCCTTCTTCTCCCAATCCAGAAGAAGAAAGGTTAGCTCAAATGGCAAGATTCAGAGAATCCATTGCAGTAGCCCAGATAAATAAAGCAAAAGTTGAAGGTAAAGATTACTCCAGATTCACAACTATGTCAGATTTCAAAAAGAAAGAATTTGAAAAGTACAAATCCAAAAAAGTGTTCAATGCTGAAGAATACTTTGAAAAGCACCCAGAAGCAGTAGTTCCTCAAGCCAAATCTCAAACTATTCTGGGAGCCCAGGATCTGTATATGAGCAAGAAAGAATCAGAAAATCCAAACAGACAAATTATCTTCAAGCCTCCATCAACAAAGAAGTAAAAGGTTTAAACTATTTGGTTTTTGGTTGATATTTCAGTTTTATTGTAATGTTGTTAAACTCAGAGCACTACTTTTTTTATCTGCTGAAATGGTTTTACATTCTGTCAGATATATTTTTTGCTCTGCTGTTTATTTTCTTTGAAATTCGTCAAATAGTATCCTAACCCAAATAAGGGGAGATTGTTGGAACAACCCTATTACTGATTTGGGCTAGGATTACTATGTGTTGACTAGGATTAAGTTGACCCCCATTGTATAGTCTAAGGGTCATAGTTTTAGGCTGATAAGCTAGCTAGAACTTAAGATTTCTCTAAGTTTCTGCGTTCGACGAACTCTATACTGGGTTCGACGAACTGCTCTCTGCGTTCGACGAACGGCCTCCTCTCTGTGTTCGACGAACGGCTTGCTCCAGTCTCAGCAGTCGACGATCTTCAATACTTAGCGGCTCAGCGGTCAATGAATTCTTCAGTTCGACAAACTCTAACTTGAGATCGACGAACTCCAGCCTGAGTTCGACGAATTCTTTATCAGATGTTCAGTTCGACGAACTCATCCTTCAGGTCGACGAAATCTTATCTCAGATCGACGAAATTTTCTCTCAGTCTGTTCAGATCAGTTATTCCATTTCTATGAACTCAGTTCAACTATCAGATTCAGTTCTATTCTTCATTTGGAGTTATTCTTCCAGATAAGACAAGTTTTATCCTTCCTTTATTCTATTCTCTTTCCAATTCCTTCTCTCGAGAAATATAGCCGTTTGGCTTATTGGAAAAGGATATCATTTATTATTGAAAAGGAAAGGAATTAAGATTGGCTGAATCAGTTGAAGTTCCAAGGAAAGATTTAATGCAGATTATTCTATTCCTATTCAGAGATCATTTGAAATTCAAATCAGTCGTCTTCTCTCTCATAAAATATAGTATACCAAAAAAGAAAAAGAAGACAGACATAGATATAGAAAATTTCAGAGTATCTGTCAAGAGAGATCATCATTCAAAAGGAAAAAGAAAGTTCATCTTCCTCAAGCAGCATCTCATTCTCTGAGAACATCTTCAAGATCAATCTCTCAGTCTTTCTGCTGCAAGTTTCAAATCTTCTATAGAGCAACAATAATCTGAGGAACTTCTATCTCTCAGATTCATCAACTTATCAAGGAAAATATTTTCATTTCAAGAGAAAGCTCCATCCTCAAGCTGTCAAGAATTTCATTCAGACAGGGGGAGCTTTACACTATCAATCCACTAGAGTCTTCTCTCAGATTGTTGACAGAGAAGAACTTCTTAACCTCTTTATTCCATCTTGTACAAGGTTTTAACTCCTTTCAAAAGTTAACCTCTTGGTGACAGGGCACCTGAAAAAAACCTGTGGTTTTGTTAGAGCACCTGATCAAAAGCTCACTTGGTGTGTGGACACCTGATCAAAACTCCCTTGGTGGCAGGGAACCTGATCAACAACCTGTAGTGGATTCCTACCAAGTGTGGTAGAAGAGTAGACGTACCCAGATTTATTAGGGAACTACTATAAAATCCTTGTGTCTCTATACTTGTGATTTTCTGTGTTGTTGTGTTATGCTGATTTCTTTATTTAGTTTTTATAACTCACTCAATATACATATATATCACTAATTTAATTCCGCTATAAAATTAAGGGAAAAGTTTTTAATACTCTATTCACCCCCCCCCCCCCCCCCCCCCCTCTAGAGTACTTTAAGATCTAACCTCCACTTTCAAGGAGGTCCGGAGGTCCCGCCTCAGCAGGTGGGCGAGGGCACTCCCGACCAGCAATCCAGGAAAGTGGTACCAGTGGGGAGGAGTGGGGAGGCATTCGGCCCCCACACATCCGGTCCCCTAGGAGGGGGCGAGTGGGGAGGTGCCATGCCCCCACTCGCCCAGCCCCAAGGGGGCAAGTGGGGAGGTGTCATGCCCCAACTCGCCCAGCCCCTAGGAGGGGCGAGTGGGGAGGTGTCATGCCCCCACTCTCCCATCCCCAAGGGGGCGAGTGGGGAGGTGCATGCTCCCACTCGCCCAGCCGCAAGGGGGCGAGTGGGGAGGTGTCATGCCCCCACTCGCCCAGCCCCAAGGGGCGAGTGGGGAGGTGTCATGCCCCCACTCGCCCAGCCCCAAGGGGGCGAGTGGGGAGGTGTCATGCCCCCACTCGCCCAGCCCCAAGGGGGAGAGTGGGGAGGTGCAATGCCCCCACTCGCCCAGCCCCAAGGGGGCGAGTGGGGAGGTGTCATGCCCCCACTCGCCCAGCCCTAGATCGATTCCGTTGTCGGGCTCTCATAGACGGTGGGTCAGGTTTGTGAAATTTTCCAAGATCTAGGAGTGAGCAGGAATAGAATAATTAAAAGTTCAAGCCAAACAACCAGAAGCACATGAAGCAAACACAATCTTTATTGATCAAAGCAAATTCTTCATTACAGTGTGAGGTATACATGGCGAGACATGATTTCGCCAGTACACAAAAATAGGAGAAAAAAAACAAAGCTGAAAGATAACCAGCGGTCTGCCTTCCTGAGACCGCCTGACCGCGCGACCTAGCAGTTCGCTCGACTAGAAGACGAGACCGCCCGAACTGCCTGACAGCGACTTGAACAACACCAACTAAGAACCCCGCGAACTTCCACTGATTCTCTCGAACTCCAGCAACCTGCACTGTAAGCCATGAGACGGCCCGAACACCTTCAGAAGAGGAGATGACCGTTACTGCCCGCATAATCCGCAGAAGCTGCACAAAAGAAGTTCAATCAGCAAGACCGACCGGTCACAAGTAATGAGACCGCAAGAACTAGCCGCGAGTTCTGCTTACACTTGGTGCGATAATTTAGCTGCTACAGTGGCTCCTATTTATAGGTGTGAGACCTGATCCAGTCACCACCCTATGAGATAGAGTCACCGCCCCCTTGATCGCGCGACCAGACCGATCAGACCGCGCGATCAGCAAAAGATCCTTCTGCTTAGTGAGCTCGCCGACTTCACGAAGAAGCTGCGCGATCATGACAACACGCCCAGTCATGAAGCTCACCACCTGTGTTCGCCACCCGACCTCCTCCAGAGACCGCGAACACACCAGGCCGACTAGGAGACTAGCCCGCCAATTCGATCAACCACTTGTGACCGCATATACCAGCAGATCGCCAAGGAACAGCTTATGCGAACTTAGAAGAGGAGACCGTGTGACTAAGAAGACCTTAGTCCGCGCGCACCACAAAGAACCCGGACAGCCACCAGACCGGGCTGCCCCCACCATGCGATCACAAGCACCAGATCGCGAGTTAGCTCCAGCTCGCCACACGGTCACATGAACAGACCGCGCGGCCTCACCTCGGCACCCTTGGAACAGAAGAACGGCGGTCACGCCGTGAAGCCCGCGGCTAGACCAAGGAGATCAGACCGCCAGAGGAGACCGCAAGACCGTGCGGTCAGATCAGACCGCGCGGTCTCCCCCAGACCGCCAACTTCACAACTTGCACTTCAACATTTTCAACACTCCCCCTTGAAGTGGGAAGTTGAAAACAGCCCCAGTAAACTCCTTAGCCAAGTAAACGGACTCTTCACCAACGCTTTTGTGAAGATATCAGCAATGTTGTCCTGACTCCGAACATGCTCGACCGAAAGAGACCCCTCCAGCACCTTCTCACGAATGAAATGATGCTCGATCTCGATATGCTTGGTCCTCGCGAGACAAACTGGATTAGTAACCAGTTTGAGAGCACTCTTGTTGTCGCCGTGGAGCAGAGTCGGACCCCGAACCTCCTTATGGACGTCTCCAACCAACCTCCTAAGCCAGATGGCTTCTTGAGCTGCCAAGGCCGAAGCCTTGTATTCCGCTTCCGTGGTTGAGACAGACACGGAATCCTGCTTCTTACTGCACCATGATATAGGCGCGGGGCCCGCTATGAGGACGCATCCAGACGTCGACTTCCGATCATCCGAATCTCCCCCGTAATCAGCGTCCATGTACCTATGCACCTCGAAGCCCGCATCTCTCCTGTAAAGGAGACCCATATCCGAAGTCGCCTTAACATACTTCAATATACTCTTGGCTGCTAGAAGATGAGGCATCCGTGGTTCCGCCATATACCGGCTCACCCTGCCAACTGCATACGCAATATCCGGCCTGGTAATCGTCAGATAGATCAAGCTCCCAACCAGAGCCCGGAACACCAACGGATCTTCCAGAATCCTCCCCTCATCCTTGCGAAGTTTTATGGCCTTCTCTAGAGGTGTAGAAATGCACTTCACTTCCTTCATGCCGAACCGCTCCATGATTCGCTCCGCATATCCAGCCTGGGACACCAGCACTCCACTCTCCTTCCTCTGCACCTCGATTCCAAGGAAATGGTGAAGCTCACCCAGATCCTTCATCTCAAACCTGATAGATAGCTCTGCCCGAAGCTGCGCTACCTCCTCCTTCGAATTCCCCGTCACGATCATATCATCGACGTAAAGCAGCACAATGACCTGAAGCTGCCCGCTCTTCTTGACGAACAAGCTTGACTCTGAATCTGAAGCACCAAACCCGCAGAATAAGAGATACTCTGCTATCTTTCCATACCACGCCCTCGGCGCTTGCTTCAACCCATACAGGGCCTTCTTCAACTTGCAAACATAGTCCGGAAAATCTTCAGATACGAAGCTTGGCGGCTGGACCATGAAGATGTCCTTGTCAATCTCGCCGTACAAGAACGCATTCTTTACGTCGAGCTGCCAAATCTCTCACCCCCAACACGCCGCCAAGGCAATCACAATCCGAACTGATGTCATTTTTGCCACCGGACTGAAGTCTCTTCATAGTCTTCACCATATTGCTGCGAGAATCCTCGAGCCTAAGGCGAGCCTTGTATCGCTCGATACTACCATCAGCCTTCTTCTTGATCTTATAGACCCACTTGCATGTCACAGAGGTGATACCCTTGGGCTTGGGCACCAGAGACCAAGTCTCATTCTTCTCAAGAGCACTCATCTCTTCCTGCATAGCTGAATCCCACTGTTCCACGCCTTTGGCCTTTTCAAAGCTGGACGGCTCCCTCTCATCCAAGGGACCAGCGAAGAAACACGAAACAAAGCTCACCATGTTTCCTCCTGTATAGCGATCAGGGGCAATGATAGTTCGCTTCGATCTCCGCAACGCCTTCCCCTGACTTGCAGTATCCTCAGCTGTTTCTTCCCTAGCTCCCCTTCCAGATGTACTAGGAGCATCGCTCCCCCTGCTTCCTGAACCAGAAGCCTCCGTCTCAGAAGTAGAAATTGATGGACCACCTGGTGACACAGGTAGCTCCACCTGAAGATTTTCCACAGCTTTCTTCGGCTCCTCCACCCTGCTTTCTGGTAGCTCAACATCAGAACTCCCCTTGTAGGATGTCACCTCGTCGAACACGACGTCGCGAGATACAACAAATCTCCGCGTCTCCGGGTCCATGCACTTCCAGCCCTTCTTCTGGTCATCATAACCCACGAAGACTAGCTTCCTTGTCTTCGCATCTAGCTTCGTCCGAAGAGCATCTGGAACGCGCACATAGCAGGTGGAACCAAACACCCGAAGGTGTGCCACGCTTGGATTTTCTTTGAACATCAATTCATGCGGGGTCTTCATATTGATGGGACTGAGAGGCATCCTGTTAATGACGTAGGCAGCACAAGATATTCCCTCCGCCCAGAAGGACTTTGGGATACTCTTGGCATGCAGCCAACACTTGCAGGTCTCCGTCAAATGACGGATCTTCCGCTCTGCAACTCCGTTTTGTTGTGAAATATGCGCACAAGTAAGCTCCCTTCGGATGCCCGCCTTTCTGCAAAAAGTAGAGAACTCATCAGAGGTGAACTCCCCTCCGTTGTCAGTCCTCAACTTCTTAACCCGCAGACAAAGCCGACCCTCCACAAGCTCCTTGAACTCCACGAACTTGGCAAACGCCTCCGCCTTCTCCTTCAAGAAATATACCCAGACATATCTGGTGTAATCATCGATCAACACCAGCATATATCTGCTGCCTCCGAGGCTTGGGGTAGCAGTCGGTCCCATCAAGTCACCGTGGATGCACTCCAACAGCACACTACTCCTTGTCTAAGACTTGTCAAACGGTAGTCGATGAGACTTGCCGAACTAACATCCTGCGCACACATGACCGTCTCCGTAGGAAGATAGACTAGGCAGGCCCTTGACCAGACCTCTCACCGTCATAGCCTTCAACTTATCCATCCCTACATGCCCCAACCTCTCGTTCCATATCACGACACTATCATTCGTCCTCATCTTGTCGACATAAGAACTTGTCGATAAAATGAATAAGTCTTTTGTTCTCCTCCCGACATGAACGACCTCAGCCTTCACCGCCTCCACATTCCGAAGAAACCTCACTTCTGTTGGGCCAAACAGAACGTGATACCCAACGTCTACAATGTTGGTCACGGAGAAGAGGTTTTTCCTCATTCCGGGCACATGATAGACACTCTTCAAAGTTAGTGTCCCCCTATCAATGCCCAAGGAAATAACCCCCACCTTCTCTACAGCATGCACGGTATTATCAGCAGTAATAATAGCATCATTAACTGAGTAGGGCTGCACAGAAGTAAGCTTCGACTCATCCCTGGTGAGGTGATGACCACACCCCGAGTCCACGAACCAGTCCTTCTGATAGTTGATAGGAGCCGCAGCTCCAATAGAAGCCGAGAAGGCTCCTCCCCATCCTCCATCAATCTGCCTGGCTTCATCTTCCTCCTTTCCTACAGCAGCATGCCCCGGCTGAAGATTCACCCGGCAATCCTTCCTGATGTGACCAAGCTTCCCGCACCTGAAGCACTTGGGACCTTCTCCCTTCTTCTTCCCTTCAGCCTTAGGAGCATGACCCCTCTCCTGCTGTCCAGAAGTTGAAGGCTCATTGCCTCCTCCAGCGGTCTTCTTCTTCTTATCCCACTTCTTCTTCTTTCCTATGAAGAGAACCTCGCCTTCTCCCCTAGACACTGACACCCCCGCCATCTGCCTTACCAAACTCTCCTGCGAAGCAAGCAGATTTTCCAGCTCCAGCAGAGACGGCTGATTTGCCCATCCCTGCACCGACGTCACAAAGGCCACATACTCCTTCCGCAAGCCACGGATGATGTGCCTCTTCAGCTTCGCCTCAGAAATTGGCTCATCAGGATCCAGTGCTGAAATCTCGGCGCACAGGTTCTTCATCTTCAAGAAGAACGTAGAGATAGAAAGATCACCTTGAGCCGACCTGGCCAGCTCATTCTCCAGGAATTGAAGTCTTGGCACATTCTTTTTGTTAAACAGCCCATCCAGGGCTCTCCAGATCTCTGCAGCTGATGCACACCCCAAGATGTGATCAAACAGGTCAGGTGATATTGCCCGCTTCAGGGCGAACTCTGCTTTGGCATTGATCCGCCTCCAGTTCCTCACCTCATGATGGTTATCTCCAACCAAAAAAACTTCCTCTGTGCTCTCTCCTCCAACCACCTCCCAGAGGTCCTCACCCAGAAGATAACTTTGCATACACGACTTCCACTTCTTGAAGTTAGTCGATGTAAGAATCTCAATTCCAAGACCCCTTGCTTCCATGGCTCTACCACTGGTTCCTTCTTCACAAAGGCGATGGCAACTTTAGTTATTCACTGCTCTATCCACTCCAACCTCGCTCTGATACCATGTGAAATTTTCCAAGATGTAGGAGTGAGCAGGAATAAAATAACTAAAAGTTCAAGCCAAACAACCAGAAGCACATGAAGCAAACACAATCTTTATTGATTAAAGCAAATTCTTCATTACAGGGCGAGGTATACATGGCGAGACATGATTTCGCCAGTACACAAAAATAGGAGAAAAAAACAAAGTTGAAAGATAACCAACGGTCTGCCTTCCTGAGACCGCCTGACCGCGCGACCTAGCAGTTCGCTCGACTAGAAGACGAGACCACCCGAAGTGCCTGACAACGACTTGAACAACACCAACTGAGAACCCCGCGAACTTCCACTGATTCTCCCGAACTCCAGCAACCTGCACTGCAAGCCACGAGACCGCCCGAACACCTTCAGAAGAGGAGATGACCGATGCTGCCCGTACAATCCGCAGAAGCTGCACAAAAGAAGTTCAATCAGCAAAACCGACCGGTCACAAGAAATGAGATCGCAAGAACTAGCCGTGAGTTCTGCTTACACTTGGTGCGATAATTTTGCTGCTACAGTGGCTCCTATTTATAGGCGTGAGACCTGATCCAGTCACCACCCTATGAGATAGAGTCACTGCCCCCTTGATCGCGCGACCAGACCGATCAGACCGCGCGATCAGCAAAAGATCCTTCTGCTTAGTGAGCTCGCCGACTTCACGAAGAAGTCGCGCGATCATGACAACACGCCCTGTCATGAAGCTCACCAACTGTGTTCGCCACCCGACCTCCTCCAGAGACCGCGAACACACCAGGACGACTAGGACACCAGCCCGCCAAGTCGATCAACCACTTGTGACCGCATATACCAGCAGATCGTCAAGGACCAGCTTATGCGAACTCAGAAGAGGAGACCGTGTGACTAAGAAGACCTTAGTCAGCGCGCACCACAAAGAACCCGGACAGCCACCAGACCGGGCTTCCCCCACCACGCGATCACAAGCACCAGATCGCGAGATAGCTCCAGCTCACCACACGGTCACATGACCAGACCGCGCGGCCTCACCTCGACACCATTGGAACAGAAGAACGGCGGTCACATCGAGAAGCCTGCGGCTAGACCAAGGAGGTCAGACCGCAAGACCGTGCGGTCAGATTAGACAGCGCAGTCTCCCTCCAGACCGCCAACTTCACAACTTCCACTTCAACATTTTCAACAAGCTTGATCTCTGGATAGGCTGGCAAGTGGCAAGTTCTTTGGTGCTAGAATGCCCTAGATCGATTCCGCTGTCGGGCTCTCATAGACGGTGGGTCAGGTTGATCTCTGGAGAGGCTGACAAGTGGCAAGTTCTTTGGTGCTGGAATGCCCCAGATCGATTCCGTTGTCGGGCTCTCATAGACGGTGGGTCAGGTTGATCTCTAGAGAGGCTGACAAGTGGCAAGTTCTTTGGTGCTGGAATGCCCCAAATCGATCCCGCTGTCGGGCTCTCATAAACGGTGGGTTACGATTATCTCTGGAGAGGCTGGCAAGTGGCAAGTCCTTTGGTGCTAGAATGTCCCAGATCGATTCCGCTGCCGGGATCTCATAGACGGTGGGTCAGGTTGATCTATGGAGAGGCTGGCAAGGTAACAAGTTCTTTGGTGCCGGAATGCCCCGATGCTAGCCCGCTGACCAAGCTCTCACCTAGCTGGCAGGGCCGGGAACCGCTCGGTGGCCGGAGGTTTTCAAAGTGTTTTTCCCCCGAGATGGCTCCGCTAGCCGAGCTCTCGCTAGCCGGCGAGGTAGGGAGGCCTCTCGGGGAGGCTAAATATTTTTCCTCCGAGATGGCTCCGCTAGCCGGGCTCTCGCTAGCCGGCGAGGTGGGGAGGCCTCTCGGGGAGGCTAAGTATTTTTCCCCCGAGATGGCTCCGCTAGCCGGGCTCTCGCTAGGCGACGAGGTGGGGAGGCCTCTCGGGGAGGCTAAGTGTTTTTTCCCCGAGATGGCTCCGCTAGCCGGGCTCTCGCTAGCCGGCGAGGTGGGGAGGCCTCTCGGGGAGGCTAATTGTTTTTTCCCCCGAGATGGCTCCGCTAGCCGGGCTCTCGCTAGCCGACGAGGTGGGGAGGCCTCTCGGGGAGGCTAATTGTTTTTCCCCCGAGATGACTCTACTAGCCGGGCTCTCGCTAGCCGGGGAGGTGGGGAGGCCTCTCGGGGAGGCTAAGTGTTTTTTCCCCGAGATGGCTCCGCTAGCCGGCGAGGTGGGGAGGCCTCTCGGGGAGGCTAATTGTTTTTCCCCCGAGATGGCTCCGCTAGCCAGGCTCTCGCTAGCCGGCGAGGTGGGGAGGCTAATTGTTTTTTCCCGAGATGGCTCCGCTAGCCGAGCACTCGCTAGCCGGTGAGGTGGGGAGGCCTCTCGGGGGAGGCTAATTGTTTTTTTCCCCGAGAGGGCTCCGCTAGGCGGGTGTTGAGCACCACTCGCCGAATACACAGTGTTGGACTTTTCTTTCCGAGCGTATACCTCGCTCGAAAAGAGCGGGGATTGTGTACAACCCTTTATTCGCCGAGTGTGCCCCCGGGCCCAAGGGATCTTTTAAGATATGGTTTTCCTGCACGGTTCAGGACAGGAAGAGAGGAGGCGAGCGGTGGAGGCGGGAGCCTCCCGCTCGCCCAACCCAGTAGGGGGCGAGAGGAGGAGGGGCGGCCAGCCCCCCTCTCGCCCCCGTCCCCAGCTGGGGGCGAGCCAAGAGGGGCGCGACCACCCAGCTCGCCCGCCTCAGCAGGGGGCGAGCCCAGGAGGGAGGCGCCCTCCCGGCTCGTCCCGCCCTAGTAGGGGGCGAGCCCAAGAGGGAGGCGCCCCCCGGCTCGTCCCGCCTCAGCAGGGGGCGAGCCCAGGAGGGAGGCGCCCCTCCGGCTCGTCCTGCCCTAGGAGGGGGCGATCCCAGGAGGGGCGCGACCTCCCGGCTCGCCCGCTCGAGCCCAGGACGGAGGCGCCCAACCGACTCATCCCGCCGTAGCAGGTGGCGAGCCCAGGAGGGAGGCGCCCTCCTGGCTCGTCCCTCCCCAGTAGGGGGCGAGCCCAGGAGGGAGGCGCCCTCCCGGCTCGCCCCGCCGCAGCAGGGGCGAGCCCAGCAGGGAGGCGCCCTCCCGGCTCGCCCCGCCCCAGCAGGGGGCGAGCCCAGGAGGGGCACGACCTCCTAGCTCGCCTGCCCCAGCAGGGGGCGAGCCCAGGAGGGGCGCGACCTCCCGGCTCGCCCCGCCCCAGCAGGGGGAGAGCCTAGGTGGGGCGCGACCTCCCGGCTCGCCCCGCCCCAGCAGGGGCGAGCGAAAGAGGTGGGCGACCTCTCAGGCTCGCCCAGCCTAGTGAGGGGGGCGAGCAAGGGAGGAGGTCAGCCCCCTCTTGCCCGGCCCCGGGAGGGTGTTCTGGACTGCGTTTAGCACCTCAGAACAGCGGGATTTGGCTGTTCGCATGCCAAATCCGGGGGTATTTTCGTAATCCCGTAGGCTAGAATCTGGTTATTTGCAGTCCCGGTTCCAAAAACTATAAATAAGCCCAAGGGGGCACCATTTGGAGGGACCTCTCTTTTGTCCTCCTCTCCCCCTAAGTTTCTTTGTTGAGTGGAGAGAGCCTCCAAAGGTGCCCAGACATAGCATTTGCTTGGGAGGGGAAATGCTCTAAGATCTTCCGGGTGTGTGGTGGGACCTCCTCGCTAAGCCCTTGGCCTTGTTCCTAGTTCCTTAGCCTCTTAGCCTAGAGCTCTCCCTTGGGAGGAGTAAGTGTTGGTCACCCCTCAACTTATTGAAGGCCCAAACTCCTCGAGAGACCAATTTATTGGTTTCAACAGGATTGCTTATAGCAAAATTAAAAATCTGACTATCATGCACATATCCCTCCCAACCTGCCATGACAAAAGTAAAACACATGTTGAAGTCACAAATAACCATTATATTTTGTGTAGTAATTCCATGACGCCTAATATATGATACTTATTTTTTAACTGGAATACTTGCATCAACATGTGTTCCGTCTATGACACTAATACAATCTTTAAAGAACGACATGTAACGCTCATCTTCCATAATTTCTGGTGGAGTAGTAGCAAAATATCTCTCTTTTGGCACTATAATATCTTCCGCAAGGCGCAGCAGAACACGAAGACCTTTGCTAAAATATCTGCTAGCAGTCTTGGTTGAATACTGAAACCGCTCACTTGTTTTTCGGATAGTCTTGTTATGTGATAAAACATATAATGTAATTGCAAGGACCTCTTTATTTGCGGTCCTTCTCGAACCTTGCAATCCGTAGTTTTGTTCTAAATTTTATAGTAGATCAAAAAATATTTGTTTTGGCATTCTGAAAGCATTATGAAATCTAACTGTATGTCCACCAACTAATTCACTTAACCATTTATCACCGGTTTGTTTTGATGTCATACATGGTGTACTCGAATTGAAAAAACTTGTGTGTTCATCTAACACATATATCGTTGAAGTTAGGACTTGATGGTGGGCAGCAACATGACGCCTTCTAAACCTTTCATACTCATCACTAGAATATCTGAGTCCTCACTAGATATTCTCTACTTCACACAAATAAAGTAAATTACAATATGAATTATAACAACGAGCCGTTGGTGGGGGAGATCTGGAACAAATCGACGGCACAAATCGATGACACAAATCTGGAACAAATCACTAAATCACACAATCCAGGGTATAAATCACACAAATCGCACAAATCACACAAATCTGGAACAAATCGAGCGGAGACCAGGGTATACCAGAAGGGAGTTCTTCGCCGCTGGTGGGGGAGATCTGGAACAAATCGATGACACATCACACACACGAGAGCGGAGACCAGGCGGCGAAGAAACGACGACACAACACAATCGACGCCGACGAAGATACGACGACATCGACAGAGAGCAGAAGTCGGAGACCAATGATCGTCGGATGCCGGAGAAGAAATGAGGGCGGCGTCGAATCAGGAGCGAAGGAGAGGGATTCTCGCGAGATCTGAAATGCGAAGGAGCGTGCGGGGATTGGGAGAGAAACACTGGGGAAGCGACGCTATCGAAATGGAATGTCTGCGAGCTTTTCAGATTACCCTAAAACCGACTGATATTAAAAACGGCTGTTTGCATATGCGAGTAAACAAACATACCTTATACAAAACTAACATTTTTGGGCTGCCGCACCAGAGCAAATAAGCTCCCCAAACGCTAAACCTATGCCGTTTGGTTGAGCGGATGAGTAGCGGTGCGGCAGCCAGAAAACGGAACGGAGTTAGGTGCTAACACGCTGTTCGGAAATAGAAATTTCTAAACGGCGTTTACTAATAGACGCGGAAAAGAGCTATACTTAGGTGCGCAACTCTCACCTAGAAATAGGTGGGGAAAAAATACAGCCGTATGATCTTTGATCCGACGGTAGAGCAAATACTAACCAGCAATATTTAGATGCACTCCTCTCACCTGATCGCGGTGCGAGATACTCACCTAAAATTTTTTCCGCGGAAAAACCCTATATGTCCGACAGCGGCGTCCCCTCCTGTCCAACCGCTGCTTACGCGTCTCGTGCGAAACCCTACCGGATCCTCCCACCCGATCTCGTATCCGACGGCGATATCGCTGTCGTCGTATTCTGCAAACGAAGCTCCGATCAACTCCTCCGTGGACGACGTATTCTGCAAACAGAAGCTCCGATCAACTCTCGAATCGACTGGTTTGGTATATGATACGATCCTTTTTGGCAGGAAAAACACATCACAGTATATTTCGAAATCCGATCAACTCCTCGTCTCGTGCTGAATTTTTTTTCTCACCTTTTGTGGATCTGTAATAGAATGAGTGTTTAATTTTGTAGCCTGCAATCCAGGATAAAAACATTGTAAGCCATGTTTCTCACTGCAATCATCCAGTTTCAGTGCATGTTTCATGCTAATAGAATATGTGTTTGATTTTCTATCCTGCAATCTTGAGCTTGCTTTGTAATTAATGAAAGTGTGTGTGTTCAATTCGAGTTAATTATTTGTTAGTATTAGTATATATTAGTTGTCTTTGGCATATATATTGCATACAGAAACTGTACTCAGTGCAAGTACATGATTTTAGCAAGTTAGAGTTTTTTAAGTTCAGGCGAACCTGTGTATTTTGTGCGTGTGTGTGTGTATTTTTTTGTGTGTGATTAAAGAGTTGTTGTATTTATCTTATTTATTGATAGTTGGGTAAGACAAAAGATGGAGGTGTATCCGCCTTTTGGGATTCAAATGATGTAATGATTTTATGCGATATATGCATCCAAGAGATTGAAGTTGGGAACCGGCCGACCATTCATTTCAATAAAGAGGGGTGGAATAATGTAGTGATTAAATTTCAGTAGCAGAGAGGAAAAAATCACGATAGAGTCCAAATGAAGAATAAGTGAGATTATTAAAAAAAGAATGAAAACTATGTGCTGATCTGAAACGTGGAGAGACTAGTTTGGGTTAGAATTCGTCAAGAAATACAATAGATGCCTCAGATGAGTGGTGAGATGAAAGAATAAAGGTAAACATTACTTGGTCGATGCTGGCTATCCTCTCCAACAAGGATATTTGAAACCGTACCCAATTACACGGTATCGCCTGACAGATTTTACACTTGGTAGTCATCCAGCAGATGGACGTCGAGAGCTGTTTAATCAAGCACACTCATTGATTAGGAGTGTGATAGAACGATCGTTCGACGTTTGGAAGAAGTGGACGATACTGCGAGACATGCCAAGCTACAGTTTTGTCAAACAAGCAGATATTGTATTAGCGACGATGGATTTACATAATTTTATTCAGCGACACCACTCACATGTCGATATTGATTTCAGTGAGTGCGAGCACACATATGCTGATGATGTTATAGGCTCACAGGGGTAGCGAGAAACATGCACTGAAACTGCAGCTGGTGTAAACGAGATGATTGCAGTGCGTCAGTCTATAGAGCATCAGTTATATGCATCTAGAAGTTCGAAGGAGATCACATGGTATGACCGTTGTAGCAGAAACATGTCTTTATTTAACTATTATGAGATTTGTATTTTAATGTTTCGAATTAGATGTTGATATTAGTCTTTAATTTTAATTTTTAATATTTTGAAAAAATTTTCTCAAAACTCCATTTTGTTACCAAACTGTTATTTCAAAACTCCATCTCTTACAGCTCTGTAAACTCCATTTCATTCAAACAGTTTTTTATCAAAACTCCGTTTTGAAGAAACATCACTTTTCTCAAACTCCATTTTCTATCATCCTACACTAGTGCATCAATGTATGCCATGGTAATATTCTAGTCTTCAGCACAAAAGTGCATCCACAAATATTTGGTAATTGATGTGTAGGGGAATAAGGTTGCATGCAATGGAAACAAAGACTTTGATAGTGGAGCTAGAGGTATTCCTGATGGGAGAATCGTTGTGGTTGTTGGTTCAGTTTGGTGCATGCATGTTTGCAAGGGATGGATGAGTGGGTAAATTCCAGGGAGGTGTTGTTGGGGGTTCAAGTGAATGTGTGGTGGAATCTAGACGATGAATATTTGATGGTGGCAAAGATGGACAATGTTGGGAGTGTGCATGACTAGAATGGACCAAAGGGGATCCATGGGAAATGCAATTTTCACAAAATGAGCTTATTGCATTGCTAGTTAGAGAATCTTGGGGCGAAGGCAGACTAGGGTATGGAGTTAGAGCCCATGCATAAAATAGCCCAAGTAATGGGGCTATTGTAAGGCCGAAGACATCGTTGATCATCCCCACAAAGTCGTCAATACATGTATGAATCAAGTTAGCCTGATGGACGATACAAAGGATGAGTTCTTCCTTCAACTTTGTCCAAGTCATAATTGGGTTCATTGGGCAAAGAAAACACAACCAGTGGAGATTCGCGCCCCCATATGGATCATGGAGAGAGGATCAATTTGGCTATCCAATGTAGATTGCATTTTAAAGAATTGTTTTGCATGCACGATCCAATCGAGAGGGTCCTTTCCATAAAAAATTGGAATATTTAAGCGATGAGGAAGATCCAAATGCGAAAACAACTTTGCATGAAGCGATTAACATACAACAATATTGAGGTATTGTTCTCTTGTTTAGACAGAGCCCAAATCTTCAACACTAAAATCCAAGATGAAAGAAACACTCACATAACCCCCTTTTATATATAGATACAACTCTCACCAACACATATTACCATAATGCTTCTACCAACCTTTTCGACTCCAATTAAACTAATGCATCCTCTATTCAGGTTGCAGATCCCGCAGTCATAGCAATACATCCCACTCAAAAAATAACTTCACTTTGAAGGTCATGAAGGGACAAAGCAATTAGCCTATTCTATCAAGAAACTAAGTGGCTGAGGGGACCATCATCCTACATTAGTGCATCGACACATGGCATGGTAATATCCTAGTCTTTAGCATGAAGGTGCATGCACAATTATTTATTTGTTCATTGATGTGTAGGGGAAGGTTTGCCTACATTTCACCCTTGTGGTGGGACCCTTCCCTGGACCTTGTTGCGCGAGGATGCTTTGTGCACCGGGCTGCCCTATTTTGATGTGTAGGGGAATAGGGATGCATGCAATGGAAGCAAAGACTTTGATGGTGGAGCTAGAGGTATTCCTGATGGGTGAATCATTGTGGTTGCTGGTTCAGTTTGGTGCATGCATGTTTGCAAGGGATGGATGTGCTGGTAAATTTCAGGGAGATGTTGAGGGTTCAAGTGGAGTGTGGTGGAATCTAGACGATGGATATTTGATGGTGGTGGAAAGGGACAATGTTGGGAAAGCGTAGGTCTCGAATGGACAAAAGGGGGTTTGTGGGAAATACAATTTTCACAAAGTGAACTTATTGCATTGCTAGATAGAGAGTATTGGGGTTATGAATGCGAAGAAGAACTAGGATATGGCCATATGGGGTTGGAGCCCATGCATAAAGTTGCCCAAGTAATGAGCTGTTGTAAGCCAGAGACCTATGTTCCACGGGGATGGGATACGATATGAAACGGATACCGGAAACGTGATTTAAAAAAACTAGGATACGAGATACGTTTTCTAAAAAAAATTATTATTTAAATATAAATATCAATTAATATGAAAACAAGATAATTAACAAATTAAATGTAAATATCTTGAAACAATGCAAGTTGAGTCCATCTAATGAAATATTGCAATATAAGACATAATATGAAAACTTAGAATATTAGAGTGTTATAAATAACAATTGGAGAATGAACAATCATCTACAACTAAAATATTTAGTAGAAAGAAATAACAATATTAAATTTCTAATTATGAACTAACTGTTCTCCAAACTCCGATTAAATGCTATATTTTATATAAGTTACATATTCAATAATCAGTATTATGCTATCATTTTTTAAAAGAGTGAGAAAATGAAGATAATCCAATATAATGCATGTAACTCTTGCATATCAAGAGTTTCATTCACTGAAGACGGTGCAAAATGCATGAAATGTCCAAAATAATATATTGTAAAGTATAAATGCTTGATGAAACAAACCCATATCGTAGTGGATGCTCAGTAAAAGGAAAGATTTTACCGAAAATCTGCGAGGCTCTGACGGTGCTTGCGAGGAGGGCTCTGATTCCATGAACTCTAAGGTCTTTGTAAGCTACGAAATCATGGGAGGAGCTGATGGTCCCTATTCTGCCTCCGAATAGGGCTTTGATTCTACGATCTTTGTGGTCCTTGGAACGACGAAATGAGGGAGGCAAGGGGTTCCTAGGTGGGAGGTAAGCGAGGGGTTTTGATGTGGGAGGCGATCAAGCGACGTCTGTGACAGGGAGATGTGAGAGTGGGTCGGGTGGGGGGGGGGGGGGTAGAGTGGACAGAAAGATTAGGAGCATGAGGAGCAACGCAGATCTTAGGTTATGACTCGGCACAGTTCGGTCGCCCTATTAATGACGCGAAATGCGTATTCCGCAAGCGGGATAAGCGTTTCCATATATTTTTTTATTTTTCAATTAAAATTTAACACGGGTACATTTTAGAAACGCATTTCCGAGTGTTTCCGAACGTTTTCTGTCCCCGATACACGTTCGAGTCGATACGGTAGACCATTTTAAGTATCCGCGCTTCATAGCCAAAGACATCGTTGGTCATCTCCGCAAAATCGTAAATATTGGTGTGAATCGAGTTAGCCTGATGGAAGACGCAAAGGATGAGTTCTTCCTTAAGCTTTGTCCAAGTCATACTCGGTTCATTTGGCAAAGACAACACAACCAATGGAGAGCCCTGCCCTCCATATGGATCATGGAGAGAGGAACATTTGGGCTATCCAATGTTGATTGCAGTTCAAAGAATTGCTCTATGTATGCGACCCAACCGAGGTGGTCCTTTTCATAAAAAACCAGAATATTTAAGCGATGAGGAAGATTGGAATGCGTTGTGAGTAGAAGAGGCGGTATCAGTAAAGAGTGAGGTGTGCTTGCTAGACTCGTGGGTTCGATTGTGATCGAGTTCGATGCGGCGATCAAGGGTGGGGGTGGCGGGAGGAGATTATTTGTTAAGAGCTTAAGAATTTCCTCAGAGTTTTTTTTACTTGAGAGGAGAGGGATCAGATCAATCATTTCAAATTCATTGATGCGGCTAGATATGACACAAAATGATCACAAAGTCAATGACATCAATGGAGTCAGGCATAAGGAGAAGACGAGTTATTGAGTCCGGTTCGACGAAATCCTTGGAAGAAGAGGTCTGCTGTGCCGAGGGCAGATTGAGATCGAAGAGGCTTTAATTTATACTCAAGAGTCACTGGCGGAATGAGTAGAGAGTGTTGTGTTGCTCTGTGGACTAGCAGGCCGCTAGGGAAAATATACCTGGAATCGATAGTTGAGGAGAAGAGCTTGGAGAAATCAGGCATGAGTCTGCCACAAGAAGCACTACGTGGACGAACAAAATCAAAGACCACAACTAAAAGTCGCGGGAGATCACGTGTAACAGTTATGGGAGACGGAGCTCCACTGAAACCGAGGAAAGCTGTTGCTAGCAGAAGAAATTGTGAGTCAATTGTTGGAATAGAGCACTGACTCTCACATGATGGCGGCTTGGGTAAGCTGCAACAATTGTGGAGCAGTTGCAGGAAGTGTTAGAAATGCGCCCATGTAAGTCGCGAGTTACTTGTCTGATGGACAAATTGCTCTACTGGGTGAGGATCCAAATCTTGCTTGTAATTCACAATCTAGATAAGTAGTTGGTGATACACGACATTAGAATTTACAAACACGAAAAATGATTTTGCATTAAATGATAAACAAAAAGTAAAAACAAGATCCCAACGCTGATTCCCTCGCGTTAGCAGAGCTCAAATTCTCAAAATCTGAAAGCTAATATAAAAGAAACACTCACATAACTCTTTTTTATATAGGATTATAAGTTACACCAACACATGTTACCATAATGCCCCTATTAGCCCTTTAGGCTCCAACTACACTAATGCCCCCCTATTCGGGTTGAGAATCCTGTAGTCGTAATAGGTAGACTGAAGGAACTGGGATTTAAGTTGTCTAAAATATTTACGGAAAACATGTTTACCTCTTGCTAGGGCCTAGGGGAAATTGAGATTGGGGAGAATCATAAATGCTAGTGTTGATAATGCTGCTGATGAATAAATTAGAGTTATATCATAAAGCTGACCCCAGTAGTCAGACAATGCTAGCGATGATAGTGCTGATGAACATATTTTCAATTTTAAATTTACCTGCAAAACATATGTTCATCTGCTAAGGTGTAATGTTTATACTAATGTTTAGATGTTTGAAAGGACTGCTGTTCCATCATGAAGTGTTTTGTTGTTGTTGATGGCTTTGCTTATTTTTCTGTCTCTTATGGATAATGCATTCTAATCTTTATTGTTGTTAAATTGAAAACTCATAGCAGCATGAATTTTATCAATCAGTCGTTATCTTTATGAAAACTTATTAATATAGTAGTTTCATCTCCAGAAGAAAAGATAATCATATCTTTTATATTTTGTACATTCTTATGTCACCTGTCCTAGAGAATTTCCAAAATCATATATTTTACGTAGTATAATGGAAGAATGGGATGCCTACTAAAGAAATATTATGTCCCATCACTTCAATTTGCTACTGTTTTAATTCAGACTTTTTATACACTAACATCATAGTTATCATCCTATGTTTGAAGATTTCATTTATTTGTTTTATGAGTTTCTAAGGTTCTGTGCGGGACAACTGTGGCGTTTAAGCAGCGACTGTGTCAAACTGTTGTAGTAAATATAGTGGTGATATTTTACCTATATTTGAAATGTTCGTGACTGTTTTTTCCCAAAGTCTACGTTCTGTGGTCAGGGCTTTTACGATCAGGGCTTTTACGACCGTTAGAAATTGAACACACTTGCATGTCTGTGGTAGCATTTTGACCTAAAATGTCGTTTTGGAAAAATGTCGTTTGTTACCGCACCTATCCACACTTTACTTTTCATAACTAGGTTTACGACCGCCGCCACTCTCCTGCTGCTCTCCCAAACATGGCCTAAGTTTTGATCAATTCAAACCTTAGTTTAACTTAATGCATATTCTTCTTAAATGTCGAGCAATTTACCGACATTTAGAATCAACCATTTTGATATATAAATGATTTTAGGAAAGACTGTGAAGGCCACCATCACGGGTGACAATATTTATTATCAATAACGCTGTTACCTAACAAATTGTTATTGATATATTGCATAATCATCCAGCTAAAGTTGTACAACAAATATGAGTTTATTTCAAACAAAAATTGGCTTCTTGGTGTAATATTTGAAAACTTTATTGCTGAACTTACTGCTTAGTAGTTCTATCTACATTTCCTGATACCTTAGATACTTCTCTAACGTAGATGAATGTTGAGAGGCTCCAAAAGATGGCCGGTGCAGTCCGCACTGGTGGAAAGGGAAGCATGCGCAGGTTTACTCTATTTTGATCACCTCTGGATAATTTTTTTTAATGATTTTAAATGCTAGAAATTTAGCATTTGATGTGATTCTGATCTCATGATGAATTACTTACATAATTCTGTATTGATTTTTTTCACAACTGCTCTTGCATCCTACACTATTCGCTTGCCGGTTTTGCCTGCAGCATCCTCCACTACCAGCTTTCTCAGTTTAGTTGGCCCATTGGCGGCATTATAGAAATATTTATTCAATAAAAACATGTTAATTAAAATTGGTTTCTTGCTTCTATGGCCATCTGTTTGATACTGGATTTTGTCACTAAAGTTTGGACTTTTATGTATGGTAGTGTATATAGATAGAGTAGCTGAGGCTAATTTGTTTTGATAGGTACTTGTAATTTTCCAGAAACTTGAACTCACTCAAATTATAAATGACTCAGAATCTGAATTTATTTTCTTCAACCCAAGAATGGCCCAGTTAAAATTATTTCGATTCAATCCATATACATATGTATGATGCACACCTGTATGATACTCGATACATATGTACGTTTACATACGCATATGATGCAACTTTATGTGTGAACAGTTGGACAGTATGCCTGACATTCTCATAAGCATGTGTGAATAACAATATCAAATTGATTTCTCCTCGTGAATTTAATTATGTACGCTAGTTGATATTAGCACATTCATTATGGCTATTCGCACACCTTAAAAATATCCCAAACCCCATTTCACTTAAGACTTAAAAATTCTATTCGCACACCCCCAGCTGACACTTTAGCGCACCGTACCCGCTCGCCTTAGCTCCAAACTTCCACCATTCTCCTTTCTAGGAGGGGATTTTTCGATTATCTGGCCTCCAAACTCTGGCGAGATGGTAGTCCGAACTAGCATAGCCTTCTCGTGGTGGCTGACGCCTCTAGTGGGGCTACTGCCTTCTTGACACTACTTGGATCCATGAGGAAACAGTTTGATTATCTCATGAAGAAGTACGATGACACAATGAAGGGGCAGAAGTAGGTGATCAACTCGAGGTTGGCGGGCACTTCTGTGGCCATCAAGGTTCTAGACAACATCAAAGTTTTAGTGGATCCTTTAGAGATTCAAATTTGTTGTTTGCTTCAGATTGAAGAGATTGGATTGAAGATGAGGAGGCGATGAGGGTTGAAGAGATAAATAAGAAAACGGGGGGATGTCATGAGGAGCATTGAGGATTTGGGGAACATGCGGATTGGTGTAGCAGGGATATACGGAAGGTCAGGACTGTTGTCTTGCAGAGGATGATTGGGTACCCAAAAGAATAAGTTGATATTTCTACTTTTAATTTGTAAATTCCTCCCTTGACTGACGAAATTGTTAATTCTGCACTGAATGTCTCAGAAGATAAGCATATAATTATACATGTTATCTTAAATTTATTTTAAACATGTGATCAAATTAAAAGAACTTGGTGCAAAGTGAGAATTTTCATGAGGTCGGTTGAGTTCGTTATAATAGACCATACATGTGACAACTCCTTATCCTCCTCTCATGGTGTCAACTTTCCGGAGATGTTCTTCACCGAGATCTTGTTAGTGTGGACACTATTCTTGTTTTGAAGGACCTCTGTTTCTCCCCCACCGTTTTGGCTCGAGACGGACTTGGCGCCGAGTGTGTGGTGGAGCTCAGGCGAGATCACACCCTCTTCTACCTGTGCTGACTCACGTGTTTCATGAAGAAACCATGACTATGTAGACAGTATAAGTAAAGAGCTCATTGCGTTGCTTGAGAGTGATTTTTTGATCTTGGTCTGCAGTTTTTTGCAAATAAAGTTCTATGTCCTGCGAATATCAAAGACCTGTAAATAGCTAATATCAACACCCATTTTATCCATACTCAATTTAAATTAAATTGGAAGAAATAAAAATTAGGATGCTTGTTTCTGACATGTTCTGTGTGATATTCATCAAATTAAGTTTACTCAAATAAATTTGCAGGCTCTTCCTACATTCAGTTCTGAAAGCAATAAAATAGTAGTTAAACTGTGTTTTATCAAAAGATAAATCAAAACTCACTCATTTGTTTAAGGCTAGATAAATTGAAACTTCATCCAATTGAAAGGTGTTTATGTTGCCACAACTTAATTATGCAGTAATAACAAATAAAATTATTTTAAACACAACTTTCTTAAAAAACTAATTAGAATGCTCGGAATAAAACTGATAAGATAGCGATTCAATCAAAATATGTTCAGCATAAGCTACCCTATTGATGCTCCAAAGAACAAAGGTCCATAAAAAGGCAACTTGAAATGCAAATAGAAACAAGAAGGATGAGTACTGCCTTCGTTAGGAAAGAATCCATGACAAGACAAACCTCAAAAACCGTGCTAAGAGATGATGACCCTCTAAAGAATCTAAGAGATGAGAAATCATGATTGAAGTTAACGCAAAGAAAACTTTGGAGAAAATTTCCTTCAGATTTTCTCCATCGTGTATAAAATAAGATATGCATAGTGGAGAGTGCAATTGAACTTTGCGGTTACTGTGAGCAGTAATTCTTTTCAGATATTGTTCATCATGCACAGTAATTTTTAGCAGTTTTTAATATTTTTCATCATGTCATGCTTGAATTTTTTCCTATAGCCTACATGGATTTGTGTTACGCGCACGCGCCATCTCTTTTTATTATTACTATTTTTCTTTAAATGTATTAGGGTTGATGTGAGCCCCCTCCTCCCTATATAAGGAGGAGGTATGAGAGTGTTAGTCTTATCTTTGATTATTAGGGATTTGGGCTCTCATTTGAGAGAGGATCATTGGAGGACCTAGCCTCCTTGATCTTGGCCGGATTTCGATCCGGATTGTATCTGTGTTCTTCTTCGATTAATGCAACTTCCATCTTGTTCGTATCATTGGTCCGACCTGCCGCTCCGCCCGCTGACCTAGCCGCCGGAGTCTTCCTCTCAACCGAGTTTTTTTTCTTTCCTCGAATCGCGTCGCTGAGGCCCGTGCCAACCAGATCGTCGCCCCGCCAGCGATCCAAGCCGCGTGCGTTTCAGCCGCATCCCGCCAGCGCTCCCAGATCGGCATTCCGCCAGCGTCCCGTTTGCCGTCCCGCTCTCCCAGATCGGTATTCCGCCAGCGCTCGTTCTTCGACTCATTCCGCCAGATCGGCATTCCGCGTGCGTTCTTCGACTCCTTCCGCCAGCAATCTCGGCCGACCCACTCTCCCAGCAGCATTCCGCCAGCGCTCCCAGCCCCGTGCATCCTCCGCCTTCCACCAGCACTCCCTGCCGCCGCCCCGGCCCCCTGCGGGCCAGATCTGCCCCGTGCCGCACCAATCCGCCCCGTGCCAACCTCCAACTCGGAGCAATCGTCCTCATATGCCAAAGAGCCGGATGGAAGCCCGCGTGGAAGCCCTCGAACACTCCCTCGCCACCATCAACTCTCGTCTCGAGGCACAGAACGAGCAGTTCACCTCGATTCTGACTATGCTCCAAAAATTGTAGCCCACCCAGCACTTCGGGCCCTCTACCACCTCTGTTGTGGGATCCCCCAGCACCGTGCTTCCCGATGCTTCCGCAGCGGTGGAAGTGCCTACTTCACCGTACCGTGGACCTGACATGCCTACCTTCAATGGGTCTGACCCCCTCGGGTGGATTGCCCGCGCCGAGCAGTTCTTCGACATTCACCAGACTGCGCCGACACAACGGGTCTCCACCGCAATCATCGGCATGGAAGGGTCGGCCCTCCATTGGGTACGTTGGCTCCGCCAGACCTCTCCCGACCTCACCTGGCCAGCTCTCTCTGAGGCCCTCATTCAGCGGTATGACGCCCGCTACTCCGGCCCCATGATCGAGCGACTTTGCGGGGTCCGTCACACCGGCTCCATTGACTCGTACATTGATGCTTTCGTGGAATTAGTCACCCATGTCCCCAGTCTTCCCCCAGACCATTACTTGGGATTCTTCACGAACGGCTTGCAACCCCACTTCCGCTCCCGTCTCCGCACTCTCCAACCGTTAACGGTTCACCACGCCATTGACCTCGCTCCCCTGGTGGAGGCAGAGTTTCTCGCAACGTCCGACGACATTCCTTCCCCGCACCTCCCTCTCGCCATCCTTCCTACACATATTTCTCGACCCATCCGAAACCTACACCTCCGCCACCTCCTCTTCCCCGGCCACCAATGATGGGTCCTCGCAACAACCGGCCTATCCCTACCCACCGCCTCTCTAACCAGGAGTACAACGACTTACGAAGCAAGGGCCCGTGCTTCCGCTGCAAGCACCCCTACTCTCCTGGTCATGAGTGCTCCGTGAAGGAGTGTCGAGTCCTCATCGGCGACGCCGTGGCCGCGCTCTCTGCCGCCGACTTCGACGCCCTACTGCTCTCGTACGGACTACCGGACGATGCCCCGAGCACCTCGACGACATCCTACTACTGACCGGCGGGCGGCGCTCCGACCTTGGGGACAAGGTCGCTTTTCTGACGGGATGTATTGTTACGCGCACACGCCATCTCTTTTTATTATTACTGTTTTTCTTTAAATGTATTAGGGTTGATGTGAGCCCCCTCCTCCCTATATAAGGAGGAGGTATGGGAGTGTTAGTCTTATCTTTGATTATTAGGGATTTGGGCTCTCATTTGAGAGAGGATCATTGGAGGACCCAGCCTCCTTGATCTTGGCCGGATTTCGATCCGGATTATATCTGTGTTCTTCTTCGATTAATGCAACTTCCATCTTGTTCGTATCAATTTGAATGGTCGGTCAAGTTTTCCAATCCGATCAAATTGAATACAACATCCTAAACAGATAAATTTAAAAAATTTGACATAACACATTTGGTGCATCAGTCCGTGTCTCCTGTACACGTTCACAAGAATGGGATTTGATGTGTCTTCATATACCTAACATTTAACTATATGTTTGTATACCTTATATATTTAAAATTAACACTGTGATGTACATTTACATATATATATTTCTATATTTTTGTATATTTGCCCAAATTTGTTGCTATTGAAAAACACTGAAGAGGAGAGAGAAAACAATCTTTTATTAATTTCTCATAAAAGAACCTTTTACAATTACAAGTATTTGTACATATATATAGGAAGAAGGAGCGAAATCTAAACTCCGTTCTGAGATGTGAGACTAATCCCTAAGGATGAAATGGGCTCTAAATGGGCCATTGTATGAGCCTTTGTAAAAGTTCTTAACACTCCCCCGCAAGCTGGAGCATACAAATTGTAGGAACCAAGCTTGGACAAGAACTGGTGATATAGTGGGCGCGTTAATGTCTTGGTAAGAATATCATCGATTTGCCCAGCAACAGGAACATGTCTTAAGTACAATTTCTTTAGTTGAACTTGTCTTAAGTACAATTTCTTTAGTTGAACTTTTTACCGAATAAAGCAACAATCGACCTCGATGTGTTTGGTACGTTCATGGAAACGTGAGATTCTTGACAATATTAATAACAACTTGACTATCACAAAATAAAGTGTTCGGAGAGAAGAGTTTGACATCTAGATCTTTCAGAATATTTTCTAACCACGTAAGTTCAGAAACTACAGAGGCTATTGAACGATACTCTGCTTTTGCAAGTGAGCGTGCAACCATTATTTGCTTCTTGCTTCGTCAGGTGACAAGGTGTCCACCAAAGTATGTGTAGTATCCACTTGTGGATCGACGATCATCTGGAGAGCCAACATAGTCAACATCAAAATAAGCAATGAGAGATAAGGAGGAGTGCTTATACACAAGCCCTTGTCCAGAAGCAGTCTTCAGATATCGGAGGACGCACTCAACTGCCTGTAGGTGAGAGATTCGCGGAGCATGCATAAAATGACTGACAACCCCAATGACAAAGGATATATCAGGTCTTGTAACTATAAGATAGATGAGCTTACTCACAAGACGATGATAGTACTTGGGGTTAGGAAGGAGCAGATCAGAGTAAGAGGTATGTGCGCAGAGCTTGTGGCTGACATCCATAGGTGTGTCAGCAAACTTGCATCCAGAGTAGCCACCGTCATGAAGAAGATCAAGACAGTACTTCCATTGAGATAGGACAAGGCCATCAGGACAGCGGGCTACCTCGATATCGAGAGTATTTGAGATTTCCCAAACCGTTGGTCTGAAATGCAGATGCCAAGTGCTTCTTAATCATGTGTATGCCTTTGAGATCATCGCCCGCAATCAAAATATCATCAACATATACCAAAAGTATCACTGTGCCTATTGGGCGGTGACGAGTGAATAACGAGAAGTCTTCCGAGCTTTGAGTACAACCAACATCACGAACAACCCGACTAAACTTATCAAACCAAGCCCAAGGAGACTGTTTGAGACCATAGAGAGTTTTTTTGAGGTGACATACAAGAGACTGCCCCGTGGTCTGAAAACTGGGAGGCTGTTGCATGTAGATAGTCTCAACGAAATCGCCATTGAGAAGGACATTTTTGATGTTCCATTGATACAACTGTCAATGCCGATGAACAACCGGGGAGATTAAGACAAACAATTTTCAACTTTGCGACGGGTGAGAAGGTCTCATAATCGAGACCATGGGCCACAAGACGAGCTTTTAGACGTTCAACTGTCTCATCTGGACCATGCTTGATGGCGAAGACCCATTTACAACTCACACATGTCTGGCCAGGAGGAAGAAGGACAAGGTCCCAAGTTTGATTGCCCTAGAGAGCAACCATTTTCTCATCCATAGCGGCCCGCCACCTCGGATGCTGATGAGCCTCCTGCAGAGAAGTAGGGGTGGAGATAAAATACGAAGAAGTCACAAATTTGTGAAGCACCGGAGATAGTCGATGCAATGAGACATAATTACACATGGGGTGAGCGGTAGAAGCCACGGTCGGATCTGCAGACAGCAGAGCATCATCACTAGAGGGTAACTGTCGCAGAGTATTTGAACGAGGATGACGATGAGTATACACACGAAGAGGAGGCGGGTTGGAGGGTATGATTGTGAGTGCGGATGTGGGAAGGAGAGGGAGGAGAGGTTTAGGTGACATGAACAAGATGCCATGGTAGTGTAAGAGTTGGTAGAGAAGCATTAGGCGAGGAGTGAAAAGGTTGGTTTTCAAGGAAGGTCACATCCACAGGCGTAACTAACTTGCGAGCGGTGGGAGAATAATAGACATAGCCTTTCTGAGTTCGAAAATATCCAACGAACATAAGTCTGGTAGCTCGGAGTGCAAGTTTGTCCGTAAAGGGGCCAAGGCAGTGAACATAGCAGGCACATCCAAAGACGCGAGGCGTTACGGGAAAGGGTGGTGTGGATGGGAAGAGAAGGTCGAAGGGCGTCACAAAATTGAGAATAGACGAGGGCATGCGATTGATGAGATAGTAGGTGATTGAGACCGCGAAATACCAATAAATTTTGAGAACCTGCATTTGAAACATAAGTGAGCGAGCAACCTCAAGGAGGTGATGGTTCTTGCGCTCAACTACGCCATTTTGTTGGGTGTGTAAGCACAAGAAGTTTGATGGATGATTTTGAACTCAGTACATATATTTTGAAACGCATGACTAGTATACTCACGCGCATTATCAGTCCGAAGAGCTTTAATAGAGTTGGAGAACTGTGTACGCGTCTCAGCGATAAGTGCACGAAACATACGAGGTAGTTCAGAGCGATCGCGAAGTAAATATAACCAGGTCATGCGAGAGTAAAGGGCAAACGATAGCCTGATGCACAAAGCATTCCCGCACAATGAGGGTCCGGGGAAGGGTTCCACCGCAAGGGTCCCACAACTAGGGTGAGGGACAGGTCATGCGAGAGTAATCATCAATAAATGTAAGAAAATAACAATAACCAAAAACAGTAGCTGTTTATAAGGTCCTCAAATATCTGAATGAACTAAATCAAAAGGAGCAATACTCCGAGTACAATGAGGGGGAAAAAGAACAATGTTGTTTGTCGTAGAAGCAAGACTCGCAGGTGAAGTCGGTGAGGGATAAATCGAGAAGAGCTTTCTTGAGAATCGAGAGAGGAGCATAAGAGAGAGCTGTGGAGGAAACGTCCAAAGTGTAGAGCACGTTAGATAGTCGCCCTCTACCAATGATATCCTGTGTCCGCCGATCTCGCCCAACAAAGGAAGAGGAATAAAAGATTACAGAGCAATCAAGGTCTTGAATAAGACGACTGACAGAGAGAAGATTAAAATGAGAGCCCGAAACATGAAGAGCCGAGCGAAGAGAAAGAGTTGAAGTCAGGGGCACATCGCCAGAGACGCAAACTGGGGTTGTGTCGCCATTGCTCATCGTGATGAACTTAAGACAAACAGAGTCCAAGTACTGAGGAGTCTTCTGCGGAGTAATATGATTTGTGGCCCCGGAGTCTACAATCCAAATTGGACTATGGGAAAAACAGGAGATACCTTCATTGAAGATATACGAAATGGAGCCAGAAGAATGGCTGATCAACCCCTGAAGATTCTGGAGCTGAGTGCGCAAGTTATCAATGTCTTTGCGGGTGGTGGAAGGAGCATCGACCGCAATGGAGGCATGTTGTTGTGGATGCACACCATGCTTATGTTGGTAAGTGAACTCAAGATGACCATCCAGACCACAATAAATACACTTGGTACGGTTCTGACCATTGCGACCCTTGCCCCGAGAGTCGGTGCGAGCCCCTCGAGTCGGCAAAGGGGCGGGTCGAGTTGCAGAAGACTGGTGGAGAAGGGCCGGAGAGAGTCCCAGGAGCATAGTGGGGGGGGGGGGGGGGGGGAGTCAGCTTTAAAAGCATGGATCACACATCTGGGAGGGAGGGAATGGTGGAGGACCAAAGGATATTGACACAGGCACTGTGGAGATGTGGAGGGGCACGTGCCATTATCATGGCGATGCCAATGACTTCTTTCTGAGCACGTTGAGCGACGAGATATGACATGAGAGCTTGATGTTGAATCCAAGCCTCAACGAGAGTTTTGGACCTCACAACAAAGGAGGTCAGGTCACCATCCACTCCCGCTTCAAGAGACTAGAGGTCCGTGATGATGTAGAAGAGGTGTCGCAGACTATCCTTGCCAGGATATAGGGAGTGAAGTTTATCCCACATGGCTTTGGCCATCTCATGATACATGACCATACGATATGGTTAACTATCCATAGAATTCAGAATCCATGATTGGACGCGCCCATTATTGCGGACCCATTCCTCGGTTGGCGCAACAGGTAGTCCCTGAGAGAGATGATGAAGGAGCCCTTTGGTCTGGAGAACACGACGCACCGAGTGTACCCATTCGACAAAATTCTTCTTGACACTAAGGGATATCATGGTAATCCGGAGCTCATCCCGAACTTTAGGGAGAGTAGTTGCGACACATGATGGAAGGGACGGGGCATCATTCAAGTCTATGACCGGCAAGGTGAAACCGTGACCACAGGAAAGAAGCCACAGATTGGGAGCGATCACGACGGGCTGAAAAGAGAGCCCGCAACGTGAGTCCTCCCAGAGGGAGATGTGGGCTTCGAAGAAAAGGCCGTAGGAGGAAGACAATGCAGTCTTAGCAACGGAGGCCGCAAGCAGCAGAGATGGAAGGCTCGGAGGGAATGCACAGGCGACATCGGTCACGACAGGTTAAATGGATTGCGATCTCAACAACAGAGGCCGCAAATAGCGGAGATGGAGGGCTCGGAGGGAGATGCCGCATGTCTCGACGAGCACAAACACAAGTCTCAGCTGTTGGTGCAAAAAGTGTCACCAACCTCCACACACTGCTACAGACCTTTTGAGAAGCGGGGGAACCAGGGACCGCAAGCAACTGGCTACTTGCCACAGAGAGCCGGGGCGAGCAAAAGAGAGAAGAGAGGGGCTAGAGGAAAAGGATGCCGCGAGCGGCTACACCAGATTTGCCCGCAACGACAATTGCCACTCGTTGCCGACACTTTTACAATCGGGATGCATGAGAGAAGTAGACAACAAAGGGCGACCAAGAACTTATAACTGCACCTACAATATGGGAGGTTCTGGCCCAAGTTCCGTGTCTCTTCTGGGCACCATTAGCTCTCTATTATACTGATAGAGGGGCATTCATACGGGTAGGTGCATTAACTTCTGCAATTAATGAATGCTGCCCGGGATACAGGAATGTTCAAACTGGAGAGAGAAAGAGAGGGGAGGTGCGGTTACAACAGGCTGTGATCACACCAAACAACATGGACTAGAGAAAGGTGAGCTGGGGCGAACATTTTGAGTGTTCGCCCGGACCCCTCCAGACTTGGATTGTTGCTGGGACTGACTGAGCTGGTTGGCTGCTGAGGCTGGAGGAGGGTGCGGTTACACGACGATTAACCGCCCATACTGCTGGACCGGTGCAGCTACATGGGCAGTAACCGCACACACTTTTGGAGATCGATGGCTGGCTCTGGCTGCGTCTCAGGATTCTGGGTTAACATAATCCCCGCACTTTTTAAGTCCGTGCGAACTCCAAAAAAGTACAATGGTAACTGTGGATACTACGACTCGATTCCTGTTTTGCTGAAAACCACAGTGCCGGAGACCAAGGTGGTGGAGACCACTTCCAAAGTGCTGAAACCACCGTCGAAAAAACAAAAAGCGGGCGGTCTCTCTGTGGCGACCGCTATTGCTGCGATTTCGAGGGTGTTAATAGCGCCCGAGGCGGTCATGCCAGCTGCTGGTCAACAACAGGAGAGTGCGAGTGCCTTGATGAGCACTTCCGAGCTGGACAGGTTCATGATAGACAGTCCTACGCGCGATTTCCCGAAGGATCTGGAGGAGGAAAGCCGCGTGCCTGAGAAGGTGGCGGAGCCACATGGGCTCCCGCGGTTACTCCCGAGAAGTGGCAGAAGTCTAAGACCTTGAGGAAATCAGTTGCCAAGAGGGAGAAGAGGGTTGCTGTTGATGGGGGAGAGAGCCTTCCCTCGGAGATTGTGGACTTGAAGCGGGGACGAGACTGCACATACCTCGGTTTCGGAGGACTTGCATACAATGCAAGTTAACACTGATCTGGAGCTGACAGTGGCGACGAATACCCTCGGAGGTGATGCGGACACCGCGGTTGACTTGCGTGAGAAAGAAGCTTCTGCGAAGACTCCCAGAGGTGACGCGGTCACTCCGACGAGTTTGCCTGAGAAGGAGATGTTGCCCGGGACCCCTGCGAGTGAGGCGGTTGAGAAACTGGCTGCGGATGAAGCTGCGCAAACTGCTCTACGGGATTACGCGGCCGAGCAGGCTGCAATGAGCCATAGGGGGTCGCGCCGTATGCGAGCGAGACAGGGCGACCTGGAGAAAGCGTCCCGAAGGAAATCCTAGAAGAGGGTGAGCTGTCGGATTCTGAGGCGCTGAGGAGGGCCGAGGCGAATTAGGTTGAGTTGGAGAAACTGGCTCAGACTACAGTTCGCACGACCACCGAGGAGGGGCCAGTGATTTCTGGCAGGGTTGCGGAGAAGAAGAGGAAACGAACGCCTGAGGAGAGGCAGTTGCGGAAGATGGCCCCGAAGAAGAAGGCTGTTGAGAAGAAAGACGCTGAAGCAACCTCGCGACACACTGCTTAGGGTAAGTCCGTTGCCGGTCTGGGAGACGAAGCGGCCTTGGTCGCATTTAGTGCTGAAGTCGCCGAGATCCTGGGCGTGCACAGAGATTCTGGGCGAATAGGCGCGGGAGATACTGGAGGAGCTGCGGGCACAACTAAGTATTCACAACGTCCTGCTGATCGATTCTTTGTTCCACCCAGGTGTGAATCAGTTTCCATCCTTCCCTTGGTAGGGTCGGCTTCTGACGAGCGTTCGCTGACTCACGAACAGTTGTACAAGCGGCGGAGGACATACCTTCAGCGGGTTGACCCTGACAAGCTCAGGTGCTCCGTGCGGATTCCCGGATCGTCATTTGCTGTCCGTGTGCGAGTTTGGTTCCGCCCATGGAGAAATACCTGTGGCGGATACCGCGAATATATCCGCTTCCCTTGTGGATGTCTTTGGCGAACTCGACCCGATTCCTGAAGAGACAACTATGGAGGATACAACAGGTATATCCATCCGCCCTCACCTACAATTCGGTTAGCTTTACGAAAATATGAAAAAAATCATAAAACTTACCTCTGATGTTGTGAATGTTTTTGCAGATACCGCGTCGGCTGTTCCAAGAATGGTTGTATGCCGAGTTGAACGCGTTGCGGGAAGAAGCGCGGACCTCGCGAGCGCGGATAAGCGCCATGAAGAAGCAAGTGAATAGCTTAAGCGAACAAGTTGCTGTGCCTTACCTCTAGTGCCGTCCAACCGAGTGCTCCGCGAGTCGATGCGGCTTTCGGGTCACAGACGCGGACACTTCTAGTCGATGCAGGAGCTACGTACGCGGCGAGGGTGTGGGAGGAAGCACGAGCTCTCCATACCTTTGGTGCGCCGATGTGTCGGCGGTTGCCCATACTACTCGCTGACATCACGGATGGCTTGGCTCACTTGGGCGCAGAGCGGCCACCTTCCCGTGATTAGAAGTTTTAGGATTTGTGATGACGAACACTTTTTATATTATTGTCTGTAGTAATTTCTATATGTTTTAGGATTTGTGGTTATGCGTTTGACTGTCTTGTTTAATCGCAATTTCTGTTCATTCTTCGTTTGGTATCGCTTTGAATGCCTGGAATGCGTTGTTTATGTCGTGGTGAATGCTATTGCTTGGTGCGGATATCTGCATTGCTCTCACCTATTTTTGCAGGAGGAAGCCTTTAGAGACGACGGTTACTGAGAGTGATCGCATGGACTTGCGACTGCATATGTTTCAGCTTTCGAGGAGAAGTACCGCTCCCCGCCTATAAATAGGGGCTTCCTTTTCCTTGTATTCTTACCTGACCAGCGCGAGAGAACTTAAACAAGATGGTGCGAATACAAATCGGAAGCTCCCAGCGAGTGGATTACGTGGTCTCTTTCATGAGCCATGAGCCTGACCGCCCACCATCTCTAACTTAGCTTCACACACTTCTTTTTGCGACACCAAATAGATGACGGATATGGGGTGCGGTTTCCCCAGGGTGAGGAGCGGTTTACCACCATTCTTGAGGATGAGATCGTGGTGCCATTCGACCACCTCGATGCGGGTTGGTGGAAATATTGAATTACTATGGGGCGGTGCCCGCACATCTTCCGCCGAATGCTGTCGCTTCGATTACTTTATTTATCGTTTATCCGAGGATGAAGGGCATCCACTTAAGCCAGGAAGTCTTTCGCTGCCTGTTTCATGTAAGAGCGCGCGACCACGGTCAGATGTACTTTGGGTCAGATAAGCTCCGAGTCCTCAACCTTGCGAATAAGGTTCGAGATTGTTAATCGCACTTCGTCATCGTTAAGGGCGACTTCAGCGGTCTCAACACCGCACCAGACTCGCAGGATGAGGACGCCTTCAGATCACCCGAGCTGTAGGGAACCGCGCGACGGATTGCTGAATTTCTTCACCGCGCGGGCGGTCCTCTGGCTACACCCCGCACGTGCGAAAAGTGAAGAACCTTCCTGTGGACGACTATGAGTATAAGTGGTGACCGCACATACTTTCGAGTACTGATTTAATTTTTCTTTCGCAGTTGTCCTGATGATTTCTGCATCGAGGCCGCTCCATCCTGTTGGAAATGTCTTGATGGCTGGTGAGAAACGACGCACACATGAGCTAAAGAGAGAGGCCGTCCTCACCCAAGGCGTGGCGAGCACTTCCCCGGTGAAGAGTCGTAAGCCCGCGCGAATACTTGCGGGTCGTGGCAAAGCTTCCGCCTTCCCGTACTTCGGAGAGGAACTCTCTGAACTTGAGGGCAATCCCCTGATGCAGCGGGATCCCGAATGTGGAGCGGTTATTATTAACGCCAACCTCCCCTCCTGGATGGAGGCGGACTGGGCTCTGCCGCATGCTCTCGCGGTCTCCTCTATTGTGTTTGGGAAGGAGGACTTGAGCGAGATGAGGCGGGTCCAGATAGGGGACCTTGCGAAGAAAGTGAATGCGACGACTTTGAGGGCGATCACGTATAACCATATGGCCTGGTGTACCCTCAAGGGAGCTTTGGCGGAGAACAACCGCCTGCGCAAAAAACTAAGGATATAAAACAATTCATTAAGCATGGGCGATTACTCATACCTGTCCGCGCTTACTAATCCCTTTGTGACTTTCTTTTCACGTTAGTCTCACCATTGACAACCCGAAGTATCGGCGGGCGGTCCTCCGACTTTCCAAGACATATGTAGAATTCACCCTTGATCTCTTAAGGGAGCAAGGTGTGCTAAAAGAAGAGTTCGTGAATATAGATCACTCGACACACTACAAAGTATGCAGATGCTGAGGTCTCTGATTCAGAAGATGAAGGCGCCGAACAGGGTGCGGACGTTACCCTAGAAGTCACCGACTTCGAGGCAGAGGGAGGAGATGAGCTGTCCGCCAAAACAGGGACCATCTCTGGCGGTTATCATCCAAGCTCATCAGAGTTTCGCCCCTAGAAGGCGAAAACCGACAAGGGAAAAGAAATAATGGCCGACTCTGTAGAAGAGTGACTGTATTTTCATTTCTTGGGGTAACCGCCCAGATGTTTTTTGTAACCGCGAGCCCTTCATATTATATATGTTTTTGAAAGTAATGAGAATTCATTTTGCTGTTATCTTTCCCTGTGTACCTGCGAATGTTGGAATCTTCTATGATCTAGAAGTAATCAATGAGTTAGTCTCACTACCAATATAATATGAGCCTATGGGGGCATAAAAACGTATGGAAAATTGGATAAATGATTGTGTTGCTTTACTTATATTGGATATGAGTGAAGGACTAAGCTTATGCGAATGAGAGTAAATCGATGTCGGCTAGACCTTGTATGGTTGTGTTTGTTGACTGGATAAATATCGACTAGACATCAAGCTGATATTGTAAATATCGATTAGACATCAAGCCGATATTGTGAATGTCTACTGGACAACACGTCGATATCGTGTTTGTCGGCTGGATAAATATCGACTAGACATCAAGCAAATATTGTGAATGTCGATTTGATAACACACCGACTAGATGTATGCGATAGTTTATATAGGTGTAGTCAATAATACCTAGAGGGGGGGGGGTGAATAGGTTTTACTTATTTTCCTTGTTTAAACCTAATGTTTTAAGCTGCAGAAAACACAAGCACAGAAAGCACACTAGGATGTATAGAGGTTCCTCAAGACCGGGTGTCTTGAGTAGTCCTCTTTCCCCCTTTACCTTTCTAACAGTGAGTTAGACAAGGCCACAAACTCCAATCTCGGCTCCTTGAGCTTACACCACAAGTTCCTCAGAACTTCTCAGATCAATAGTGATCCTACCTCAGGCACAGCAGCCCTACACTCAGGCTCAACAGTCCTACCCCTCAGGCTCAACAACCCTACACCTCAGGCTCAACAGCCCTACACCTCAGGCTCAACAGCCCTACACCTCAGGCTCAACAACCCTACACCTCAGGCTCAACAGCCCTACAACTCAGAGTTATGAAACTCCTACCACTCAGAAATCCCACAGATTTCCTACCTCAGACCTATCAAGAAGTTCTACCACTCAAGCTGTCAACACAGCTTTACACACATGCTCAACAGCCTTTCACTCAGACAACAATGCCTTACAAAGATATAAGAAAGTTTGTATTGATTACAGAAGATAAAAGATTTACTCTCAGGTCTTCTGTTTTTCTTCTTCAGATCTGAAAGACAGCAGCTTCAGATTTGAACCCCCTTGATCTTCTTCTTCAGCAAAGCAGAAGATCAACTTGCCCTTCTTGAGTTTGTACAGGAAGAGCTAACTAATCTCCCTTGGAAGATTAACTTTAGCTGCAGAGAACGACTTCAACTGACTGAAACGTGAATGCTCGATTGCGGCGTACAACAAAGGCTTTCTCTATGGAACAGTACTTGTTGTTGTGCCCTAGCTTGTTCTTTTATACCTCTAGAAGGCTTCAACGGCTATATCGATCCTCCTGACACAGTATGGGGCTGGACTTGCTTTTCCTTCTCAAATGTCATTTGCGCCAAAAGCAGATCCCGTCAACACATTTGGATCTGTCTCAGCGGTTGGGCTGAGATAGCTTTCAGTCTCAGCGGTTGGGCTGAGACAGCTTCCAGTCTCAGCGGCAGCTCCAGTCCACTTCTCAGCGGTTGCTCCAGTCTCCTTCTCAGTGGATCCGCTGAGACGGCTCCTCGTCTCAGCGGTTCTGACCCATCGTCTCAGCGATTATGCTGAGACAGATCTTCATCTCCTTGTAGATGATTTCTTCTTATCTAAGGCCATGTTTGACCCTTCCTTTTGAGACACCTGTGCGTGTATATCCTACACAAGTATAGCTTTGTTAAATACAATATGTCCTTAGCATTGAGAGTGATGCCTCTTCAAATCAAGGTGATATTGAGGGCAATATACCCAACAATCTCCCCCTATTTGAAGAAGGCAGAACATCCCCAATGCTAAGGTCCATTAACAATAAAAATCTTATCACAGAAAAAAAATGATCTTATAGAGCAATTATCTGTGAAACATAGGACCTAACACCCTAGACATTTGCACTGACCCTTTCTCCCCTTTCTCCAGCATTGGTACTGGCCCTATGCATTGGTACTGGCCCTATCTCCCCCCTTCTGGTTTCTTCATCCTTAACCTGCTATGGATAGAGGGACAACATCTATAGATCCCTTTGGATCAATCTATAGGCTAACCTGTACACTCTTAGCATTTGCCAACTTCCCCTCAACCTGAGCAAGGAATTTACTCCCCTTCAATTGGAGAGCTATTTTGTGGAATAGCTGATCCATTTCAATTTGAACATACCATTTAAGGTACTGAATACTAAAGGTAATAAGTAGAGAGTACATATATCAATAGTAACAAACACAATATTACTCTCAGAATATGAAATTTCATTTCATTGTAAATGTTCAGTACCAAAAAAAAATTCAACTTATAGTTGTACATTCAATCCTTAAAAAAATTCAAGACTGGTTCTTCTAAGAGAGACCCTGGGAAGAGCTTTCTCCATCTGTAGACTTTCTTTTCCTAGCTTCAGCAGCAGCCTTGATCTTCTCCTTTACTTTGAAGTACAGAAATGACTTGGGAAGATATCTTGGGGGAATCCTTAAAGGAGTTTCCCTTCTTACCATGTTTTCTTTGAGAATCCTTTCCCTCAATGATTTCCTTTCAAGGTGTTTGATCCACTCAGCAGCTGAATAGACATGGTCAATGTCCTTCATTGGATTTCCATGGCTCACCCAGGTATTGACAACAATTGTGTCCAACTCCAGATTGTCATCTTCATGGAGTGGATCCTCTAATCTTTCCATTCTTTTCTGTGCCATGTATTCTTCAGCAGTTTGAATACCCTCTACCCTTCTCCTCTTTGCTGCTCTCTCATCAGCAATCAGATTTGATTGACTTTGAAAGTCAAAGTCTTCATCTCTGCTAGGGTTCAAGATTGGCAGATTCAATGCAATTCTTGTTCCTTGCAGCACTTTTAAGCTTGAGTCCCATTGATTATCAGTGACCTTTCTGGCCATGGTAAGGATATTTTCTTGAATAACACTGGAAGCATTGTTGACCACTTCCACCATTTGTTTGCTGGCTTCTTCTTGATTGGAGAGAATCAGTTTGTGGGAGGACTCCATGTTGTTATACAGCTGTATGTGAGCTCCTTTCAGCTTAGCATGTAGATTGAGTATCTTCTCCTCTCCTTCTTTGCTATGTTCCACTATTTTCTTCTCAATTTCGGAGTGTTGATCCAATATGGATTGAGAGAGAGTCTGAAAGGTGCTGTCCACATCATCCAAAATGCATTCCTTTGCCTTGTCAATGTGGGACTTGACTTGGCTGCTTGATGTGTTGACCACTTGTGCCATTCTGGCAATAGCTTTTTCCCAGACATTCTCATTTTTGCAGAGGTGATTCTTTACATATGTGATGTCCTTTGTGGAATCCCCTTGATGGTCTGCAATATCCTTCAGAACTGTGTGCTGGGCAGCAACAGTATTTTTGGCCATTTCAAACCATCTTGTCATCTGCAGAAGGATATGATCTGATGCAGTTTTGACATCATTAACTTGGGCATTCGGTTCAGTTCTCACTTCAGCCACTCTTGACTCCATTCTTTGCTCAATGGCCTGAATCTCCTGAGTTAATGCAGCTCTTGTTGTATGCAATTCATTCCTTATCTGGGTAGATACATCATGAACCTTTTCAGCAACAATCTATTTCATAGACAACATCTGACCCTCAATCATTGTTTGTATTGAGTTTATCAGGTCAAATGTGTCCAGAACTGCAACTGGCTTTTCCTGGGCTAATTCCTTTTCAACCATCTCTTCAGCTCCACTTTGAGCATTAGCCCTCTCATTATCAGGGATCTGCTCCCCCTCAGATGGGGCATTAGGTGATATCAATTCCTGTTGATGTTCTCCCCCACTAGCATACCCACCTTCTCCTTCATAGGCTGGGCTATGCTCCCCCTCACTTGGGGCATCCTTAGGAGGAGAATTTTGTCTAAGGTCACCTGAAAAATGATTGATGAATTAGACACCTAGACTATACTATTGATAGAGAAAAGAGAGGCCTAACTGAAATCCTAATTTACCAGGAATAGGTGAATTGGGAAATTCATCTCCAGCTTGATGAACAGCTGGATCAACATTCATCTGGGTTGGCTCAGGATTGGGCACAACACTTCCTTGGGGCTCCTCTTTTGTCCTGGGGACCTCTTCATTATCAATGTTCATTGGGTTGCTGTCAGATCTATGATCAGACCCATGACTATCTTCATTTTCAGACCCATTTGACTTTGAGGATGAGTCTGATTTGTGCTGAAATGAATCTTTCTTCTTTTCCTTTGCCATAGATGGCTGGCTCATAGGGAGCACTCTGGAGAATCTATCCAGAGTCTTAATGTCCATTCTTTTCAGATAATGGAGATTTGAGCCTTTGGAGTTTGCAAAGGTCTCTGAATGACTATTCTGTAGGTACAGAGATAGTATTCTTCCCATATTGGGGGCTTGTAGAGATTCCTTTATCCTTTGAAAGATAACTTCTCCCCATGAGGTTCTCTTGGACAGAATTATCCTAGTCATTAATTCAAACATGAACTGTGAGACAGTGTCATGTGATCCAGGCTTGCATAGGATAGCTTTGCCTACTATATCAGACAACAACTTCCCCTGTTGATTGAAGTACTTCCTCCTTAGACAACTGGTCTTAGTATCACTGTATCCTGTCCACTTTAGGGCAGTCCTCTTATCATTTTCAGATATTTCCTCCTCTTCAGTTTTACTACATGGAGTTAATTTCAGTCCCTTCTCCAATCTCTTAGCTGTAATCTTTATCTTCTCACTTCCTATCTTGGACTTCAGGATGGTTTTGGAAGGAGATAATTTGACATTGTTGAACCATTCCAGAACTTCAGTTCTGAGAATGCAGCACGGTTCAGACAGCATGTGCTCCAGTCCTTGAGCTTCCAATAGATGAATCACGTGTCTTATGTCTTCTGAGGCATGAGAAAATCCATCTCTTACTATTTCATAGCCCTCCAGGAGATCTTTTGAGCTCTTTGGCGCCATGGAATCAGAAAATCGAGGCGCTGAGACGGGAGAGAAGATGAATCGTCTCGACGGCTAAGGGTTTGGCTTTGTAGTGTGGTTTTAGGTTACAGTGTGTCTATTTATAGAATTTTAGTTTCGTTTTTAATAACCCTAGGCTTTTTAGACTTAATTACTTTATTGTATTAAGGAGTTTTTTGGTTAAATATCAGATTTCATATTGAACATACCCCGTCTCAGCGGTTCAGCTGAGACGGAGACCTAGGCCGCTGGGATAGTAAAATGACAACCGCTGGGACAGTTTGCTCGTCTCAGCGGTTCAGCTGAGACATTGAACTGTCAACCGCTGGGACAGTTTCCTCATCTCAGCGGTTCAGCTGGGATTTTTCTCAGCTGATTCAGCTGAACATACTCCTGCATTTTAGCTGATCATAGGGTTTAGACCTAATGTAGATATTTTGGCTTAAGATGGGTCCTAGTCATGTCATTAAGTTGTAGTGTACAGTAATGTAAAGTTTGAAAATTCATCATTCATAATCAACAATAGTGACAGCTATTACTCATACATTTAGGACTATTCTATACTAAGCATGCCCAGATCAATTTTGAAAGCATTGAATTTAGATTCATCCAGTGGCTTTGTAAAGATATCAGCTACTTGTTTGTCAGTGAGGACAAATTCAAGACAGATATCTTTGCTTTCTACATGTTCTCTAATAAAATGATATCTAATCTCTATATGCTTAGTCCTGCTATGAGAGACAAGATTTTTAGCAATAGAGATTGCACTGGATGAATCACAATACAAAGGATATTCCCATACCTTGAGGTTGTAATCCTCCAACTGATGCTGTGTCCAAAGGAGTTGTGCACAACAGCTACCTGCAGCAATGTATTCAGACTCAGCTGTGGATATTGCCACACTGGTTTGTTTCTTGCTGCTCCAAGATATCAATTTTCTCCCTAGGAACTGACAAGTACCACTTGTACTCTTCCTGTCTTCTTTGCAACCTGCAAAATCTGCATCTGAAAAGCCTGTTAGTTCAAAATCATTGTTCTTAGGGTACCAAAGGCCAAGATGCAAGCTGCCCTTAAGGTATCTCAAAATCCTCTTCACAGAGGTGTAGTGAGATTCCTTAAGACATGCTTGATACCTAACACAAACATATGTAGAATACATAATGTCTGGCCTACTAGCAGTCAAGTATAATAGAGATCCAATGATGCATCTATACATGGACTCATCAAAGGCCTTTCCCTTTTCATCCTTGTCTAGTGACACATTAGACCCCATGGGTGTTCTCATGGTGGAGGCTGATTCCATTCCAAATTTCTTGATGAGCTCCTTAGTGTACTTGGTCTGGGAGATGAAAATTCCATCATCAGACTGTTTCACTTGGAGCCCAAGGAAATATTTGAGCTCACCCATACTGCTTATTTCAAACTTCCCCTGCATTAGATTTGCAAATTTCTTGCAGAGGTTGTCATCAGTAGACCCAAAGATTATGTCATCAACATAAATTTGGACTAAGAGACACTTGCCCCTTGTTTCCCTAAGAAACAATGTGCTATCAATCTTTTCCCTCATGAACTTGTTCTTGAGGAGAAAGTTGGACAAAGTCTCATACCAAGCTCTTGGAGCTTGCTTGAGACTATATAGTGCTTTCCTAAGAAGATAAACATGAGAAGTTAGGGTTGGATGCACAAAACCTGAAGGTTGTTCAACATATACCTCCTCCTTCAAGTCTCCATTGAGAAAGGCTGATTTGACATCCATCTGGTAGACTTTGAACCCCTTGTGGGCAGCATAGGCAAGGAATAGCCTAATTGCTTCCAACCTTGCAACTGGTGTAAAGGTTTGATCAAAGTCTATACCTTCCTCTTGCCTGTATCATTTGGCTACTAATCTGGCCTTGTTCTTGATGATTGCACCATTCTCATCAAGCTTGTTCCTGTATACCCATTTAGTGCCAATCACATTGTGTCCATGAGGTCTTGGCACCAGCTCCATACTTTGCATCTCTTGAATTGTAGGAGCTCTTCTTGCATTGCTTCAATCCAGAAGGTGTCTTGATTGGCCTCTTCAAACTTCTTGGGCTCCATTTGAGAAAGGAAGCTCAAGAATAGTGCTTCATTATGAGCTCTGCTTCTAGTTAATATGCCTTGGGTATGATCCCCAATTATTAGATCTCTTGGATGATCTCTCAGGTGCCTTGCAGCAGCAGGAAGAGGGTCCTCTGGTGGCTGTGTTTGTTCCACTGGTTCAGCTATGACTTCATCTTGTATCTCTTCTTCTTCAGGAATTGCAGCAGCTGTTTGTGTGTTGCTGCTGCTGGGCTTGTCTTGGACAGTCAGCTCATGCATCCCTTCTTCATTTCCTGTCACAATAGAACTAGACAATTCTTTGTAGAGAAGGCTGGTCTCATCAAATACAACATGCATAGATTCTTCTACAACATGGGTTTTCTTGTTATAAACTCTATAGGCTCTACTATGTGAGTTATACCCAACAAGAACCCCCACATTGCATTTTTCTGCAAACTTTGTTAATTGAGATTTTCCATTATTTAGAATGTAGCATTTTCAACCAAAGATTCTAAAGTAGGAAATTGTAGGTTGTTTGCCTTTCAGAATCTCATAAGGAGTTTTCCCAAGGACCTTATTGATGGAGGCTCTATTGAGAACATAACAGACTGTATTGACTGCGTCAGCCCAGAAGTATTCTGGGAGTGAGGAGTCACTAAGCAAGGTTCTCCCAGCTTCTATCAAGGTCCTATTCCTCCTCTCAGCCACACTATTTTGCTGTGGAGTCCTTGGGGAGGAGAACTCTTGGGTGATACCAAATTCTTGACAAAATTTTGTCATGGCTTCAGATTGAAATTCTGTGCCATGGTCAGTTCTTGTCCTGACCACAGTACATTGTATATCATTCTGAATAGCCTTGACATAATTTATAAAGACATGTAAGGTATCTGACTTTTTCTTAAGGAAGAATACCCATGTATACTTTGAATGATCATCTACAATTACCAAAGTATACAACTTCCCACCTAGGCTCTGAATTGGCAAAGGACCAAACAAGTCCATGTGCAATAGGTATAAACACCTTTCAGTATCCTTGGAGCCAATACTTTTAAAGGTGGTCCTAGTTTGCTTACCATTTGGCAAGCATGACAGAGACCACTTTTAACACATTTTAGATTAGGACTATTTCTAACAAGGTTTTTATAAAATAATCTATACATTGTCTTATAGTTAATGTGGGCAAGTCTTTTGTGCCATTGGACACAGAGAGACTCACTTTCATTAGCTACAAGACACATAGAAGAGATAGAATAATTGCAAATGAAGTCTAAGCAATAAACATTTCCACTCCTAGTGCCTGAGGGAATGGTCTCCAAGTCTTTAGACTTTTTGATCAAGCACTTGTCATTGTGGAATTCAATGACATAACCTAAGTCACATAGTTGGCTTATGCTTACAAGGTTGTGTTGCAACCCTTCAACATAAGCTACCCTTGTAATTGAGACTATGCCATTTGAAATCATACCATATCCTTTGGTGACTCCTTTTTCAGATCCACCAAAGATAACTTTGGGTCCATTCTTCACTGGATGGTAATCCTTTAGAAGATTCTTAGTTCCTGTCATGTGCCTTGAGCACCCACTGTCCAAGTACCATATTTGGTTGAGACTGGTACTTGAACTAACCCGCAACACAAAATTTAATGTACCTTCGGACCCCAACTGACTTTGGGTCCTAGGTTCATGTTAACACCATAGGGAATATTCCCAGAGAGGGCTGGTTTGGCTTGAGGTTCAGTCCTTGCCTTTGTCACATTGGGGTTGTGCCAACAATCAATTGCAAAGTGTCCCACCTTGCCACAACACCAACAATCATGAATATTGTATCTTCTTTTCTGAACAGTTTTTTGAATTGGTACAGCACTTTGTACATGTTCAACAGAAGAGATATCAACATTCTTCCTATTTCTTTCAGCAATAATCTGACTGAAGGATAATCTGTGGACAGTCTTGCTGCTCTTTGTCCTGATGGACTCAGTTTGCATTGACTTGACAGTCATACAAGATCTGATGGAATCAGACACTGGGCAGCAGGTCTTGTCAACAGATTTGACAGCAGTCTTGCTTTTTGCTGAAGCAGATTTGGAAGAGCTTGCTTCCATGTTCTTGACTGAAGGTGCTGAGACACCAAACACAAATGGTCCAGGTTGGACTATTTGTATTTCCTCATGTGGAGCTTTCATTGCACTCAATTCCATGCCCTTTCTATTTCCATAGCTGTGAGCATTCTTGCTCAAGTTATAGGAACTTCCATTTAGTAAGTGACCATGAATACTTTCTTGGTCATACTTGTTTGAGGGCATCAAGACTTTCACAAAGGAGGTCTTAGATTCTTTTGAGTCCTTGACCTTTCCCTTAGTGTTGCTAGTAGCTGCCTCTTTGTTGAAACCAACACCTCTCATGTCATGGGAGTTGAATGTGTCAATAATAGGCAGCACTGTCTTGGGCTTGGAGAACTTAACCACCAGCATCCTCTCCTTGAGAAGCTTTTCTTCAAGATCCTTAATGATCTTGTTCTTGTGGCTTATGGTGCCCACATGGATGATTGACATTCCCCTTAGCTTGCCAATCTCCTTGCTCATTAGAGCTAGCTGGGTAGTATGCTCAATGCACTCAGATTTTGATTGCTTTAGGGAAGCAATTTCTTGGGCTTGCCTCTTGGCTAGCTTTTTGCTCTTTTTCAGAGCTTCCAGGAGTGCACCATATTCATCAATCAATTGATTGACATCCTCCTCAGAATATGATTCACCTCCAACTTTAGATGGAGGAGATTCAGATTCTGGACCTGTTTCATAATCAGAAGAAGAAGAAATGCAGTGTATCAATACCTGCTCATGTTCTGAATTGCTGTGGCTGTCCTCATCTTCAGTTATAGCCATCAGCCCATGGTCATCTAGAGTGACCTCATCCTCCTCTTCATCACTATCTGAATGTGATAGAGGGGCCCTGATTCCTATTCTGGCAGTAGAATAGTCTTCTTCTTCCTGATCAGCAAACAACCCCAAGTAAGCTTCCTCCTCACCATCTGAATCTGAAGATGAAGATTCAGATTCACTCCAGCTCTTGCCTTTCTTAGCTAGGAAGGATTTTTCTCCCTTCCTCTCCTTCTGGTGATGAGACTTCTTGTCACCTCTCTCCTTTCTCTTGACTGGGCAGTCAGCAATGACATGTCCAGGCTTACTACAGCAATAACAAATTATGTTAGTTGAAACATGTTTACTAGTTTTAGAGTCATACCTGTCCCCTTTGGGATGTTGCCTCTCAGATCTGTAATGATCCTTCTTGGGATGAGAAGAGGAGGAAGGTTTGTTCTTCCATTGTTTTCTCTTGATCATCTTCTTGAACTGCCTTGTGAAGGCAGCAAACTCCTCATCAGAAGAGGAGCTGTCTGATTTGCTGCTCTCAGATTTCTCAGATTCAGCAGCCTTTCTTGGAGGTGACTGCACTCTAACCTTGTTCCTCTTAGAGCTTTCAGCTTTGAGAGCAACAGATCTCTCCCTTGTGTGAGCCCTGGAGGAAGAATCCTCCTCCTTTCTTGCAGAAAGCTGTATCTCATATGGGAGCAGTTTCCCAAACAGTGTATGGGTGAGGGTTTCTCCAAGTCTTGCCCCTTCCCTGATTGCACAGATTTTAGTGTCCCATTCTCTAGTTAGAGATCTAAGGAACTTGTCGTTAAGTTCATAATCTGTGAACACCCTTCCATAGGTTCTTAGCTCATTTACAATCCTAAAGAACCTTTCATAGCACATGGAGATATTCTCCTGGCTCAGCTGTCTGAAGGCTTCATACTCCTGATTGAGGAGTGACTTTCTGTCATCCCTTACTTCAGCTGTTCCCTCCATATAGACAACCAATGTGTCCCACATTTTCTTGGCAGTTTGGCAGTGTACCAAGTTCTGAAATGTAGTGTCATCAATGACATTTACTATTATATTTTGGGCTCTCTTGTCCATAGTGTACAGTGCTAACTCATCATTGGTCAATTCAGAAAATACCTTAAGTACTTTTCTAGTAGGGTCAATAGTGGAGACTTTCTCAAAGGTGTAAGGACCATTTTTGATAGTCAAAAAGATCCTTGGGTCTGATGCTTCCATGAATAGCCTTACCCTTTGCTTCCATATGCCAAAGTTTTCTTTGGAGCATATAGGCAACTTCATTGACCCCAACTCCTTCATTCCACTGCTGGCCATTTGATTTCAGATTTGACTACTCCTGTATAGGATCTGATCAGACTGTTAAGTCTTTTTGATCAACCTCGCTTTGATACCACTTGATAGTTTATATAGGTGTAGTCAATAATACCTAGAGGGAGGGGGGGGGGGGTGAATAGGTTTTACTTATTTTCCTTGTTTAAACCTAATGTTTTAAGCTGCAGAAAACACAAGCACAGAAAACACACTAGGATGTATAGAGGTTCCTCAAGACCGGGTGTCTTGAGTAGTCCTCTTTCCCCCTTCACCTTTCTAACAGTGAGTTAGACAAGGCCACAAACTCCAATCTCGGCTCCTTGAGCTTACATCACAAGTTCCTCAGAACTTCTCAGATCAATAGTGATCCTACCTCAGACACAGCAGCCCTACACTCAGGCTCAACAGCCCTACCCCTCAGGCTCAACAACCCTACACCTCAGGCTCAACAGCCATACACCTCAGGCTCAACAATCCTACACCTCAGGCTCAACAGCCCTACAGCTCAGAGTTATGAAACTCCTACCACTCAGAAATCTCACAGATTTCCTACCTCAGACCTATCAAGAAGTCCTAACACTCAAGCTGTCAACACAGCTTTACACACAGGCTCAACAACCTTTCACTCAGACAACAATGCCTTACAAAGATATAAGAAAGTTTTTATTGATTACAGAAGATAAAAGATTTACTCTCAGGTCTTCTGTTTTTCTTCTTCAGATCTGAAAGATAGCAGCTTCAGATTTGAACCCCCTTGATCTTCTTCTTCAGCAAAGCAGAAGATCAACTTGCCCTTCTTGAGTTTGTACAGGAAGAGCCAACTAATCTCCCTTGGAAGATTAACTTCAGCTGCAGAGAACGACTTCAACTGGCTGAAACGTGAATGCTCGATTGCGGCGTACAACAAAGGCTTTCTCTATGGAACAGTACTTGTTGTTGTGCCCTAGCTTGTTCTTTTATACCTCCAGAAGGCTTCAACAGCTATATCGATCCTCCTGACACAGTATGGGGCAGATTGGATTTGCGCCAAAAGCAGATCCCGTTAACACATTTGGATCTGTCTCAGCGGTTGGGCTGAGACAGCTTTCAGTCTCAGCGGTTGGGCTGAGACAGCTTCCAGTCTCAGCGGCAGCTGCAGTCCCCTTCTCAGCCGTTGCTCCAGTCCCCTTCTCAGCCGTTGCTCCAGTCTCCTTCTCAGCGGTTAAAGAATATGCAGTTCTTAAATACTGCCATATAGATGTGTGGTGTGTTTTTGGGTTTTAATTAAGCCAAGATTAGAGTTCGACTCTTTTAGAAAACCTAAGAACCAGCAGCCACACGCCGCCGCCGCTTTCAGAAAGTAGCCGCTCACGTCTTCTCTTTCGCGAGACCTGAATCCGACAGCTGTTCTTTCTCCTGGAATCGAAGTTAGTACTTCGTGGAGATTTAAATGACGATCTTTCTCTAGCCCGCATTTGTTGGACAATTAACAAGGTGTTTCCGACGTTTGTGTGGATACTCATAGAGACGTGGATCTTGTTCTACGTTTGAGTACTCAAACGACAATCCTTCTCGGAATTCGATTCCGGCGCAGGTACAATCTTCTTCTTCTTGATTTATTGGTTTTTGCAAGATCATTTCAATGGGTTTCTCGAAAATTTCCTCTACGCATTTGATGCCTGAGAAACCCAACAGTGATATTATAGCTAGGTTGTGCGATTACCATTTTTCAGAAGTTCCTCCTTTTGCAGTAACCGTCTTTCTCTGTGTAGTTTGTGAAACTAAAACACAAAAATGCGAGTTTGTCTACTATTTATGGAGAGTTGATTTTGCTTGAATCAAGTGCGTGTAAATCTGAAGATTTAGAACTGTTTTGAATGGTCAGATTTATTCCTGGAACATCAAATGTTGATGATTTTCTTTTACGAAAATACGGTGGATCCGCAGGAGCGCATGTTTTTTTTTGATACGTGTATATCTGAGATGTATCTGCAATGTGAATGCTGTAATTTTCTTTCATGATTATGTTTCAATATGTGCAAGTGATTAAGTGTTAATCACGATTAATGTTAATCTCAAATCATAAAAATCCCTTAAAATTTATATTAAGTATTCAGATGTCTTCCGATGGATGACACTCTTCCCATCTTGAAGTGTGAGCTTGCCGAAACAAGGTGCATCAATCTATCTTGGCGGGGTGCGAGTGAATAATTGTGATATCCCGCTGTCGACATCAGATCCAATTTAACTAGGTGACCTCAACGGTTGAGTGTCTAGAGGCATAGAGTTGACATGTACCATAAGATTGATGCGAATAATAGTTATTCATCAACCATACAAGAGTTGTATATAATACAATTAGCAAATATAGTCTACCTAAATAGCCAAATTTTGGGTGATCAACCAAAGCTGACTTATGATGGGGGTGAAATATGGATCTTGTCCCACTAGAGAGTAGCTTGCATAAACTTTCCGAATTGACATTAAGGGTTGTTAATTCGAAGAAAATAGTTACAGTATTTAATAAAAGTCCTCATTAAATAAAATATATTTTGAAATATAGTACTAATGGACTTTGCATATTATTTTAGAATTTCTATGACAAGTAATTCATATTCCACATTATCCCTGAGAGCTATTCTTGAGAAGGACAAACTCAATGAGACAAACTTCCTGGACTGGTATAGAAATTTGAGGATTTTCCTCAAATAAGAGCGTAAGCTCTATGTCCTAGAGAATGATCCCCCTGAAGAGCCACTCGGACCTGCCTCTCGAGCAGATAAAAAGGCTTATAAGAAGTATCAAGATGACTCATTGGATGTTGAAGGCCTCATGCTTGTCACAATGACTTATGAGCTTCAGAAGCAACATGAGACATTGTGTGGTTATGAGATAATCAAACACCTTAAGAAAATGTTTCAAGGTCAAGCTCAACAAGAGAGGTTCGATGTATCTAAGGCGTTGTTTCAGTGCAAGATGAGAGCTTGTGACCTAGTGGGAACTCATGTACTTAAGATGATTGTGTACATTGAGAACCTTGAAAGATTGGGTTTCCCTTTAGGTCAAGAGTTGCCAGATGGTTATGAGCAGTTCATCTTAAATTATAATACGAATGAAATTGACAAGACACTGCCCGAGTTCCTAGGCATGTTACGAACTGTCGAAAAGAATACGAAGAAGGCCAAACCTACTAGCCCCATATTGATGGTGCATAAAGGTAAGGGCAAGACCAAGAGATTTAAGAGGACGAAGATAAGATCTAAGTCTGGTCTTAATTTAAAATCTTCTGCACTGAAACTGAAAGCACTAGCTAAATAAGGGAATTGCCACCATCGTGGGAAGGCAGAGCACTGAAGGAGGAATTGTCCTCTTTACCTTGAGGATCTGCAAAAGAAGAAGGGAAGTGTGACTTCCGCTTCAGGTATTTTTGTTATAAATTTAATCTTTTTACTCCTTCATCTTGAGTATTGGATACCGGATGTAGTTCTCACATTTGTATAAATGTGCAAGAACTGAGAAAGAGAAGAATGCTGGATAGAGGAGAGGTAGACCTACGAGTTGGAAATGGAACAAGACTTGCTGCCGTTGCCGTAAGAACTTATCATCTTTCTATGCCATCTGGGCTTGTAATAGAATTAGAGAATTGCTATTATGTTCCTGCTCTAACTAGAAACATTATTCAATTTCATGTTTAGACATGAAAGGTTATTCTTTCATTATTAAGAGCAATAATTGTTCTATATATGTGAATGATGTTTGTTATGGTATTGCTCAAATGTTTGATGGTCTATATGTTTTGAACTTGGACCAGTTCATGAATATCATTAATAATACTAAGACTAAAAACAAACGACTAGAATCTTACGTACCTTTGACATTGTCGCTTAGATCATATAAATGAGAAACACATATCCAAACTCCATAAAGATGGACTATTGTGCTCATTTGATTATGAATCATTTGAGAGATGTGAGTCTTGTTTGTTAGACAAAATGACTAAAACCCTTTTCACCGGTCATACTGAGAGGGCTGCTGATCTTTTGGGTATAATAAATAGTGATGTATGCGGACCCATGAGTTCTATGGCTAGAGATGAGTTTTACTACTTCATTACATTTACCGATGATTTCAGTAGATATGAATATGTGTATCTTATGAAGTACAAATCCGAATCTTTTGAAAAGTTCAAAGAGTTTAAGAATGAAGTATAAAACTAACTAGGAAAAATAATTAAAACACTCCGATCTGATCGATGTGGAGAATATTTGAGTCAGGAGTTTCGTAATCATCTGAGAGTGACATTGTATCACATCTCACTCCACCTAGAACACCACAACATAATAGTGTTTCTGAGAGGAGAAATCGTACCCTGTTGGATATGGTGTGATTGATGATGAGTCATGCAGATCTGCCTGTTTCCTTTTGGGGATATGCTCTGGAGACAGTTGCTTTAACACTAAGTCGTATTCGAATTAAAACGGTTCAAAAAACACCATATAAGATATGGACAGGGAAGCGTTCTAGTATGTCTTTCATAAAGATTTGGGTTGTGAGGTATACGTACGACGTCAAATGCCTGACAAACTAGAAGTCAAATCTGATAAATGTTATTTTGTGGGGTATCCTAAAGAAACAAATGACACTATTTCTATAATCACTCTGAGGGCAAAATATTTGTCGCAATGACTGGTATCTTTTTAGAGGAGTTCATATCTAGAAAGATTACTAAGATAGAACTTGAAGAGGTTCAAGAACCACAAACAATAAACAGATCAGAATTGGAACCGGAGCAAGGACTACAAGTTGTTGTAGCTGGAGAACCTGCACAAGAAACACAAGTCCTACGTTGATCTGGTAGACATCGATTTGAGCCTGAGAGATATGGATTTCTCATGTCTCAAATAGGTAATGTGTTTCTTATGGATCATGATGATGAGCTTGCAACTTACCAAGAAGCTATAAATGTACCGCACTCCGAGAAGTGGCTTGAGGCCATGCAATCTGAAATGGACTCCATATATACAAACCAAGTTTGGACCTTGGTCGAACCACCTGAAGGGGTATGACCCATAGGGTGCAAGTGGGTTTTCAAGAAGATCGACATGGATGGAAATGTATAAACATTTAAAGGGTGATTAATGGCTAAAAGTTTCAAGCAAATTCTTGATATTGATTATGATGAGACTTTTACCCCTGTTGCCATGGTAAAATTCATCAGAATTATGCTTGCTATTGCTGCGTATTATGATTACGAGATCTGACAAATGAATGTCAAAATGGCTATCCTTAATGGAAACCTCCTTGAGGATGTGTACATGACACAACCCGAGGGTTTTGTATCTCCAAATGAAGCCACAAAAATATGCAAGTTGCAGAGATCCATTTATGGATTGAAACAAGCTTCTCGAAGTTGGAATCTTTGTTTTGATGAGAAAATTAAAGAGTTTGGTATCATCAAGAATGAAGATGAGCTTTGTGTTTACAAGAGGATTAGTGAGAGCACTGTTGTATTCCTGATTTTGTATATAGATGACATAATGTTGATTGAGAATGATATTCTAACCCTACAAGCTGTTAAGAACCGGCTAGAAGATTGCTTTGATATAAAGGACTTGGGAGAAGCGACCTATATACTTGGTATTAAGATCTATATAGATAGATCGAAGAAGTTATTGAGTTTGACCCAAAGTACATACATTGAAAAGGTATTGCTACAGTTCAACATGCTTGAGTCTAAAATGGATTCTTACGCATGTCATATGGTGTGAGTCTCTCTAAGGAACATTGTCCTAAATCTTTGGAAGATAAGAACCGCATGAAGTTGATTTTATATGCTTCTGCAATTGGTTCAATCATGTATGCAATGTTATGTACTCGTTCCGATGTCTCATATGCTTTGAGCATGACTAGCAGATATCAGTCCGATCCGGGTGATGGTCACATGACGACAGTTAAGAATATCCTAAAGTACTTGAGCACTACTAATGATGTATTCTTGGTATATGGTGGAGAGGAAGAACTCGTTGTAAAGGGTTACACAGATGCTAGCTTCCAAACTGGCCGGGATGACTCAAAGTCCCTGTCAGGTTTTGTGTTTTGCCTTAATGAAAGCGCTGTGAGCTGGAAGAGTTCGAAGCAAGAGACAGTTGCCGATTCTACAACAGAGGTTGAGTATATCGCTGCTGCTAATGCATCAAAGGAGGCTGTATGAATTAAGAAATTCATCAACGAGCTTGATGTAGTCCCTAGCATTGTTGATCCTGTAACTGTTTACTGTGACAACAACGGTGCCATTACACAGACCAAGGAACCTCAATCTCATCGGCGCTCCAAACACACTTCGGCGTTTCCATCTTATTCGAGAGATAGTCGATCGAGGAGATGTGAACATTTGCAGGGTACCGACCGATGAGAATATATCAGATCCACTGACAAAGCCTTTACCTCAGAGGAAGCATGATTGTCATACTAGATCATTAGGTATTCGATGCCTGCATGATCAACTCTAGTGGGAGAGACTTGTGGACTTTGACTATGTCGGTATATGTTCATATGATGACTTGTACTATGTGTTTTCATTTACATTTATGACATGTTCTTTTATTGCGTCTATTCATTGGCACATTGCTATATAAATAGATTATTTAAACAAGATAAATGCCCTTGTAATGTTTGCTTTCATAGGAATTCATGTACGTGACTTGAATGTGAGATTCTGTGTTTATATGAAGCATCATCATAGAAATTAGGGCAATGATGATACATTGAGACTAGTGTGTGAGATTGACCGATATCCGAGTCTCATAGATCATGATATTGGATATCAAGTCATCACACATGAACTTGTTAGAAAAAAATTGTACTGGACAGACCCACCATGAGATTACTTTGTGGATTGTTATATGAATGTGTCACAAGTAGATCTCATAGTGATAATGCTGTATGTGGTTCTTTGATCTGAAGTCACTACAATCATTACGTGAGGATGAGAATACTTTGATGCCATCTAAAGTCTTCCTTGAGAAGATCGATGATAAGAGTGATTATTGAGTTAGTTACGAATCATGTAAGTGATTGTGAGTTGATGTAGATGGAATTTGTCCTCCTATATGACATGAGTTACATCCATGGGCCTCTTGATGGAATACAACTATGAAATGCATGACTATGCTAAGTTGAGTCAATATATGATATTGGACTCACTTATTTCTAATAAGTCTATTCTAGATCAAGAAAGAGAGATTGAATAATTAAGAGGGTGATACGCTCCATGCCTCGAGTTCAATCTGGATGTAAGAGACAAATGGACTAGACGACACTGATACATTGGTTACTTGTTTCATTGAGTTATGAACTCTTGTATTACTTGGGTAGCGATGGTGCATTGCTAGATGCCGCTCATTGCATGTAAGATTATAGTTGATACGTTCTAGTTCAAGTGAGAAACAATTAGAATCTTATGTGATCTAGAAGTAATCAAGGAGTTAGTCTCACTACCAACGTAATATGAGCATATGAGGTCACATATAAAAAACATATGAAAAATTGGACAAATGATCTTGTTGGCCACTTATATTTGATATGAGTGAAGGATCAAGCCTATGCCGAATGAGAGTAAATCTATGTCGGCTAGACTTCGGCTAGACTTTGTTTGTCAACTGGATAAATATCGACTAGACATCAAACCGATATTGTAAATATTTGTAAATATCGACTAGACATCAAACCGATATTGTGAAGGTCGACTAGACAACACGTCGATATCGTGTTTATCGACTGGATAAATATCGACTAGATATCAAACCGATATTGTGAATGTCGACTGGATAACACACCGACTAGATGTATGTCGACTTGACGTCAAGTCGATATCGTATTTATCGACTAAACATCAAGTCGATATTCTGTTTGCTCCTCTTATCATAGGTCTGCAGTTAGAGAATCTACGGTTTTTAAATACTGCCATATATGTGGTGTGTTTTAAGGTTTCAATTAAGCCAAGATTAAAGTTCGACTCTTTCAGAAATCCTAAGAATCTGCAGCCGCACGACACAGTCGCTTTCGGAAAGCAGCCGCACGCATCTTCTCTTTCGCGAGACCTGAATCCGGCAGCCGTTCCCTCTCCTGGAATCGAAACTAGTACTTCTTGGAGACGTAGAGGACGATCATTCTCCAGCCCGCCTTTGTTGGACGATTGACGAGGTGTTTCCGACGTTTGTGTGGATACTCATAGAGACGTGGATCTCGTTCTACATTTGAGTACTCAAACGACAATTCTTCTCAGAATTCGATTCCGACGCAGGTAAAATCTTCTTCCTTTTGATTTATTGGTTTTCGTCTCGAAAATTTCCGCTATGCCTTTGATACCTGAGAAACCCAACAACGAATGCATGATTCATAAATATATGTACTTATCAATTTACGACGTACTTTTACTGAGCGGGGTGCGCGAACGCATAATTCATAGTTTGCTTGTATTAACACCAACTAACTGCTTATCAAAATAGTATACGCACAGTTACAGAATGGTAACCGCGACTTATTAGTACGAAGATGAAATCCCATCCGGGGAAATATATTCGCAGCTTCTCTAAGGTGCAATAATGAATGATGCTGTTACTGACGTCAGTGACTGCACAATTTCGCTAATAGTGTCGAGATGAAAGTATATAGAATCGGAGAATCCAACATCATAACGATAAACTGGTGCAAACGTCGCATACATGTTCGCCCATCATTACGAAGAATACGATGATTAGGATGAGAATTTCTGTATCTGATAGAGCTTGTAGTGTGCGCGCCCGGTATAGGAGTTACCACACGTTACCTTTAACAATAACTTGAAATGCTGGAAGGAAAATAAGCTGATAACAGTTGATAGCCATGGTGGTTACTATAAGAAGGATTTCTGAGTAATACCATTTCAGATTATGCAAGGCGCACCAAGGCGCAAAGGAGTCTTGGAGCCTAGGCGTAAGGCGCAGACGCGCGCTTGACGAAGGTAAAGCGCAATCACATTCATTTTAAATAATTATCGTTAAACATCAGTTCATATTCCTGATCAGATTCTTCATCTATTCTACTCATTAATCATTCATTACTATCATTTATATCTCTTAAAATATAAAGTCAATGATGGTCACTAGGATCATATATAAGCCTCGACGCTCGATTATGTTTAATAAATACTACATTATGCAAAACTTATTGAATTCTTACATTATTTCTTTCTTTATTTTGAAAAAAAAATTATAGCAGAAATTTTATTCATGTGCGCCTTTTATGCTCCAAAGGTGCAACAAAGGCGCACGAAGGCGCAATCATCTGAGCCTGGTGAGCTTGGAGCCTTAGGTGCAGCTTTAACAACTTAACACAATATTGCGCGAGATTATGCGGAGAATATGCTACCTCTACCAAAGTGTCCGCACTATACAAGTGTTGATGCCATGCTCATCGTGATATCATGGACTATTAAGAGAGATAGTATCACTTTCGACCTCCACGTGGGTGTCTGCACCATATAAATAATATTGACATGCCCGTTTTGGTACCATGGACTTTAAGAGATATGATATCATGTGCGACTTCTATACAAGTGTTCGCACCACATAAATGATATGTTTATCTAATCGCTTCTCCAAATGTTGGAGGTAATGCCCGCTAGGCGCGGTTCGTCTGCTAGTATTTGTCCCAAGTATGGGACGTAACATATGTGCAGAGAACGAAATACGAATATTCCTTCTTATGACATATCTTGTCAATAAACTACCAATCTCGACTTTTAGTAATTAGAAGTCGGAGGCTATGTATAAGGACTCGTTGGTCACAAAGGGATGCTGAAGCTTTCCTCCGCCATAATCGTCCAGTGGGGTTATGGGTGTCCGAAACAGAGCGCTCCTCCGAAAGGACGTACCAGGAGGATCGTGGCATCCACTACTCAACCTAGGGAGTCTATCGCCAGAGGTTGTGATGGACCAGTTGGACATAAGGTGTTAAATTTTTGAAGTGGAAGTGGACAGTTCGGGCGGTCTGTTTTTTGGGACCGCAGAGACCGCGTGATCTGTGTGGCGGTTTACTTCTGGAAACCACGAGCTCAGTGTGGCGGCCTGGCTGTTGTGATCACGCATCTCTGGTGTTGACGGCCTGTGCTTAGTTTGCCTGTTGCCCAAGTGTTCCTGTTTTGGTTTAGACTGAGCGGTCTTGTACTGGAGGTCGTTTCGGCGGTCTGGTACTGCGGTCTGCATGAGTTCGTTATGGCGGACAGTTTGCTATGTCAGGATGTTCATGTAGCTCCAATCTTATAAGAGTCTGGGTGGGTTGTATGAGCTCGTTTCTGGCGGTCTGCTCCTGATCGGTCAGATGCTCATATGTCTCTGTTATTATAAGAGACCGGGCGGTCTGCCAATTTGTTCTTGACAAGCTGTCTTGGACAGTTTTTCTTAAGTGTAATAAGGTCTTATAGAGACCACGCGGTCTGGTTCTGGAGACCGCGTGCTTCAATAAGGAAGGTGACTGTATCCCCTTGGGGCGGTGACGACATCCGCTCGTTTGCCTATAAATAGGGATGCCGGGGTAGCCATTTGTATGCAAGAATTGTAAGAACTAAAGTTGGCTTGATTGTGCCAGTCTCACTTTGAGGTCGCGCGGTTTGAGTTGCTTGACCGGTTTGTTTTGTTCGCAGGTTAGCGGCTAGCAGTCACCGTCAGCATTCTCCCTTCTTTCCAGCTTTGAATAAACCAGCTCGCCAGCGGTTTGTCTGAGCGGTCTGTGTTTTGAAGTTCTTGGACTGTGTGCAGCGGACTCAGTTGATCAGGCGACCTTAAGCGGCCAGGCGGTCTTGAGTTGCAGTATTGCAGCAGGAAGCAGTTCTTCTTCAAGTGTTCGCGGGTTACTTCTGTAATCTTGAGACCGTGCGGTCTGTGCGATCAAGAAGTGTGAACAGTCTTGTTTCAGCAGTTGCAATAAGAGCAGTTCGAGTGGTCTGAGCTTTCAGCGGTCTGGCAGTTCACAGGTCTGCGACCTGTCCTGTTCGCGCGGTGACGCAGGATGAATCTATAGGCGACGGATAATCCGCGACATAACTCTACATGCTATGCAAGTCCGACGGTCAAGCCGCAATTAGATAATAAACATAAAATATCCCACGCAGATAAATTCACAACAAGATACAATAATTAATTAGGGCGAAACAAGCTTAGGCTTCCCTCCGCGTGGAGGGCCAAAGCAAGAGCGCGCGGTGAATAATTCCTTCCTGCAGTTAGAGATTTATCCAGACACAAATAACTAGAATAAAATGAACATCCAAACAGGTATAAGATTACCACAATGCAACAATGTTTCAACACCTTCAACAATACAAAAACACAAGGTAGAAATCTGAAAATAATTTAGGGCTGCAGCGATTCAACATAAATCTGAATTTTGGAGGCGAAATGGGGTTTCTGGGTGGTGGGAGACTAGATCGGGCAAGAGGGAGGTGGCTCCACAGAAGGGGAGGTGTTGGCTGCGGGTATAGATGGTTAGGGACTGGACCGGTGGGTACGGGACTGGATCTGGACAGTTCTGTCCAGATCTGGACAGATCTGCGATCTGGGGTGAAGGGGCTGTTGGAGGGTGGATCCACGTGAAAAAAGGGGGAGGAAACGGGGCTGAGGGCAGCAGGGAACAGGGGGAGAATAGGGCTGGGGTTGTAGAGGAGGCGGGATGGCTGGTGGCTGTAGGCGGGCAGCAGGGAGGAGATGGCTGGAGGGAATCAAGGCTGAGGGGGAGGCGGTGGGCTGGAGGGGAAGTAGGCTATGGGAGGTTTTCAGGCCACTAATTCACGTGTGGGGAATAAAACCATAGCTAATGAATAGTGAATTTCATTAATCTACAGTAACCATCAATAGAGAGGAATTTCTTTTGGGCAGAAGGGGGTAGTGGCTGTTAGGGGCTGGCTGGACAGCGGGGAAAACAGTAAAAGTGGCCTGCTTTGGTGGAGGGGAGGGAGGAGGGGCGGCTAGGGAATGGGAGCAAGGAAAACACAAAGATACAAAGGTCACTTACCCAAGGAGTCGTCACCAAAGGGTTCCACGGAGTCGGCACCGCGGAGGGGATCACCGGAATGAAGGAAGAAGCTCTCCAAACATTCAGCAATAAAATTACAGCAGCCCTAACATCTCTTATTTATAAGAAAATAAGATTAGGGCACCCGGAATCAACGACTATGATTGGCCGTTGGTTTCGGGGCCAAAACTACATAAAATAATAACCGAATAATACAAAGCTATATATGAAATTGACTCGCAACATGCATCCGGACGCATCCATGGAGTCGGATCGTCGATCCGGGCACGCCAAATATGGTAAGTCGCCAAATCAGCCCCGAATTGGCCCAAAGCTCGTCCTCGCCTATGCTCCGCATCACGCGGTCTCAGGGAAGCCGACGATCTTGCTGAGTTCGGGCGGTCTTAGTGTTCTGTTCGCTAGATATTTGTGTTGCTTGTCTTCTCATCTAAGTTTGCTTATAAATCATGTCTCGCCATGTATGCAACACATTGTAATAAGATAGTAGTCAATTGAGATCCTCTTGTCCTTCATTGTCATTGGTTAACTGTTTTGAATTGAATTGAAGTCTTTCGCTGTTGTCTTCGATCCATCTCTGAAATTTTAACATGGTATCAGAGCGAGGTTTGAGGCAGTGATCAGCTACAGAATCTTGCTTCAGTCTCTGAAAGGTTGTTAACCAGTGTGATATCAATGGAAGGAGGTTATACAAGAGGTCTTGGAATTGAGCTCCTTACGCAGACTAAGTTCAAGAAGCGGAAGTCGTGCATTGAGAGCTATCTTCTTGGTGAGGATTTATAAGAGGTAGTCGGAGGAGATGCAAGACAAGCTGTTGTTCCTGCTGAGGGGAATGCTGAGCTCGTGAAGGCTTGGAAGAGAACAAATGCAAAGACAGAGTTCACTCTCAAGCGAGCTATCATTCCGGAGCTGTTTGACCATATCATTGGATGTAGGTCAGCTGTTGAGATTTGGACAACCTTGAATGACTTGTTCAACAAGAAGAATGTAGCTCGACTACAATTTCTTGAAAATGAGTTGGCGAAAGCAACTCAAGGAGACTTGTCCATATCAACGTTCTTCCTGAAGATGAAGAACCTTTTGCGCAGAGATATTGGCTTTGGACCCGGATGAGCCTATCTCAGAAGCGAGATTGAAGAGACACATAATCCGCGGCTTGCGGAGGGAGTGTGTGACCTTTGTCACTTCTGTTCAAGGCTGGGCCAATCAGCCATCGTTGCTGGAGCTGGAAAACTTGCTTGCTTCGCAAGAGAGTTTAGCTAAGCATGTGACGGGGATGTCTGTCTCTGGGGGAGAAAGTGAGGTTCTCTATTCTGGAAAGAAGCGTTGGGACAAGAAGAAGAAGACATCTGGAGATGATGTTCCTTCTACTTCATATCAACAGGAGAGGAGCTATGCTCCTAAGCGTGATCGGAAGAAGCAGGAAGGACCTAGATGCTTCAGGTGCAACAAGCCTGGTCACTTCAAGAGAGACTGGAGGGTCAATCTTTAGCCAGGGCATGCTGCTGAAAAAGAAGAGGTTGCGTCCAATGCAGGAGATAGGTGGAATGACGGAGCTTTCATGACGGGCACTTGTGTTCGGGCTTTAACTTCTATCAACTATCAAGATGATTGGATCGTGGACTCGGGTTGTGGTCATCACCTAACCGGAGACGAGTCGAAGTTCTCTTCTTTGCAAGCGTACTCAGGTAATGATGCTATCATTACTGCTGATGATACTGTTCATGCAGTAGAGAAGGTGTAGTTTCTTTGGACGGAGATAGAGGTCCTCTTACGTTGAAGAGTGTCTATCATGTTCTGGGGATAAAGAAAAACCTCTTCTCGGTGACCAACGCTGTTGATGCTGACTATCATGTTCTGTTTGGTCCAACAGAAGTGAAGTTTCTTCGAAACATGTCGGCGGTAAAGACTGAAGTCACTCATGTTAGAAGAAGGGTGAATGACTTGTTTGTGTTTTCCACAAGTTCCTATGTTGATAAGATGAGGACAAATGATAGCGCTGCTATCTGACATGAAAGACTTGAACATGTTGGGATGGACAAGTTGAAAACTATGACAGGGAGAGGCCTTGTGAGTGGTCTGCCTAGTTTATCATCCTTCGATGAAGGTCATGTTTGTGCAGGTTGCCAATATGGTAAGGCTCAACGTCTTCCATTTGACAAATCACAAAGCAGATGTAAAGCACCATTGGAGTGTATTCATGGTGATCTGTTTGGACCTACCGCAACTGTTAGTCTTGCAGGCAACAAATATATGCTAGTCTTGATTGATGACTTCACTAGATATACTTGGGTATATTTTTTGAAGGAGAAGTCGGAAGCCTTTGAAAGGTTTATGGAGTTCAAGGAGCTAGTGGAAGGTCGGCTTAACCTGCAGATCAAGAAGTTCAGAACCGACAATGGAGGGGAGTTCACCTCAAATGCGTTCTTCAACTTCTGCAGGAAGCATGACATCCAGAGAGAGCTCTCTTGTGCTCACACTCCACAACAAAATGGAGCTGCAGAGCGGAAGATCTGTCATCTGACGGAGACCTGCAAATATTGGCTTCATGCCAAGAATATCCCAAAGTCCTTCTGGGCAGAGGGAATGTCTTGTGCAACTTATGTCATCAATCAGATGCCTCTAAGTCCCATCAACATGAAGACCCCTCATGAGTTGATGTTCAAGATTAAGTCTACGATGGAACACCTTCGTATGTTCGGATCTACCTGCTACGTGCATGTTCCTGATGCCCTCAGAACGAAGCTAGATGCGAAAGCAAGGAAGCTAGTCTTCGTCGGTTATGATGACCGGAAGAAGGGTTGAAGATGCATGGATCCAGACACACAGAGAGCTGTGATCTCAAGTGATGTGGTATTCGATGAGTTGACATCATACCAGGGTAGCTCTTCTGTTGAGCTACAATGAAGCAGGTCAGATGGTGGACCATAAGAAGCTACCAAGGAGGTTCTGGTGGAGTTGCCTGTTTCTCCAGGTGCTCCAGGTGTTTCTAGCTCTGGGTCAGGTGCTTCAGGTTCTGGAAGCAGGGGGAGCGATGCTCCAAATATGCTTGGAAGGAGAGCTAGTTCAGAACAGGTAGTTGAAGAGGTAGATCAGAGTAAAGCTCTGAGGAGGTCCAAAAGGACCATCATTCCACCAGATCGGTATACGGGGGGAAACTTGGTGAGTTTCGTCTCATGTTTCTTCGCAGGTCCCCTGGATGAGAGAGAGCCATCTTGTTTTGAAAACGCTGTTGGAGCCAAGGAGTGGGAAGAGGCCATGAATGAAGAGATGACTGCCCTCAGGAAGAATTAGACTTGGAACTTGGTGCCTAAGGTTGAGGGTGTTACTCCGGTGACTTGCAAGTAGGTTTTCAAGTTGAAGAAGAAGGCTGATGGAAGCATTGAGCGATACAAGGCTCGCCTTGTAGCTCGAGGATTCTCTCAGAAGTATGAGGAGAATTATGAAAAAACCTTCAGCCCCGTTGCCAAGATGACTTCAGTTCGGGTGGTGATCGCATTGGCAGCTTGCCAAGGGTGGAAGATATGACAACTCGACGTGAAGAATGCTTTCCTTTACGGCGAGATAGACAAAGACATCTTCATGCATCAACCACCTGGGTATGTTTCTGAAGGCGCCTCGGACGTGGTATGAAAAGATTGCAGAATACCTCCAGTTCTGTGGATACTTTGCTTCTGATTCTGATTCGAGCTTATTCGTAAAGAAGACGGGGGAGCTTCAGGTCTTGGTGTTGCTATGCGTTGACGATATGATCGTCACGGGAAATTCTGAGATGGAGGTAGCTAGGCTTCGAGCTGAGCTAGCTATCAAATTTGAGATAAAGGACTTGGGGGAGCTCCACCATTTCCTTGGACTCGAAGTGGAGAGGAAAAAGGGCGGCATGCTTGTTTCCCAGAAGGGCTATGCAGAACGAATTGTGAAGCGATTCAGCATAAAAGGGGAGAAGAGCAGCTCTACACCACTGGAGGTTGGCATTATACTTCGACGTAATGAGGGAAAAGTTCTTTCTGATCATTTGGTGTTTCGGGCTTTGGTCGGAAGTTTGATTTACTTGACGATCACAAGGCCAGATATTGCTTATGCGGTTGGCCGAGTAAGTCGGTTTATGGCGGAGCCTCAGAAACCTCATCTCATGGCGGCAAGGAGCATTTTGAAGTATGTGAAGACCACCTCTGATTTGGGTCTCTTCTATGGGAAGGACTCAGGCTTTTGCTTGCATGGTTACATGAATGCTGATTATGGAGGGGATTCAGATGATCGAAGATCGACTTCTGGATACGTCTTTATGGCGGACTCTACAACTATATCATGGTGCAGCAAGAAGCAAGATTCTGTGTCTGTCTCCACCATGGAAACAGAGTATAAAGCTTCGGCTTTGGCAGCTTAGGAAGCCATCTGGCTTAGGAGGCTTGTGGAGGACATTCATAGGGAGGTGCGAGGTCCTACTCTGCTTCGGGGTGACAATGAGAGTGCCCTCAAACTGGTGAACAATCTAGTTTGTCATGCGAGAACCAAGCACATAGAGATTCAACATCATTTCATTCGGGAGGTGTTGGAGGGATCTCTTATGGTTGAGCATGCGCAGAGCAAGGATAATGTCACGGACATCTTTACGAAGCCGTTGTCGAAGGGACCGTTTGATCGGTTGAGGAGTCTACTTGGGCTGACTTCCACTTCCCACTTCAAGGGGGAGTGTTAAATTTTTGAAGTGGAAGTGGACAGTCCGGGCCGTCTGTTTTTTGGAGACCGCAGAGACCGCGCGATCTGTGTGGCGGTTTACTTCTGGAAACCGCGACCTCAGTGTGGCGACCTGGCTGTTGTGATCGCGCGTCTCTGGTGTTGGCGGCCTGTGTTTGGTTTGCCTGTTGCCCAAGTGTTCCTGTTCTGGTTTAGACCGAGTGGTCTTGTATTGGAGGTCATTTCGGCGGTCTGGTACTGCGGTCTGCATGAGTTCGTTCTGGCGGACAGCTTGCTATGTCAGGATGTTCATGTAGCTCCGATCTTATAAGAGTCCAGGCGGGTTGTATGAGCTCGTTTCTGGCGGTCTGCTCCTGATCGGTCAGATGCTCATATGTCTCTGTTCTTATAAGAGACCGGGCGGTCTGCCGGTTTGTTCTTGGCAAACTGTCTTGGACAGTTTTGCTTAAGTGTAATAATGTCTTATAGTGACCGTGCGGTCTGGTTCTGGAGACCGCGCGCTTCAATAAGGAAGGTGACTGCATCCCCTTGGGGCGGTGACGACATCCGTTCGTTTGCCTATAAATAGAGATGCCGGGGTAGCCATTTCTATGCAAAAACTGTAAGAACTAAAGTTGGCTTGATTGTGCCGATATCACTTTGAGGTCACGCGGTTTGAGTTGCTTGACCGGTTTGTTTTGTTCGCAGGTTAGCGGCTAGCAGTCACCGTCAACATTCTCCCTTCTTTCCATCTTTGAATAAACCAGCTCGCCAGCGGTCTGTGTTTTGAAGTTCTTAGACTGTGTGCAGCGGACTCAGTTGATTAGGCGACCTTAAGCGGTCAGTTGGTCTTGAGTTGCGATCTTGCAGCAAGAATCAGTTCTTCTTCAAGTGTTTGCGGGTTACTTCTGTGATCTTGAGACCGTGCGGTCTGTGCGATCAAGAAGTGCGAACATTCTTGTTTCAGCAGTTGGAATAAGAGCAGTTCCAGTGGTCTGAGCTTTCAGCGGTCTGGCAGTTCACAGGTCTGCGACCTGTCCTATTCGCGCGGTCTCAGGGAAGCCGACGATCTTACTTGTGTTGCTTGTCTTCTCATCTAAGTTTGCTCTTATAAATCATTTCTCGCCATGTATGCAACGCATTGTAATAAGATAGTAGTCAATTGAGATCCTCTTGTCCTTCATTGTCATTGGTTAACTATTTTGAATTGAATTGAAGTCTTCCGCTGTTGTCTTCGATCCATCTCCGAAATTTTAACATAAGGCACCCATAGAGCTTTTCCGCCGCTAAGGCCGTACAGTGGGGTTATGAGTGTCCGCAGACAACGCTCCTTCGAAAGGACGTTCAAGGGGCATATGGCATCCAGGTTCGGGGCTTTCCTCAGAAAGGCATCGAAACGGTAGCGACACCTCTGTTATTGCGCGACAAGTTGTAAAATTCACTCAGATCTGCAAGGCCTACCACGTATGCCAGTCGTGAGATTCTCCAACGAGGGCAATGACAATGAAATTAGGGTAGTGATAAGAGGAGACGTGCCCATACCGACAGAGATGGTCGGAGACTTAAAGATATACGCAAGAGATTGGATCCTGAGATCGCAATTCGAGGGGGTTCAAGTAAGTTCCAGTGACTATACGAAGGGAGTTAAAATTTGCTTAGAATCCTCCGCATGATCAAATCCGGTGACCGCGAATCAAGGGGGAAACATGTAAGCAGGAGTTGCTGGCTATTTGTCGCTTAGCGATGATTTGAGAGACGTCACACCGCAAAAAGTGTTAGTATCCTCAAAATATGCACTTACTGTTCGAAAGCAAATATTGAAAACAAGAACATGAAAATGCAAATAAAGTAAAGGTACTGGTGGGGGGCTCCACAAGCTGTGTTCTGACTCCTCAACACTCTTCATAAGAGAGATAATCTCTCCTGCTTCCGCTTCATGGGCCCGAGGGGGGACATATTCGTCGACCGAACTGACCGAACTAATATAACATTCTCTAGCGGTCTTGGGGTCGCTACCGATCTTGAACTGCCTCCTCCCCAAGGGGAATTTGACCACATGATGATATGGCAAGACTATGAGTGCGTTTGGTTGTGCTGTTGCTGATGAAAAGTTGCTGATCAGAAATGGAGTTTTGAAAAAAAGCTGTTCCAGAGAAATGGAGTTTTGTCAAAAAAACTGTTTGGGTCAAATGGAGTTTTCAATGCTTATTGAAATGGAGTTTTGAAAATGTTGTTTGAGAACAAAACTGAGTTTTTGATAAAATTTTTTCGACACATAAAATACATAATCTTGATAATAGTTACTATAATAGATAAAAATACCAACAAATCTTCCCACCATCTAAGATCTAGAAGCGTACAACTGTTGCGCTATACTTTCACCACTCGTCCGAATCATCTATAGTCTTTGTAGTCGGATTCCAACCCAAACCAGTGGACTCACGTTTTAGCTCACTCCAAATTTTCCACTCCTTCAAATGATCCCATTTGTTCTTCATTTGAACCTTATTATACTTTTTTCCAGTTTGTAGGTGGAATTTTGTAGTCACATATACCCAACCCTCTTTGCTAAAATGGGTTGTCGGTCGGTTACCAAGCTCTATTTCATGAATGCATATGTCGCAAAAAACCAGGACATCATTTGCGTCCCATATAGCAGAGACACCGCCGTCTTTCGGCTTACCCATCTTAAAAAAAAATCCAAACATATAAATATATGTAAACATATAAACATGTAAACACACAAGCGTACAAAAACACACACAAACACGCACAAACATACGCACAAACATACGCACACACACACAAACACATAAAAACATAAACACATATACACACACACATACACACACATAACACACACACACACATAACACACACACACATATATAACACACACATATAACACACACACACACATATAACATACACACACACATATAACATACACACACACACACACATAACCTACACGCACATTTAACATACACACAAACATATACACATACAACACACACACATACACACACACATACAACACACACATACAACACACACACATAACACACACACACATAACACAAACACATATAACATACACACATATACACATACACATATACACATACAACACACACATACAACACACACACATAACACACATACATACAACACACACACATAACACACACATAACACACACATAACACGCACACATAACACACACATAACACATACACATATACACATACAACACACACACATAACACACACATATAACACACATAACACACACACAACACACACACACACAACACACACACAACACACACACACATAACCAAGGTTTTAAATGTCGGATGTCGGAGACACGTCGGATTGGGTTTTTAAATGTCGGATGTCGGAGACATGTCGGAGACATTTTAATATATCAGATTCTTAAAAAATATTTATATTATAAGTTATATCATATTATCTTATAGCTCTATAAGCTACAATAATTTGTTCTACTCAATGGACACATTTTCTACTTAGTTGTATTATTTTCAAAATACTCAAATCTATCTTCAATCACATTATCTTCTAACTATGTATCTATTTTCATTGTATGCATATCTCCATTTATTATTTTCATTTTTAAACACTTAAAGGTTGAAAATTATTTTATCATTCTTCCTCATTGTTGGAAAGGGAAATGACAACAAACACTATTTAGATATCAGTCTGCATTAAATAATGTTTGTTTACTTCCATAAACTAAGAATAAATGTGGCAGGCTTGGTGACAATGACAACTTGATGGAATAAATTTTAGCAATCAAATACGCAACTGATACTCCATACATAAAGCATGCAAGAAGAAATCATTGAAAGGAGATAAATGAAAATCAAGTATAATCCATATGCTCGAAAATGTGCGATCAATAAAATGAGAAAAAACCTAGCAAAAAACCCTTCCAGCGGCGAGGACGGAGAATAAGCGAAGAGAAATCTCTGATCGTGCGACATTTAGAAATGTCGGCGACAGTTCTAAATGTCGGCGGCGGGCGATATAGCGGATTTAATCGGTTATGTCGGCCGACATAATGAAAAATGCTATAACCTTTATATTTTCGTTATGCAAGTCGTTTTTGGTTCAAACAGGACATGTCGGCTGTCGGCCGACATTTAAAACAGTGCACATAACACACACATATAACACACATATAACACACACATATAATACACATATAACACACACATATAACATACACACACATATATAACATACACACATATAACATACACACACAACATATAACACACACATATAGCACACACACATATAACACACACACATAACACACACATAACACACATATATAACATACACATACACACACACAACATATAACACATGATAAGCCTACAAAAACATATAAGAAAACACACATATACACACAACCCCCCCCCCCCCCCCCCCCCCCCCCCCCCCCCCCCCAAAAAAAACATACATAACCACATCGTCACCATCATCACACACACACATTCAGCCCCCAAAAAATTAACAAATAAAGAAGGATTTTTACCTAAAATCGGGAGAAGGGAACTGGAGAGGCGGCGATCCCGTCGACGGGAACTGGAGAGGCGGCTGATTCCGGCGGCGTCGAGAAATACCGACGAGGAGCGGCGTGAGTAGGCTCCTGTTGATGACGAGGGGCGGCGTGACTAGCCTCTGTTGCCGACGAGAGGCGGCGTGACACCGACGACGAGTAAAACCGGCGAAGTTGTCGTCGACTGGAACACGCGAGAAGGCGATCGGGGGAGAGGAAACCCTAGACGCGGGGATCGCGCGGCTGGACTGGGGAGAACAACTGGGGCTGGCCTATACAAAGAAACAGAGGTTATTAATAACCTCCGTTTCGGTCCATCAACAGCGCCAAACACTGCTTTTGCCTAAACCTCCGTTCCGTTCTGCCGCGCTGGAGCTTATAAGCTGAACCAAACGCACCCTATGACCTAATACTCGTTCAGGAGAGGTCTCCCGAAGATAGCGTTATAACTGCTAGGTACATCTACCACCAGGAAAGGCTCCTGCCTGGTTATTCCGCACATTGTTATCGAGCGGTTGACGCCTACCTCAACCTCCTTCCTTACTCCTGAGAAGCCGTATAAAGGCCCGTTGCAAGCCTTGAGTGATTTACATGTTTTCATGGCGTCGAACGCCAACTTGAAAAGTACATTGACAGAGTTACTAGTGTCAATAAGGATCCCCGACACCGTGTTGTTATCCAGGACCGACTTGATCACGACCACGTCATAAAAATGATTTGTTGTCTTGGGGAGATCTTCCTTCCCGAAAGTAGCTATCCCTCTGACGGGTGCTCCCAGGGAGGTGGAGGTGAGCTCCCTCTCCCAAAGACTCTTGACACTGGCTTTCTTGGAGGATTCGAAGCCAGCTCCCCCATGGATACAGTTGATATAGCCGAGCCATCCAACATCGTCTGTCTCCAGACTCTCCACGCATCGTTCGTCCCCGATATTTCCATAAACCCCGAAGTCTTCATGCTCTATGCACTCACATTGAGGTGTCCTCGATCTTGCCACCTCCTTCTCCCTCCCCTTCCCAGAGGTAGAAGCGCCGTTAGTCTTATCGGCCAGGAGGTCTTTCCATTTCCCTTCCTTCAAGAGTTTTTCGACTACATCTCGGAGAGCCCTACAGTTCTCCGTGTCATGTCCCACGCCACAATGGAACTTGCAGTGAAGGCCTTGATTTCTGCTATCGAAACCTACTTTTAGAGGCTGAGGCCTCTTGAAACCCGGTTGTCTTTGCTGGATCTCCACCACTTCATCAATAGGCATTCTTATGTGTTAGGGTGCGTTTTGCGCGGCTTATTTCCTCCGGTGCGGCAGAAAAGCAATGGAGGTTTAGGCAAAAGCACCGTTTGGCGCGGCTTATGGAACGAAACGGAGGTTATTAATAACCTCCGTTTCTTTGTTAAAGGCTGCCGATGTTTTTATCCCCTGTCCAGCCGCGCCGAACTGAGAAACTCCTCGCGTGAAGCCTTTTCTGCGCGCATCAGCCTCGCTGTTCTTCTTCGCCGCAGGAGTGGTTCCCCGCACCTCTGCCCGTCGATCGCTCTGCTTCTTCGCTGTTCTTCTTCTTCGCAGGAGAGGAAGCCCGCAGCTGAGATAGCTATGCGGTCCTTCCTTGCTGCCATTGATGCAGGCTCCCGCACCTCCACCCCCCCCTTCTCGAGCTCCAGTATGAACGTCGACGCCATTGATGTGGGATCTCCTTCCTGCCCACTGGTTCAGATCTCCAACCCCCGCCGCTAACACTGTTTGGGTGTTAAAATGTTTTTCCGACATCTTACTGTAGATACATAGGTTAATATTATTATATTATCATTACCATTAGTTTTGTTTTTATTATTATTCGTTTTATTATCATTATTACTTTTATTATTATTTGTTTTATTATCATTATTACTATTATTATTATTCGTTTTATTATCATTATTACTATTATTATTATTATTATTATTATTATTCAGTGCGTGCGAGCAGGGGGTCGAGATGACGGGATAAGTTCACAGGGGATGAGATAACTATTATAGTAACTATTATCAAGATTGTGTATTTGATGTGTATCAAATTTTTTTTTTCAAAAACTCCATTTGACCCAAACAAAATTTATAAAACTTCATTTCAATAAGCACTGAAAACTCCATTTCACCCAAACAGTTTTCTAACAAAACTCCATTTCTCAGAAACAGCTCTTTTTCAAAACTCCATTTCTGATCAGCAGCTTTTCATCAGCAACAGCCCAACCAAACGCACCCTTAGTGTACTCCTCCTGATCATCCTCCCAGAAGATGAGGGGCCACATTCCCACCCTGCTGAGGGAACTGGGGCTGCGCGGGCCTCATTTGCTGAAAATTCTGGCGTGGGTGATGTTGAGGACGATGATGAAAATATCTCCTGCACTGAGCTGTGGGTTGGAACTCTTGCCGAGGTCTGTTCGGTCGTTGATGGGCCGCTGGAGAGCGAGTAGGAGGATTCTTCGATCGCTGCCGCGCCAAATCGGAGAGAGAAGAGACGAAACCCTCATTTGTCACCTCCCTCTCGATGAAGCGGTTGGCTTGCTCTATGAGTTCTCCGTAGGACCTTGGCCTTTTCCAACTTACTTTAAACTTGAAGAGGCTTGGCTGCAGGCCGATAGTGAATGCTACCTGATACAGAGCTGGGTCGACGTCATGAATCCCCAGGATCTGCTCTTGGAAGCGGTCTACTTCATCTCGTGGGTGCCTTGCTTGATTTGGAAAAGAGCATCAGACCCGCTCTTTCTTTTCTTTGAGGTCACAAACCTTAACACCAACTCCTTTCTCAGTTCCTTGAAAGAACCGATGGAGCGGGACGACAACTTATAGAACCATTCTCTGGATTTGCCATCGAAGGTGGTGGTAAGTAACTTGCATCGAATCACATCCGAGAGAGGTTGAAGGGACGTTGCGGAGTCAAAGGCTTGGAGGTGGTGATACGCTGGGTCCTCCTTTCTTGAAAATCTAGAGAGTCGGGTCTCGAAACCCTACTGGGGCAGATTCCATTGCGACATGATCGACAAAGGGGGAGCCGGACTCTTGCTCCTCCGCATAGTAAGGCTCTTCAAAGTCCAAGGCTCTGCCTGGATAGGTCGCCGCGGTTCTTCTGAAGAAATCTCTGCACTCGGCCGTGAACTCGCCGTGTGCCGGGAACTCGGGAGTATCCAGGGGGTGCGGTCTCTGCTCAGGAGTGGCGGTCTCACGCGGGAGTGAGGTGACCGAGGGAGGCAACTACCCGCCCGCCAGACGAGTGACCATCTCGATTAGGAGGTTAAACTTCTGGTTGAATTCCTCCCTTGTGACTGCACCATCTACATGGGGGTTAGAACTATTCGGCAAATTCAAGCGCCGATGTCCGTCGACCATTGTGGCGGTTTCCTTAATTGCAAGATCTGAAGGTCGCGTGTTCGAACTATTGGTGCATAAAGTGTCACCAACCGCCACACACTGCTACGAACCTTTTGAGAAGCGGGGGAACCAGGGACCGCAAGCAACTGTCTACTTGCCACAAAGAGCTGGGGCGAACAAAAGAGATAAGAGGGGGGGCTAGAGGAAAAGGATGTCGCGAGCGGCTACACCAGATTTGCCCGCAATGGCAAATGCCACTCGTTGCAGACACTTTTATTAGATCAAAGAGCTATTACAGAGCTATTACAGAGCTATTACAATCTGGAGGCACGGGAGAAGTAGGTAACTGAGAGAGACCAAGAACTTGTAACCGCATCTACAACAAGGGATGTTCTGGCCTAAGTTTTGTGTCTCCTCTGGGCACCCTTGGTGATGCAACCTAGGTCGCATCTGGCGACAAACCCTAATATTTTCATATTTATGTTGTTTATTGTTAGCATTATATTATTATGTTGTTTCCGTGCGCGCATATTTTCATTTGAAGACGACTTATTGGGTTGATCGTCCAGTAAGATCTTGAATAAAGAGATCCGGTAATTTAGGAGAGTTTAGGAGAAAAGGCAAGCTCTAATTATTTAAATGACCAAATAAAATAGGAAGGATATCCATTGAAAAACAAAGAGAATAATTTAGCTTTGAAAATAAAAACCAGTAAACAATTGGCTAGCACATAAAGTCCTACCTAAAAATGATTATCAACATTTTAGGTTATAAATTGGCCAAATAACTACCCAGAAGGCGACCAGAATTGACAGAGGAACGGGAACCTGCTCATTTCCCTCTGTCGTCCTGTAGCGAGAAAACGACGAGTCATCTTCCTTCTTATTTTCTAGAGCATTATCGGCGGCAGTCGTTTGCAACAACGCGAGCAACCATCGACGGCATTGGTGGTCCATTCCGACAGCGCTACTTCCTCCGGCGTCGCAAATATCGAACGTTACAGCGGCCCCGTCGACTTCGACACTCTTTCCGGCGGTAACCAGAAGCCCTTTCCGTCCAGGGAAGATTGAAATTGGTCCAATCCGACGCGCCTACATAGCCTGCGACCACTGTCCACCCTGACTCTTCTGATCCAGTGGCTGGTTCCTTGGGTCGAACTGTCTACTGTTGCAACTGATACATGCACGGGGTAAAGAATCTTAGACTCTTAAATTGATTGGCATAATTTTATTTCGTCATCTTAAATAAATATGAGCTTGCCATAATCTCCGTAACTATTCACAATTATTGTATTTTTTCCATAAATTATTTTATGCAGTGCTTATTTGTTGAACACTCGATTCGTGTTAAGACTCAAATCGCAAGCGCCAAGAGAATTTCATTCCCAAATTTTGATTAATAACTCTTGCAATGTTCGATTGTCTGAGAATGAGCGCATAGGAATTTTCTTACGTCGAATTTCTCCTAATTGCCCGAATTATTTATTTAAAATCGAAATTGAGGTTCCCGGCTTACATCAGTTTGGTATCAGAGCAAAAAAAATTGATTCGCTCCTATCGTGAATCAAGCGATTCGGGTTTTCTAAAAATAAAATAAAAATAAAAATAAAATTAATAATAAGAAAATTAATTTTCTTTAAAGTTAAAAACACAATTTTATTTTAATTTTTTTTATAATCTATTTAAAAAAATGTTTTATTAAATGTACTTTTAATTTAAATCTTTATTTCAAAATTTATTTTAATTTGAATTAAAAAAAAGGGTCCTTTTCTACCCACTCGGGTATTCTCTCGTTTTTAAAATATTAAAGAATTATAACTTATTATTTATTTTAAAATCAAATAAAATTTTCTGAGAAAATTAAATTCAATTTATTTTAATGGAAAAGTGAGTCGATCATTTAGAAAATAGCGTAGGGGATTTGGCTCAACGTATGAGCAATTTGATGAAAGCGATAGAAACTCTCACCACCTGTATGGGTAGTGTCACACGTTATGAACGTATTGCGTACATTGGTTAATACTATAAAAGCTACCATACAATTAAATCGAGCACCTGCCCCAATGGTTGAATTAGACCCTAACCCTAGACCACTAGAACTTGCACACCCCGCACCCGAACCACGCAATCAACCTCGATGGGATGTAGGAGTCAAGTTAGACGTTGGCGATTTTGAGGGACACTTAGAGCCTGATGGTTGCTTGGACTGGTGTGATAGGATGGACCGTTTTCTAGCTTGGAAGCAATTGCCCCAAGCCAGGCAAGTTGAGTATGCCACGCTTAGACTGAAAGGATCCGCCCTAGTTTGGTGGGGACAATTAGAGTGTTCTGGATTCAATTTAGCCATGCCCCCTATCACCACATGAACAGAGTTTAAAGCGCAACTTCGGAAGCGGTATGTTCCACCCGATTACTTGCAGCCCTTCTACCGTAGATTCCACAACCTACGACAATACAAATTATCGATGGATGAGTATACGAATGAATTTCTAGTACTGCAGTCTCGCCTCGACCTCCGAGAGGATGATGACATGACTGTATCTCGTTATCTTAACGGGTTATGCTATTCTATTAGAGACCAACTAAAGCTTTTTGATTATAAGGACTTAGAAGAGATCTCGAGTCGCGCACGAAGAGTAGAGTCATCACAGAAGCAGACATTCAGAGTTAGGTCTACTGAAAGATCCACATCGAGCATCACTACTACTACCATTGCTAGGATCTCAAATTCCCCTCACCCTCCCATCACGTCTGGGACTCCGACCCCATCCACTATTCGCTCTAAGGGAAAGGAGGTTATTGGGGCTAAGCCCAACACTGGAGTATTCCGATGCTTCAAGTGCATGGAGCCGGGACACAAATCGTTTGAGTGCCCGCGATGTCTCTTTGTCGCTGTTATTGATTCCACTGATGGACGAGAGCCTGCGTATGGAGTTTACGTTAATGAATCTAACCCTGAGTCTGAGCCCGAGCACGAGTCTGAGGATATCATAGAAGTGGAAGGCGAACACGCCGAACACTTAGTCTGCGTCTTACATTATAGTCTGATTACACCCAGCGAGTCTACTGTTGATGAACATAGGAGGAACGATATTTTTCGCACTATTGCACGCATCCAAGGACAATTTTGTTCCATTATCATCGATATTGGTAGTATGGAGAATTTCATTTCTCAACGTATGGTCGACACAGTAGGGCTTGAGACACACCCATTAGAACAACCCTACAGCTTATCCGGAGTCGGTAGTCATTTGACTATGCATGTATCCCACTATTGTCTAGTAGAGTTTTTTATAAGAAACACTTATTCGGATAGTGTTATGTCATGTCACCGCCATGGATGTCTGTCACATCCTATTAGGGAGATCTTGACAGTACGACCGACATGTCATACACGACGGCACGAGGAACTCTCATCCCTTCGAGCACCATGGACACAAGATTGTTCTTCTTCCCCAAAAGAACTGTCTTATTCCAAGGACACGCGAGAGGACCTCTGCATCTACTAGTTCACTTATCATTGACTCCACCGCGTTACTCCTCATCGCACTCCCATCTGAACCCCCACTCCATGAAGTAAGTTGTCCAAATGTGCCACTCACCCCACAAGTCCTAGGTCCGATCCCGCATTTATCAGTTTCTGAAGTGTCACCTGGTAATTCTCATACCATTTCTCATGACCATTTATTCCACACACCTCACTATGTCGATTTCGTAATTAGGGATCACGCTTTATCACCACGCTATCATTTAATATAAGTGAACATGTTGGATGTCACCAAAATATTAGACTGTTATTGGTATCTCTTTGGAAAACTCTTTTGGGACGATTTGGAGTTTCACTCGAGTTTAGTGATGCGTTTCATTCTCAGACGAAAGAACAAAGTAAAATTATTAAACGGGCTTTGGGAGAATTTCTCAGGTGCCTGACCGGGTCTAATAAAAAACATTGGATATTGCGCCTTCACAAATTGAGCTTGCATTTAATAATTCTAAAATTCGTGCTACCACTAAAATTCTATCTGAAATTGCTTATGGTCATTTAATATCATATCAATGTCATTATCATTCTTCATCATTCCATGATCGCATTTCATTTGATGCCCAATCTCATATTAATTATTTAAGAGAACCGAATAAAATTGTTGTTAATGATTTACGAGTCACCTTTGAAAATTATGAATCCTTGGTCGGTCGTTATCGCCGGGAGTTATACTTTTCAGAGGAAGATGAGATGTTTTTTTATTTTAGGAAGCAACGATTTACTCCTGGCACGTACCATGCACTTCAACAGAGAAGGTTAAGCTCATTTCAAGTTTTGAAACGACTCGACGAAAACACTTGCCTACCAGATCCGTCTGATGGATTTGATGCAATCGCCATTACACCATTCGATGGAGATCCACTCAGTGTCAGACTCAGCCATCCAACATCACATCCACAAGTGTCGCCTGACTTCACGAGAACCACTACCAGACTTTGTGAGTTCTTGACGGGGTCAAACCCTAATATTTTCATATTTATGTTATTTATTGTCAGCATTATATTATTATGTTGATTCCGCGCGCACATATTTTCATTTGAAGACGACTTATTGGGTTGATCGTCCAGTAAGATCTTGAACAAAGAGATATGGTATTTAGGATAGTTTAGGAGGAAAGGCAAGCTCTAATTATTTAAATGACCAAATAAAATAGGAAGGATATCCATTGATAAACAAAGAGAATAATTTAGCTTTGGAAATAAAACCATTTTAGTAAACAATTGGCTAGCACATAAAATCCTACCTAAACTGATTATCAACATTGTAGGTTATAAATTGGCCAAATAACAAACCCATAAGGCGGCCATAATTGACAGAGGAACGGGAACCTGCTCCTTTCCCTCTGTCGGCCTGTAGCGAGAAAATGACGAGTCATCTTCTGATACCGCTTGGGTATCGGGCAGCCGGCGAGGGGAGCGGCAGTGAAGGGTGAGCAGCTTCCAGTTGGCGAAGTTGGCTGGCGAGTAGCGGTAGCGAAAGAGAGATAGAGAGAGAGATACGGGAAGGGGAAAGGAAAGGTAGAGAGAGGGGGAGAGAGTTAGGGTTGGAAGGAAGAAGGGGGAGCAGCCCCCAATTAATTCAAGTGATCCAAAAGTTCGTTCCTATAGCAAAAGGTGATCCCCTTTATAGGGAGGGATCCACCACACACCATACAAAAATAAAAATACAACATTAAAATTAAAGATACAAATTGCCAAGGCCGGTCGCCTATTCCGCATCACCCGAACCGCCCGGTTTGCTTCGTCCGGCTCCATGCGGCTCGGTGTGCAAACCCGTGTCGCGCGCTCTCATGTCGTCGCGCGTCCTCCTCGAATAAACTTGCCACGACGGGTCTTCTGTGTGCATGTCGGTAACAATACCGCCGTCTGGGAAATTAGCCTTGTCCTCAAGGCAGTAATCTGGACACTGGCGCCGGAAGTCATCCCGTAGTAGCCAAGGCGCGGCGGAAATAGGGCGGTTGCGCCACGCAACCCGGATCTCCTCCGGGGCAGGATTCCCCGGCGTGTGGTGGCGCCGATCAACGATGGCCGCCGGGTAGAGGGATTCGGAACCGGAGTTGTCGAGGTCGGCCGGTATGTGGTCGGTGACGGGGTGATCGCCGATAACGCGCCGGAGTTGAGACACATGAATAATCGGGAGGATGCGGCTACTGTCTGGTAGGCGGAGCCGGTAGGCCACGACTCCGATACGACTGATAACTTCAAAAGGGCCAAAGAAACGAGGGGCCAACTTGGGGCAAGGGCGGCGGGTGGCCGTGAGCTGGCGGTATGGATGAAGTTTGAGAAAAACTCGCTCACCAACTTGGAAGGAAAGGTCCCGACGCTTCCGGTTGGCGAAGGAGAGCATCTTGGCTTGGGCGCGCCAGAGGTGATGCTTCAGACTGTCCAAGATAACGTCCCGATCGTATAAATGGTCGGCCAAGCTAGCTACGGGACATTCTCCCGGAAGATGTCGGAGCATCGATGGGGGGGGTTCGGCCGTATACAGTCTCGAATGGTGAGGTGTTTGCGGCGTGGTGGTATGCCGTGCTATAGGAGTATTCTGCCCAACATAACCATTTTGCCCATGACTCGAGCCTCTCGCCAATGAAGCATCTCAAATATGTTTCCAAACACCGATTGAGCACTTCAGATTGTCCATCCGACTGCAAATGATATGCCGTACTCATCCGTAGATGCGTGCCCTGGAGTCGGAACAGAGAGGTCCAAAAACTACTGAGGAAGAGCGGGTCGCGGTCGCTCACGATGGAGCGGGGAAAACCATGAAGCCGCACGATCTCGGTGATGAAGCTGTCTGCCACGGTTGCCGCCGTGTAAGGATGACGAAGAGGAACGAAGTGGGCGTACTTCGTGAGACGATCGACCACTACCAGAATACATTCAAACCCATTCGAACGCGGCAGTCGGGTGATGAAGTCCATCGCGATGTCCTCCCAAACGCGCTCGGGAATCGGCCGGGGCTGCAGTAGGCCGCTGGGGAACATCGTCTCTTATTTTGCCTTCTAACAAGGCAAACATGCCGCCACATAGGCCTTCACCTGGCGGAGCATGTGCGGCCAGTACAGCGATGCAGCCAAACGCCGATATGTGCGGAAAGCCCCGGTATGGCCTCCTGAAGGCGTGGAGTGGAACTCAGCTAACAACTGTGGGATCCGGGCGGAGTTTGCCGATAGCACCAGGCGGCCCCGATGGAAGAGCCGACCCCCAATGAGGGAATAGGGTGGGCGTGCTGCTGGGTCGGCTAGTAAGGCTGCTCGAATGTCCTTCAACTGGGGGTCGCGGTCTACTTCTTGCTGGATAATAGAAGCATCTTCCCAAACCGGTCGCGAGATAACGGTCAATTCCGTGGCTTGGGGGTGACGAGAGAGAGCATCAACCGCCCGATTGGTCTTGCCCGGACGGAACTCGATCGTAAAGTCATAACCAAGAAGCTTGGCCACCCAAAGTTGTTGCGTTGGCGTGGCGATTTTTTGTTGTAGTAAGTAGCGGAGACTATGATGATCGGTGCGGATCACGAAGGGACGGACCAAGAGGTATGGTCGCCAATGATGTACCGCCAACGCGAGGGCCATGAGCTCGTTCTCATAAGCCGAGCGGCTGCGCACCGCGGACGAAAACGCCCGACTGTAATAAGCAATAGGCCGGCCGACCTGCATCAATACGGCGCCCACGCCGGAGCCCGAAGCATCACACTCCACGAACGGTTGCTGGAAATCCGGCATGGTCAGGACCGGCCCCTGTACCAAAGCCGCCTGTAGAGCGGCGAACGCCGCCATTGCAGCCGGCAGCCACACAAAGGGGCCCTCCTCTGAGGCTTTCAGCAATTGGGTGAGAGAGCGGGCCAACCCACCGTAGTCCTTGATGAAGCGCCGATAATAGCCAGTGAGGCCGATGAACGCCCGAACGTCCCGAAGGGAGAAAGGGGTTGGCTATCGGAGGACCGCCTGAATTTTGTCCTCATCCATCGCCACACCGTCGGCGGAGATGGTATGCCCCAAGTAGCTCACCATGGTGGCACCAAAAGTGCATTTATTCCGGTTGACGGTGAGATGGTGGCGCCGAAGGGTGGTGAAAGTCTCACGCACGTGGTGGAGGTGGTCCTGCCAAGAGCCACTAAACACAAGAATGTCATAAAAAAACAAGGATATGCTTACGGAGAACTGATCGGAAGATGTCATTTATGGTTGCTTGGAATGTGGCCGGGGCGTTGGTGAGCCAAACGACATTACCAAAAACTTGAAGTGGCCGTCATGTGTTCGGAAAGCTGTCTTTGGCACGTCCTCTGGTCGTACCCGGATTTGGTGATATCCGGCGTGAAGGTCCAACTTTGTGAAGAAGGCGGCGCCATGAAGCTCATCCAAGAGTTCCTGAATGATCGGGTATTTGTCGGGCACCGTGGCTTTGTTGAGCTCCCGGTAATCCACACAAAATCGCCAACTTCCGTCCTTCTTTCGGACTAATAAGACCGGGCTGGAGAACGGGCTAGCGCTAGGCCGAATGAGGCCCCCAACAACATTTCCCTCACGAGCCGCTCTATCTCGTCCTTTTGGGCATGTCCATAGCGGTAGGGCAGAACGGATACCGCCACCGCTCCCGGTTGAAGCACAATCGCATGGTCGGTCGGCCGAGTAGGCTGGAGGCACGGTGGGGTGGCGAAGATATCCGAAAACTCCTCGAGCACGTCCTGCAATTCGGCCCCTAGAGGGGCGGCCGTGACCGGTAGGGCCATCTAGAGAGGCCAAAGCCAGGCCGAGAACTCGACGTCGGTGGTGCGTTGCATATCGCAGAATGAGACCGGTGAACGGAGGAGGGCAGAGTCATCCACTAAACGGCATGGTTGGCCCTGGTGCTGAAACGACATGGTCATGGAGGCCCAGTTCACCCGCATGTCCCCCAAGATTTGCAGCCATGCCACGCCCAAAATGGCGTCGAGGCCGCCCAACTCGAACAGGTAGAAGTCCGCCGTGACCGTGCAAGGGCCGAAAGAGAGGGTGACATCCACACATTGCCGCAAGGTGGGTCGTCGACGACCATCGCCGAGACAGACGGAGAAGTCCGGGGAGGCGGAATATGGCAAATCAATGTCGCGGGCGAGTTGAGCCGACAAGAAATTGTGACTCGCTCCACTATCGATCATAACGATCACTTGGCGGTTATTGATCACGACCGCGAGCTTCATCGTGCGGGGGCCGGTAAGACCTCCAACGGAATAGAAAGGCAATTCCAAAACATTGAGGGGTGCCCCCTCCGGCTCCGACAGGTTGTGTCCGGCGGTATCCCCGAGAGTGCCGAATCCTCGACGGAGTAGTCGCCGTCCCCATCGCCAATAATTGCGTGAAACTCTTTGACAAGACAGACATGTTGCGGTGAGTATGGTTGGAGGCATCGGAAGCATAAACCGCGGCGACGGAGATCATTGTAGTCGTTATTGGAGACGCGGTGTGGGGCGTCTGGACGGATGTTGGGTCGGCCGGCCCCCATTGGGGGCGGCCGGGGGCCGCCATCGTGCGGCGGAGGGTAGCGGACGGTGGGGAGTCTGCCAGTACGGGGTCCGATGTCTGCTTCGACCGCACGGGCAAGGTCAAGGGCTTCCGACACGGTGCGGGGGTGGTGGATCCGGATGTGGGAGCGGATGTTGGGAAGGAGGCCCTGCAGAAAGAATCCAAGGTAGCGGTCGGGTGGGAGGCCCGACACTTGCGTGACGAGCGCGACAAACTCATCGATATAAGCGTCCACAGTGGTCGTCTGGCGGGCCGAGCCGCTCTATGGCGGAACCAGTGTAACGAGAATCGTAGCGACTAATCATCTCTTGTTTGAACTCGTGCCATGGGATGCAGGGTTGGATCTGGCGAAGCCAGCGCGCCCAATAGAGAGCTGAGCCATCCAGGCCGACCACGGCTGTGCCCACCTTGTCCGCCTGGGGGGTGTTATGGAGGTCAAAAAACTGCTCCGCCTGAGCGATCCAGCCCGGGGGTCCACGCCCGAAAAAGAGGGAACATCCAAAGCTAGTGGCTGTCGGCGGTCGGCTGGAGGCGCGGTAACATCGGCGGTTGCGGTAACATCGGCGGTAAGCACATGAGACAGCGGCGGTGGCATCCCTAGGATGGACGCGGTGTCGTTGGATGAAGCGGATCCCGTCGACAAGGGGCTGGTGGCGCTGTGAGGCAGGCGAGTTGGCTGCTGATGTGAGCTTGTCCCGCGAGCAGGGCGTCGACGACGGATTGCAGCCCGTCCATGCGCTCCTCATGGCGTTCGAATCGAAGGCGGGTGGTGTCCGCGTCGTCCAGGCCCTCGTGGGCGTTGGACCGAGTGTTAGGCGCCATTGATGCGGAAGGTGCGATCGGGGAGATCCGGCGGCGCTAGGGCAGGCGGAAAGGGCAGGTCGGACCAATGATACTGCTTGGGTATTGGGCAACCGGCGAGGGGAGCGACAACGAAGGGTGAGCAGCTTCCGGTTGGCGAAGTCGGCTGGCGGGTAGCGGTAGCGAGAGAGAGATGTGGGAAGTGGAAAGGAAAGGTAGAGAGAGGGGGTGAGAGTAAGGGTTGGAAGGAAGAAGGGGGAGCAGCCCCCAATTAATTCAAGTGATCCAAAAGTTCGTTCCTACAGCAAAAGGTGATCCCCTTTATAAGGAGGGCTCCACCACACACCATACAAAAATAAAAATACAACATTAAAATTAAAGATACAAATTGCCAAGGCCGGTCTCCTATTCCGCATCACCCGAACCGCCCGGTTTGCTTCGTCCGGCTCCATGCGGCTCGGTGTGAAAACCCGCGTCGCGCGCTCTCATGTCGTCGCGCGTCTTCCTCGAATAAACTTGCCACGGCGGGTCTCATGGGTAGTAATTGCATGCACATATGGAGATCGATGGCTGGTGCATCGCAGGATTCTGGGTTAACATCAGCGGGCACAAGTGTTAGCGACGGGAGATCACACGGTTTCAATGGGCACGAATGGCGGCTGCGGGCTCAATCAGGACCAGGTAATCGCGCGGTCTCAGCGGTCGCAACGAGCAGAAGCTGCGCCGGACAAGGGAGGCTGCAGACAGACAGGTCCCGCGAGCAAATAGCGCAGGCGGTGGGGTGAACGTAGAGACGCAAACGAGAGACTCTACCCAGAGGAGCGGGCTCAAAAATAAGGTCGCGAGGTTGCACGAGCAAGCAGTCGAAGAGGAGTGCGGGCTTAGGCCGACGACGGGAGCAAGAGCTCAACTGAAAAAAAACTCTTATACCATGTAGAAAAACACGGAAGAGGAGATTTTTTTTTTAAATTTCTCATGAAAGAACCTTATACAATTACAAGTAATTGTACATATATATAAGGAGTGGACTCTAAATTCCGTTATGAGATGCGAGACTAATCACTTAGGATGAAATGAGCTCTAAATGGGCCATTGTACAAGTTATCTTAACCTTCACGAATATGTATATATATATATATATTCTTTTAGCCCCAAAGAACTCAAAATCATACATATTAAGGCTTCATTTGGGAGAGCGTTTGCGGTTGTAAAAGTAGCTGTTGTAAATGTAGGTTTGCAAATTGAGCTGTTAGAACCGGTTGCTGGAAATGGAGATCTATTTGGGTAGTCTGTGTTTCCAGAGCTGTTCAGAACAGAGAACCGTTTGGCAAAACTGCGGTTACAATTAATTATATATATATATATATCTATACAGATAATTATATATATATATATTATATTTTATTAATTATATATATTATATATATAGAGCAATGGTGAACAAAAAAACCGGGCCTTACGGGCCGGCCCGAGCCCGGCCTGGTCAAGGCCCGGTCAAGCCTGGCCCGGTTCAGGCCCGAACCGGGCCGAGCCCTTACCCGGGGCCCTTAAAGGGCTCCGGTTTGGAGCTGTTACCCGGCCCGGTACCCGGCCCGGTCCGGGCCGGGTAAAGCCCGAATATCGGGCTAGCCCGAGACCGGGCCGGCCATAGCCCGATCCGGTCTCGGGCTAGGCCCGATTGAGCCTAACGACTCTTTTTTTAAGAGCCGTTAGGCTCATGGCAGCATGACTGCCACGTGGCAGCCATGCTGCCATGAGAGCAGCCAACGACTCTCTGCTTTATTTTTTTTAAAAAAATTAAAAAATTATTATTTTTAATTATTTTTAATAATAATAAAAAAAACCCAAAAATTTCTATAAATACCCCCCTCCCCTCTCTCTTTTCTCACACCCCACCCCTCTCTCTCTCTCTCTTAGCTCTCCCAATGGCGTCGTCCTCCACAACTTCAGCGTCGTCTTCCCAAAGTACGACTTCGGTGGTGGAGCACAACCGTAGAGCGAGTATTTGGGAGCATTTCGAGATGGTCCTAGTCGGGATCGAAAGAAAAGCGCGCTGCAAGATGTGCTCGAAGTTGCTATCCATCAGCGGCAACTCGACGCTCGTTAGACACCAGAAATCTTGCGAGTCGAAACAAGCTCCTCCCGAGTCAAGTCAAGCCCAAATTTCTGGAGCCGGACAGATTTGGACAGAAGTCTTACTAAAGTGTTTTTATAGGGCCACCGTTTCTTTATCTGGAGTGTATTATCCAACGAGCGCATTAGTAATTGAACATTTCGTACATATCACAGAAAGATTTAGTTATTATAGGCAACACCAAGGTTGGGCTCCTTTAATTAAAATAATGGAAGAAATTTTTTTAAAATATTATAGAGAAATACCGCCTATGTTTTCGTGCGCCGCCGCTTTAAATCCGCTACTTAACGTGGAAGGCGTAGAAAATTTGATCGACGAAATCAATACTAATCTAACCTTAAATATAAATTATGATGAGGATGACCCCGTTAGTACTACAAGTTTTACTACTTTTTTTACGCAAAGTTATAATTATTACAATAACTTATACGGGTCACAACCCTGCGAAGAAATAACGCAACCCAAAACGAAGGATAGTCTTAAAAATAAAATTTTAGATTTAGCTTCTAGGAAAAAAGCGCGTACATCTGGTAGTTTAGATGAATTAGGATTATATACAAAAACTCAATTTAGCGATTTTATGAGTTCGGACGAGATCGAAAACTTCGATCTCTTAAATTGGTGGAAAGGTAAAGCTAATACCTATCCTGTTTTGGCCTATATGACCCGTGATTTATTAACTGTCCAAGCTAGTACAGTAGCTTCGGAGTCCGCTTTTCTCTTAGTGGCAGGGTTTTGAACGAGCGAAGGAGCCGGCTTACGAAGATTCGCTGGAGATTTGCATATGCTACAAGGATTACTTGGACAGTTTAAAGAGGAAGCAACACATAACAACATTGGAGGATAGCTCGGAGGAGATAGAAGACGAAATGAACGCGTTGAATCTACAAGATGATTAAATCGAGCACTCTAAATGTACTTTTTTTTTATATATGTAATTTTTTTTAATTAAATTTTATAAGAATCATAGCCTTCATAGGTTTGTATTTTCAATTTTGTATTTTGTACAATTGTACGACTTAAATTTTGTAAATTTTAAATTTTTTGTTCCAAATTTTCAATATTAATAAAATTTTTTGTTCCAAATTTTTCGGTCCAATTGTTCAATATTAATACAATCTAATTCTAACCTTAAATTTTTTCAATTTTTTTAATTTTTTTGTTCAAATTTTCAATATTTAATTATTTATAAAAATAAAAATTAAAAAAATATAAATTATAAATAAAAAAATAAAAAAACCGGGCCGGCCCGGATCGGGCCCGAGACCGGCCCGGTCTTGCCCGGCCCGGCCTGAAGGGCCGGAGTAGGCAGCACATAAGTGCTGCCCGGCCCGGCCCGGCCCGATTCCAGGGGAGGACCGGGCCGGCCCGGCCCGATGTAGGAAAAAGCCCGATCGGGCCCGGTCCGGGCCGGCCCGATCGGGCTTTTTGTTCACGGCTGATATAGAGTATATATACATAATAAAATAATTTCTTAATAATTTCTTATATATATAGAGTGTATATATATAGAGTATATATATAATTTCTTATATATATAGAGTATATATATAATATATCCTTGCTGGAGCTTGGCGGAGGCGGAGGAGGAGGCGGAGCCGGTCTCAACTCCTCCACCTCCGGTGGCGGTGACCTCCAGATGGAGTAGTAGAGCTTGTTTGAGGCGGAGGACGAGGCGGAGCCGGTCTCAACTCCTCCACCTCCGGCGGCGGCAACCGCAACACCTGCAAGGATCGACGCGGATCAGCCGTGAGATCTGGAGCTTTGGATGTCGTCGGAACAGCCGCCCTCGCGTGAAAGCAGGAGCCGCGAGTCTTGTTGTCCGAGAAGACGCACACCTTCTCCTCCTCCAAACGCGATAAACGGAGCTCTAGCGCAGGGTTTCCTCCCGCAACATTTTGAGCCGCTCACAAACGCCGGCGGTTCATACTTACGGTGGAAAAACAAATGGTTTCAGGCTGGGCTTCAGCGTTTTGACAAAACGTAACGGACAAAAGCGCGTTACCAAATAAAGCCTAAGGGTCTGCAAGGGTGGGTGGTGACAGTTGTAGATGAAACTGTTAGAGTGGAGATGGAACGGTTATGGAATGGTTTGAGTGGAGATGTAACGGCGTTCCGGAATGTGGCTCCCTCCTCTTGATTGGAATTAGGCATAAGATGACATTTTTGGGCATATCCATGGTTCCAAATGAAGGTTATCTAAACAAGCAAAAACCAGCATGTGTTTTTAAAAAATGCAGCAGGGAAAAAACACCCGAGCTCAAGCTAAGTTGATAATTTAATTTGTGGCTACTTGTAAAAGCTTGTTTGTTGGTATGACTTTTATTTGTTGATTATAGCCTTGTTAAACTTCCAAGGCATCCTAATGTCCTTAGTATACATTGAGAGGCTTGCTTCCTTATCTCTACTTGTTCCGACTCCTTTTTATTGATTATGACAAGCCTGGCTAGTACATTGTTATGTTAGGCTTAGTAATTTCAGGCAGTATTGTGGTAACGATCTTATATCATGATTATTGTAGTTCATAATACAAGGTTGGGCGCAATTACTTATTACTTCTAAAAATATTCATTTGTTCCTTATTTATGTATTTTTTATAGTACCTTACTTTTTACTTGATATATATTTTCTGTTAGCAATAATGATTTGTAAGAGCTTTAGTTATTTTACTCTAAGATATGGAAGTTCCTAAATGATCTTAAATGTTGGGATCTTGACTGTGTCTGAACATGTAACCTTCTTTACTTTTTTAGTAATATTTTCTCTAAGCATTTTTTTAATTCCTTTTGAAAACTAACATATACTTATACCTGTTGGGTGAAAATATCTTCTTAAGAACCATGATTTTCCTTGTTTCCTTTTATTAAGCACTCTCATCCGGATATTGTGCACCAGGAAGAAGAAGGCAGTACACAAAACCACAACAACAGATGATAAAAGACTTCAGAGCACATTGAAGAGGATAGGGGTGAATGCTATCCCTGCCATTGAAGAAGTTAACATCTTCAAAGATGACGCCGTTATCCAGTTTCAGAATCCGAGGGGTATAAGAATTTCTGTTGTACTTTGTTTAGTTGGGTCATTTATTGGGACCTGCTCTCTAACTTTACATAATTACAGGAACCTCCTCTTCTCTATCTTTCAAAATTACCAAAACCTTCCCTTGAAGTTTACTTTGATAACATACATGTATTTTTGTGTGCATAAATGTTAACAATATAAACTTAGAGGGGAGAATGTAGTAGTTTTATAAGATAGATGTGAGATCCCCTTAAGTATGCAAAGTTAGAGGGGTGTTTTTCGTAATTATTCCTTATTCAGTTTACAAAAGCTTAAAAAAGCACTTGTTTTGGAATTCAATTTCTCTTTCAGTGCAAGCTTCCATTGCTGCCAATACATGGGTTATAAGCGGCTCTCCACAAACGAAAAGTATGCCATAATGTCATGTGAAAAATTCAAATTTCCATTAACTGATGTTTTTTTTCCTGTAATTGGTTTTGCATCAAATTATTTTTTTGCCCCCTTAACTGGTCTTTTATTCATTCTGCTTTTGCACAATTTGTTGTTTGTTAACAGAACTTCAAGATTTACTGCCTTCAATCATCAACCAGTTGGGTAAGATCTCAAATCATGGTTTGCTTTATTGTTTTTAATCATTTTTGAACCTGTTTGATGAGAAATTGAATTTTCCTACTTGATGAAATGTTTTACTCTAATCTTTCCATTTCTTGCATGCCTCTGTTTACGAATCCGCGAAGGGGCGTGACCTACCATCTCCGCCGCAGGATGACACACATGGACTAGGGAGAGCGCCCTCTATATCTTACGCAGTTTTATTTTTACCTTCCACAGTTTTATTTTAATTATCATGTACTCACATATGTCGCATTTTGTGCAAGGTTATTTTGGGATCTATTTTGTAAGTTTTTATCCTTCCTACTTAAGGGAAGGAAGTGGGCTAAAATGGGCATACAAGTTATTACCAATATTCAACCTCTCTTGACGCCCAACTGTCCTCGACGCTGTCGTCGTTCCTCTGCGCGCCCCATCCCAGCTCCTCTTCCATCACCTACATAAGTTCCTACAGATCCCGAGAGGGGAACTCTAACCTCTTTTAAGACTTCTACATCTCCCGACCACCAACGATATCCCAATCGGGGGCTCATTTGGTATCAAAGTTACCAGCCATGTCTGCGGCTTCCTTGCCACCTCCGCTCCCCGCGCAAGCGAACCCCACCACCTCCGTGCTTGTGCATATCCCGCAGGACCTGATCGACGCCTTCGACGCCGAATTTCCACTGCTCAGCCGAGCTTTACCTAGCCTCCTCCTGGGGACGAATTCGCCAGACTTTACCCTCCTCCCAAGTAGTTCAGGACTCCTCCGTACTCCCTGTAGCGTTCTGACCTTGCCTCCATCTCTTCCCATGGAGGACACCCACGGCTCCGCAGCCCAAGTGATGGAGATGTTCAAAAAACTGATGACAAAACATTCCAATTCCCTCGAGGCCCTCACGGCCCGCATCGACTGCGATCGCACTTCCCTACCGCCCTTTGCAACACCAACCAACTTTTCATCATCACCATTCCGATGGCAGTGCCGTTCTCCGCTACGCCAAACTAGACGTTTCGATTTTTGACGACCGCGAAAAACCCTTGACATGGCTGACTCGCTGTGAGCAATTTTTTATGAACCAACGGACGCCATGGGAAGACTGAATCAATGTTGTATCATTCCATTTAATGGTATCCGCCTAGCTATGGTATTCACAGTTATAGCGGGAGAGACCCCTTTTGACCTGGGAAGATTTCAAGAGTAACTACAACTTTCACTTAAAACCCCCTCCGCGTGGTAATCCCATTGGAGACCTCGTGTCTCTCAAGAAAACGGGCTCCATCGATGAGTATTTGGAGCGCTTTCAGGTTCTCCTGGCATGCGCTCCGTCAGTTCCCTTGGCACATCAAGTGACCATGTTTATAGCAGGTCTGCATATACGTCTTCGCCTCGACGTGGAGTTCTAGATGCCTGCAGATCTTACCACTGCTATGTGTATCTCACGCCTCTGCTAGGAATGTTTATTGATGGATCAACCTTACAACGGTCGACGTAGAGGGGAGGGACCTCCCGAGGGTTCGGACCACCGTCACAGCCTGCGATTAGCGCCTCGCGTAAGGAGAAGGAGAGCGCCCACCCAACAACCGACCATTCATCGTCTATCATCACAGGATATGATAGACTGCCGAGTTAAGGGGCCCTGTTACAACTGCAAGGAGGCCTGCACGCGCAGACACAGATGCAAGCGCCTGTTATTTTTGGAAGTGGATGACCCATCAGAGGGGGAGGAGGATGACCTTCGAGATCCCGAGATTTCACTCAATGCCATTGCCGGCCTTACTCATGGGAGACCCTTCAGATACTGATTCTCATTGCTGATCATCTCTGTCTCCCTCTTGGACACAGGGAGCACAACCAATTTCTTTAGCGAGGTGACCGCTAGACGACTCAACCGGACAGTTACGAGCCGCCCCCGCTTGAGTGTTGTAGCGTCCGTCGAGAGTATTATGGAGTGCTCAGGTTTCTGTCGGGCCGTGCTGATCATTGTGGAAGGGTACCGTTCCACGGTGGACCTCTTGGTGATTGCCATCCGAGGCTTTGAGGTGGTTTTGAGTGTCCGATGGTTGCGTACCCTGGCCCCCCTGACGTTGGATTTTGATTGCCTCACCGTGACATGATATCAAGGAGGCAAATGTACAATATGGCAGGGTTGTCTGACAGGGAAGTCACATCGGGCTTTCTGCTTATCTTTCGGGGAGACACGCACGCCAGCCTCGATCACTTACTACAGGAGTTTGAGGATGCCTTAGTTCCTCCTCAGGGACTCCCTCCAATGCGCCGCCAAGAACACCACATTTTCCTCCTACCAAACACCGCTCCCTTTGTGGTGCGGCCATACCACTACTCTTTTCACCAAAAAGATGAGATCGAGCGTCAGTGCAGTGCCATGCTACAGCAGGGCATCATCCGTCATAGCATCTCTCTGTTTTCCTCACCTGCCCCCTTGGTCCAGAAGAAAGATGACTCTTGGCGTTATGGGCAGACCAATTCCAGCTAAGAGCAGACCAAGACTAATAACAGACCAAAATAAAATGCATAAAGATTTGTGTGACTGTTCTTACAATTTTCTTACACCTCGGTCTACCCATAATCATTATGAGTGTGCACATATAAATCATCCTAAAATTCTCAACATCAAATTAATTTCGGAATTACATGACAAGAAATCAAAAACAGAGTCGATTTATTACAGAGTACCATCTTCTTCGCCAGAAAACCATCTTTATTACAAAAATCAGAACTCAACCCACATCTCCATTACAAGTAATGATGTTCTTTAGAGAAGACAACAACGAAGTCTTCGATAACATAAGCCTGATTCCAGTGGACTCGCCGGAGCTCCAAATCCCTAAAAAGCAACAGTTTCTTCTCCGTCTTCAACCACCGGCCACATCGATATCTTCCCTCCATTCCTCGCCGAGCAATTCACCCTGATCTCCCCGTTCCCGCCAAGCTTATCAAAGGCGAAAGGCGCACCAAGGCGCAAAGGGGTCCTGGAGCCTAGGCGCAAGGCACAGGCGCGCGCCTGAGGCACGTGAGGCGCAAAAAAGAAATAAATGGCCAAATATAACATGAATCTATAATAGATGTTCAATAAAACAGAAACATAGATATTCATATATGTAGCCATATAGATATTAACACAAAGGAAATGTATAATAAACCGTCGATACAACAAAAACATGAATATTCATATATGAAGTCATATAGAGGAAATGTAACATGGATCAGGCGATCAACATACCTGGATTTGCAGCTTATCATATTGCTTTATTTATTTTCCATACGCATAATATGCACTAAAGTAATCAGAAAAACACTTATTAATATATAATTTAAATAAAAGATAAAGTATTCTGAAATATAAATAATTTTTTACTCACCTAGCTACTCATCCTTTGAAAAGACCATGTTTTCATCATCTTCTTCGTTGTCAGAATAATCTTCTTCTTCTTCGTTGTATTCAGCTTCTTCTTCATCGACTTCAGCATCATCTCTAAAGACTACAGGAGTAGGAACCTTCGTCTTAGATATGTTCTCTTTCTCAAATATCTTTGTACGAAGCGCATTCTTTCCTTTTGATAAGCGTGTGCGACTGCTTTCCTCTTCTACTCCAGTGGCTCTAGCAACTGTACCCCAAGTCAAAAACTCATCATCAAAGACCAATTCCTCCTCCTGCTCAGCCTCAGTATCTGCCTCCATTCTGCCCATCAACCATTCATTGCTATCATCAATATCTGTCAACGAAATCGGATCTATACGATCACGTGCATCATATCTACGCCTCAACGCTCTATTGTACTTCACAAATACTAAATCATTCAAGCGTTGTTGAGCTAGTCTGTTTCTTTTTTTGCTATGAATCTGCAATAAAAATAATCATTTAAATAAATCAATAAGCTTTCATCAATATATAAATCACCGATAATAAATTTTAAATGCTTACATGTTCAAAAAAACTCCAATTTCGCTCACAACCAGATGCACTGCATGTAAGGCTAAGCACTTTTATGGCAAATCTTCTTAGGTCAGGAGTTGATGCCCCGTAAGCTTGCCACCATTCAGCTGTTAAGATAATAAATATTTAGAAATTGAAAAATTAAAGCAAACTTTTTGAATATTGACTAACTTACCTCGGGATTTTGTTTTTCTATGTCTAATTGCAAATTCCATTCCAAATAACCCTTCAGCATTCCTATATAAAGTTAATTGGTCAATGATTTTATCTTGATCTCCATGGCTTGGAATTAGCCTTTGCATTGTTTTGTATAAACCCTCCATAACCTCTCTATCTTCTGCAATAGCGGGGCTTGAATAAAAAAATTCTGGATTTAAGTAATGACCCGCAGCATGAAGAGGTCGATGAAGTTGGCTTTCCCATCTTCTATCCACAATTTTTAGGACATCCGTGTATTTGTCCTCTTTCCCATTGAAAGACTTAATGATCGCCTCTTTAGCTCTGTCCATCGCTTCATAAATATAACCCATGGCAGGTCTTTTCTCACCATCCACCAATCTTAATACGCGAACTAAAGGGCCAAATATCTTCAAAATATCCACAATACTTCTCCAAAAAGAGATCATGAGTATAATCCCTTGCACTTGTTTACCTCCACTTTCCTTTCCCCACTTGCTTGAAGACCACTCAGTTGAGGTGAACATCTTTCTTAGATTGTTCCTTTGCTTGTGAATGCGCTGAATCGTTAAGAAAGAAGTTGCAAACCTCTTCACAGCGGGCCTAACAAGCTCCACTTGCCCTGTAAAACTCCTTAGCATGTTCACAAGTCCAGGGCGAACATAAATATAACCATTTATCGTCATTGCTCGCTTAAGTGTGCGACTAATATTGGGCATCTTTCCAATATCCTCTAGCATTAAATCGACACAATGCGCAGCACATGGCGTCCAATATAAATGTGGGCGCTTTGCTTCCACAGTCGATGAACCAGAGCCGCTCGCTTCCATTAAATCCTATTAATCAGAATCAATCGCATAATTTTCATAATAGTGATGATGACACCATTACAAAAAGCACACACACAATATCCATTGGTAGAGATGTAAGTTCTAAAAAGGGGAGAAAATAATTCACCTTCAGAAATGGGATTGCTGTTGAGCACCTTGCTAATTTCACCTTCAGAAAATACTTTCACCTTCAGAAATTGGGCAGAAAAAATACACCAGCAGAAATAGCGGCGAGAGGAGCAGCAGTAGCGGCGAGAGGAGCAGCAGCCAGCAGTAGCGGTGAGAGGAGCAGCAGTAGCGGCGAGAGGAGCAGCAGCCAGCAGTAGCGGTGAGAGGAGCAGCAGTAGCGGCGAGAGGAGCAGCAGTAGCGGCGAGAGGAGCAGCAGCCAGCAGTAGCGGTGAGAGGAGCAGCAGTAGCGGCGAGAGGAGCAGCAGCCAGCAGAAGCGGCGAGAGGAGCAGCAGCCAGCAGAAGCAGCGAGAGGAGCAGCAGTAACGACGAGAAGCAGTAGCGGCGAGCAGCAGTAGCGGCGAGCGGAGGTCGTCGGCGAGAGGAGATCGTCGGCGAGAGGAGGTCGTCGGCGAGAGGAGGTCGTCGGCGAGAGGTGGTCGAGAGGAGATCGTCGTCGAGATCGTCGAGCAGCAGATGAAATGGAACGCGGGTCGGGGTCTGAATAAGTAGGGCATCGGAAGGCTGGCGCAAGGCGCGCGCCTAATTAGCGCCTTACGACACGCCAGGCGCTCGCCTAGGCGCGCCTGGCTCGCGCCTATAGCACGTCGCCCGACTCGCTCTTCCAAAGGCGCAGGCCTTTGCGCCCCGTGCGCTTGGCGCCTAAGGCGCGCCTAGGCGCACGCCTTGATAACGTAGGTTCCCGCTGGTCAGCACGCTGAGCTGCCCCATCTTCACCATCGAGAACGCAAAGTTCTCAAAGAAGAGCGACCGATTCAGCGCAAAATCCAGAACGAGTGATTTGGTCCTCGAATCGAAGTACAGATTCTCGTCGGATGTGAAAAGCCCCTGACGATTCATCAGATCTACAAAATATTTGTTGTCGAAGGCGTTGGGGCTGCGGATATCGAGCACTGTCGTGGCGTTGATGTCGGCCGCCGGGCAGGTATTCTGGAGGTTCTTAAAGTAGGTCTGGTCCATGGTGGGGTCGCGGGACGGGAAGAGGCGATTGGAGAAGGAGCAGTGGCCGCGGCCGATGGTGTGGCCGCCGGAAAGGGCGACGAGGTCGTCGGCGTCGAGGTTGATGCGGGAGAGGACGGGGATGATTTCAGTGACGTTGAAGGTCGGGGCGGGGAGGCTGGCCAGGGTGGTGTTGCGGGTGGCGAAGGTGACGCCGTCGCGACGACCGAGAGGCACTTTGTAGCTCGGGCCGCCGGACTGCCATCAGGACAACCAAATGTATTTCAATTTAGACCGGTACTTTTTATTCAACCCTAAATCGAGATTTAAAAGAAAAAAACCAAAATACTCGTAATCTTAATTTAAATATTGTTGAGGTGTGAAATGTAAATCAGAAAATTTTGACAATATTGTTTTTTTTCCAAGAGAACGACCGCCGTTCTAATAAAAATTATCTAAGCCTATATATATTTTATATTAAAAGCGTGTGCTACACATGCATAGTTATAATTTATAAAATTTCAAATAAATAGGTAAATGTTAACTCACACAATAAATATTAGCACATAAAAGCGCTATTTTTCTTTATAGTATGATCTGCCCATATAAATCATCATAAATAATTACTTATAGTATTTTCAGTCACATTTTTTCTCCGTTTTCCTCATCTGTTATTAGTCTTGACCTTTGCTAAGGCTACCATCAGGTGTGTATGGCCCCATCTGACGCAGAGAAGGTGGCTTTTTGGACAATCACGGGTAACTTTGAGTTCCTCATGATGCCCTTTGGGCTCACCAATGCGCCATCTACTTTCCACGCCTTGATGAATGAGGTACTCCACGAGCTTCGCCGTTATGTTCTTGTTTTCTTTGATGACATTTTAGTGTATATCAAGACATGGGAAGAACACTTGCAACATCTTTGGAGCGTCTTAGTACTCCTCCACTGACACCAACTCTTTTTGAAGCGGGCTAAGTGCTCCTTCGGGATCGACAAAGTGGTCTACCTAGGTCATGCGATAAAGAACATTGGCATTTCTGCAGATCTAGAAAAGATCTGCGGGGTGACAACCTTGCTGGTTCCCCCATCCCCTCGGTAGTTGCGGGCGTTTCTTGGGCTGACCGGCTACTACCGTCGCTTCATTCAAGGCTACAACATGATTACGGAACCCCTGGTGGCACTGCTGTAGAAGAACAGTTTCTTGTGGAGTGACCGCGCCATCAAGGACTTTACGGTCCTCCAACATGCCTTGATTCTCGCACCCGCCCTTCACATACTTCACTCTGGAATTCCTGGTCGTGTGCGATGCATCAGGGCACGGCCGTGGCGTCGTGCTACAACAGGCGGTACATCTGATTGCCTTTTTCAGTCAGAAGACTACAACTCTCCATAAAAAATTACCAGCTTACGAGCTAGAGAATGAGCCTGGCCAAGGTAGTGCAACACTGGTGATCATACTTATGGGGGTAGTCCTTTTTAATCAGTACGAACCATTTCAGTCTCAAGTACTTATTAGAGCAGCGCCTCAGCACCGCTCCCCGACAACGCTGGTTGAGTAAACTTTTGGGCTTCAATATTCGAATAGAGTATAAGGACGATGCCCTGAACCATGCAGTCGACGCCCTTTCTCTCCGAGACCAGGAGTACGTGGTCCCGTTCTCCATCTCCCTGCCACTTTCGGGATCCTCCATCGATTGCATCTGGAGAGTCAAGGTTCTTCCGTGCTCGTGGAGCTCCGTCAAAGTATTGCCGAAAGGCGGCTCCCCGCCCACTGGACGGTGCATGACGCCTTGGTGCTCTACAAGGGACGAGTGTATTTGCTCCCTTCATCTTCCCTCATCCCCGAGATAGTAACCACCACCCATGCGTTGGTTCATGAAGGATTGTACAACACTCTTCAACGCATTCGTGTTGACTTTTTTTGGAAGGGATCGAGGCACAGTGTCCAGGATTTAGGATCGCCAAGACCCCTTGACATGGCTGACTCGCTGTGAGCAGTTTTTAATGAACCAACGGACGCCGTGGGAAGACTGAATCAATGTCGTATCATTCCATTTAATGGGATCCACCAAACTATGGTATTTGTAGTTACAACGGGAGAGACCCCTTCTGAGCTGGGAGGAGATCAAAAGTAACTGCAACCTTCATTTTGGACCCCCTCTGCGTGGTAATCCCGTTGGAGACATCGTGTCCCTCAAGTAAATGGGCTCCATCGATGAGTATCTGGAGCGCTTTCTAGTTCTCCTTGTACGCGCTCTGTCAGTTCCCCTGACACATCAGGTGCCCATGATATGACAGGCTTGCATGAGCGTCTTCACTTCGACGTGGAGTTTCAGACACATGCAGATCTTACCTCTGCTATGTGTATCTCACGGCTCTGCGAGCAATGTTTACTGATGGATCGACCTTATAGTGATCGTCGTGGAGGGGAGGGACCCTCCTGAGGGTTCAGGACACCGTCAAAGCCTGTGAGCAGCCCCCTAAAGGGAATGAGCACACCAAACAACCGACCATTCATCGTCTATCATCATAGGAGTTGGCGAACTGCCGAGTTAAGGGGATCTGCTACAACTGCAACGAGGCCTACTCGCGCGGACACATCCAAATGTGATCTTTTTGGAGGTGGACGACCCATCAGAGGGGGAGGAGGAAGATGAACTTCGAGATCCTGAGATTTCACTCCATTCCATTGACAGACCTCACTCTGGGGAGACCTTTCAGATACCGATTCTCGTTGTTGATCATCTTTTGGTCTCCCTTTTGGACACAAGGAGCAAAGCACAACTTCATTAGCGAGGTGACCGCCAGACGACTCAACCTGACAGTGACGAGCCGCCCCCGCCTGAGTGTTGCAGTGGCCAACAGGAGTACTATGGAGTGCCCAGGTTTCTATCGGGCCATGCCGTTCATTGTGGAAGGGTACCGTTCTACAGTGGACTGCTTGGTGATTGCACTCCGGGGCTTTGAGGTGGTCTTGGGTGTCCGATGGTTGCGCATCCTGGGCCCTATGATGTGGGATTTTGGTCGTCTCACTGTGACATGACATCAATGAGGCGAATGGACAGTATGACATGGTTGTCTGAACGGAAAGTCACATCAGGCTTTCTGCTTATCTTTCAGGGAGACGTACGCCAGACTCGATCACTTACTACAGGAGTTTGGGGACGTCTTAGTTCCTCCTCAGGGACTTCCTCCACCGCGTCGCGAGGAACACCACATTTGCCTCCTACCAAACACTGCTCCCGTTGTGGTGCGGCCATACCGCTACCCCTTTCTCCAAAAAGATGAGATCGAGCGTCAGTGCAGTGCCTTGCTACAACGGGGCATCATCCGTCATGTCATCTCTCCGTTTTCCTCACCCACCCTCTTAGTCTAGAAGAAAGACGTCACCTGGCGTGACGGTCAAGGACAAATTTTCGATTCCAGTGGTGGATGAGCTGTTGGATAAGCTCCATGACTCTAAAATTTTCTCCAAGCTTGACCATTGCTCAGGCTACCATCAGGTGTGCATGGCCCCAGCTGACGCAGAGAAGGCCGCCTTTCAGACTCATCACGGGTACTCTGAGTTTCTCGTGATGCCCTTTGTGCTCACCAATGCACCACCTACTTTCCAGGCCCTGACGAATGAGGTATTCCACAAGCTTCTCCGTTGTTATGTTCTTGTTTTCTTTGCCGACATTTTAGTGTATATCAAGACATGTGAAGAACACCAACAACATCTTCAGAGCGTCTTAGTACTCCGCCGACACCAACTCTTTTTGAAGCGAGCTAAGTGCTCCTTTGGTACCGACAAAGTGGCCCACTTAGGTCATGTGATACACAACATTGGTGTTTCAAAGCAGATCTAGAAAAGATCTGTGGGGTGATGGCCTGGCCGGTTCCCCAATCCCCTCGGTAGCTGTGGGGTTTCTTGGGCTAACCGGTTACTACCGTCACTTCATTCTATGTTACGACATGATTGCGGAACCCCTGGTGGCACTGTTGAAGAAGAATGGTTTCCTCTGGAGTGACCACGCCACCAAGGCCTTTAAGACCCTCCAACATTCCTTGATCACTGATGAGCAAAACTATAACTGCAAACGACAACGGCAAGTGTACCGCGTCGAAAGTAGTGTAGATTTATAAAACCAAGGTTGTATTAGACTCGGCGTGGTTGAATACTCTTACTTCAAGAAAATCTCTATTATTTTATCAATAGAGCTTTGAGTTGATTTGTTTCTAAAGAAAATATGGTGAAATAAAATTAAAACAATAACAAGAATGATTAGCACTCGATCTTTAATTCACCTCGGAGATGAAAATAAGAAGAAAGAATAAAATCACATTCTCTTAATAAAATAGCTTTGACCTTGGGGATTCTCGAATTATGAACGCACCTTGGGTCGAGGATACGCCCAACTAAGATTAGGAATATCAACCGAATTCTCATTCTATAATCAATAACATAATACTTGCATTACGAGGTGAATCCTGCTATTGACTTTTACTTCAATCCGGAAGGGTAACGTCGTCCTCTCTCGAGGATTGCATTCTACTCTTTTTTTATCCTTGAGTGATCGATTCGCATTACGAGTCTCTCAGCTAACTAAAGTACGAAAACAAGAACAAGAATTATATATCGAAAATATAATCTCGTTATCTTAAAATAAGGATAAATCCTAAGCATTTTAGGAAAGAGAGAGCAACTATAAATTATTTCATGACTTATATCATTCCTTGGATCATCTCGATCGAGTACTAATAGAAAATTAACTACTCATTGAGATTAAGGAATCAATAAAAATAAAAGAGTTCATGGTGAAATAAGGAGAATAAAAGAATAAGAACAAACTATTTTATTGATTTTGCAAAGAAGAGAAATACAAGCTATCGAAATAAAAATTGTAACTATTGAATTGAAAGTACAATTGCAAGAAAGATGGGAGGATTACAAGAACCACTAAAAACATAAAAATAATACAAGAAATAAAGAATCTAACTCCTAAAAATTCGTCCCTTGAGTTGTAGAGGAGCTGGCTTTAAATAGCTTGAAATTTGAGGTTACACGCCCTTGGTCACGCCCGTGACCAAGGGCGTGTAAGGGGCGTGATCGGTGCTGGTGTGGAGAGGGCGCCTTCTGACTTCAATACGGGCGTTACGTGCGCATCACGCCTTAGGTCACGCCTGTGACCTAGGATGTGTAATCTTTAAATCTGGCTGCTGGCGGGAATCTTCGGTGGGAAGAAGCACGGGACGAGTCACGCCCGTGATTGCATGTCACGCCCGTGACCGAGGGCGTGTAATTTTAATTGACGTGGCGGCTTGTCCTGGCTGAAGGAGGGTCATCACCTTGATTTGGGTCACACCCGTGACCTGGGGCGTGTATTTGGCGAATTTTCACGGAATGAACCCGGGGTAGCGGAATCGGGTCTGGAACACATCTTGGGCGTCACGCCCTTGGTCACGCCCGTGACCTTGGGCGTGTACTTTGGAATGTAAATGTTATGGAAATAAGAGGATAAAATTCATTATTTCCTAAACATATGCACCCAAAATCATTTAAAAGACTATATGTCATGATGTAAGAGGATAAAATTCATTACTTCTAAACATATACATTTTTGTTTTTTGATTGAAGAGAAATTTTAAAAGATTATATGGCATGGAAAATAAGAGGATAAAATTCATTATTTTCCTAAACATATACAAATTCATATTCAAATAAGGTGAGGATAAAATTCATCACCTTATAAGATGAGTTTTAACAAAATGAGTTTGTCTTTAAGATGAGTTTTAACAAAATGACAAAATGACAAAATGACAAAATGACAAAATGAAGAGATACAAAAATAGAGGTGATGAATTTTATCCTCACCTTATTTGAATATGAATTTGTATATGTTTAGGAAAATAATGAATTTTATCCTCTTATTTTCCATGCCATATAATCTTTTAAAATTTCTCTTCAATTAAAAAACAAAAATGTATATGTTTAGAAGTAATGAATTTTATCCTCTTACATCATGACATATAGTCTTTTAAATGATTTTGGGTGCATATGTTTAGGAAATAATGAATTTTATCCTCTTATTCCCATAACATATGATCTTTTACTGCACATTTTTTTATTTGCCAACAAAGGTGAGGGTAAAGAAATAATTCAATTTAAAAATTAAACTATTTTGAGAGCAACTTTTTAGTGGAATGAAATTTTCTAAGAACTTAAAGTTTATAGAGAACATAATAAAAATCTAGAGATGTTTAGCCAATTTACCATAAAATGAAGCTATTTAAAATTGACATGAGAAGTAGTGCTAAATAGGTTCTCTAATCGAATTAAAAATATAAAGTGTTTCTCAAAACTAAATTACTTTAAATTTAAATTTAACAAATTCTGATAAAACAAAATATTAGCTAAATTAAAAATGTAAGAATACTTATAATCAAACCTCAAACTGGATTTCTAGAAAAATAAAAAATGACAAGTAAGGATTAATATATATTTTTGAAAAATTCCTGGACTTCCCATGGTCTACCCGGTGAAGGGCTCGCAAGGTACTAGGAGGTGCGATGGGATGACAGACCCAAACCCCCCTTTCCAAGAAATTATTATTTTTTATGATTTTTATAAATTTTTTTCTTTTTATAAATTGAAAAGAAAGCCTAGAAAGCTACGCTGCACCCCCATACTTAAAATTGAACATTGTCCCCAATGTTCAAAACTAAGTCTGAAGAACACGTGAAAGAAAAATGCGTGAAAAGAAAAATGTATGAAAACTAAAGATAAGCAAGGTGTGCCTCCCAAAAGCGCTTTCTTTTTCCCGTCTTTAAGCTAGACGGTTAGTGACTTAGTGTTAGCTAAACGGAAATTGAAAAGAGAAGTGCACAGACAACTCCCTTAATTCACATTTAGGTGAATGTGCCGACGTCAGTCGTACGACTACCCCTCTGTTTATCATGTGATTCTCCTTGTCTTTGGACTTGAATATTCAAATCCAAATCACCTATACATACCTGAGGTGATTTGGAAATATAAAAATGAGCGGCATATGGATCATTTATTATTTGGGGTGGCAACGACTCATCTTCAACCTTAAAATTATTAGTATATAGAGAATCACAAATAAAGGAGTCAGAAATTTTTTCGCAAGGAGGAGGCGCTAAACCCCCATACTTAAAATTCAATATTGTCCCCAATTTTTAAAACTAAGTCTGAAGAACACGTGAAAGGAAAATGCGTGAAAAGAAAAATGTATGAAAACTAAAGATAAGCAAGGGGTGCCTCCCAAGAGCGCTTTCTTTTTCCCGTCTTTAAGCTAGACGGTTAGTGTTAGATAAAAGGAAATTGAAAAGAGAAGTGCACAGACAACTCTCTTAATTCACATTTAGGTGAATGTGTCGACGTCAGTCGTCCGGCTACCCCTTCGTTTATCATGTGATTCTTCTTTTGTCTTTGGACTTGAATATGTAAATCCAAATCACATATACATACCTGAGGTGATTTGGAAATATAAAGATGAGCCACATATAAATCATTTATTATTTGGGGTGGCAACGACTCATCTTCAACCTGAAAATTATTAGTATATAGAGAATCACAATAAATGAGTCAGAAAATTTTTTCCAAGGAGGAGGCGCTTGCGAAAATATATGATCAAGCTCCGGTTGTTCATTTTCTAAAATAAATTTTTCTTTAGGAAAATCTAATGCATTACCAAGTGGAATAAAATTTTCGGACACAGTTTTCGTGAATTTTCGGTTGAACTGAAATTGAAGAATTTTGTGAAAATTCATGACAAACAAAAGAAGATCCGGGTGGAATAGGGGAAGAAACTTGTTCTTCTTCTATTTTATCCGGGACGCTCATAACATTAAGAAATTCTTGGTACAATAATTTTTCTTCATTTTCGGTAAAAGAAATTATGGGATTACATGCAATCACATGTTCCTCCATAACTAAATTATCCAAAGATGGAGAAAAACACTAGACGAAATAATGTTCTCATCTAAATTTTGGGAGGGGAGTATCGAATTGAATTGGTGGAAATTCCCCAAAATTAAAGTATAAAACTTGCGGCGCAAAAGAGGAAGAACAAAAATTCGGTTCTAAAGATTCATCTTCATTGCTCCGAAAACTATCCGGGTGAGCTTGCCACCAAGAATAATTTACTTCAGAGCTAGAAGAAAAATTATTAAAAACCGAAAAGTTATTCACGTGAAAAATAGTAAAAACATTTTCATCAAAGTTGGAAAAATTATTTTCTTAAAAGAGGAAAAATTATGATCGTAATTATTATCAAAATTATTTGCATAAGATTGAAAATAATCATTTTCATAATATAAATTTTGAGGATAAGAATGAAAATCACTTTGATGAGGCGCACCATAATTGTCACTAATTTGGCGCTTTCGTGCGGCTTCCAAAAGATTAACTTGTTTTTGAAGCTCGACAATTTTTACGGCCAATTCAGATAACCTCATTTAATAAAAAGAAAACAACCTTCACTTAAATGAATGGAATTTTAGAGGGGGAATAGAGAGTAGAAATAATTTATAAATACATTTTTTTCTTCTTCAAAAAGCGGGTTAAATTAGTTCCGGACTTCCCGAAGTCTACCCCGTGAAGGGTTCACACCGGTACTAGGAGATACGATGAGATGATAGCCCAAACCTCCCTTTCCGAGAATTTAAATAGCGTCTTTTAAGATTTTTTTTAAAATTTTTAGGAGAAGGGGGAAAAGAAAAAAAGCGATAAAATTAATAGATATTTCTTTTTTTCGAAATATCAACCTAACTCCCCGGCAACGGCGCCAAAAACTTGATGAACAAAACTATAACCGCAAACGACAACGACAAGTGTACCGTGATTGGATGTAACTATTGAATTGAAAGTACAATTGCAAGAAAGAAAGAAGGATTACAAGAACTACTAAAAACATGAAAATAATACAAGAAAGGAAGAATCTAACTCCTAAAAATTCGTCCCTTGAGTTGTAGAGGAGCTGACTTTAAATAGCCTGAAATTTGATGTTACACGCCCTTGGTCACGCCCGTGACCAAGGGCGTGTAAGGGGCGTGATCGGTGCTGGTGCGGAGAGGGCGCCTTCTGGATTCAATGCGGGCGTTACGTGCGCGTCACGCCCTAGGTCACGCCCTTGACCTAGGGCGTGTAATCTTTAAATCTGTTTGCTGGCGGGAATCTTCGGCGGGAAGAAGCGCGGGACGAGTCACGCCCGTGATTGGATGTCACGCCCTCGGTCACACCCGTGACCGAGGGCATGCAATTTTAATTGACGTGGCGGCTTGTCCTGGCTGAAGAAGGCGGGTCATGGCCGTGACTTGGGTCACGCCCTTGGTCACGCCCGTGACCTGGGGCGTGTACTTGGTGAATTTTCACGGAATGAACTCGGGGTGGCGGAATCGGGTCTGGAACACATCTTGGGCTGTCACGCCCTTGGTCACGCCCGTGACCTTGGGCGTGTACTTCAGAATTTTTCTAAAGTGTCCAGAAAATATGAAAAACATAAAATGAGCTTAAGTTAGCTCATAAAAGTGAAAAGAAACAAATTAAAAGAGATAATTCATATCAATTTCATAAATTCGTATTAAAATAGTATTAAAATTATACTAAAAGATGAGTACGAAAAGTACTCATCAATCACCCCTCTAGTCCTCCGCCTACCAAACTTCACACCAAAAAAATGAGAACAAGCGTCAGTGCAGTGGCATGCTAGAATAGTGCATCATCGGTCATAAGATCATAACATCTCTTCGTTTTCCTCACCTGCCCTCTTGGTCTAGATGAAAGACGACGCCTGACATGACGGTCAAGGACAAATTTCCGATTCCACTTGTGAAGGAGCTGTTTGATGAGCTCCATGACACCAAATTTTTCTCCAAGCTTGACCTTTGCTCAGTCTATCATCAGGTGCACATGGCCCCAACTGACGCAGAGAAGGCGGTCTTTCAGTTCATCATAGGCACTTTGTGTTTCTTGTGATGCCCTTTGGGTTCACCAATGCACCATCTACTTTTCAGCCCCTCATGAATGAGGTATTCCACAAGCATCTCCGTTGTTATGTTCTTGTTTTCTTTGATGACATCTTAGTGTATAACAAGACATGTGAAGAAGACCCACAACATCTTCAGAGCGTCTTAGTACTCCGCTGACACCAACTCTTTTTGAAGCGGGCTAAGTACTCCTTCGAGACTAATAAAGTGGCCTACTTAGGTCATGCGATACACAACACTGGCATTTCAGCAGATCTAGAAAAGATCCGTTGGGTGACGGCCTGTCCGGTTCCCCAGTCGCCTCGGTAGCTGCAAAGGTTTCTTGGGCTGACCGGCTACCACCGTCGCTTCATTCACGGATTTAACATGATTGCGGAACCCCTGTTGGCACTGTTGAAGAAGAACGGTTTCCTCTGGAGTGACCGCGCTACCATGACCTTTAAGATCCTCCAGCATGCCTTGATCACCGCTCTAGTCCTCCGCCCACCAGACTTCACTCTGGAATTCCTGGTCGAGTGCGGCACATCGGGGCACGATTGTGGTGCCGTACTACAACATGCAGTACATCTGATTGCCTATTTTAGTCGGAAGATGGCAGCTCACCATCAGAAATTACCAGCTTCCGAGCTAGAGTTGATCGGTCTGGCCAAGGCAGTGCAACACTGGTGACCATACTTATGGGAGCGGTCCTTTCTGATCCATACAAACCATTTTAGCCTTAAGTATTTACTGGAGTAGGGCCTCAGCATCGCTCCCCGACAACGCTGGTTGAGTAAACTTTTGGGCTTCGATTTCCGAGTAAAGTATAAGGTCGGGGTCCTGAACCATGCAACCGACGCCCTCTCTCGCCGAGATCAGGAGGACGGGGTCCTGTTCTCCATTTCCCTCCCACCCTCGAGATCCTCCATCGA